>OY856412.1:266470443-267765443 GCA_963693085.1 Alisma plantago-aquatica | reverse complement strand
CCCATGATGGAGATGAATGGAAATGAAGGATCCATGTAGCCAACCTCAACATAGTTGGCATTGAGGCTTAGATGATGATGATGATGACACATATATATGTATGTATATGTATATATACATGTGTATATATATATACATATATATGCATATATACATATGTAGATTTATACATATATACATATATATACATATATATATGTATATATAAGTATATATATGCATGTATGTATGTGTCTATATATATGTATGTATATACATATAAACACACACACACACACACACATATATATATATATATATATATATATATATATATATATATATATATATACAATTTAGATTAGTCAGAATATATTATCACTTCACGTGTCAGGAGAGATATGAGATTTACAATTTAGTTTGTAATCCCAAAAATAGCATGACTAGAAAAAGGTGGGGTTCAATCCTGAATGGAGGATTGAAACAAAACTGATGGAACCAGTGAATACTTTTTCAACTCATGCATTGCCATATATTAACATGACCGAAATCACTTCAAATCACTACAAACACTAGTCCACTTTAGTGTGGCAAAATACGGTCACAGAGTATAGCAGTTGAAACAAAAAAATATCTATATGTATTCCCCATAACAGCAAGATCACGTCAACTACTTTGAAATAGGAAGAATGGTTTAACAAGTTATACCTGATCTTGGTGCAAGTTCAACGACAACAACTCACTTCAATGCAACTATGTACTAGTTGCTATTGGACGGTGGCTGTGCAGCTCCTGGTCTTCACCATAAACAACAAACAGAATAGCTTTTGCAGCAACTCCTGTGGTCTCGCCACTGACTGCAGACTGACCTTGCTTTCCTAGCTATATCTAAAGGACTCCTACCTCTAGAGTAGTCCACACCGACAAACTAGAACTCCTATCTTTCAAATAAAATAGATAGGAAGGAGTTGTGCCTCGTGTTGGCGAACAAGTCATGAACTTGCTCTCCCGCAACAATGATCCTCAGTTGTTCTTTTATGTAGCTATCCCTCCCTAGTAGGGTAGGACTTGCTTGGGCTCTCTCGATTAACAAAACTAAGGAGGAAAACAATTATTAGAGAAACATATTCTCAATTAATATTTTTGTGCTCTGGGTAGCGCCCAATACCCCTCTATTTATAGGTGGGGTTTGGGATAGGGTTCCCAGTTTGTTCGGGATCTGTGTGGGAGTGGAAGGGACCTGAAGATCTTGAATTGTCATAAACTTCAAATCATGAAACAAACGTCTGGTGATCCGGACGGTATTATGGTCACACGAGATGGCAATCTCACACTGCCAAATGACCATTTGATAGTTTCCTAATCACATACGAAATTGGCAATTCGATTCCCACTAATATTACATATTAATTTCTTGCACTACAAGTATTGTGCAATCGAACAAATTTGGGAAACAACTAGAACCTTCATTCAGACCCAAATGAGCTATCTCACCCATGCGATATAGCCATCTCACTCACCGAGATGCCCGTCTGGTGAGCCTGAGTCAAGCAGATTGGTTCAACAGATTGAACTGATTGGTTCACTCCTCAATTTGGGCAGAAATTAGCGAATTTGATTTCTGATAGACTGACGACCCAAACGACTATCTTTACACTTGAGATGCTCATCTGGATGCCCAAATGGCCATCTCAACACTTGAGATGGTGGTTTGGCAGTTCAATCAGCCAATCCATTGCATGAATTGAATACCTAAACACTTTAGTAATCACTCCAATCATTATCAAAGATAAAACTCCTCTTCTAGATGATTTCCTATGTGTGTGATCCTATAGGTCCCATATCATGTTGGCAGTGGATGTCCATAACTAACTTATGACATTGCAAGTAAAGAGTGGTGCCTATTCGCACATTATGCTACCCAAGTAAATGGAAAGTTAGAGAACAACTTCAACCTACAATATGTGTAAGGTGTTGCAGTGATTGTATAATTCCTTTGCCTCTAATATCCAAACTGAACTTGAGGCATGGAGTCGTCATCCTCTCAACATTCAACTCATATTCCTTGAACCAAGAGCAGACTGTATGCGATAATGTGAGCTCAGTATCATACACTGATTCACATGTGCATGTGCATGAATTTCTCAGTCTCTCTTATCAAGTGTCCATGATATCATACTCTAGTAGGAGGGACAAATGCCATCTCCATCACTCACAGTCTATCCCCATTTGTCAAAGTCACCCAATCATCACCGTTATAACAACTCATGTTTTAGGACTATGTTTGATGATGTCGAAGTGTATCCACTGATATGTGACGAGTGTAGTGATTTCAGGTCTAAGAATCACAATCACCACCTTCACTATGAGAGATGACTATGACCACCAATAATGGTTTCCATGTGTCATTCTCAAGGTGGGTCTATTCAATACACTATTCTCTAACATGTATCTGTGTGATTGGTTTGATATTGCCATATCATGATTAATGAGATTCTTTCATCAACCAACCCACACTCTAGTCTTATGTGTTACTGGTGTCTATCTGCCTTCCATAGTAACAACTGACTAGGGACATAACAAGAACGCACATACTCTTATCATTTTTATGATCTCATTTTCCAAGTCATGTATTTGAAGACATACATCATTAAGTATTGTCATTCTTTGGACATTCATAATGTTTTTGTCTTATCTCATAACTGAATGAAAAAGAATGAATTGGAAGTTTGCCTTTATGTTTATTAATCAAATCCTTTATGGTGCATGCCATGTCAATCATCACATGATTGGCTCTATGGGCATACCTTACCAACTGACTCCCACTTGCACTTAGAACGAATCACCCATGAATCACATTCTTAGAGATCTAAACATTTCCACCATGTTTCTATGGTTCTAGTGCTAATTCAGTTGGTTAGCAACACTTTGCTTATAGTCAGTATATGCATGTGTCCTATCTCTTTGTTGTATGATTTCTTGTATGAGATAGAACTATCATAATATGGTATCTAATATTCCCTGCCTAACAAGTAGCTCCATTGGTGTCATAATATTACTAATGAGTCATCAATGATGGAACATTTATAAGTTAATCATATGAACTTCTAGATCCATACAATATCACTCTGTGTTCATAAAATAAGTATACACATCATCTATTGTATAATAGAATTAATAGTTATTAGTTTAGAACCTTTCCAACTAATAACACTTTCCTTTTAATCAAACATATTAAACTTGCGATGACTTTTGTCATTATAGAAGCTTGCATCGATGTAACCCTTTACATCCAATTTATTGATATCTTTAATCACTAGAAATCTATCCTTAAATACTTCTAAAGTACTAATGAATATCTCTAATGATTTTCCAATAACCCTTACTAGAATTAATATCATCTTGTCATGTCCAATACATACAAGATTATATGGGATAATGACATTCATGATAGATCCATTGCTTACAGCCTTTGACATCTTAATCATGTCTTTTCCATTTTTCACATGAATTGGAACTTATGATTCATGATAGACCAATATGGTTTCTCTCTCATTGAATCCTTTCATGTTAAACTCCTTCAACAAATTGCTATTTTATATGCTCAAATTTCCATTGTGAAACATTCAAGAACTATCGCATAGGTCTTGATCCTTATAACATTAGACATTTCACTTAATCCTTCATCGCTGGAGTGGTTTATCATTCTAGTTCTCAATATTCATAATATGAGATGTTATTCCTTATTCACATGTGGAATATTCATATATGCTCCCAGTAAATCTTTTGCAATCACAAATTTCATCTTTTATCTTGATTCTAGTCAAACTCTTTGACTATCTTGTCAAAACAAATGATTCCATTTCCAAGATGCTTGTTTCAGTACTAGATTGAACTGTGTAGTTCATATACTTTGTTTGCATTCTTGAAGTTATAAAACCTTTTAGGTTGTCTCACGTACACATCCTCTAATGTATTCCATTTAAGGAATCAAGTTTTTATATTCATATGCCAAATTTCTTAGTTTATTTTAACTACAACACAAGCTTGATAATTGGTAAAGGAATATTTATCATGTTCAACAACTTGAACTGATTTGAAAAACTTTCCAACGAATATGTCCTTTTATGTTATGCATGTAGGTCTTTGCCACAATACCCTATCTTCACCTTTGGGGTTTTACTCCTTAGGTAGCACTATCAAGGTCATACCTTGTTAGTTTACATAAATCCTATAATGGCCTTGAGTCATTACTCAGATTATGGTTTTCAATAGCTTTTAGTTGACTAGTTGGCTAATCCTTTTTATGACCAATCCATCTGAATCATTGGATTCAAAATCCTCCAATATCAGACATATTCTACTAGAATTATTTTTTTCTATGTCACATGACGATCTTGAGATTCTACAACAACTTGTGATTTTCTTAGTTCTCATTGTACCTCTTTGTTGACCTCGAACATTTTGAGTTCTGCTATTACTCCCGCTGATTTTTTTGGAACTCAGTTATCCTATCAACAAAACACTTTTGTTATTGGATTGGGATTAATAGCAACATCCAACAATTATGGTTTGTGGATATACTTTTTCATGAAACTACTCTCTTAATGTAGGTTTCAATCCTCTAGACATATTGGGACATTCCCAATTCATATCATATATGATGTCTAACAAACCATTCAGATGGTACATGGTTTAGTGGTAGGTATATATATTTATGAGGATAATAAGATTAGATTAATTGATAATCATATCATGACTCATCATGGTATAATTCCTTCATTCTGACACATCATTATGTTCAGATTAACTTGGGATACATTATCACGGTTCTTTCACTTGAGGTTCTCAAGATATTTATGCAAAGTATTTCAGCACATGATCTCATCAAAGTTTCTTAATACTTTCATCAAATTCATACTTCATTTATAATTTCCTTGAACATTTCAAGAGATTTCCATTTTACTTAGTACATATCATCATATTACCAGTAAATGAATATAAGGTATAAGTAATTATCTATAACATTCATTCCATAAGATCTTCATGCATCACATGTATGAGGTCTAATGGAAGGTTTATCCTCCCACTACATCTAGTGAAGGATAATATGTCACTTTGTTTGTAATTAAGCCTTTGTATGTTTCCTTAGGTTCAATAACTGAGGGGATCTATATTAACATCAATATGTATTCTAGACATGCATTTCTTATACATACACCCAAGATGATTATTGCTAATGATAATCTTGAGTTATCAATTATGATCCTTTGGTATTAACATTATAAACATTCATTTCAAAGTCTTTCATACAAAGATCATTAGATGTTTGGGCATTTCCATGTCTTTTGAAACAAAAAAAATCAATATTTTATTTTATTGATATATCATCCTTGTCATACAAGATGCTTTAAGTAAATGTTTCTATTTGATGGCATAATGAATTAGCAGTTCGACTAACTCTATTACATCCCCATTGGTCTAAGATAAATCTAAATCTAGACTAAAGCTTACGCAAGTCTTTCTCTGCCTTGTCCATCTTTGTCCTTCCATGAAGGCCTTTTACTTCTTGTCAGATCATGCACATCAGTATGTCAAATCTTTGTTTGGTATCATATACCAAATGAAGAAGTAATCAAATTTATCTTATAATGTTTATACTTGAAGTGGAGGACTCAATGCCTTCCTTCTTCTTCTTTAGTTCCTCTAAGAAGAGTGTGGAATTTCTTTTCCAATGTCCATGTTGTTGACAATGGTGGCATTTGCCTCCCTTTTTCACTCCTCCATTTGCTTTGAGATATGAATAATTGGGATTCTGGCTAGCTTTAGAACTCTTCTTAGGTTTGCCTTTGCCTTTAGACTTCCCCTTTGTCTTTTTGATCATCATCACATACTTGGGCTTGTCTTTCTTCATCTGTCCCTCAACTGTTCTCAACATGCCCAACAACTCCGTCAACATTTTATCAAAGTCATTCCTATTGTAGTTCATGACAAACTGACTATATGAGTATGACAGAGATTGTAGAATCGCATCAGTGGCCAACTCTTGACCCAAGCAGAATCCCATTCTAGCAAGGCTCTCCACATACTAATAAGCTTGAGCACATGAGGACCTATAACATCTCCTTCTTCAATGTTACATTTGAACATTGCCTTGGAGACATTGTATCTCTCTTATCTTGCCTGATCTTGGAACATGTTCTTGAGACGTGTGACCATCTCAATCACATCCATGTTCTCATGTTGCCTTTGCAACTCATAGTTCATGGAGCATAGAATTAGGCACTTGACATCCACGACATCTTTAGTATGCTTCTTATAATCATCCCTATCAGCCTTAGGTGCAGTTAGAAGTGGTTCATCTAGTTCTTGCGTCTCTAGGACATAGAGCTTGAACTCCTGTGTGAGAGCAATTCTCAACATCCTGAACCAGTCCTGGAAGTTTTTCCCAATTAGTTTTTCCTTCTCCAGGACCGATCATAGAGAAAAGTGATTGTTGTTTGTTGCCATTTGATTCTACAAAAGAATTTTGCAATTTTGTCAAAAACTCAATTTTGATTTGATTTGCTTAAGTTTGGGCGATAATAATTAGGTCTTTAATTTATTATCATTATCATTATCATTATTTTGATTAAATTGACAACCCTCAAGTATTAATTTGGAAAACTACAACAATTGATTTTCCTAATGACCCAAGATCTATATTTTGTCAAATCATGAGTTGGCTTTTTCTGATCACCCACGACTTGATTATTTAGGTAGGCAATCATGCCCATTGTATCATATGCAACTCTTGGATGGATGGTATGCACAACTCCTTGCCATGATCATCTGAATGCCTCTGGGCTTGGGCTCTCCAAGTCTCTAGTTAAGCCTGACCCAATAGCCAATACGATAATAATGCACCCTGCTTTTATGGAACATACATTACTTCCATCACACTTCTATGAGGTAGATGGTGCACCATGCTTTTGTATAACCTATGCTTGGTCAAACAAGTTTTTCATGTGTATTGCTTTTTTGTGGAAGTGGGAAATTTCACCCCTGTCCAAGGTAGTAGGAGAGAGAGAACACCATCAGCTACACCGAGGGCTATAACCCCTTCCTGTAGTGCCCCAACGAGTTCGCTGAGATTCGAACCCACAACCTGCGCTTCACAAGCAACATGCTTAACCAACTGAGCTAGTTGGCAAGTGCTTCATGTGTATTGCTATTAGAAGGCATCTTAGACTTAATATGTTTTATTGAAGGATTTATATATATTATATATACACATATTTTGTATCCAATCACCACATATATATTACGTACCATATGTTGGTATATATGCCCATAAAGCTATCCCGAGTGACTGCATGGAGTCGAATATTAATTAATCAATTAATATGATTATTTGGTTAATTGATTAATTCCAGAATACTCTAATTAATCCACAAGCATTTTAATTAATGCGGTATTTCTGTTTACCGATGGGTTTAGGAAATCCTACCTCCTTTCGTCTCCTATTTAAAGGGGCTTGACGGCTGATATCTATATAAGATATTGAGAGAGGCATTTAGTTTACACTCAGGTATGTAAACGCTAGCCATCGCCATCCTCAGAGAGAAAGGAGAGCACCACGATGCAAGCACGTCGCTGTACAGAAACTACTCCTTCCCGCCACCTTACGAAGTGCGACGTGGAGTTCCTATCCATCTCTGTAGATGAAGTAGAGACGCAGATGCTGAGACACCTGTGTTTCGAGGACGTCAATGACCATCCATATGCACTATGAGTGGCGTACATCACCGCACAAAAGTAGCACCGCCATATCTTCCTGTGACACACTCATCAAATGGGAGAGAAGTTCCATTTGTGTAGGCTAGTAACATTGCACACCATCGTGCAGTGTGACATCACCGGACTTGGTCCGCGATAAGGTATATCCCACGAACACTCTTTCTAAATACGTTGTTGTCAACGAGATCCTATTTTGGGCTGTGTGGAAATTTATTTTTTGTTTCTTCCGTCGCGCATGTTTTCTCCATAAAACCCAACACCATATACACGCTATATCCCACAACGTAAACATGCAATAAAAAATAAAAGCGGTGATTATGACCATGTATACATATAATTCCTTGGAGCCACAAGGAATTACTACCACCTAGGTCAATCATCACATCTCATGTATGAAACTAATGTTGGTGTAGGTCTGTACTTTCCAATCTGGGTAGATCGATTCAACCTTTAAATTGGTTGTCTCACCTCTTGGCTGGTTGGTTGGTCATCATGGATGGTCGTCTGGCCTCCAGTCCAACCGATGTTTGAACTCCTTCCAAATGTTCAGTTGGGTCCACCAGGAGATCGTATGGCTTCATTTCTCTATCCTCCATGGTTCTCTAGATGGTTGGCTCATATCATGAACTGGTTGTCTCATCTGGTGATGATCATCTTCCTCGTCATTACAAGAAAATAAACTATCTTATTGCTATTAAACTATTATATTGTAAAGACAAACCTCGAGTTACATTTGAGGGGACCAAAGATAGGAAATAATTAACTTTATATTTGGGAAGAGGGAGGTAGAGGCTTGGTACGCAGACTGAGACAAATAGGAATAAAATTATATCATACAACCATACACATATTTAGGTTTTAGGCCATAACCACGCTATACATCCACCATCAAAACCTCTTTTAGGGCGACACGTGTAAATTACATTTATATATATACATACATACATACATATATATATATATATATATATATATATATATATATATATATATATATATATATATATATATATATATATATATATATATTAGTTTGGGATTGTGTGGTCTTCGATTGGATACACATATGAGATAGTTTAAATATTCACATCGTATGCAATAAATAAATGATTAAACTAAAAATCTGATCATATCAATTATCCTGAAACATAGTAAATTGGCATGGTTCTGATACCACTGTTGGGAAATACAGACACAACATAGAAGCAGAAATAAAAATTATCTATCCACATTCCCCATAACAGCAAGATCGCGTCAACTACTTTAAAATATGAAGGATGCATTAACGAGTTATACCTGGTCATAGAGCAAGTCTAGCAACAACGAGTCACTTCAATGTAACTGTGTACTAGTTTGTCTTGGACGGTGGATGTGTATCTCCTAGTCTTCACCACAAACAACGAATAAAACAACTTCTGTAGGGACTCATGTGGTCTCGCCACAGAATGTATGTTGACTTTATTCTCCTAGCTACAACCAAATGACTCCTTCCTCTAGAATAGTCTACACAGACCAACTAGAACTCCTGTCGTTCAACTAGAATAGACATGAAGGATTTGTCCCTCTCGTTGACTTACTAGTCACCAACTTGATCTCCCATGACAATGATCCTCAATAGTTGTTTCCCATAGCTATTTCCCCCTAGTCAGGTAGGATTTACTTGGGATCTCTCAGTTACCACAACCAGAGAGGACAACAATTATCAGAGCAAGTGATCATCAGTTGATGTTGTTGTGCTCTGGGAAGCCCTCAATACCCCTCTATTTATAGGCGGGATTTGGGACAAGGGTTCCCAGTCTATTTGGGATCTGTGTGCGAGTGGAAGGGACTGGGAGATCTTGAATTGTCGCAATCTATGAACCACAAAACAGTTTGCTAGTGACCCAAACAGTCCTCTGGTCACACGAGACAATCATCTTGCACTGGTAAATAGTTGTTTGACAATTTCCCAATCACATATGAATTTGGCAATTCAATTCCCATTAATATTACATATTAATTTCTTACACCCCAAATATTGTGCAATCGAAAAAATTTGGGAAATATCTAGAACATTCATTTGGACCCCACAGATCCATCTCACCCATGCGATACCCCCGTATCACGCACCTAGAGGACCATCTGGTGAGCCTGAGTTGAGCCGCTTGGTTCAACAAATTGAATCGGTCGGTTCATTCTTCAATTTGGGAAGAAATTAGCCAATTCAAATTCTGATTAGCCTGACGACCCAAACGACCATCTCAACACTTGAAATGGTCGTTTGGTAGTTTAGCCAACCAATCCTTTGCATGAATTGAATACCTAAACACTTTAATAACCAATCCAATCATTATTCAAGATCATACTCCTCTTCTAGATGAATTCCTATGTGTGTGACCCTATAGGTCCCATATCACGTTGGTGGTGAAATCCCATAACTAACTTTTGACATCACAAGCAAAGAGTGGTGCCTAGTCACACATCAGTGCTACCTAAGTGAATTGAAAATTGGAGCAACTTCAACCTACAATATGTGTAAGGTGTTACAGTTATTATATAATTCCTTTGTCTCTGATATCTAGAGTGAACTTGAGGCATGGAGTCATCATCCTTTCAACTTTCAACATATGTTCCTTGAACCAAGAGTAGACTATTTGAGATAATGTGTCCTCAATATCATATATTGATTCACATGTGCATGCACATGTGTTTTTTAGTCTTGCTTATCAAGTTTCCTGGATATTTTACTCTCTAGTAGGAGGGTCAAATACCTTCTCTATCACTCATAATCTATCCCCATGTGTCAAAGTCACTCAATCATCATCGTTATAACAACCCATGTTTTAGGATTGCATTTGATGATGTCAAAATGTACTCAATGACATGTAACGAGTGCAGTGATTTCAAGTCTAAGAATCACAATCACCACATTCACTATGAGAGGTGACTATGACCACTGATAATGGTTTCCATGTGTCATTCTCAAGGTGGGTCTGTCTGATACACTGTTCTCTAAGATGTATCTGTGTGCTTAGTTTGATATCACCATATCATGAGTAATGAGATTCTGTCATCAACCAATCCACACTCTAGTCTTATGTGTTACTAGTGTCTATCTACCTCCCATGGTAACACCCGACTAGGGACATAATAAGAATGTATACATACTCTTATCATCTATATGATCTCATTCTCTAAGTCATGTACTTGAAGATATATGTCATTGAGTATTGTCATTCTTTAGACATTCATAATGTTTCCTTATTATCTCTCAACTGAATGAAACAAAATGAATGGGAAGCCTGCCTTTATGTTTATTAATCAAATCCTTTATTGTATATGCCATGTAAATCATCAAATGATTGGCTCTATGGGCATACCTTACCAACATTGAGAAATTAGTTCAATTCATTGTCAAAAAAGGAAAACTTTCACATTATGGGTAGGTCTGGGTTCAACAAATCTAGTTCATGTTGCATTCTAGGTTACTGTACCAAGAAAATCTACACTATCTAAAACTAGAATTTTAGCACATTTAGCTTATAGGATTTAAAATTTATGAATATAGGAATGTTTGGTGTGTCAAACGCTATTGGTCAATGATAGTTTGATGGTTATGGACACAAATGTAAGAATCATACATTCCCCAAATTTTACATAGAACTAAAAATTGGGACTGAGTTGGTACGAGTTTGGTTGTGAATATATTTTGTCAACATTTTCTAATGGAAATCAAAGAAATATAGAATTTTGACACCCATAGCCTCTATTTGGAAAGGGACTAGAATTCATATATGGACTGAGTCAGTATTAGGATTGAGACTGTCTAATCAAGATGTCTCTAAAATTTGTTTAGAAAACCCATCTGATACAGGTTAGATTCATTTTAATAACATTCAAAATTATCTAGTTCAATCAGGATTGCGTGTTTTAGTCTAGATATAGTTTGGTTATGCTTATATTCTAATTGGATAAAATTTAAAATTGTTGGTGTATAATAATATTTGACATGCCTAATGAATCTTGAATTGTTGATCTTTTGTAGAAGGATGGACTCCACAGTTACATTTGGATTTTTGATTGGTGTGTAAAGAACATATAAGGTTTCCATTATTTTGGTTGTATTAATCAATTTTGCTCTATTTTAATTTATTTTCACACAAGAATTATCTTTAAATTCTTAGTGTTATATATTTATAAAGCTCATAGAATTACATAAGATCTCTAAAAATTATGGGAAAATATGTGTTGGAAAGGAGTTTTGACAAGGAATTGATCTAGCATATATTAATCCTATGATTCCCACTATTGACCCTTTTTGTTATGAATGATCAATATTTGGGTTTAAAATATTATAATTATATATGAATCATATAATTAATGTTACATGTGATTAGAGCATAACCAATGACTTAGAGTTTGACCTAGGTGTCAATTTCTTCAAGGTAAGTGGTCCATCCCTTACCTTGGATTTTGATTGGTACCTAATCGGGCTGACTAAATTTCTATTAGTCATACTCATTCAAACCAAGTGAGACCCAAATCTCAGACCCTATCTATGTCCAACGAAACTAGGCATATACAATATTATTATGCACATGCAGTTTCGTCTGGTATCTGAATAAAATATTATTGGATATAGGATGGGCGATATCACCTAGAAGGGCGTGAATAGAGCTAAAATGCACTAAAATAAAATTCTTTAGACCTTCAAGATATATTACAAGATAGTGTTACTAGTTAGAAATTTGAGTGCAAGTACAACATAAAGGGAGAGAGATATTGAACAAGCACAAGAACACAAGCTATGTAGAGGGGTTCCATATTCCAAACTAGGAGTAAGTCAGTCCACTACCTAAAGATGTCAACCTCTAAGATTTATTAACCATCTCTACTCCTTATATTAACTTATAAGAGTTACAACTTATGACCTTCCTTTTTCGGGATAAGGATGCCCATCTTTCCCTTTGAGGGGAAGAGAGCCAACAATATATCAAAGGACTTACCTATCCAATCAAGAGTCTTCTACATCACCAAGGAGTTACTCACTTTGAAACGAGTCTTCGATCTTCACCAAGGACTTACCCACTCTTGTGCAAGTCTCAACCTTTGAGGAATTATCCACTCTCCTAGGATCTTCTGCTTTTGACTTCACCTTCACCACAAAGAAGTTTTCACCAAGGGACGCCTTCCTTTGTTCTTCTTGACCTCTCTTAGCCAAGAGAGAACCTTCATATTCAACCTCATGGTAGGAATCATAGATTGGGAGGTGGTGTAAGTGAGAGCCTCACAAGATATACATGTAGGACTAGCTCTCTTACAAATCTCCTACTCACTCTAATGGATGTAGCAAGTGATTAAGCTTAGAGAGAGAGAGGGGAGGTTGTAGGATGTACTCAAATATAAAATGGGGATCTTCATAGTGCTTGGCTAACTATGGTATGAATCCCAAGGGGTCCTAGTTATAGTTGAGGATGCCTAGAAGCCTTTGGAAATACTTATGCACAAATACTAGCTATATGGGGTGTTACAATAGATATATTTTTTAGTTTTGCACCACCCCACTTGTTAGAAACATATTTCTACACTTTTCTGTATAGTGCAATTGGTCGAGTTTTAATAAAGGTGACTTGATATATTACACTATATGGCAAAGCCAATTTTACCCATCGGTCAAGTTTACCCTGGATGAAACTCGACCAATCCATTAAATTTGATTTTCTTAGTGTAGGGATTGGTCGAGTTCTATGAGTGTCAAACTCGATCGAATCATGACATTCTCAAGATCCATTGAGAGGTCGATCGAGTTTGTGACTCGACTAACAAACAACCTGTAATGAATTTTGGAAAATGTAATTTAAGTGCTTAAGTATTCGATTTAAGTGCTCCTGATTTTTCTAAACTTAATAATAAGTCATACAATCATTACAAGTGATTTACATCATGATTCTAATAGATGTACAACAAATTCCACAAAAGTACACTTGCTTTTATTTTGACTTGTCTTTTCTCCAAATAAGGATGCACAAGTTACAACATTTGGAGTGTGTCTATACCTAATATGAAATCACTCAAGTATAAGAATTAAACACAAATGAATGGAATGGTTAGTCATAATCAGAATAAGGGTTTAGTCAATTTTGACCTAAAAGATCTAGAGGGGGGATGAATAGAGATTTTTGATATTTTAAAAATAATTAAACACTCAACCAAAGAAGGGGGAGGAAACAAGGAAGACACTTCAATTCAGAGTGGTGCTAACCTTTGATGCAAAGGTTGTCAGTCCACTACCCAATTGTCTCCAATTGGTATTTTGAAAGTGATTAATTTTATTTAAATCTCAAGGATGTTATAATAAAATACAATCACCTTCTTTGAAGTATCCTTCTTGTAGAAGTAGCCTCAACCTCCTTGAAGCAACCTTCTTTGAAGTAACTCCAAGCCCTTGGAGCAGACTTCTTCTCCTTGAAGTAGATCCACCACCTTGAGATAGCCTTCACCTAGAAGTAGCTCCAACATTCCTTGAAGCCACCTTCTTGAAGTAATTTCAAGAACACCTTGAAGCAAACTTATCCACCAAGAAGTAGCTCCAAAAAGCTCCCTCAAGCAACCTCTACAACTTGGATTAGTCAAGGAGCACAAGTAGCTTTAACCTGTGAATGGGGATTGGAAGAAAGGAAGTACACCAATTTTGTATTGCTCTTTGAAACTATATTAAGCGTTAGACCTCTCAAACCACTTAGTATAGACATTTCTTGATTGTAGCTAAGAGGCTATGACTATATGACAAGAATTTGGAGCTTGAAGAATAAGATGACAAGTGTTGCTCAACTTTGTTGCTCACTAGATTGGATTCTCAAATGTAGTTTGGGTACTTTAGGTGTCCTAAAGCCTCTCCTATTTATAGGAATGGTTTGGAAGTACTTAGGGACGTTCTATTGAGTCTCTAGAGTGTTATTAGTGCTTAACTAGATGTTAGGTATACAATAGTTGGCTAGCAATGACTAATTTGTTCGTGCTTAAAAGAACAATCTAGAACCCTGTCCGCTCGACAAGTTTGTCGACCGAACTGTGTCTCAATCGAGCATTTCTTTGACTGAGCCTGGGTTTAAGGTTATTGTGTATCAACGTCTATTTCCAAATCCCAACTCTCAACTACTTGGTTAATGGTTACAAGCTTTGGACCAAGGTTTGCTCGACTGACAATACTTTTGACCGAAACCCATTTTAGAGCACAAATATGTTAGATTTTGAACAATGCTCAGATGTTCGACCGAGGTTCTTCTCAGTCGACAAAATCTTTGACTGAGTGTGTCTCCGTCGAATAGTTTCTTGACCAAGGATGTCCCTATTTCAGTCTTTTGAACCACCTATTAAGTGCGTGTTTTAATGAATGATAGTGACTCTAACTCTGGGGGGATCCTAGCTGAGGGTTGTAAGTGAATAGGGAAGATATAACACTTGATTTGCATGATATCTAAGTACTTATACATTATATATTTGTACAAGTATTTACATTTGATTATAATCATGAAAACATAAACAATTAAGCACATTTGATCTTCAATTTTTATTGATTTTCAACTTTCCACTTAGTAGGATCTCCTTATTACCTTGAACCCTGAAATACACAAATAGCACGTTAGATCCACAAGTATGAAATGTTTGTCATCATCAAAATAAAAGGTATGAGAATGTCCAATTTATCCAACAATCTCCCACTTTTTGAAGATGATAAATATTTCAAAATATAATCAAAATAATTTAAATGAGATGTCTTTCATACCTGTGATATACCTGAGATGAAAAGATTATCTTAATTTCAAAAAATGTGTCCTAATTATTCCTAAAGTGATATGGAACATAATATCCATCTCTTAAGGGAATGTAGCACAAATTAATGTCCAGCCAAGAGATCATGAAACTCATTAATTTTATTTCTCCCCCTTTGTCATTTCAAAAAGATAGCCATAAAATCATTTTAAACTTACTCCCTCTGAATGGAATACTTACCCTCAATAGCATACACAAGTTTTAAAAAGAAAAAGAAGTGATGAAAAATGTCCAATAAAAACCACAAGATAAATTTTTATTACCTTGAACATATTGGATAGGATGAAGCCAATAAAGTTCACAAGTATGCTTTCAAGTATAGCATAGATGAGGCACATCCTAAATTATGGAATTTTAGTTTTGTTGGCTCTAGGATAAATGTTATGAGAAATAATTAGATTCACTATCCTAGCTTTAGGAGTTAAGGATGTAGCATAATAAGTTCCCTTATGCTCATGTGATGAGGTGTTAGGAAGGAAGATAACCTTTTTAATATCACTAACGCTAATGGTGTTATCTTCGGTGGAGAATTTTGAGATAGTATTTTTGGTGGTGCGATCTAGAAGTTCTCCATACTCCTCTGCATCTATATCTAACATTTTGAGAATGTCATTTTTGGAAAAATGAAAGGATCACCCATCAACCATTGAAGTGAAAGAAAATGGGTCATTGGAGTCCCTAGTAAGGTTAGCATAGAATTCATTAACGGTTTGGGTGGACCAGAAATGAAAGGAGGGGATACAAATTCTGTAAATTTTTGTAGCCTGTAGAGCTAGAAGAGATTGAGAAGTGTGACAAAGTCATTGAGGTCCACCGGTCGGTGAGGAAGAGGAAACTTTGAGGTGAGATTTAAGTAGAGTTCTCTAACAACAATGTTGCTGAAGGGGATTTCGTTAACCATCTGTCCCTTCCTTGCAGAAACTTGCTTCTTCCCACCACCAGCTGAAGAGGAAGTCATCTTGATCAAAGAGTGGTAGAAGAAGAGCTAGAGATGATAGAGGATGAATGTTGCTGGCGAATAGCTCTAAGAGACACTAGAGAAGTGATGGAAAAGAGAGAACTTGAGGTGTGAAGAGAATGGGCAGATTGGGTTGCTATATATAGCAAAATAGAGACCTACTCAATCGACAAACCCATCGACTGAGACCCCCAACGACTCTTTTTCAATGTCTCTTTGTAACGGCTAGTCGGTTGACATTGGATTTGAAATTCTGGGCACAAAGATCGAGGACTCAGTCAAAAATATTTTTGACCGAGGGACTTTTGTGAATTTTTTTAGTCCATGTTGTTTCTAGAAGAATCTCGACTGAGATTCACATAGTTGGCTGAGGGTCCCACCGAGTGGAACGTAGTCAAGAAATTTGTCGACTGAGGACTTTCTCAGTCCACTATATTATCGACCGAATATGATACTGTGAGTAGCTTTGGATAATTGAATTGAGCTTGTTTAAGTGCTTGTTCATGATATTAAATTATTGTGAATAAACAAAGGAATAGTTCTAAAATTATATGCACTAAAACTCATGTGAATTTCAAAGCAGGAAATTATCAAGAATTTTGAGCATATATATCAAAGAAAACATCTTCTAGGAGAGTAATAATTAACCTCTTTCTAATATATTGAAATTGATCTAAAGGAAGAGGTTTGGTAAAGATATCAACTAATTTCTCTTCTATATCAACATGATGAAGAGATGTATTATTCTTAGAAATATGATCTCTTAAGAAATGATTTCTAATCTCAATATGCTTGACACGACTATGTAAGATAAGATTATGAGCCAACTTTATAGCACGAGTATTATCACAGAGAATCAGTGTAGAAGAGAACACAAAGCAATAATTATTCAAATCTTGTTTCATATAGAGTACTTGAGCACAACACGAGCCAAAAACCACATATTCGACTTCAATGGTAGATAGGACAACTATATTTTGTTTCTTACTAAACCAAGAAACTAAGGCTCTTCCTAGTAAGAAACAATCATCACTTGTTCTCTTCCGATCAAGTTGACAACCATCATAATCGACATCAGTGTAAGCTCATAAATACAACGATTGACCTTTAGGATACCACAAACCATAGTCTATAGTTTCGAAAAGATATCTTAAAATTCTTTTGACGGCTTGAAAATGAGAGTGTATTGGTTTTGATTGAAATCTAGCACTAAGTCCAATGGAAAACATGATATTCTGTCTAAAAGTAGTCAAATATAGCAAGCTACCAATCATGGCCCTATATAAGGAATCATCAATGGGTTCACCAACTTCATCCTTGTCAATTTTAGCAGAAGGGGCCATGGGTGTAGTAGCATGTTTGCAACTTTCCATTCCAAATCCATTTAAGAGTTCCCTGGTTTGTTTCTCTTGGCTTAGAAAAATTCCGATGGGCGTTTGTTTTATTTGAAAACTAAGAAAAAATGTTAATTCTCCCATAAGACTCTTCTCAAATTCTTTTTGAATGATATCAGTAAATTGATTACATAAGGAATCATTTGACACACCCAAAATTATGTCATCAACATATATTTGAACAACAAAAAAGTCTGATTTATATGTTTTGAAAAATAATGTGGAAGCTGATTTTCCAATGGAGAAACCATTATCAAAGAGATATTTTTAAGTCTTTCATACCAATTTCATGGTGCTTGTTTCAGACCATAAACAACTTTCTTAAGTTTATAAACATGGTCAAGATTGTTGGGAATTTCAAAAATAGGTGGTTGAGAAACATAGACTTCTTCTTCTAACATTCCATTTAAAAAGGCACTTTTTACGACCATTTGAAATAGTTTGATGTCTTTATGGGCAGTTAGGGCTAATAACTTCAAGTCTAGCCATAGGTGCATGGGTTTCAGCAAAGTCTATCCCTTCTTATTGTTTATATCCTTGACCAACCAACCTAGTTTTGTTTCTAACTACTTCCCCATCTTCATTAGGTTTATTTTTAAAAACACACTTAGTTCCAATGATGGTTTTATCTTGAGGTCTAGGAACTAAGTCCCATACATTGTTCTTAGTAAATTTATTTACCTCTTCTTGCACAAACATTATCCTATACTCATCTTTTAGAGCTTCATTTACCTTTTTAGGTTCAAAAATTTATACAAAAGCCATGTTTTCAACATCTCTAAATGATGATTGGGTTTTTACTTTATCAAAAGAATTTCATGTGATTAAGTCTTGAGGATGGTCCTTGATTGATGTAGGAATTGGATATTATGCCTCATTATTATGTTGTTCAATTTTATAATTTTAATCATCTTTTTTTGATATGGTTAGGTCCTCAATTTGATGAGTAATATCATTTAAGTTTTCATTTTCAATTTAATTTTCAGCACTTTGTGTTGCCATTTCATGAACTGTGATATGAATTGTTTCCTCAACTTTTCTAGAGATAGTATTGTGGATTCTAATGCCTTCCTAGAAGTTGAATATCCCAAAAAGAATCCTTTATGTGATTTAGGTTCAAATTTATCTCTATCTTCCTTTGTATTTAAGATGTAACAAGGTGTACCAAAGGTATGAAAATAGTCAACTCTTGGTTTCTTGTTGAAGATGAGTTCATAGGAGTTTTCTTAACATGGGATTGGATTGTTACACGATTTAATGCATAACATGCTGTATTTACTACTGAAGCTTAAAAGGTTTTTAGTGTATTATTCTCAAGTAACATCGTTCTAGCCATTTCCTATAAAGACTAATTTTTCCTTTCTACTATCCCATTTTGTTGTGGGGTGCGTGGTGCTAAAAAATTATGAGTATACCCTTGGAATGTACAAAATTCTTCAAAGATGTGAATTTTGAATTCCCCACCATGATCACTCCTAATGGTGCATATTTTTTTTTGTAGTTTATTTTCAATCTTAGTACCAAATTGAATGAATATTCTAATAGTATCATCTTTAGTTGAAAGAAAATGAACCCATGTAAATCTAATATAATCATCAACAATAACAAAGCAATATATTTTACTACCAATAGATTGAGTTCTTATTGGACCAAACAAATCCATATGAATGAGTTCTAATGATCTAGTAGTACTAAGCAAGGTTTTGAATTTGAAAGAAGTTTTATTTTGCTTTCCTAGAGTACATGGTTCACAATTTTTAGGTATATCAAATGAAAGTTTAGGAAAGACAAGAATAAGATCATACTTAATCAACTTCTTGATGACATGTGAGCTTGAATGACCTAATTTTCTATGCCATAATTGTAAAAGTTCGGCATTTGCAAGAAGACATTTTACAATAATAGCATGCATAGAGTTAGGTCTAAGTATATATAGATTTCCTATTCTTTTTCCTTCATAAACAATATCATTAATGATCTTAGTGAGTAGCTTGTAGCATGATTTGTTAAATAGAACATCATATCCACTATCACATAATTGACTAACACTAATCAAGTTGTGATGCAATCCATCAACAAGTAGTACATTTTTAATTTGAAGGTGTATACCAACATTACCTATCCCAATAATTTTACCTTTGGTGTTATCTCCAAATGTGAATATTCCTCTCTTCATTTCTTCAAGTGTTTGGAAAGCCTCATTGTTTCCAGTCATATATTTGGAACAACCACTATCAACCACCCAATCCTACAAAATAGGTAGATTTTGGTACCCATGTGGTGGTCCTTTTGGCTAGGAGCATTAATTAAAACATTTCATGTTTTAGAACAACTTAATATGAAGAGTTATTTGCAGGTTTAAAGCAACATAGTTAAATATAAACATATGTTTATTATTTCAATAACAATTCTTGGCAGAACTATCCTCGGTCGAACATTTCCTCGATCGGAAGTGTTCTCAATCGAAATAGGTTGGGAGGATTTGTCAGAAAATGCAAGTTTTGATAGAACTCCCTATAGTTTATTATTTGTTCAATTGGAAGATGTCTCGGTCGAGAACTTTGTCGACCGAGATGAATTTTTGTGTGTTTCCAATAAGTTTATTAATTTCAACAGAAAATGTTGTCATTTTCAATCAAATCATACAAACATATGCAAGTTAAAGCATATTTTAGTTGAGATAAGACAATATGGATTTCAAATTAAAGTTTAGTTCAAATCTCAACTAAATGTTCCATGTTTCTAAGTTTGTGATTTTGGAACCCAAACTAAATCTTTATCCTTATTTCTCTTGTAAGTGCATGAAAATGAATAATGTCTAAGATGTAAGCAATAATGACAGCAAATGAAATCAATTTCATTTCTCTTTTTAATGTTGTGGTCATGAGCAAGATTGCTTTTAGGTACATACATGACTTTGGTCTTGGGTACTTGTGTCTTTCTAGATCTAGTTTTTTGATGGGATTTATGTTTGGGTACATAACCTAGGTCTCTCCTCCCAATTTGACCATCTGAGATTTTTAGGATTCTATCAAGAATGTCATTGTTTTTCAAGCTACTGATATCTTTTTGCAATTTAGTAATTTCATCCATTTTCCTTTTAATATCTAACTTTTCTTTATATAAATTATATAACAAGCTATCTCTTTATTTGATAATAACATCATAATTCAAATGAGTACACATAATAGGTTGAGTTTGAAGATCATTTATTTTAGGAAGCAATTCAACCTTTTCTTGGCAAAGAAAATTATAGTTTGTTTCTACAACAAGAAACTTGACATTATGATCATTGATGGAGGATTTCAAAGTATCTCTTTCAGATACGAGACTTTCATTTTCAGAAGAAAGCATATATAATTTAGCATGCAAATCATCATATTTTTATGTAAGTTTCTTCATTTTTGTTTTACAATCAACATATTTATCATGTATTTCTTGAAGACTAGTAACTAATTCTTCTTTATATAATTCAAGAATGCTTACCTCACTTGAGTCTTAATTTTCATCTTCCTTAGCCATGAGACATTCCACTTCTTCCTCTTCACTTTCATTGTCATCGCTTGACTTATCCCAAGCAGCTTTGTAAGCTTTATTTCCCTTGTCTTTCTTCTTAAAGGAATATTTCTTCCCTTTCTTGATCTTAGGACATTCATTCTTCACATGTCCTTTCTTTCCAAATTTGAAGCACCTAAGGGAAGATGAGGAAAAATCACAAATTTTTTGTTAGATTTATATCTTCTATATTTCTTACCATTTACAATGAGTGCATCTTCTTCATCATCTCCTTCACTTGTTTCATCACTTTCTTGAGTGATGACTTTTGATTGAGACTTTGTTGTAGCTTTTAAGGCAATGTCCTTCCTTTTTACTTTTTGAAGTTTGACCTCCAATCTTTCTTCTTCAATGGTGACTTCATGAGTCTGTAGATTGCTAATGAACTTCTCTATCCTCATTGTGGTGATATCATTAGCTTCTTTAATGGTCGTCACCTTTGGCTTGTATTTTGGAGGAAAATATCTAAGAATCTTGGACACCTAATCTTATTCATGTATATACTTACCAAATGCACTCAAGCTGTTAATAATAGAGGAAAATATTGCATAAATTTCACTAATAGACTCATTTGGTTGCATACGAAATTGTTCAAACTTTTGTTTAAGCATGTAAATTTTGGTATTTTTAACTTGAGTGTACCTTCATGTGTAATTGAAATTTTATGCCATATATCATAAGCTATATCACATGAAGATATCCTATTGAAATCACTAACACAAATAGAACAATACAATATGCTTACCGCCTTTGCATTTAATTGAGCTTGTTTTACCGTATCGGGATCCCATGTTGCATATTCAATAGTAGGAAGTTGATAAAGTGAATACACCATCCTCCAAAGATCTAAGATGATCCCTTGGAATTAGAATTGCATTCTTCTCTTCCAATAGGTGTAGTTGCTTCCATCAAAGGATGGTGGTTGAGTCACATGAGTTCCTTTAAGATTGAGGTTGCTAAGCATGTTGTCCCCCATTCTTTAAGGCCTATTAGGGCTCCTTGAAGACCTACTCTGATGCCAATTGAAATATCTAGAGAGGGGGGTGAATAGATCTTTTTGATATTTTAAAAATAATTAAACACTCAACCAAAGAAGGAGGATGAAAAAAGGAAGACACTTCGATTTAGAGTGGTTCACACCCTTGAATCAAATGTTTTCAGTCCACTACCCAATTGTCTCCAATTGGAATTTTAAAAGTGATTAATTTTATTTACCTCTCAAGGATGTTACAATAAAATACAAATACCTTCCACGAAGTAGCCTCAACCTCCTTGAAGAAGCCTTCTTTGAAGTAACTCCAAGCCCTTGGAGAAGACTTCTTCTCCTTGAAGTAGCTCCACCACATTGAGATAGCCTTCACCTAGAAGTAGCTCCAACCTCCCTTGAAACTTCCTTCTTGAAGTAATCTCAAGTACACCTTGAAGCAGCCTTCTGCACCAAGAAGTAGCCCAATCAAGCTCCCTCAAGTAGCCTCCACAACTTAGAGTATCTAAGGAGCACAATGAGCTTTAACCTGTGAATGGGGATTGGAAGAAAGGAAGTACACCAATTGTGTATTGCGCTTTGATCCTATATCAAGCATTAGACCTCTCAAACCACTTAGGATGGACGTTTCTTGATGGTGGATAAGAGGCTATGACAATAGAACATGAATTTGGAGCTTGAAGAACAAGATGGAAAGTGTTGCTCAACTTCGTTTCTCACTAGAATGGATTCTCAAGTGTGGCCTTGGTACTTTAGGTGTCCTAAGAATGGTTTGAAAGTACACCAGGATGTTCTAGGGAGTCTCTAGATTGTTCTTAGTGCTTAAATAGCTATTAGGTATACAATAGTTGGCTAGCAATGACTAATTAGTTCATGCTTAAAAGAACAATCCAAAACCCTATTCGGTCGACACGTTTGTCGACCAAACTGTGTCTTGGTCGAGCATTTCTTTGACCAAGCATGGGTTTAAGGCAATTGTGTATCAACATCTATTTGCAACTCCCAACTCCCAACCACTTGGTCTAACAGTTACAAGCTTTGGACCAAGGTTTGCTCGGTCGACAATATTTTCGACCGAAACCCATTTTAGAGCACAAATATGTAAGGTTTTAAACAATGCTTAGATACTGGACTGAAGTGGTTCTCGGTCGACAAAAACTTCGACTGAGTGTGTCTTGGTTGACTAGTTTCTCGCCCAAGGATGTCCCTATTACAGTCTTTTGAACCACCTATTAGGTGTGTTTAAATGAATGATAGTGACTATAACTTTAGGGGGGATCCTAGTTGAGGGTTTTAATGAATAGGGAAGATCTAATGCTTGATTTACATGATGTCTAAGTACTTGTACATTATATCTCTGTAAAAGTGTTTACATTTGATTATAATCATGAAAACATAAATAATTAAGCACATTTGATCTTCAATTTGTATTGATCTTCAACTTTCCACTTCGTAGGATCTCCTTATTACCTTGAACCCTGAAATGCTCAAATGGCACGTTAGATCTACAAGTATGAAATGTTTTTCATCATCAAAGAAAAGAGCATGTTAATGTCTAATTTATCCAACAAGACCTTGAGTCAACATTCTCCCCCTTTTTGAAGATGACAACCCATTCCATAAAATTGGAAGCATTTAAGTAAAATCATACATTTGGAGAAACCTAGGGGTTTTAATAGAATGGAGTTTATATGCTCCCCCTCAATTGATGCTAGTGGAGTTCTCATACTCCCCCCTAAATTGATGCTATTTCTCCTTCATGGTTTGCTTTCATAATATTTATAGAAACTATGTCTTCTACTCATATATATTCTACAAATATATGTTTTCTCCCCTTTACCTTCTCCCCATAACACGAGACATGTTTTCTCCCTCTTCATGTAAGGCATGCCTTAACTTTCATGTAAGACATACCTTCTCACCTGCCTTTCATAAGAAGACATGATTTCTCCCCCTTTGTCATTTCAAAAAGTAGGGGTTTGAAGAGCTAAAACAACACATGTTAGATAAGAGGAGATACCAGAAGTTAAAAAGAGAGTAAAAGAGCAAAACTAGGTACTTTCCCAAGCATAGTATGTAAAGAAAATTAATACATGCATTATAACAACCCTAGATGTAATTCTAGTCATAGATCAAGGCAAGATAAAATGTTGTAGAAAAATAATGAATCAAAATCTTGACCCTCAACATGACGAATTTTGCTGAAAAAATGTCAGGGCTCACGGCCGTGCAATGATTCTTGCTCAGAAGGCCGTTTCTTCATTAAATGCACTAGTCTTGTATCAAAATCTGACATTGGAGAAAAATCTGCATAAATTTCAAGGATGCTCCAATTTTTACATACAATGTAGCTCTATATATCCTGCAACACAATGCTATGCAAGCAACTCAAGACACTAGATATGCAAGTTAAGGAACAAGCTTGAGTAAGAAAGAAACAAGATACTATCATATCATATAGTTAAATACCACTTGATGAAAAGATAAAAAAGGATAGAGATGCATGTATATGAACTACTAGTAGATGATATCACAAGTTAGGACTACTAGTAGGGTCTAGATCATAGAAAATGATGCACAAGTTAAAGAGCAAGCTATGAGTAGATGTAGAGATATATCCTTATAAAAATATAAGCAATTTTGAAAGCATGAAAGGATATAGCTCACTAGAAAACATGCATCATTACCAAAAGATAATTACCACTAAGAACCTCAAGTTGCATCATAAGAAATACTACTATATAGATGTAGCAAGTTAGCACACAACGGAAGCAAATCAAGACCCAACCAAGAGATCCAAAGAGATCATCATCAAAACCTGCATTACAAGTCAAAATAAGAAATTACAAGATATTTGGATACCACTTGTGGGATACCAGAATATAAAAATAAAAAAAGTAAATTTGTAAGTAAGATAAGAAATTTAAAGTATGGCAAAAGGCATATGTAAAGCCACCAAGGGAGTCCCAAAGAATAAGGTTATTGGTTGAGAAAACCTAGTTGAGAGGGGAATTCTCATCCAAAAAGCCAGTTGTATATTCTGTGCAAAGTGTTATCGGTGGAGTTTTTCATTTTAGAAATTTGACCGACAACAATTGTTGGAAACACCTATTGGTGCCTGTCGGTCGAGTTTCTAATAGGACAAACTCGACCGAAACTATTGTCAAAAAGTGCATATATTTATGAAAACATATCTAGAGGCATGATACACCTATCAACTTATCCAAGCATGTGTAGGTAAGTTAGTAATGCATTATTAATGCATTAGAAGCATTTTTTGAGAAAGAAAGTGATGAGAATCACAATATACCAATTTTGACTCAAAAATCACATGCATGGTGCACACTAACTTGGAAAAGACACACTATGATCGGATATGAGAAACAATAACATTACCTCTTTGCTTACCATTACTTTTCCACATGTTGCCACCCACTACACATCTAATCTTTCTTCCTTTATGTGGATGTAGAAGTCAATTCACAATTCCATAAATCATGTCAATCCTTTATCAAGATACTTACAAGAAGAAAGATGAAATGGTCTCCAATCATGTTTTTGGGTCCGGATTGGTTACCTTAGTAACCCAAACCCTATTACTCTTGGGTGATTTCCTAAAAGTACAACAAGTAGAATAAGGGCCAAAAACATTACAATAGTTTCATGTTTCCATAGCCTTGGAGCTAGTCAATTCTCCATGAAATATTGGAGATCATACCCCAAACCATGTCTACCAATTTGTTTAGTAGTATGGTGTAGGATATCATTAAGATTCTTTTTACCAACTAAGAAAATTTGCAAAGAGGATATCAAACTATGATTATCATGCATAAGAGAAGAAATAGTAGAAGAAAAATGATTGATATTATCTTTAGCATGCAAAAGATCATTTTCTAAGCAAAGAGATTTGGTCAAAAAAGAATCTCTGTGAATGTGAGGAGAAGCAACACTATTCTGTCTACTAGTAGAACTAGAACAAGAGTCAAGAACATTGATTTCGGAAAGCAAGGAAGCATTTTCATTTTCAAACATAGAAATGTTAGAACAATAGATCCTATTTTCAGATTCTAAACCTTGCAAAGCCAAATCTTTGTTCTTTTTTTATATATTTAAGAACATTAATATCACACAAGAGAGAATCCACAATGTTACTATGCTCTACATTAACACTATGAATGAGAGTTTGAGCTTCTAGAAAACTAATATTGTCAAGCAAGCTAGCATTTTCAAGTTTAAGAGCATCTACTTGGATAAGAAAAGCATTTTTATCATCTAGCAAGCAATTGTTAGCATATTCAAGATCATCTATTTCTATATGCAAATGATCAACAATTCTAGCAAGCTTTTTCTTTTTCTTTTTAGAGACTTAAGAGAGGCATGAGTAGCATGAATGATAACAATTAAATGTTCTTTATCTAAAGAATTTAGATTTACCTCATTTGAGTCTTTATTCGTTGATGTCATAAGAGAAAAGTGGCATTCTCCTTCATCACTAGAGCTTGAGCTAGATCCTCCACTTGATTCTTCACTTGAGCTTGAGTTGGAGGAGTCACTTGAGTTTTTGTGCTATTTCTCCTTTTTGTACTTCTCTTCTCCTCTTGTGATAATGAGTCTTTTTGCCTTGGGGAAAATCTTCCTTGAAGTGACCCTTCTTTCCACATTTGAAGCACCGAGTGAAGGAGGATGACTTGCCTTTGTAGAGTATACCCTTATAGTACATGTATACTTCTTCAACTTGAGAGGATCGAGAAGCTTGACCAACAATAGCCTCAATTTGAAGTTTGATTTCAACATTCTTCATTCTCTTGAGATCCTTCTCTTCTTGTCTTTCTTCTTCATCTTGCTTTTCAAGTTTGACTTCATGGGCTTGTAGATTTCCTATGAGCTCTTCAAGGGGGATATCACCAAGAGACTTTACTTTTTCAATGGAATCACCTTGGGTTCCCACCTCTTGGGAAGATTTCTAAGGATCTTTGAGTTGATCTCTCCTCTAGCCATAGGATGACCTAGAATGGAAATACCATTTGTAATGGTGTTGAGCCTTGTATGCATCTAGGCTATACTCTCCTTCTTCCCCATCTTGAAGTTTTCAATAAGACCCTTGAGCATGTAGACATTTCTTTCCTTCACTTCTTGAGTACCCTCATAAGTGATGCATAACTTTCTCCATACCTCATAGGTTGTCTTACAAGAAGAAATCTGGTTGAACTCGGTGGGGGACATACATGCATAGAGAATGTTGATGGCTCTTGCATTCAAGGTAGCTTTCTTTAAGGTATCTTCATCCTATTTTTCTATCCTTGTCTTCGGTAGATTGTGTGGACGGTCCACCATTTGCCATAGCTTAAGACTTGATCCGTGGATGTAGAATTATAACCTTCTTTTTCAATAGAGGAAATTTCTCGCATCAAGGATTGGAACATTGATGAGGTACTTCCCACCTTGATAGTCACCCATCTTCTCCTACTTGTGGAAGTATTCTTGGAGACAACCCACTCTGGTACCACTTGTTGGATCTAGGATGGGCGATATGCTCTAGGGGGATGAATAGAGCTAAAATGCACTTTAAAAAATCTGTCAGACCTTCAAGATCTATCACAAGATAGAGTTGCTAATTAGGAATTTGAATGCAACTATAACATACATAGCAAGTGAGAGAGATTGAACAAACACAAGAACACAAGATATGTAGAGTGATTCCATACTCCAAACTAGGAGTAAGTCAGTCCACTACCTAAAGAGATCAACCTCTAGGATTTCTTAACCATCTCTACTCCTTATATTCACTTATAGGAGTTACAACATATGACCTTCCTTTTTCGAAACAAGGATACCCAACTTTCCCTTTGAGGGGAAGAGAGCCAACAATCTATCAAAGGATTTACCTATCCAACCAAGAGTCTTCTACCTCACCAAGAACTTACCCACTTTGCAACGAGTCTTCAGTCTTCACCACGGACTTACCCAATCGTCTGCAAGTCTCAGCCTTTGAAGAATTATCCACTCTTCTTGAATCTTCTGCATATAATTGTTTGACCAAAATTTCTTACATTGGTTAAAACAAGTTGAACTTGGATGCCATGCTTCAAATAAGTAATTTTATCATTTGACCTTGATTATTTTATTTCTACACTTTTATTCTGTTCTTAGCATTAATCAAACTCTAAACAACTAGAATTTCCTTTCTTGTTCTAGCGATCGGTTTTGGATTTCAACCATTTTCTTTCCACCGTCCCTTGGATTGATACCTTACTATACTAAAGTTGATTTGGTGCTTGCATCAAGTTGAAAACCTAGGTTGGAAGGTTAAACACTAGGATTTTTCCTAGTAATTGGTACACAACGATATGCATCAACAACCATCTTTTGAAATTGTCATCATGCATCAATGTAATCCCTTACTACCAACTCTTCCTCAACTCCATATATTAGGAAAGAATCATTAGTTCTTATTATGCACTTGAGGATGTTCTTCACTACAGTCTAATGACCTTCAGATGGGGTCTTCCTCATATTTGTTTGTCTTGCTCAAGGCATATGAGACATTTATACATGTACATTACATTTCATGCATGATAGATAAAATTGTAGAGGAATATGGAATCTTACTCATGTGGTACCTTTCTTCTAAAGATTTGTGACAATTAACCTAAGATATACTTATCTGGTGAGACATGCATAAGTTCGTTTTCTTGGAATTTTGCATGCTTAATTGTTTCGGCACTTTTTCAATGTATGTATACCAAGAAGCCTTCTAGACATATATCTATAGATCCTAACAACTCGAATATAGTTGGATTCTCCAAAGTATTTCATAGAGAAACTATTTCCCAACCACATATTTAACGTTTTTAGAGTTGGAACATTATTTTCCATGGAATACTACATTCTCCCACTGAACTTATTGCAAACACAAGGTTCATCTTCTATCTTGATGAAGCCATACTCTTTGACTGTCATGAAAACAAAGAATCTAGCTTCTAGATTACATATCTTTACCAACAACCTTTGATGATTCAAAATCCTCTAGTTGTGTCATTTACACATCCTCAAATAGATTCCCATTAAAGTATACACATTTTTCATCCATTTGCTATATTTCATAGTCATGGTATAATGCGATGGATAGCATGATCCAAACAGACTTCACCATGTTGACGAATGAGAAAGTTTCATCATGGTCAACAACTAGAACTTATTTGAAACCTTTTTCCACTAGTCTCCCTTTGTATAGCTGGACATTCCCATCCATGTCAGTATTCTTCTTGAGGACCCACTACACCCCATGGGTTTCACCCCTTCAATTGGCTCCACCAAAGTCCATACCATGTCGGTATACATTGAGTCCATATTGATATCATGGCCACAAGCCATTTAATAGATTCTGGTCCCTCTATAGATTCCTTGTAGATGGTTATCTCATCTTGATCTATGACCAAAAAATCACCATCTTGAGTCATGAGAAATCCAAATCTCCTTGGCTCATGGAAAGTCCTACTAGATCTATGAAGTTCTTATATTTATTGAGGGGGTGACAGTACCACATATATAAGTGTCAAGAAAACCCAAGGGACTCTTCTTGGATCTTCACACCAAGAAAATAGGACTCTTCTTCATCTTCATGGTACAAATGAGAGATTAGGAGGTGGTGGAAGTGAGAGCCCCGCAAGATATGCATGTACGACTAGCTCTCTTACAAATCTCCTACTCACTTTAATGTAGGAGTGAGCACTGGTCTATATTCAGACCAGACCGGACCGAGGACCGAATTTGAATAAATTATGGTCGTAGACCAGGCCGGTTTGAAGTCGGACCGGACAGGGACCAAACCGTTTCAATGTAGGACCGGAACGGGAGGACAACAATCAAACTTTTTATGTATTTCATGACTTATTTAATAGTAAAAATACATAATCTTAATTATTTTTAATAATTATATAAAATAAATATCAAACATCTACACTAATAGTGTTTATATGTGTGATGTGATTGTACTTGTGAAATAATATATATTCAAATATCATTGTATTGTACATATAAATCGGTCTACAGTCCGAACAGCGGTCTGACTGGTTTTGGACCGGATCGGACCGCATACTGAAGTTCTAAAATCTCCGAACCGTGGACTGGACCGAACTTAGACCGGTCCAGGACCGGACCGAATTGAACAGTCAGGTCTGATTTTGCACTCTGAACCATCATTTGCTCACCCCATACTCTAATGGATGTAGCAAGTGTTAAAGCTGATAGAGAGGAGGCTGTAGGTTGTACTCAACTATAGAATAGAGACATGAATAATGCTTGGCTAACCATGGGATGAAGCCCAAGGGGTCCTATTTATAGTTGAGGATGCCTAGAAGCCTTTGAGAACACTTAAATACGCATACTAACCGTTTAGAGTGTTGCAATGAATATATTTTCGAGTTTAACAACACTCCAACAGTTAGAGACACTTTTCTGCACCTTTTCAATTAATATGATTGGTCGGGTTTTTATAAAGGTAATTCAAACGATTGTACTATATGACAAAGCCAATTTGTACCATCTGTCGAATTTATCCTGGATGAAACTGACCAATCAGTTAAATTATATTTTCTTAGTGCAGGGATTGGTCGAGTTCTATGAGTGTGCAACTCGACCGAACCATGATGTTCTCAAGACCCATTAAGGGATCAGTCGACTTTGTAACTGGACCGACAAACAATTTGTACTCAATTTTGAAAAATGTCACGTAAGTGCTTAAATATTCAGTTTAAGTGATCCTGATATTTTCAAAGATTAATTACAAGTCATACAATCATTACAAGTGATTTATATCATGATTCTAATGGATTTACAATATATTCTAGAAAATACATTTGTATTGATTTTGACTTGTCTTTTCTCCAAGTTAGGATGTGCAAATTAGGATATTTGGAGTGTGTCTATACTTAATCTGAAATCACTCAAGTAGAAGCATTATACACAAATGAATGGAATGATTAGTCATCATCAAAATAAGGATTTAGTCAATTTAGACTTTGAGTCAACATTGACTAAATTGACCTTGAGTCAACAAATATGACCATAACCAGACTGTATCTAGATTGAACAACTACTTCGAACAAAATGTAACTAGAATCAGACTGTATATTGACTAAACTTAATAGTTGTAACTATTGTTCAAAATGAATTTGACTATAATCAAAATGGTTTTCCAAATAAATTTTAGCGGCATCTGGACTGGCTACTTTCAACCCCTAGACCAGCCCAATCCTTGTTCTTAAATTTTGGGTGGCCAAATTTAGGATTTGGGTTGGTTTCCATCAGAGAAGGCTAAGGCCGTGTTTGGTAGGACGTAATTTGCAGGAATGATGTTTAAATGTCACTTTTGTAGATTAACAAAGTGTTTGGTAGGGTGTATTTTAGCAAATTGTGACTGCATGCGAGTACCTAGTTGCCTTCCATTTCCCAGAAAATGTACCGCGCCCAACTAGGACGCGGTCGGGTGCAGTTTTGCTGCACCACCGTGTGAGCTGTTTGCTTATAGTCGTTGTCCTAGAAAATCAACTGGCCTATTAAGAGAGGGAAAAGCTGGTAGGCTAGTACGCTGGCACAATGGTGATCTCATGAGAATGGGCCCTCTATCTCTCACTATCTTTTCTCTCCCCCTCCTCCTACATTAAACCACCGGCTATGCTTGTCTTTTTCAAGCGTTATCAGCTACCTGCACAAGAGAATTGCAGCTGTCATACCAAATGATTACAGATCAATATAGTGAATTTACACTGCACCATACCAAATGAGAACAAAGCAATATGAAAAACATGATTATATTTGCTCTGATTTTTAATTCACCAAAGTAAACTCCATTACATCCTACCAAACATGCCCTAACTGTACTTTTCTCACACATAAAGTCATACCAACCCTGCCCAAATCCTTAATTTTCATGTCAAATATAGAACAAACTCAGATTCTTAGATTAATACTAGTAGGAAGACATGTGCTAAGTACGTGTAACATATTTGAATTAATTAGTAAAATAACATATTGAATAAATCTATTTAAAGAGAATATTTCAATTGATTTTGTGAGACATAATGGAATTAGTTGTGCTCTATAAAATTATATAATTTAAATTTAACACACCATAAAAGAAGAACTCAATTAATTGTCTGAGTGACTCCCTTCAACATGTATATGTGGTTATCAAAATTGTCTTTGTTCCAAAATTTGTGTAATTAATATACTCACAACTCACTTAAAGAGAATAATCTGATTCTTGCGATTACTAGAGTTACTTATGTTCTAGAAAATTAATATATAGTACTCACACTAATAGAGAAGAACTTGATAAATTGTTCGGAAGATTTTTTTTGATTGTATGTGTCATTATTAAAATTATGTATGCTATGTAGCTAATACTCACGACTCGCTGAAAGAGAATAACTTGATTGATGAGGTTACTAACATTTCTTATGCTCTAAAAGTTATAAATATTTTACTCATAATAATTTAAATATAACACAATTAACTATTTGGTTGACTCCCTCCAATGTGTATGCGTGATTACCAAAATTGCATATGCTCCACAAATTATATAACTAATACTCACAGCTCACCAAAAAAGAATAATTCAATTCATTTGATTATTGGAATCATTTATACTCTAGAAAATAATGTATATAACACTAATAACAACTTAAAATATTATACACTAAAAGAGAAGAACTCGATTAGCTACCCGACTGACTCCCTCCAACATGTATTTGTGATTATCAAAACTGTCTCTACTTTAAAAAATTATGTAACTAATACTTACAACTCACTGAAATAGAATAACTTGATATATTTGATTATCAATATTATTAATGCTCTAGAAAATTATATACATAACTCAATATAACATAAATATAATATACTAAAAGAGAAGAACTCGATTGATTGTCTGACTGACTACTTCTATCATGTATGTGTGATGATCAAAATTTACTCCGCTCTAAGAAATTATGTAACTAATACTCACAACTCAGCAAAATATGACAATTTGATTAATTACCAACTGACTCACTCTAACATGTAGTTTGTCGTTACTAAAGTTACACATACTCTCATTTTTAGCATGTCTATTGACAACTAATATATAACCAATTGTTGCTTCACTCCCTACAACCAACAATGCTATATAAAACATGTATATGTGCCGCTAAAATATGCAAATAGAACTCACACACATACTAATGAAGTATGTAATAATGCAGATACATGGACTAAGCATAAAACTCCTAGAACTTGAATAATGATGAATTTTAAAAATAATAGTCAATCGGCCTGGTCGCTAGCACACAAGCTCGAAGACCTTGCTTCGTTATAGGCACACAATAATTATACATATCACATTAAGAGAGAACAAATTAATTAACATCAAGTTAACTACCTACGATGTGTAACAACACATGCACTTTATATTAATAAGTACAAAAACAAATTGTTAGAATGCACAAAATTATTAGGCCCATGAACCACAAACTGGTTGCTAGAACGCAGATATAAATTGGAACGATGACCACACAGATAAAAAGTATGACACTTATATTATAATTCCACTCTCTTTGTTCATCGCATAACTAATTTTGAAACCCAACTTGTCTGTCATGTCGAGATGTCATCAGCCAGAAATCAACCTACCACCTCTTGTTTATTGAGAGAGATAAACACGTGTCATAGATTACGATTTTTTCGATGGGCGCAAGATGAATATCACACTACCATACACAATAATTTATATACATATCACCAAGAGAGAGTAACTCGATTGACAGGAGCGGACTCCCTTCAGTATGTAAGGATACATATAGTCTAAGATACATATAGTTTGGACTAATAATCATACAAACATACTTCTAGAACACAAAACTAATAGATTGGCAAACACAAATTGGATTGATGCTTAAACATACCCAAAACTTGGAGGCTCAACTAAAAAAGTAATGAACGAAAGATAACACACACTTAAACATTTCTACGATGTGCAAGTGACTGTCCACTCTAAACAAAATGAGTTGTTTTATTATTTGCATGCTTACCCATATGAGTTATTCCCATGGTAATCCAATTGTACACTGATACACATACACACAGCAGATCGTTTTTGTAAAGTTTGTCCAACTGACGGTTTAGATACTTAAATACCGACGTTTCAAAACAAAGCAGCCGAGCACGTAGGAGTGAAAACAACCACCACATTGTTATTTATTTAGAGGGTTATAGATACAGAATGGCCGAACTCAGATTGTCTTGAATACCGATTAGTATACTCAGCACAAAACATACATGATAAAAATTAGAACCGACAAACTCATTGCGGCAAGATATAATTCTACATAATTTAATTTTTTTACTAGTCTAATCCAATTAAGAACATGACTGTGGATTTGTCAAACTCGGACGCTACACCAAGGCCATGTTTGGTAGGGTGTATGATCAATTTATTGCTTTTAAACTCTAGGAGTTAGGACGTGATTTTTATTTGGTTAGCAACTGAGAAAATAAAAACATTGCTTTTGAACTCACAAAGTGACTTGTTTTGGGACGAATTCCCGGAGTTCGTACCACCCCTAAAACGGATGTAGTCGGATATAGTTCTTTGCAATACCAAACAAAACCATTGCAGCCTAAAAGGCATGGTTATATTTAGGGCTGACAAAATAAGACCTGACCACCCAATCTGAATCCAAAATTTTAAGTAAGTTTATGGTCTAAGATTTTTTGACCTGACCTGAAATTGATCCGAACCCGAAGAATCCAAAATTAATTTAGGGTCGAATCTGAGTTTGGACTTTAGACCCAAATTGACCCGATTGACCCAAAATTTAGAATTATATTTTCAAATAAAATTACAGACACTATACTTTAAGACACCCGATGGCCCATTAATTTACTAATCCATCATGTTTATTTTGACAATTCTACATGGTTTTGCATTGATTTGTATGATTTATTATACTAATATTAGGAATTTGTGTTTAAAAGTCTTGAACAAACTACAACTTTATATGTGTTTCTCAATCACATTATAACTTTATCACAATAAAATTTGTTAATTACACTTGGGAAATAAACTATTGTCTTGGTGTTGGATTTACATGTCAGACCCGATAGATCCGAAATTATTTGTGGGACGGATTAATGTCAAGGGTTTCGACCCGAAAATCTATATTTTGCAAGGTTAGGGTATAACTAAAAAGTATTGACCCGAAATAAAACCCGCTCAACCCGAACCTGATTGCCACCCCTAGTTCTATTACACCATGAATTTTTATTTATCAAACAGCACCCGACTTCGTCGTAGCAAACAGGCTCCAAGTGCCAAAGTTAGAACCCAAGTTCGGTGAGCGGCCGAGCAGCATTGTTTGATCGTTCTCTATCCTGGGAAGCATTCAAACATTGTTAACATGGATGGACCGCCGTTCTTTTCTTCTATTCACTTTAGCTGTGACGAGCAGCCAATTTGTCAGAAATCTCATTATGTCAATAACACCCGGTAACCCAATTAGCAGTGCAACATCAACATTTCAACCCACCGTGATACCAAACGCAGCATCAGACGGTGCTGTAGTCTTAACTAGCGTTTTTCTCATCCGCACACATTAAGTACATACCTACGTAACACGGGAAGCATTGTTTGATCGTTCTCTATCCTGGGAAGCATTCAAACATTGTTAACATGGATGGACCGCCGTTCTTTTCTTCTATTCACTTTAGCTGTGACGAGCAGCCAATTTGTCAGAAATCTCATTATGTCAATAACACCCGGTAACCCAATTAGCAGTGCAACATTAACATTTCAACCCACCGTGTTACCAAACGCAGCATCACACGGTGCTGTAGTCTTTAACTAGCGTTTTTCTCATCCGCACACATTAAGTACATACCTACGTAACATGAAAATTGTGTTCTTTGGTCAATAATTTTTTTTCCAAGTATACTAGTTTGGACCCTTTACGTCTCCCAGGTAAGTCAAAGGTGGGAATCTAATATGGGACCTCCCAGTGAGGGACCCCAGTCTACTCCAGTAGGCTACCACATCGGTGGTTTTTTTTTTTTTTTTGAAGTGGGGAATTTCATCCCTTTCAAGGTAGCAGGAGAGAGAGAAAACCATCAACTACGCCGAGGATTTAGTGCCCCAACGAGTTCGCTGAGATTCGAACCTGCAACCTGCGCTTCACAAGCAGCAGGCTTGACCAACTGAGCTAGTTGGCAAGTGCGTCGGTGGTTCTTAAAGGTAAATAAGCAACACTATAAATGATTAGAACTTCCGTATTTTTTAGAATGTAAAAATTCACCAGTTATGTGTTACATGTCAAGCATTAAAGAGGATTCTGACAAAGTTTCAATATTTAGAAAAGTTATATAACGGTTCTACATCAATCCTTTATAAATGACTCTTGAATGTGGTTCTCATGGACTATGTACTTGTCTATATTATTAAGTAAAGGTTGATCTATGCAAAATAGAATAAATTAATAAATTTTTAACATATAGAAGATAAACTCATGAAGTATATTGCAATGACAATTACCAATACAAAATTAAATATTTATATAACAATGCATACCTTGTCATGGTATTTTAACACTTAGTTAGAGGACGTTGTTCTAATAATGAAATGAAATGAGAAGATTAAATCCACAATAGATAAAGGTGTTGCGGTTATTTATTTAAAAAGTTATATGTAGTAGAGTTTAAATAGTTTATGACATAATAGTAAGAATAAGAAATTAAACTTACATGATGCAGATTCCTTCTTTCCTACTTAAACTTAAATTAGGAAATGTATCTGATATACTCTTATATTAATTTGATTTCTTAATTTTATATGAATTTATGTAGTCTATACTCTCTTCCATTATTCGGTTAAACACTCTTTTTGATATTTTTTTAGCTTGTTAATCAATTTTTGTTTTCACATAGTTATTTCGTATAACTTCTTTCTTTCTCTTCATTTTATATTGCCTCTTGGGGTCTTAAATTTTTTTTGCCACATACTAGTTGTTCCGATTGTTGAGATAATTATATATTTGTTGTTGAGAGAGAGATGTAAGTTAATCATTTACCACGTATTAATTATTCCATGTGTGGTAAGTATATTATCTTTCATACTTGGTGATTTGAAACCTACATTAATTACTCATATTTAATTCTTATGTACCAATAGTCCTACGTGATGACTATGACATGAGAGGAGGATGCCAGCCATTACCAAGACGTCCGTGCAGTCCATTCGACTTTCCAAGCATGGTGATTCAAAACTACTGTCATTAATTACTTTTTAGAATTAATTTATGTGACAATTATAGATGACGGGCTGGTGAGGCCAACTTTGTTGTGCGCAATAACATCAAATGTATATGCAGGGAGTTTGACCTACATTAGGTGAGGTAAAGGCCTCATGTGGCTCCAATGTGGGTACGCCACTGGTTGCCGACTTGTCGTGGCATTGAGATTGAAGAGTAGGTCAGAAAGGGGTCGAGGAGGCGGACTAAAAGGCTGGGCTATAAAAATATATTATTATTTTCCATGATGACGGACGGACTGTGGATACAGAATTGATTTAGTTTGTAATTTCAAATCACAACTGCAAAAAACTTCATTCGCAAACCAGCGACCAGCTGGTCAGTTACACTGGGTCGTCAATCAAGCCTCGCCTCTAGGGCTATCAATGAGGAGGATATGGAGAGGTTAAGATTCTACTTTTATTCTTATTTTCCAGAGGGTAGCAGAGGTATGTGTAATTATCATTCTCAACAATTTTCTTATCCTTACGCGCTTCCCCATAGGCCACGTTTGGTACATAGGATCGGATATCAATAGCATAGATGGAAGGAAAGGATGTCATGGGAAACAAATTACAAAAGGAAGTCAAACTTCCCATAATACGTTTGGTTAGAATGAGCATCGGATCAGATGTGACTTGTTGACTACAATGTGTCTTTTGTAATAGCAATATAGATAGAGCATGATTTTATGGAGTTCACACCACCGACTTCAGGAGAAGTTGCCGAAAGCATAATAAAATATAAACAACACCTAATACTCATTTCTGTGGGTGGAGTACCAACAGACGCAACTGTGAACAACAATTTTGTTGGAGGCCTGCAGTATGACAAGAGTTTGTAGAAAACTGGTTCCATATCACCGGATGTCTAAAACGGCGTGGATTGCATCTACACCGGCCAGATTTCCAGGAAGCGACAGTGTCACGGTATTATCAGTCGGAGTGTTGTGCGTAGACGCCGGAGAGGCCAAGTCGGAGTGTTGTGCGTAGACGCCAGAGAGGCCAAGTCAGAGTGCTGTGCGGACTGACCGGAAAGATGGCAAGGATCGGCCAGATCATCATGGCCATGTCAGAGAGGCTGACGTTGACTGTAGCGGCAACATAGGTGAAAGAAACGATGGTCACATAGAGGTTCTGCCCCTGTGAGAAGATACATTGAGATTAAGGCCGAGGACCAACTGGTCGTAGCGGTAGTCATTTTGGGGATCAGACGATTTGATGACGAGCGGGATTAGTAAAACCCGCCCTCTCATGCGGGTTTGATTAATGATGCGTATATAGGTTGTGAATCCGTTCCAGATTTTAATCCCAACAGTTTATAAGCAAACCAAATGTAGGAAAAGGATGTCGGGAGGGGTTATAATGTTATCCGTCATCACATCCAGTGTACCAAACGTGGCCATAGGGTAAACGAGGAGGATAAAGAAAAAATAGATGATTCTAATATAATTTTTTAATATAAAAAACTAACTTATTTTAAGGTGTGTGTAGGGTGATAAAGATTAAGTCACATCTTTCTTGACTTGTATTTTTACAATTGTGAATATAAGCAGAATAATGTTATATTTGCGCAAAATGTTTAGATATTGTTCCAAGAATAACTTATTTTAAGGTGGTGCAGTCATCTCTTTTCTATTATTCCGCGACCCTATCATCTAATTCAACATATAGTAATAATATACTATAAACATTTGAGTGTGAGTTGGGGTGGGGATCAAGTCGTAACCCGTAAGCTTTCATATTAGAAAAAATAAGGTAAACATTGAGCTATAAGCTTCTACATAGTGATATATCTTTGTTACATAAATGAGAAATGTGGGTAAAGGGTATGGATAATGTCCATACCTTATCCTCCCCTTTTAATGTGGAGGGAAAACGGTCAACGGGGAACATGTAGTAAAAACTTTTACCCTTACCCTACATGGTATGGATAAGGGGTAAACAAGTAATACCCTCACAATTGACAACCCTATTTGCATCCTAACACAGTGGAATGCCTCACACAGGATCAACACACACACACACTCTCTCTTTATATCTATATATATATATATATATATATATATATATATATATATATAATCCTCTAGTAGTAAAAGGCACTAAAGGTCACCTAAGAATGTGACAAAGCAACACAAACATCTAAAATCCTCTAGTTGAAGTTGAGGGTCGTTAGGATGCAAAAGACGATTCAAATGCAAAATCTCAACTTATCCAACTAAACTATGCAAATTTTGACTAGGTTCATCATCAAATGTCATGATGTGATGTGATGATAAATTCAAGTGATAATATCACCAATTGAAAATTTAAGTATGACATTATATCTATGCGATTAGTGGTCACCTTTATAGATTAGAATTTACATTCCCTTAATGAAAGGTTGTTGACTGGGAAGTACATCCAATTCATTAACGCTTCATTTTGGATTACCTTGATTGATGTTATAATCATGACCCCAACTAGTGATTGTCCATTACCTTGATCCAAGGATGTATGAGTACATCACCAAACATGATCCTCATGCTGATCACCACCCCAAATTGACCTTGGGTTTAGTTAGACCGAGCTAAATCAAAAACCTTGGAAGGAGGGGTGGATGTGTGGCCAACACCCCCTCTTTCCCACTTTCCTTAGACACATTGGAATGTTGAGCACACATGCCAAGAATAATTCATAATGTGGGGCATGCATTATACATGTGAACCCTTTCTATCACTCCTATGTCAACTAGTCAACTTGTTTCATTCATGAAATGCTCCACGATACCCTAATAAGATCGAGCAAGCATTAGATACATGCTCTCCTATGTTGACTAGTCAACTATGTATCATCCAAAAAATGTGTTGGAAGATCTAGAAGGTAGGGTGCGCATAGGACATGCGACCCACATTTATTCTCTTAACTTGTTTGACTAGGACCATGTCTTGAAAACTCTAGAAGGACACCGACTGCCTATCTTGTATCTAGTCGCCTTCCAAGTGGGTAAACACTCCAAACTATACCAAAAATCCTAGAGCCCCTTTAACTGTAAATACGACACCCTAGTCATCATCTATAAAGGATGGACAGAGTAAAGTAAGGCTAAAAGAATGTGTGCCCCAAGGCTATCTCTCAAATTCTTGGGAGAAAACCATTATGGTTTCTTACAAATGATCCCACTTTGAGATCTGAGATCCAATCTCTAGGATAATGAAGGAGATCCAGGCTTGAAAGAAAATAACCTCCTTATCCCAAACAAAGGCCAAGTAAGGTAGGTAATGTTATCTCGTTTCTCCTTCTTCTTTTTTGCCAAACCCTTGTAGTGTGATTATATGAGCACCTGGGTTTGATAATCACCAATACTATTTTGATATTACTAATAAAATTTTTATATGATGTTGTTTGTTCTTGTATCTTCTTCTTGCATCATTTTCCAACCTCTAGTGTAGTAAGTATATGAGAATATGGGGTTGGTGTCACTTGTATAATAAATTTATTACTAACTCTTGATTTGCGGGTGTTTTTTTCATATATCTTACACATGCAAGTCCTATTGAAAGACAACAAATGGCATAACCCATTGGGATTGATTCTAAGGCATAATGGGGGTTCGTAACACCTTCCTCATGCATAAGATGATGCCTTACCCAATTATATGATTACCCTTTTTTGCCTTAACCACCAAATTGTTTAAAGTGTGTATCTGATAATTTTTCTTGCTTTTTCATATATGTGGTGGGAACTCTATGCATTCTCTACAAAAACATCCTATCAGCATCCACCCCATGGTTTCCACTCAGCCACGACACATGTAACCATAGGCGATCTCTTTGACGTTTCTATTGGTATTTTTGTTGTTAAGTGTGTGCTCACAGCGTACCCCATGAGATTTTCTTTGACTTAAGCTTTAATCGATCAAGGTGTTGTTATGAAACACACACCAGTTAAGGATGTATGACCTTAGGATGTACGTGGAGTGATGAATCCCACAGTTAGAACCATTATTCGGTAATCATGAGGCATAAGTTCCCTTTGAATCATTTGTCTGTCTACACATCTAAAAGGTATTCCACACACCTTGTAAGGTCATACCTTTTCTAATCTAAGCCTTCATTGATGAGTATCTCAGTGTGTTGTTTGCCCCTTCTTGAGTGTATTATCTGATGTCATGGAAGGAGGGATTGGGACATGGTTGGAAACGTTACTTGGTGATCATGCAGTCTAACTTAAACCATTTATAGATTTAAGGAGTGTCCCACATGTCGACATTCTCCCTTTCTTTTCGAATGTTGTTAGAAAATCATGAGAGGTGATAATAAATCAATTTTGATCAAATATTTAAGCAAATGGAGGGTTGGTTCCTTGAACATGCTTGCTTGGAGGTCGTGGTGGCCATGCTTGATTTCTTTTTCATCATAAATATGATATGTCTTGGTCACATGTGTCCCCTCTCACAATCTTCACACAATTTTTCTTAAGCCCTCGAGGCTAACTTGTGTCTTTATATCTTCATTTGTTTTTCTTTTTCTTTTGGTTTTTGTTTGAAAGTCATTTTGCTTACCCCTCTTAAAATAAAGAAATGTGTGCACCAAAAAGAAGAATTTTTGCTAACCCCTCACACACACACACACAAAGATATATATATATATATATTTATATATATATATATATATATATATATATAAATATAAGAAAAATAGATCGTGGTACACAACATGACCCAAAATCTGAAATGAGTTGCTGATAATTAATCAATACTGGCCCAACAACAAGCATGTGATTCTCACTGTCAATGTGTATTATTTTGGGTATCTGTCTTCACTGTTACATGGAGCAATGTGTATTTTTATGTATAACAATGTGTACTATAAAATACAATTTCTACGAATCCAAACCCCAATAATATTCCAACAACTCTCTTAACTACCATTTTCTTTCCATGATACATGTTTGTATACAACAATACTTATTGTTAAAAGGCAAACCTTCACCAATTTATTGACAAAAACAGAGTATTTTGAACTTATCCCACACAAAAGTCAAGTTTGAGAGGTTGAGAGAGAATGGAGATGTTGGTTGGTCTAGCATGTTCTTTCTCATTAATCTAGCCCCAGTGGCTAGTTCCACGTGATAGAATGGCCTTAAAGACACCATATGAAATGGTATGTTTGATGTCGTGTTGTCATGTGGCACAAACAAATAGTACTATCATGTTGCCATGTGGCACGGCTACCCGAGTGTATTTTTTATATTATTCTATACTTAGGTGCCATATAATGTACGAATGAAAATCAACATACTATTTGATTTTATACAATAATTCTAAAATAATAGCAAAACACTAATGTTAATAATACAAGATATATATGTGGAATTAATTATATATTAAATATAATTATATATTAATATTTATATGTTATATAAATAATTTAATTTTTAATATATACATATAGTTATCATTTCAGAATTCTTGACAAATTAAGTATTTACTACCCAATATCAGATATAATTTTTTTGAATCTAATATATTATTATGATCATATATATAACATTATTTGAACAACATTCAAGATCTCTGAATGCAAGTAATGTGGTGAGGTGACTGTCTTGGAGACTACCATGGAGACATTGCACCACCGGCTGCCATCTCACAAAACTAACCTGATCTAGAGAGAAAAGGGATGTAAAGAGAAAGTGGATTTCGAGCCTAAATTACCTACATCTAGAGTTCCTATAGAATGGTCAGAAGTTTGTAGATCTAAAGATTGTGAACTCCTGCTTTCCTGAAGGGTGAATGCTTTTGATGATGGTAGTTTGATTTACCCCAAGTCTGAAGCTGTGGAAAATGCCAGCATATGGAACAAATGTCTAATTAGCTACATTATAGATTTCATTCTACATTTCTGGACTCTGGAGAACTTTCTCTATTGACTCTAGAATCCTCGTGGTTCTATTGAAGTTATTAATAGAGGTGATGGTGTTCTATGATTCTTGCCCATTGGAAGCAAGGTGACTCATTATGTAAACTAAGGCTCAAGGAAGTTCCTATATGGGTGTGTCTATACAACTTATCGTTGGATCTATGGGAAGTAGAATGTTTGGAAGGATCGGTTCTTTTCTGGTAAAGCCACAAAATGGATGTTCCAACCAATATTTGTACTAGAATTGAATATGCTCGACTTCAAATACTTATGTCTGTTGATTCTAAGTTTCCTGAGACTGTCAACTTGATCGATCAGTGATGAACATGACTCTCATAGTATATGTTTGATGTACAAATGGTTGGTATCCTTCTATCGGTCCCTCGTTTGGTTATTTTGGTCACGATATCTGCTTTGCAAGTTCTCATAACTTGAATGATACTATAAAAAAAGCCTTTGATGCGATGGAGAAACTTATCAATGCTATTGAAGATATCATTTGAACTGTTAGTGTTGATGATGTAAAGGAAATCAGAATGAGTCTCTGATAAATCAACTTGTTTCTAAAGCTACTGAAGGTACCCGTTCAATTCCTTCTACTCCAATTCTATTATTTGAACAGGTTTCCTCAAGTGAATAGAGAGTTGGCCAGGGGAGTCAGTCATATAGAAGAATTAGCAAGTCTCCCCCGAAGTGCTTGTCTAAACCAGTTGTTGGTATTTTTCAAAGAGTATTAAATGCAGGCTATTCACCCATGCAAAACAAATTTGGGGGCTTGGAGAGTGTCAATGAAGTTGCTAAGGCTGTCAGCTCAATAACCACATGTGTTAAATGAATCCTTCCCTATCTATCTCTTCTTGGAATGTTTGAGGCATCCGTAACAAAATAGTTGGTGTTCAAGAAGAGATAAGAAGATCGAACAATGACATTTTTATTATCAATGAATCTAAGTTGTAAAAAAAGTTCCTAAGTTGATGAATACATTTCTTCCTGAATTTAATTGGATTTCAAATCATTCTTCACATGTATTGGGTAGAGTTATTATTCTGTAGAGAAGTAACACTTGTGATATTTCTAAAATTTATGAGAATGACCAGGCTATTCATGCTAATATTCAATGTGATGGGTTTGAATTATCTTTGATTGCTATTTATGGTCATAATGATGACTTAGATAGATGATCTCTTTGGGACTTCATTGATAATATAGGTCAATCTATGACTAATCCCTGGTTTATTATGGGGGACTTTAATTCTGTGAGAAAAATTGTGAAAAAATTGGTAAGCAACCTCCCTCTAAGAAATCTTTGAATGAATTTAATGATTGTGTGTTAGATTGTGGTCTCTATTAGCTAGATGTTAATGATCCTTATTTCACATGGGACAATCACCAATCAGTAGAGGGATTTGCCACAACTAAGATAATAAAATTTTGTATAATTATGTCTTTCTCAATCATATTGAAGATTTTCATGGAGAATTCTATTCAAATATTATTAGTGATCATAAGAGGATTAGCTTGGGGATTGGTAATCCTAGAGTCCTTAAAATTCCATTCAAATTTATCAATTCTTGGACCTCTCATCGAGAATTCCTTTCTATTGTTAAAGAGGCATGGGAACTTTAGGTGGATGGTTTTGCTACTTTCAAGCTATACAAGAAACTTTGGAATTTTCATATTATGCTTAGGCAGTGGAATAAGAAATCGGTGGGTGACATATTTGAGAAAGATCTAGTTGCTAAAGAAGAGGCTTTGGCTGCTCACTCTGTAGCTGACCTTTCTCTTTTCATTGAAGACAAGAGGATTATAGCTAAAGATCTCAGGCTTGAAACAAATAAAGCTATTGTTGTTGAAGAATCCTTTCTGAGACAAAAGTCACGGGTACAATGGTTAAAGGAAGGTAATTCCAACTAAAAAGTTTTCTACTAATCTTTGAAGACCCATATATCAAGGAATGCTATTAGATGTCTAATGGTTGATGATGTTCTAAATCATGATGTTGGTGTTACTAAAACTGTTGTCCACTCTTTCTATTCAAACTATTATGTAATTCCAACCTTGTTGATGGTGAGTGGAGTGGTGAATGGTTTGGTTCTATGTTAACTCAAGAACAAAATCCCCTCTTATTTCCCCTGTTACAAGAAAGGACATTGATGATATTGTGGATGATCTCAACTATGATAAAAACCCTGACCGTGATGGGTTTAATGGACTATTTTTCAAAAAAAGCTTGGAACATTATTGGTGATGACTTGATGCAATTTGAGAATTCTTTCAGAATGGGATCCTTCTTAAAGAGGAAAATATGACTTTATAACTTTGAATCCTAAGGGAAATGATTCTACTATTCTTTCTACATGACATCTTATTGCTTTATGCAATATTTTTTCAAAATCGTATCCAAAGTTCTTAGTAATCACCTCCAACCTATTCTTTCCTCAATTATTGATGTGAATCAATTTTCTTTCATTAAGGGTCACAATATTAAAGATGCTATTCTTCTTACTAAAAAAATTCTCAATGACCTTAAAAAGTCTTCATGTTCTTTTCTTTGTATTCAAGATGATATCTCTAAGGCGTATGATTTAGTTAGCTGGAAATTCCTTTTCTCTGTTATGCGCAAGATGGGTTTTCCATCTCTATATATTAAATGAATTGATGAGATTTTTTTACAACTTCCTATCAAATTATTGTCTACAATGAGCATACTGAATCCATCCGGCCTTCAAATGGTATAAGGCAATGGGACCCAATAGCCCCTAATCTTTTTGTGATTGACATGCAAGGTTTCTCAAAGATGATGAAGACAAGAGTTGAAGATCTTTCTATCTGCCCTATTGTTGCTTCAAAGAACATGGGTTTATCTCACCTTATTTTTACTAATGACCATATGGTCTTCTCTAGAGAAGATATTAACAGTGTGTCCAATATTTCTGTATTGTTTGATGAATTCAGTAAGGAATCTAGCCTGGATATTAATTTATCTAAAACGTCCATTTTCTATGGTAAGAAATATGATGCAACCCTGATTTCTAATACTTTGGGTTTCAAGGGAGGTATTATGAGCTCTTCAAAGTACCTTGGTCTTCCTATTTTTGTAGGGAATTTGTCTAAGAAACATTGTGTTGGTCTTATTGATAGAATTAAAAGAAGGCTGGAACCATGGAAATCAAATCTCCTGTCTATGGATGGAAGAGTTGAATTGATCAGATCTACCCTTTCTTTGATGCACTTATTCTGGTTATATTCCTTTCCTATTCCCAGTTCTACTCTGGATGATATTGATAAAATCTATAGGAAATTTTTATGGGGTCATTCCGACATTAAGAACAATCTTCACCTTATTAAATGGGAAAAAGTCACTCTGGCCAAGAATGAAGGAGGATTAGGCTTGAGGAAAAGTAAATAATTAGTAAAATCATGTTTGATTATGAACGTTTGGGATATCTCTAGAAAAAAGGATTCACTTTGGGTGAAATGGATCAATGAGAAATACTTAAAAAATAATTCTTTCTGGTCTACTAATGAATCTTTGAATTAGCTATGGATGTTTAATAATCTACTCAGAATTATAGATTCACTGTTACCCCTCATTGAGTTTAATATTGGTACCGATTCTGATTTTAAATTGTGACAAAATCCCTGGTGTAAATCAAAGTATTTAAGGGATATTATTGGTGAGGAAATGATTATTCATCTGGGATATCCTTCTAATTGTTCTTTGAGTTCAATTATCCCTTATGGTGAGTAGAAGGTTTGTCCAAGCAGAAGTTTTCACATTCTTATGGACTATATCTGAACAAATTTCCCTATCCTGGGCCAAAAGCATTTTATCTCTTTTCAGGGTTAGAAAGTTATTAATATTAAGATCGTATGGAACAACATCAGGGTGAAAGGTGAGGTGTATGAAGTTTTTGAGTGGATTTGGAGTTCCAAGAGTCATTTGAATTCTATTTTTCATCTTTGGAAAGCTAAGCATAATAAGATACCTACCTTTGAATATACTAGAATGAGAGGAATTTCTATAGCCTCAAACTGCTTTCTTTGCATGAGTGAATCTGAGGATACCCACCACATTTGTTTTGATTGTTCCTTTTCAAAAAATCTATGGAATCTGGCTACTGAGAATCAAATACTTGCCAAAAGACCCGCTAGTTGGAGAGATCTGGTAAGTATTAAGGAGAAGAATTCTAAGATTATGTGTGCCTTGATTTTCCATCACTGTTGGATTGAATGAAATTTTTGAGTCCACTCAAATATGAACTTGTCCAGTGATGTTGTCTGGAAGGATATTTGGAAAGAATTTTATTCCCTTTTTCAGTAGTTTCCCCTCTCTGGGTTTTGAAGCTTTACCTATGTGCCTTTTACTCCAGTTTTGCTGTCTACTTGCCCTATTGACCCCTCTAATGAAATACCTAAAGACGTTCTTTTATAGTTTGAGCTTGTTGGTTTTGTCTTTCAAGTTCTTTTGTGCTCTTTTTGGATTTTGAAAGTGTTGGCATACAAAGGGAGCTTGTTTTCTCCTTTTCTTTAGTCTGAAGTATTCCTATTTTTATTCTGAGATTTGTCACCTTTGGGTTTTTTTTTCTCTTGGAGTTCTGAAGATTTTTTCTTTATGGAAAGAGTCTCTGGTTGTTGTGCTCTAGAGATGAATAGTTTGCACTCTATTGATTTTTGAAAAAGGTTTATGATGTTGAACCCTACGTATAGTTATCACTTTCTGGGAGGCATGGGTAAGGGTTCTATGGTTGTTTATCAAGATGAGTCAGCAAATAGACCCTCTGTTGATATATCTAAAGATATTTTTATAAGCTAAGTTTGCTGGTTATGACTTTGGAGCTTTCTTGTACTACTACTGGCTGTTGCAATTGTTATTATATGAAGGGAGCTTGTTTCCCCCTTTTTTTCTTAGTCTGAAGTGTTACATATCTATTTTGTTATGAGATTTGTCAACCTTGGATTATGCTTTTGAAGATTCTGAAGATTTCTTTGATGGCCTGAGTTTCTGGTTGTGAAGCTCTGGAGACGGAGGGTTTGCACTCTGTTATTCTGAATCCTATGAACAATATACTCTTTTAGGATTGCATGCATAAGGGTTCTATGTGGGATCTAAGTGATTCTTTTGTTCATAATGTCTGAATGTTTCATCTTCTTATGGATCCTCATGACTACACTTGTATATAGCACCTATTGTCACTTTTTCTCAACAGGTCTTTCTCATTGAGAAATGACAAGCATTGTAATTACCACTTTTTACAAAAATGAAAAAAAAAACACCAGGAGTTTTTTGGCGACCAAAACAATATTAATTGAACAATAAGTAAAACACAAAAAATTAATTATCTTTACAATTCTTACATTTTATGTTTAACACATATTATGTATATCCATGAAGAATAAAGAAAAAACGCCACACTTATAACTATAAGAATGTGTATTAAATATAGAATGTGTTCACATATAGTCTTAAAAATACCATATACTGATTGTTATATTTCCCCCTTTTTTATATACTCACTTATTCAATTTTCCTTTTCTTTATATTCATACGAGTACTTATTGCCACCTTAATCTCCAACCCTATATTCGCCTATCCTTTTATTTTCTATGTCTTTCACTATCTCCTATTCACTTGTAGTCTCTCATCTTTGTATAATCCCACCCCCTCACATTTCTCGCTCCCCCTTCCACTTCCCTAGCATTTTACTATTCTATTATCTATAGGAGTGGAGACAAAGTGGTCTAACCACATGTTTGTTTGACGGTATTGACGGAAGGATGGGAGTCAGAATCCCATAGAAAATTGAATCATGTGTTTGGTAGAATAAACGGTCACGCTGGGATGGTATACAAGCAGTACTTAAGTCCTAAGGAAGGCAAGATTCAGAGTAGGGATGAGCATCGGGCCGGGTTATACCGGGTTTTTCCTGTCCCAAACCCAAACCCACATTTTAAAATAGGCCACGGGCCGGGTTCAGGCCCGGATAAAAATGAAAAATATCAGCCCATACCCAACCCATATAAGAATGTTGGGTTTCAGGCCGGATTCAGGTTTGCCCATATAACATCGAATGGACATACTAAATTTTACTAGATCCAACTTGCTAACATGAAAACTAAACTAGTATGATATGTATTTTGTGATCAACCTTCAAAACAATATATATATTTTGTGATAAATGTAGCCGGAATATGTACACCTTAGTTGTATGATCCCCTACAACAATGAATGGATATTGAAAGAGCAACAAATCATTTTCTCGTACATGTTAAAAAATCAGTAGAATCTATGATGTTGTGGCTTTTTGCTTCTCATCCTATATGTATATATAACGAAATGGGTTTTGGAACGGTAAGAGATCATTTGTCTCCTACATGTCGGCATATGAGAAAAAAAAAGAGCATAATCTACTATGCATTGAGCAAAAGATCATTTGTCCCCTACATGTGGACAGAGTGAGATCAAAATAATGAAATCAAGTATGTCTATCTATGTCAATGATAATTATCTTACTAGTATCAATTCACTAATCGTGTTGATTGATTACAGATTTTCTATGTTGCCATTGATTGGATACATACTACATATTGCATCAAGAAATCTGTATGTTTTTCTTTCAAGACAAAGATAGATGTATACATCTATAATGTACATAAAATCTAATATGGGTATTCGGGTTTTCGGGTCTGGATTTACCTCCGCCCATACCCGGCCCAAATAAAATATGAGTTTAAATTTTAGGCCCGGCCCACCCATATTATAAATCGGGTTCGGATCTGGATCGAGTTATGCGGACTGGGTCACGGGTCGGATCGGGCCGGCCCGACCCGATGCTCATCCCTAATTCATAGTCCTCCAAACCCCCAGGTACTTGCGAGGGCTGCACAGCCCACCCGACTCTCTTCGACCCGTTCACGCGTCAAATCCGCCCACTCACCATCCTCACCGACACATGGTGCTCCTCTGGTTAGTTTCTCCCCGACAACACCCTCCTTCAAACCGGCGGCGACCTGGATGGGTTCCACAAGATGCCGGCCTTCCGCCCGTCCCATTCCTTCAAAGACCCCCTTTCTGACTGGCAGGAACTGCAGTACCCTGACCTTGCCAACACCACAAATCAGATACTCACCAATGGATCCAGTCATCATCATTGGTGATCAGAAATTTTATTCGGGCACGTTCTGTGGCTGGTCCAGAATGGGAACTTCCCTACTGTATCTGAGATCTTCTTTTTGAATTTCATCTTTCACTTCCCTCATATTCTGGCCCAGCCTTCATCTTAGCACTTCCACCCAGCCTTCATGTTCGAATCCATTGTGCCTTCGTTGCTTTTTGTAAACTTTACCTTCTTCCTCTACCAATACTATCCAAATAGAAACAAGCTTCTTGAGTCGAAAAGGAACATAATGAAACTAAGGCCTAGTTTGGTTGGGCCGAAAATGAAGTAGTGCGGTTCTAACTCATCATGATTTGCAATTCATTTCGTTTGGTTGCACTGAAATATTTATTGAAACCAACTGCAGGTCCCTTGTTGCAGCTGTATAAATTGGCAGTGAATGAACCGCTCCCAAAATGGGCACGGTTCGGTTTCCAGCCCACACTTTCCGGTGGTAGCTCCTGTGCTATCCTTGTTCCACGTCAATAAATATTGTAAATAACTGCAAACTTGTGGATGTTTTAGTATTTTGCATCAATGCAGCTCCGTTCGTGACCACCGAATCCGTTCGTGACCACCAAACTATATCTAACCAGACAGAAACAAATAAAATATTTGCATTCAACCTACTTCAAACCAAATAAAATAGTTGTCCTTCCAACTCATTGTTTCCAATTTCCTGTTTTCGTATTCCTAGTATTGTTTGATTTTACACCCAACCAAATTAGCCCTAAGTGAAGCTTTTGTTGCGGCCAATTTTATTTATTCAATCAAGCAAATAGGATCTAGGGGCTTGTCATGATGATGTCATCAATCTATAAAGTCAATACTTGATTTTTGTTTAGTTGTTTATTCAAACAAGTATTCTTAATTGGGAGACTAGTTCTGATATTATTGCTCAGAATAAAAGGTAGCGTAGAAGTAAATTCAAATTGGGGAAAATACATTTGTGTATCCGACGTACATCTAAACATAGGTTGTCACTAAGCTTTTCTTTTCATTTCGTTGTACTTGCCAATCCCATACCTTATTGTATCCAACTTATTTCCTATCCGACAAACCAAATGTGGCCTAAATTAATGCCTTTTGCCTCCATGTCTCTCTCTGTGACTTCTTCTGTTATTCTTCAAACTCTCTATTGTTATTTTTCAAACTCTCTGTTCTTCAGTTTCTGCTTCCATTCTCTTGCAGACTTCTACATTATCTTATACTATCTTGCTATTTATATATTGAATGATTATATGTAAAAATAGTTATAATTAATATATAATAAGTGTTCGTATACTCTTATAATATATGAGCATGATTATCATTCGTATAATTTTCAAAGAGTAATAGTATCTTGTATTCAATGTAAAAAAAGTATCATATATTAAATCCAAATCCAATAGATATCATATTTAAAAAGTTAATATATAAAGATCGAGTACCTAAATACATGCCGAACTTGTATAATAGCAACCAATTTAAAAAATCATTGCATATTCCTCTCTAAAGGTATTTATAATTTTGCATGTTATATTATTTTAATTATATAAAAAAGAAATATAAACCATTTTGTTAAAAGAATTGTATAATATTTTAATATTATAGTACAAAATTAATAGTTTTATGTACAACAAAAATTATATAAGAATGTCAAAATTTTCTATTATATACTACCATTCAGATAATTTTACATATAAAGTTTGAAAAGTAGTTTGGATTCAAAACTTTAGATCTTATAACATATACTATTACATTCAATTTGTAGACAATTATGAATATGATAACTATATGCATATTTTGTTAAATATGTTATTTATATATGAATATATGATACATATATATTTATTTTACATTTTATATATCATATGTGTTATTATATTAATGTTATTGCTTTAGTTTTGGTTTGGATCCAATAAAGATCAATATTTGGATAGTCTGTTACATTATACTCATATAATACATGGCATCCGAGTATAACATCTACACTACTATAAAAGAGCAAGTCTTTTGCATAATTTACGATACTACAAATTTCAACCTCCAATGAATCTCAATCCAATGAAAACACATCATTTTTCAAAGCAATTCATTTCCAATAATTCTCTATTCGTCTCTTTTTTCAAGATTTGTTAACTTTATTATTAATTTATCTAATTTTCCCTAAGAACACAAATATATACACTTGTTTATTAATTTTTATTTAAAATTGAAATGAAATACCACACTCAACACTTGTTGGTGCACAATTAAACATGTCTCTGTCAGACAAAACATGGAATAGAGTATATAGACAAATACATACATATATATACACAAAGTCATACCAATAGCTAGATATTGAAGTTTTCAAAATCCGTACAAGGATTAAACCAAATGATGATGATATTTGAACTAAAATTAGGGATTAACGTGTCTTTAGAAGATATCAACCAATCTTGTTCAAAAGAAAATGTAATTAACTCTTTAGTAAGACAATAGGATTTTATATAATTATGATATTGAAGGTTACTTGATTTTTTTAAGAAAAATATATATAGGTTAAACATATGGTTAAGTATAATAAAGTATCTAAAGAATTGTTCCTTTCTCAACGAAAAGCAACTTATAGTTTATCTAAGAATTAATAATAACAATGTTTGAGAAAATAAGAAATACATAATCACATAAACATAAGCAACCATGCTTCATACAATTAGGAAGAAATGTTATAAATAAAAATAAATATGATTAATTGTTTAACCTCTTGGTAAAACCATGTTGACTATAATGTACATATATTTATTTTCTTATAAAAGGTTATATTCTATCAAAGAAGTCTATGCCATCCAATAGTATAATGATGCCCAAGTATATACATTTCAATAAAAGTGCCAAATAATCATGTGTGAATCACTCCTTCATAGAAGTTCAATGGTCTATGAAACATTTTTTCAAGTCAAAACTTAAATAGATTAAGATAGTGATGGAACCACTAGACTGCATAGTTATACTTGGGAAAGCAAATTATTACATTCGACATGTTTACAATTAGAATTTGGTTATTGAAATGGGAATATTTTAACAAAGAACTAGACGTTTTTTTAATGCGACAATAATCCACAAAATATCAAATATATTGAAAGAAAATGGTTCAATATTTGACGCTAAAAATTGAATGGATCACGTGGATGGTCAGTCGGCGTATTAAATTTATTAAAAAGAACAATTCAGAGCACCAAATCTATCGACCACTAATACACGAAATGGCCACAATTCGAAATCCATCAGTTAATTCATATGCATGATAGCATTTGAAGTAGAATCCTAAAATGCTATCAAGCTGGAAGTATAAGTTTCTGACTTATATATTTTAGTTAGCAATGGTTGTGGGAAGATCATAATAAAAACATGTTTAATCGTAGGTGCAGTGACCAGGAGAAGGATACATGCCATAAGATTAAACCAATAAGTAACGATCACTAAATCAAGAATGCAATTTACAACAACACAACCCACAAGGACGTTGTATTTTCTACAAGGCAAAAACACAAGGAGAAATACAAACATAAATATAGAAAAATATAATGTTCGAGTGCATCCTCTCTCCTATATATATGGATGCATGAAAGGACATGATTGCTATATACTAATTAAAATGATGAAAACTTGTAATAGAAACGTGCAATAAACTTGACAATGCAAATGCACAATTACTATATCAGTTTTAATTTCTAGCAGAAGTAGAAGGGAAAATTTATTAATAGCAATCAACTTATAGTAGAAGAGAGGTAGGATGAAGAAATCCAACATTTTTGAAGTCATTACAATTTATTTGTCTATAATACATTCAACGTGTCTCAAGCCCCGTTTCTCTAACTTCCTAGCCAGTTGATCTCACTCAACTTTTGTCGACTTCAACCAGACCCTATGAAACACTAACAAAGTGTACATGATCTAGCTTAGATTTAATTTCATGGAAAACAATTGCAATATGTTCTTGATTTTTTGGGTTCAATTACTTACTCCACAAATATCACTCTGATAGTTGGTTCTTCATTCCCTACAATAGAATAGAGAAATGAGCGTGAGATTTGAAATAAAACAGCTCCATGAAAGAGGGATCAATAGGTAGGAAATACATAGGAGTCGATCCCCTCGGAGGTCCATGGCCTACCATCAAATGTGACGTCAATTAGATCTGGCGTAAGTACTCACGAGTTGGAGGGAGAAGAACTCCCACTCGTTCAGACAAATAAGAAAATGATGAGTTTGCTGGAACAATAGATGAATCTCTTTACAAGGAGACTACTGGATGTCAAACAAAAATGCTACCATAGAACTACATTTGTGGGAGCACACTTCCTGAATAGATTGCTCAAAACTCAAATTACAACATGAGGGGATGACTATAGAAATAAAGTACAACAAAATTGGTTGGAATAAAACCCTCCACAATAGACCTAGAGATCGTTAGAGTGTGAGAGTGAGAGTAAGCAGAGGACGGATACGGGGAGTCATTATATGAGAAATATGTAGAATTTCAAAGATAATTTTTTCTTGCTTTCTCACTCCAAATCATCCCGCCTTTACCAACTTCTCCCTTTAATACTTAACTTTTTATACCTGATTGCTTACCCACTTGCCTAAGGGAAATGACTACATACAACCATGGGTACTACTGCTATGGGGAAATAGAGTTTCATTACCTGAGGCCCAAACAAAAGAAAGCAAACTTTAAAGGAAGAGAAGTTGGATCCCTCTCATGAACTCTACAATCTCTCGAATGAGATGAGAAAAGCGGATGCTTCTCTATATATATTGGATGGAGGGGTAGAAGAAAGATAGATGCTTAGATTGACCAAGGAGGGAGACCTCGAGTGTTCAAGGATAGGCTTTTTTGCATTAGGGGGCTCAATAAAATCTAGAATCAAATTGGTATTTTGATCGTCGAACTATAACTACTGTGTTGTTCCACACCTGGCAAGATCTATACTGGTTTATACAAAGTTGGGTGCCTCTACTATACATGTCTAGAGTTAGAAAAGTAGAGATTTTCTAAAAGTCAAGCAAGAGCAAGAATCAAAGATCCAACTCCCTATTTCTTAAAAGCCAATAAAGAAGGTAGGAGCAGCAGATGGGGCAGGGTATTGACTATGGTACACGATCATTTTCATGGGCTAAAAAGAAGGCTCCCTGGAAGAACTTATGGTTTTGAAAAGTTGGAGCAAAGGACATTTTCTAGTTGATAATTTTTGTGCCATTTGAAATAAATAATTAGAAGAATAGAAGAATATAGGAGGGTGGGTTAACAATTCCATCTTGATTCGAGCCACCTTTCTTATATTTGGTGTCGGGGGAGGGGGTCAGGTAACCCTTGGTGATCCCAAAGCAGGGTGGCTGCTTAATAAGATTTTCTTTTAGAAGAGGCCCCAGGCTCACTCCTCCTCCCCCTCCCCTTGACAGGGAGGGCCTCATACTGTAAGGAGTGGGACTGAGAGGGATCCACTCCATGCTATATAAAATAAAAATCACCATCCAAAACAAGCATACATAATTCTTCACAATTGGATGTATAAATTTTATTTGATCTTTCATAAATAATTATCATAAAGATTAAAATTTATCAACTAAAATAAATGTAATGACTATATTCAATTCAAAATATCTTATAATATCTCATTGTGGGCTTACATAAAAGTAAAAACTTAAAGATATAAGTAGAGGGATATCCAAAATTATCTCAAATGGTCTTCTAAGACTTTTCTCCACTAAGCCAAGTCCATTCATGTCAAATTTTCCATGTTCTTTCATATAAGGGTCGGGGTTGGAAGCATACCCCAAAAGAGAAGAAAATATGGAATTTGTCCGTATGAAAATGTTGATATGAGCATATAAGTAGGGATTGAGCAATATTATGGAAAAGGAAATCAATAAATATAATCAAGGATTCACAGATCAGGACAAAAAAGAACATATGAATGGATAACAAATGGAACATTTAATAAATACTAAAAGAAATAAAAGCATTTCTTACCTCAAACAATCTCACAACAAAATATCACAAATATAAATTGTACATGTACACAATATTAGACTAAGATTATATAAAGCAATCCTAGGAAACCATAGGATCACAACCATAAAGTGGGTGGAAAAGATCACCCTGGGTGGAATCAGTGCGCCATATATGTATCAAGCAGAAAAAAAAAACTTGGGGTGGAAAAGCGCACCCCATGTATGGTTATACTCATGTACTGCTATTAGAAATAAAATTAGTCTAAGTCATGTCAAAATGTAGAGGCAAGAAGTAAATATAGTCAAGGTAACATAAGAGGATGAGAACATCCAATAGTTATCATGTGGAATCAGAGAACCCATAAATAGAATATTATGTCAATCCCCACAATTAAGATACATCATAAGTCCATAAAAATCCATTTTTTGAAGGTTATGATGTTATTTAGTTCAAATACTCACAAAGGAATAGAGTGAACAAGACACAAATTAAAACTCGACAAACATATTCAATAAATTAAGAAGATAACAAGATCCAAATCAGTTTATAAATATTCACATGAGTCAACCTCTTTGAAGAGAGAGAAACATACATTGTAGCATGTCCCAAAGGACTAAGAGAGAGAAATGTAGTTGATTGCTAAATATGATTAATAAAAGATGCAACATACCACATATCAAGTCTAGAAATGTCCAAAGATAATCCTAGTTCCATATCAAAGTCATAGAACTCACCTATATCAAATGCATATATGAAATTAGGGTTACGTTCACATCAATTACACAAATCCTAAAAATTGTCTTTTGTATTAAGACTGATTTGGTTTATGAAAATCACATCATCTTGTAGATTATATTTTATTGAATTCACCACATATTGTACTTTCTTAATCTGACTTATTATTTGATATGAATTTTATAAATTCTAACCCATTAGAAAAATCCATGAAATTCACATATTTATGATATTAGATTTTGGCGATGAAATTGATACCATTGGGTAGAGAATAATTGATGAATGCTTATTCATCTTACTTTAAATTACATCTTTAGTTTATTTTTTCACTTAAATATGTCGATTTGCCTCTATATAGTTTTCCTTAGTTTTGTGTGAATATTTGGGATTTTGATCAAATCCATGGGCTTTCATGATAGGATCAAGCTTCTCATCATGTGCTAGCTTAGGCCCAACAAAATTTTGGTATTTTGGACCTAATTTTCCATGATTTGTCCCTTTGTTGACCAATAGCCTCGTAGACCTAAGCCTTCACCAATGCAAGCCTCCTAACAAATAGAAATACCTCCAATTTGGGTTGGATTTGTTCCGAAATAGAGTGCATGTCAACCCACGGGAATCATGACAGCTTGAAGGCTATACATTTGAGTCATTGACTATTGGGGTTATTGATCAATGAAGACTTGGTGCCTGATGTCCCGATGATTCTTCCATTTCCAAGCCAGATGGCTAGGAAAGTCTAGACCCCAACAAGGACTTGGCTGTTGACTGATGACCCCACCATGTTAGTTTGACATATGGGACCCCATTCCCATCAAACCATGATGCTTCAACACCTATTGACCGATGGTGATCCTACTCCATCCTCAGATTCTACCGGTGGGTCAATGAAGCCTCTACCTGTCTGCATCCCTATCCAAGCATCCCAAATGGCTTCCACCAGTGTGCAACCAATGATGGATCCTCTGCATTCAATCATCGACTGATGCCCCCCTCAACTGACAGTGCCTCAACAAGTCAACAAGTTTCCTATCCCATACCCCATAGACTATAAATAGTCAGCCCCTCATACATTTTGAGGGATCTCTTCTTCTAGCCAACACCAAGACATTGCTGCATTCCAGCCACACCAAGAAGATGATCACTGTCGATCGTGCACCTTCGACCACCTCTGTGGTGCTGTTGTGTCACTCCTTATAACATCCAAATAATTAGATCTTATAGAGAGACCTCAAAATGGAAACCCTAATTTTATAATTTCTAGACTAAATGATTAAGCCATAGGCTAAGGTAATGATGACTCTCAAATATTCTAGTTCAACTAATTATGAAGACTTTTGACATAATAAAATAAAATGTAAATACTACCATAAAGTTTAGTCCTAATTGGTTGATCAGTAACAATAAGGATTTGAGAAGAAATTAACCCAGTTAATATTCATGATATGTCTTGACAATTTATAGATGAGATTGTTTTGATAATGTGGATCACTTTCCAAATTATGAGATTGAAAGTGTTTTTAAGTAATTACACATAATTAATTCTAGTTTAAACATGAAAAGAAATATTAGAATGTTTGAGTAAGTCAAATAAGGAAATTGAGGAGATTTTAGAGTCCTCATGCCCCATTTAGGTAGAACACAAATTTTGGTTAATGTTGAACTTTCCTTGATATCCCTATTGGTATGGGAAAGAAAATGTTAGAAATGCCCCCTCACTTTGGTTATAATCAATTTTAACCAGTTTTGTCTCATGATGTCTTTGGACATAGGGCACGTTTGGTTTATTGGATTTTCAAGATCCATGCATTCAGTACATCCTACATTTGTAAACTATTACATTGTTAAAATCACATAAACATCATTATTATGTTTGGTTTCCTAGAATTATAAAATACATGATTATTTGTCTTGGTCCACCTGTCAGCCACAAATGGATTTTTAGATCCATGAGAATGTTAATGGATATCAAAACGTGGGACTCTTTTTTTTTCTTTTTTGAAAATCTCGAGATTACTTCCAATTTATGAATCTGGTAAACCAAACACAAATTTTCTACAGATGGATCACAAAATACAACTCAATACAACAAAACTCGGGAAACCAAATGTGCCCGTAGTCTGTCTGGATCGAATTTTTAGATTTGGGTAAGGGAAAGATGTTGGGTCTTGTCCTCGTCACCCCTCCTAGTCCATGTGGGACTCTACAGGGGGTCAATACCCTCACATCTTCCAATGTCTATCTCATCATTGTGAAAAATATTTGTATGAGAAAACCTCGTGCGACTAACTTTGTGTCACCTTCTTGATCTAATATATTATCCCAAATCCAATGGATCGTGTTCCTTAGGGAAATTTCGATGCAATGAATATGTTTATCCGCTAGTTTTCTTGTCGTGGGATTCCATATCTAGCATTTGACCCTCACCTATAAATATAATTCACTTTTGATCTTTGAAGGGGAGGACCGGGCATCCATGGGCCATTTTCTATCATCTATGTTCCCTCTAACCACACCACTCTTGGCTCCCCTTCTCCTTTCCTTTCTACTATCACCTCTTATGATTAGTGATGACAAGCCATTACCCTAGAGGACAACCAACACTTTGTTACTGATCAAGAGACCTTCATCAAGCTTTCTAGCTTGTGGATTTCAACAATTTCTCAATATTTTCCATTTCCCTCTTTTTATTTCTTTCACTGCTATTCTGAGCTTTCTTCAATATTCAACCTCATCCAGCCATAGATCAACCCCCATTTGGGCTTGTTGGATTAGGCCAGACTCGGGGAGGGTACATGCAACATCCTCATTTTTGAGTACTTTAATATAATTTCTTAAGTACATAATATTTATGTTCATCATTACATAAATGAGTAATTATCCTTAATTTTGGTATTAGAATGCACTAAGAATTTTCCTATTGGGATAGAACGTGTGAAAAGACTGACACACAATTTTTCAAGGCTTAAATATATGTGGATAATTACTTGCTTAATAATAAAGCTTTATATTGTTTTAATTATAGGTATCTTTCTGGCCACCTTTATGCAAAACGAACCATGTAAAATGTTCTACTCCTAAATAAGACAACTGGTTAAATTTCAGGATTAATTAAAGTTTGTTTGACTAGGCTAAGAAATTACACAAGATAATGACATTTTTTGTAGACTAGATAAATGTTTTTTACGAAGTTATGTTCTTCTAGGCCTTGTTTGGGTGGCCTGATGCAGACACATGAAGTCACCTACTCAATCCCAATCATCACCCACCATCTTCAACCTCTGGTTGTTTATAACTAGGACTCCAACTTCCCTCGATTTTGATTATATCATGTTACACTGAATCATTTATGAAATGGTTTCTACTGTTGTCTTTGTGAGATCGACATGAACCTATTAAACCTTTTCTTGAACCCTATATTTCACACATCACAGAACATCCAATAGAGTCGTCAACCCCCTTCAGTGCAATAGTTACAAACCCCCTAGAGAGATGCCCATTGCCTCACTATGCACTTAGGAAGCTCTTCTGGGTTCATCTAATCAACCTTCACACACCAATTTCATCCATTCTACTTTGATTATCCCTGACATGCCTTGTTTCCTCATCACCAGTGCTCATGGCCATTCTCCCTTTTGTTGCTTCCTCCATTGAATTCCCCTGATTTAGATGGCCTTGAGGTCATCCAGACCACAACTATGGTCTCGGGTCTATGCATGGTTTGCTACCTTGGTTTCCTGATGAACTAAATAGTGGAAGATGTGTGAGCTTTTTGCTACCGTCATCTAGTCATTTTTAACTTGTGGTTAGACAAAAAAAGATGTTTCCACAGTCCTCTCCTTTTAATCATTTTCAGAGGTGATTGCCCAGATCTCGATGTCCCTAGTTTGTTCCTTTACTCATTTTTGTGTTGGCTTGAGTTCACTCTATTTTAGACTTGCAAATACATGAAGACTGTGGTTCTGGTCTCGTGAGCACACTTAGATTCTAGTAAGGGCTTGGACCCCTCTCTTTCTCCTCATATCAGTTGCATCCGGTGTTCCCTTGCCCACCTTTTCCTGGTCATCATGGGCATGCTCAACCCCGTTTCCTTTGTATCTGCTTGATATGCATTGGCTTCTTCCTTTTATCTCATATGCCTTAGAGGGCATGAGTCCCCCTAGTTTTTGTGAGGCACCTTGCCATTTTCCTACTAGTCTGGCTAAAGGAGGGTTGGAGTGCACTTGATGTTTGATGCTTCACAAGGGAACTCTAGGTCCAGTTTTACATGAGCCACATGGTTTACATCTCTGTTCCCTTGTTTTCATTTATTTTTTTATCACATCCATTATTTTTTACCCATTATCAAAACTTTAGAAGATCGTAATAAATAACATGTTGTTCAGAATATTATCAAATTTTATCGAAGGACTCATAAAACTGTAGTATTCCTAATGATTGTCCCATAAATGGATATTCAAGTAACTAATTATATATTATGACTATGACTGATGAAGTAATATTAACTGGTCATGTCTTAGGGTTTACAAGGTAGTGATCCAAACTAATTGTCAAGCTAGAAATCCAAATCACCAAGATTGATGATAACTAGTTTCTAATAATGATAAGACTATAATACTATCTTATGTATAATCCTAAATATGTAGAGTTTACATAATCAGAACATAAAGGTAATGTATATATATGTATATCAACAAGATTTGCATTAGAGATATATATGAACCCTTTCTATCCCATAAAGAACTCAAACATGAATCCTACATATCATTATAGCTGCATAGAAGTGATACTATAAATAAACCTTAAACCAATGCTAAGGGTAGTATTATTGAAGTGAGATGAAAAGAAGTAAATATGATCAATACCCTCACCCTAAATATGTAGCTTATCTATTACCAAGGGTAAGATAATACACCCTAATAATCATTAGAACACTAGATCATGAGTATGATCCTAGATTTCACTAAAATGTCAAATACATACACTAAGAAACCCTAATCAAGAACTCTAATGACTCTAGAAGATCGAACTTAAAGAAAATAGATGGAGACTGATGAACACTTTGGCTTTTTAGGAGAAGGTTAGAAGCGAGAGTTGAAGTAGTATTTTTGGATATGACTTGGCTTACAACAGGAAAGTGGACCATGTTCTTTGAATTCATGTTATCTAAGTATCCTTCTAAGAATTTTCAATTACATGCCTGGTTTAATGTTCATTTTTAGAGTACTACTTTCCAATACAATAGAATTGTGTCCTCAGAAAGCTTGTACCTATATCTATTAAAGTCTTAATTTTTTTTATTATTCTTGCATAATTTTTAGAAATTAGTATGTGAACTACCAGAACACAGAATATAAAGCTTTGAAGTTAGCATGATATTACTAGAATTCAACCTATAATGATGATAATTTATTTCAGTATGCTAGTTCCTTTTTATCATTTGGAATTCAAAATTCTTTTATAATATCAAAATCAGATACAAAGTTTTATTACTAATTGAGTTTTAGAACTCATAATAGAATTATTAGAAACTAGAATAGAAACATCAAAATGTTTCCTTAGCTCCTCATATTTTAATTATTAGTCCAGATCTTAGATTTTTATATAATATTAAAATAGAATATAGAATATAGAATGGTAGAGTAGAATATATATATTTTAGAATCCATCACAGTTACTTGAGATACAGATTACAACTGAACTAGAAACATAATATAATTAGAATTAGAAATAGAATCAGAGTCAGAATCAAAATCAGAAATAGAATAAGAACATAAAAGAATAGAAACTGACACTAGAGCATAACTTGATATCATATAACAAGTCCTCATAGAGAAGAAGGCATTTATGCCACAAAAGGTGCATTTCACCATAGAAGGCACTTGGTTCCATAGAATAGATGACACCTCAATGTCACTAGAAGGCTTTTATGTCATAGAAGGTGTGTTGCACTGTAGAAGTCACATACTGCCACTGAAGAGGACTTATTGCATAATAGTGGCCACAGAAAGATAAAAGATGTGTAATGAGTTGTAAATTTTAAGTTTTTATAATCCTGTCATTTCTTTTATGTTAGTAGAATCCAATGCCACTTACTCTAACCTAGGCTTCCTTTTGCATGGATGGGGATGACATGTCTACATGTGTCAAGCTTAAGAAAGAACATCCAAGTTAGATTTGGACGTGTAGGGGGATTACTTGGTGGGGTGCCTTCAACATAGTACTAGGTTTGAGATGAGATTTGTATAAAGTAGTATCATGGTAATAAGTTTCTTCTGTATATGATGATGTAATCGAATCCCTTTGCTAAGAAAATAATGATAATTCCATTCATACACAGTTTCTAATGGTTTGTTTATTGTTATTGTTATGTATATCATAGTTGTGACACTCCCAACAAAAAAAATTGAATGGTTGTTTATGCTTCTACTATAGAAATTGACGTGTACAATATGGTATAACAACAATAATGTAGATGTCCATCAGGTAAATTGTCATATTTTTAGTCTAGATTGCCCATTTGAATCCAAGTGAAAATGGAGTATAGATTTAGAAAGACATTTAGTAGCCCATGTTATAGAGGTGAGATAATGAAAGTCTAAGTTAGACATTTTGTCAGGAAATGAAATTTTAGATAAGGATTAAGGTTATGTGTCTAGATGTTTGGACTTTTATATTAACTCTAGAATTCTATATAGTATTCTCTCTCTTTTTCCCAAGTGTTTGTGATATGTGGCACAAGCTTATGGGGTTTTGTAGAGAGAATGCTATGTGCATACATTATTATGCTTATCTTTTCCTTTTAGGTGCATGTGGTATGAGACATATGTATGAGGGAGGTGTTAGATAAGTATGATAAGATAGTCACCTATTGATATATGACCTGTCAACATGTATCCAAAGGTGTCAAAGAAAATAAAAGTTGACTTTAAAGTTTGAGACATATAGTCACCTAACTCTAATTTCATACTAGTTAGAGTCCTAGAATACATAGTTAGAGTCCTAGAATACATGTTAAGTGTCAGGAGACCCATGGTGGGAAATTTAAGTTTGGGAATTTAGTAGGCTATCTATATGGTGATAAAGGCCACTTCAAGACCTGAATAATTAGTGAGAGAGATATCAGGCAAGAGTGTTTGCCATGGATGTCGAAGAGGTAGGTGAGGACCAAATTAAAGAAGGTATGACTTAGACCAATAGTATTAGTTAGATGGAAGTATGTTATAAAATGCATAGTTTAATACATAATTATGACATTTTGGTGGTTGGGTATCACCAACAAAATAAATTAATAAAACCCTAAGGTGAGTACTACCTAAAAATTTCAAGGACGGAATTTATCCAAGGTGGGTAGAATTGTAACATCGTCATTTTTTAGTACTTTAATATAATTTCTTAAGTACATAATATTCACTGTCACCATTATATAAATGAGTGATATTATCCCTAATTTTAATTATTAGAATGCACTAAGAATTTTCCTATTCAGAGAGAGTGTGTGAAAAGACACACAATTATCCAAGGCTTTAAATTTTTGGATAATTAGTTGAATAAAGCTTTATCTTGTTTTAATGATAGTAACCTTTCTGGCCACCTTTATGCAAAATGAGCCCTATGAGAATGTTTTATACATAAAAGATGAAAACTGGTAAAAATTTGGGATTGATTGAAGTTTGTTTGATTAGGCTAAGAAATTACACAAGATAATGATATTTTTGTAGACAAGATAATTTTTTTTTGAAATGTTGTTCTTCTGGGCCTTGTTCGCACGGTCTGATGTGGACACATGATGTCATCACTCACTGCCAATAATCAATCTCCTTCTTCAACATCTAATTGTTTAGAACCAGGACTCCTTCTTCCCCCGATTGTGATTCTATCATGATACATTGGATCTTTTCCGAAACTGTTTCCACCATTGGATTCATGAGATTGATGCACATATATTAAACTTTTGCTCAAACCCTATATTTCACACATCACAAAACACCTAATAGAGATACCAACCCCCTCCAGTTCACTAGTTATAGTCCCCTTAGAGATATGCCCATTTCCTCACTGGGCACTCAGAAGATCTTCCCGGTTCATCTAATCACCTTCCACCCGCCAATTTCATCGCTTCCACTTTGATTATCCCTAACCTTTTTTGTTTCATCATCATTGAAGCTCACGGCTGTTCTCCCTTTTGGCACCTCCTCCATCCAATTCCCCTGACCTTGACGACCTTGAGGTCATCCAAACCACAACTATGGTCTCAGGCCTGAGCACAGTTTGCTACATTGGTCTCCCGATGAACTGGATGTGTGAGCTTGTTGCCGACGCCATATGGCCATCCTCAGCTTGTGGTCAGACAACAAAAGAGCTCCCTGAGGTCGTCCAGATCTCCATGTCTCCTGTTTGTTCCTTTACCCATTTTTTGTTGGCCTTTGTTCTCTTTGTTTTATCCATACAAATACATGAAGACCATGGTTCTAGTCTTGTGAGAGCATTAAGATGCTGATGAGGGCTCGAACCCCTCTCTTTCTCCTCATATCAGTTGTGTCTGTTGTTCCCCTACCTACCCTTTTTTGGTCATCATGGGCATGCTCTACCCTGTTTCCTTCACATATGCTTGCTATGGCTTGGCTTCTTCCTTTCACATCATCTTAGATGCCTGAGAGGACATGCATCCCCCTAGTTTCTGTGAGGCACCTTGTCGTTTTCTTGTTGGTCAGGCCAAAGTAGCCCACTTGATGTTTGACGCTTCACAAGGGACCTCTAGGTCCATTTTTACTTGAGACACAAATTTTACATCTATGTTCCCTTGTTTTTATCTAATCTTTTATCTCATTCATTATTTTCTACCAATTATCAAAACTTTAGAAAATCCTAATAAATAACATGTTGTTCAAAACATTATCAAAATTTAGCTTAGGACTCAGAAAACTACATTAATCCTAAAGAAACTTTAAACTCACCCTATTGATTGTCCCATAAACGGTAGCCAGTTATATATTATGACTATGATTGATGAAGTAATATTTATTGGTCATGTCTTAGGGTTTAGAAGCTAGTGATCCAAACTAATTGCCAAGCCAGAAATATTGATCTCCAAGATTGATGAGAACTAGATTCTAATAGTAATAAGACTATAATGCTATCTTATTTATAATACTAAATATGTATAGTTTACGTAATAACAACATAAAGATAATGTTTATATATGTATCCAACAAGATATATATATATATATATATATATATATATATAGAGAGAGAGAGAGAGAGTTAGGCTAGTGTACACTCGAGTGTACTGGAGGCACTGTACACCTCAGTCATTTTTGAAGATGCAATAAATTTTTTTAAAATCTAAACCGTTGATCTTCTTAATTATCATAAGAACATACTATATAATAAATTTTAGCTCATTCGGACACTTATAGGTCATGCATCTAAAGGAGGCAAGAATCATGTATTTCAAATTAGTTTTGTGCGTCGATTTTGTTGTCCTTGGATGAGTGACTTACACTCATCCAAATGAGTTCAAATTTTGTATGTGACCTATTATTATTGTAACTATGAAGATCAATGGATTAGATTTTGGAAAAACATGGTCTAGATAGGCAAACACCATTGGGGTGTACGGTGTGATCTATACACTCGAGTGTATTCTAGCCTGACTCTCTCTCTCTCTCTCTCTCTCTCTATATATATATATATATATATATATATATATATATATATATATATATATATATATATATATATATATATATATATATATATATATATATATATATATATATATATATATATATATATATATATATATATATATATATATATATATAGTCAGGCTAGTGTACACTCGAGTGTATCCGGAGCGGAATACACTCAAGTAGTTTTTCATGATGCACTATTTTTTTTGAAAATCTAATCCGTTGATCTTCTTAAACATCTCGTGAACAACTCATACGCAAAATTTGAGCATATTTGGATATGTATAGCTCATGTTATGAAGACTGCAAAAATTATGCATTTCAAATTAGTTTTGCGCGTCGATTTTGTTGCCCTTGGATGAGTGACTTACACTCATCCAAATGGGCTCAAAATTTGTATGTAGCCTAGTTATACCATGACGGTGAAGATCAACAGTTTACATTTTGCAAAATATAGTCTTGATATACAAACACACTTGAGTGTATTCGTGCGATCCGTACACTCGAGTGTATTCTAGCCTGACTCTCTCTCTCTCTCTCTCTCTCTCTCTCTCTATATATATATATATATATATATATATATATATATATATATATATATATATATATATATATATATATATATAGTCAGGCTAGTGTACACTCGAGTGTACTAGAGGCACCGTACACCTCAGTCATTTTTAAAGATGCAGTAACGTTTTGAAAATTCTAAACCGTTGATCTTTTTAAATATCTTAAGAACATACTATATAATAAATTTTAGCTCATTTCGATACTTATAGGTCATGCATCTAAAGGAGGCAAGAATCATGCATTTCAAATTAGTTTTGTACGTCGATTTTGATGCCCTTAGATGAGTGACATACACTCATCCAAATGAGCTCAAATTTTGTATGTGGCCTATTATTATTGTAACCATGAAGATCAATGGATTGGATTTTGGAAAAATGAGGTCAAGACCGGCAAACACCATTGAGGTGTATGGCGTAATCTATACACTCGAGTGTATTCTAGCCTGACTCTCTCTCTCTCTCTCTCTTTATATATATATATATATATATATATATATATATATATATATATATATATATATATATATATATATATATATATATATATATACATATCCGTCCTCTTTATTCCCTACCACATTCGGACTCCTCACTTCCATAATTATTCTTCCATCAATTCCTATTTAACCCCTTGTCCTCTGTTTTCGTCCACCCTATTCCATACAGAATCTAAACTCTTTACTTCTGTAATCCGTCAAATGTTTTCGAACCTTCACCCTCAATCGAAGGGTCATTGCACAGAGAAAATCTTCCCATCGTTCGGATTATGTACGAACTCTACTTTCTCCACTCCTGTTGCAATGTCCTGTCGACACATACCTATATTTCCCCTCGCCATCGTTCTGCTATTTCCGTCTGTATCGTTCATCGTCTCCCCTCACCCAGAACAAACATGGTTGTAGGTATTCCGTTTTCCTTGTTAACCGACATCATGGCTGGAGGCTTGAAATTAGTCGAGGCAGTCTGACAACGGCAGTCGGGCTTGCCACCGTTATAAATACACATCGCTTAGGTATACAACAGACAGCCCGTGTAGGACTCCATCCTCACGTCCGTCATTTCGTTTTGCTGTTTCATGGTGTGTGACCATCTGGCATGGAAGAAAGGGAAACATAGAGGACGAGAATCTTCCACCAGCGTTCGAGCCACCAACATCAGCGGCCAAGAAACCAGGAGAGCCGTCATGCTTAAAGTCCAGACCCAAGATGATATCATTCTGTGTGGTCCATTTCCGTTACAGACGAGGAAAACCATCAAAGATGATCAAACTGGTATTATACAGTACACGACTTGAAGAAATTAAGTGTTTGTGGTCGACAAATTCTAAATGTACCGTAGCTTCTCTATCATATTATTCTAAGAGGTTGCGAGATCGACTACAACTTGGGCCTGAACACGTCTTCAAGTGGATGGTATGATTGACTAGATAATAAACACATTCTATATACATTGACTGATGAATGATACGATGAGCAACACATCTTCTATAATGATATAATGACTATGTGTTGGGAATAAATCATTGCTTCTCGCAGGTGACATTAAACCGTTGGTATGAGAATGTATTTCTGAAAATATATTATTGTTTTAGCTTTGGTTTCTGTTATTCTAACTAATTGATTTTATAGGGGTCGTATTCCATTCATCCGTGATCCTGATTGTTCAAAACCATGTGATAAAAGAAGCATCAACTCACCCAGAAAGCTCAAATTTGTCATTTGTTTTGGTGTATTTCACCAACCGCATCCGGTAATACCAAAATCCTAAGGATAGTGATAATTAAATGCATGTCTCTGGTTCCCCTTTCATATAGGGTACTCTTTGATTCACAGGACAGCCACGAACATGATCTGTGTTATGTTACTTCCATGACAAATGAACTCCTATGGAACAGGTCTTACTTTTGTCAAATAACATATAACTTTTTCTTTGTCTATTAATCAACATCTTTACTTCGGATAACTAACTTCAAATTTACATGAGTCAACAATATTGTTTTCTAACTTATAATGGCTTAAAAACGAGTTATATGTTCATGCTTCGTTTTGAAGCATGATTGGTGTCGCTTCATTTAGTTCTTTTGTCATGTAAGTTTAATATTCTTTGTTACTTTCCTTAGAAGATTAATTGGAAATGCATCTAAAAGATATCTTTACAGCTCATATTTTCCCTTTTTTATTTGTTTAATATTTTACTTATTCATGAAGATTGTAATGTGATTTTAGGGAATGAAAAGAGAAATACTCCCTCCCAATGTCTGTGGTAGAGACGTACTCCTATAATGGAGGTAAATCAAGAAATATTTGTTAATGTGATTGAAACCAATTCCTTTTGGGAACCTTTATATTATTTTTCTAAATCGCAATACAATGGCCGAGATGGGTCTTTGTGGACTAATAATTCTATAACTCCTTAAAAATATGAATATATCAGGTTTCATGGGATTGATTACTAATCTAAAGTTTGTTTTACTATAACATAATGTTATATTGATGTATCTTTATCGATTATAGATGAAATCCACAACATATTATATATCATGATTCATTTTATGTTACTTTAACAAAAAAATATAATACACATAAAAATATCACCTTATTAGTTTACAAATTCAAATACATGTATATGAATATATAGTTTTTTCTTCATCTTCTATTGAACATTATATTTTTCTTTGTATGGTGTGCCCATGATCGTATTAATAGTCAAAACTAAACATTTTTATTTTCTTATGTATGATTCTTTTATTTCACACATAAGGATAGGAAAAAATGGATGTCAGTCAGACACGATGTACTCTATGGTCGCATGTTGATGGTTTTGTTTCTTATTCAAAGTCGAAGGGTCGTTCAATTCTACTGCTTCTTTATGTGGTAAATCTTTCTCTTCTTAAAAATTATTGTACTATACAAAGCTATCAACTATGTTCATACCTTTAGTAAGTATATTACCATGTCTTCTCGAACCTAATTCCTTTCAAGTTTGCTATTTAAAATACTTGTTACCATATATTGAACTTATTTTCAACGGGTTAGCACATATTGGGGTGTGTTAAAGATGTTACAAAATACAAAATATGTACTTCATGTTGACACATCTAAACCATTAAATAAGACACCCCGAAGGATCCATTGCTACAATTTGTATAATTTTCTTATAGGCACATCTCAATCAGCTTCATGTTCCTTTCTGATCTCCTATCTTTAATGTAACATGTACCCTACTTTTCTTATGTAAAATGTACCTAACTTTAATGTTTTAGAATATATTGATTCTATGCATGTTTATGCAACCTTTAATAATTGTTCTTTATGTTATGATGTATCACTAAATTTTGTATTTTAAGAGTATTAATACAACAACATATTTATAATAATTTATTTTAAAGAAGATTTAAAATTGTAAAGCTAGGTGTATATATTGTTTACAAATGTTTCTTTTTGGATGAAATTTTGGTTTAGCCTTTTGGTGGGATAAAAATATTTGGAGTGTCTTAAATTTGGAAGTCAACGATCACTAATTTTATGATTTTTTGTATTTGATTAAGATGTGCTTAAACCCTACTATTTTTCCTTATGCACGCGATGTTTCAGTTGGTTGTATCAATTGTTCACCTAAATGTATATTGTCCGCACTATCTTACTTTGCCACATTCTTCCTCTTTGTTCCTTAGTTTATAATATTTCCTATAACAGAAGTATCATGGCACGTTCCATTCTTGTCAACATATAATGTCACATCCACATAACCTAATATCCCCTCACACCCATAACACTTCTAACCCCACACTGATTTAATTGGAACACTTTGTCAAATGCAGGATGGTACTAGATAAGACTCAACAAGTAACATTGGGGGTAATCCTTAAATTCTTCACTTTATTGATATAGCTTGTATATTGGGAGAAAATAATACTACTACATTCTACAACTTTGAACAATTTATGTGAGAAAAATGTGTAAGTACTAGCATATGCACTTACAAGCAACTAAACAAACATTATCCATCAATTCATTGTAAACTTAATATAGTTGGTAGACTACATACAAAGGAGATTTTTTTTATAATTGTAAGACTATTTTATGTAGTTGTATCAATTATTTCCCCATCATGATAGGTCTTGTTTGTTTAGGAAAATTCTCAAACTTTTTGCTGCATCATTTTTCTTTACTTTCACATCTTTGGTTTCACAAAAGACCTTTCATGGTAAGTCCAAAAATAATGTTATTTTATTTGAATAAAAATAATCACAATTAAATACGGTGCAACCATTTTCCACAATGCTCGACTAATAGCATTGTCATAGTCTCCACTTCCCTCACTTCTTTCTAATCCTCAATGACATTCTCTACTTTGCTAGCAGTCATCGTGAATGAAGGTATACACTACTAACAACTTGTCAGTGGTTGAGAAATGACTATTGATGCCTCAATACAATCATATTAGAGAGGGGCTTCCATGACACCCACAATGGGCGCACTGGAGTAAACTAAGACAATAAGTACTCTCAAATAAGAGGCAACCTTTAATTATTCATATTTATGTTTGGAGATATCCTTACATTTTATGTTTTAAGATTCTTAACACAACAACCCTATATGTAGTAATATATTTTAAAGAACATATAAAACATGTCGAGCTAGGCATGATATTTTTGTATAAAACACTTTTATTGGATGAAATCATGTTTCAACTTTAGGTGGGACAAAAATATAAGTGGTGTCATAAGTATTGATTGCAATAACCAAAAAAATTTAGAATCTTTAATATTTATCTGACATGTGTTTAAACCCTACTAATTCTTCCTTGTACATGTAAAATTTGTTTAGTTGTATCTATTATTCTTCTAAATGAATATATTTCACTTAAACCATATGCATTAGACACGTATAATGTTACACCCATATGATCTAAAATCCCATCACTCCATGAAACTTTTGACCCCGCTCTCTTTCACTTTCATATATTTTTTATTTTGAACCATGGTGTATGTAGTCAACTTCTTACCTCATAAACAACATTATTGATGTTTTCTATAAATGTAAGTAATTTAAAACTAAGTTTAGAGAAATTGTTGATGTTACAAAAAAAGTTTGTTTTTGGGAATATGTCAAACACAAGTTCCCACTAATATGGGGAAAACAATGCACACAATGGGAACAATTAATTAGCTCACTTTAGGAGAAGAAAAGGAATGCCTAGGAGCCATGTTGTTGTAGACTTATTTTAAAATCTATCAAGTTTATATCATTGTTACTTTTAGAATGAAAACCTCTTCTTATAACATTGAGAATGTTCTATTCATAGTTGACTGTAGACTGGATTTCATTGATACACATTGATTTATTTTCATGTACGCATCCACTAACTCTCTTTCCATACTACCAAGTTTTTCATAATGGTGTAATCCACTTTGTTATCCCTAACCACCTGGTACATCTACACATAGAGGCAAAATTAGTACAAAAAGATTTGAAGAACTATAACAAAAAATATTAATTCCTTTCACATCTCAAAGTGTACTATTTGAAATATTTTTGATGCATATGTAATTTAAGTGTGATATATTTATGAGGATATCTTATTTTATGCCTAATATGTAAACAATAATTATGTATAAAATAAATTCAAAAGATTTCCATCTACATGGTAGTATATGTTGTATGAAACTCAATACTTATAAGAAATAATAACCCTTCAATTACCATACTTTGTTATATGCTTAGCACTTCGCAACATATATCTCATTAAAGTCAAGATTGAGACACATATGTAAGGTGTATGGATAATGCAAAACATATAAATTAAAATTTATAATAAGTTTAAGAAAACTAATCAATTTTTACATTAAACATCATTACTAGACCCATTCACATTTTATATGATCAAAAGTGATGATTTTTTACACCCAAACAGAGTTCTATACACAATTTAGTTATCATTTTTGATGTGCCCATCTTATGCTACTTTGTATCCTATAACTATCGATAATATGTGATATAATAGGTGGACATACTCGATGTATATATAGAACGATTGTCATGTAATTATCTCATATGTATGATACAATAAAATACAAACATATGATTATGATCTTCATGAACAAGTGACATGGAATCTGCATGCATTACATACACACCTAAATATTCAAGAAATGACAACTAATAATAGTAGCAAATTAGGAATTGTGACCACATGCACTCTACTTGAGAAATATAGATTTCATATGTGGGTTTTCTATCTTCATTTTCTGAATAGTTTTCAAATGTGAGATGCCATATTAGTCTTATCATAGTTTACAAGTTGCAAATGTTTTCATTTTGTTTTGTCTACCCTGATTGTCTATCTTCTAATATTATAAAATTTTCAACCTTTCCTCTCTTGATTTTTGGTTCACATAAATTATCATGATCCCTTTCATATTATTCTATAACATGTTGATCATATGCAGATGCACTTTTAATGGATAGATTTTGTTCAGCATTTTGTTGTCATATTCAAATTTTCAAACATTTTAACTTCTTCATTTTAATACCCTGGCTTTTAAATGAATATCTATAACTTGATTTTCTGATATAGAAAGATATATTTTCCACATGGTTTGTCGATGTGAGTGATTTTTTTGTTGAACCCAATGTATCATTTAAACCATAGAAATAAATGGCAATTATTAGTAGCCAATCAGTGAAACTAGATTTATTTTTTATAACATTATATAAACTGAGTCTATTTGTTTTGTGAATTAGAAGATGTGAATGTAATTGAGGAAGTATATATATTTTCTCAATGTCCATTTGATAGCATTTTTTTCCTTTGCCAAAATGGAAACATATACTGCAAAAATACTTACAATAAATAAAAGAAGGATATTTCTTTTACTCTACAAGCACAAAAGGCAAATTTATATGGCCTCAAATACATTATACACATGGCGAAGATTGTAAGGATAAATTTCTAGCAAAAAATGAAGTACTAAGAAATTTTCCCTCATTTTAATAGAGAGGAGATTAGTTTCAACTATGCATATTCTTTATATGAAGTAATGTTTATTTAAATCAATGTTGGTCTATGTTTTTCACTTCTACCAGCAAATTTTTAATAAATGTTAATATCTTGAACATCAAAGGGTGTTGTTTTGTGATTATCTATATGTTACATATTTACACAAGCTTGATTGTTTGACAATACAATCAACCATATAATAGATCCAATAGTATTTGGCCACGAAACCTATGATTACATAGTATCACATTTTTATCATGTTAAACTATTTTTGAGGAATTATATGAAGTTGTGTTATTTATTAAAGTCACATATGTTTCTATATATAAACAATAAACACATAAATATTTCAAATTCATTCATTCATGTTGTAGGAGCAACATGGTAAATACAACTAAACATGATCAAACAAATGAAAGACAAGTGACAAAGAAGAGAAGAAAAGCAACAACCCAATGAGCCAATTAGTGTAAAGATACGTTAACAAACTTACAAAACCACATGTACATTAATTTTTTTATCAGTGATACTTATATGAATTTATATCATTATTATATATATGTCACGTGCATAGCACATGTATTTACTAATATATATATATATATATATATATATATATATATATATATATATATATATATATATATATATATATATATATATATGGCTGTTTTTTTATTGCCCGCGCGGGTATTGTAGCTGGGCTACCCGTCTCTTTGATGCGGTGGCAACTTATGTAAATACAGCCGATTTCTATACGCATCAGCCGCCGACGCTGCCGTTGCGGCATCCTCCTCGTCGAGCATCAGCCGTCGACCCCGCCATTGCGGCATCCTCCGTCAACACTCTGTACGCGCGTCTTAACTGGCCGTCTCTGAGCAATTTGGAATCTGCAGTCCTGGCTCCGTCTATCTCTGACCTCCACCTGCAGCGCCGGAAGAGCTGGTAGACATCGGTTGAGTTCAATAATACCAGCGTACCTCCCGAATCTGTCTTTGGAATCTGCAGTCCTGGCTCCGTCTATCTCTGACCTCCACCTATCTCCACTTACGGTCTTCATCACAAATCCATCTTACACGCCGTTCCAATCTATGACTATCCTTGGAGGTAATCGCATTCATTGAACATCCGGTAGTGTGGCTGTGGTCTGGTGTGTCAAGGTGCTCGAGTTTGTGGATGTTTCTGACAATCGACTAGTCGGCTCCATCAAGAAGCAGGACAGGGGTAAAAGTATTCGAAGCCGGAAACTGCCTTGCTCCGCCAGCAGCTGACCAGCAACGCAACCCACATTGAAGAAGTAGGTGTGTTTTTGAATTATTGTTTACAAACTGAATACCAAATTCTGTGTTGAGCAGTTGATTATCTGCTAAGTATAATCCCTTCTATGATCTGTTTGTCTTAGTTATTTTTCGTGCTGTATTAGTCATTTTTATAGTTACTTTTTTGTTTACAGAGTTACTTTTCGATCTCTGCAATGGATGCTAGTCTTGATACTGATGCTGCTAATGCTATTATTGACATTGACGATGATAATGTTCATTCTTCTTCATCTGTTGCTGCTGATACTGTGTCCTCAATTGATGTCCCTAGAGTTGGATTACAATTTGGAAGTTTAGATGATGCCATATCGTTTTACTATAGGTATGCTGGTTTGATTGGGTTTAATGTTAGGAAAGATGATAATCGTTATGAACGAGGTACTAAGATCTTACTTGCTAAAGATTTGGTATGTGATAAGCAAGGTCAGAGTAGTTCTTCTAAGTGATCCAAAGGTCTTCTTAGTCCTATTTGTGACAATATTAGTGAGTTGCATGAGAATTTATCTAAGAAGCACAAGCGTTCTGTGAAAAGGTGTGGTTGTAAAGCAATGATCCGATTTACATTAGATAAGTCTTTATCTGTATGGTTTGTTACTGCTTTTGTTGATGAACACAATCATGATCTTGTCAATGATTCTCACTTGCGGTACTTGAAGTGTAATTAATCTCTTGACCAAACTCAAAAAGAGATGCTTTCTTCTATGAGTCAAGCAAATATACCTATCTCCAGACAACTTGCATTGATAGCAACAGAGTCTGGTGGTTATGAAAACTTGACATTTACAAGTAGACAAGCTCATGGACATCTCAGTAGCAAGAGGAAGGAGTCATCTTTATATGATGTGGACATGGTTTTGGATCGTTTTGGAAGCTTGAAGGTTTTAGATTCTAAATTCTTTTACTCTTATCAAAATGATTCTAATGGTTGCTTGACACATTTGTTTTGGTCTGATCCGGTTTCTGTTGATGACTGTGCATTATTTGGAGATGCTATTGTATTTGACACCACTTACCGTACCAACAAGTATTCCATGGTTTTTGGAATGTTTGGTGGTGTGGATCACCATCACAAGACGGTGTTGTTTGCTTCAGCTCTGTTGGTTGATGAGAAGTATGACTCTTTTCTTTGGGTTTTCAAGCAATACTTACTTTGTTTTGGCAAAGAGCCGGTTTCCATTATAACTGACCAAGACCCGGCTATGAATGCTGCTATCATTACTATTTTTCCAAACTGTAAGCATCGTTTCTGCAGCTGGCACATCCTACAAAAGCTTCCATCTAAGCTTGGCGGTGTTCCAAACAAGGATCGGATTATTAGCTCTTTGAATGATTGTGTATGGAATACAAACGATATAGACACATTTGAAGAGAGGTGGAATTATGTAGTTGAAGAGAATGACCTATTACATATTAGTTGGCTTTCTGATATGTATGCTATGTGGTGGGATTGGGTCCCATGTTTTATGCAGGATTCTTTCTTTGCTGGTATGAGGACAACACAAAGAAGTGAGAGCTTGAATGCTTTCATTCGAAGTCATGTCAACAGTAGGAAAACACTTTTTGAACTTGTATGTTGCTTAGAGACTGCCTACTCTCATGTGTGGGAGATTGAAAATTTCAAAGATTTTGATGATGATTACAACAATCTTCCTTTGTCATTAGTATGGCCTTTGGAGGAGCAAATGAGAGGTATATACACCAAGGCAATTTTTAAGATCTTTCAAGCTGAAGTTCATCAAAGTATGGTATATAATGTAAAAGAAACTTCTGATGATGTTGAGTTTGAGGTATATCGTCTTGGTGGTTCTTGTTCTCCTCGTCTTTTGAAGAAAGACTCATCCACTGGTATGGTATCATGCAATTGTTTCATGTTAGAATTCAAAGGAATTCCATGTAGACACATACTTGTTTATCTAAAGAGTCGTGATTTTTGCAATCTTCCTGAGCCATATATACTGAAGAGGTGGACTAAAAGATATAGAGATCATCCTTTGACTTTCAGCAAATCGTCTATCATGCAGCTATCCACTGGGAAGAGACTGCAGTTGGTATCTGCTTGCAATTCAATTGTTAATATAGCGTGTAGGAACAACGCTATAGATATGTGTCTTGAAAAACTCATTGCTTTGCGAAAGGAGCTGTTGGAATTAGATGCTGATGATGTTGGTGTAACTGGTTCGAATACAGCTTCTTCTTCTGCTGTCAAGGTCCATATTCCCAGTGTTTGTAAAACTAAAGGTAGACCTAAATCTACTGATGTGCGGATTAAATCTGGAGTTGAAATTTCTCCATCTAAAACGAGACAGTGCAAGAATTGTTTACAATATGGTGTTAACCATGACAGCAGAAACTGCCCATTAAAGAAATAGGTGTGTGTTTGAATTCAGCTTATGTGGTTTGCTGTGGGTCGTATGGCTTACTGAAGTTGCAGATTTGATGCTACTGCTGCTGTGGTCTGCTGTGGTCTTCCTGCTGTGCTTCATGAAGCTGCAAATTTTCTGCTACTGCTGACAATGTTGTTATTGAAGTTGATTTATTCACTAGTTTTACTATAATGGTATCCAATTGTTTAGTGTGTGAGTCATGTCAAATTCTGATGTAATTGTAATGGCCAAGATGTACTGTGTGACAGTTGTAATTGATATTTGAATATAATGGTACCCAATTGTTTAGTGGGTGAGACATGTCAAATTCTGATGTAATTGCAATGGCCAAGATGTACTGTGTAGCTTCAATTGTATCCAATTTAAATCTTTTATAAAGATCATCCAAAATTTGTTTGTTGTGTGATATGTTATTCCTAAATCAATAACTTACTTGTATTTTGGAAGGTTACTTTTTGCAGCTCAGAGTTACTATTTGTATCTAAATCAAACGTTTTGTGTGCACCAGTTACGTTTTGTGTGCACCAGTTACTTTTTGTGTGCACCCGTTACGTTTTGTGTGCACCAGTTACGTTTTGTGTGCACCAGTTACTTTTTGTTTGCACCAGTTACTTTTTGTGTGCACCAATTACGTTTTGTGTGCACCAGTTACTTCCCTAATTCTGATGTAATTGAATTATTTTATAAATAGAAATACGAATCTTTATTATCTTCATCCTTGATAATACCACGACCGCACTGGAGAACGGGCATATCTGGGAGATTTGATCTGTAACAGTTACTCTTTGAACCACAGAGTTACTTTCATGTCGATATAGTTACTTGTTAGTTCATCTAGTTACTCTTCTTGGATCAAAGTTACTGTTTGATCTGTACCAGTTACTTTTTGAACCACAGAGTTACTTTCATGTCGATATAGTTACTTGTTAGTTCATCTAGTTACTCTTCTTGGATCAAAGTTACTGTTTGTTCTGCAGCAGTTATTCTTTGAACCGCAGAGTTACTTTCATGTCGATATAGTTATTTGTTAGTTCATATAGTTACCTTTCTTGAATCAAAATTACTGTTTGATGTGTAGCAGTTACTTTTTGTAACACAGAGTTACTGATGTACTATAACTGAGTGTCCAAATGCCAAATACAACATAACAACAACAGCCAGCTAAAGTTATACGAACATTCAACTAATATCAAACTGATAGTGTCCAAATGCCAAACACAAAGCAACAAAACATAATTATATACCCACAGAACTGATGAACCCATATGTTCTAATGTCAAACAAAAAGTAACAAACCATAATCATAAACAGCTGATCTGCCTTCTGCGAAGGTTACTTTGCTGAACATCAAAGTTACTATTCTTTCATGCATTCAGACTTCTATTTGTGAACAGAATGCTGGACAGAAGAAGAAGTAGTGTCTCCTGCAGATGTTGAGTTATCTGATGTTGTGGATGAGTCAACCTGAATGGGATTCACAGCTGATCCCGGTGCTTCTTGGTATATGTCCCTAACGAAGAGCTGATCTGCAGAGTCCTCCGATCCAGAGTATACTTCATCTCCAGGCATTCTGAAGAGTGGAATAAGCTCAGTTGGTGTTTCTAAGTACTTATCTGTGATCCATGTTGTGATGGTCTGGTGATCAGTTGGCTTGAGGTAGATGATCCAACCTTTGCGAAGACTGAGCTGTGTGATCATCCTTTTCCAGCCCTTAGCAGTTGAAAGTGACCCATTTTTGTTTTGCATAAGGGTGATCTGGAAAGACTAGTTTCCGATTAGGAAGGTGGTCTTGCCTGGATTGATGTGTAAATGGAGATGGTTCCATTCTATAGGAAGTTGAATGGTTTCTATTGTCTTGTCGTAAATGGTGTAGTCGATGGGCTGGATGAAAGGCTCCATGGTAGGCTGTGAAGAAGGTAGTTTGTGAAGAATTTGGCTTTGAAGAAGGTAGGTTGTTCTTGTTGGTGCTGCAAAGAAATGAGAGCACTGGATGAAAGGGCAAAATGAGAGCTCTTGGTGAAAGGGCGGAATGAGGGTAGCAGTGATCTGTGTTCCGTTTTGTAAGGACTTATCTTTGCACAGATGCACACTAGAGTCTGCAGACATTCTAATGTTTTTGATAAGTTATGCATAATTTCTACTATTTTTGATAAGTTACAGATTTTCTAACGAGTTACTTTTCTTGGTGTTGCAAAGATGCACAGTAGAGTTTGCAGACATCCTACTGTTTTTGATAAGTTACAGATTTTTGAAGGTTACTTTTGTTGGTGTTTACATAGTTACTTTTTTGTTTGCTGAGTTACTTTCCCGATTCAATAAGTTAGGTTATATATCGCACAAGTTACTTTATTGTTGGATGAGTTACTTTCCCGATTTAATAAGTTACGTTATACATCACACAGGTTACTTCTTTGTCAATAGAGTTACTTTTTCATCCAGAGAGTTACTTTCATGTCGATATAGTTAGTTGTTAGTTCATTGAGTTAGTTTCTTTCTCAGGGAGTTACTTTTTGTTTTACATATTTACTTTTCAGTTACTTTTTTTCTGGACGAGTTACTTTCCCGATTCAATAAGTTACGTTATACATCACACAGGTTACTTATTTGTCAAACGAGTTACTTTTTCATCCAGAGAGTTACGTTATACATCTCACAGGTTACTTCTTTGTCAAACGAGTTACTTTTTCATCCAGAGAGTTACGTTATACATCACAGAAATTACTTTTTTGTCAAACGAGTTACTTTTTGATCCAGAGAGTTACGTTATACATCACAGAAATTACTTTTTTGTTTAACGAGTTACTTTTTGATCCAGAGGTTACGTTATACATCATAGAAATTACTTTTTTGTCTAACGAGTTACTTTTTCATCCAGAGAGTTACGTTATACATCATAGAAATTACTTTTTTGTTTAACGAGTTACTTTTTGATCCAGAGAGTTACTTTCATGTCGATATAGTTACTTGTTAGTTCATCTAGTTACTTTTCTTGGATCAAAGTTACTTTTTAGGATACATATTTACTTTTAAGTTCGGAAGAGAGTTACTACACTCATGCAATGAGAACCTGCTGATCACAGTAATTATCATTAAAACAACTTTACAGAGTTTACTTCAGATTCTGTAACATAAGCCTTGCATTCCATAACCATATACACATATAACTGATGAACCCGTAGGCTCAAATGTCAAACAAAAAGTAACAAAACATAACCATAACCATTTACATATAGTACTGGTTGCAGAGTTTACTTCAGTTAACCATTTACAAAACATAACCATAACCATAACCATTTACATATGTCTAAGAGTTCTTTTTAATCTGACTTGAGCCAAGCATTCATACTTGGCACAACATCTTCTTCTTTTTCTTTGTTATGCTTGTCACCTGCTCCTTCTTTGCTCTCTTGTTGATCTCTAGTATGTTCTTCAACTGGGTGCAGTCTCCCCTTCTTCATCATTGTTTGGAAGATCTCTGCCCTTATTGCAGGGATGTCTTTGCTTGTGAAGTTCATTTCCTTCCCATTCACTAAGCATTCCAGATATTTCATAACATAGACTCCACAGTCAATATCATCATCTTCTTGCTGGGGGCAATCAGGGTACTCTATTGGCCATTGAGACATTTGACTTCCACGCTCAGGAACCCCCCTGAAGAATTCATGAACGAACCCCACCTGCATGCACAACATAACATTCATAAGTATAATGTAACCTACACTAGTTCATTCAACTGTTTTCTAACAGTTTTTCTTTTTTGTTCCTTACCCATCTATTCACTTCTCTCTCAGATTTTAAACTTCCTGACATTGAGTTATAAGACCTGTGCACCCCATCCCTAAAACTTGCTTCTAGCAAATGCCAGTGATTGTCATTGTTAAGTATTGTAAACACGGAGTCCATTGTCATGAATTCCTTGTCAGGTACATTGAAGAGTGGTTGCAGCATATCAATCTCTTTGATTGTTATCTCATCCGCCATCATGTTTAGCTTTTGCTGTAAAAACAAATTTGTGAATTACTTTTCTGCAAGCTTTAGTGGCCTTTTTGTGATAAATGTAATCTAGTGTGATAGCCTATTTGTCTTACCGGGACATAAGTGCTTAAGCAATGCCATGAAAGCAGTCCCTTCTTCCTCTTTCTTCTTGTTGTCTCTTTCAACATTTGTACAAAGCAATCCATTATCTGAAAATGCACAAGCATCAATTAGCAATCTATAATTTTGTAATAAATGTTTAATATTCCATTACTTACAGGTGACTGCATCATCTTATCCTTAAACAACAGAGCTGATAAGTCCTTTCCCGTGCACCATGCGTCCTTTCCAAAAATCCATTCTCTTCTTGACCTGTGCATTTTTTTTTCAAAAGAATTCACACTGAAGATGTGAGACAGAAATTTATGGATTGATCAAGTAATTCATAATAAACATGTGACTGATAGAACTTTAAAAAGTATCTACTTACACTTCATCAATGTTGTCAATAAATTCTTTCACATCCTCTTGCATCTCCTTTGGTCTAAAGTGCTCGAATCCTATGAATGTCAAATTCTTTTTCTATTTTTGAAGTACAAATTTTGGTTAGTAGTCTATCTAAAAGACATATTTTATTGCAGTTACTCTACTGTTTAGTCCATAAAATTGCTTTACATTCCATAATATTACTCTATCATTATCACAGTTACTTTTTATATTAACATAGTTACTTTATGGATGACAAATTTTACTTTTTAGTTCAGATTGTTGCTTCATTGATGGAACGAGCACCATTAATAAACAAATTTTACCTGTGCATGCCTCCTTATCTTGATATTTTCCTCTATGCTCCCAATGACCGTCTGCATCTTCCCCTTCCTCTTTCTCAACATTTTAGTTGTTTTCATCTCAACTTCACCAAAATTTACATCCTTCGCATTCACTCCAACTTCATTGTCTATATCCATCATTATGCTTTCCATTCCATCTTCTGTGAGCTCTATTTTATCTGCTAGTTGTTCTTTTTCTTCTGTGTTTTTTTCTTCAGTTGGATCTTCTTTAGATGGATCTTTTTCCATTTCATGTTGTGCTGGTTCTTTGGTTTCTTTAGATGGAACTTCTTCTACTTTCTTTGAATCTTGTGGTACATTTTCTCCACTAACTTTCTCCTTAGTTTAAGTTTGCTCAATCTTGGTCTTTCTTGTGTAGGTCCATGTTGGTCCATTTCCAACAACTTTTTCTTCAGATCACATGAATGCCAACTTTCATTCTCAATGAAATTGGGAGTTGGTGTAGCTGCAGATTGTGAACACTTGTAATTGTCAGCTTGGATCCTTAGCAATCTATTTTCAGATTCAACTTCCTCAAGTCTTCTCTTCAACTGCTCGTTTTCTACTCTTAGAGCAGTAAAAGCTTCTAGTGCAATTCTGTTGCATGTTTCCTTCTGCAGTCTCAGCTCATCCTCAAGGATCAATATTCTATTCTCCAAGCTTTATGAGACTTCTCTGCTTGTGTTATATGATGTAAGTATCTTCTTACTAACTACCTTGCTCTTGGCTTTATTTGCTGCGAGATAATAAGGCAAATCTTTCACTGCCTTTGTAGCTTCCCAATCATCATTGTCATCCTTCTTCAACACTGCAGAAACCTGTGCACAGAAGTTATCAATTTATTATAAAGCTTTTATATTATTTGGCATATTTATTTTCACTTTACCCACACTGATTCTTACATTGTCATTGTCCAAACTTTTCAAATCTTTCACCATCTTAACAGGAGTTGCCCATCTTTTTATTCGTGGTTTTGCTTCAAAGAATGTAGGCTCTGCTATCCCTGTTAACTCATAAGCCTAGACCTGTGTTGACAAGAAAAGTATAAATCAGTGTTTTAAATGTTCATATATGGTTGTTTAATGTAACCAAAGTAACTATGAAATGTGTCACTTACACACAAGAACATTACACATCCAGTTGTGTAGAGTGTTCTTTTGCTTGTTTCCCCTCTTCTCCTCATCCTTATATTCTCACTTATAACTTTCATTTTCTTGAATATGCTCCCGTGCACTAATTTTGCCCAGTTTAACTGCCCTGTAGCAGTTACATCATCCAAATAATGTAGAAGGTAAATAGGGGCACAATAGCTAGTGTCCGGTAAAAGGAATGTTGCTAACAAGTGCAACATCCATGCACGACACATATTTTGGTAGTTTTCTTCAGAGTCATTATTTGCAAATTCCTGCCAGAGTTTACTCAAGTTCTCCTTGTGTAACACATCCTTCTCTTTTATTTTCTTACTACTTTCACCAACTATATCTTTTCCTCTTGTAGCTTTAGAAAAATCCTCCCATATTTTTCTTACAATCTGTGATTGCTTTCGTGGAACTATATCAATACCTTTACTAGGCAAACCTAGTATCACTCCTACACCTTCTACAATCATCCTCGCCTCAAAACCTGGTGCTAACATGAACTTGTCGTCTTCCACATATCTCTCTATCAGATCTTCTAAAAGAGTTACATCTACAGTAAGATGAAGCATGGCTATCAGATTTGCAAATGCAGTTGACTTCATCATCCTCATTTGATCAGTGCTATACGACATGTTGTTTTGTATGCTGTTGTAACCTTTTATGTAGCATCTATGGAAAAGCTTTCCTGTACCTGCATATATATGAAAAAGTTTGTGTTAATTTGTCTAGTTACTTTTTAGATTTCAGTGTTACTTTTTCAGTTCAACATGTTATTTTCTATCCGTTACACCTACTCTTGTTTTCAGGTAGTTACTTTTTAACTTTCAGAGTTACTATTCATTTTTCAGAGTTACATAGTACAGTATCACATTTGCAAATGCGGTTTAGCTTTCTTGGATCAAAGTTATTGTTTGATCTGTAGCAGTTACTCTTTGAACCACATAGTTACTTTCATGTCGATATAGTTACTTGTTGATTCATCTAGTTACTTTTATTGGATCAAGATTACTTTCCAGTTACTTTAGTTGCGTTCCTTGGATCAAAGTTATTGTTTGATCTGTAGCAGTTACTCTTTGAACCACATAGTTACTTTCATGTCGATATAGTTACTTGTTGATTCATCTAGTTACTTTTATTGGATCAAGGTTACTTTCCAGTTACTTTAGTTGCGTTCCTTGGATCAAAGTTACTGTTTGATCTGTAGCAGTTACTCTTTGAACCACATAGTTACTTTCATGTCGATATAGTTACTTGTTGATTCATCTAGTTACTTTTATTGGATCAAGGTTACTTTCCAGTTACTTTAGTTGCGTTCCTTGGATCAAAGTTACTGTTTGATGTATAACAGTTACTTTTTGATCCAGAGAGTTACTTTCATGTCGATATAGTTACTTTATTGTTTCATCTAGTTACTTTTATTGGATCAAGGTTACTTTCTAGTTACTTTAGTTACGTTCCTTGGATCAAAGTTACTGTTTGATGTATAATAGTTACTTTTTGATCCAGAGAGTTACTTTCATGTCGATATAGTTACTTTTTTGTTTCATCTAGTTACTTTTATCGGATCAAGGATACTTTCCAGTTACTTTAGTTACGTTCCTTGGATCAAAGTTACTGTTTGATGTATAACAGTTACTTTTTGATCCAGAGAGTTACTTTCATGTCGATATAGTTACTTTTTTGTTTCATCTAGTTACTTTTATCGGATCAAGGTTACTTTCCAAGATAATTACTGTGATCAAAGTTACTCTATTGTCAGCACCGTTTCAGGATAATTACATTCGTATATAAGTGTAAAAATAATCAATATTACCTTCTTCTGCAATTTTTGCTTTTCCTTTTTGCTTGGTTTTTTGTTCCAAAGTCTTATTCTGGTTTCTTTTGCGATCTTCTGCTTCATCCTATTCAACTTCTTCAGCATCTTCTGTGTCTTGCTCTTCAGTCTCTTCATGCACTACAGCCAATTGTTTGTCAGTAACGTCATCGACTTGTTTCTCCCCAGATTTGTTTTCAGTTTCTGGCTCTTCAATCTCTTCATGCATTACATCCAATTGTATATCAGTAACCTCATCGGCTGGTTTCTCCCCTGATGTGTTGTCAGTTTCTGGCTCTTCAGTCTTTTCATGCATTGCATCCAATTGTATCTCAGTAACCTCATCGGCTGGTTTCTCCCATGATGCGTTGTCATCTCCAGCAGTCTTCTGGAGAGTGTCAGTTGTCTCGACATTGTATTTCTTCTTCTTAACTTTCTTATCTTTTCTCGGCATAGCATGTTCGCTGTGCTCTTCAATACTCTTCCTCATTTCATCTCCTTGTAGTATGGTTGTAGCTACTTCTTCTACCATTTTGGACAAATCTTCATAGTGCTTGGTCAACAAATCTTCACTTTCCGTTATTTTTGTACTTCCCTTTCCTATCGCCTTCTTTGCTTTTACCTTTGTTTTCCCCATTTTGATCTCAGCGGCAGAGACTGGAAAATGCAGTTACGGCGGAAACTGCGGTGAATGCTGCAGCGGAGAAGAACTCCACACACAGCAGTGCAAGTACAGACCAGAGGCCGAAGAATTCGGCTGTTGGGGTTGGGGATTTTGGGAATGCGGATGAATTCGGGAGTTCTGGAGCGGGAAGACGGCAAATTTTGGGAATCTCTGGCAGAGAATCAGTCGGGAATGTGCTTCTTCTGTAAGTCGCGCGCCCTTGATTTTTTTTTTTTGGATTATTTACGATACTGCCACCGCATCTTCTTAAACAGGTAGCCCCGCTATAGTACCCGCGCGGGCAATGAAAACACACACTCTCTCTCTCTCTCTCTCTCTCTATATATATATATATATATATATACTCAAGAATGAATCCAAAATACCATTATGGCTACATACAAGGGATAGTATAAGTAAACATTAAACCAATGTTAAGGGTAGGTTTACTAAAGTGAGAAGAGAAGAAGTGAATATGATCAATACCCTCACCGTAACTATGCAGCTCATCTATTACCAAGGGTAAGATAATACACCCTAATAATCATTAGACCGCTAGATCACAAGTATGATCCTAGATTTCACTCAAGAGTCAAATAAATACACTAAAAAACCATAACCAAGAACCCTAATGACTCTAGAAGACTGGACTTAAAGAAAATACAAGGAGACTGATGGACCCTTTGGCTTTTCAGGAGAAGGTTAGAAGTGAGAGTTGAAGTAGTATTTTTGGATAAGATTTGGCTTACCACAGGTAAGTGGGCCATATCCTTTGAATTCATTTTATTTAATTATCCTTCTAATAATTTTCCATTAGATGCATGCTGTAAGGAGTGGGACCCGATAATGGGCTCACTGAATGATACAAACATGAGCCATGAAAGATAAAGCAGTAGTAAACATGACTATTTGCAAAGTTACAGAATGTTCTATATACATAAGTTTCTCACCCTAAGGGTGCTACATAAAAATGAAACTACTACATTTAATTTCATGAGTGCCCCAGTAGTAGAGGGTAACAAGACTATCTCAAGCTTTTCTTATGTTCACCAATGAGCTCACGATCATGATGAGTCTGAATCCTACATAGAACCTACGCATGTGTGGAGGGAACACCCAGAAAAATAGGAAAACAAGATATGTATCACCAAAAGCTGAGTATGTACATTTAACAATATTTTGGGCATTTAAATGGATTAAAAGAGTGAAAGAGATGTTTCCATAAAAAGGATGATCATCAAAAGTTAAGTTCCAACAAGAGATATATCAAGAAAATGAATTCTAAAAGAATGAGGCATATAAGTAAACAAGTGAGATAACACATCTTGCAATTAACCATTCATAAAATCACAACAATCATAATTGTTCACATGTAGATATATATTTACTAAAGATAGCTAGAGTAGGGTCAAGACACCACTGAGTCATTGGCCTAAGTACAATGGGTGGAAAAGTACACCCTAAATGGAAAAGCACGCCTCTATATATAAAGGTGGAAAAGTGCACCCCCAACGGAAAATCACTCCCTAATGGTTACGCATAAGTGTCTATGACAATTATCTAGTTAAACTATCTAACATGCGTAGATAGAGTGCCAAGATAGTAAGCATTCACCATTCACATATCCAAGGATAAACAACAAAGTTGGTGGGGCCACAGACCCGATGCAACAAAATATTCATCAAGCATTGTGGAATTAGATGATCTAATATTAGGAAATAAGGAATTCACAACATAGTTGAATAAAGATGACAATATTCAGAGATGCCTCAATGTAAAAAGATTTAAGTTGAATTATGCCCAAAACTAAATATGGAGGAGTACATACCTTATCTTCATGGTTAATGGTTAACTCTATAGTTTCACTTGGTCCCCAAAGTCGAGTATTCATCCTAGGAAGATATTTTGTAAGGTAGTCAATACCAAAGAAATTTGTGTATACATTCCTATTACATATTTTCATATTATTCTCATCCTATTCTTGATCACCTAATTTCACTATAGGGTTTTTATCTTATAAGTTAAAAACATGATTGGATATATATTTTAGCTCTAGTACACATATTCAATCACATAAGATAAGTATGTCCAAGTTAGAATATGTGTGGGTAATAACATGCATTCTTTATATTTAAGCATAGTAATGTCATTTTCCCTCTTTATGTCATGTATCTTGAGTATAGTAAATTATGGTAAGTACATACTCCACATTAAGTATACTTACTGAAGTGCTATTATTACGAGGATCTAGGGTTATACCACACTTGGTTCCAATGCATACTAGATAATTAATCAATAAGTGTCACTAGAGATATGAGGTTATCTAGATCAAATAAGTTCTTCTCCAACTTTCCAGGATGATATGTTGACCTAAATTAAGTAATTCATAAGTCAAAATCTTACCATTGACTAGATTCAAGCATGTTGATTTCTAGGGATTGTACAATAATAAGAGTATAGTTTTCATCAAAATTACTTGTTTATAACTCATTTAATTATCACTAGTAAAAATTGGGCCATTATTCATGAGTGAGTCCATTCACAAACCCCTCTCTACAGGCCCTCACAAATAGGGACGGTTGTGAGTCTGGCCCTCACAAATGGTCCGTGAAGCGAACTCACGTGACAAATACCAGTAGCCCTCACGAATACAATTGTCACAGACCAACTGACCCTCAAGTATGTTATATATAGGGACTATTTAGCCTTCATAAATACATTTTTGAGGGACTATTTAGCCTTCATAAATACATTTTTGAGGGCATGTTTAGTTCTCATAAATACATTTTTGAGGGACTTGATGGTCCTGGAGAATATATTTTTGAAGGGCTAATGCCTTCAGTAATATTATTTTTGAGGGGCTATGTGGTTGTCATCAATGCAATTGTGATGGCCAATCTGGATCTCATTTTTGAGGGACTAAAGACCTTCATTAATATATTTTTGAGGGATTACTATAAATGATTTGGTTATTTATTTATTGAATGATTTGTAGAATGTTAATTAATTTTAAATGAAAACTTTGTATATATAACCCCAAGCAATATTTTTATAAGAGTCACATGACATCATAAGAAGTTTCAACACCAAAATGACACACAAAAATGTTAAATCACCTCAAACCAATTTCTATTAATGAAGCAAAATATTATCCATACATTGTGTGCTCAACGTTGATATAAATAACGAATACATATGGTTCTAAAATTTGAGATTGATGACAATCAACATATCATGCTAGAAACTCTTAAGATTTGTAATGTCTCCATATTCCTTCAAATGGTGTGGTGCTCTTCATCAATGCCATGCCTCATACGGTTGGATACTTGAGTATTCTTCTCCTAAAAATGACACATCATTATATTAATAGAATTTAAAGTTTATACATAAATCATAGTACAACAAACAACTTACCCTTATATTTCGGTTTTGTTCTACTCCAAAGTGCATTGTCAGTCAAAATCCATCATTAAAAGCAATTCTACCCTATCAATATAAATACAAAAAGGAATCAGAGTGAGTGCGAAGTAGAATATGCCATATTGTTGACTCAAGGCCCAAATGACGTAGAACAATTTTTGTAATCACTTGTAATGAATGTATGACTTGTAATTAAGCTTAGAAAAATGTTCAAGACACAAAAATACATGGTTTAACCTGCCAAAATTCCCAACAGACACTCGATCGGTCGAGTTGCCACTTCACACAACTCGACCGATCGAGTGTTTGTTCAAACCTGAAATGGATCGATCAGTCGAGTTGCCACTTCCTAGAACTCGACCGATCGAGTGACTGTTCAAACTGAAATGGACTGATAGGTTGAGTTTCTAAGAAATATAATTATCCTGGACTTGCAAACAAAATTATTTGATGAAAATAGATAGATTAATGAACTAAACATTAACCCATCATGCTTTTTTTTAGCTCTATCAACAAAAGTTCAATATGAAGATGCAATCAAAGGTATCATGTGGGTTGTTGTAGTGAAAAACACTAATGTAGAAATTTGCTAATAAGGTTCACCTCATTTAAACACTGATTTCTTGGTGTGAAAGACACCGATGACGATGTGCTTTGGGTGTTCTTCATTTGAGAATGACTTTTTGGATTATTACCAAATGTAGGGAACCAACTTTCAACTGCAGCCTTTGATAAAGTGTAGACTTTAATACTCTCATGTGTATGAATATTGAAAATAATCTTCAGCTGTTATGAGGTACCTTTGGCCGAAAGAGTAGTGGATGTCCATTGCTAGCACTCTGCATGGGAGCCATGACTCCAAAAGAACTACTTTCAACCCTTTTTGTGGAAAGCCTGCCTACTCCATTCTCCCTTTCAACCCCTTATGTGGAAAGATTGCCTACTCCATTCTCCCTTGAATTGCCTTGTGTTGAAAGCCTGCCTACTCCATTCTCCCTTGAATTTCCTTGTGTGGAAAGCCTACCTACTCTAGTCTCCCTTGAATTTCCTTGTCTAGAAAGTCTACCTAAGCCATCCTGCTTGAATTATTCTTCCTGGGATACATGCCTACATCTATAGCACCACTTGTATTGTCTCTTTTGTGAAAAGAACCAACACCTGTCCTATTTGTGCCACTTTGCATGTGTAAGACACTTGTAGTAGTCCGATTGGGGTATTCAGCTACACAATCAACAGTAATAGCGCCATCCTAGAACAAATAGATCAACAATGTCAAAAAAAAATTATATATTAATATACACATAGGCAACTGACTCTAAGTTACCTATGATTGATTATACCAAGTCATTATTTGGGAGAAAGTTCTTCAATCCATTTACTGTTTCTTCAAGTTTCTTGAGTTTATCCTGAAATAGAAAACAAATTACAAACATTTATGTAATAGAACAATTGTAACTAATAGTTCAAGTTTAGTTTTAATCCAACATACATCCTTTGCTTTGCTTTCCTCAAGAAGCATTTCATATCTTATGCGAGCAACTTTTCCCCTATGTCCTGTCTCTTTGTGACCAGATCCTAGCCTTTTTGGAAGGATTTAAAACTTGCAAATAAGCTTCACGTGTTAGATTATCAACACATCTAGGACCTAAATCTTCTTGGTCTGCTACTTGGTTTTCCACAATATTAGAGATTTCAAGCTGTAATTATAAAGCATCAAAAAAGGAAATCTTAAATTGAGATATCTAAGCGTATGTAGATTTGTTGACATGATAGGAAAGAAAATGTTTATTTTCTAACCACTTGTGGGCTTTGTCATAAACTTTTTTCCAAAAATTTGTTAAGAGGCACAACGAGTTGTTCTTCACTGGCATACACATGATAGATAACATAATCACTGTCCATGTAATATTCTCAACTCTTACTAAAAAAGACAAATGTCCATTATTAATACCATTTCTGCCCGGTATCAACTCCATGACTTTGATCCTTTGGTATGATCCATCATTTTTTTTGCTCTGTTTGCCTTGTTAATCTCAAAAATTTTCTAAACCATAAGAAACAAATAATTAGAAAAAGGATATAGGTATAGATGCAAGTTATACGAAACCGTTGTACCTTGGACTTCTCGGTTCCCCATTCTTTAACAAGAATTTTAAATTGGTCCATATCTATGGAAGCATTTTTCTCAACTTTCTTCATCATCAATTCCGATTCAATCTTGTACTTTTCATAGTAATCTTTCTTTACACATACCCTCCACACTGATATCCCTTTGCTAATATGTTTGTCAATGTGATTCCATGCATTCAGATGACTGCCTAAATCGAAATATTTCTAAAAACATAGAAAATATTACTTTGGATATAAAAATCATACAATTTGTTGGTCTTTTTATGAAAAACATTACCTCAATAAATGATTTTCTATCTACAAAAGCTTGCTATGGTTGTTTATTCCACTTCAAGTCTAGATGCCATACGTGTGGTTTCTTTGCTAGCATATGACAATAACGATTCAATTTGGCACCATTCTCCCCAATAGCATTTCCTTCGGGATCCCATTGGACCTTGTGACATGGCTCCCCTTGCTTAGGAAGTAGGCTTTGCTCACTTGCAGGCCCACGTCCACACTTCCTATTCACATGTTCATCTTCAACATTTTCTTGAATTGTTACATCATTTTCAATAGAGGGAGGGACAATAGAAGTTTCAAGTAGAGTAGGTTCTTCCTCACAATTTTCTACAACTGTGGAGGGGGGGACAACAAAAGTTTCAACGGGTGTGATGTTACAACTAGATCTAGTGATTCTTCTTCCTGCCATCATCCAACTAATAAAAAAAATTAGATTATTAGTGCAAAAATGTCTGTAACAAAAGTAGTAGCTGCATTTGAAAAACAAATAAATTGTAGAGAATATGAGACACCAACATATGAATATTCATCATTTGAAAAACAAAGAACAATGATGAGTTATAATGATGTCCTACTTGTTGGTATATGAAAAAGACTAAATAAATTGCAAAGAATATGCCAAGTAATAGACCAATTTGGGAAATAGGCCCAAATGACCAAGAACAATTTTCGGAATCACTTGTAATAATTGTATGACTTGTAATTAAGCGTGGATACATGTTTGGGTTTCTAAGAAACATAATTATCCCAGACTTGGAAACAAAATTAGTTGATGAAAACCGACAAATTAATGAATTAACATTAGCCCATCATGTTTTTTTTAGTTCTATCAACAAAAGATCCCTCGGTGTCACTCCTCGTCCAAGACACATCATTAGTTACACCACCATCATTAGATTCAACTTGTAAATGAGTCAAACAATTCTCAATAAGAGGTACTTCAGAATAATCTTTATTAGTAGGATGCTTCAACACTGTGCACCAATCATCATCATTAGGATCCTTCACATAAAAGCATTGCAATGCTTGAGAAGCCAGGATAAAGGGTTCCTCTTTTCTTTTTATCCTTGAAGTGTTGATTTGTGTGAACCTATATTAATCAATTTGCAAACCTTTAGAAGTGATTTCATCATACCAAGAATTTCTAAACAATGGAACTTTGATTCCTGGACCATAAGTTAGCTCAATAACCTCCTCTAAGTAGCCATAGAACATGACTTGAGCATTTATAGGATTTCTATCTCTACCACTTGAATAACTTGAAGTGTCTGCACACAAGTACACTCCACTATTTTGTGTATTACATGTACTTTCAATGTTCTTTGAACGAAAATGATATCCATTGACCGAAAACCCTTCATAAGACATTCGCTCAGCACAAGGGCCTTGGGATAACCATCTCAACTCCTCACTAATATTGTTCAACCTCATCTCTCGCATTTGCATTACCTTCATAAAAAAGTAAAACATTACTGTAATCTACACTAACTTGAACATTAAGAGTGACAACAATATTTATGTTTGAGACTTACATGCTCTTTCAACCACTTAGAAAACTCTTTTGCATGTTTTGTTTCTAGAGTCCATGGGGCAATGTTGGGTTCCATCTCTTGAAGAATAAACATGTGTTCACTACTTTATAAGAAGTGTCTAAATTAATGTACAACAAATATATAAATATCAACAAGAATTTTAGGACGTAATTAAATCTTACCTTCTGTAAACATCCAATTCCTCTTTATTGAAAAGGACATAATGATGGGCTTGTTCCAAAGTGTGGATGTCGAAATTCCTTGACACTGTAACTCTAATTGGAGATCCATCAACATTATGAGGAGTGTGGTTTAGTTTTGTCTCAAAATTATGCAAGTACCTAGCACAAAATGTCAAACTTTCTTCAGTTAAATAGCTACTAGCAATACAACCAGTCAGTTAAGCTTTGTTTCTGACATACTTCTTTAATTTCTTCAGGTTTCTCTCTATTGGGTACATCCACCTAGTTCAGACAGATCCAACTTGTCTGGATTCATAAGCTAAATGAATGGGAAAATGCATCATGATGGTGAAGAAAGAAGGAGGGAAGATTCTCTCCAACTGGCAAAGAGTGACAACAATTTCTTGTTCCAATTCTTTAAATTCCTCCACATCAATAATGTTAGAGCAAATCTTGTTGAAAAATGAGCAATAATTAGCAATAGGCTTGTACACATCTAAGCTTATGCAATGTCTCAAGGAAACATGTAGAAGTTGATGCATAAGAACATGGCAATCATGACTTTTCAGCCCAACAAGTTTTCTATCAGATTTGCTAACACACCTAGATATGTTAGAAGAATAGCCATCAGGAACTTTCAACTTTTCTAACACAAATAGGAGCTTATATTTTTGTGCATTATTCATGGTGTAAGATGCTGGAGGCAAGTAATAGTGATCACCTGTATCTATTGGCCATAAATCTCTTCGAATGTGCATTTTCTTCATATCTTGACGAGCTTGTAAGTTGTCTTTACATTTCTTAGAATCACCCAATAATGTGTTTAAAATATTCTCGCACACATTATTTTCTATGTGCATCACATCCAGATTGTGTCTAACAGATAAATACTTCCAATAAGGTAGCTGAAAAAAGATGCTTATCTTATTCCAACCAGGAGGTAATGGTTGAATTTGATCTCCATGTCCCTTGTGCTTATTCGTTTTTCCAAATGTGATATTTTCATATCCATCAAATTGCCTCAATATATCTTCTCTAGATAGTGTCTTAGGTGGAAGTCGAAAATCATTTTCTCCATCAAAAATTTTCCTATCACGTCTATATGGATGATTCATTGGAAGAAAACGTCGATGGAAACCATAGCATTGTTTTTTCCCAAACTTTAACCATTTTGATATAGTCTCCACATTACAATAAGGACATCCCAAATCTTTCTTACCTTTAGTACTCCAACTAGATAAGTCACCATATGCTGGAAAATCGTTAATGGTCCATAAAATCATTGCCTACATAGTGAAATTCCTTTTGCTATATGCATCATAAACTTTGACTCTAAGCTCCCAAAGTAGTTTTAGCTCCTCAATTAATGGCTCCAAGTATACATCAAGGTCATTGCCAACCATATGTGGACCTAGGATTAATAGGGACCTCATAATAAATTGTTCTTTCATAAGAAGCCAAGGCGGAAGATTGAGAGGTGTCACCAATACATGCCAGATGCTATGTGATGCACTCATATTTCCAAATGCATTAAAACCATCTGTTGCTAATACTAGTCTAATATTGCGTGGTTTAGCAACAAAGTCTGGATACCTGTCATCAATAGACAACCATTATGGTGTGTCTGAAGGATGATGAATACGACCATCCTTGCCTTTTCCTTCAGATGGACAAATCATATCTTTAGCAACAGATGAAGATATATAGAGCCTCTCTAACTGAGGTATCAAAGGGAAGTGATACATGAACTTAGTAGCTACCTTCTTTCCCTTTATTTTGTATTTCTTTTCATTCCATCTTGAAGCACCACAAGTATCACAATTTTCTTTTGAAGCTGCATCTTTGTGAAAAAGCATGCAATTATTTGTACATATATCTATAGTATAATGATCAAGTTGTAAATCCTTCACGATCGCATTTGCTTCATAGTACGTCTCTGGGAATAGACAATTTTCTTCTGGAAATCCTAAAATAATCACATGTAACAACTTTGTTAAAGAATCGTTGGACCATCCATATTCCTCCTTCAGAAATAGCAAGGCAACCAATTACGATAGCTTAGAATGACTTGCGCAAAATCTATAGAGTGGTTGATTAGCCTCTTTTAGTAGCTTGTAAAATCTTTGTGCATCTACATTTACAAGTTCCTCTTTAGCTTCAGTAGAGTCGTCATTTGTTGTATCACCCATACCAAACAAATCAATCAACATCTGATGCATATTGTCGGTGCTAGGCATGTTTGGTGCCATAACAGGATTTCTCCTACCAATCACCTCCCCATGAAATGTCCAAACATCATAGCTAATCACAAATCCTTTTTGTAATACATGTGAGAATACCTCCTCCTCTGTTTTAAGGTATCTGTTCAAACATACCTTGCAAGGACATATTAATTTCTCCTGTCTAATTGGTCTCTGATGGATAAGAGCAAACTCAATGAACTTTCATAACCCTACCCTGAATACATCACTTCACACTCTGTTCCCAATATACATCCAACTCCGATCTATTAGAAAATCCATCTACATGAAGGAAAATATATATTAAGTTAAGCACACATTACAAGATATATATATGTATATATATATATGAAATTCAAATAGTGTCTTGATTATATTCCTTTCAGTCTATGTAGGTATTTATATTCCTTGATCAGCACAGTCGTGCTAGCAACCTTCATTTTCATCCATCCAACCTGTGATTTTACACTTCACCTGAACGGCTGTTCTCCTCCACCACGGTCGTGCTACCTAGCCACCACCATGGCCGTGCTGCTCAGCACAGTTGTGCTACCAGCCTAAAACCTAACACTTTGTAGGACACACTCCAAATGCCCTAACTTGCGCATCCTAAGTTGGAGAAAAGACAAGTCAAAGTCATACAAGTGACCAATTTGGGAAATGGGCCCAAATGACCTAGAACAATTTTTGTAATCACTTGTAATCCTTGTATGACTTGTAATTAAGCTTAGAAAAATTTTTGGGACACAAAAATGTGGACATGTTCAAATATTTCTTATCAAAATAAAGATAGTAGATTACTAACAAGACAATAATAATGTATATCCTAACTTATTTTACTCTTTTAAAAAAGAATGTATGATCTTGTATAACTTCCAGACCAAGAATCAAAATGTTTCTCTGATATTAGAATGTTTGAGAATAGTAAACCACTAAACTACATAATTCATATCTTGACATTGGCTCTTGTTTGTACCTCGTGCTCAACAAACCGTATGACATCATTATCAGACTCACAATCTAATAATAGATTTGTTCTTATATTGTAGAATGCATATGGTTGTTTTATATATTTTAGGGTTAAAGTTATGTGTTCAAGCTCCAAAGAGGAAAATAAAACTTGAAACACATCTTTATCTCCTGAATACTCCTTTTTTATTAGGATTACCTATAGTTTCTTATAAATAGAAAGTATCAGATATAATTTTTAAATTGTAATTATTGAATGAGTATCTAAATTAATGATTAGACAATATCTATATGCTTCTATGTTTTCCTATGATTTATTCCAGAATGATAGAAAAATGTATCAAGCTAACTTCAATTGGAAGATAAACTCCATATTATTAATTAATTAGTTTAAACAAAATACAAGATGATTTCAATGGCTGAAACAAGAATCACAAATTCATATGAATATTTCCCCATGAGATTCATAATAAAAATTATATAGAATTCAATATAGAAAGAGGTAAGGAAAGCACTGCTATTGCATGATATTGGAATTTTATTGTGTCCTTAACTAATTATGTTTATAAATCATCAAGAATTCTGAATATAATTTATAAAGCAAAAATATGACAACATGTAGTTGGAGTATTAATGTTTGGTAAACATGTATCCCCATTGTTGCAATGAAAAGATTTGAAATTAGTGTGTTGAATTGTAATGTGATACTTTACAAATAGTATAAATTTTTACATTGTTGTAGCTTACAACTTAAGAAAATTTATAAAAGGACGATGTAGATTAATAAAAGTGTTTTCCCACTAAGTAGAGGAATGTTTTCTCTTTATCATAACTGAGATATTGTATTTGAAATTTTTTATTTTTCAATGGAGTGTGAAATATAATTTTTGCATGACGAAGATACAATTAGGAAAACTAACTAATCAGAAAAAATGATTTCTATGTAATTTGAAGTGTACTGTAAGTCAACCACTCTTTATTAGGGATTAGTGGTATTGGAAATTTACTAGTAATCTAATATATTAATGTGCCTTACAACATCCTACTTTCAATAGAACTAGTTCAAATATTTTTTTCTTTATATGCAAACATATTTGTACTTTGATATCAATATTGAAAGCAATATCATTGTGTACCACCCAAGCTAAGAATTTTGATATAAAATATAAACAGTTCATCGAATCAAAGGTTATTCATTGTTATTACAAAGCAACTTGCATTCATCATAGTTAATAAAATAAAATTATAAAAGAGTTATGAATAATTACCAACATATATATAATACTAATGCATGTAATAAGTAAATGGTTTTGTATGTTGTGCCAACTATAGAAGTCTAACTTAATGTGTTGTTACTTCACTACCTAATACAATAATTTGTATAACATACATGTAAACAATAGTGTAATATTGAATTCAAGAGTTGGATGAAGACAATAAAGTCAAAATGTGCTTAATATGAGTTAAAAAAATAATTTTTTGTGACTTCGGTTTTGACCAAATAATTATAGATCATGTTATAGGCTTCAATTTTTTGGATGGTCTAGTATTTTATCATTATGTATTACACTTAGCGATTGATCTGGGTGAGTAATCATAGTGAGAGGATATTATATCAATGCCTTGCATGTGATATTGTTCCTTTGTCAAAATCACTATTAGTCACAATGCGATGAAGGAGATGACTTAAACGAAAAGGGATAATTTAAAAGTCCCATTACTTTTCCAGTAGTCATCAATGATGTGCAATTTGGATGCTATTATGTTGATACTCAAGCCATTTTTACATCATTTTCTTATAGCAATGTGCTAATGATGTGTTTTTCTTAAAATGAGTTCAGATGATTGGTTCCAAATTTGAGTTTTCTAGAAGATGGATTCCATGAAAGTAGTTTTATATAATTATATAAGATACGAAAATGTGAACTAAGTAAAATGCACATTATTTTGTGTTGACCATTATGACAATTAAATCATGTTCATGTAATATCCAAGCCAACTTTACGTTAAATAAAGATACATAATGTTGCTCATATCTAAGTTATAGCAATGTCGTGAACTAACATGTTAGAAAAAACACCCAATCCAAAAAAATAGAAATATAAGATTTATAGTATTGCAAGTGTATGTATAAAATGAAAATATAATGGTAAACCATATGTACTGGAGGACTAATGATGTAGTCAACACAACTGCTAGTCAGTAGAATAGATGTTGATTGGTTTAACACTTGTACTTCAAAAACAAATGATTCACAGACCACTTCTTTTCGGCTGATCGATTACCAATTGATATTATTTAAAGGAAAACATATATACAAAAAAGTAGGAGTACAAAATTTAAAAAGAGTTTGACGAGCAAACCTGGTCAATGTTTGAACGAGAAGTATGACCTTCTAGTTGCTATGAGCTCTGCAACCTCCCCCTATCGTGCTTGGTGTTGGTTTGTAGAGATCTAGTACAACTATAACAGAATGCAAAACATATTTTAAAATGAAAAATACAAATTGTATGATTATGCACTTAAAGAGAACAATCAATATAGCTACAACTGGAGTTTCATTGACTTAAATTATAAAGCAGTGATAAGCAATCATTAAGCATTACAATAACAAAAAAATAAAATAAAAAACATCGCTTTATTGAAACAAAAAGCTAACTAAATATCAATCTAACAACAAATTAAGAGTGATGATTTGTTCAACAATAATGCACTATGACTTCTATTTGGTGCCATATGTCAAGTCTTCTACTAGCCTTTTTATGTCTAGTAATGCATTGAAACATGTCCATATCTAGAAAAGAGGTCATCTGAATACTAACAAATATACTTCAATATGATTCATTAAAATGTAGAGCAACTAAAGGCTTCCCACTCATCATAAATCCTAGATAAATATTACCTTAACTATCAATCTATTCTGTCAACATGTTCAGGTGATTGGTTTAACTTATGAGTTTTTTTAGAAAATGACTTCCATGTGATTGGTTTTCTGTAAGTCAATAAAAAAGATACATTACTTATAATTAAATCACAATGACATCGTGTTCCACGGTAAGGATTTATGAATCCAAGCATAGTTGTATATCCAACATCTGCTAAAAAAATATTTACCTAGAATAAAAAAAATCATGTTATTCAATATATAACAAAATTGTGTGTTAGTGTTTACTATATTTAAAAGTAACCTTCTAAAACTTTTAGACCGTCTGGGTCTTCTAAGGCACTCTTCAAAACTGTCATGTCATTTGCAGACCCTTCCCACCCAGCTCTAATATAACATATTTTACAATTGAAATTGCATGCGACTATAACATTTTGTGTTGGATGATCTTTTCTACCACAAAATCTCCCTATAATATCACTTGTCACTGTAGCAGTAATGTGTGTTCCATCTATTCCCTCTATGCAATCCTACACACAATATATTCACAAATAAATTATTACTTTTTATAAATATGTATGAAAATGTGTTTGTATACATACCTTGAAATATGGGAAATATTTATTTGACCGACACATAATCTCAAGGGGAGTAGTCATTGGAGGAGTTTTTATATACTCATCACATAGGCAACCAATCACATATAAGCATTTATTGAAATAACGACTGGCGATTTCTTATGATCTGTCATAGGCATTAGAAATTCCACATTGAAGTGTACCTTGAACTACTATGCTTAAAAAAATTGTCATTTGTTATTCAACATACATGTTTAATGTATCATGCAAAAGACCACACCGTCTCATCATATGACATAGTCTGAAAAATGTTGATCTTTGCATTCTCATTTCTTGAAAGCAACTATTCTCGGTTCCGAGAAAAATTCGATTCATTACTATAGATGTCGGCTTATCTTTGAGTGTATAAGAATTTGGGAGTTTGAGATTATTTTGTTGGCGTCTCTTGATCAAGATCATCATGATCATCAATATTATGATCACACTTAATTGTTGATTTTCCTCAAATTCAATATCATCAGCCATCTACATCCGAAAATAGTCAGCTATATTAAGTGCTAGAAAATTTTTGTACGCAAGCATATTCCAATCAAAAATATTCAAGAGGACAGATAACTTATGTTTGATCGTTTATAATTAATAAGTGACTATGTTATAGAGAACAAACACATAAAATGGGACATGAGTACAACCTATACGCAAGGTGTAATTTTTTTAGTTAATAAATTATATCCAATTAACAAAGATGAGAAATAGACTAAGGAAATCTTATTGATCTCCACGTTGTATACAAACAGAACATGTGCTATTTACAATGGTCAATTAAAAAAGTATCCATACGGTGAATAACTGGCTTTGAACGGCAAATTTAAAATACTAGAATTACATATTATCAATGCTAGATGCAGTGACGAATTGGATTCATGTTGTTCTAGTAATTATACAAAAAACATTAAATAGCAATCATATTAGCACGATGTAAGATTAATAATAGAAGGAGGGAAGATATAAAGGATCCAGTGTGGCCGCTATCAATAGATTAGAATATACAAAGAAAGGAAGATCGGCAGCGAGATCGTGAGTATGAGATGAATAGGGTAGCGGCCAACTACATGGAGAACGTACCGTGCACCAGGTCGAAGAGATACAGTTCACTGAGAAATCCACCGGCGATGGCTCAAGAAATCATAGGTCTCCACAACACGATGGCTTAAGAAATCACAGTGCCGGTCTTCACAATGTGAGGACTCGGTTACTCGGGGTGTCTTCACAGTCCAGAGACTTTGTATGCCGTCACGAGAGCGCAGCGGACGTGAAATTGTTTTCCGTTCTTGCGAGGGCGTCAGAGTGCCAGCCGAGGGCTTGTGTGCAGAGCAACAGAGGGTGGAGAGGGGAGGACCAACGCAGAGAGGGGATGACTGGCCAGACGTGCACAGCGCGAGAGGGGGAAGCACAAAGAGATGAAATAGTTCTTGCGTGGAGGATCGAGTGGGGAGGGTTTTTATTTTTTATTTTAATTTTGATTCACAAACGTTGTGTTTTAGAATGGAGGGAAGGGTTATGAGATGGAGGGAAACATTTGGCATGTCATTTTTTATGGGGTGATTAGTGAGTAATGTATTTGTGAGGGATTAGTGTTCACATAAAAGTTCTAAGGATGTTAAAAACACAGTTGAGGGATTTGGTCCCATATTTAAAGGATGAGCCCTCACAAATAGATATCATTATTCACGATTTTTGATTCCTCACAAATGTTCTTCAACAAAGTCAAATTTTTTTGTAGTGTATTAACACATATATACCATACATGTAATAAACATTCAATTAATGAACTAACTAAGTTAGTAGTCAGGACTATAGACAATTTTGGGAGGACTAGTTGACAAGATAACCTGCCTTGCGGAAGCAAGGTCCATGGCTGAAAAATGTATACAAAAAAGGAAAGATATTCAATATATATGAACAAGTATCTACAAAACAAAAGAGGAACTATGCATATATATAAATGTTTATGGATGACAAAACAAATTTTTTGGGTGTGTAAACATGGAAAAACCATGTCCCCGACAGTAGAGCCAAAAAGTTGATAGGCCCCAAGATACTGCCCAAAAAGCTTAAGAGTTTAACCCAAAGGTGAATCAGACTTTTAAATTTATAACTTCAAACCTTCAAGCCCCCCACAACTCAATACAGGGTAAAACACAGGGACGAGGATATGTTTAAGCCGCTTAAGGCCTCATTCTTAAGTCAGTTAAGCCAATCCAATAGTTGATGTATGTAAAGAACTAGAAATAGTTTAGAAAAGAATCACAAAATAATATAAAACAAATTAAAGAAAATAGAGTATGTAGAATTGTACTAATCAGGAGAAGGAGTTCCTGACTATGTAACCTCGGGCAGTCTATGCACCTGTTCTTGGGTGTAGACAACCCTTGAACACCTTAGCAAGCAATTATCATCCAAACATAGCACATATCATGGTAGCGTTCATGTAGGGGTCATCCCACTCGCTCTCTCAGAGTGTGACTAAAACCTCATCAATTGATACAAAACCTCTCTCAAGTATATCAGACCAACACCCCTAAAAACTCCAAATACCCTTTCGGGTTCAGAATGATCAAATATGCTAGGAACAAAAGTGATTTGAATAGAATACATACCATGGACCCATGCGAGCGGAGATGACCCTGATCAGGTTCAAGTGCGCTCGACCATTTCCAAGGAAAATGTTATGTATAAACCACCCCTGGACATCATCCTTTTAGATTCAATCCAAACTACCTTCTCTTATCCATTTCTACAACTAATCTCTCAATCTCGGTAGAAATGAAGTTCAAACAAGAAAGAGATCAACCAAACAAGTTACGATAACCTAAAAGAGAAGATAGAATAAATAACATGCTAGACCTTGAATAAAACTACTTGCTTAAGGTAAAAATATATAAAATTGCCCAAAATGATCTACATAGACAAAAAGGAGCTCAACTAGCCATGGACAAGTATAAATGGCACAAAACAGAGATGGAAGAACATCATTTGTATAGAAACAAAGGAGAGAAGTAAAAGAAAGAGGAAGAGAAGAGATTTATCTCATAGAAGAAAGTTGGCTCTCTCTCCTTATCCTCCAAAAGGGTTGGATCTCATACCTTGGGTCGTCCTCCGTGGTCTTCTTGACTCCTTGACATCCTTTCTCCTTGATTCTACCCCAATCAGTAGCTTGGTGGATATATGAAGGTGGAAGGTGGATGGGAATGGCTGGAAGTGAATGGATGATGGTGGAAAATGGTGGTGGATGGAAGAAACTAAATATATATATGTAGGGTGTGCTTTTCATGCCTTTGTAACTTGAAACTTTCCCACAAACTCTAGGAATAGTTGGTCGCTGAAAATAGGAATATGAACCAACCAAATAGTTGAACCCTTTGCTAGGTAGCAAGGGGAAAGTATTTATAGGCAAAGGTGGAGTGTGTATGATAAGTGCTAACTACACCTTCAATGTCATTGAGAGTCTGGTCACTCAGTTTTCGTTGCCCAACCTGAGCAGCGCGAGCCTAGCAGTCGTTGACATTACTGTGATTGTTGAACCTTCATGTTTTTCAATGGTCATAGGTCTTTTAATGGTCGATGAGTGCTACATCGATTGTTGATGTCTAGAGAATCATCAGTCACTAAGGTTTGTCTATCATTTGGCGATCGCTGGGACTTTTGTGGTAGCTGATGGCAAATGAGGTTCATTAGTCACTGAGAAAACAACTTGGTGGTCGCTAAAGCATAAGCTGTTGCAAAATTAGGTGGTGAACTCGATTGGGTTGAGGTGGACCCGACCAGGTTCCCTGGGAGAAATCTTGGAAAATTTGACATCTTTTTAAGTTTAGTGCCTATAAGTCCCTAAATTCTCTAATTGACTAAGAATGTATAAATTACTAAAAGATAGGCAAATACAGTTATTTTGGGTAAATTAAGGGTATAATGATAGAAAACTGTAAATAAATACTGAACGTAAATGCCTAAATTTGGATGTTATCAAATACAAAGCAATACTGGGCTACTCCCAGGTCCTAAGGAGTATTAGGTTTAGCCCTGCATGATTGTGGTCATTATACAATGTGACGAAGAGGGAGAAACATGCTAAACATTAGAAAACCAATGTAAGAACCCCTACATAAGTCGTCTTAGTGATCACCTCTAGTGAACACCTTGATTTGTAGTGCTTTGGCCACAAATCTTCCCTCCAGAAGTGCATGGAACGTCTAGTCTGTGGCTATCTCCTTCATCTCCTCCTCTGCTAACTTCATGCTTTATTGCAACATGAAAAAATGTGGTCCTCCTTTTAGGCACACTCCCCTTATGTCATAAGTGGGTCTTCAACTATCATTGGTTTGTAGCTGTGGGATCTAACTTAATCATAGACCTAAACTAATCACTAAGAGTTGATTCCATCACAAGGTGTTAGTGTCATTGAGTTGTGGACTGACTTGTAACCATCAAATTGTGTTGGTACTATTGACATGTGTGTCGATAGCATTGAGTTGATTTAGTTGAGTTTTGGATGTAACTTGAATGTTGAGGTCGATACTGCCAACAAGTGAGTCGGTGGCACCAAAACAAGTAAGCTCGACTTATGATGCTCCCTGGATGGTGAGTCAATAACACTGACTAACAAGTTCGGTAGAATCAAATTCTTAATCAGTATCATGATATGATCTCAGTAGCATTGTGATTTTCCTCTTTCCTTGTTGTGAACTCTTTTCATGTCGGTACCACTGACACATGGTTTGATGGCACCCAAATTTCATATAAGTGCTCATTTAACCTGAAATAAGGGAAAATTCATATTTGTCCAAAATGTAAATGATAACTTGGCATGGTTTACTAGAAATACTTAATAATTAATGCAATAATGACTCACAAGCTAATAATAAGAAATCGTGCGTAAACATATCTCAAAATGAAAAAAATATGCAATTAATATGCACAAAATAGACTATGAATAGTGATAAAAAAACCAATGCATCAACCACCTTCTCACTTTCATAATGGTATAATAATTATTATTTCATTCACCCAATTTAAGATATTCATAGTGCACTTTCTACCTCTAATCAATTTCATCTAGTCTCATTATCTCCAACATCTCAACCTGATTATCAATAATATTGTTTTCTACCTCTGGGCTATACTATTTTGATAGATGTTTCTAAGAAAGATGGAGTCTAATCATAAGAGACTTTTTCTGCAGTCATATTTCTTTTTTTATCATACAATCCTATCTCATTGACCCTCGTATGAAATTCTTTGCCTTATTTAAGAAACAATCTTCATTTATTTAGTGGGAATCTATTATTGAAGCAAAGTTCTTGTGCTCATGCCATTGTTCTATGGTGTGGGACCTTATAACATACTTTTTGGTATAAAGTATTGTGGTTAGAAGGATAGGAACATCAACCGAGTTAATATGTCACACCACCCCAACTGAAGAATAATTAAATTTCTTCATCCATAGTTGATTTCCTACTACTCTTTCCAATCACATTTGAAGAAAACCCCTCTTAAAGGTGATATGAGGCCCATGTGACCTAAATTAATTAATTCCAATTCAGAAAGTGCATCTGAGAACTCCTTGCAGCTTGTAAAGTCTAATGTTTTACTAATCGATCTTCTCCTAGGGTAAGATATGGGCATTGAAATACCCTATTATAACCCATGGTTCATTACAACTAGAATTGATTTTTCAAGATGACTTCATGCAAATCATCTACCTAAGTGCATAGTGATCCCATAGAAAAAAGTGAAAAAAGACCTTCCCATCTATATTGCAATGAAGAAATTGTTTGTGTGAGTGCAACACTTAAATAGTATATGTTTGTTCATTACATAACACCCAGACCCCCAACAGATCCCTGGAGCTTCTACTATGTTCAATTTGTTGAACCGAATGTACTTCATGATGTTCTTGGTGTTCTCTCGCTTGTGTGCAGCTTTAGGATGGCTAGTACATAGACTTGATATTTTTGGATTAATTTTTTAGAGTTATTTTGGTATTTTTATGACAAATACCCTAGATATTCCATGTAATCACAAACATCAGTTAATAATGATTTCGGTGTTTCCTTCCCCTTCATCAGCACATGCTTCTTCCTTAAGATCTTTCTGGTGTGATTGTTTTCCCCTCTTCCTTGTGTTGGCTCTAGCCTGGTCCATTGGTATGATTTATTTCTTATTTCTCAAGTGGATGCACTGGGACCCCTTGACGAGGTTCTTGGCATAAATTCACCTAACATTCTAAAAAGGATTTAGTGGCCCTTCAAACCTATCCACTACTACATCACCTCTGATATGGACTAGTGTGTGTTTTGGGTCATGATCCTTCTTTGACACCACAAGTGGACTCCATTGTGCAATTTTCTTTGATGTTTGGTTTGTATGATGTGCTTCCCCTTGTGGTTGTTCTTGGTGTTTCTTGTTATTTTTTATTTCTTTTCCTCTCCCTCTTATCGATTCCTCTTGTCTGAAGGTTGGACTCATAAGCCTCTTTAACTATTTCCTCTATCTCTTTTTCACTTCCTAACTCCTACAAATTATCAAACTTACTTTGATGTCAAAATTCTTCATCCTCTCTTGTCTATGGCTTTCTTCTTGGTTTCTTGAAGAAAAGTCTACCATGGATGCCATTGGAGAACCGGTGATGTTTGTGTATATCTCCTCTTAACAGATGTATGTATTCTCAACAAGAGACTCACTAGGAACCTCATAATTTCTAGATGGTCATTCCTTGTTGTTATGTTTGATCTTCCTGGATTTAAGGCATAGAATTGGTATCTTCTCATATTCTACATGATACTTTTTTGAGAGATGAAGTTAGATGGGATTACAATCTTCCCCATAAAAATTCCAATTTCTAGTCTCGCAAAATGACCCCTTCTCTACCATGTGGTATTGATATCCACTTTACTTCATTCAGCATGGTTACTAGTTCTTGTGATAAAATTATCATGATATAGATGGATAGGCATGTTCAGGATGTGAATCCATGCCACCATCCTTTCAGGGTTAGTACTCTCTATAGTGAATAGAGAGTTCCTCTTTTGTACTAAGATATATGAACCAAATAAAGTCCAAGGCCCTTCAATAAGACATAATCTTATTCCAACTAAAGTTGCATGAGGAAATAATCATTATCTATATCAAGAAGGTTGATGTTCCCCTGCAGTTTCCAAAGGAGAATTATCTTGTCTTTTAAGGTAAGGTATTCAATCTCCTTGGAAATCAATTTCATGACGACTTCATATTTATAGTGTTTAAGGATAACTTCAATAGATTCATTCGTAATATCAAATGATGGGAAGACAATTTACTCATAATGTTTTTGTCCTCTAGTTTTAGCATTGAATCCATATCTAGGATTTCAAAGGGATTCTTAATGTGGGATGTCTACCAAATCTTTGTATGAGACTTGTGTCTCCGTACTTTAGACATTTCAATGTTTGATCTCTGAACTTATTCGACCAAGTCTAGAAATTGTTCCTCCACTGGGATCATAGCCATCACCTCCATAGAAGCATCATGAAAGCTCTCCCCATAATCATGTGACAAGGAACTAGATATGTTGTTATAGTTAAGGTTGATCCCATGAATTTTCAAGATTGATTTATAAACTAGACACCTTGTGTCTCTTGGCTTCTCAAAGGATGTAGGAATCGCCCCTTCCCTTCCTTCCATGCTTGGGTTGGTTTTTTCCATCATTCCTCCTCTATGAATGGGATGGTCTTGGGTTTCCAAAAGGTGGTCATCATTGTTTCTTGATCACCCACCACTGCCAAACCCTAACACTAGTGTGACAATGAGAACCTATTTTGCATTACTATTATCAACAAATGACAATACAATATATTAAAAAAAAATGAAGAACAATCCACCAATATATATAATTTTATAGGCTCCGAATATATAGCTTGAAGCATTTAGTTTTCATGTCAATCTATCTTTTTTGTATTGGTACCTTGAACGCCATCATTGAGATATATTTTCATATTTTTGGTACAATTTACACAATCGACTTCTCCATGGAAGATACTCATCAACATACCATCAAACCTTTATGTTGTATATTAGTTTTGGCATCGAAGGAAACTAAGGAACGCATATTCATCCTTATCATTGTTGCAAAAATAACATATATTAGAACTTTGTTTGAACATTTTACCCTTTTAATAAGCTTAATTTTGGTTTTTTTCTCTTTTATGTTATTTAGTGGTTATAATGGAAGTTCTTCTATTTAATGTAGGTAATGATAAAAGGAGTGTGATGTAGCCTAACATGACCCACTTGAAGTCAATTCCATCATCACTCCTACTCTCCAAGAAATCAGAAGGATGATCACATCCACATGAGCTTATTGCAGTTCTCCAGATACTAACCAAATAATTGTCACTTCTGGCCATTTGAATGGAGTTCATTGTTCAAAAATAAATGTCCATCATGTGATATGATTGATTGAGTCCCTTAGTTGGTTGGTTCATCTCATCAATAAAGATTATTTAAATCATAGGATTTGCAATCGATTGACTAGCTCTAGAAGTTGACCACAAGGATCCCCTCTTTGGCAAGATAAAATACACATTAGTTAATTGTTGGTTTATTCACTCAATTGACTGGTTTATCCACTAAATTAGTTGTTAAGAAGTCAAAGACGAAGTTTAGTTTGTAGTCAATCGACGAATCCATAGTCAACCAAAAGGGTTTCATGATTACAAAGATTACATTGAGTCAATTAGCAGACTGGACACCCACTCGATTAACTGATTATTCATCCAAGCAGAAACAAAGATTTCCACAACCATTTTCACTCAAGAGTATGACCTAATTTTAGTCAAGGATCGGTCCCCATTCCATCCATTTTGTATGTGTTCCCTAAACAAAGTAAAAACAAAGATGAAGGAGAAGGAGAATTTAAATGACCCCTACCCTAATGATGTTTGTACAATGAGGACAAGGGGGAAATGATAATTACTTGAATTTTTGGGATAGGATATTCATAATTTAACACAAATATAATTAAATTGTGAATTAATGATATTTTTTTACATATTCATTAATTATAAATATCCCAAAGTTGTTACATAAAGAGATTTGATGCAAAAGTTAAACTAAACTTTTTGAAAAGAAACAGAATAAACTATATAGATTCTCTATAGTGAACTACTCTCTATATTTATTCATATTTAGCCTTCCCTTTAATATTGATTTTTCATTTAACATAAATTGTTTACAAATGTAATGTCACCTTATTTCTATATTGTCATGTAGAAACCAAATTTTCCACACGTTCAATAAATATACAAGAATTTCACCAAATTGATACTTTGAAATATGAAAGATCATGTTTTGAATCATTTTTATGCATGTTAGAAATGCCACTTGTGAACCAAATTTTCTTAAAGCGAACTAGCTAAACAAGACATTCCTCTACAAAAATCATAAAATTTCCCTATCATTTTTCTAATAGTTTTGACGATACGTGTTGCATTTTGTTCCTTCCCCTTTTATCATATTTTTTCACAATTCTAAGAAAATTTATCTACTAGATAGGGAGTGAGTTTCTCCCTAACCATCCTGATGGTATCTAGTTAGGATTACTATCTTTTATGTTTCACTGATACACTTCAGCCAAAAATTTTGACGTAAACTAAAAATGATCTCTTTTTGAATACTAAAAATGACAAAGATATAAAAAACAAAAGTTTGAATACAAACAATTATTTCATTACTAACCAAAAAACACCTTTATCAAATCAATCCTAAGAATGTCAAACAATAGTTTGAATTTTCATTTAACAAACAAAAATACTATATTACTAACATGTTTATCACAACATCAATTTAGTGTTTGGAACAAGTATGGGTATGAGGGCTTGGATTTGGGTAAATATATGGTTTATGAGATTCACCTTAGGGTTTCCTAATATATACTCCCACTTTTCTGGGGAAAACTTAGTAAGTCCTATTTTGACCCATTTTTACAAAATACAACTTATGTCTTTAATTATAGAAAAATAAATTTACTATTCAAGTTAGGAATGGATCAAACCTTATCATCATGTATATGATTTGAAATACTTTAACAAGATATAAAATCTTTGTTATGTTTTTCATTTCAATTTTTATTGAATAAAAAATGCAAATATTATATTTGAATTAGAGGCGATACCGGGAGTTTAAACCGTGTTATTCATATTCTATACCCTTTTTTATGAAGTTTATATATATATATATATTGACTATATCTAGATCAATGAGAAATTTTCTGTAATTTCAAAAGCTTTAAAACACCTTGACCAATACTAATCTTCTATGTCACCATTATATATATATATATATATATATATATATATATATATATATATATATATATATATATATATATATATATATCCATACACACACACTCACACACACACACACACATATATATATATATATATATATATATATATATATATATATATATATATATAGAGAGAGAGAGAGAGAGAGAGAGAGAGAGAGTCAGGCTAGAATACACTCGAGTGTATCCGGAGCGGAATACACTCAAGTAGTTTTTCATGATGCAATATTTTTTTTGAAAATCTAATCCGTTGATCTTCTTAAACATCTAATGAACAACTCATACGTAAAATTTGAGCACATTTGGATATGTATAGCTCATGTTATGAATACCGCAAAAATTATGCATTTCAAATTAGTTTCGCGCATCGATTTGGTTTCCCTCAGATGAGTGACTTACACTTATCCAAATGGGCTCAAAATTTGTATGTAGCCTATTTATAGTATGACGGTGAAGATAAATGGTTTACATTTTGCAAAAAAATAGTCTTGATATGGAAACACACTTGAGTGTATTCGTGTGATCCATACACTCGAGTGTATTCTAGCCTGACTCTCTCTCTCTATATATATATATATACATATACATATATACATATATACATATATACACATATATACATATACATATGTATATATGGTGGTTGTGGGCTAACTTTTAGTTGGGTAAAGATCCCTTTACCCCTTTTGCAGTGATTAGTTTGATCATGCAACTTTGGGGTACTAGGATAAAATTCCAAGGGGAATTTTCCTGCATGAACTGGCTTGCATGATTATAAACCATGGTTTCAACTAAGAGTTGACTTGAGATATGCACACTAGAAGTTATGTCTCAGAGAGGGGTTGGCTTTGACCGACTTCAATAAAATCATCAAGCCCCTCATATCATCATGGGGTGGTTAGAGGAGGTAGATAGATTCTCATGTTTACTATATGAAAATGAACCTACAGAGATGAGAATTACCTTGGTTGTTGGTGATTTGGGGATCATAAATAGTTATCAGATTCTTAGGGATGATCTCACTTCAAACAATAGTTTCATAGATGGTCGCATGATGTGTTTTGATGTTGACCTATGAGGTTGCAAAATTTGGAGAGAAGAGGAGGGATTAGGGCCATCCTCACATTAAATTGAAGGTTAAAAGACTTTTATTAGTCCCTGACGATTCTCTAAGCCAAAGAAAATAGCTAGAGATGCTTATCTAATAGGGCAATAAAGTGGGCATCATTAGAGATAGGAGTAAGGTTTGGGGTTCGAATGTAGGGTCTATCAAACCCAATTTAGAGTAAGAATGAGTTGTGGGAGTCATATCGGTTCTCCATGTTGCCTCATACATGCATTGGGACATGAGGAATTGTGTCCATGATCAACCCTTATTGTTATATTAAATGTGATTCTGGGAATTATGTAGTACTTTGGGGATAATGGCAAGAAGGGGGTTCATCGAGTTTGTCTAAACTTCCCAAAGTTAATATTGAGAAAAATGTGGGAAGATATTAGGTAGGAGGAGAGAGGGGGTCGAGGGGAGTGAGAACATGACCTAGGTGGAGTTTTGGCAAGGGAGGAGACTCCTAGCTAGCAACTTAGTCAGGATCCATAAGTTTGCATTTGAGGGGACTCCTCAACTAATATTTTTATTTTATTTTTATTTGAATACCCTAATCATAGAACTATTTATTTCAAAACTTAGGATTATATTAGTTTAACAAGTATCTATTATCAAGAAAAATATCAAGACTAAACTACTTTGTTCATCCACTCAAACTTGGTTTTTAAGCAACCATTAGATAATGAATTAATTAATTGCCTAGGTAACTAAAATAATTTGTATCTTTTAAATTTCTTATCATACCAAATTATTTGATCACTGATTACCAAAATTAAACACAAGATATTGAACCCAAAACTTTTACTCTAAGAAGATACTTTAAAAATAAATTTAACGTATATTAGGTTTTCTGATTCTTCAATAAGGAAAAGCATTAGTTACCCTTGGGTTTGTGCCGCTGCCTCTGGCGACTGAAGAGGCGATCGACTCCAACCTTCATGGAGAGGGGAGATCCTCCCCTCTCTCTCGTCACAATGGCCTTGATGGAGAGTTCCTTGGCCACATCAGATGAACAGACCTCCTCAAAGGATCAAAGCAACCCTAACATCACCAAGAAGGCATGTAATCATGTGCTTGGGGGCACTAATACCTTTGAGCAACAAAATTTTGATCCTTCGGAGAGAATCGATGGGAAACGATATGTGACCATCGATGATCATACATATGAAGCTATGGAAAAGTGTTGGGAACATATTGCAATCATGTATGTCATGGGTAAGCATCCCTACTACTTTCATCTCCTTACATGGATACATCATGTATGGAAGACCATATGTGGCTTTGATCTATTCTCCAAACCAGATAAGTTCTTTCTATTGAGGTTTAACTCTATCAATGACAAGCAAAACATCATTAAGAGTGGTCCCAGATGGTTTGACAATAGGCTGGTTGTTGTCAAAGATTACAAAACTGATAATGATCTTCAAAAAGATTTCTTTAGTACCATTCCAATCTAGATTATTATTCCTAGCATGGGTTAGAATTGGTCCCCCAGAGCAGTGGGCATTGTTGCTAGTGGGGTTGGTAAGTTACTGAGAATCGATTATAAATTGATTGGACAGGAGTCACTAGGGGAAGTGTGTGCTTTGGTTTACATCAAAGCTGATGAAGAACCACCAGAGGAGATCTGGGTCGGCATGCTGAGAAGGGAACCTGCTGTTGTTAAAGTCCATTATGAATATATTCCAAAGAGGTGTTCTGATTGCAAGGTTTTTGGTCATGACTCACATGACTCTCCATTTAAACCTAAGGCAACTAAAGAGATTCTTGTACCCAAGACTTCACAAGTTAAGTAGGTTGTTGGACATAAGAGCAAATCCACCCATGTTGATGATACTCAGAATAGCGATATCGAGCATCAAACAAAGCATACTACTGATTAGGGGGAGGCCGTTCACACCAGTAACAACTTTGATGCACTGACAGGTGATGGAGGCATTGAAGAGAATACTAATACTGAAGTTAATGATGCTGTGAAGGAAGCAATGTCTACTATTGATGGTGAATCACTAAATACCTCCTTAGATCACATGGTGGATGACACAGACTAGGTTCAAACTGGGGAATCCACAAATACTTCCAAGTTTTCTGGATCAGTGCCTATTGTGAAGGAAATTGTGGCTAGTGTTGGTGGTGAATCACTAAATATCTCCTTGGATCACATGATGGATGACACAATCTAGGAACAAACTGGAAAAGTCACGATTGATAAAGATTTCAAGTCGTTCGACTCGGTTCTTGCTAAGACTCCTAAGTCTTCCTAAGATGATGGGTCTCATAAGACCCTATCAGCCTATAGAGGTCATTAATGACCTTCCTAATGACCAATGTTCGTGGTTCTGGGAAACCATGAAAGAAGAGAGAGGTCAGAAGGACAATTTTAAATAATAAAGAAACTATTGTTGTGCTTGTTGAATCAAAAATTAAGAAGCATATGTTACATACGTCTGACAGAATGTTTCCTAAAGGATGGCTTTGGGTTTCTAATCTTCTACATGATCCCAATGGTCATGTGTATGTTGGTTGGAACCCAAATTGTTGGGACAGCTTGGTCAGTGAGATGGATGATCAACAATTTACTATTAAATGTCTTAACAAAGATGGACTTGTGATAGTGCTTACTACTATCTACGCAAGGAATTCCTTAACTGAATGATCCATTTTATGGAACACTCTTGAACGTCTTTCTACAAATATTGATTATGCTTGGTTAATTATTGGAGACTTTAACAATATTCAGAAATAAGAAGAAAAGGTGACGGGTCGTGAGGTTCCATCTACTATTTTGAGTTCTTTCAATGCTAAAATTGACAATGCGAGCCTCACTGAGCTATCTACCATAGGTAAGGAAGTCTATACTTGGCATAACAAGCAAGGGGTTGCCAAGAGGATAGCTTGCAAGCTTGATCGGGCTTTGGTCAATGATGCTTGGTTGTCTAAGTTCTCGGGTTCTAAACCCAAATTCATCACTTGTTCTTATTCTGATCACTGTGCTTTAAATGTCAACATGACAAATACCATTCACAAAAAGAAGCCATTTAGATTTCTTAATTTCTAGATGGATTGGGAAGGATGTCGTGACATCATCAAGGATGCCTAGAGCTTTGAAATATCTGGCAATCCTCTCTTTTGCTTTTGTCATAAACTTAAGCATGTTATAGACAAGTTGAAAACAAGGTCTATGAAGTATGTTAATCTTAATAACCTCATCTCAAAGGAAAGGTTAGAGATTAATGATATATATGTTGTTCTTAGAAGGATCCCCCAGGATGCTGATCTTATTGAAGCTGAAAAAAATAACACCTAATAAGCTTGATGTTCTTCTCAAAGCCGAAGAGAGCTAATTTTGGAAACGAAGTAGAATGGAATGGTTATCGAATGGTGATAGGAATACTAAAGTTTACCACACTATAGTCAAGTGAAGAGATGCCATCAACTCCATCTCAGGGTTATTCAATTCCCAAGGTAACCTTACACAAGATGTTGATTCTATTGCTAATGATACCATCAAACTTTTTGAGCAGCTGTATAATCAGAGTCAATCAGATTCTCCTTCTTGCATTCATGAATGGTCTCCTATAGTCACTGCTGATGACAATGTCAAGATGTGTTGTATACCAGATATGAAGGAGGTTAGGGATTTTGTCTGGGGCATTGGGTCCAAAAAGAGCCCTGGACCTGATGGCTTCAACGATTACTTTTATAGGGAAAATTGGAACCTCATTTGCGATGACCTACTTAAGGTTGTTCAATGGTTTTTTGAAGGTGGGAACATGGTCAGGAAAGTCAACCATGTTTTTCTTGATCTAATACCTAAGAAAGATATAGTTTCATCTCCTGCTGACTTTTGTTCGATCTCTTGTTGTTCTATGCTTTACATGATCATAACCAAAGTCATCTCTTGAAGGTTAGCCTCCAACCTAGATAAACTCATTTCTCCTTATCAAGGTGCTTTTTTTCAAGGTAGGAGTATTGACGATTGTTCCTTACTGGCTATAGAGTTCACACTTAAATACAATCTCAAGGCTAGCCCTCCAGCTACCTGTGTGAAGATAGATGTTACTAAGGCTCTTGACTCAGTTAGATGGTCTTCTCTATGGGATTGCCTGGCTGGTCTCAGATTCAGTTAGAGATGGATTTCTCTAATCAAATAGTGTGTGGAAACCCCTTCGTTCTCTCTTAATCTGAATGGTTCATCTATTGGTTTCTTTAAAAGTTCTAACGGTCTTCGACAAGGTGATCCTTTATCACCTTTACTATTTGCTATTGCTATGGAAGGTCTTAGTAGATGCATTGATGAAGCTCATGACAAGAAGCAGCTTAGAAGCTATCCTATAAATAGACCAAGAGTTTTAAGTTATCTCTTATTTGTTGATGACATGCTTATCTTCACTGAAGGATGGGATCATAGTCTTACTCAACTTAAATACCTTCTCCAAAAATTTGGGAATGTTTCTGGCATGAAATGTAATCCTAACAAGACTCATCTTTACCTCTCTACCTCATGTTGCAATAAGGACGTTCTGTTCAATTGTATGGATATTCAAAGAGGCACCTGGCCTACCAAATACCTAGGATTTCCTATGACCAGTGGGAACTTGAGAAAGCGACATTTTCATGAATGTCTTGATAAACTCCGTGATATGATCTAGAGATGGCCTGGCTCCAAGATTTCAATGGCAGGTCATCTCATGCTAATAAAATATTGTGTTATGGGGTTGATATCATATTGGATGAGAATGGGGGAAATCCCCAGCTCCGTCTTGAGAAGAATGGAGTTTCTCATGTCTAACTTCATATGGGAAAGTTCTACACATCCGGCTAGCTAGTTGAACATTGCATTTCTACTAGAAGAAAGGAGGTGTAATGATTGGGCCCACTGCCCTAAGCTCTAGTAGAGTTTCATGAATGAGGACTGGCCCCACAGACCACCACTAGCCTTAACTACATGCTTTTTCCTCACTCACGTGCAAGCCGAGGTCAACTTCCCAACTGGTCACCCATCCTAGTACTACTCCAAATTGAGAACGATTAACTATGGAGTTCTTTAGTGATGGGATTTTGGAAAAAGAGGTGCACCTTGGTGATATGGGTAGTCCAATCATTCCTTATAAGATCATTATATCTGAGGCCTCAAATCCTGGGAGGTTACAATCTCCCCCACTTAGACTCTTGACGTCCTCGTTAAGGCTCAACTATAAGGCCTCATAACATTGCCCCATTTCAGTTCAGACCCAGAATGGCCCATGGACACCCAACTCCCGATCACAGAATACTAGTGCAAGGGTGGCTACGTCAACCATGGACAATCCTTTCCTACATGCCTGGACCGCACGACTCAAGACTGGCATGTCACATGCCCATGTGGGCCCCACCTACTGGAGGGTTTATGGCTCTGATACCATTATGTAATGATCGGTCCCACTTCCCTAAGCTCTATTAGAGTTTCATGAATGAGGATTGGCCCCACAGACAACCACTAGCATTAACTGCATGCTTTTTCCTCACTCAGGTGCAATCCGGGGTCAACTTCTTGTTTGGTCACCCATCCTAGTACTAATCCAAACTGAGCACGCTTAACTATGCAGTTCTTTAGTGATGGGCTTTCGGAAAAAGAGGTGCACCTTGGTGATATGGGTAGTCCAATCATTCCTTATAAGATCATTATATCTGAGGCCTCAAATCCTAGGAGGTTACAATTGAAACAAATGAATCAACAGAAGTTGGTAGGCTCGTACTACCCTATCCTTTGGTAAAAAGGAGACAGGGCCCGAAGTCTGGTTGATGTCATGGATCTCATGGCCTGAGCATGATTAACGGCCCAGGATTTCAGGGGTGAGACCTAGAGATGTAGAGGATCATTCCCGGCTTGCTCTATGCTTGTCTAGGGAGGCCATGGGGTTGTCTGATAGACCCACATTTTTTTCTACTTCTGTAACGATCGGCCCCCCTACCCTAAGCTCTAGTAGAGTTTCGTGAATGAGGACTGGCCCCATAGACCACCACTATCCTTAACTGCATGCTTTTTCCTCAATCACGCACAAGCCGGGGTCAACTTCGTGACTGGTCACCCATCCTAGTACTACTCCAAACTGAGCACGCTTAACTATGAAGTTCTTTAGTGATGGGCTTTCGGAAAAAGAGGTGAACCTTGGTGATATGGGTAGTCCAATCATTCCTTATAAGATCATTATATTTGAGGCCTCAAATCCTGGGAGGTTACAATCTCCCCCACTTAGACTCTTGACGTCCTTATCAAGGCTCAACTATAAGGCCTCATAACATTGCCCCATTTCAGTTCAGACCCAGAATGGCCCATGGACACCCAGCTCCCGATCACGGAATACCAGCGCAAGGGTAGCTACATCAACCATGGACAAACCTTTCCTACATGCCTTGACCGCACGACTCAAGACTGGCATGTCACATGCCCATGTGGGCCCCACCTACTGGAGGGTTTATGGCTCTGATACCATTCTATAACGATCGGGCCCACTTCCCTAAGCTCTAGTAGAGTTTCATGAATGAGGACTGGCCCCACAGACCACCACTAGCCTTAATGTGCATGCTTTTTCCTCACTCACGTGCAAGTCAGGGTCAACTTCCCGACTCGTCACCCATCCTAGTACTACTCCAAACTGAGCATGCTTAACTATGGAGTTCTTTAGTGATGGGCTTTCAGAAAAAGAGGTGCACCTTGGTGATATGGGTAGTCCAATCATTCCTTATAAGATCATTATATCTGAGGCCTCAAATCCTGGGAGGTTATAGGAGGTCTTGGGCTCAAAAAACTAGATGAACTTGTTGATTACTACACCTTGAAAAAAACAAAGAAGCTTCTCAATAGTTGATGCATCTGGAGTACTTGGATGACTAGATGTTATGGTGCTAATCTTCTCGCATCCACTGCTCACCTTATGGGGGGTTCAACATGTCACAAAAGAATGTTGTTTTTGTGGCCCTCTTATACCAACACTGATGATCACATCTTATGGAATAGTTATCACCAAAAGCTTCCCAATGATAAAGCATTTGCTATCCTATGACTATCTAATAATTATCCAAGATGGAGCCTCAGAACTTACAGATCACACAAGAACATCCTTCATACCTTTGAATATGGTCTAGGGAGCCTTCTATTCCTTGCCTTCTTTGTCATCTCGACATGGACTCAATCAAACATCTATTTGAATGATGCAAGTGCTGTAAATATGTATGGGGCTGAGCTCAATTAAAGCTTAATATCAGATCTTTTTATTCCCTACACTCCTGTCTATCCGTTATTGGTACTAGATCCAAACACAATAGCATGATTGAACTTTGGGCGATTACTGGTGCAGTGCATCTTATTTGGGCTGAAAGAAATAGAAGACTTTATAATGGAGGTTCATTAGATTTTGCTGCCATCTTCACGCAGCTTTCCTTGGAAATCAAGCAACTCTATTCTAAATATAAGAAAAATCTATCGAATGTATAGTCTCTTATAGTTAGTAATTGGGAACTCTACTAAACTATTCTATCTATATAAATCCCTCTTCCTTTGGCATTTTGATAGCCAGTAACTACATGTAAGGATGTGTTTGTACCTTTGTCCCCTTTTAGGGGTTTTGGAATATATTTACCCAAATTTTCTAAATAACGAAAATCATTAACACTTGAATTAAATCACATAAATAAGACTTAACAAAGTCTATAATGTTGTCACAGAGAAGCTCTGGTGAAGGTTTCAAGCTCTTTCTTGTTGTTACTTCAGGTTGCTCTCTACTCTAGATGGAAGACTACTAGTCACATGCCATGGATGCATCTCTCCTATCTACCATTATGATGGAAATGTATGATATTTGGGAAGGGGACACAATGGAATAAAAAAATCTTCCCTTAGGGTTTTATATAATATGTATAGAATAAAATTAATGATATAAAGTGCATATTTAACTGATACATAGGAGTTGGATTATTGAATAATACTTCGGGTTTTATCCTGGTAGGGTTCTATTGTATCCTAGGAGTCCTCAAAACCAAGATAGTGGTATGTAGGATAATATATTGATCCCCTAAGGCTGTAACCCAACCTTATATACAACAAATTGGGAAAACATAATAATTACATTTTCTCTATAAATTTACGTAATGTGTTTTCTAAGAAAACTCTTGAAACATAAAAATTATCTTTTATCATTTTCTTGAGAAAATGAGACAACATATTCAATATAGAGTATATTTCAACCACATTTATAATACAAAAAATGGTGCAATTATGATTTTTTGTATATAAAGGGTGATTCTATTCATGCCATCTTCGGGGCTTGAAATGGGTACGTCTTGGTAATAAACCAAGGATCTAACCACTAGAGTGTCCCTTCTTGGACTGAACTAGTAAGGATATGGATCATTAAGTTACATGTCAATATAAATATATGATCACAGGAATGACTATGACAAATAGTGTATCTTGATGAGCATGTACATGTGTAACATAGTTTATCATAATAATGTTGCTAGTGATGTTAATGGCTCAATTAGAAATGTTTGCTAATAGAGCTAAGTTGATGCACAAGCAACAATTCTGTTAGCATATCCACCAGTTTATTTTTAATGTGGTCATAGTCTATGAAAATTTGATTTTTCTCATTATAATCCCAAATAAAATGATGTTTGACTTCAATATCTTTAACATAACTATGTAATATAGACTTTTAGATATGTTTATTGCATCTATTATATAATAATATTTTATATATTATTTGTATAAATATAGAACTTATCTAAACCTATTTTATCCAAATAAATTGAGAACAACACTTCCAACAACCATATATTCAGTTTCAATTGTCAAAATTTTCTTTTCATTGAACCAAGATACTACCGAGTTAAATAAAATAAATCATACTCTACTAGTTCGTTTGTTTTCAATTCTAAATCCAACATTTTTTAAACCATCTTGTGGATACGAAATATTATCATCAAGAGTTGTAGTTAGATATCTTAAACTTCTTTTAACTGCATAGAGATGGGATTTCTTTAGATTTTCTTGAATTCTAGTATAGAGACCTACTGAAAAGGATATGTCAAGTCTAGAGGTTGCAAGATAAAGTAGCAATCAATTAATTCCTCTATATTGATGGGTATCAAAAGGTCTGTACTTATCATATTTATCAACAACTGATGCAACCATCGCTAGGACATATCTTGCAATTTTTTATATCAAATCTTTAAGGATTTGTTTGGTGAAATTTTCTTGGCAGACAAAAATTCCTTTGTTGTTTATTTTATTTGAAAATGAAGAAATAATGTGAGTTATCCAATTATCTCATTTTAACTTCATTTTTTGTTTGTATGACAAACTATTCCAAAGAAAATGATCATTTATCCTAAAATAACATCAAGAGAATAGATTTGTACACATAAAAAAATACATCTACAAGCTTAATAAATAGTGCGAATTTGGGGTGTCTGATAAAAAATCATTATTTAGTAGAAAACTTTTTAAGTATTTCATACCATGTTCTAGGATCTTTCTTTAGACCACACAAAACTTTATTTCATTTATAAACATATTCATAATTTTCAATATAATCAAACCATAACCATTGTGCAAAAAACATAAACTTCAATTATACCTTTAGAAACATGCTCATGACATCCATTTAGTTAATTGTTAATCATCAAATGGTTAGTTTTTTTTTTGAGATAGAAATAGAAAGGGTCGTTGTATTACTTAAGACATATCCATACAATGGGGTGGAAAGATCACCCTAGGGAAGTTTTAAAATATAACTAAAGATCACAATGGGGTGGAAAGCCATATCCATTTGGTTAATTGTTAATCATGAAATGGTTAGTTAATGTCAAAACATATGTATAGATTCGAGCCAAGATACAAGTACATAAGCTTCAAAAAAGTTCCTTCTTGTTGATTACATCTTTGATCCACGAGACACACTTTTCATGAATTATGATGACTGTTTCATTGAGCATGTTCCTACCCATTTAGTTCGAGTGATTTTTTTTTATGGTCTATAAACTATATCCCAAACGTTGCTTTGATCAACTTGTTTAAGTTCTTTCCTACATGTTTATGCAGCAATAGCCATCACCAAGAAAGTCATGGATGGTATTTGGTTCCAATTTGGATACAAAAATCAAGTTTACTTGTTTTGTAAATGAATACCAACTCTTCATTTATTCTCTAGTATCTCCAATGATTAAATCAACATGTTGGTTTTTAATTATCCTAGACAATGATTTGATAAGGTGAGGGCTCATTGGTTTGATGATAATTTTCACTTTTATCATCTTTTGTATTTATTAAAGTCGATAGATTTGGATCAAGTGTGAAATCCTAAATCCTCAATTTGAGTGATCAAGTTTTCAATGTTATATTTAGGTGAAAATTCAATAAAAAAATTTATACATCAATTCTTCAACCTTTTCTCAATTTTGATTAAAACCTATATTCTTTATTTTTTGGAAGTATCTTAAAAAGAATTTTTTGTAGGATTTACGTCAAACTTATCTCAATCATCATTTATGTTTAGGATATTATATGTTGAGCCAAGGATATGAAAGTAGTCAACTTCAAGATTTTTGCTATATATTATCTCATAAGATGTGTTCTTAAGATAGGAATGGAGTGAAGAATCTAATATAAATTAACCAAGATGTGTTCATTACTTCTTCCCAAAAGGTTTTTGGAATGTCGTGTTCAAGAAGCATTGTTCTATCCATATAAAAGGAAGAAGAAATGAGGAGTGGACCCCTCTTCTACCAAGTGGAGAGGACCTACTCTTCCATATAAATTTTATAGAATATTTCTCTACATGTGTAGTATCACATTTCATACACCTTCTCTTCTATTTTATGTGTCTATTCAATGTAATCCACCTAGAATATGATTTCAATTCTAATGTGTGAATCTATTATGTGTATACAATAAATTACCTTGTATTTTGTGCCATATTGGCATACATAACTCACACGATAAACCCCATTTGGTATTGTTTCCAGTTTTCTTCTTTGTTTCACTTTTATATTTTGCATTTCTATTGTAACCCTGACCAAGGTTTCCTATTTCTGTTAACTTGTAAAAAAAATGTTGGTTAGTCAATAGCATATTAGAGATTTAACTTTGTATTTCATTAGAATGAGTATAAGTTGATGCATAATTATATCCATGCTTTTGTTTTATGTTAGTAATTGTTTAACTGAAAGAGATAGAAGAAATCACTAGATTTTCTTATGATGGGTAGTTGAGAGAAATCAATTTGTCCACCTAGATGATTTTTAGTTGGGATACATTAATCACATTTTCTAGAGATATGATTAATATCATATTTTGACATCTTTTTATGAGTTTGTCATATCCTCTTTGGATGTGATGACACTAAGTACTCTTATTTTCATTTGTTATAACATAAAAGAAATTTCTTCATTACTTATGTTAACCTTGAGAAAATCTCAAACCCATCTTTTACTATTCCAATCATTGGTTAATTGAATTGTATCAATGGTTGATATGTCTTGGTCCATTCTAGAGATGAACTACAACTATTGATATTATTCATGCATACCATTGTGAGAGTTAGATTGTTATTATTAGGATTTATTATTTATTGCACAAGTTGTGATGCATCAACTTTTGGAACTATTGTTGGGGAACAAATTCCTACTTCACAAATTCAAACTTTATATCATTTAGGTAATTTAGCTTTATAAAAATCATTTTTTACACTTATTCAATTATTGTATGCCTTATATTTGTCACACAATTGAACCATTTTCCTCTTATTTGGTAGGAATCATACATGGTCTACACTTTTTCTATTTGGGACTTGTACTCCGAAGCTTTTGACAATGCCAAGGTTGTTTTAATCATCATGTGACCACAATTAAAAGGAAGAAACAAAGTAAGGAAAAAGATAGTGTAAGTCCAACCCCAACTTAAAACATGAACATGGAGAATCCTTTAATTGACTACACATATCCACAACCAAATGAGTTGTTTTTTTGACAATAGTCCAACCAAATTTTACTAGTGTCAAACATTTCTAATCCAAGTCTAGTTGGCATAATCTAACATAATCTATTCTCATGGTTGGCTAATGAAGATCTATTTTCATGTGAAGAATTTCCAAAAATTTTGTGATATAGTAATAACAAATGAGATGATGGATGGTGGTTTATATATATGACTCTTCCCTTACGCCATAAAATCCATAGAGAGGTAGTGGGTCCAAGGACTAGGAAGATGATGAATGCAAAATTCAAATGTGCTCTTAACAAAAAAATTGCAAAATTGTTTCCCTCTATGCTAGACTATTGAAATCCTTAAGAATATCCCCAACGTTGAGCATAAAGATGGAAAAACCTTATTGGTGATTGGGAAATATACAAAGAACTACTCTTGAGATGTCCACTCTAGAACTTGGTTGAGTGGACAAAGATCATAATTTTTTTTGGTAGGTTATCACATCTTACCACCTTACTATAGATGTAACTGTTGGGGAAGTCTATTGACTAAGAATCCCATTGAAGGTAAAAATCTTATTTAGATCATGTCAATGGAATAGTCTGTCAGTATATTTGATCATGGGAACAACACAAATCATATTTTGGAAGCCATATCATCCCTTAATGACAAGCTAAATAGACTAACAAGAAACTTAATAAATGTGTGTCAACTGAGTGTGCCAAGATACGTTGTGCTATTTTGCCAATGTAGCACTCAAGAATATTGATTGTAATGCATTATCATTAGGATGGTCACATGTTGATTTTGTTGAGAAGCATCATAGGAAAAATCCATTTTCAAATTTCCACTATATCAGTTGGAGTAGGGCTGGATGGGAAACTAAATTTGACCATCGGATCAGACCAAACTTGAACAAACCACCTGGTTAAGTTTGGTCTAAATGAGTATTATGGTCAAGTTTAGTTTGAAAAATGTTCAGAGCATTCTTCACTGGTCTGGTCATAGTCTAGGAAGTTGATTAATTGTTCAAACCCAACTTTACCAACTCTATATATGTGTATGTATGTGTCTCTATATGTATACTCAAGTAAATTGATCTTGTCATGATTTGTTTGATGCATAAACAATATTTCAAATTATCTTAACTTTTTCTTTTTATTAATATTGAGCATGACAATTATATTAATTTTATAATTTATATATATAATTTTTGGAGAGAATTAACATTTATTAGTTCCATGTAATATACGAAACATTCCATCTAATGTTTGAATATTTAGTTCATTCTATTAAAAGTATGATTTTTATTGAAGAGAATCAATAACTGGACATCAAAACTTAATCATATTACTAAACGTTTTATCTTCATATAAGTGTACGGCTAGTAAATACCATGTAGTAGTGGTTTTAGACCAAATTTAGCCAAACTTGACCACATTTTAGGGATCAAGTTAAGTTTGGTCCCCTTTAAGTAGTCAAGTTTGGTCTAGAAAATCTTCAGACCACTATATGTGGTCTGGTCTATGGTTTTAGGGTCAGACCAGACTTGACTAGACCACACCCACCCCTACGTTGGAGAAATCAACCTAACCTTATTTGGTCAATGACTAGCAACATCAACACCAACAACACCATGATAACTAATAATACCAATAAAATAATATTAGATAACTTGAGGATATATTCTCTAAATTTATCAATGAAATTTTATCACTTATTAAAAATCAAGCCATGCTAATCAAGGGACTGGAACACAATATAGGACAACTAGCATCAAAATTTAGTGGACTCAACACCACTAAAGGGGTGGTACCTAGAAATACTAAAGTGAATGTATTTGAGAACTTTAACTGCATATGAGTCAACTACTTGAAAGTTGGTTAGGGAAAGAGTGACATAATCATCCTATGTAGATAATTCCACAATATGTGTTTGAAAGATTCTTCCACACATTTTTTGACAATCAAAAAATGAAATCCAGAAAAGCTAGACTAGAAGAAAACACTACAACTTTGTATATGCACCTCAGTTGGTAAGAAATTTTAGAACAAGCTAGCCCTTTCATAAATTGATGAGTATCAATAGCATGGAGGAACGCCATGAAGTGCAACCAACTAGGAAAATGTCATGGATGCACACCCATGGTGAAGATATGGAACAAATTCAATCCTAGATATTTTATTTCATGAGGAGTCCTCTAATGGAGAGGAGGAAGATGAGCATAAAGTGTGATCATTACACCAATTTTTAGTACCTCAACTAATTAACCAGATCATGGAGACTTCTATATTTCAAATGATATATGTCATTTACATTTCATTACTATTATATGTGATCAAGGATCTGGTACAAATATTATAACTCTAACTATATCTACTAAGTTGGGCCTGAAAAAACTCAAGAAAAGGAAAATCAATATCAAATAGATGATCATTCATATGAAATCTCCAAGTCTATAATTGAATATGTACTCATGAATATTTAAAACTATTTTGTTCCATTTAGTTTCCTGATACTGCAACATAAGGGAGATGAACTAGGATATATCATCTTGGGATGTCTATTCCTTATGAGTGTGATAGTAGTGATTGATTCTAACAAAGGGGTCATGCATGTCAAGATCTATGATAAAAATATAACTTTCTTTTTTATGCATCAAAGTAAAAACACTTCATATAAAGAAATTATTGTAGAGTAGGAACTAAAAGGAATGTACATCATAGATGTTGAATTTGGTGAACCCATCGGTCAATCCAATATAAAGAACTACCCTATGACATTATCTGAGACATTAAAGCCAAGTCCTTGTGGGAGCAAGCTCATAATTTCCCATTTTATAAATTTTATTATATTGTTTCTAGATGTGAACTCTTTCCATGTATGTACTCATGTGTTTCGTAAAATCTTTTGTTTTTCATTAACACTAATGCATGATCTGGTTATGATGTGATGCTTATTTGAATACAAACCATTTGGAGACTTATTACTAGTTTGTTTCCTAACACGTGATGTCCATGATACAACATGTTGGGAATGGGATCAGAAAGGAAAGTCTATGGCATGATCACTGACAACATGATGTGTCCCTAAGTGGCACATAACCTTTTATAATTCTTGATTACAAATAAAGATACTGAGAAAGACATGATGCTTATGCACTTTGACATGTTATGCCTCAAATTAAATATTTTGGATCAAGCCACTAAGGTAGAACATGAGGTGCTCCAAGTGATACATATAATTTTCTACTAGTCATAAAGGGGAAGAGAGTAATATGCAATTCTGAGAGATGGTAGGGTTCGAGGGTCGTGGCGGCGACCGTGGCGGTCGGGGCCATCCTTCCCTTCCAAGGACTAGAAACAACGATCAGACATTTGAGCGAGAGTTCCATGCCTCTGAGGGCGATGCTACTGCAGAACAAACAACTGCCCCGGAAGCCATGGATGCTTCCGATACCACGCCTAAGGAACCATCTCCCCAAAAGTCATACATAGATGCTCACGTCAGGAAGGATGTTGGCCTTCTCTTGTATGTTAACCCTACCCCACCATATGTCCTTACCGCTGCTGATATCCAGGTAGATATGAGCGGGGTGTTTCCAGCATTTTCTGTCAAGCAAGACTCGATCCAGCCTCTTCTTGAAGCTTGGAAGCATGTCGTCATCGTTAAGGCAATCAGAACCACACTAGGGTTTCAAACCCTGGTTAACAAGATAATGACCCTCTGGCGTCCTACAGTGCAGTATCAGATTATTGACCTCGATAATGGTTACTACATAATCCAACTAGGAAACCAACATGACTATGAGAAAGCCATATCTGGCGGCCGATGGACTATTTTCGGTAGTTATCTTTTGGTGCAGTCTTGGTCCCCATCGTTTAGGCCCTCCGAACCTATCCCCTAGAAACTGGTGGTGTGGGCAAGAGTTGCAGAACTCCCCGTCTTCCTCTACCAATACTAACTACTGGAGCAGATCGGTAACTCAATCGGGAAAACTATCAAAATTTATGCCAATACCTTAATGGGTAATAGAGGCAAGTTTGCTCGCATTGCAGTAGAGGTCGATACAAGTAAGCCCCTTCTGCCGGCGATCTTTATAAATGGTGAATTCTTCCACCTGGAGTATGAAAACCTCCCTCAGTTCTGCCTTCAGTGTGGCCATTTATGTCACGTTGAGAAGGAGTATAAATAGCAGACCCAGAGACCAGATGTGGCCTATACATCCATCCCTATCCCCGTACCTGCTATTAGCTACACATCGACCATCCATGCTAGGATGCCTGACCGTCGCAAAGGGGTAGTACAGGAGAAAACCATAAGCTCTGCACCTCCTCGTGATCAGGCCGCACAAAGACAATGCACTGAACAACGAGAGGTGAGGCAACAACAATCCAACTCTACTGACCAGCCCGTGGTTGAGGGCGATGGTGAGGAGTGGCAAACTGCTATGAGCAAGAAGGCCAAGCAAAGGCTTCACAGGAAGTAGGCAACTGAAAATCAACCGTCCATACCCACAGCGGAGGGTGTGGCACCCGAAGTTCATGAGACAAACACCTTTGTTCAACTAAAAGAGAATGAGGTGCTTGCAGGTCGACCGCATCACCCACCTGAGGGTGAGGCTTTCCAGTTTGCTTCTAATCGAACCACAGTTCCCTCTATTCCATCCCATTCCATCCTAAGCAAAAAGGATGCCTCGGGGTTTGTTATGTTGAGGAATCGAAAGATAATCTATTAGGCAGTCCAGAGTCCAGATAGATTCCGGAAGAAAGGACACACTGATGAGCAATCTCATGAAATAAACCATACCAATCCCCATGTACAACGTGCCCTCGAGTTCTAAGAGCATATCAATGCTGCGGGTGCTGGAACCTCAGACACCATGAATGCTGAAGAAGGTGATCAGTCTGTCGGAATCTGCGCGGCTCTCCAATAACCTTCTTAATGAATGTTCTTTGCTGGAATATTCAAGGGGCAAGCCTTGACAAGAAAATCCTGCTAATCAAAGAACTGAAGATTATCCACAAAATCCAAATTGTTGCTATTCTGGAGCCTCGCTGTTCGGGAATTAAAGCAACCAACATTATCAAGAAGCTCGACTTTACATCCTCTCATAGGGTTGAGGCTACTAGTTTCTCTGGTGGTATATTGCTTGCTTGGAATCATCGCCAATGGGATCTTGAAATCCTCCTTAATCATAGACAGTTTATACACTACTGTATCAATAAGTTGTGGTATCTCACCTTTGTCTATGCTAGTCCCAACTCTTCTAGGCGTAATGTGCTATGGGAGCACCTTGAATCTATTAGTGCTTCCATGACAACGACCTGGGCAGTTATGGGTGACTTCAACACCCTCCTCAATGTTGAGGAAAAGCGAGGCAACAAATATTTCGACAAGATAGCAAGCGATCGTTTTCATGATGTTCTGGTTAACACCGGTCTTGCTGACCTGAAAACAGAGGGCCATTTCTTCACTTTCAAAAAACTCAACCTTCTTGAGCGCTTAGATAGAGTGATTGTAAATGCTGATTGGATTAACAGGTTCGGCATTGCCACTGTCACTATTCTTCCTCGAACTTTCTCCGATCACAACCCCGTTCTGTTGTCTACTGGTTGTAAAGCTCTTAACACATTCCATTTTCGCACCAAAGCAAGCTGGAACCTGCAACCTGACTTCCGGGCAAAGGTCCTCAACCAATGGCCTACTAACTCCTGCTTCCACAATGCCGTCAAGCTTTTCAAGGTGGCTGCCACCAAGTGGGAATCTAAACAAAATATGTTACAACGAAGAGAGAAAGCACGTTTGCTGGACAATATCGATAAATGTCAGGTACGTGTCCAAAACCTCTCGCCCATTCCTGACCTTGATCCCTCCATCCCTCTTCAGGAGAAGCTCCACAACATCCTTCTTTTGGAGGAAGCAGATTGGCATCAACGAGCACATATTGATTAGTTAAAACTCGGTGATCTTAATACCAAGTTCTTCCAATCTTACGTCAGGGCCTGACGACACCATAACAGGATTTCCCGTCTCAAGGATGTTTCCAATGGAGGCACATGGATCTCTGAACCTGTCGTGCTCAAATCACATATCCGTTGTTGGTTTCAAGACTTGATGACACATGCCTCCGCACGTGATCCTATCCATGCCCACAGTTATCCTGGTGTCTTCCCTATCATTGATGACCAAACCAAATGCCTCCTGGATAAGATCCCACAAGCTTCTGAAATCAAGCAGGTCCTTTTTTCTATGGCGCCTCTCAAAGCGCCGGGCCCAGATAGAATCTATATGGATTTCATCCAAACGAACTGGGATATTGTGGGCAATTCTATAGTCACCACGGTCTGTATTGCCTTTCAGTCTGAACGAATTGAGAACTCCATTGCAAATTCCTATATGGTCCTCATCCCGAAGGTGGCTTCGCCACAGCAGTGTTGTGACTTTAGACCTATTTCCTTAAATAATGGTTGCTTTAAGCTAATCTCTAATATTATTGTTGAGCACCTAAAACCTCTATTGAGCGATTGGATTGCGCCCACGCAATCTTGTTTTATCCCCAGGCGTCGCATAAGTGACAATATTCTCTTAGTACAGGAAGTTATCCATACAATGAAGGCTCGAACCACCAAGAAGAAACTCATGTGTATCAAGCTGGACCTGGCTAAGGCCTTTGATAAAATGGACTGGCACTTTATCCATGATACACTTTCAAGAACTGACTTACCTACTAAGCTTATCAATGTTATTATGCAAATTATAACACATGGATCCACCTCGATCCTCTGGGAAGGTGAACCCCTCCAACCATTCAAGGCAACTCAGGGAGTAAAGCAGGGTGACCCTATCAGCCCGTATGTTTTTGTTCTATGTATGGAATGGCTAAGTCAGGCCATATCTACCTCAGTTAACAACGGTGACTGGAAACCTATCTACATCACTCGTGGGGGCTCTCCACTCTCCCATGTCCTGTTTGCAGACGATATACTCCTGTTGGGGGAAGCTTCAATGGCGCAAGCTATCACCATCAATAATACTCTCCGCTCTTTTTCCGTAGCCTCAGGACAGACAATCTCAAAGCACAAATCCAGGTGTTTCTTCAGCTTGAATACACCCAGTTCCGAGGTCCGTTCCATTAGCAGACGTCTGGGAATTGGATGGACGTCAGACCTTGGAAAGTACCTGGGGGTGCCTATCTTGCGCCACAGATTAAACAAAGCCACCCATGGTAACATCATCTCGACGATCCAAAGTAGATTGAACAGTTGGTCACTGTGCCATCTTTCTCTCGCAAGAAGAATTACGTTAGCCAAATCTACGCTCCATAGTATCCCAACTTACACAATGCAAACTGTTAAACTATCACCTCAGCTTTGTGATGATATTAACAAACATATCTGGAGATTCATCTGGTCTGGGACATCTCCTCAACAGAAACTTTCCCTAGTTTCATGGAAGAAAATTAGTTCTTATAAGGGCTCTGGCGGTCTTAGTATCCAGGATGCTCGTTATCAGAATGACGCTCTTATGCTCAAGAATACCTGGTCCTTCATCTCCGACCCGAGAAAGCTATGGGTCCGAGTAATGAAAGAAAAAGATATGAAGAATGGAAGATTTATCTCCAAGCTGTGTTCCTCCACCTGGAGTTTCATCAAGCGCAGTCTTGACACTATCAAACAGCTTTGCATCAAATCTATTAATAATGGCGCTAGTACAAATGTCTGGCAAGACAAGTGGCTTGGTGGACAATCTGTTATGGATATGCATCCTGACTGGGCTATCCCTGATGAACTCTCAGACCTTACAGTTAGTTGTATGTCGTATGTAAAAGATGGCTGGGATTGGAGCTTTATTCACTCCTTCCTGCCACTGGAAGTCATAGACATCATCAAGCACCTTCCAGTGCCCTCAACCAACACTTTGGAAGACGAATGGCTTTGGTCCCTGGAGCAGACCGACTGTTTCTCTTCTAAATCAGCTTATAAATGGCTTTAGAAGGACAAAGAATTCGCAATTCCAGACAACTGGAAGCAGCTTTGGGGCTCCGCCCTCCCTGCCCGTATCAAAACGTTCCTGTGGCTGTTACAACACCGAGCTCTCCTGACCAACGTTGAGAAGAATCGTCATCACTTAGACGTCTCCGACCTATGTCTTGTGTGCAATAACGACACAGACACCATCCTTCATGCTCTAAGGGACTGTCCACCCAACGTCGAGGTCTGGCAGTTGGTGTCACCTGACCTTGGGCACTTCACCTTGCAAGAAAAAGACTGGATTGATCATGGTATGAGTGTCCACCATCCATCTCACACAATTTGGGCTGTCACTTGCTGGTACCTGTGGCAGTGTCGTAACAACTTCATCTACCAGGGGCTCAAGCAACCTGCTGCAAGCAAGGTCCTTTTCATCAAGTAGCGTAGTCTCACCATCCAGAACATAGCTTCTCAGGATAGGGAAAGCGTACCTGCTGCTATCCACACCCAAGGGCATTTTCAAGGTAGAGATATGTATGTCTTCACAGACGCATCGTTCCATGCTTGCACGCATAGCGCTGCCATTGCGGTCCACGCTATGAATGATAGAGGTATGCATATTATGGGGATGGGCTGTACTACAAGAGCCACCTCAGCTATGGATGCAGAAGCCAAAGCCATCGTGAGATCCGCTGAATTATGTAAGCAACATCATTGGGACAATGGATACATTCTGTCTGACTCTCAAACTGTGGTTCGAGCTATTACCAGAAGAACTCCTGTTCCACTTCTTAAACCCTATGTGATGAAGGTGATTAGTCTCACACCTCCTGGAACCATTCTCTATATCAGTCACATTCATAACATGCATGCTGATAGGATTGCAAAGCACTGCCTTCCAACCAACTCTAACCTTAGTTTCTCAAGTCCTATCCCTAGCATTTTCGTTTCCATTACTCCTATAAACATTTCTGCGATTTTGGCTGCGCTAGAGAGCAGCATGAATAAATAGTCTTCTCTAGTTGCCCCAAAAACAAAAATAAAGGGGAAGATGAATCTAGACCCTAAAATGACATGTATAGCTTCATCCACATCATGTCCTTGGCTGTAGAAAATCTCTAATACCCTAGACCTAGACACGTTGTGTGCCTACCAAAGACACATCATATCTAAAAGAAAAATTTTAAAATTATAATGAAGGGAAGGGTTTCATTCTGGGAATATCTTGTCATCTCCTAATCAACAAAACCCCTCTCCCTCCTTCCAAGGAACACCAACCTGAATGAATCCACATTGCTACCTCTCCCCCACTCAAGTAGTTGACATGCATCCACTCTTCCATGCTCTAATCTAATCAATTCCACTAGAGATTCCACCTCCTGATCACTTGCGACATTGTACACCTCTCATGTGATTTCTGATCACTACTCATACATGCTAAAAAGGAGCGATGCAAGAAGAATCATCTTGATCCTAAGCTAATAATTTCATTGATTTGTTGTCTTCTTCTTCATTGCCACCTCCATCTCATAGCTACCATGAGACCACCACCCTACGGTGGTAGTATCTCACTAGATATTCCATAAGTGTCTCCCAATATAATCACCTCTATAAGACAAACAAGTATTATCACCATTCACCACCCCACCATCTCACCTTTGAATCTTTAATCAACCAACAACCACATTATCATCACCACTTCTTGAGTTCCATTATTCAAGTACATAAAAACACCACCACACAACAGCCATATTATCCACCCTAAAAACTATAAATACTCATATGCCCCTCTCCTTCTATCACCCAAGTACAAACCAAGGTGTATATCAAGGGGTCCAAGATGTAGAGGATTGATTCCTCCAAGAAGATTGTTTTTGCTACTTCTAGTGTGCAGTACAAGGAACGAGTGACCTTTTTTAGTGCTACCTGCACTCTCCAGTCAATCGAGGGGATTCAATTCTTTGAGGATCTTGTAGTCACCACATACACCCTACTAGGTTTATATTTGGAAAAACCTTGTCTTAGTTTGAGCTAGCTAATGTGTTAAATCAATTGTTTTGAAGATCCATCCTATTTTCTATCTCCAAGGGTAACCCTAAATGTTACCTTGCTCTAAACGTAGAATTCAAAACCATTTTACAAACAAAAAACACATTTTGGCACAAATTAGTGATATTGGAATGAGTGATGATGGTCTAATTTTGGTGGTATGTGTTTGTCAAAGAAATGGGTTTCAAAGAAGACAATTGTTCTTTGTAACCCCACATTAGGATCTTCAGTCATAAGGTCTCATGGAATAATTATCAATTCAAGAAATAATATTAAGGAAATAGGACTTCCAAATATATTTAATATTGCTTCAAGTATTAATCAAGAAATTCCTCATATGCAAACAATTTCTTGGTCATATTAGTAATGCCTAGACAATTGGGGAGATGCACATACCTTGACTTGAGTATTTAAATCAGAGACCAATATTCTACCCTCTCAGACCTAGAATCATCTCAGAACTACATACAATTTTGTACATAAATTCAAGTTCAATTATGTTACATACCATGAAATCCTAGAAATCAAAATCTTCACAAAAGACTAGATTACTACATTCTATTAATATGTCAACGGTTCTATGTTACCTATTATATGTCTGATCCAACTTCTTAGTTTTGTTCATTATAATTTTCCTTGATTATTAACAAGAGAGTAATATAGATACATGCCACTAAGAATAACTTTATTAAATAATCAAAGTAAGGTGTTGAAAACCAAACCAAAAGATAAAGAAAAATCTCATGATTCTAGAACTTTTTTTCAATTTTTTGGAGCTTAATGTTGTGAATTTACATGTTTTGTGTAATTTAATGATTTAATTGAAAAAATATCAATTGACCGCCTTATTCTTGTATTAACATTCTAACTGTATGAGTGTGACACATTAATTTTTTCATGTCGTTAACAATCATTCACATCGTTAAAAAAATGAAAATAGTGAAAATGAGATCTTGCCCATAGATATGATATAGCAACTCCAAGGGAAATTGAGAGAAATAGGGTAATCTACCCATCTTATCACTCATCACTAGCTCTCACCATGGCTGTTGACTGTTCTATAGCAGGTTATGGTGAGATTGAGGAAAACTCATAAGGGACATGATTAGAGTTTGGAACAATCAATATACAAAGAACATGAGATGGGAATACACACCCTAGCTGGGATATAGACATGGCTGAGAGATTCCTAGCCATGATTCCATGAACTGGAGCACCAACCTTTAATTTATCGATGGTAAAGCATAGAGCCAAAGGCAAAATTGACTTTGATTTTCAGTTGTAAGAGGTGCCACGAAGGCAATGGTAGGGTGTGATATATAGGGTTCTAAGTTAGGGTCTCTAGGGTCAGGGCTCCAAGAGTCTTGGGCAACAAGAATTAGGCATTTCTTGAATATAAAAATATAGGAATCGAGAAAGGTGTTAATAGATTTATATTTTGATAAGGAAACTAGTGGAGAAGAAATCTCAAAGAAAGATGGAGTGTGGAGGGAGCAATTAAGAAATTAATTTTTTTTACAACTTGGATAGTTTACTTATTGGAACCATGTAGGTGATAATGTGTCCGTCGACTGACCTATGATCCGTCCATTGACGGACCTATGATCCAATGGAAAGGAGTGAACTACGCATCTGCTAACGATGGAATCTATGTGACAATGTGACAAATTTATTTTCACTTGTCCATATAAATTGGAAGAGTGAATAATGTCCATATAAATTGAAACTTGGTGGATTGCCCAATTGAGGTTTGAGGAAGCCAATTTTTCTATTATTTTTACTATTTGATAAATCTAAACCTATCAAATCTTAACTTGATTCCTAAGTAATATTTTAAGATATTTATTTATTCCTTTATCATTTAATACTTAAATTATGTGTCTGACTTCTTCTTACCCATACCTATAAATAGGGAAAATCTTGAACATTTATTTTTAACTTAAATCCTTCAATGTGGTGAATTTGGAAAAATAGGCCCAAATTAGGACATTATGCTATTTTCTTGTATTAAAACCTCAACTAATTGATTTATTAGATAGAACTCTACTATAAAATATTCCAAGCATCCTAATACAATATAAGTTAAGAAAAGGATTCTTAAATAAAAGTTTACAAGATAAATAGGAAAAAACTGAATATGTACCTAAATTTGGGCATGTTACAATCAGACATGGAGAAGTAGGAATCAAGAGATTGACAAAGGAGGGAGGGAGACATGAGAGGGGGTAGTGAAGTCAAGGGTCATCATTATTTTATAGTGATACCCATTCCCATCAGAGGTGGAAAATGATCTAGTTAGCCTTATGATCAATAATAGACAACCCAAATAAATGTGACACACCAAGAAATTTAGTTTGACAAGAATGAACATAACATAAGGCAATCAACATGACAATTAATTAGCCAATTTAGGTGATGACTAGAAGTAGGGATCAGACAATAGGCCAAGTGGGTTGAAGAGAGTTAATGTCAAGTAAATTCAAATATGGACACCAAATTCTACTTTAGGCACTTCAATTACGATATATATAGAGGGAGTTGATATAGAAAAATGGTATGCATAAAGTTTGAGATGGTGAACTAAGCTAGAAAAGGAAAGATTGAACTGAGGCCCTAATAGCCCCCATTGGTGGGGGGGACAACCACACCCAATTTCAAATGGGATTTAATCCATTATATGCTTTTTTATGAAATTACTTTGGGGAAGAAATTAGTTTCCATTTGACTTGAAATTTCTAGGTATGATAATTAGGATGTGATGAAACCGAGTATCACATTTCTATAATTTGCAAACGTTGGTGTTATATTTCATCAGTTGTATATTAAACATACACTTAATGCATTGTCTTGTCTCAGTAATTTAGTTGTGACACTATTTTTACATATTAACTTGAATTCTTTTACATCATACTATAGGGAATAATTTAGAGTGCCAAATCAGAGTCAATACTATTATTTGGTATATTTGTACATTAAGTCCCATTTTTGATTGTATTATGATTTTTTTCTCTTTATTTATCATATATAAAAGGTATTTATCAATTCATGATACTATTTGGAACTAACTAATCCTAATATGTCTTACATTAGGGGAAAAGGTACTACATATTAACATAATACAAAAGGGGCTAGATATAAGAGTGGGTTTAAGACATGAACTTAGATTCAGGTATATATGCTACAGTTCCAATATTGAGATAATAAATAAAAGTTAACAATGTCCTATGAACGTTAACTCGATGACATATGGTTTAGGTTAATCATTTTGAGATTATATGCATAATAAAAGTAATCATTCTTTTTATTTCCTTAGTTGGTTATTACTTTGAATAAAGTATGGCAACAATAATACAAAAGACTAGCATATATGGGGAGTGATGACGATGTCTCATGAGTCACAATTTTAGATATGGACTCAGATGCATTTGGTATGTGTCAGATAAAAAATTGTATTAGAATGACTCACCTTGAGGTTAACATATGGAAGTCAATTAATGACATGTCAAACTTATATCTCAGTGTTATAGTGGTGATCGAGATCCTTAGACCTAAAGTCAAGTAACACGTGTCATTTGTTCACATTGTCACTAGCCCAACATGTTCTGAAATATGAGTTGTCAAAAAGTGGTGATTTGGTGCACTATGACATACGAGGCATACTTCGGGTGATGTAGATGGAATTTGTCCCTCCATTGGAGTTACATCCTGGATGCATGTAAACACAAGACTATGAAATGCATGATCATGCTCATGTGACTCAATATATGATATTGATCTTACATTATCTCAAATAGTATATTCTAGTTCAAGGAATATAAATTGAATGATTAAGAGGACGACCTTCCATGTCTTGATTTCAACTTGGGTATGTGAGACAAAGGGATTGTATGGTCATGCTAACATTGTTCACTATATAGATAGTAGTTTTTCTCCAACTCATTCCTTTTACTTAGGTGGAAATAATGTGTGGCTAGACAATAATCTTTCCTTGTGTTGTTTTGAACATTACTACCAACTTAATTAGGAACCTACCATGTCACAAACACAAGGATGTATAGTGAATTGAAACTCACAACCAAAAATATAATTAGAATGGTTTTTTATCATAAAAATGTTCACTACCTAATGATGGAGGACTAGAATGTTTGATCAGTCACATCATGTTGATTGGATTAATAGATCATTGATTTTCAATTGATTGATTGAAATTTTCACATGATACATGTGATCAGCCGATCATGCCAACTGATTGGGTGATCACAATGTTACAAGGCAAGTCTAAAATATTGTGATGGGTCGAACAACCAATGTGATTGTGTGATTAGGGATTATGATCAGACAATCACAAGGCATGATTGGTTGATCACACATCCAATATGAGTTTTCAACATTAAATTACTTGTAAGATTGATATTATGAAAGGGATTGGAGTTTAATTTTTTCAATCTCATGACTTTCCTACATAAAGGGAGCACGTCCCAAAGGGTTAGAAAACTCTTTTGAGGCAACTTGTGAGGCCCGTTGGCCGTCAAATTTCTATCTCTTGAAGAGGAAGTCACCCTAACGATTTTTTCCCAAGGTAGGATAAGAAAGGGAGTTTCAAGAATCCTAGGGCATTGAAAACTCCTATTCCTATTTGACTTGGTGGACAAGGTGGTGTACCATGTTCTCCTTCATCAATTTGTATAAAGTAGAGGGTGAGACATACACACAAAAAATTTTAAGAACATGTTCTAAAAGATGAAAATAAGTTGTTGCTTTGTTCCTAATATGCATCTTCTTCTTCTTCTTATCTATCTGGACTTATTGATGGTCGTTCTAGATCTATATTTGGAGGATCAAGTTCTTCACTAGCATAAGACATGTTTACTTATTGGAAAAGTAGTGTGCACAAATGTATCACCTTTATCCTCCCTTATGTCTTCTATTAGTGGACATTTTGTATCTATGATGAATCCAACGAACTTAGGTAGAAAGGGAAAACTTTTTATTATCCCATTGTGCCCCTTCCCATCAACCTTATAGTGGTATTGGACATAACATTATACACTTATAAGACCAATTTAAGTTGAACTACAAATTATTCATTGGATGTATAATTTGCAAACGTGTATCCATGATATCATCTAATATCGTATACGATATTTTGAAAAAGATGATATAATGGGAAATTCCCCTTGTGTAGATGTTTTCTTATAGACCGAAGGGAACACTCCTCCCCAAAAAATAAAATAAGGGGGAGCTGAAGGGATGAAAGAGGGTTCTTTCACATCCTAATTCTGTATTACAACATTTAGTCTTTGACTCTGGGCTCTTGATGGGTTCTTTGGCAAGCCCAATAGAGGTCAGATGCAATGCCCTACCAACTATGAAGCCTCCTAGTGACTTTTGCAAACACAAGGGTGATGTTGAAGGGGACCCACTTTTCTCATAGTTGATGACCTCTATTTCCCAAAATACTCACTTGATTTTAGATACTTAATTTTAGACAAAAATGTCCACTTAAGATAGTGGCACATCACACTTTTGCATGGGGGGTACTTATTGACTCATCAGTTCCCCAAAACTCCCTCTGTAGCCTAGCATGTCACACTTGTATGAAGGGGGTCAATCCTCAATTTTTTGATTGACTATTCACCTGTAGAACAGTGGGATTTTGCATAGGCGATAGACTCAAGAAAAAACCCTAAAAGTCCCATACACAATTAGGGTCGTATTTAAAAAAAAAAACAAATAAATTAATTAGTTAGACTATTTAGTAGATATGATATGTATATATATTACATATATCCATGTGATGCCTTGGAAATTTAGCTTTTTTTCAGTGGATGTGGATATTGAAGTTAGATCATTGTGGTGTAATCTAAAACACGTATTTTGATCAAACACCATGTCACTTGTAAATATTTTACATACCATGCCTCTTTATATTTGTTCTCTATGTAAATTATAATTATGTAATTAGAATAGGATGATGTGACAACATCAACCATGGACCATGGTGAAGAGTAGGAGATGCCTAGAAGCCCACACTGAAGTTATTGGTCCTTGGAGGATTCATTATCTAGATGAATTGATGGATCAACAACAACACCTTCCCAAATAACGAACTTCTTATCGATCGATCAACTTGCCTAATTGGGTGATCAGGAACCCTAAAAAGACAAGCTTTGAGATTACATAAACATGTGAATCTCTTAATTTTTTTCTACAACACTTGGTGGGTAAAGTTTTTGTACTAGTTTCCATATATAGTTTTACCGCATGTAATGATTGTTATAGTATATTATATATATATATATAATAATGTATATGTAATGGCGATTGGATATATATGTATATAGATATATATAAAAATCCCTCAATATAATATCAAATTTGAAGCTTCCTTCCAAGTGTGACATACATGAAACTTAGTTTATGTATACTTGGGTACGCCAACTATGGTGCTTAATCTACCTCCGAGAACTGTGATAATAAGTATATAGGTGTGTGAAGTAGGGTGCATACTTATTTTATTGGCATTGGGTTGGACTTGACTAGGTGACACTAATGGGATTAAGTACCTAGAGGCATAAAGATGGCATATAATCATATGATTGTTTATTGACATAGACTTGTGCAACCATCTACTTAAGAATTGCATATGATGAAAACAGTAATTGTTACTATTGGTATTTGTGCCCAGAGATCCAATCATATGATGATTGTAATGGGGCATCATTGACTTGATTTGATAATAATAAAAGTAGTTCCATCTATCATATATGTATTAGACATGAGACGATGACACAAAGATTATAGATGTCTAAATAATGATGTTACACAATGACATATGTCTTCAGGTTCTGGACCTAGACAATGAGATCATATGTATGATAAGAGTACATACATTCTTGTTATGTCCCTAGTATGATACTATTTTGGAAGAAAAATAGATGACGATAATACCTAAGACTAGAATGTGTGTTGGCTGCTAATATAATCACATTAGTCGTGATATATGATATCAAGCTAAACACATAGGTACTTATTAGATAATATTGTACCGAACAGACCCACCATGAGAGTGATACATGGAACCATTGAATAGTAGTTAGAATTAGCTCTTAAAGTGATAGTAGTGATTGCAATTCTTAGAGAAAAAGTCACTAAACTCATTACATTTTGTTTGATGAACTTTGACACCATCTAACGTGACCTTGAAAATGGGTTTCCTTAAAGGTGGTGATTGGGTATGTTGTGGCATATGAGGATTGACAATGAGTAATGTAGATGGGATTTCTCCCTCCTACCAGAGATGCTATCCTGACCACTTGATAAGTGAGACTAAGAAATGCATGGCCATTCTCATGTGAGTCAATATGTGATATTAAGCTCACATGTATCTCAAGTGTCTTCTCTAGTTCAAAAAACATGGATTGAGTATTAAGAGGATGACGATCCCATGCCTTACATTCAATTTGGATATCAGAGACAAAGGAACTATACGATCTTTGTAACACTGATCATGGATTTTAGGTTGAAGATGTTCTCCAACTTTCCAATTACTTGAGTAGCAATGATGTGTTTCTAGATACTGCCCATTGTTTGTGATGTCATATCTAGTTATGGACATTCATTGTCAATGTAATTTGGGACCTATAAGGTCACACACATAGGATGCACCTAGAATAGGATTTTTTTCATGAATAAGGTTTGACTTGATTACTAAAGTCTTTGAGTAATCAAATTAAACAACATTGGATGACTGGAGTGACTAGAGTTTCCATTCAACCAAGTGAGAAGTCCATTCAAACAACTTGACGATCAGTAAGATGGGATCAAAGATTGATGTTGAGGCCATGCATTGATCTTCATCTTGAACTCCAATATGTTGGCAAATAGAAAATCATTCCAATCGACCAATGTGGTGTTCCATTTGATCGACTGGGGTGCCAGTCGATCGACACATGATTAGCAATAGCTGAAAATTCATGAAATGTGTCCCTGGGTTTGTGGAAACCCTGACACATCCACTCCTATATTAAGGGTTAGGGGGTGACCAAGGATCTAAGGAAAAGTCCCCTAGTCTCAACTTTGTGGTAACGTGACAACCAGAGGCATATTACCCATAAAAGGGAGAGATAGCTAAATGGGAGAAAAATTGACAGTAGCACATTGACAACACAAGGGACAACTTTTTCTAGTCATCTCTATTAGAACAATAGGAATTCCAAGTGGTCCATGTGAACTATATAGAGGTGTGGAGGTTATTGACATCACACTAGGAGAATGCCATCAACTATCTTTGATGGCGCTACACCATGAGGTCATCGTCGACATCATTTTAGGAGCTTCTTGAAGAAGAAGCATATGTCTATACAAGGATTATCAATGGACTTGCTCCAAGACAAGGTATATGTGTTGCATATCTTCTTTCCTAGATACATCATTGTTGACATGGTCTGCAAATTAGAAATAATGACAATTGTTTTTGTTTCTGTTGCCTTATCTGTCATCCTTATTTCCCTACAGTGGATTCAAAGTAACGTAAATTTATGGTGTATTAGGATATAAATAGATTCCATCAGATTATTTTTATCATTTGTTTTATTGCATATGATGAGAATATTTAGAATGGCCAATGAGAATGTCTAATTAAATGACACATACAATCCCAATATGTATGATATGACATATATGCAATCTATACCCGTCTCCCTAAAATTGTTCTTGATGTTGGATGAATGTGTGGTTATGGTCAAACCCCTTATGGATGTGTTCTCTTAGTTGAATGGTTTTATTCCTACCTTTTATTCAGTTTCATACTATGCCTTTATCTCTCATTCTCCAAATGTAATTAATGCTTTACTCCCTATACTTCCCTTGAATGTATCTTGAGGTTCAATTTTATAATGTAATAAGTTAACATGAATAGGATAGTTTAATGATTTTCTTAGAAAAGAGAATACACTCGACCATAGGTGAGTTGACCAACTGGGAAGTCAAGACAATCATCTGGAGGACTAAGGCGGGCAGCGAAAAAGAGGATCCTATTGATTGACTGGAGGCCGAAGCGATCAACTGGAGGAGTCCAGTCAATCACATGACCCAGGAGCTAGTTGACCAACCGATTGAAGCCAAACGATTGACTGGCAATCCAAGTGATCAATTGGAGGGTCCAGCCGATCAATCGGTGTAAGACCCCTGACCTGGAATTGCACTAAAACATGCTTGTTTGATTTTATTGAGTACTTAGTTCCTTGATTAAACATTAGTTATGTGTTAATATCATTTGGTAAAGACATGTTTCATTTTGGTCCAAATTAGACTTAGTTTGCTTAAGTTTTGCAAATTTATGCTCCTATGGACCTTTATGCAATTTCACTTTTCTAAGAATCTACCTATAATTACATCACATGTATGTTTTTCTTCATAAGTAATCTTCTTTATCTGTTTTGTGTAGTTGCACCTTTTGATGCTTGGATGTACCATCAGATGTTTGTTTCTTTTTACTTAAAGGTTTGAAACTGATGTTTTCTCACTTGACGATTTGGGAACTGATGGTTCTCCTTGTATCCTGAGGATCATGTGGCTTTCCCTTATAGCTTGAGAACCGATGGTCCTCCTTATTCATCTAAGAATCTATGGTTTCTCCGTAATGGCCTGAGAACTGATGGTTCTCCTTGTATGGTGGAAACTGATGATGGTTTTAGGTTTGCAAACTGATGGAAAGATTGGGTTGCAAATTGATGGTCTTCTTGTAGATCCAAATATATGGTTCCACAAGTGCACAAATTGATGGCTCTCCTAGGAGACAAATGGATGGATGTTCTGATAGTGCATGGAAAAGGTGTTCTCAATTGTTGACATATGGAAAGGAAGTTGTCCACTTTTTACCACTTTTCTCTCTCATCCTAGCTATATATACTCTGCCACTCTACTTCAAACGAACCGTTCATTCCCACACATGTTCATTTTGCTGGAGCGATCTAAACCCATCAGTTGGTGAAGTAGGACCTTCTTAAGGATGAAGCTTGGCTAGATCATGGATCTAACACTTCTAGGGCTGATCTGAGCCTTCGAACCTAGATTCTTACTTTATATAAGTAAGATCTTCTTCCCTAACCTCATTTTGTGTTGTTCTCTTTCTTCTCTTTTCTTCCATGGGTGAAACCTTGGTGTTGTTGATGGAAACTTATGCATGAGGTTGAAGAACCCTATTTTCTTCTCTCTCTTTTCTCTAGATCTACCCCATTCCTGAAGATAGGAGATACCTTAGGGCTTTAAAAGTGCAAAGCTAAGGTTGTACCTTCTATTCTTTGAGATATCATGGTGTTTGGACGTTCTTCTTCAACTTTTAGGTGAGTGATATAACCTTTAACCAAATTCTTGCCTACTATTAACTTGTTATATGTAGATCTTGTTCTAGAAACATAGTAAAATGAAGAAGGATAGTCTTTTGAGCACTATTTGAACATATGTGTGGTAGTTATGGGTGTTGTTAAACTACACTAAGATCTTATGATCGTTCCTTCCTCTGTAATGAGCTATTTTGGACTTGCAAGGTTAGACCTAATGGTTTTATTAACCATAATATCTGATGATTTTACTTAGTGTAAGAACCCATGGTTTTACTGATTATAAGATATGATGGTTTTACGTAATGTAAGAATCGATGGTTTTTCTTAATGTAAGAACCGCTGCTTTTACTGAGTATAAAATCTGGTGTTTTTACTTAGTGTAAAAACCGATGGTTTTACTGAGTATAAGCTCTGATGGTCTTAGTGTATGAACTAATGGTTTTACTAAGTATAAGATCAAATGGTGTAACTTAATGTAAAAACCGATGGATTTTCTCATGTGTAATGTTTTGGTGATACAAGTTTGATCCACACCTTTAAACCTTTCCATAAAGTGGTTAATTGATGATGATTATAGTGGTTCTATCTGCTACTGATGTTGAAATCATAATTGGACAAATTCATAATTGTAACGACCCCTCCTCCTAGCAACCCCCAATTAAGGGAGAACAAAAGGTCGGTGTCGTTAGCCCAATTAATAGGATCAAAGGTTCGACAAAAAATCAATAACAATTAACAAATTTTACTAACTAAACTCAAAACGGGTATAAAATAAAACTTTGCATACTTCTTTAGATATGGGATATCTACATCTATCCGCATCAGGAGTCTACTCTAACTAATCCTCCTTTCTACTCTAACTCTTAATTAATTTCACATATGCCACTTTAATCTTTGTCCTTTTCAAGCTTGTACCTAAAATGTCGACAAACAAAATGTCGGTCAGCATGTCAGAATATGTCGGTATGCAGGGACATCCAAAATTTCACAGATATGGCTAAAAATTTAATAATCACAATCAAATTATTTAACAAGACAATTTACATTTTCAATGTGTCATTCTCCACTGCTTTTTCCCTAACCATGGCATACCCCTCTAGGGTTTCTCTTTTGCCATTGACTTAAGGCCACCTTCTCAATCCCGATCTTGGTGCCTGGGAGTCACGTCTCATGGTGCTCCATAGTCATACATCATATACCACCTTCTCATTCCCGAGCTTGGTGTCTGGGGTCACCTCTCATGGTGCCCATGGGTCTACCCTCTTGGGCCTGATCTTTATGGCATCTTCCATCAGGGTCGCATGTAGGTGTGAGAATACACACTTCTTTATAATTATGATAACCATAGTGACTTTATAATTTTGCAAGTATGAACATCCAACTGTTTAGATTGCATTCAATATGAGGAAACATTCGGAAAACCCTCGGGAAACTAATGAAATTAACCATAATTAACCACATACCTGTCAGGCTGATTTGAGATAGAATAATCCATTCAATCCAATCAATCAAGTCGTCCAATCAAGCAAGTGCAAGAATCTTGAAATTACATTTAATTTCCTTTTTATCAAAATTTATCCAAATCATCTTGCTACTTATGGTTCTATTCCTTTTTAGGGTTTCTTCGTATTTTTAGGGTTTACTTTGCAATTAGGGTTTTATTCCATCTTACTCTCTTAAACCCTAATTTTCTCATCTATCCTTCACAAAAGTTATTTAGGTTACCTTTTAACAACATATAACCTTAATTCTAGATTAATGCACAATTAACCATCAATTAAGTCCATTAAGCCTCTTTTACATTAAATCTACCATTTTTATCCTTTTTAATCTATGACAAAGTTATTATGCTCTTTATCATCAATTTGTAGTTCATTATGCTCTAATACTCATATGAACGTTATTTATCATTAACTCTACCTTTTATCCACTAGAAAACCTTAGTTTCTAAATTAAGGGTATTTATCCTCAATTAGGAACTTTTATACTCGAAATATCTTGGATTCATCATGTTTCAAATTTATTCACGATTTTGAGTAATTGAACCCATTAAGAGTCGAATTGCCAATATTAGGGTTTCAAGGCCCATTAAAGTATATTCATGCACATGAAACTCCAATTAAACCAATTACATGCAAATTTCATCCTTTTTGTTCTTAATGTTCCTTTTCATGATTAATAGGCTAATTTCAACTTTAATCATCCATTAAACCCTACTAAATATATTAATCATCTAAAAATAGGATTTCTTAATCTTTAATTCACTAAAGTTGATAACTTCCTCTACTTTTTAATTTGCAAGAGGAATTAGGATCTAAATCTATTTTTATTGGATTCCTCGCATATTTCTAAGAAAATTTCATGTATAACTTATTACAAATAGAGTTACCAATAAATAGATAGGATTTTTGCAAAATAACCTTACTTTGGCCAATAGTTGTGCACCACGTGTCTATTCTTTTCTTTTCTTTTGTGAATTATTCTTCCTTCGGCTCGCGGATCCTACTGCTGGATCCATTTACTTGGTCACCCAGATCTGCTCGCTCCTTCTTCTTCGCAAGAACAAGCCCGCGCAGCTGCTCTGTTCTGCCGTGAGAACAAAGCCTCGACTCCACAGCTGCTCCTCCCATCTATTGATGAGATTATGCACACGACCTCCGCGCCGTCGACCTGCATTTCACAGACCAAGCATCCACCATCGGCAGGATGAAGAAACTCCACACCACCAGGATCTCGTCCTCATCGCGGGCCATTTTTCTCTGCAGAACCAGGGTAGCGCATTGTTGTGCTCTATACGCCCAAGACACCTCTGAAGCCAATAGTATCTGCGCAAGGCTGGGTAAGGGGTACGATCCTCTCCTTGAGCCCACATCCCAAATTAGTGTGCCTTATATAGGCACAAACCTCAACAGTCCAAGGTTCCCTTACCTACTGGTATGTCCAGTTGAACATGATGTTGGGGGAAATCCCAATCCCACACGAAAAAAAGGAAACCACAGTTCTTCTGGTCCAGATTCTTCCCCCAAAACTGATGGGGAAAGCCCCAGATGCACACATGCCTTGTGTGACAAGAAAAATCGATCGCAAAGTCTCCCTTTATTGTTCCCTTTTCCTATCTCAAACAAAAAGTAGCCACTGTTGGATTAAGATCCAACGACTCTCGGGCCACGAGTAAGAACAATTGAATTGTGACATTTAATGTTATCCTTTACACTTTAGGAAACTTACAAAATTCATATCTCCCAAATCGTTTATCCTTTTAATCTCAATTTTGAGGGAAAGTCTATAATGACTTAATACACTTTTGTATCAATTGGGACTCAAACTCGAAAGTATGAGATATTTTGCTTTATATGCAAGTTGTCTCTTAATAAGGTATATTTTAAGCATATTTTCTCTCTCTTAATCTTTTATATTCTTTATTTGACTTCCTTTTACCATTAGAAACCATTTGGACTCGAAATATTTTCCAAGATGGAGTCATTATCCATATTGCCACATATTTCTTGTATTATTATCATGATCTCACATTTCTTCTAAACAAAGCAATATTTAATTAATCTTTTCCCTTTCTTGTTTTATTATCTTTGCAACTTGGACTCCTTGGACATCAAGAACCCTAAAGGCACAAAATCCAACTTTGGATAACATTCCTTTGCCTTCTAGAGATTTCTACATCTTTCTTTTCTCCTTTTCTCATTTAATCATTTAATAATTGAATTTCCTTTTTCATTTCCTTATTATTGGGCCCAATAGTTAATAAAGCCCACAAATAAATCAACAAGGCTATTTTAAACAAAATTCATGCATTCAATCAAAAGACATCATTATTTGTTCATTTATCTTTATTATGAGAAATAAAATTTCTCACCAAATGAACCCAAAAATTGGTGTTGTAACATCCTTCCCCTCTAATAGGAATTTTGTCCTCAAAGTTCCACCAGGCATAGAAACAAATAGGCTAAGCCTTTCTTATGTCCATCAGGGCTCCCATGTGGCTTCACCCTTTCCATGGTGCTTCCCAAGAACCTTCATCATCTCATATTCTTCCATCTAAGTTCTTTCTTACCTTGGTATATCATACCCTCATAGGTGACTCAGGACATTTCAGACTCTCAGAAGCTGAATAGGTTCAGGGCTCAGCACATGGCTTGGGTACCTCACATAGTGCTCTAGATCAGACTCATGTAACACATTATACATCATGTTATCCTGAGGGGTAGGGCTAAACACAACCATCTCCACCAATCCATCTCAAATGGACCCATATATCGGGGACTTAGCTTTCTTAGTTGTAGCTTAGAGGGGTCAGATTTTCACATCACATATTCTCCCACAAAGAACTACATGTCAGTCTGCTTTGCATCAGTTCGTGACTCATATCACCACTGGGTTCTCTCTCAGCCATTGCAAGATCAAAGTGACTTCATCTGCACATAGTTTGGTTCTTTTCTGACCTTCGTGATGCCTCCTTCACCAACATCATCTTAATGAAGTGTTGACCAACACAACCTCCCTATAGAACTTCTTGCATCCCAATAGAGGCTATGGGGGTTAATATCACATCTTAAGAATTTTCTCTTTGTATCACCCTGGACAAGCACACTTGCTCTCATCAGACCCTCTAGTTTGGATCATACTAACCAAGTGGTACCAACATCGAGTTCTTCATGTACCTACTTCCACTTTATGGAAGTGAACCTTTAGGTCATACTCAAGAACTTTTGAACTCACATCATGGTGTAGTTGAACCATCTCTCTCTCTTAAGTAGTCCAACTGAATCTGTCCCTTGACAACATTCTTTCTTTCTCATGTCATCTAGGTAAGGTGATATACCATAACCCACATTGTATCTTGACCTTCCTTGTCTAGGGGAGACTTACCACAACATCCAAAGTGATGAACTCCCCTTCCCTCTGAGGGATTCTTTATCCTCTACGTCAAAGCACTAGGTTACTGGTGTTCATCCTTCACCTACTATCATGCGTGGAAACATACTACATGCAATTTCATCTTAAGAACCCAAAGTGCTACTGTCACTTACTATCTTTGTAGTATCACGGTGTATGGTGATCTTAAAACCATGATCTCATGTATGTCATGATTCCTCAAGATCGATTCCTTAGAAACCCTAAACCACTCTTATCAGGGTTTTATTACCTTCCTATACAAAGAAGTATATCTGAGGTTCTATCACCATCCTTTCACTACATCAAGGACTAAACTAGATAACCAAACAACCATTAACTTGTTTAACATATCTTGTTACATCTGAGTGTTAGCCAAAACACATCTTCTTTCCAAACATAGGGTTAGCCAAACAACCTCAACGTCTTCTAGCCTCTAGCTAAACTAGGTAGCTAGATCTCAACCAGAGCATTCATTACCACTTATTATCCTTAGGTGTTAGGTAATGTTGAAGACATACACCTCCACGTATTCTACTTATCATCTCAACTCAAACTCTAAGTTTGTACTCATCAAGAACACTCTCTGATCTCATCATTATGGTGATCGAACTCAACCTTGCATAACTTGCAATTCCACATAGCGTCTGCTAAAAACATCCTTATTTGTCTTACTATTTGTAAACCATCCATGTATTGTTTACTCCAACAAGGTACATTATCATCTTTGTAATCATACCTTGCAGCAACGTTCCAACTCACATCATCTTTATCCTTGGTGTATGACATGCATATTTTCCTATCTCTCACTTCCATAACAAGAGGAAATAAGCATTCGGCTGCAGTCCAAATACAGAGTTCTTCCTGTTCCAAGAGTAGAGATGGTACATCCCACCTTTCCAGTACACCTTTAAGTTGAAACATGCATCTTATGTCTCAACATAACAACCATCTTGATATCAAAGTCACTTCCATGGAAAACTGAACTGGAACCTACTTGGGTCACCACACAATCCTTGGTCATCTCCTCTAGGTCTATAGGGTGTTGACACTTTTGGGGTCATCCCCTTTCCCTTATGCAACTAGAGTGTTCCCTACTCATCTGCCCTTTGGGTCCCATGAGTTCATGAAGGTGATCAATCTCCTAACCCATGGCCCTCAGACAATGATAGTTGTTACCTCCCGACCCTATGGTCATGTGCAACTAGGGAATTAGGCAACTCCTACTTCCATCGGTCTTATCCCTACCTGACCCTAGGATAGAATTAGGATTCTATTATAGTACATGTCCAACTTAGAATGTTACCCAAGCCTTTATCATCTCTTTTTTCATTCATGACTGACTTTCACCCTTTCATAGGGGTCATGGCAACCTTCTTACCTTGGTCAAGCCCCATACCAGTTACCTCCATGATAACACACCCTCATGCACCAGAGATGGTTATCTATGAGTCTACAGGTTCATTCTCTTACCATGTACTCTCACTTAACTTCTCAAGATCCTATGAGACCTCTTTAGGTTTCTACAAAACCCACAAACTGGTACACACCCTACCAAAGGGTTCCTCTCCCAGGATGGGAGGAAACTACAACTCTTGATAATAAAGTCAAAAACATCCCTAGGGTTTATATTCACATGAGCATGCATAACCTAGCAGCCACTAAGGCACAAGTAGACCACCTACTAAACCATTCTAGGTCATACTTGTTCTCATCCTCAACATTGGATCAAGATTATACCTTCCCATGTCATCAACATAGTTGTGGGGGGGGATTCATCAAACCTGCCTTAAACTTAAGGAGTTTCTCTTTCCTTTAAACATGAGAAGCACCATGCTCAAATCTATTGAAACTAAAACCCCGTCATGAGCATCAGGTACACCCCTTCCCTTCTTAGGGCTAGGAACCCTAGGTTCACCTTTGGGTATCCAACTGCATGCTCAAACTCTTAACCACGAATCCAGCATGTCCAAGGTATGTCATATACTCCCATGATCCTTTTATATGAGCAACACCTCAGAGTTAAGTCCTCCTCAAGGACAACCAACTAGGTATAATGCCTCACAACTAGTTACTTAAACCTCGTCAATGTCTAAGGCACTCTTTGTCTCATCTCAACAGATAACCACTTATACCATAGGCACATAGGTGCCAGAGGCATCATCCTCTCTCTAGGGTTTGGTTTCTCTAAAGGAAACCAAGATATCATCAACCTCTAGGGGTCAAGCATGAGGCAACCACTATCATCCACTTAGGTCACATCATCCTCACCCCTCCACTGTTCCTCATGTCTCGAAATCTAAGCTTCCAACCTTCTTTCTTGGGTCCTACTTTCTCCCTCTAGAGCTAACTCCCCATTCAATCTTACTACTAGAGGTCCTCTCTCCATAAAGGATCAAGCTCACAAGCATACCTCTACGTGGGTGAAGCCTCAGTTCAACTTATGTTCGCTCAAGATTATCTTTATGCTTATCTCATAAGGTACCCATCATAATCTCTAGGCCAGGGTTTCCACCTACTATTTGCACTACTAACGTATCCTGGGTGCCTACTATGCCATGCTCATATAAGCTCATGGGGTTTCTATAGGTCCTTCTCTGACCTCATAAATGATGGAGCTATCCTTCATTCTAACATGCACGACCCTTCCCAGGGTTGGGTTGCCATAGGTACTCAGTCATCCATTCTCTGTTGGCCCATATGGAATCCAAGGCATTTCTATCCAAACACCTGGTCTGCCATGACATCTGACTCATCATGTCATCTATCTCTGTAACCTTCACTTAGGGTTAGGGTTAACATCATCCCCAAAGGATGTGCCCGACCTCTACTCTTAATGGAGATCTCTACCTCTAAGACTAACTCTCTCTTTACTTATCCTCCTAACAAGAAGGTCTAGCCTCAGGTCTCTCCTGAGGGCATGACAACTTATGTCATACGACCTAAGCATGTATCTATTCTTTAGTTGCGCTTAATCTATTAAGATTATGTCCATGACATCTTATTTACATGCATTTCATTAATTTGGTGTAGGATTCCTTAAACCTAATCAACTTTACCCATGCCTCAAGAGGGTGAGGAAAAGAGAGAAAACCCTAATCCTTAAGGTCCTTAACCGAATTTGAGTTGAGAAGGGATGAACAAGATGAGAGAGTCCTAAAGGTATCTTATTTTGAGTCAAATCCTGAGACTTCGGCCAGGCAGTCACACTAATCTGGAAGTCCTCGTATTCCGACTAGCGGTGCGGAGGAAAATCTTGCCAGCCCCCAGACGTGATCCTTTTCTAGACACCTCTGTCTTTCAAAAAATCATCCAATAACTCCCTTGGGTTCTATGGAATTTGTAAAATTTAAAAATTATTAAAGATCAAATGAGGAACCTATGCTCTAATACCAATAGTAATGACCCCGCCTCCCAGTAACCCCCAATTAAGGGAGACCAAAAGGTCAGTGTCGTTATCCCAATTAACAGGATCAAAGGTTCGACAAATAATCAATAACAATTAACAAATTTTACTAACTAAACTGAAAACTGGTACAAAATAAAACTTTGCATACCTTTTTTAGATCTGGGATATCTACATCTATCCACATCAGGAGTCTACTCTAACTAATCCTCCTTTGTACTTTAACTCTTAATTAATTTCACATATGCCACTTTATTGTGTGTCCTTTTCAAGCTTGTACCTAAAATGCCGACAAACAAAACGTCGGTCAACATATCGGAATATGCCAGTATGTGGGGACATCCAAAATTTCATAGATATGGCTAACAATTTAATAATCACAATCAAATTATTTAACAAGACAATTTACATTTTCAATGTGTCATTCTCCACCGCTTTTTCCCTAACCCTGGCATACCCCTCTAGGGTTTCTCTTTTGCCATTGGTTTAAGGCCTCCTTCTCAATCCCGAGCTTGGTACGTGGGAGTCACCTCTCATGGTGCTCCATAGTCATGCATCATAGACCACCTTCTCATTCCCGAGCTTGGTGTCTGGGGTCACCTCTCATGGTGCCCATGGGTCTACCCTCTTAGGCCTGACCTTTATGGCATCTTCCATCAGGGTGGCATGTAGGTGCAAGAATACACACTTCTTTATAATTGTGATAACCATAGTGACTTAATAATTTTGCAAGTATGAACATCCAACTGTTTAGATTGCATTCAATACGAGGAATTTTTCAGAAAACCCTCGGGAAACTAATGTGATTAACCATAATTAACCACATACCGGTCAGGCTAATTTGAGATAGAATAATCCATTCAATCCAATCAATCAAGTCGTCCAATAAAGAAAGTGCAAGAATCCTTAAATTACATTCAATTTCCTTTTTATCAAAATTTATCCAAATCATCTTGCTACTTATGGTTCTATTCCTTTTTAGGGTTTCTTCCTCTTCTTAGGGTTTACTTTGCAATTAGGGTTTTATTCCATCTTACTCTCTTAAACCCTAATTTTCTCATCTATCCTTCACAAAAGTTATTAAGGTTACCTTTTAACAACATATAACCTTAATTCCAGATTAATGCACAATTAACTATCAATTAAGTCCATTAAGCCTCTTTTACATTAAATCTACCATTTTTATCCTTTTTAATCTATGAAAAAGTTATTATGCTCTTTTATCATCAATTCGTAGTTCATTATGCTCTAATACTCATATGAACGTTATTTATCATTAACTCTACCTTTTATCCACTAGAAAACCCTAGTTTCTACATTAAGGGTATTTATCCTCAATAAGGAACTTTTATACTCGAAATAGCTTGGATTCATCATGTTTCAACTTTATTCACGATTTTGAGTAATTGAAGCCATTAAGAGTCGAATTGCTAATATTAGGGTTTCAAGGCCCATTAAAGTATATTCATGCACATGAAACTCCAATTAAACCAATTATGTGCAAATTTCATCCTTTTTGTTCTTAATGTTCCTTTTCATGATTAACAGGCTAATTTCAACTTTAATCATCCTTTAAACCCTTCTAAATATATTAATCATCTCAAAATAGGATTTCTTAATCTTTAATTCACTAAAGTTGATAACTTCCTCTACTTTTCGATTTGCAAGAGGAATTAGGATCTTTTGTTTTAGAGGGGACGGATGGTCCTATGATTGCCTCCCCCGCCAATAAAACTAAATTAGGCTAAATCAACCAAAGCAATGTTTATAAGACTTAAAGGAAAAGACTGGAAAAAACTAAAGCTATCTACTTGTCTCTTTCGTGCCATGGTGGCAATTTCGTTACAAGAATGACGAATATAAGAAATGCTGCAAAAAGAAAAAAGTTCTTTCAGGTTCCTAATATCGTCTGCAAGGATCCCCACGTAGTCCCTCCTAGAAGAAGAGTCACTACAAGCTTGGACCACCTCAAGAGCGTCTGTCTCCATCTCCACCTGTATGTCGCCATGGCTGTGCGCCCACTGGAGTGTTGTTCTCAAGGATGTGGCTTCTGCTATTTCTACCTCAGTGCGTTTACTAATATTCTCACCCGTGACCCCTATTAGCACACCTTCGCTATCCCACATCGCCATTCCTATGGCAGCCTCTCCGTCCTCCCCACATGAAGCGTCATCATTTATCTTTACTCGCCCAAGTGCTGCCTTAATCCACCATGGATTTCCTTCACTACCCCATTGTGCGTTGTTGCTCCTCCTTAGTTTCTTCACTCCTCCATCATGCTTGACCCATGTCAGTACCGCACATTATAGGTAGCCACTGTGTACTTTGCCTTCTTAGAAAATATGCATGTTGCGTCCCCTCCAAACACCCAAAATAGCAGCAACAATCGCTTCCTTATCTTCCCTCTCGATAGCCGCCCCCATGGTGCTGGTGATGTCTTCATCCTTGTAGTCTTCCACCCACTCTTGGGTCCCTCTATCTAGTTGTTCCCAGACCTCCATAGCATTCGAACATCGGAATAGCATATGTGGATTTGTTTCCTTTTCCGACATGCAAAGCTGACATGTACCATCCTCAATGCAATGTCTGTCGAACAACCTCCCTTTAGTTGCTACCCCCCATGCACACTCTCTAAATAAAGTGTGCCATCTTGGGTGTCCATCCCCCTCTCCAAATGCGCTGCCATAAGTTGGCACCCTACTGCCTTACATGCCGTCGGGCCTCCTCTTTTCCAAGCATGGCTAACTAGTAAGCTGACCACACTGTGAATATACCCTTCTTTTCCGACCACCACGACCATATATCATCCTGTTCACGTATACTGAGCAGGATAGCTTTTATCCTTTCTATGTAAGATGGTGTAAAACAAGCCTCAAGTTTGTCAATGTGCCAGTTAAGGCCATCTGATGTCATAAGTTCACTCACCTTCCCGTAGGGTATGTCATCCGAGCTCTTGAAGTGTGCTAGACTATCTTCCTCTCCCGGCAGCCATGAGTCTTCCCAAATGTCCACATCTTTCCCATTTCCTACCGTCCACTCCATTCCTTCCTTCAGTAGTGCCTTTGCTTCCCATAAGCTCCTCCAAGTATAGCTAGGATTGTGGCCTCTTCCTGCATCCCAAAAGGATGTTCTAGGAAAATATCTGGCCTTCAACACCTTATGCACAAGTGACTGTGGATTCACTCCTAACCTCCATAATTGTTTGGCTAGCAGTGCGGATTCACAAGCTGAGTCCTCCACCCTTTTTTGGTTTACACATATTTTCCAAGCTTGTCCATGCTAGATTTCTTTCATTTCCTTTTGCGCCCCACCAAAACCTTGCAATGATACTTTGAACTTCATCAAGTGTGCCCGCTGGTATCTGGAAAATACTCATCACATATGTCAGGATAGCCTATGCCACTGCCTTGATTAGAACCTCCTTGACGGGCTTGGACAGTAACTTCTCGGACCAACCTTGAAGTTTTTTCCAAATCCTCTCCTTCACGAAGCTGAAAATATGTTTCTTTGATCTTCCTATCGTTGTTGGGAGACCAAGATACTTTGTGTGCCTGTCCACCTCCTTTACTTGTAGCAAACCGTTTAGTTCTTCTCATTTTGTTGCCGTCACCCCATTGCTAAAAACTACCTCTATCTTTGATAGATTAATTTGTTGACCGGATGCCTGTTCGTAGTGGCTGATAATTTCAGCTATCTTTAAGCATTCTGACGAGGTTGCTCTAGCAAAAATGATGTTGTCATATGCAAAGCAAAGGTGAGATATTCGTGGTGCCCCTCTACACGGAGTGGTGTTGTGTATAAAATTGTCACGAGCAGCAATACTTAACATAGTAGAAAAAGCTTCCGCACATATGATGAAAAGGTAGGGAGAGAGAGGGTCACCCTGGCAAAGTCCTCACGAATGTTTTGTTCTCCTGGTCCGATCCCCGTTGATGGCAAACATGTGTTGGAAAAATGTGAAGCAGTCTTGAATCTTCTCCCTCCATACTCCTCCAAACCCCATTTTCTCCAGCACATAATTTAGAAAACTCCATTCAACCTTGTCATAAGCCTTGGACATGTCTAGCTTCAAAGCAAGGCTGCCTTTCTTCTTTCCTTTGTCCCTCTTCATGGCATGGAAAAGTTCATAAGCAATGAGAGCATTATCGGTGATCAAACGCCCCAGAATAAAAGCACTTTGATTCTCCGTTATAATACTGCTCATGAGAGGCTTTAGCCTATTTGTCATCACCTTAGAAGCAAGTTTGTATAACACATTGCAAAGGCTAATCGGGCGGAACTCTCCAACTGTTTTGGGTTTTTCAGTCTTTGGGATCATCACCACCAGTGTTTCATTTACCTCCTCTAGACTCCTTTCTCCTTTCCACCATCCTTTAATGTAGCTAGCCACATCTTGACCCACAATACCCCAGTACTTTTGATAGAACATTGCTTTCAAACCATCCGGACCTGACTCTTTATTAGGGTGCATCTGTTTAAGAGCTGCCCAAATTTCCTCGCTTGTGATCTCTCTTTCAAGATTTTCTTTTTGTTCTTCACTGATCATCCTTCTGATGCCTCTTGCTGCTTGTTCAAACCCCATGGGATTGCTAGTTTGGAACAACTTGGAGAAGAAATTGGTGATGATGGCTGAAATATCATCTAGATGAGTTTTGAAATTCCATTGATCATCCTCAAGACCCTCTATCCAGTTTCTTCGTCTCCTACTAGATGCCTTTTGATGGAAGTAAGCTGTGTTGCGGTCCCCCTCCTTGAGTTCTTTTACTCGTTCTTGTACTTCCCAATACTCCTCATCTCTCTTTATCCAATATTGCAGCTCTCTAGAAATCTCTTCTGCCCTTTGAAGGTATACATGCACTACTACAAAAACAACATTCAATGTCGCTTTTCTGGGTGTCAGTTATTTAAGAAAATTGACACCTATAACATTCAAAGTCGGTGATTTAGGAAACCCGACGTCTATATTCGAAGACCAGCCAGACACGGGTACCACTTTGTATTCAACGTTGGCTGGGTAAAACAAAACCGATGCCTAAAATAACCCACAAAATCAAATTTTTGAGCAAAAAAATTTTTGTAATATACAGCGTCAGTGTTTTACCTAACAACCGCCGCTTATTTGCTTTAGCGTCAGTTTTTGTAATGACCGATGCCGATTGTTGACTTATTAGCACCCATGCGAAGCAGACTCTTCCCCTTTCTCTGTTTCATTACAATCGAAAGTTGATTTTAGGGTCTGGCGATTCTGGTGACCAAGGAAACTCCCTTTGTGCGCCACTGCCCGCCGCCGTAATTCTCCTTTCTTCCACCGCCACCGCCCACCACCGCCGTTCTCCTTTCTCTCTGCCGCTCCTTCCCCCTGCTTGTGTGCCACCACCTGGCGCTCCTACTGCAATGTCGGGCTGACATCAGCTGACTCCGGCTGACTCCTTGCTCGCCGCTGACCTGTTCGACCTCACCTCGCCTCGACCTCACCTTGACCTGCTCGATCTGGTCGACCTCCCTTGCCCAGGTACCTGCTGACCTACCCAGGCGGCACCCAGGCGCGCCTAGGCGGCCCAGGCATTCACCTAGGGTCCCAAACCCAGGCGCCCAGCCTAGTTAGGTCTCTGGGATGCCTGGGCGGACGCTTGGGCGGCGCCAAGGCACAATGCTGCTGGGTGTATTTTTTTAAATTAAGTTATTTACTAATTTGTGTTTATTTATGTACTAATTTGGTTATTATTTAATCATCTTCTTATTTAACTTTATTTATCAACTGATTTAACTTTATTTATCAATTGATCTATATTTATTTATCTACTGTTTGTATTTATTTATGTACTATTTCAGAAATTAATTGATCATCTATTGCTGCCCGCCGTCTCCCTGCCTGTCGCCTGCTCACAAGCCTGCTTGCCTGCCTACTCGCCTACCCTCCGTCTCACCCTCTCTCCATGCTGACGCCTGATTGAGCTCAAACAGAGGTAAACATCCCCCAAAACCCTGTTTTATTACACTGCTTGATCTTTAATCACATAGACTTAATCAACATTGCTACTTGTATGATCCTAGTGATTAAAAGCACTCTTTCCTAGTCCCCTTCGATGAGTGTTAATTGATCTAGCTTGCTTACTTTCCTTGTAATGCCATCTTTTATGTGCTATGACCCACTAGTCACCTTTAGAGTATTAAAATGATGCAACTTGTACACTTGTTAAATTTGAATCTATAAATCCTATGAAATGATATCACCCCACAAAATTAGTAGTCACTATTATGTCTTGTACACTCTAGAATCAAGATGTAATACCCTTATGCTATTTTAACACCATGAGACCTTTTTTGCTCATTCTAGTGGATTATTATGACCTATGATGACCTAACATCAAACCATGCTCTTAATGATATGATTTTGTTGGCCTAGAAACCCGTCTAAGATTTACTCATTAGGAGTAAATCTTAGATAGTCCCCAGTTTGGGACTATTCTTGAACACCTAATCTCACTTAGGATGTAAGTGTATAATGTGTATTGGGTTTTCAAGAATATTTCGGTAGCATTTCCCCGTTTGTTCTCTAAGTACATATGTACTTGGAGAACAACGGGGAAATGCTGCCGAAATTTTCTTGAAAACCCAATACACATTATACACTTACTAGTGAGATTAGGTGTTCAAGAATGGGATAGGTGGTATACATTTATTATATATAAGAATGACAGCACATGTATTTGTTGGCCTAGAAACCCGTCCAAGATTTACTCATTAGGAGTAAATCTTGGATAGTCCCCGGTTTGGGACTGTTCTTGAACACCTAATCTCACATTAGGAGTAAAATTTTCTTGAAAACCCAGTACACATTATACACTTACTAGTGAGATTAGGTGTTCAAGGATGGGATAGGTGGTACACATTTATTATATATAAGAATGACATCACATGTATTTGTTAACCGTAGACCCTAATCTTGTCCTAATATATACTTGTTTTCTATTTGATCATAGAATGGATAGATCATGGATGTCCATTCGTAATCGCTGCACCCCAGAGTTTATATCTGGTCTTGATCAGTTTATTAGATTTGTCGAGGAACATAGGAAAGAACCTGGAGATAGGTTATATTGTCCATGTAGGCATTGCGGTAACAACTTGAAAGTCAGCACTGGGGATGAAATCAAAAGTCATGTCATGTGCAACGGGATTGTACAAGGCTATACAGAATGGCATTGGCATGGAGAGATTTCAAACTCGAAACCAGTGGATGTCGATAGCAGTGCTTGGGTGGAAGAAGAAATTGCCTCCGATGACGTAGATGTGAACGAACCAGTTCCAGTAGACATCGTTGATGCGATGTTGGATAGTTGTAGGGTAGAGCACACCGATCCACCTCCTATCTTTAGAAACATTGTGCATGATGCTGAGATACCGTTATACATAGGCTGTGCTAAGTTTACGAAGCTTAGCACTGTGTTGAGATTGTATAAGTTGAAAGCTAACAATAGATGGAGCGACAAAAGCTTCACTTCATTGTTGACTTTGTTGAAAGAAATGCTTCCTGAAGGAAACGAGCTGCCAATCTCAACATACCGGGTAAAGAAATTGTTGTGCCCAATGGGAATGGAGGCCAAGAAGATAAACGCATGCCCGAATGATTGTGTATTATTTCAAAAGGACTATGTGGATTTGAAAGATTATCCAAAATGTGGTGCATCACGGTATAAATTGATGACTTCAGGGGAGTCCAAAACTAGTTCTCCTGCCAAGGTGATGTGGTATCTACCTATAATATCACGGTTTCAACGCTTGTTTGCAAATCCGAAAGATGTGAAGAATTTGAGGTGGCATGCAGATGTTAAGAAAAATAATGATGGGATCCTACGACATGCGTCTGATTCCCCACAGTGGAAGAAGATTGATCTATTGTACCCTAAATTTGGTGAAGAAGTCAAGAATCTAAGACTTGGGATTTGTACAGATGGGATGAATCCATACGGGACATTGAGCAGCCAACATAGCACTTGGCCAGTCATGCTTGTTGTATACAATCTTAGTCCCTCGCTGTGTATGAAAAATAAGTACGTTATGCTGTCGTTGTTGATATCTGACCCTAAACAACCCGAAAATGATATCGATGTTTATCTTGAACCTCTGATTGATGACTTAAAGAAACTTTGGGCTGAAGGTGTGATGACCTATGATGCTTCAGGAAGAGAGATATTTCATTTGCACGCTATGTTGTTTTGCACTATTAATGACTTTCCAGCATACGGGAATTTGTTTGGATATAGTGTCAAAGGAGCTAAAGCGTGTCCGATATGTGAAGAAAACTCTGATTCAATAAGACTAAAACATGGCGGCAAGACTGTATATCTTGGTCATCGAAGGTTTCTTTCAAAATTCCATCTGTATCGTAGGAAGCACAAAGCATTCAATGGATGTAATGATGAACGGAGTGCACCTAAACCTATACCAGGGGATGTTGTTTATGAAAGAGTAAAAGACATTGTCAATGAATTTGGTAAGAAATCACAATGTAGTATGACCACACAGAGTGATAATTCTTCATTCAAGAAGAAGTCAATATTTTGGGATCTTCCTTATTGGAGTTCTTTGATAGTCAGGCATTGTATCGATGTAATGCACATTGAGAAAAATGTCTGTGATAGCGTCATTGGTACTTTATTAAATATACTAGGTAAGACTAAAGATGGGATAAAATCCAGACTGGACCTACGTGAAATGGGAATAAGGTCATAATTAATAGAATTATGTGAAATGGGTAACAAAAGAACATACTTACCTCCCGCTTGTTACACGTTGTCTAAAAAGGAGAAGAAAGCTTTTTGTGAATGCTTGGTAAATGTTAAGGTGCCACAGGGTTACTCATCCAACATCCATAGATTGGTATCAATGAAAGATATGATGTTGATAGGTCTTAAATCTCATGATTGTCACACTCTAATGCAACAAATATTGCCTGTGGCAATTCAATCTATATTGCCGAAGCATGTAAGGTTTGCAATCACCAGACTTTGTTTCTTTTTCAGCAGTCTATGTAGCAAAGTTATTGAACCTGATACTCTCGATAATTTGCAAAGAGAAGTGGTTGTTACCCTATGTCATCTTGAGATGTATTTCCCTCCTTCGTTCTTTGATATCATGGTACATCTTGTTGTCCACTTGACTAGGGAAGTGAAAATGTTGGGACCAGTTTTCTTGCATTGGATGTATCCCTTTGAACGATACATGAGCATTTTTAAAGGTGATGTTCGAAACCGTTATCACCCTGAAGGGAGTATTATTGAAGGTTATGTGGCGAGAGAGGTTATGGATTTTTGCAATGACTTTCTGAGTGGTAATAACACTCCTGTTAATGACAAGAATATTGAGGAGGGAAAAGGAATTTTGGGATCACGGGTGAAAGTAATCACCCGTGAGTAGTTGGAACAAGGTCACTTGTATATTTTACACAACATGGACGAAGCGAGTGTTTATATCGAGGAACATACCAATTTCATCAAGAGACAACATCCTCGAGCAAGTTCAATGTGGTTTGCTAGAGAGCATAACAAGACGTTTACTAAGTGGTTTGAAGATAAAGTCTTACATCAACTATCTCAAACACCAAATGATATTATGGAAACTATCAAACACCTCACCTTTAAACCAAAACCGAATGTTATGTCTTATGAAGGGTTTGGCATTAATGGGTTCACATATTACACAAAGCGCCAAGATGATAAGAGTGTCGTCCAAAATAGTGGGGTCACTCTTCAAGCGTTGACTATGTATTTTGCAAGTGCAAAGGATAAGAGTCCACGTGAAGCTAAAATGTCATATTACGGTGTCATTGAAGACATATGGGAGTTTGATTACATAGATTTCAGAATTCCACTCTTTAAATGTAATTGGGTTGATAACACCAAAGGATTTATAGTGGATGAATTGGGTTTCACTTTAGTGAACTTTGAAAATATTGGCGAGAAGGGTGAACCATTCATTTTGGCATCACAGGCGAAACAAATATTCTATATCGATGATCCTGCAAATGATAAATAGTCGGTTGTTCTTCATGGTAAAAGACAGTTCATTGAAGATCCTATAGATGAAGAAGAGTACTATGATAAGTATGATGACTCCAGTACATTCTCACTTGGGTTGCCAACTCCACAAAATATTGAAGCTAATGATGACTTATATGTGCGCGGAGATCACAATGAAGGATTGTTAATTGATAAAAGATCACAATTTTAGAGGCATGCATGTTTATATTTTTTTATTGAAGCTAAATGTTTGCTTTTTTAATATCAATATCATTTTTAGATTTGATGTTTCATTATCTTCTAGTTAATACAAATGCTAAATGTTTGCATTTTTAATGACATTTTCATATTGCTGACCATGATGAGCATGATGTCCATGATGAGCATGAAGTCCATGATGAGCATGCTGTCCATGATGAGCATGGCGAGGATACCAATGTAAGTTCTAAAAACATATCATGTATTTCTATAAAATTCATTATCTTCTAGTTATGTCATATATCCTATATTTCTATATTGGGCTAATTCAGTGTGTTTATTTTTGTCAAATTTTAGGTTGATGTACCCACTGAAGCACTGGAGGAGCTTGATGCGCATCACCAAAAACATAACAAGAAAAGGGGTATCACTCTGTTGAAGAAGTTAATAGCGCTAGGTGGCAGTGGATCCAGATTGGCTGTGGAGTTTTATTATGGAGGAGATGCAATTGGAGTGAGCCGCAATAATTTTGTAAACTATCTTGGGGTTGTCACTCGAAGCCATTGTGGTGTTAAGTATGATAATTGGCATAAAGTTCCTTAGGCGAAGAAATACATGATATGGAAGGATTTATGCGTGAGTTATTATTATTTTCAATTCTATTTTATAGATTACAATATCTATTATTTGCAATTCTATTTTTCGATACTAGTTAATAGCAATTCTATTTTACAGAATCTGTTTGCATTGGATGAGAAGCTGCATCGTAAAAGCGTGATGCAATGCACTGGAAAGATGCTAAGGAACTATAGGACAAATCTCAACAGAGAATACATAAAAGATGATGATAAGAAGAAGAAGTCAGCACTTGAACAGTGGAACTTCTTGGACAAAGAAGATTGGGACACATTTGTTGCTTCAAGAAAATTTGAAGAATTCAAGGTATTAAGTGAGGCGCAAAAAGCAAGGTGTGCACTGAATGTGCATGACCACACTATGGGTCCAAAGGGATATGCAAGCGTTCGCCAAAGACTACATGTAGAGTCTATTGCTACTAAGGAGTCCTCTACTACATCTTCCACGCCCATGCCTCGCCATGATCTTCGGATAGCTGGGAGGCAGAACAAGAAGGGTGAAATAAAGAAGCCCGTAACTGCTGAGGCGGCTGCGAAAATGGTAAAATACAACTCTTAGAGCAATCGTTTCAATATTGATTATTTGTGGTGTTAACTTACCAATTTCTGTTGATGGTGATTAGCGGGAGCTGCACGAGAAGAGAAAACAAGGCACGTTCATCCCTCAAGGCACAAGGGATGAATTGACAATTGCTCTAGGTAACCCAGAGCATCCTGTACGTGTTAGGGGTGCAGGCACTGGTGTGGGCATCAAAGCATTCTTTGGGCCATCCCAGTGCAAATCCAGAGTGGGACTTTCACAAAAAGAGGTAACTTATTATTTTATTAGAATGTTACTGCAAAAGGGAATTCAATAATAAGAAGCTAATGTTTCTTTTATCCATGTATAGGAGAATAAAAGAGTCGAGGATCTAGTTTCTAAGAAATTCGAGGATATAATGCAGCGATGGTAGGAATCTCAGGCTTCCAATCAGCCTGTGGTGACCCACTCTTCTCCTGATGCACAGACTGCGAGTAATACTGTAGACCCACCGCCTAACACGTATGTTGTAAGTATTGTTTATGACATTGTAGCTAGTCTTTTCAAGATGATATGTTTTCAAGATGATATGTATATATGTATAACATTCTTTACATAAATTTGTAGGCGTTGAAGCCATGCCGCTTAAGAATACAAGACTATGTTGTTGCAGAGGCGCATGCTTACCCATCCCTTCTTGGGGCAACGTTTCACGGGACTCCAATGCCACAAGTGTTGGTATGTATGCCCTGAGAGCCAATCATGGGATGATTGAAGGGATACATTAAGATTAATTTGATAAACATCAAAGGCAAGCTTCCAATTGTTTCTAGTTCAGTCATATGAGATAGTGATAGAACAGATTGAATGTCTAGAGTATGACAATACTCAATGACGCATGCTTTCAGGTTGAGGACCTGAACGATGAGATCATACAGATGTTAAGAGTTTGTACATTCTTGTTATGTCCCTAGTCGGATGTCATTGTGGAAGGTAGATAGACATCAATGACACACAAGACTAGATTGTGGTGTTGGTTGATGACAGAATCTCATTAGTCATGATATAGAGATATCAAACCAAACACATAAGTACTTGTTAGAGAACAAGTGTACCAGACAGACCCACTGTGAGTTTGACACATGGAACCATGACATGGTAGTCACAGTCAGTACTCAAAGTGATGGTGGTGAGTGTGATTCTTTGACCTAAAATCACTACACTCAACACATGTCGTTGGGCACACTTTGACATCATCAAACGCAGTCCTGAAACATGGGTTGTTATAAAGGTGATGATTGGGTGGCTTTTGAGGGGTGAGTGATAGATATGGGATTTGTCCCTCCTAAAGGAGTTTGATATCCATGTCCACTTGATGAGTAGGATTGATAAAGGCATGCACACATGTGTGAGTCAGTATGTGATACTGATGTCATAACATATCTCTTCCAATCTACTCTGAGATCAAGAAAGTGAATGAACGTTGATAGGATGACTGTTCCATGCCTCAAGTTCATTTGGGATATCAGTGACAAAGGAATTATACATTCACTGTAACACGATTCACGGATTGTAGGATTGAAAGTTGTTCTCCAACTTTCTATTTCACTTGGATAGCACTGATGTGTGACTAGGCACCGCTCTTTGCTTGTGAAGTCATAAGTGTTATGGACTTTCACTGCCAATGTGAAATTGACCTGTAGGGTCACACACATAGGATTTGACCTGGAAGAGGAGTTTTGTCCACAAACAATGTTTAGATTGATTACTAAAGGAGTGTAGTAGTTCAATTAAATACTCAATTAATTGATAGCTCAATATCATAATGTTCAAAGGTGTTGGACATATTGATTGGAGTATCGGATTGATTGAAATCGCAATTGACTGATTCTGCACAATCTGCACTCCCAACCGATCGGCTCATGAGATAAACCGATCGGCTCAACTTGGTGAACCGGTCAGCTCAAGTGTTGAGTCGATCGGCTCAAGATCAGGGTGAACCGATTGCTTCAAGTGTTGAAACGATCGATTCAACTGGTGCAACCGAGCAAGTTAGGAAAGTAGGATTGGTGAGAATTTTCCTTTCGTTTCACTTGCCCAATTTGATTGGGAAATAGGATTGGTATTCGATACTAATTAGAAACAAAATACGGAAAGTCAATCGGGAACCGACCAGGACCACCAACTGATCGGTTCACTTGTGAACCGACCGGTTGAGGTGTCCCAACCGATCGGTTGAGGTGTCAACCGACCGGTTCAGGTCCCCAACTAACCGTTTCAGTTGTGAAATGATCGGTTCAGGTTGCGAGTTGGTTGTTTTTGGTGGAAAATCTCAAACCCTTCTACTCCTGCTTTAGTCCCATATTGCTCGGGATAGAGAACCCTGACCCATGACCCTCCTATATATAGGGGTATTGGGGGCTTCGCAAAGTACAACTCAGTGCAACCAGTTGCTCTGCATAGTTGTCATTCTCTCTGGTTTTGGTAACTGAGAGAGAGCCTGAGCAAGTGCTACCCGCAAAGGGAGGTGCAACAAGGGAAAGACAACTGCAGTTGAATCCTTTCAGTCCTTCAATCCTGTCAGTCCCTGTGCGACCAGGAGCTGCACAGACACCCTCCAAGACAGGAGGTGAAGACCGCGCAAGGCGTGAGGTATTGTCTCCAAGAAAGCCTCGGGACAAGGTATGATTCCACAAACCATCCTTTCTTATTGTATAGACGTTGACGTGTTTCCTTGTTCTGGGTTTGGGGGAGGAAATTTTTGTTTCTGCTGCCTTCTCTGCCTCCCCTAAAACCCAACAGTGGTATCAGAGCCACGTCAACTGCTCTATACTTTAGGAATATCGATATGATCAATTTTGGTTTGTCGCCTTTATTTATTGCCTACGATGAGAATAAAATTGGCTTTATGCATGTCCAATCCTAAATCCACAAATCCTAATTACATATATGATATGTGTTATTAATGCACTCGATACACGTCGCCCTTAAACAAGTTTTGTGGTGGATGTATAGCGTGGTTATGGCCAATAAACCCTATCTGTGTATGGTTGTATGTGGTTGCTTGCATCTCGATCTATGCATCGATCTTCCTTCTCCTATTCCTGATGTAACTCAAAATAATTCGAGATTTCTTTCCTACCTTTTCTCCCCTTGAATGTAACTCGAGGTTTCTTTTTTTTACAATGTAAAATAGGATAGATTTTTATTTCCTGTTATGTCAAAGAAAGGAGGACATCAAGACGACAGCTGAGACGATCGGTTCAAGGTGTGAACTGATCAGTTGACATTCAAGACGATCGGTTCAAGGAGTGAACCGATTGATTGATGCCCAGTTCGAGGAGCGAGACGAGCGGGTGGCGGCCATGATGAGATTCACGAAGACCAGGCAAACCGATCAATTGGAGGAGCCAACCGATTGGCTGGTGGAACCCATACGACCGGGCCAGAACGAGCAAGTCATTCATGTGATGAATTGATCTACTCAGAAAGGCAATGCACAAAGTTCATCTTGTACAGGTTGCATGTGATGTAGACCTAGATGACCGTTATTCCTCTTGGCTTGAGGAATCACATTAGGATGGCCATAATCATCGCTTTTATCATTTTGCATATTTTCTGTGGGATATAGCATGTATATGATACGTACTATGTATTATGGTGATTGGATATGTATATGTATATAAAAACCAAATCCCTCATTAAATATTTAGTTTTAGATGCCTTCCAAATGCGACACACGTGAAAAGCTTGATCGACCAAGTATGGGCACACCCAAGAATGGTGCACCATCTATCTCGTGGAAGCGTGAAGGATGAATGTGTGGGTCTGCCCAAGCAGGGTGCATATTCATCGTGTTTGCTTTGGGTCGGACATAACAAGGTGACCTAGATAGGATCTAGCACCTTGAGGCATGGAGATGATCATGGCAAGGAGTTGCATATGACATCTTATCAAGAGTTGCATATGATGCAATTGGAAAAAGTTGCCTACCTGAGAGATCTATGTTGTGGGTGACAACCCTAGCTGGTCCATGGCTTAGAGGATTTCAGGATCTTGCCCACTAGAAGGTTCTACGCTGCAATCTTTCGAATTGATGGTGAGGGCTATCAATTTGAAGTAAAATAGTGGGAGCAATAATTAATTAAAGGCCTAATTTTATCGTCAACTTTTCAAATCAATCAAATAAGTCAAAAATGAGTTTTGAACTAAAATTGCATATTTCCTTTTGTAATGAAAATGACAACAAACAACAATTACTTCTCTTTGCGATCGATCCTTGAAAAGGACAGACTAAATGGGAATAATTCCACGACTGGTTAGGATGATGAGAAGTGTTTTCAAAGAGCGAAAGCTCTAAGTCCTAGTTATACCAAGACCAGATAAACTCAATCCCACCACATCAATGGCTGAAAGTATGCTTATGGAAGCATACCGAGGATGACATTGATGAGGAGTGCTTGATGTTGTGTTGTCTGAACTATGAGTTGCAGAGACAACATGAGACATATGATGTCTCCAAGACATTGTCCTAGTATGTCATGACAGAAGGAGATGCAGTAAGGTATTCACACACTCAATATGATTGGGTATGTGGAAAGACCTGACTAAGAAGGATTCCCTCTGAGCCAAGAGTTGGCTATTGGTATGATACTGCAAATGTTGTGAGAATCATACAGTTCATGATAATCTACAATATGAACAACTTTGACAAACGTTGACAGAGTTGTTGGATATGTTGAGGATAGTAGAGGCAAAGATGAAGAAAGACAAACCATAATCTTTGATGTGATCAAAGAAAAGGTAATTCTTAAGGGCAAGGACAAGGGCAAAGCAAATAAGTGTTCTGATGCTTGCCAGCAATCCAAGCCGTCTTCAGCCTCAAGGCACATGGGGAAAGGGTGTATGAGGGAATTGCCCTCTATATCTGGAAGAACAAAAGAAGATGAAGGAGGGGATGGAGATCTCCACCTAAGGTATCATGAAATGGACCGCTTCTTTATCTGAGGTATATGATACCAAGATATGGATCTATCATATATGATATGCAAGATCCGCAAAGAAGTGATGGCCTTTGTGAAAGGACCAAGAAAGAAGTACCCATCATTGGAGCAAGTGTTGCTGCCATAGATAGGAGTATCTTTCAGTTGATTTCAGCCTAAAGGGCACGAAATAGAGTTGAGAACTGCTATTTCAGATATTGCCAATAGATAGAAACACTTTATTTTTTCATATTGTATGACAATGATGGCAATTAATAAAGTTGATGTTTCAATCTCAAAGATATGATCTTTAAGGCAATTCGTTGTTTATCTTGTGATACATGGTATGCATAAGATAAAATGATACCTAAAGTTATTGATAACTTAAACAATCAAATTAGCATCAATCATGAGAAATTCATTTCTAGTGTCCATATGATGGATAAATCTAGACTCTTTTGGTTAGAGAACCAGTAAGAGACATGAATATCTTGGACATGATTAATCAATTTTCACTAATGGTAGTGGGAGAATGATTATCCTATTAGGTATAATACATATGATGTATTTACATACCTATTGGAACAAATGTTTATACTTCAAAAGGTGTTTAGAGAAATACCAATATGAATATCTTGAAGTGTTCAAAAATATCATAGATAAAGTACAAATTTGGTAAAGTGTTAATTCTTGATGAGATCAATGAATGAAATACTTGGACCAAATGTTTGAGATCCTTTTGACTGATTATGATAGTGTATCATAGTGAACTCATGATTAAGGCATGGTGATGTCTAAATCAAGAAGGAATCATACTCTAAAGAGTTAGAGAAAGATTATCAAATAACTGAATTCTTCTTAATAAAAGAATACCCCTCACTAATAAAATAAATTAAGAATCACAAGGGTTGTGAGTTCTTATATCCTTAACAGATACACCTTAATTATCTATGTGATGAGTTGTTCATGTGATGAGTCAACTATCTAGATAAATATGAGGAACCGAATTTTGAGTTATGGTTTATGACCATTACATCCTAAATGACATCTATGTCAACCATAAGGTATGACCTTGATGATAGCACTCATTGGATGAAATCCATAAGTGCAAATAAGTCTTAAGTGTTAAGACACATGTATAACATTTTGAGAAGGATGATGCTTGTTGATTGCAACTTAATGACTAAGACATTTGGCATATGGATACTAAAACCGCATTCCTATGAGGAATAAAACAAGGATGTGTACGTGACACAACCTATAAGGTTTATGAATCCATTAATGCTAATGAAGTCTATAAGTTACAATGGACTAATCAATGTGATTGATTGAGTATAAGCAACTCAGAATTGGATCTTTACTTTGATAATATAGTCAAAGGGTTTGACTGATATGTCAAAGATAAAGAAGGGATCTGTGATTTAGTGGGAGCGTGTTCACATTCCACATGTTGATGTGAAATGGAAATGTTCTAGAATGGAAATCCAAAAGTGGAAATTATCTTTAAGGAAGATAGAGATGTTTCCTATGTGATAGGAATAGAGATCTATAGAGATAGTTCTCAAAAACCTCTTGACCTATAAGGAGAAAGCATACATTGGCAATTTGTACTGAAGGGTTCGGTATGCACAGATTCAGTGGGAGAAAACTTGTCCATGTTACATGGAGTTAGTATCTCAAGGCCAAGTGTTCAATTCTTATGAAGAATGGAAACACTAAGAATAGATATGGATCTATCATGTATGTAATCATCCCATTATCTTGCATGTCAAGAACAAAATGCATTCATCATCTTGTATGTATGACATGGCAATATGATATGCTCATTCTAATAACTCGTATGTGGGACATGATGAGTGGATGTATGTATGCTTCCAGTAAGGGTTACTGGAATACCATGAGAACTTGATAAGTACTTGTGAGGTACTAGTTTTATGGAGATAAGGAAGATTTCAATGTAAAGAATTACATTGATGCGAACTTCCGGAAGGACAGAAAATTAATCGTAAAATATATATAAGATATATATAAAAGTGAACGTTTGTTGATAATTGGAAACGTTCCAATAAAATCACTTAAAAGGAAATGCCGAGTATCCGTGTGTTAGAGAACATCAGTGGATACTATATGGATCTGGAAGTTCATGAGATGAACTTATAGATATTCCGGTCATTGATGACAAGTATGGAATCCTTGATCATGCAATGTGGCTAAAGGTTAGCAAAGGAATACTGGATCACATATTACGACAACTCCATCTCATACATGTGACGTACAATGAAGAGATGTGAGACATGCAATTTATACTGACTTTGGCAAGGTGTTGCCATAACTCACTATGTTCGCACTAGAGCACAGTAACATGTGGGACATGTTTGAAGATCACTATGAATATGATTCAAGAGTGATTGGCTCGCAGTGCAAGTGGGAGTCTATTAGTATGTATGCCATGAGAGCCAATCATGGGATGATTGAAGGGATACATTAAGATTGATTTGATAAACATCAAAGGCAAGCTTCCAATTCTTTCTGGTTCAGTCATATGAGATAGTGATAGAACAGATTGAATGTCTAGAGAATGACAGTACTCAATGACGCATGCTTTCAGGTTGAGGACCTGAACGATGAGATCATACGGATGCTAAGAGTTTGTACATTCTTGTTATGTCCCTAGTCGGATGTCATTGTGGAAGGTAGATAGACAGAAATGACACACAAGACTAGATTGTGGTGTTGGTTGATGATAGAATCTCATTAGTCATGATATAGAGATATCAAACCAAACACATAGGTACTTGTTAGAGAACAAGTGTACCAGACAGACCCACCGTGAGTTTGACACATGGAACCATGACATGGTAGTCACAATCAGTACTCATAGTGATGGTGGTGAGTGTGATTCTTTGACCTGAAATCACTACACTCAACACATGTCGTTGGGAACACTTTGACATCATCAAACGCAATCCTGAAACATGGATTGTTATAAAGGTGATGATTGGGTGGCTTTGACACATGGGGCTTTTGAGGGGTGAGTGATAGATATGGGATTTGTCCCTCCTGAAGGAGTTTGATATCCATGGCCACTTGATGAGTAGGATTGAGAAAGGCGTGCACACATGTGTGAGTCAGTATGTGATACTGATGTCATAACATATCTCTTCCAATCTACTCTGAGATCAAGAAAATGAATGAACGTTGACAGGATGACTGTTCCATGCCTCAAGTTTATTCGGGATATCAGTGACAAAGGAATTATACATTCACTGTAACACGATTCACGGATTGTAGGATTGAAAGTTGTTCTCCAACTTTCTATTTCACTTGGGTAGCATTGATGTGTGACTAGGCACCGCTCTTTGCTTGTGAAGTCATAAGTGTTATGGACTTTCACTGCCAACGTGAAATTGACCTGTAGGGTCACACACATAGGATTTGACCAGGAAGAGGATTTTTGTCCACAAACAATGTTTAGATTGATTACTAAAGGAGTTTAGTAGTTCAATTAAACACTCAATTAATTCTCAATATGATAATGTTCAAAGGTGTTGGACATATTGATTGGAGTATCAAATTGATTGAAATCACAATTGACTGATTCTGCACAATCTGCACTCCCAACCGATCAGCTCATGAGATGAACCGATCGGCTCAGCTTGGTGAACCGGTCAGCTCAAGTGTTGAGTCGATCGGCTCAAGATCAGGGTGAACCGATTGCTTCAAGTGTTGAAACGATCTATTCAACTGGTGCAACCGAGCAAGTTGGGAAAGTAGGATTGGTGAGAATTTTCCTTTCATTTCACTTGCCCAATTTGATTGGGAAATAGGATTGGTATTCGATACCAATTAGAAACAAAAGAAGGAAAGTCAATCGGGAACCGAACAGGACCACCAACCGATCGGTTGAGGTGTCAACTGACCGGTTAAGGTCCCCAACTGACCGTTTCAATTATGAAATGATCGATTCAGGTTGTGGGTTGGTTGTTTTTGGTGGAAAATCTCGAACCATTCTACTCCTGCTTTAGTCCCATATTGCCCGAGATAGAGAACCTTGTCCCATGACCCTCCTATATATAGGGGTATTGGGGGCTTCTCAAAGTACAACTCAGTGCAACCAGTTGCTCTGCAAAGTTTTCGTTCTCTCTAGTTTTGGTAACTGAGAGAGAGCCCGAGCAAGTGCTACCCGCAAAGAGAGGTGCAGCAAGGGAAAGACAATTGTAGTTGCAACTGGAGGCAGGAGAGTGTGTTGGCGACTAGTACGTCAACAGGAGGGTGCGACTCCTTCCAATTCCTTGTGGGACAAAGATATTGGAGTTCCAGGTGGTCCGTGTGGACTACTTCAGAGGCGGGAGGTTTCTGCCGCTAGGAGGACAACCTTCAATCCTTTCAGTCCCGATGCGACCAGGAGCTGCACAGACACCGTCCAAGACAGGAGGTGAAGACCGCGCAAAGCACGAGGTATTGTCGCCGAGCAAGCCTCGGGACAAGGTATGATTCCACAAACCATCCTTTCTTATTGTATAGACGTTGACGGGTTTCCTTGTTCCGGGTTTAGGGGAGAAAAAATTTGTTTCCACAGCCTTGTCTGCCTCCCCTATAACCCAACAACAGGGCTACGCTCGTGTGAGCCCAATACGTGTATTCCCCGATTGGATGGAAGCTACATTTCCATATGCCTACCCGAATATTGATACTCTTGTTGAGGCAGAAGGCAGGGTGATATTGTGGCCCAAAGCAGATATCTACACTACTGAAATTGTAAGATAAATTTACAATACTTTAGATTGTTAATGTGTATATATGAGGTCAATTGATCTGAAATTATATATAGAGGTTAAAAAGAAGACACCCGGAGCATCTAGGCCTCCACCTCCACTTCCTGCATTACCAAGTTGGGTTCCAACTGACCTAAAATACCCGTTAGGTCCTGCTTGTAGGGGAATGGCATGTTGGCTACGGACACATAATATACTTTGCCCTATAATTGTTTCTTTAAAGGCGAATTATGCATGTTAATCATATGAAAGCTCTTTATTTATACAAAATATTATTGAGCTGTTAATATATGATTGGATGAATACATCAATGATAGAGACATGGATAAGGTGAGATCTTGTTTATACATCCATATACCTTGTGTAAGATCTGGTGATCTGGTTTCTTATATATTAATGCATACATAATACATGTTTTGTAGCTACTTAGTCAAAAATCAATGTAAACAATTTGCATTTGACCATGTGGGATTTTTGATTCCATCATTGATTATGGTAGCTAAAGACCCTGATAGTGTTCAACAATACTGTATAGATGCTTTTACAATTTTCGATCAGCAAAAGAAGATGATAATAATAGCTCCATTCAATGCCAAGTAAGTTTACTTTACTTATAATTTGGACTTAAGAAAATTACATTTTTATTGTGGATTTTGAATTATTAATTTTTAACCTTTTTACCTCTAGCAGTAGGCATTGGGAGTTACTAGTTATTCTCCCTAAGACATTCACTATTTATTATCTAGATCCTGCGGGGAGTACATTGAATACTAAAATTGGACACATAATAAGATTGCCATTATTCTGGTGAGAAATATTTCATTTTTATATCCGTTAACATCTATTATTACATTACTATTTAATTATGCAATTTACTGTGTTACATTAACATTTAGGGGTTCAGATGCATTAAAAAAGGATGGAGGAAAGGTCCCCAGGAAAAAGAACCAACCAATAATTTGGGAGAACATGAAAGTAAGTTCCCAACTCCAATGTATATATTATTTATATGAACTGTGCTTAGTTATATTTTTTAATATTTTGTATGTTTCAATTTATAGTGCACTACACAAGACAACGGTTGGGCATGCACATACTATGTGATGCGATTTATGCAGATGATTATCCAATATGCCGCATTAGACATCGATACCATACATGAGGTATTATATATAGTCTCATTAGTTAGTATGAAATATATCAATCTTATTTTTATATTATTACTTATATATATACATCATTCTCTTTGCAGGTGTTTGAAACTGACCACACTATAGGTAAATGCTTAAAAGATGTGCATGCTCCATATACGATGGAAGTATTAAATGAAGTAAGAGAAGAATGGGCAAGAGTCATACAAATAGTGGGGACTGTAAGATATAATTGGGATGCTGATAGCAATGTTGAATGATATTTTGTAAATGAATATTTCTGAATGTTTATACATGTCTGAATGTTTCTACATGTATTTGAATGTTTCTACATGTGTGAATGTGAGAATTGAATTGATGTCTGAATGTATCTACTTGTGTGAAAAGTATATTTGTTGATTTGCAGGTTTGTGGCCTGTTTGTTGGATGATATCAATGGATGTCATAAACCTGCAGTTCAGAAAACTGAATTGCAGGTTCTCATCCTGCTGACCAGCCACAGCAGGCCTACAAACTGATAAGAAAAAAAAATTAAAACATAGGTGTCGGTTATTTATAGAAAATTGTCATCAAAGGCTTATAGCGTCGATTATTGGATAAAAACCGCCGCCTAATGTGACAAACAACCCGACCGTGCAGGAAAGCACGACCGTGGTGGAAATGGCATCGGTGATTTGTATAAAACTGACGCCTATAGTCTAAACACGGCCGTGTAGGGAAGCATGGCTGTGGCGTCTGGGAATATGGCATCGGTTGTTTAGTTGCAAACCGACGCAGATAGTTTCCTAGATGGCGCCCTTTTTGTGACGCGAAGCCTTTTGGCATCGACTTACTATAAATAATCGACGCCTATCAGTGCCCTGCTGGCGCGTTTTCGGTGGCGCGAAGCCTTTTGGCGTCGGTTATACAACCGACACCAAAGAGTGCGACCTTTAGCGGCACCAACATAGGTGTCGCTATAGAACCGTCGCTAAAAGGGCATAAACAACCGACACCAAAGGCCTGTTCTATAGTAGTGATGGTCCGAATGTTATGCCTGAATTTTCTTTAGCTCGCCTTGAAGTTCATTGATCTTTTTTTTCCGATTCCCAAACTTTTTTACCGCCCACCTATTGAGATGATCTTTGCAATTATTTATCCTTGTCTTCAGGTCACCCCCACTTTTCCATGCTTCCCCAATAATGGTTTCACACTCCTCCTCTCCTGCCCACATAGGCTCAAATTCAAAGAACTTTCTTCTTCTTCTCCATTTTTGTTTTCTATTCTTAGCTATCAAGATGATAGGAGCATGATCTGACTCATATATAGGAAGATGGATGATCTTGCAGTGACTAAGTAAATCCCACCATTTGAGTTCCGGTAGATATCTATCAAGTCTTTCTTGCACAGGAGTTCTTTCTGACAGCCCACATCTCCAAGTGTAGATGTTTCCTTCAAAACCAAGATCCCCCAATTCAAAGTCATCAATAGTGTCCCTAAAGTTCTGCATGAACTTTTCCCCTCTGAGTGGTCCACCTTTCTTCTCAGAATTAGAAACTATCTCATTAAAATACCCAAAAAAAAGAACTGGTTCCTCAGCCTCAGCCTCAGCCTCAACCTTTAGCCTCCTCATCAAGTCCCATGTCTTTGCTTTGTTCTGCTGATCTACCCACCCATATATCTCAATCGCATGCCAAGTGGTCCCTGTATCATTGTCTTTGACTAGACTGGTGACATGTCTATTAGAGTAGTTGAGAACCTCCACCTCTGTATCTTTCCACCAAAAACTGATTCCTCCTACCCGGCCTGTGCTAGAGATGCTCAGGCCATATTTGAACCTACAAATTATTTGAACTCCCTCCATCTTCTTCCCAGAGATCATAGTTTCCATAATGAAAACTATATTCGGGCGCTCTCTCCAACACCACGATCGGAGAGACATGCACGTGTCAGGGTCGCCCAAGCCCTGACAGTTCTAGCTGAAGAGTTTCATTGTTCTTTGCGGGATTGGACACTGCCGATCTCTGCTACTTGGGTCTCACAAACCCTGGTTGAGGTAGATCCCCCTGTTGAAGTTTGCTTTGCCTTCTTCTCACCATACCCAGTCATTGGTAGTTCATCAAGCTCCATGTCACACCACTCTGTGTTCCTGTCTCTCTTTCCTACCCATTTTTCCCACATCACCTCCTCCTCTGGGATGCTGAGTCGGGCACCTCTACTCATTTTGTACACCCACAGTTGATGTTTCTTTTTTGCTTGGGTTGAACTCGACAATTTCTTTTCTTTTGGTCCAACAGCCTTCCTCCTTTGTGCTCTAGTGATTACATGATGATCCCCTTTAATTTTGTCATTGATATGTCCCTCATCATGTTGTCATTGTAGGAGGGGTGTCGTTGGTTTGGATACATTCACATGCTTGCCCTTCCCCTCACCACCATGTTGACAACCTGACTTCTCTATCCCGTCTCCATCACCCTCTTCTTCCTGCACTACATGTGCAACTTCATTTATATTAACACTCCCAACCCAGTAACCTCCATCATCCATGCAAAGCTCCTCATACTGCCTGCTATGCATCGTTACCACTCCCTCGTCACTCGTTACCTCCCTGACGCCCCGCCCTACTGGGCGTTGCCTGGCGTTACCCAACGTTACTCCGTCCCTCCCTTTTTGCCCCGCTTGGCCCCCATTGCTTTCCAACCCATCTACCGACTCTACCCTTACGTTCCTCAGACCCCCACTGTTGCGCCCACCGTTCCGACGACCGTCTAGACGACCGTCTCTTTCTGATTGCCACTTGCCCCTTGCCATTTCTCCTTCCTCACCACCCACCATCCTCTGCGACTCCCCAACACAGCCGCCCCTCTTTGTTCTTCTATCCAACGACACAATGTCATCGTTCTCCCCCACACCCATCACCTCCCTGCCAACGCTACATTGATTGTGACGTTGTGTTGCTCTGTCTCGCATGTCCATCATCACTGCCCCATCGTTGCCACTTGATGCATCCCCAACGCTGCGCCCAGGAAAAATTCGATGTGCACCCTCCATCTCGTTGTTGTTTTGATGCTCCGGTTGTGTCTCGCCTGATCCGCTGTGTGCACGGCTTCCTTGTTGGGGTTGCGTCTCTGTCTTGTTCATTCTAAACATGAGTTTGTGCATTACTGGTCTGTTGTGCCCCCCGATGTCACACTCGAGCCTCCGTTGCTTCCATGGTGACGCCCGCAACCAGTTCCCCCACCGTTGCACATGGTCTTGCTCAGCGCTGGCTCCCTGGAAGTCTTTGTCTATGTGCCCAAGCACTCCACACACAAAGTAAAAATTGGAGAGACGTTTGTATTTCACCTCTATCTCCACGATGCTGCCTCCTTTTATTTTGATCTTCAGCATTCGCTTCAAGGGTCTAGTGACATCAAGCAAAACCCTAACATGGGTAGACGCATCCCACCTTGATCCGTCAGTGTCCACTTTAGTTACTTCTCTGACCCACCCATCAATTTCACGAACCATGCTTTCTCCTGTATAACCTAGATGGAGTCCATACAAATGTATCCAAAATGGGCTCCTATTGATGATGACCTACTCTAGTTGTTCCTCCTTGTAGACCTCTTTGAACATTAGTAGCCATCCGTCAAAGTGCCAAGGCGCCGCGTCGATGACACTCTGCCTATCGCGCCAGTGAGTGAACTTCATTACAAATATCTCCCGTTCCAATTGCTTGAAATCAACCTTCTCTTTGAGACTCCATGTCTGCGTTAGAGTCCTCTCAATAGTTCGGAAATTGTATGTACGATCTGTCAGCAGATTCCCTATCAACGCCAACTCCGTATGGTCCTCCTCATCGATGTTGCCCACTGGTTGGACATCAATGGGTTCCTCTTCCTCATATGAGAGCCGAAGACCTGCATATATGTCAACTAACTCTGCCGCCATCTAGGAACGGGATCGGAAGATAACCTAACCGCTTGAACCTGTAAGAGATGAAACCCTAGATGGGTGGGAAAGACGTCCACTACTCGGAACCCTAATCACCAGAGCGATAGGAAGCGAGGGGACAAAGTTAGATCTAAATCTATTTTTAGTGGATTCCTCGCATATTTCTGAGAAAATTTCATGTATAACTTATTAGGATCAGAGTTACCAATAAATAGATAGGATTTTTGCATAAGAACCTTACTTTGGCTAATAGTCGTGCACCACGTGTCTATTCTTTTCTTTTCTTTTACGAATTATTCTTCCTTCGACTCGCAGATCCTACTGCTAGATCCATTTACTTGGTCACCCGGATACACTCACTCCTTTGCGAGAACAAGCCCCGCGCGTCTGCTTTGTTCTGCCGTGAGAACAGAGCCTCGACTCCATGGCTGATCCTCCCATCTGTTGACGAGATTATGCACACGACCTCCGTGCCATCGACCCGCCCTTCACAGACCAAGCATCCACCATCGGCAGGATGAAGAAACTCCACACCACCAGGATCTCATCCTCATTGCGGGATGTTTTTCTCTGCAGAACCAGTGAAGCGCATTGTTGTGCTCTGCACGCCCAAGACACCTCTGAAGCCAATAGTATCTGCGCAGGGCTGGATAAGGGGTATGATCCTCTCCTTGAGCCCACATCCTGAATTAGTGTGCCTTATATAGGCACAAACCTCAACAGTTTAAGGTTCCCTTACCTGCTGGGATGTCTAGTTGAACAAAATGTTGGGGGAAATCCCAATCCCACAAGAAAAAAAGGAAACCACGGTTCTTCTGGTCCGGATTCTTCCCCCAAAACTGATGGGGAAAGCCCCAGATCCACACATGCCTTGTGTGACAAGAAAAATGAATCACAAAGTCTCCCTTTATTTTTCCCTTTTCCTATCTCAAACGAAAAGCAGCCACTGTTGGATTAAGATCCAACGCCTGTCAGGCCACGAGTAAGAACAATTGAATTGTGACATTTAATGTTATTCTTTACAGTTTAGGAAACTTACAAAATTCATATCTCCCAAATCGTTTATCCTTGTAATCTCAAATTTTGAGGGAAAGTCTATAATGACTTAATCCACTTGTGTACCATATTTGGGACTCAAACTCAAAAGTATGAGATGTTTTTTTTATATGCAAGTTGTTTCTTAATAAGGTATATTTTAAGCATATTTTCTCTCTCTTAATCTTTTATATTCTTTATTTGACTTCCTTTTACCATTAGAAACCATTTGGACTCGAAATATTTTCCAAGATGGTGTCATTATCCATATTGCCACATATTTCTTGTATTATTATCATTATCTCACATTTCTTCTAAACAAAGCAATATTTAATTAATCTTTTCCCTTTCTCGTTGTATTATCTTTGCAACTTGGACTCCTTGGACATCAAGAACCCTAAAGGCATGAAATCCAACTTTGGATAAAATTCCTTTTCCTTCTAGTGGTTTCTACATCTTTCTTTTCTCCTTTTCTCATTTAATCATTTAATAATTGAATTTCCTTTTTCATTTCCTTGTTATTGGGCCCAATAGCCAATAAAGCCCACAAATAAATCAACAAGGCTATTTTAAACGAAATTCATGCATTCAATCAAAAGACATCATTATTTGTTCATTTATCTTTATTATGAGAAATTACATTTCTCACCAAATGAACCCAAAAATTGGGGTGGTAACAATAATGCTAAAAGTAACTCTTTTATGATACTCTTGGAAATGGCATACTTCCTATGACTGATGAACACTTATGCTAAGCAAAAAGTTCACTTGTGACATGTTGAACCTTCTACAAAATTTCATATGAATATGATGTTCCTATAGGAAGTTATTACTATTTTTCCTAAATGACATTTCAGGTTGTGATTTGACCTTGTTTGATGCTTAGGCCTCTCCAGGGCCAAGAGTGATTGAACATACCATGATGGAGTAACATGGAACATATCTCAAACATTTTATACCTTTGGAAATTGTATTATACAATTCATTTTGTAAGCTTACTTTAGGAGCTTGTATGTAACTTGGTTGATGCAGTCAAGATACTCAAACAACATAATTAATCAAGTGTAACCCTAATCATGTAGTGTCCTGAGTTTGTAGAACTATTTCAGTGTTAGAATTTGTTGGATAGTGAAATGAGTAATCCATAGAGGAGCTTGTATTCATATATTGTTGAGTATATGTAGGTGCAAGGAGGTTTATATCTTCCATCCAGATCCCAAAGTTTTGGAAAGGGGTCGAGGCCATGTCTCAGAGTTGATATGTGTTGAGAGAACTGTAGTCTTAACTTGGATTTTGATGGTTAATACCCTGGTATCTAGTGTTGTTGCATGTGTACCCAGGACAAAATAGGATGTCTTTAGTAGTCAGGCCGATGTGCCACTACAAATATTACTCATACTGGCTGAGGGAAAGAGATCTTAGGATTTCAGACATCCTAGATCTTATACGGGGTTGATATTAAATTCATTGTGGTCAGCCAAAAGTTTGAGTGGTACACCTCAAAATATCTATGTATTAATAAAATGGCTAATCCAGTTGTGTAGCATATCTGTTAGGGTCACATGGTGACTCACATTTGCATAATCTATAGATAATTTATAATGTGGTAAGAGAAATCAATTGCACTTATGATTCTAGCTTTTCTTGATCTTTTGTGTAAATTATATTAATCTTTCAAATTTGTAATATTATCTATTTTAAACGTTTAGATTCCATAATCTTCTTTATGAAAAACATGTTTTTGAGAGTTATATCTCTTGGTGGTACATGGGTCTCACCTCGTGGTCACCACATATTTTTAGGTGATCATCAACAGTGTTGTTAGACCCATGGCAGTGAGGAGTAGTTTATAGATCCCTAGAGGGAGAAGGTTGGTGAGCTTTTAGTGAATCCTAGAGTCATCCTTGTATTCTTAGGTCCAGGCGGGGAAATTTTGCAAATGATTTACATCGACATAAGATTTTGGTAGTGTACTTGTATTTGTACATGTTGTAAATATGTGGGAAATATATTTCTGTATAACAGGTTGTGGCTGAGACCACATAACAGATGTAAAGATAGCCAGTATGGTTGTAGTTATATGCAAGATGATGGACATCTATGTAAATGTTCTTTGATAGGTTTATAAAGTTATTTTGGTTGTTTTGCACCTTTGTAATAATATCAATAATCAGTTTTTGATTGGCATATTGGTTTTGACTACTATCGTGTAGCGTGATGTGTTTTCACAATTGTCATGTTCCCAGCAAAATATTTTCCAATATAGGTTGCTACATGCAATCTATGACATTAGGTGTGACACCCTTTTCCACACAAAGAGAGATTACTCAAAACAAAGAACGAAATTATTATTAATAGCAATATTACCACAAAATAGGTAAATTAAAACCATTTGCAAAGCATTATCTCAAGCGGAAGTATTTTATAAACAAGTCTTCAACTTAGGCCATATGTATCTCATATATTCCAAAAGATGATACATATCATGTTCAAAGGATGTTAAGTGACAATTGTTACATATTACAACATGTTTATATGTACATGCCATTTCTATACACTCATGGTAAAAAGCCAAAATCTACGTGTCGATATGTAATACAACAAAATTTCTCCAAAGACCTAAGAGTATAGGGATGACACATAGGACTCTACTACAAAACTCTAACTAGCTACATGTCCAACCTTCAAATAACTACTTCTCTCCCTACCACTCAACACCTATACTGCGAACTCAACCTCCTTGTCTACGACCACCTAAGGAGTTGTGGAACCCATGGAGTGAGACCGAACATCCCAACGAGAGGTATAACTCTTCTTCAACATCTATTATAAACACATTTATATAACAAAACAGTTAAATAGAGAAGGTATTACTATTGAGTAGTCTAAACAATTACAACTGAGCAATAGAACAATTTATACTTTTAAAAGGAATATGAAGAACATGTATAACTGTTATAAACTAAACATTACAAGAAATAAGGAATGGGGTCATCCAATGTGATTCGTATTTGACCCTAAGAAAATATACAACTCGGTTGTATTATCACTTTTATCATTATGCTCTGAGGAATTGAGGCATACCACTCAAATCTAACTGACCACTGCTAAGTCAAAATCAATACCATACAAGATTAATGGAAGAGTCAGACTTCATGATCATCACCAACACTACTAGTCAGTTCGAGTCTGCAATGCAGTGACATAATAATCAAACAGCAAAGAAAACAACTTGTAGTCAAAGCTTCAGGCCCGTAGAGACAACAACTCATAGTCAATGCTATGATCATGTAACACAACTAGTCTACCTTGGTTCATGGAATAGAACTAGAGAATAGGCTCACACATGGCCTTTATATTATAAATAAAATACCACTATTACAACAATTTAAGGATACAAGGAGTTATCATCACTGGTACCCCACATATTCAACAATATGCACTCCGAGTTTCCCGCATGAGTTACTCATTTCACAATCCAGCTCAATATTGGTGTTGAAGATGGATCTATGGTACAAGGAAACTACATGATTAGGGTTTAACTTGATTATATATTCAATTGGGTATCTTTTTATGCATCAATCAAGTTACAATGTATTAACCCTAAACAAATTATACAAATTAAAGGTAGATTACAACTTCAAAAGATATAAAATGTACAAAGTGAGAACTTGTCTCATCACCACATGACACCTATATTGCAGCCATTACAAGGTAATCAATAATATCACATCTCAATGGGATATCAATCCCTTACTTTATGCATAAAGCACTTGCTAGGTCATTAGACCAACTCATGTAACTCTTGCACTTTCAGTTATCACAGTATGCCTCAACATTACTCATAATCACCACCTTGTATTACATAGGGATCATCATAGCATACTCATAGCAATTACATTCATCTCACCTCAAGTTATTGTTAAACAAGTAGGAGACAGAAAGCACCATCATATAATAATCACTTCAATTAGAATAAGCACATGTATCTCATTGTCATAAGATTAGGGTTAGGGTTCATATGTATTTTACTAGGGTTTCATATCATTCTACAACCTCTAACCCTAATACCATAACCTCCCATATTGTTGGAGAGTACTAGGGTTAAGCATTATTATTTATGATTAGCCATCCCTAATCACATCATCTTATTTAAACTATTACACTATGTATTCATCATGTACATGTATGTGTTTAGGTGTCTCGACTGCTTCACAACACATGGTCTCAACCACCTTCAACACTTGGTGTAGACCTCTCATAACATATGGGTCTCGACCACTATAACACATGTGTATCGACTGACACACATCCCATATTCTTAACCTCTCACAACCCATGTCACAATCGAGACACTACACATTGTCTCGACCCTAGGTGTTACAACCCTAACATAACACAGATGGGGCGTTGCGACCACAACACTAGGAAGCATGCAATGGAACATAACAACCAAAACTCCTCCAAGGAGTGTTGCAACCATCACACCACAGGGTGTGTCGCAACTGAGACACAATAGAGTGTCGACCCAACAGTCACAAGATGTTATGACTTTAACCCTTTGGTGTCACGGTTGTAACCAACCTACCTTTAGCCAATTATGACCCTCACACAAACTGAATAAGTGTCTCGACCATCGGACTTAGCCAAACTTAGTCGCAACATCAACTAATAGGTTGGGAGACCATGTAGTAATGTTGCATTACCAGTGTAGCAACCACCCTTAGGTTTAGGGGTGTCGTTGTCAAAACCACCCACTTCAAGATTGTCGAACATGATGGAAGACAAAAGGATGTCTCAACCACATGCCCAATTCCATAACAGATTAGAATCAAGGTCGAAATAGGAAATCAAACCAAGTATACCAAACGTCACCTATGAACAAACCCTCTATACTAAGGTGTTCATCAACCCTAATTCATGGATCATAGAATATCATCAAAGGAGTTGTATTTAGAGAGGGAAATTTGGGGTTCTTGGGTATGTTATAACACTCAAAACCTATTATTATTCATGGTAACCAAACCATTATCAAATATTAGTATTCCATAGATGATAATCTAAAAGAACACATCAACATTTCAATCATCACAAAATTGGGTGGATAATGATTTTGGGTTTAATTTGAAAGTAATCCTTTCAAGAATACTACAACATTAAATCCTAATATCATCATACTTACAACCATAAAGAATCACATTTTTAAGTTTAAAACAAATAGCATAAGATCATATTTTAGATGCACAAAATAGATGTGGAAAGTGTTACATAGACTGCCTGATTTGGAGAGAATCAACCTCTTAAGATCTCAATCTCCAAAAGCTTCAACCAAGCTTCAATTCTTCAGCCAAAGGATCAACTCAAAGAAGAATAAAGCCATTATCACAAGATATTTCAAGAAAGTGGGAAAATAGTCCTAGGCCAAACCAAAGAACAAAGGAGAAAGAGATGAAATCATCCTCTCACTCGGGTTCCATCTTGTCAAAACATGATTTATGATTCTTGTGAAGAGGAGTTCTTCAAGAAAAGCCACCATGGATAGTCCATAGTCTACAACCAAGGAGGAAGAAAAAGATGATGGAGGTTTCAAAAAAGAAAATGTGATCCAGGGAAAAAGATCACTTACCAAAATAAGAATCACAAAGAATGTCCACTAAGATGTTGATCTATCACAAGATCTTCCTCAAACATGGTTGATCGGCCACTAAGGTTTCAAAATATGACCATCCTTGGTCCTAAAGCTCCAAGGATGATCCAAAGGAAGAAAGAAGAATTTTGGGCCGAAAAAGCTGCTCTCTTGTGAAGAGAAGGGGTTATATAACCAAAGGAGGAGGGAAGTAAGGGATTATGAAGTGTCAACAAGATAGATCATCAAGGGAAGCATGCCCTTCAAAGAGATAGTATTTCCTCCACTCACATGCTTAATTATAAATGTTAATGTTAATCCAGCAAAAGTTTCTCAACCAATTAGGTAGGTTACCCCTTGTCTCGGTTGAGACGCTACCATGTACACATGATTTCAACCAAAACCCTAAAACACCATATGCAATTTGTCGAGACACTAGAAGACAAAATGTTTCAACCATCCTCACCTATAGGTTGTATCGATCAAGACCACACATCCAAAGCATGTGTTTTGGTATCTACCCTCACCAAAAGTGTACATGTCATAACATCAAATCCTAAGTCAATCGCCATATCAACTAAGCAAACCCTAGAAATCCTAGAGTCGCCATGTGATGTCACATCACCACACATGATTCAAACAAGGCACCCCATAGCACCATCTTCTCTCTCATGATGCCCACATAAAAAGAAAATTCTTTTCATGTTACATTTTGCAAGATAACCCTCACTTATGGGTAAATTGCATAATAGTCCAAAATAAGCACATATATTACAAGGTAGCTCAAACATCAATCAAATTTGACCAAAATGAAAATGTAAGCTTGTCACATGATAATAAGACATCTAATTATGCAAAGTATTTACACTTAAGCATTAAGCTAGGTCAGGAGTCTTAAAACTATAAACCCCTAACAAAGATTTTGCCCCCAAAATTCTATGCAAAACGAGATGGATACTTCTTTCGTGTCTCATCCTCAAGCTCCCACGTGGCTTCCTCTATGCCACGATGATTCCACAAAACCTTAACTAATATGATGTCCTTCTTCTTCAACTTCTTGATCCTTCTATCTAGGATTAGAACAAGACCCTCTACATAAGATATGTCATTATCCAACTCTACCTCTATAGGCTGAAGAGTCAACTCTGTATCAGGGTGACAATTCCTCAACATAGAGATATAAAACACAAGATGCAACTTTTGCAACTCAGGTGGCAACTCCAACTTATAGGCCACCTTCCCAACACGTACAACCATAGGATAAGGTCCCATATATCTGGGAGCTAGCTTACCCTTTTTACCAAACCTTAAAACACCTTTCCAAAGAGAGATTTTGATATACACCATGTCCCCCACATGAAACTCTAAATTTCTATGATGGTTATTAGTGTAAGACTTATGTTTGTCCTATGCTGCCTTTAGCTGTTGTTGAATTACTTTGATCTTTTCTATTGTTTGCTATAAAAATTTAGGACCTAGGATCTTATACTCACCCATCTCATACTGACACAAAGGAGATCTAAAATTTCTCCCATACAATGCTTCGTATGGTGCCATGTCGATGCTCCTCTGATAGCTATTGTTATATGTGAACTCTATCAAACTAAGGTGCATATGCCAATTGCCTAAAAATTGCAACACACAGGCTCTTAGAAGATCCTCAAAAGTTTGTATTGTCCTCTTAGACTGTCCATCTATATGTGGATGGAATGCAATACTGAATCTGAAGTGCATACCCATCGTTGTATGCAGACATCCCCAAAAGCAACTAGTGAACTGAGGACCTCTGTATAACACTATAGTAGTTGGGATACCATGTAGACATACTATCTCATCAACATTGACATGTGCAAGCTTCTCAGTTCTATACAGATTCCATTGGAAAAAAGTGCATTGACTTAGTCAACTTGTCCACTATTACCCAGATGGAATCATGACCCTTGGTTGTCCTTGGAAATCTAACCACAAATTCCATTGTGATATGATCCCACTTCCATTGTGGCATAGGCAATGGTTGTAAAGTCCATGCAGGCTTTTGATGCTCAGCTTTAACTAGCTGACACACTGCACACTTAGCCACAAACTTAGCTACATCGCACTTTAATCCTGAGCACCAATACAAATATTTCAAACTCTGATACATCTTGGTGCTACGTGGATGCATAGTGTAAATAGAAGAGTGAGCCTCTTCTAGAACTAACATCCTCAGATTATCCACATATAGCACCATTGTCCTCCCATGATAATACACGGTCCCATTATCATATTCATGGAATCCATCACATTTCTCATTTCCCAACTCTTCTTGATTTGTTGTACCACAATATCATTCTCCTGCACATCTCTGATCTGCTGACTCAATGCCAGCTTTACTTGTAACTATTCCAACAAAATTGCTAACATAGACACCTCCAACTGTACATTCATCTATAGGAGAGAAACCAACATATCTCTTTCATGACATAATAAAGCACTCAATTGTGCCTTCTCAATAGATGATGATGAAGAAGACTTCCTACTTAAAGCATCTGCCACTACATTCTCCTTCATTCGATGGTAATATATGGGACAACCATAATCCTTTATCAACTCCATCTAGCATCATTGTCACATGTTCAACTCTTTTTTTGAAAAGATATATTGCAGGTTTTTGTGGTCAATGTAGATTTGGCAGTTCTCATCATACAAGTAGTGTCTCCATATCATCAAGGCATGGACCACATCGGCTAACTCTAGATCATGCATTAGGTAGTTCTCCTCATGTTTCTTAAGCTCTCGTGAAGTGAAAGAAATCACGTTCTTATCCTACATAAGCACACAACCCAGACCATTCTTGGATGCATCATAAAAGACAATATAACCCTTTCCTTACTCTAATAGCACTAATACTAGTGCACTGGTCAACCTCTCCTTTAAAATCATAAAATATCATTGACATCTGTCATCCCAAACAAATGGAACATCCTTCCTTGTTAATTTTTCTAGGGGTAACACCACCACACTGAAGTTCTTAATGAACCTTCTACAATATACTGCCAACCTAGAAAGCTACGAACCTCCATAGGTGTCTTAGGTTGATCCCATTCCAACAATGACTCTACTTTCTTTGAGTCTACACAGGCTCCTCTAGTAGAATTGTGTGTCCTAGAAAAGCCACTCTCTTTAACCAGAACTCACACTGATGAAACTTCACATACAAGTGGTGTTGCCTCAACAAGGTCAAAGCCTGACGTAAGCGTTGCTCATGATGTTGGATATCTCTAGAGTAGATCAGGATGTCGTCTATAAACACAACTATGAAATTATCTAGATAGGGCCTAAACACCCTATTCATTAGGTCCATAAACATTGTTGGTGCATTGCTTACCCCAAACGACATAACCAGAGACACATAATGACCATACCTTGTGCTAAAAGCTGACTTTGGTATGTCATCTTCCTTAATCTGCACTGGTGATAATCTGATCTCAGATCTATATTAGAGAAGACTATGGAATCTCATAACTGATCAAACAAATCATCTATGTGTAGCAATGGATACTTGTTCTTATTCATCATCTTATTCAACTATCGGTAGTCAATGCACAGTCTCATTGATCCATCCTTCTTTTTCACAAATAGAATGGGAGCACCCCATAGAGATGTGCTCGGTCAAATGAAACCTTTCACAAGTAGGTCTTGCAAATATTTCTTCAGTTCCTGCATCTCAACTGGTGCCATCCTATATGGTGTATGTGCTATAGGTTGGGTATTGGAAACTAGATTGATTTCAAAATCAATCTCTCTGGGAGGAGGTATACTTGGAAACTCATAAGGAAACACATCCTCAGTCTCTTGTACAATTGGCACTTCCTGAATACTAGGACCCTTAGCCATGGTATCCACTACATGCGCCAGAATGCATGACAACCCTATCTCATCCACTTCTCTACTGTCATAGATGAAACTAGACATGTCATAAGAATCTTCATATCACCTTGAAATATCCACAAAACATCCCCATCCACAAACATTGCCACCTTGACACTACATTCCATGATCTCCTAATACTTTTCTAAAGTATCCATCCCAAGGATCACATCAAATATGTGCATATCAAGTGGTAAGAGATCCACTTGAATGCTACGTCTTGAGAAAGATAGAACACCAAGGATGAAAACACTTTTGAAAGGTCTACAGAACCAACTAGAGGAGTTTCTAGATGAAGACTATCTTGTCTACGAATAACATGCAAGGAACATCAAGCTATCACTTCTCTAGCCATAAAGGAATGTATTTCACCCAAGTCAATCAAAACAGATATGAAACATGAAAAAGAAAAATCAGAATGAAATAATTCCATCTGACATGTCACAACTTGAGGGTTCATGACTCCTGCTGGCTTGGTTATTGCATAGAATCTAGTCGTCGCATGTGGTCACCCTCTTCCTCTACCAGGATGTCCTGAAGAACTGGTCAGTGATGCCCATCTGCATCCTCTACCACTGTGTTGTTGTCATTGTTGCGACCCTTGCTGACTCTTCATGGACTTCCCAGTCACCTCTTCATCCTTCACAGGGAAATACCACTTAGTATGCCCCACTTGTTCACACTTGAAACATGTTTTACTCTCATACCAAAATCTAGAAGGCCATGTCACATACACTAACATTGTACTGTGAGCTCCTTTAGATAGAAAACTATGACCTCTGCATCTACTTTGTATCCACTGTGACTGAGTCACTGACCGTTGTTGAGACTGAGGTGTTGAGGACCTAGGATTCTTGAAGCCTCTAGATGATTATCCTTGGTACTGTACAAGCCTCTTCTTGGCCTGTGTCTCACACTTTTCTATCAAGGACCTCTCAACTCTCCTAACTGATTCCTCAAAAGTGTGAAATCTTTCTTTATTCTTGAAAGATGGCACTGGAGTTGTTAGCTCACTATTCAGACCCTTCTCGCAGTGTCTCATCCTCTCCTTATCTGTTGCATCCATGTGTGGACAAAACCTTAGAAGTTCCATAAACTTAGCTTTATAAGCACTGATTGACATATATCCCTACCGGATATTCTCAAACTATACAATTTTTTCATCCAAGTTAGTCTCTGGAAAGTACCAACTTACAAACTCCCGTAGAAATTCTTCCCAAGTTGTCACAACACACATCCTTTTCTCTTCCTCTATGCCCCACGAGTAGCCGACACTCCCATTCAACAAGTATACAACATGTATCACCTTATCCTATTCAAGGATGTTAAGGATTTTAAAGGCCTTTTCCAACTTAGTCAGGCAATTATCTACATCATCTAGATCAGATGTACCTATATACTCCAACTCTCCAACATGTCAAAGTATCTCAAAAGTTTTCTTAGAACTTTGTGTTTCAACACTTGGAATAGTTACCCTAGGTTGGGCCACAAGCATCCTATCCACCATGTGTATCATTGTAGCCATAAACTGTCTGAACATGTCCCTAAAAGTAGGATTGGCTACATTGGTTGGGTCAACTTGAGGCATTTTTACACAACATTAGCCCTTTCGTGCCTCCTAGCACGACCTCCTAGTCTTGGAACACCGCTCTCATCAACATGTTCTTTGTGTTCTCTAGACATCTTTTCATCTCTTTTTCTTTTTTTTCATAGGTAGAAGTGACCATAAGATATACTAGAGAACACTAGAATAGACTCAAACCCTAGTCCTTGTCCTTGTTGACTCATTATACCTATAGCTATAATACCAACCAAACTGTGACGCCCTCTGCCACACAAAGTGAGATTACTCAAAACAAAATGTAGAATATTTATTAATAGAAATATTACCACAAAATTAAATTAAAACCATTAGCTAAGCATCATATCAAGAGGAAGTAAATATATAAACAAGCCTTCAACTCAGGCCATGTTTATCTCAAATATGCCAAAAGATGATACAAATCATGTTCAAAGGTTGTTAAGCCACAATTGTTGCATATTACAACTTGTTTATATGTACATGCCATTTCTATACACTCATGGAATGAAGCCAAAATATACATGTCGATATATAATACAACAAAATTTCCCCAAAGACCTGAGAGTATAGGAATGACACATAGGACTCTACTACAAAACTCTAACTAGTAGCATGTCCAACCTTCTGATAACCACTGCTCAACCAGCAGCCCAGCACCTGCACAACAAACTCAACCTCCTCGTCCATGACCACCTAAGAAGTTGTGGAACCCACACAGTGAGATAAAACATTCTAGTGAGAGATATAACTCTTCGCCAATGTCTATTATAAGAACAGTTATATAATAAAATAGTTAAATAGAGCATGTATTACTATTGAGTAGTCTCAACAATTACAATTGAGCAGTAGAACAATTTATACTTTTAAAAGGAATATTAAGAACATATATAATTGTTATAAACTAAACCATACAAGAAATAAGATATGGGGTCATCCAGTCTGATTCGTATTTGACCCTAAGCAAATATACTACTCTGTTGTATTATAACTTTTATCATTATGTCCTGAGGATTTGAGGCATACACTCAAATCTAACTGACCACTGCTAAGTCAAAATCAGTACCATATAAGATCAATGGAAGAGCCAGACTCCATGATCATCACTAGCACTACTCAGTCAGTTTGAGTCTGCAACACAATGACATAATAGTCAAACTGCAAAGACAACAACTTGTCGTCAAAGCTATAGTCCTATAGAGACAACAACTTATAGTCAATGATATGGTCCTGTAAAATAGCTAGTCTACCTTGGTACATGGCACAACACTAGAGAACATGCTCATGCATGGCCGTTCTATAATAAATAATATACCATTATTACAACAATTTAAGGATACAAGGAGTTATCTCTACTAGTTGCCCACATATTCATCAATATGTGCTTTGTGTTTCCTACAAGAGTTACTTGTTTCACCATCCAACTAGATACTGACACTAAAGATGGCTATATGGTACAGGGAAACTACATGATTAGGGTTTCACATGATTAGATATTCAATTGGGTATCATTTTATTCATCAATCAAGTTACAATGCATTAACCCTAAACAAATTCTACAAAATTAAAGGTAGTATACAACTTCAGAAGATAGGAAATGTACAAAGTGAGAACTTGCTCATCACCGCATGAAACTTGTATTTCATCCATTACAAGGTCATCATTAATATCACATTTCGATGGGATATCAATCCCTTTCTCTATGCATAAAGCACTTGCTAGGTCAGTGGACAAATTCATGTAACTCTTGCACTTTCAATTATCACAATATTCCTCAAAATTACCCATAATCACCACCATATATTACATAGGGATCATCATAGCATACTCATAACTATGACATTCATCTCCCCAACAAGTTAGTGTTACACAAGTAGGAGAGAGAAAGAAACATCATATAATAATCACTTCAAGTAGAATAAGCACATACATCTCATTGTCACAAGATTAGGGTTAGGGTTCATATGCATCTGATTAGGGTTCCATATCATTCCTCAACCTCTAACCCTAATTCCATCACCTCCCATATTGTTCGAGGGTACTAGGGTTAAGAACTATTATTCATCATTAGCCATCCTAAATCACATCATCTTATGTAAACTATTGCACTATGTATTGATCATGTGCATGTATGTGTTTAGGTGTCTCAACCACTTCACAACACATGGTCTCAACTACCTTCAACACTTGGTTTTGACCTCTCATAACATATTGGTATTGACCACTATAACACATGTGTCTCGATCGGGACATATCTCAAATTCTCGACCTCTCACAACCCATGTCAAGATCAAGATACTACACATTGTCTCGACCCTAGGTGTCACGACCCTAACATCACCCTAATAGGGAGTCATGACCATAAAACTAGGAAGCATGCAATGGGACGTTGCGACTAAAACTCCTCCAAGGATAGTCACAACCATCACACCATAGGGTGTGTTGTGACCGAGACACAACAGAGTGTCTACCCAACCTTCACAAGATGTTATGACTTTAACCATTTGGTGTCACGATCGTAACCAACCTACCATTAGCCACTTATGACCCTCAAACAAACTGAACAGGTGTCTCAACCATCAAACTTATCCAAAGTTAGTCGTAATGTCGACCAAAAGTGTAATGACCCATTTTCAAATTAGTCATATAATTAGGGTTTACTTGGATGATTGTATGCTTAACTAAGTTGATCATTGTTTAAAGCTTGATTAGTGATGGTACTTAATTTTTGATGTTTTAAATATAATGGGAAGGTTTAATCATACTTTTATTCACATAATTAGGGTTAAGATTTGGAAACCCTAATCGGCCCAAATTAGGGTTTTGATGACATATGAATATAGAATTTGATAAGTATAGTGTCTCACTAAATCATTTTTAGTATTTTATGTGTAACTATGATTTTATCCAAATTTGGATATGATTTGAAAATAGAAAATCTGAACATTATTGAAAAATATTAGGATTTTTGAAGAATGTTCTCACTTGTTTATTGGTCAAGTTTCATACTCAACCGACCATATTTTTAGATTGTTATAACAGTGGGTAATTGAATTTTATCTTTTTATTGGTATATCCAATTGACCTCAAATTCTAACTGTAGTTTACTAACTCCATATATACACCTTAGTAAATTTGTGTAATTTTTGGATGATTTTTGTTCCCTAAAGAGAGGGGTGTTGGTCGAGTTCTATGAAGGACAAACTCGACCGACCATGTTGCTGACTGCAATATAGAAGTGTAGTATTTGATTTTTAATTATTTATTGCTAACACCAAACAATCTAAATTTTATATAAATGCTTAAAAACTCAATTTAAGACATTGTGTTAAAGTTTCATAATTTTTGGATGAGATTTGAGTTCTGAAAAGTGTGGTGTCGGTTTAGTTTATAACTTAGCCGACCAACTAGTCAGAGCAAAATAAAAATATAATGAAAGGCTTATTTGCAATTGTTCTAAGCACCTCAATTCATCTATATGACTAACCTAACACACAAGGAGCTCTCATAACTCGTCATTCCTATCAAAGAAACAAAATTCTTGAGAGAGAGGAGAGATAGGGTTTTGAGAAGAGAAAGTGGTGGAGATGTTGACCTAGGGTTTCTCTATCCAAGATATGATGAAATCAAGTAAGTTTAGCTTCTTTGCATAGCATTTCATTGTGAATCTTCTCTCACATGTCAAGATTCCATCCATCTCATGATTTGATTTGAAATCACATCAAATCTCCCCCTTTTCTCACTCTCTCTCTCTCTCTTCTAATCCCCATTTCTAGGGTTTCCGAGTTGAGAGGAGAAAGAATTGGATTCTTTTGCAATAGTTTGATTAGGTTTCCAAAATTTCAGAGGTTGACCTACAAATTTAAGGTGCTTGGCACCTTAGGTGAGTGTTTTTCTCCCTCCTAAGCTTTGTATTCATGTTGAAAGACTAATTCTATCTGGCTAAAACAATCAGAAACCTTATTTGTATATGTATGTGATTGGATTTGATTTGGGAAAGATATTGGGGGATCCAATTCTACTAATTTTGATTATTTCTCATTGATTAGAACTTCATTAGTTCCTGATATATTGATTGAGTATCCATGGGTAATCTTATGGGTAGATGACTATGCTATTTCATGTAAATTTTTCCTAAAATCAACGCAATGGCCGATATGCTTGGAATTGAATTGACATGCATAAAATCATATTTAAATTACACTAGATTGTATAATACAAGTGTATTGTAGAATGTTAATGGAATTGAATGACCACATATCTTTATTAGGATTTGTGTTGAGGAAGTGAATCAAATGAGTCAATTAATCAATGTATACTTATGGTTGATGAATGAAATGTGTGAAAATGGAAACTAGGGTTTCCATGTTTGTGAATAGCTCTAATGAACCCTTCAGTCATGATTGGATTACTAAATGATATTATTCTTATGATATGTGGAACTAAGGAATGACTTCTTGAAAACCCTAAAAGTTTATTATTAAGAATATTATGAGTGATAAATCTAGAACTTGTATATGATGTTGTAAATGTGATCAAATGCTGAAGTTGAAAGTATTAATACTTCAATTGAATATGATGAGTCATACTAATATCATCTAAGTCTAGTGCATTTGTTTTTGTATAATAAAGAATGATCATTGTTGATTATGGGAATGACATTAGACGTCAATGACATGGTACACTTATCTAAATATAAGAAATGATATGAAGAAAAAATGTATTGATGGTGATTGTGAGTTAAAGATGAAACTAATGAAGATAGTATGATGAAGTATTTTATCTTTTGTTTTAATAACATGTGGCTTAACCCAAATTAAATGAAATATACTAAGAATTATACTTTATAATGTTAATGTAGAAGAGAAGAATTGTATGTAAAGTGAATCAAGAAAGATTGTCTGAATGATGTAATGAACATGAAATGAAAGAAGTTGAGACTACAGAATATAAAATGAAGGAAAAAGATGGGAATTAGTAGACAATTATAAGAGTGTAACTCTTACCCTAAAATGATGAGTTTGGTGATGCTAGTGAATGACAATATCAAATAAGGTATTAAGGGATGCACATAATTGTAGTTGAATTCAACAAAAAGATGAAATTCAAGTATTTGAATTGATTTACAAGAATGTGTTCTTGAATTGTGTCTCATACTTTGAGAATGGACTAATAGTACAAACTTCAAATGATAGTCAACATGTGTTGATTAGTAACCCTAACTGAAGAATGTGAAATAAAAGAAGAAGAGAACTAAGCATACTATAATTGTATATGCATGAATTTTATTTGCATCTATTGAGATTGGATGGAACAAGCATATGTTGTATGATAAATCTATTTTGAATATGATGAATGATACACAATATCTATATGATTTTACTATTGCTAGTACTACTGCCTCTACTAATATTTGTTCAGAACTATGATACACAATGAACTGATAAGATTTATGTTCAAATTCAATTTAATATGCACTCCTTACATTGAGAAACCCTAATAAGGGTAAATATTACATAATGAGATTATGTCTAGGTTCTAAAAGCCCACTGATGATGATAAAACCCTGATGGGGTAAATGTTGGACAATAAGATTATGTCTCGGGTAGAAAGCTCCCTATTGATGATTGTTGTGAGATGATGTAGAAGATAGAAATACTCATATGTGTTGCAATCTATAGATTTATTGTGCTTCTTGCTTTGATCATTGTTCTTATTGATAAACTTAATCTACTTCATGTTATTCTAGTTACGCGAGAATACACAGAGATGATATATGATGTTTAGAATTCTTTTAAGATGAGTAAAAGAGATTAATAATAAATGAAATGATGCAACATCTAGTTAGGTGCCCTGCACACCGTGAGTTTCCCCCTGAACCACACTGGGGAAACAAAACGGATCTCCTTGTAGTCATCGATGAATTATGAGAAGGATTTCTAGAGTGTGGATCGAGACCTTAAAGTTTAGACCACCAGGATTTAGGAGTGAGTCATCTGGAGTGGCTCCGGCCCTAAATCCTTTCTGTGAAAGTCTATGTCCAGATGGAATAGACTCTATTGAAATGAAATATGTGAAATTTGAATATATGTGAAATGATGTGATATGTGATATACTGTTTTGCTGGTTCCAATCTCGTGTACCTGAGATGAGGACGTGAGCCTCTTTAGAAAACCCTGAGGTGGCCAGGGTCTGTTGTTGATATCTTAGGGTGGCCAGCTAAACCCTAAGATAGTGACGGTGAGTCATTGACATGAGAATTAGGTGTGGCGACTTCTACTTGGTGAGGTACAAGCCAAGTAGTTTCAGGGAAAATGAATAAAAGATGATAAGTCATGTAGAACATGATTTGAATGATTATTACATTCCTTATAATGCTACTTGATGATTTGTCATTGTTGATTATGCTTCTTGTTGTGGAAAGTAATCATGTTGCTACAGACATTTTCTATTTCATATTATGATATGTCATGTTGACAAGTTATAAATGATGGGTTTCATATCCGTTCTAGATTTCTTACTATTTGATAGTATTGCTTGGTAGATATGTATTATGTGTACTTTAGCTTCAGGACAACATGATGTGTTCCTGGTTTGGCTGGTGCAGTGTCACAAATATAATGTTATTGTTACGTATTGATTCAAAATGCTTAGAACTTGACTTATTACTCATGTGGTAGGATTCTTAATTAGAACTAAGAAGTATTTGTTGATTTGTTAATAGACATGCTTTAAAAGATGTTTCAAAGTTATAATTGGTTTAAGTGATTACCTTATCTATTGGATTAGATTACCATTGTAAGTTAGAAATGACTTATGATAGAACTATCTGCTAGAATTTTCAATATCTGCATGTTTTTGTTAAGTTTATTATACTTAATCCGATGCGGATGCATGTACTTAGTTTGAGTGGGAGGTATCCACTCACTGTTGCTCTATATGAGTCTCATGAGGTTGTTTCAAATGTTTTTAGGTATAATGCTATCTAACAGAGAGGTCACGACAAGGATGATATAAATAGCATAATCTAGATAGATTAGAATGTCCATGTATTCTCTCTTTCCCGGGATGGGTTGTAGATTAAGTTTGTTCATCAATGTACATGTATCTAATGTAAACTGAACTGCATATGGGAACATGATTTGATTCTAGATTTAATGGAGGTGAATATGATTTGTGATATCTGAATGTGATGTCCTTGATGTGACATTGATTTATTAGTTTGTGAAGAAAGAAAAAGGAAAAAATTATCTGTCTTTTTCGAATATTGTTTAATCACCTTTTTCAAGAATTCATTGTTTTATTTCATAATCTGGGTTTAGGTTTGGGATTATCTCTAATGCTTGGTATTTATGTTGATCAAAAGAGTGGGTCCCAACAAGCATGGTATCAGATCCTAGGTTAGATGAGTCTACAGGGACAATAGGATGTAGGAATAAATGATAATGTGGATATTGAATATAACTTGAATAATGTGCATACTGACTGAACTCAGTATCCAAATACTCTGGTCAAATATTTGGGTATCGAAGTAAGCTAGTATGGAACTATCGACTATACTTCTTTTGGATGCCCTGACCAAGTATCCAGATTAACATAATTTGGTAGTATAATAAGATGCATGATGAAAAAGAGAAGAATGGCGATAAAAATGTTAAAAAAGAAAAGGATTTTATAATTCAAAATGGAACCTATGGAAAGCATGAAATTTCATATAAGAAAGATGAATGCTTAATGGATCATGAATACACTCTAATGAGTTTGAATTTGATTATGAAATCTGAAATTGTGAGGAAAACCTATGAATTAAGATGCACACTAGATGATCTTCTTCATAAAGGAAATTGATGTATGTGGATGATAATATGTGAATGAGTCATAATATTATCCATGAGATACACAATAAAAATTTTAAAAGGATGAGAAAGGTTATGTGAATCAAATCTTGATAAATGATGTATTACTAAGATTTGTGAAGTAAGTGTTTCTAATACTCAAGGAGAGATATGATGATGACAAGGGATGAAATATCCACTTAATGCAAAAAAATGTCATATGAAAGAAAGATAAAATGAAAGTGTAAAGAGGCGAGATTACCTCCTTACTAAAATTTAAAGGAAGTACAAAACATCCATCTTTTTAGAAAGACAAAAGATATTAAGGGAAGCATGTATAATATTCCAAGTAAATAGGCATGCACCATATACATTACAAAATATCAATAGAAGTAGAAATAAAAGTACTAAGCCTATTACATGGCTTTCATTGTTCATTACATGATTCTTCTCAAAAGAAAAAGATAAGAGAAAAGGATCTAACTGTAGAAACCTAGACATCCTTTTAGATAGCTTGAGATCTACTCTTGAGATGAATTCCTTCAAACTTGTCCTTCTCCTTGTTCAGTACCAACACCTGGGTGGTTGGGAAAGCACCCAGCAAAAGGGGAAAGAAAACAAGGTATGTGTCACAAAACTAATCTAGGATATCAAGATAAGTACAACAAATAAAATTAGGCTACAGTTCATCATATGATGAAGATAACAAGAGTATGAGGCTATATTCAAAAGAAACTTGTCATTAACAGTTATATCAAAAATGATTTGCATGTAAGATAATTAAGCCCACCTAACTAAGTAGGGTTGAGGCACCTAACGGACCTCTAACCTATAGGTGAGGGGAGAATAAGCCATTCCCAATCACCTACACAATTATATAGGGGAGAATAAAAACATTCCCAAGGTCGATTAAATACATGTCCTCTGTGGGTGGTTGTACATAAGTACTGCTACTTTAAATTAAATAGAACATAAATCCACATGCTAGAAAAGTAGTCATCGCAAGAGTAGTCATAATATTCAATAAGCATGGCAGTGGGGTATAAGACCCAAATAAGAAGAAATTATAATCTAATTTGAGGCATGAACAACATTAGCATTCAAGAATAGAATATTTAGGGTTCATTTAAGCCTCATTAGGGAAATATAGGGTTTGGCTGCAATTATCCCAACATAGGGTGTAAGGAATGCACATACCTCTCTTAATGATATCAATTACTAACTTTCACCACTTTAATTGAGTCCAAGTTACACTTTACCTATTTTCAATGTATTAACATGTATTAGAGTACATAGTGCACATTAATATATAGAAACCCTAACTTTAGAAAGTTTTAGAAAAAACTTAGATTTAGCTTTCGAAAATATCACCAATGAACTTATTTGGTTGTCCTGATGAAGAAAACATATTCTTATGTTAATTTTGGAGTTATGATGATTAAGATGTAATTTTTATGGATTTTATGCATTAAATTCGTTTTACAAAAATCACCATTCGTCAAACCATGAAATCAGACCTTGAAAATATTTTTATTAGATATATATTAATTTTCCAATTCCAAAACATATTCACTTGTCAAATCAGGATAAGCGATTTAGAAGATATGAATTTTTCAATACTGACCAATAGGAAATTTCCACATCATCAAACTGATCGAGATAATTAATAAGGGAGAGGGAGAAAACACCATTTGATCCAAGATCAGGTTTGAAGTTTCTTAGATAACCAAACTATAGATTCTAAATAAGATAAAATATCAAGAAACCAAAACCTTAGAAGAACATGGTAAAAAGAGATGGAAATCATCGATTATCAACATAGAAACATGGGTTTTAAGTATGTACTAAGCAATATATGAGAAGGGGGTTAACAAAACTTGCCTCTAGGACTGTAAGAAGGTCCAAACAGAAATGATCCCAAGATTATAAGGTATGGTTGCTCCAAGCTAAGCTCCTTTCTTGAGCAAATATCATCTTCTCCATTTTAGAGGTGCAAACCCTAGCAAAAGAGCATGGAGATGAGATGTTTTAGGGTTTTAGGTGGAGTTTTACCATGTATGGTCATGGTTCCAACCTAGAACAAGATTTAATGAAGACTAACAGTATGAAAATAGGGAAGGAAGGGAGGAAACTTACCAGTTTTGGTCAAAATTACCAAGGAGGAGCTTTAGAAACCCTAATAGAGCAATTTGGAAGCCCTAGCTAAGAGCCTTCTTGACCAAGGTAGGCTCCCTCTATTATCTTGGGACAACAACTTCATGGCCAAATCCAGAAGGAACTATTATCTAAGCTAGAGGAAAGAAAAGGAGAGCAAGAGTTTTCAAATTGTGAGTTGGGAAGGGGTATACATGGATATATAAAGAAAGAGGTGAAGCATGAGGTGTCTTAAGAGACTTTCCATGTGTCTTTAGCCTAGGGCTTGATGGCCATGCAAGAGGACAGCTCATGGACTCTTCTTGGATATCAAAATTTGGTCCTAAGAGCCCACAGATTCTTCTAGGCCATCCCCACCGTCTTTCAAGAAAGAAGTAACCTCATTGGTTGATAGCTTTTAAAGATAAGCACCTTTATAAAGAGGGTAATCCCTATAATACCCTTGGAAAGAAATACCATCAAACCAAAGTGAAACTAGGTTCTACAATGGTTTGAAATATCGTTAATGGTAAGGGAATATCTAAGGATTAAAATTCAGTTGATAATTTGCAAATAAAACCCCAATTGGGTAAATTGCATAAAGGTCCAGAATGTACCTAAAATTGCATAACTTGCACAAACAACACCCAAATCGAACCAAATTTGAAACCTAGCCTCATTTTATGTTTTCAAATCATATCAAAAAGTTATATTAAGGTTTAGATATCTTAATTATGGTAATTAAGCTTTCATTGAGGTATTTGTGCATAAACCCTTATATTGGTCCAATTAGTGAATAAATGTTCACTAAACCACTATAAATTCCACTAATTAAACATAAATGAAATAAAGGATAGAAATGAGAGGGAAACTTGGGAAAATGTTTACATGGAGACTACATCTAAGATTCATTATGTTACAACACTCCACCCCTTTAAAAGGATTTCGTCCTCAAAATCTCAAGAAAAAAGAGAAGGGTGAGTATGTAACATTTCATCTCTCAACTCCCAAGTGGTTTCTTCTAGACCATGATATTTCCACAAAAATGTTACCAGCTCAATCTCTTTGTTCTTTAGTTGCTTTACTCGGGAGTCAAGAATCTTCATAGGTAGCTCTTCATAGGTCAGATTCTCATATACCTCCAAAGGCTCAATAGTAAGCACATGAGAAGAGTCCTTCACATACTTCTTCAGCATAAAGACATGGAACACATTATGAATCTTATCATAGGAAAGAGGTAAGTCTAAGAAGTATGCACAGTCTCCAACCTTATCTAAGATTTCAAATGGTTCAACATATCGGGGACTCAACTTGCCTTTAACTTTAGATTTAGCAATAGAACAGATAGGCTTGATCTTCAAAAATGCATAGTCACCCACTAGGAAGTTAACATTGGACCTCTTCTTTTCAGCATACATCTTCTGTTAGACTTGAGTAGCTTTCATGTGTTTCTTTATCAACTGCACCTTCTCTATCATCATTTGCATGTCATCGGTCTTCACTAGAGAACATTCACTGACATCATCCCAATATAAAGGTGAACGACATGGTCTACCATAGAGAGCTTCAAAAGGTGGCATACCAATACTATCTTGGTAGCTATTGTTGTAAGCAAACTCAGCTAATGGCAGATACCGATCCCATGCACCACTCTAATCCATCACACAAGCATGAAGCAAGTACTCTAGAATTTGAATTGTTCTCTCATATTAACCATCGGTCTGCGGGTGGTAAGCAGTACTAAAATGTAAATCAGTACCCATCTCCTCCTGAATCTGACCCCATAAATGAGAAGTAAACTTTGGGTCATGATCAGAAACTATTACCTCAGGTATTCCACGCAGGCGTACGATCCACTCAACATACAACTGAGCCATATCCACAACTTTGTAATTGGTTTTAAAAGGCAAGAAATGAGCAGATTTTGTAAGCCAATCAATAACCACCCAAACAACATCATAACCTATGTTGGACTTGGGGAATCCAGTAACGAAGTCCATTGTGATTTTCTCCCACTTCCATTCTATAATTTCAAGAGGGTGAAGAAGAGCACCAGTTCATTCATGTTCGATCTTGACTTGCTGACATGTCAAGCACTTCGCGACGAATAGAGATATATCATTCTTCATGTTCTTCCATCAGAAGCTTCGTTGTAAGTCCTTATACATCTTTGTTGTGTGAGGATGAATAGTGTACTTGGACCCATGAGCTTCACTCAGAACCTTCTATCTCAGATCACCAACATTAGGAATCCACAACCTTTGTTTGAAGCAGAAAACACCATCCACTCTGACAGAGAGGTCAGATTGTAGTTTCTTAGTTAAAGCTTTCATCTCCTCAAGCTCATAACTCTCCAACTGTGCAACCACAACTTCCAATATCCAGGTTGGTGTAATGGTCAAGCTGGCCATACATACACACAACTTGTATTCATCCACTGATTCAATAGGCTGAATTCTCCAGCTAGCCACATGTTCAAGGTTTTCCCATACTGAACATCTCAGAGCAGCACAAACAACATCCTGCTTGCGACTTAAAGCATCATCTATGACGTTTGCTTTACCAGGATGATAGGTGATGGTGAAGTCATAATCTTTGAGATATTCCATCCACTTTCACTGTCGTAGATGTAGATCTTTTTGTGTCAATAGGTACCTCAAGATTTTATGGTCAGATAAAACTTCAAAATTCACACCATAGAGATAATGTCACTAGATTTTCAAAGCATGAACAATGGCATCAAGCTCTAAATCATGTGTTGGCCAATTAGCTTCATTCAATTTTAATTAGTGGGAAGCATAGGCGATCACCTTTCCATTTTGCATTATAACACACACTAAGCCTTGTTTAGAAGCATCAGTGTAGATGACATAGGGTATGCTTTCAACAGGAAAGACAAGAATGGGAGCATAAGTCAAACACTCCTTCAGCTTTTGGAAATTGTTCTCACATTCTGGCGTCCAAGAGAACTTGACCTCCTTTCACATCAACTTGGTTAAAGGCAAGGCTAACTCAGAGAAGTTCTTGATAAACCTTCGATATTAACCTGCTAAGCCAAGGAAACTACGGATCTTTGAGGGGTTCTTTGGAGCTTTCCACTTGGTCACAGCTTCTACCTTTACAAGATCAACAACTATATGTCTAGCAGAAATCACATGACCCAAAAACATCACTTCCTTTATCCAGAACTCACACTTTGAGAATTTTTCATAGAGTTGATTTTCTCATAGTGTGTTGAGTACAATCCACAGATGATCACGATGTTGGTCTAACATCTCAGAATAAAACAAAACATCATCGATAAACACCACCACGAACTTGTCAAGGTATGGGTGGAACACTCGGTTCATCAAGTCCATGAAGGCAGCAGGGGCATTTGTCAAGCCGAAAGGCATGACCATGAATTCATAATGCCCATAGCGAGTTATGAACGCCGTCTTCAAGACATCATCATCCTTCATCCGCATCTGGTAGTATCCACTTCGCAGATCCATCTTGGAGAACACAGTGGCTGACTTTAGCTGGTCGAACAAGTCGTCGATGTGAGGCAAAGGATAACGGTTCTTCACTGTCACTTGGCTAAACATGCGGTAGTCCATACACAGCCGCATCGAACCATCCTTCTTCTTCACAAACAGGATAGGGGCTCACCAAGGTGAAACGCTAGGGCATATGAAGCCCAATTTGAGAAGCTCTTCTAGCTGCTTCTTCAGTTCGGCAAGCTCGACAGGGGCCAAATGGTAAGGCAGCTTGGATATTGGCGAAGTTTCAGGTACAAGCTTGATGGAGAACTCCACCTCCCGAGTTGGTGGAAAACTAGGTAACTCCTTGGGAAAGACATCCTTCACCACATCTATGCGGTCGAGAGAAGGACGTGTAGCTTCGAGGACTATAGAGGCTAAGAAAGCTCTACACCCTTACGAGACTAGCTGTAACATCCCTGATCTGGGTTATGTGTTAACCCTAGATTTTTTGCCTAATTAGGTTGATTAGATGCTTAATCTTATCTTGGGAAACATAATTAGGGCTCATGAGAAACTTATGTTTCAATTTTGGTCCTATTTGAACAATGTTGAAGCAATGTTTGCCTATTTTGGACTAAAGTGCAAATTACCCAAGTTGAGGGGTTAAATTGAAAATGTTGCATGATAATATGTTTCTCATGTGTTGAGGCATCATGAGAATGAATATTATGTAGTGGTATGGTTTTCACAAGCTTGGACACCAAGATTAAGCTTGTAAAGCAATCCTTGAGCATTAAAACCTAGTTTTGGGTGTAATGTGCAATTTACCCAAAACCTAGGGTTCAATATGCAAATTACCACTTCAACAAGGTCCCTAATGCTTCTTGGAAACATGTGGGGTGAATAAAATAAGAGGGGCGCTTCATTGGAATTAAGTTGGAGGAGAGAGAATCTTGATATTAAAATAATCAAGATTTAATCCTAATTGAAACCCTAATTTAATTTAGGGCAAAAATGAATGTATTAATTAAAGGGCCTTCAAACAAAATTAAAATGGTTGGATTCATATGTGTGTGGATGATTTTAAAGCCTTGCAAAGGCACGAGCATATCCTATGGAGGTGAAATTCCACTCACCAGTATTATAAGAAAAAGAATTTCCACTCAAATATGGATATTCTTATTATAAGGGTTAAGGTGCTTAATCTCTTTTCTCTTAATTCTTGGATAATGGAAGGAATCTCGGGAGGATATAGATGCATTTTCATGTAAGAAACCAAGGGGGGAGTTGTAGCAACAAATTTGGAATTAAAAAACTTTTATAAAGTATTTTCTCTCTCATCAATTTTCTTATAAAAGTACCTTTTCCAAGCCAAAACAAAGGCTTTTTCGAATTCCTTTCTTTCCCCTTTCTTGGAAAACGACCAAGGAGCTTTGGATGATCAGGAGGACGACCCCCAACCTGTTTTTAAGGTTCTTGACCTCCTTTCACCTTGAATCCATGGTAAAAATAAAAAATCAATGCATAAATTCTTGATATCCCGATCCCCTCTTCATTTCTAACCAATTCTTTTCACTCAAAGCTTGAGGACGACCCTTGGAATAGTGAAAGGAGTTGAATCCACCATTTTTTCCATGAGCTTGGATCTTTGGAGCTCAATTGGAGGGGGGGTTTATAACTTGAACCCTTAAACTTTGTTATTGATCCCATATCTTTATCAATTGTTGATTCCTTCATTATTCCCGAAATTTTATTTGAATGATTGGTGAAATCACCATGGAAATTACATCAAGTTTCGTGGGTTTGTAGCTTGAAGATTATGATGTCATCTTAAGCACACACCTCAACATGGGAAACCGGTTTTCAAAACCGATTGAGTTAATTCGGTTACAAAACCGAATGGATAATTGATTTCAAGATCGAATGGGTAATTGCTCTCAAGATAAAATGGGTAATTGATCTTAAGACCAGTTGGAGATACTTGCTGATGTAGTTGGACGTTGATCCAATGGTCCTAATTGATTGGTTGAAGGAAACCCTAGATGCCCAAACAGTTTCAAAACCATTTGGTGTTGAAATGCCAAAACCGAATGGAGATCTAAAGTGATCAAATCATTTGGAGATTTAAGGTGATGATTGATCAATTGATCCAATGGTTGATAATAATGATTATCAATGATAGGTACAAAGGTTGAAATCCTAAAGTACCTAGATGATCAGTACCTTTAGAATGGTTAACCCTAAAGCTTATGAAAGTAATGTCTCAATACACTATGTCAACCATAGTTGTACATATTTGATTGAAAGGTTGATGTAACCTAATCAAGTTGAGTGGATGAGAGAAAGGAATTCATACATGAGTATTAATTATGAAGAATATGTGATTAGGGTATGATCCTTAGTAAAGAGACCATGAAACCCTAATCGAGTGGGTTAATAAGCCATAATCTTAAAAGTTGGGCAATCCTGAGTGAAACCCTAGTCTAGAGTAATGATGTAACCCTAATTTAGGGTGATGATATAAGAAACCCTAATTATGGGTAATAGAATATGAAACCCTAATTGGGATAAATAGTAAACCCTAATTATGGGTAATTGAATGGAAACCTAATTAGGATGAATAGCAAACCCTAATTATGGGTAATTGAATGGAAACCCTAATTAGGATGAATAGCAAACCCTAATTATGGGTAATTGAATGGAAACCCTAATTAGGTTGAATAGCAAACCCTAATTGTGGCTAATTGAATGGAAACCCTAATTAGGATGAATAGTAAACCCTAATTGTGGATAATTGAGTTTAAACCCTAATTGAGGGTGATGCCATGTGAAACCCTATGCAATGGTATGATGAGGAGCCCTAATACATGGTGAAGGTATGTGAAACTGAAATTTTGAGTTATAATAAGTGAAGACCTAATCTTAGGCAATATGATGATAAACCATAACCCTAATAAGATAACCCTAATGATAAAATAGTGGGTATTACCTTATAAAGATGAAACATCTCAAATGGTTGATCATAGGCAACTTTATAGTAAGCAATGCCTTAACCTGAAATGAGTCCATATCATTGAAGATAGTTGAACCATTTTTGTGTGTGACCTATGCACTTCACGGTAAAAGTGATAGGTTAGTGGATGAAAGCAATAAGATGGGAAATACCTTAATCCAAGATAAGTTGATAACTCAAGTAAGTTGGAAGTGATGAGGAAAGTGATACATCAAGATATGATCGATATCACTTTTATCATCCCAAGGTTGATAAGCATCGATGTACTTCAAATCCAATATACTTGGATAGGAAACACATGAAGTATGTTATGTAAATTGTTACAATGAATTGTAATGAGTTTGATATACTTTGATAAGAATAGGCTAATATACCTTGAGAATGGGGTTAAGCTAAGCTAATGAGTATGATGTAATCATACCATGATAAGGATGAGAAATGAACTCATACCTTGTATTGATAATCATTTAATGATAAATGTTAAAAGTAATAAACATGATTGAATACTCATGATGTTAATGGATTCTCCTAGAGGTGTGGAGCAATATATTAAGGTTGATTTGATAAATATGAAATCCTAATTAATATGAGATGGGAAACCCTAACCCTAAATTGGGTAATGGGACATGAGAAACCCTAATGTGACGTGAATAGTAAGCCCTAACCCTATTGAGGGAATAGTGGTGTTACTATTGTATTACATGAGGTGATATGTCATTGTTGCCTAGTGAGAGGTGACAAGATGTGTAATGGCCTTGTGAGCCATATGATTAGATGTTTCCTAGTGATAGGTGACAAGATGTTTAATGGCCTTGTGAGCCATATGATTAGATGTTGCCTAGTGAGAGGTGACAAGTATTTTATGGGCCTTATGAGCCATGAGAACAATTGTGGCATAGTGAAAGGTACCAAGATGATTATAAAAGTTTACTGTAAGAAATGATAACGTTTTAATAAACTTAATAAAAGGAACAATTGTATTCAATAAAGAATGTGAAAAGCTATGAAGGCTAACCTCAGGGTACAGAGCCTAGAGAAGGATGTGATGATCAATGATGAGTTAAAGGAATTTATATCCCATGATATGTGTAATCAGGAGTGGTTAGAGTCCATTGCCTGGCTATGTAATCAGGATTGGTTTAAGTCCAATACCTGGCAGAGACATGAAGCCTGTAATCAGGAGTGGTTAGAGTCCACTGCCTGGATGTGTAATCAGGATTGGTAGAGTCCAATGCCTGGCGGTGTAATCAGGATTGGTTAAAGTCCAATACCTGGTAGAGGCATGAAGCCTGTAATCAGGAGTGGTTAGAGTCCACTGCCTGGCTGTGTAATCAGGATTGGTAGAGTCTAATGCCTGGCGGTGTAATCAGGATTGGTTAAAGTCCAATACCTGGCAGAGGCATGAAGCCTGTAATCAGGAGTGGTTAGAGTCCACTGCCTGGCTGTGTAATCAGGATTGGTAGAGTCCAATGCCTGGCGGTGTAATTAGGATTGGTTAAAGTCCAATACCTGGAAGAGGCATGAAGCATGTAATCAGGAGTGGTTAGAGTCCACTGCCTGGCTGTGTAATCAGGATTGGTAGAGTCCAATGCCTGGCAGTGTAATCAGTATTGGTTAAAGTCCAATACCTGGTAGAGGCATGAAGCCTATAACCAAGGGATTGGCATAGTCCAATGCCTAGATATAATATGATGATGTATACTCTTATGTTTGGAATAATTCAATATTTGTTTAGCAGATTGGCTAAGGCCAACAGATGAAAACAAGAATGAATCATGGGTGACATATTAGGATAATAAGGAAAAGCTTGAGATGTTGAAATGATATGGTAGATAAATGATATACATGTTCTTCCTATTCCTTATTAAGAGGATAGATGATTTATTATTCTATCATAAATAGTTGCGATGCTTTAAAAGATGAGAATGTTTTAAATTGCTTATCCTCTGCCTAGTTTTATATCATTAAACTGCAATAAAAATGTTTTTGGTGGCGAGTTATATCTCTCGCTGGGGCAATTACAATTGTCTCATCCCCGTGGGATCCAACATTTTTAGGTGGACAAGCACGAAGGAGACTGAGAATATCTTGCAGAGGAAGAACATCAATAGCAGCAAGGGCAGCAGTGACAACTCAGGTTGAGTGTATTGTCTGTCATGTCTTGTAGATAGAAGTCTTATGTGTCATCTCTATACTCTCAGGTCTTCAGAGTTAGTAGTTAGTTCTTTTAATGTATCGATCTAAGATTTTGGCTTGATGCCTTGAGATTTTGAGTTGTTTAAGTATAATTCTGACAAAGTAATTGTTGTATATAATTCTCAAGAAGAGATAGTACATGTGATATCCTTATGAATCCGGATGTAGATGATATACATTGGTTCTTGATAAAAGAGTTTTCCTATGTATGGACCTCTTTGCAAAAGGTTTAAATTTTTAGTGATTTTTTTTAATCAACTGCTAATGTTTAATTCCGCTTAATCAATAATGATTTGTTTATCGGTCATTACACTAGCTTTTTAGCTTTGATGGCGGAGATAACAAATTGCCGATCTTCTCGCTTCCTACCCTTGACACACAATCTTCCCTCAATAGGATGTGACAAACTAACCTTTGATTCTTGACAAAACAAAATAGCTTTGTACCTCTTCAACCAATTCATTCCGAGGATGACATTAAAGGCGGTCATGTCGAGCAAGATGACATACAAGGGAAAAATTATACCAAATATATAGAGGTCCATGGTCAGAGTTTGGAGATACGAAGAGCAGATCTTACCACTAGGGGTTTTTACATCTAATATATGATCTATATACTCAGATTATATTTCTAACATAGAAGCAAGCTGACATGGTATGAAGGTATTAGATGAGCTAGAATCAAGCAGTGCCTTTATAGGATGCATATTAAGATGTAAGGTACCTTCAATAACTTCATTATCTTCGCCTGCTTCCTCAGCATTGAGAGCAAACACTCTCCACTGGCGCTCGCCTCGGGTTCTGGTTGTTGTTGTTGTTATTATTCTGTAGAGGCGGATTCTGCCAGGGCTGCTGTGGCTGTTGGGCATTATTTTGTCCTTGCTGGAAATGGGGGCAGAGTGGTCGGATATGCCCAACTTGGCCACACTCGTGGCAGGTCGGAGGTGGCTGGTTGTCACTACGAGTAGGTGCATTGTTGACAGGACATCTCCCTAGAGGATGGTGGTGAGAGCACCTATTGCACCGATCACATCCGTGATTCTCATTCTGGGTAGGGTTCTTCCTCTTGTTGTTGTTGTAGCCATTACTATGTCCATAGGATTGGAATCCTGGGTAGGACTCGATGGCCAGGGCCTTATCCACCATCTACTGGAAGGTGAGTGGAAGCTATGGAATAAGACTTCGACCCACTTGGTAGTTTAGGCCCTCCAAGAACAATGTTGCCCTTCTCTCAACTCCATGGTCGGTGGCATAGCGTTCCAGAAGTAGGAACCGTTGGATGTAGTCATCCACACTCATGCTTCGCTGCCTGAGGCTGTAGAACTCGGCTTCCTTCTTCCTCAAGAAGGCAGGACATATGTACTTCTCCCTGAAGAGCTTCAGGAACTGGTCCCACTCCATGGTAGAGGTGTCTCGAGTGCGGGCGACACCATTCCACCAGACACATGTCAGTCCGTCCAGCACATACGTCGCGAACCGAACTTTTTGGTGAGGAGGGCATGCCATACCCTTGAAGGTCCAATCTGTAGCCAACACAGTCATCAACTTTATCCACCATGTTGTCTTCACTTTCACCCTTGAAGTAGGGTGGCTACATCTTTATGAAGTCAGTGAGGGTGAACTCCCTTGACTTGTTGCCATTGGCAGCCACTGTGTGTAGCTACCCCATCATGGCGGAGAGCACTTGGCGCAACATTACCAACTCTTGCTCCGGTGTGAAGGAGGGGGTGCCCAGAGTAGCAGGGTTGACCACACTATGGCCGGCAGGAGTCACAGGAGTGTTTTCCACATTGGAGTTATTAGGGTTTGACTCCTTTCCCTTATTCCTACTGTCAAACAAGTCACCTATCCTGAAAGGTAGGGTTAACATATTAAGTTCCCAGGAGTATTTGAATCATAGATGAAAAATAATAGAAGCATGGACGAGAAAATAATATCTATAATGCTATTGCCTAAAAGCATACTATTTTGGGTAATTTGTATCAGCTCAGGCTAGGCCAATATCATATGGGCACAGGATTCCTCATAAACCAAGCTAGTGGTGCGGAGGAAAATATTGCCAGCCCCCAAAACCCTAATCCATTCTAGACACCTTTGCTTCAACTTCATGTCCTAATAGTTGCCTAAAGGCTCTGATACCATGTTGTAAAGAGACGAGATCACCTCCTTACTAAAATTTAAAGGAAGTACAAAACATCCATTTTTTAGAAAGACAAAACATATTGAGGGATGCATGTATAATATTCCAAGTAAATAAGCATGCACCAGATACATTACAAAATGTCAATAGCAGCGGAAATAAAAGTACTAAGCCTATTACATGGCTTTCATTGTTCATTACATGATTCTTATCAAAAGAAACAGATAAGAGAAAAGGATCTAACTATAGCAACCTAGACATCCTTTCAGATAGCATGAGATCTACTCCTGAGATTAATTCCTTCAAACTTGTCCTTCTCCTTGCTCAGTACCAACATCTGGGTGGTTGGTAAAGCACCCAGCAAAAGGGGAAAGAAAACAAGGTATGTGTCACAAAACTAATCTAGGATATCAAGATAAGTATAGCAAATGAAAATAGTCTAGGGTTCATCATATGATGAAGATAAAAAGAGTATGAGGCTATATTCAAAAGAAACTTGTCATTAAAAATTATATCAAAAAGGATTTCATGTAAGATAATTATGCCTACCTAACTAAGTAGGGTTGAGGCACCTACCGGACCTATAACCTATAGGTGAGGGGAGAAAAAGACATTCCCAATCACCTACATAATTATATAGGGGAGAATAAAAACATTCCCCAGGGAGATTAAATACATGCCCTCTGTGGGTGGTTGTACATAAGTACCGCTACTTTAAATTAAATAGTACATAAATCCACATGCTAGAAAAGTAGTCATGGCAAGAATAGTCATAGTATTCAATAAGCATGGAAGTGGGGTATAAGACCCAAACAAGAAGAAATTATAATCGAATTTGAGGCATGAACAACATTAGGATTCAAGAATAGAATATTTAGGGTTCATTTAAGCCTCATTAGGAAAATATAGGGTTTGGCTGCAATTATCCCAACATAGGGTGTAAGGAATTCACATACCTCTCTTACAGATATCAATTACTAACTTTCACCACTTTAATTGAGTCCAAGTTCCACTTTGCCTATTTCCAATGTATTAACATGTATTAGAGTACATAGTGCACATTAATATATAGAAACCCTAATTTCAAAACTTTTTAGAAAAATTCGGATTTAGCTTTTGAAAATATCACCAATGAACTTATTAGGTTGTCCTGATGAAGAAAACATATTCTTATGTTAATTTTGGAGTTATGATGATTAAGATGTAATTTGTATGGATTTTATGCATTAAATTCGTTTTACAAAAATCACCCTTCATCAAACCATGAAATCAGACCTATAAAATATTTTTATTAGATAGATATTAATTTTAAAATTTAAAAACATATTTATTTGTAAAATTTGGATAAGTGGTTTAGAAGATAACAAAACTAGAGATTCTGGAGAAAATAAAATAGCAAGAAACCAAAACCTTAGAAGAACATGGTAAAAAGAGATGGAAATCATCGATTATCAACATAGAAGCATGTGTTTTAAGTATGTACTAAGCAATATATGAGAAGGGGGTTAACAAAACTAGCCTCTAGGAATGTAAGAAGGTCCAAACAGAAATGATCCCGATATTATAAGGTATGGTTTCTCCAAGCTAAGCTCCTTTCTTGAGCAAAGATCACCTTCTCCACTTTAGAGGTGCAAACCCTAGCAAAAGAGCATGGAGATGATATGTTTTAGGGTTTTAGGTGGAGTTTTACCATGTATGGTCATGGTTCCGACCTAGAAGAAGGTTTAAGGATGACTAATAGTATGAAAATAGGGAAGTACGGGAGGAAACTTACTAGTTTTGGTCGAAATTACCAAGGAGGAGCTTTAGAAACCCTAATAGAGCAATTTGGAAGCCCTAGGAGCCTTGTTCACCAAGGTAGGCTCCCTCTATTACCTTGGGACAGCAACTTCATGGCCAAATAAAGAAGGAACTATTATCTAAGCTAGATGAAAGAAAAGGAGAGCAAGAGTTTTCGAATTGTGAGTTGGGAAGGGGTATACATGGCTATATAAAGAAAGAGGTGAAGCATGAGGTGTCTTAAGAGACTTTCCATGTGTCTTTAGCCTAGGGCTTGATGGCCATGCAAAAGGACAACTCATGGACTCTTCTTGTATATCAAAATTCGGTCCTAAGTGACCGAAGATTCTTCTAGGCCATCCCCATCGTTTTTCAAGAAAGAAATAACCTCATTGGTTGATAACTGTTAAATATAAGCACCTTTATAAAGAGGGTAATCCCTATAATGCCCTTGGAAAGAAATAGCATCAAACCAAGGTGAAACTAGGTTATCCAATGGTTTGAAATATCTTTAATGGTAATGGAATATCTAAGGATTAAAATTTAGTTGAAATTTGCAAATAAAACCTCCCAATTGGGTAAATTGCATAAAAGTCCAGAATGTACCTAAAATTGCATAACTTGCACAAACAACATCCAAATCGAACCAAATTTGAAACTTAGCCTCATTTTATGTTTTCAAGTCATATCAAAGAGTTATATTAAGGTTTAGAGAACTTAATTATGGTAATTAAGCTTTCATTGAGGTATTTGTGCATAAACCCTTATATTGGTGCAATTAGTGAATAAATGTTCACTAAACCACTATAAATTTCACTAATTAAAAATAAATGACATAAAGGATAGAAATGAGAGGGAACCTTGGGAAAAAGGTTTAAATGGAGATTACATCTAAGATTTGTTATGTTACAGAAAGTCTTTATAATTTGATGCCCAAATAGGCGATCAGTTAGATGATAGGATATTCTTCCATATCTTTTCTTGGATTTCAAGACGAAATACTAAAAGGAGGGGAAAATTTGTAATGACCCATTTTCAAATTAGTCATCTAAGTAAGGTTTACTTGGATGATTTTATGCGTAACTAAGTTGATCATTGTTTAAAGATTAATTAGTGATGGTACTTAATTTTTGATGTTTAAAATATAATGAGAATGTTTAACCATACTTTGATTCACATAATTAGGGTAAATATTTGGAAATCCTAATCAGCCCAAATTTGGGTTTTGATGACATATGAATACAAAATTTGATAAGTATAATTTCTCACTAAATCATTTTTAGTATTTTATGTGTAACTCTAATTTTATTCAAATTTGGAAATAATTTGGAAATAGAAAATATAAACACTATTGAAAAATATCATGATTTTTGAAGAATGTTTTGATCTATTTATCGGTTGAGTTTCAAGATCGACCGACCATATTTTCAGATTGATATAGCAGTGTGGTAATTGTATTTTATCTTTTTATTGGTATATCCAATTGACCTCAAATTATAAATGTAGCTTATTAATTGCATTATAGACACCTTATTAAATTTTTATAATTTTTGGTTGATTTTTGTTTCCTATAGAGAGGGGTGTCGATCGAGTTTTGTGGAGGACAAACTCGACCGACCATGCTGCTGACTGCAATATAGAAGTGTAGCATTTGATTTTTAGTTATTTATGGGTAACTACAAATGATCTAAATTTGGTACTGATGCTTATCAAATCAAGTTAAGACGTTGGGTGAAAGTTTCATAATTTTTGGATGAGGTTTGAGTTCTGAAAGGTGTGGTGTCGGTCGAGTTTATAACTCATCCGACCAACCAGTCTGAGAAAAATAAAAATATAATGAAGGGCTTATTTGCAATTGTTCTAAGCACCTCAATTCATATATATGACTAACCTAACACACAAGGAGCTCTCATAACTCATCATTCCTGTCAAAGAAATGAAATTCTTGAGAGAGAGGAGAGCTATGGTTTTGAGAAGAGAAAGTGGTGGAGATGTTGACCTAGGGTTTCTCTATCCAAGATATAATGAAATCAAGTAAGTTTAGCTTCTTTGCATATCATTTCATGGTGAATCTTCTCTCACATGTCATGATTCCGTCCCTCCCATGATTTGATTCGAAATCACATCAGATCTCCCCCTTTTCTCACTCTCTCTCTCTTCTAATCCCCATTTTTAGGGTTTCCGAGTTGAGAGGAGGAAGAATTGGATTCTTTTGCAAGTGTTTGATTGGGTTTCCAAAAATTTAGAGGTTGACCTACGAATTTAAGGTGCTTGGCATCTGAGGTGAGTGTTTTTCCCCCGCTTAAGCTTTGTATTCATGTTGAAAGACTAATTATATCCAATTAAAACAATCAGAAACCTTGTTTGTACATTTATGTGATTGGATTTGATTTGGGAAAGATATTGAGGGATCCAATTCTACTGATTTTGATTATTTATCATTTATTGGAACTTCATTAGTTCCCGATATATTTATTGAGTATCCATGGGGAATTTTATGGGTATATGACTATGCTATTTCATGTGATTTTTTCCTAAAAATCATCCCAATGGCCGATATGCTTGGAATTGAATTGACATGCAGAAAATCATATTAAAATTACACTAGATTGTATTATACAAGTGTATTGTGGAATGTTAATGGAATTGAATGACCACAAATCCTGATTAGGATTTGTGTTGAGGAAGTGAATCAAATGATTCAATTAATCAATGTATACTTATGATTGATGAATGAAATGTGCGAAAATGGAAATTTGGGTTTCCATGGTTGTAAATAACTTTAATGAACCCTTGAGTCATGATTGGATTACTGAATGATATGATTCTTATGATATGTTGAACTAAGGAATGACTTCTTGAAAACCCTAAAAGTTTATTATTAAGAATATTATGAGGGATAAATCTAGAAATTGTATATGATGTTGGAAATGTGATTAAATGTTGAAGTTGAAAGTATTAATACTTCAATTGAATATGACGAGTCTTACTAATATCATCTATGTCTAGTGCATTTGTTTTAGTATAATAAAGAATGATCATTTTTTATTATGGGAATGACATTAGAAGTGAATGACATGGTACACTTATCTAAATATAAGAAATTATATGAAGAAAAAAATGTATTGATGGTGATTGTGAGTTAAATACAAAACTAATGAAGATAGTATGATGAAGTATTTTATCTTTTATTTTAATAACATGTGGCTTAACCCAAATTAAATGATATATACTAAGAACTATACTTTGATAAAGGTTATGTAGAAGAGAAGAATTGTATGTAAAGTGAATCAAGAAAGATTGGTTTGAATGATGTAATGAACATGAAATGAAAGAAGTTGAGACTACTGAATATAAAATGAAGGAAAAAGATGTGAATCAATAGAAAGTTATAAGAATGTAACTCTTACCCTAAAATGATGAGTTTGGTGATGCTAGTGAAAGACAATCTCAAATGAGGTCTTAAGGGATGCACATAATTGTAGTTGAATTCAACAAAAAGATGAAATTCAAGTATTTGGATTGATTTACAAGAATGTGTTCTTGAATTGTGTCTTGTACTTTGAGAATGGACAAATAGTACAAACTTCAAATGATAGTCAACATGTGTTGATTAGTAATCCCATCTAAAGAATGTGAAATAAAAGAAGAAGAGAACTAAGTCTGTTATGAATGTATATGCATGAAATTTATTTGCATCAATTGAGATTGGATGGAACAAGCATATGTTGTATGATAAATCTATTTTGAGTATGATGAATGATACATGATATCTATATGCTTTTACTGTTGCTAGTACTACTGCCTCTGCTAATATTTGTTCAGAACTGTGATATACAATGAACTGATAAGATTTATGTTCAAATTGAATTTAATATGCACTCCTTACATGGAGAAACCCTAATAAGGGTAAATATTGCATAATGAGATTATGTCTAGGGCTGAAAACCCACTGATGATGATAAAACACTGATGGGGTAAATGTTGGACAATAAGATTATGTCTCGGGCAGAAAGCCCACTATTGATGATTGTTGTGAGATGATGTAGAAGATAGAAATAATCATATGTGTTGCAATCTACAGATTTATTATTTTTCTTGCTTTAATCATTATCCTTATTGATAAACTTAACCTGCTTCATGTTATTCTAGTTACGTGAGAATACACAGATATGATATATGATGTTTTGAATTCTTTTAAGATGAGTAAAAATATTAATAATAAGTGAAATGATCGAACATCTAGGTAGGTGCCCTGAACACCGTGAGTTTCCCCCGAGGACCACACTAGGGAAACAAAACGGATCTCCTTGTAGTAATCAATGAATTATGAGAACGATTTCCGGAGTGTGGATCGAGACCTTAAAGGTTAGACCACCAGGATTTAGGAGTGAGTCATCTGGAGTGGCTCTGGCCCTAAATCCTTGCTGTGAAAGTCTATGTCCAAGTGGAATAGACTCTGTTGAAATGAAATATGTGAAATGTGAAAATATGTGAAATGTTGTGATATGTGATATACTATTTTAATGGTTCCTATCTCATGTACCCAATATGAGGACGTGAGCCTCTTTAGGCAACCCTGAGGTGGCTTGGGTCTATTGTTGATATCTTAGGGTGGCCGGCTAAACCCTAAGATAGTGACAGTGAGTCGTTGATACAAGAATAAGGCGTGGCGACTTCTACTTGGTGAGGTACAAGCCAAGTAGTTTCAGGGCAAATGAATAAAAGATGATAAGCCGTGTAGAACATGATTTGAATGATTATTACATTCCTTGTAATACTACTTGATGATTTGTCATTGTTGATTATGCTTCTTGTTGTGGAAAGTAATCATGTTGCTATAGACATTTTCTATATCATATTATCATATGTCATGTTGACAAGTTATAAATGATGGGATTCATATCCATTCTGATTATGAGTTGGATTTCTTACTATTTGATAGTATTGCTTGGTAGATATGTATTATGTGTACTTCAGCTTCAGGACTGCAGGATGTGTTCCTCGTTCGGCTGGTGGAGTGTCACAAATATAATGTTATTGTTACATATTGATTCAAAATGCTTAGAACTTGACCTATTATTCATGTAGTAGGATTCTTAATCAGAACTAAGAAGTATCTGTTGATTTGTTCATAGACATGCTTTAAAAGACGTTTCAAAGTTATAATTGGTTTAAGTGATTACTTTATCTATTTGATTAGATTACCATTGTAAGTTAGAAATGACTTGTGATAGAACTATCTGCTAGAATTTTCAATATATGCATGTTTTTGTTAAGTTTATTATACTTAATCTGATGTTGATGCATGCACTTAGCTTGAGTGGGAGGTATCCACTCACTGGGGCTCTATATGAGTCTCATGAGGTTGTTTCAAATGTTTTTAGGTATAATGCTATCCAGCAGAGAGGTCACAACAAGGAAGATATAAATAGCATAATCTAAATGGATTACAATGCCCCTATACTCTCTCTTTCCCGGGATGGGTTGTAGATTAAGTTTGTTCATCAATGTACATGTATCTGATGTAAACTGAACCGCATATGAGAACAAGATTTGATTCTAGATTTAATGGAGTTGAATATGATTTTTGATATCTGAATGTGATTTCCTTGATGTGACATTGATTTATGAGTTTGTGAAGAAAGAAAAGGGAAAAATTTATATGTCTTTTTTGTATATTGTTTAATCGCCTTTGTCGAGAATTCATTGTTTTATTTCATAATCTGGGTTTAGGTTTGGGATTATCTGTAATGGTTGGTATTTATGCTGATCAAAAGAGTGGGTCCCGACAAGCGTGGTATCAGAGCCTAGGTTAGATGAGTCTATAGGGACAATAGGATCTAAGAATAAATGATAATGTGGATGTTGAATATAACTTGAATGATGTGCATACTGACTGAACTCAGTATCTAGATACTCTAGTCAAATATTTGGGTACTGAAGTAAGCTAGTATGGAACTACCGACTGTACTTCTTCTAGATGCCCTGACCTAGTATCCTGATGAACATAGTTTGGTAGTATAATAAGATGCATGATGAAAAAGAGAAGAATGGCGATAAAATGGTGAAAAAGAAAAGGATTTTATAATTCAAAATGGAACCTATGGAAAGCATGAAATTTCATATACGAAAGATGAAAGCTTAATGGATTATGAAGACACTCTAATAAGTTTGAATTTTATTATGAAATCTGAAATTGTGAGGAAAACCTATGAACTAAGATGCACACGAGATGATCTTCTTCATAAAGTAAATTGATGAATGTGGATGATAATATGTGAATGAGTCATAATCTTATCCATGAGATACACAATAAAATTTTTAAAAGGATGAGAAAGGTTATGTGAATGAAATATTGATAAATGATGTATTACTAATATTTGTGAAGTAAGTTTTTTTAATACTCAAGGAGAGATATGATGATGACAAGGGAAGAAATATCCACTTAATGCAAAAAAATGTCATATGAAAGAAAGATAAAATGAAAGTCTTTATAATTTGATGCCCAAAGAGGTGATTGGTTAGATGATATGATATTCTTCCATATCTTTTCTTGGATTTTGAGATGAAATCCTAAATGGAGGGAAGAATTTGTAATGACCCATTTTCAAATTAGTCATCTAATTAGGTTTTACTTGGATGATTGTATGCTTAACTAAGTTGATCATTGTTTAAAGCTTGATTAGTGATGGTACTTAATTTTTGATGTTTTAAATATAATGAGAAGGCTTAATCATACTTTGATTCACAAAATTAGGGTTAAGATTTGGAAACCCTAATCGGTCCAAATTATGGTTTTCATGACATATGAATACAAAATTTGATAAGTATAGTGTCTCACTAAATCATTTTTAGTATCTTATGTGTAGCTATGATTTTTTTCAAATTCGGATATGATTTGGAAATAGAAAATCTGAACACTATTGAAAAATATCATGATTTTTGAAGAATGTTCTGACCTATTTATCGGTCAAGTTTCAAACACGACTGACCATATTTTTAGATTGATATAGCAGTGTGGTAATTGAATTTTATCTTTATATTGATATATAAAATTGACCTCAAATTATAAATGTAGTTTATCAACTCCATTATAGACACTTTGTTAAAATTTTGCAATTTTTGGATAATTTTTATTCCCTACAGAGAGGGGTGTCGGTCAAGTTTTGTGAAGGACAAACTCGACCGACCATGCTGCTGACTGCAATATAGAAGTGTAGTATATGATTTTTATTTATTTATTGGTAATTCCAAATGATATAAATTTTTTAATAATGCTTATAAACTCAATTTAAGACATTGATTTAAATTTTCATAATTTTTTGATGAGGTTTAAGTTCTAAAAAGTGTGGTGTCAGTCGAGTTTATAACTCAGCCAACCAACCAGTCTGAGAAAAATAAAAATATAATGAAGGGCTTATTTGCAATTGTTCTAAGCACCTCAATTCATCTATATAACTAACCTAACACACAAGGAGCTCTCATAACTCGTCATTCCTATCAAAGAAACGAAATTCTTGAGAGAGAGGAGAGCTAGGGTTTTGAGAAGAGAAAGTGGTGGAGATGTTGACCTAGGGTTTCTCTATCTGAGATATGATGAAATCAAGTAAGTTTAGCTTCTTTGCATAGCATTTCATGGTGAATCTTCTCTCACATGTCAAGATTCCGTTCCTCCCATGATTTGATTCGAAATCACATCAAATCTCCCCCTTTTCTTACTATCTCTCTTCTAATCCCCATTTCTAGGGTTTCTGAGTTGAGAGGAGAAAGAATTTGATTCTTTTGCAAGAGTTTGATTGGGTTTCCAAAAATTCAGAGGTTGACCTATGAATTTAAGGTTCTTGGCACCTGAGGTGAGTGTTTTTCTCCCTCCTAAGCTTTGTATTCATGTTGAAAGCCAAATTCTATCTAGATAAAACAATCAGAAACCTTGTTTGTATATGTATGTGATTGGATTTGATTAGGGAAAGATATTGGGGGATCGAATTCAACTTATTTTGATTATTTCTCATTGATTGGAACTTCATTAGTTCCTAATATATTTATTGAGGATCCATAGGTAATCTTATGGGTAGAGTACTATGCTATTTCATTTGAATTTTGCCTAAAAATCAGCCCAATGGCCAATATGCTTGGAATTGAATTGACATGCATAAAATCATATTTAAATTACTCTAGATTGCATTGTACAAGTGTATTGTGGAATGTTAATGGAATTGAATGATCACATATCCTGATTAGGATTTGTGTTGAGGAAGTGAATAAAATGAGTCAATTAATCAATGTATACTTATGATTGATGAATGAAATGTGTGAAAATGGAAACTAGGGTTTCCATGTTTGTGAATAACTCTAATGAACACTTGAGTCATGATTGGATTAATCAATTATATGATTCTTATGATATTTTGAACTAAGGAATGACTTCTTGAAAACCCTAAAAGTTTATTATTAAGAATATTATGAGTGATAAATCTAGAACTTGTATATGATGTTGTAAATGTGATCAAATGCTGAAGTTTAAAGTATTAATACTTCAATTGAATATGATGAGTCTTACTAATATCATCTAAGTCTAGTGCATTTGTTTTATTATAATAAAGAATGATCATTGTCGATTATGGGAATGACATTAGAAGTCAATTACATGGTACACTTATCTAAATATAAGAAATGATATGCAGAAAAAATGTATTGATGGTGATTGTGAGTTAAAGATGAAACTAATGAAGATAGTATGATGAAGTATTTTATCTTCTATTTTAATAACATGTGTCTTAACCCAAATTAAATGAAATATACTAAGAACTACACTTTGATAAAGGTTATGTAGAAGAGAAGAATTGTATGTAAAGTGAATCAAGAAAGATTGATCTAAATGATGTAATGAACATGAAATGAAAGAAGTTGAGACTACTGAACATAAAATGAAGGAAAAAGATGGGAATTAGTAGACAATTATAAGAATCTAAATCTTACCCTAAAATGATGAGTTTGGTGATGCTGGTGAATGACTGTTACAACCCCAATTTTTTTGGGTTCATTTGGGTGAGAAATGTAATTTCTCCTATTAAAGATATTGAACAAATAATGATATAATTTGTTTTGAATATATGGTTTCATTTACAATAACCTTGTTGATTGATTTGTGAGCTTTATTGCCTGTTGGGCCCTATAACAAGGAAAAGACAAGAGAAACTCCATCATTAATAAGAAATGGAGAAAAGAAAGATGCAGAAACCTCTAGAAGGCAAAAGAATGTAATCCAAAGGTGGATTTCGTGCCTCTCTGGTTAATCACATTAGTTTCCCGAAGTTTTCCCAAATGATTAATCGCATTGAATGCAACCTATCAATTTGGATGTTCATACTTGCAAATTATAAAGTCAGTATGATTATCACAATTGTAAATAAGTGTGTATTCTCACACCTACATGCCACCTTGATGGATGATGCAAAAAGGTCAAGCCTAGGAGGGAAGACCAATGGGCACCATGAGAGGTGACCCCAGACACCAAGATCAAGAATGAAAAGGTGGTCTATGTTTCATGACTAATGGGCACCATGAGAGGTGACCCCAAGTACCAAGCTCGGGATTGAGAAGGTGGCCTTAAGTCAATGGCAAAAGAGAAACCCTAGAGGGGGTATTCCAGGGTTAGGGAAAAAGTGGTGGAGAATGACACATTGAAAACGTAAATTGGCTTGTTAATTACCTTGATTTTGATAATTAGATTGTTAGCCATATTTGTGAAATTTTGGTTGTCCCCACATACCGGCATATTTCGATATGCTGACTGACATTTTGTTTGTCGGCATTTTAGGTGCAAGATTGAAAAGGACAAATAGTAAAGTGGCATATGTGGAATTAAATAAGAATTAAAGTACAAAGGAGGATTAGTTAGAATAGACTCCAGATGTGGATAGAGGTAGATATCCAAGTTTTGAAAAAGGTATGAAAAGTTTTGTTTTATACCTGCTTTCAGTCCAGTTAGTAGAATTTCATAATTATTATTGATTATTTGTCGAACCTTTGATCCTGTTAATTGGGATAACGGCTTTGACCTTCGGGTCTCTCTTAATTGGGGGTTACCGGGAGGCGGGGTTGTTACATTTGGTATCATAGCATAGGTTCCTCATTTCATCTTTGATAATTATTAAATTTTACAAATTCCATAGAACTGAGGGAGTTATTAGAGGATTTTCCGAAAGACAGAGGTGTCTAGAAAAGGATCACATCTGGGGGCTGGCAAGAATTTCCTCCACACCGCTAGTTGGAATATGAGGACTCCTAGATTAGTGTGACTGTCTGGCCAATGTCTCAGGATTTGACTCAAAATAAGATACCTTTAGGAATCTCTCATCTTGTTCATCCCATCTCAACTCTAATGATGTTAAGGATTTTAAGGATTAGGGTTTTCTCTCTTTTCCTCACTCTCTTGAGGTATGAGTAAGGTTGATAAGGTTTAAGGAATCCTCCACCAAATTAATGAAAAGCATGTAAATAAGATGCCATGGACATAATCTTAATAGTTTAAGCGTAAACTAAAGAATAGATACATGCTTAGGTCATATGACATAAATTGTCATGTCCTCAGGAGAGACCTGAGGCTAGACCTCCTTGTTAGGAGGATGAGTGGAGAAAGTTGATTTTGGAGGTAGAGACCTCCATTATAAGTAGAGACCTAGCAAATCCCTTGACGATGATGTTAACCCTAACCCTAAGTGGTGGTTAGAGAGTGAGATGGCATGATGAGTTAGATGTCATGATAGACCTGGTGTGTGGACATGCTTTTGGATGCCCATGACATTATGAGCCATGTGAGGTTGGATGACCTAGTGCCTTTGACGACCCAACCCTAGTAAGGGTCGTGCATGTTAGAGTGAATGATAGCTCCTTCAACGATGAGGTTAGTGAAGAACCTATAGAAACCCTATGGACTTATGCGAGTAGGGCATAACTTGTACCAAGAGTACGTCAGTAGTGCGGGTAGTAGGTTGAAACCCGGACTAGGAGAGTATGATGGATAGCTTATGAGATAAGCATAAAGGACTATGGATAATCTTGAGCAAACATAAGTTGAACATAGGCTTCACCCATGTAGGGGTATTCTTGTGAGCTTGATCCTTCATGGAGAGAGGACCTCTAATAGTAAGGTTGTTTGTAGGGTTAGCTCTAGAGAGTGAGCAGGACCCAAGAAAAAGGTTGGAAGCTTAGACACTGAGGTATGAGGAACATTGGGAGTTGAGGATGATGCGACCTAAGTGGATGATAGTGGTTGCCTCATGCATGATCCCTGGAGGCTGATGATATCTTGGTTGCCTTTAGAGGAAAAAAACCCTAGATAGAGGATGATGCTTATGGTACCTATGTGCCTATGGTATAGGTGTTTACCTTCTGAGATGAGAAGAAGAGTGCCTTAGACCCTGAGGAGGTTTTAGTAACCAGTTGTGAGGCCTTACACCTAGTGGGTTGTCCTTGAGGAGGACTCCACTCTGAAGGGTTGCTCAAGTAGAAGGATGACAGGAAGTGCATGTCATGCCTTATACATGCTTGATTTGTGGTTAGAATGTTGAGCATGCAGTTGGAAATCTCTGGAAGAAAAGTGATCCTAGGGTTCCTAGGCCTAAGAGGGGAAGTGGTGTACCTGATGCTCATGACGAGATTTGAGTTTCTATAGATTCGAGCATGGCACTCCTCATGATTGGAGGAAAGGGAAACCCCTTAAGTTTAAGGTATGCATGATGAACTCCTCACTGCTAAGTTGGTGACATGTGAAGGCTTGTTCTTGGTCTAATGTTGAGGATGAGAACAAGTGTGACCTGGCATAGTTTAGTAGGTGGTCTGCTTGTGCCTTAGTAGCTTGCTAGGGTTAAGCATGCTCACGTGGATGTAAACCCTAGACATTAGGACGTTTGTGACCTTTGTAATCAATATGTAGCTTCCTCCCATCCTGGGAGAGGGACCCTTTGGTAGGGTATATACGTATTTTGTTGGTTTGAGGTAACCTAATGAGGTCTAGTAGGATCTTGAGAAGCTAAGTGGAAAGTACATGGTATTAGAATGAACTCGTAGACCCATAGATAACCATCTCTAAGTGCATGTGGGTGTGATACCACGGAGGTAACCAGTATGGGGCCTGACCAAGGTAGGAAGGTCACCATGACCCCTATGAAAGGATGAAAGACAGCCCATGAATGTAGAGAGATATGATGAAGGCTTGGGTAACGTTCTAATTTGTACATGTACTATAATAGAATCCTAAGTCTATCCTAGGGTCAGGTAGGGATAAGACTGATGGAAGTGGGGGTTTCTTAATTCCCTAGTTGCACATGACCATAGGGTCGGGAGGTAACAGCTATCATTGTCTGAGGGCCTTAGGTTAGGAGATTGATCACCTTCATGAACTCATGGGACCCAAAGGGTAGATGAGTAGGGCACTCTCTGGATGCATAAGGGAAGAGGGATGACCCTAAAAGTGTCGGCACCCTATAGATCTAGATGAGATGACCAAGGAATGTGTGTGGACCCTAGTAGGTTCGAGACCAGTGGTCCATGGAAGTAACTTTGATATCGAGATGATTGTGATGTAGAGACATAAGTTTCACATTTCAACATAGTTTGAAGGTGTATTGGAAATGTGGGATGTACCATCTCTACTCTTGGAATAGGAAGACCTTTGTGTTTGGACGGCTGCTAAATGCTTATTTCCTCTTATTATGGGAGTGAGAGATAGGACAGTATGCATGCCCTACACCAAGGATAAAGATGATGTGAGTTGGAATGTTGCTATGAGGTATGAGGACAGAGATGATAACATACCCTTGTGGATTAAACGATATGTAGATGGTTTACAAATATCAAGAGAAATAAGGTAGTCATCTTATGAGGATGTTTTGAGCTATGAGTTATACAAAGTTGAGTTTGATAACCAAGAGGATGAGCTCAGGGTATTCTTGATATTGGTAGACTTAGAGTCTGAGATGAGATGATAAGTGAAATAGATGGAGGTGAATGTCTTCAACATTACCTCACACCTAAGGATGTGAAGTGTTAATGGATGCTCTAGTTGAGATGCAGCTGCCTAGTTTAGCGAGAGGCAATAAGAGGATGTTAGGTTAGCCCTATGTTTGGGAAGGAAGATATGTTTGGCTAACACTCAGATGTGACGAGATCTGTTGAACAAGTTCGTGGTTGTTTGGTTAGCCAACCTAGGCCTTGATGCAATGAAAGGATGTTTCTAGAACCTCATATGCACTTCTCTAGAAAAGAAGGTGATGAAACTCCGACTAGAGTGGTTTAGGGTTTCTGAGGATTTAATCTTGAGGAATCATGACGTACAGGAGATTGTGATTTTAAGATCACCATACACCATGGTACTGCTAAGATAATAAGTGGTAGCAGTACTTTGATGCCTGAAGATGAAAGGTGTACAAAGATGCATGTGGCTCATCGCCATGCATGACAGGAGGTGAATGATGCACACCAGTAACCCAGTGTATTGATATAGAGGATAAAGAGTCCCCGAAGGGGGATGGGAGCTCATCACTATGGATGTTGTAAGTCTCCCCTAGACCAAGGAAGGTCAAGATGTAATATGGGTTATGGTAGATCGCCTTACCTAGATGACATGAGAAAGAAAGAATGTTGTCAAGGGACGGATCCGATTGAACTACATATGAGAGAGAGATGGTTCAACTACACCATGTCCAGACTAGAGGGTCTGATGAGAGCATGTGTGCTCATTCAGGGTGATATCTAGAGATAGTTCTTGTCCTCTGTAATATGTGATGATAACCACCATAGCCAGTGTCGGGATGTAAAGAAGGTTTGTAGGGGAGGTTGTGTCAGTTGCCACTTCATTAAGATGATGTTGGTGAAGGGACCTCATGAAGGTCGGAAAAGAACTACAGTGTGTGCAGATGAAGTCGCTTTGATCATGCAATGGCTGAGAGAGAGCCCAGGGGCGACATGAGTCGTGAGCTGATGCAAAAGCAGACTGACATGCAGTTCACTGTGGGATAATATGTGATGTGAAATCCAACCCCTTTAAGTTATAGCTAAGAGAGAGTTGAGTCCCGACTGCATGGTCCATTTGAGATGGATTGGTGGAGATGGTTATCTTTAGCCTTACCCCTCAGGATAACATGATGTGTTCCATGAGTCTGATGCAGAGCACTATGTGAGGTACCCAAGCCATGTGTTGATCCCTGAATCTATTCAGCTTTATGAGAGGCTGAAATGTCCTGAGTCACCTATGAGGGTACAATATACCAAGGTAAGAAAGAACTAAGTTGGAAGAATATGAGACGATGAAGGTTCTTGGGAAGCACCATGGAAAGGGTGAGACCACATGGGAGCCATGATGGACAAAGGAAAGACTTATCATATTTGTTTGTGTGCCTGGTGGAATTTTGGGGGCAAAATTCCTATAAGAGGGGAAGGATGTTACAACCCCAAATTTTTTGGGTTCTTTTGGGTGAGAAATGTAATTTATCCTATTAAAGATATTGAACAAATAATGATATAATTTGTTTTGAATAGATGGATTTCGTTTACAATAGCCTTGTTGATTGATTTGTGTGCTTTATTGGCTATTGTGCCCAATAACAAGGAAAAGACAAGATAAACTCCATTATTAATAAGAAATGGAGAAAAGATAGATGTAGAAATGTCTAGAAGGCAAAAGAATGTAATACAAAGGTAGATTTCGTGCCTCTTGGGTTCCTTTGGTTCCAAGGAGTCCAAAGTTGCAAATATAAAACAACAAGAAAAGAAAAGAGCAATTAAATATTTCTTTATTAAGAAAGAAATTGAAAACAATGATAAAATGTGGAAAATAAGTGGAAAGAGGTATAATTGAGTTATCCTTGATGGATTTTTGTATCCATGAGGTTTCTAATGTTAGAAGGAATTACAATAAGGAAAATAAGAGGAGAGATAAAGAGAAATCCTCAAAAAGAGATATTTTAATAAAGAAATAAATAAGATAATGAGAAATAATGAATATAGATGCATCTAGAAGGATACTAAGTATCCACTAAAAAGGATTTCGAGATATTAGGGTTTCTTGGGGTCCAAGGAGCCCCAATGGAGAAAAAGAAAGATAAAATACCAGTAATACAAAATAAGAGAATAATGTGATGTATAATTATTGAATTTGGTGGCATTGTTAAAAAGGAGGTATTTTCTACTAAAAGAAAATATAAATTTGTGCCAATGGATTAAAAGGCAAACATAAAGAGAATAAGAGAGAGAATTTTCGAATTTCTAAATATCCAAAGAATATAGTTTATCAAGGAGATAAACAGGAGAGAGAAGATTACTTCTCATTGAAGGAATCAGATTCCTATTGGAAAGAGGCTTTGTTTCTTCGTGGGCTAGCATGTTGGGGCATGACTACCCTCCTATATAAAAGGATAGAGCCCATGGCTAATCCAAAGGAGAGTTCCATGCGTCCCTCCCTTCTTCTTCTCCTTCTTTGCAAGTAAACCCTAGTCAAGAAAGTAGATCGATCCCAAGGGCCCCGAGGAGTTGTGATGGGTCTCAATGGAGGCACGAAGCTCCCACGACATCAACAAGATGCTTGGTGGAAATCCCTTCACCCTAACTGACACGCAGCTCCAGCCGCATGGCTGCAACGACGACCACACGTTGCAGGACAGATGCTCTAAAACAAGCCACCTAGGCCACGAGCTGTGTTAGAACCCCAAATTTTGGGTTCATTTGGTGAGAAATGTAATTTCTCATATTAAAGATATTGGAACAAGTAATGATATAATTTGTCTTGAATAAATGAGTTTGGTTTAAAATAGCCTGGTTGGTTATTTTGTGGGCTTTATTGGCTATTGGGCCCAATAATAAGGAAAATACAAAAGGAATTCCATTATTAATAAGAAATGGAGAAAAGGAAAATGTAGAAACCTCTAGAAGGCAAAAGAATTTAATCCAAAGGTGGATTTCGTGCCTCTTGGGTTCCTTGGGTTCCAAGGAGTCCAAAGTTGCAAAGAGAATGCAATAAGAAAATAAAAAATCAATTAAATATTTCTTTATTAAGAAAGAAATTGAAAACAATGATAAAATGTGGAAAATAGGTGGAAAGAGGTATAATTAAGTTACCCTTGATGGATTTTCGTATCCAAATGATTCCTAATGTTAAATGGAATGCCAATGAGGAAAATAAAAAGAAAGATAAAGAGAAATCCTCAAAAATAGATATTTTAATAAGAAATAAACAAGATAATGAGAAATAATGAATATAAATGCATCTAGAAGGATAATAAGTATCCTTAATAAGGAATTTCGAAATATTAGAGTTTATTGGGGTCCAAGGAGCCCCAATGGAGAAAAAGAAAGAGAAAATACCAATGATAGAAAATAAAGGATAATATGATGCATAATGAATGAATTTTGTGGTATTGTTAAAGAGGTGGTATTTTCTATTAAAAGAAAATATAATTTTGTGACCAATGATTAAAAGGCAAGTACAAAGAGAATGAATGAGATAATTTTCGTATTTCTAAGTATCCATGAAATAAGGAATATCAAGGAAATAAATAGGAGAGAGAAGAATTAGTTCTCCAAGAAGGAATAAGGATCCTATTGGGAAAAGGACTAGTTGACTCATAGATGGTCATCTTAGGGTGTTCATACCCTCCCCTATATAAGGGGTAGCACCCTTGGCCAAGTCCAGAGGATCCCACTCTTCATTCTCTTCTTCTTCTTCCTCATTTTCATCCATAAACCCTAACCTAGAAGAGCAGCATGACCAGGGAGCAACAAGGAGCTATGAAGGGTCTGAGATGGAAGCATGATGCCCCATGATGTTGGGGAGAGGCTTCACCATCATGGCCCTACCCCAACCCAAGCGCAGTAGCAGCGACACGGCTGCAACGTCGGTCGTGGGTTGTAGGTCTGTCCGACCCAACCCAACCACATTGATCATGGGCTTGTGGTGCCCCAACCACAGAGGAAGGAGGAAGAGCTAGGGGCATGATCGACAGCAATCCTCGAGCCCCCAGGAAGGAAGGGCAGACCCCCGAAGTGTCGCAGATCGACCTGGTCGGCGGACAAAGCAAAGCTTCGCGAGGTAGAAGATGAACCAGGCACAATTGACGATTCTGCCCCTCTACGTGCTGAAGGGATGGTCACTTAAGCAAGGACATACTCGTAACTTTGTTATGTTTCCAAACATGCAAGTCACGTTGCATGGAAAGGGACACTTGGCGCCCCTTGATTGGCTCTAGTAAGTAATATCTTGCAAAAATCATATTTAAATATCGGTAGCTCGGATGGATACACATAAAATATGAAAATTGCTCAGAAAAATGAGAGAAATTCACTAAAAATGGTTTTAGAGTCTAATTCCTTTCTATTCGAAAAGTAGTGTAAGTTATCAACTTTAATGAATTAAAGATTAAGAATCTGTATTTGGAGATGATTAATGTATTTAGTAGGGTTTAATGGATGATTAAAGTTGATATTAACCTATTAATTGTAAAATGGTATATTGAAAACAAAAAGGATGAACTTTACACGTAATTGGTCTAATTTAGAAATTCATGTGCATAAATATGCTTTAATGGGCCTTGAAACCTTAATATTAGTAAATGTGATTCATAATGGTTTAAATGATTCAAAATTGATAATAAAGTTGAGATATGATAATTCTAAGCTATTTCAAGTATAAAAGTTCCTAATTGTGGATAAATACCCTAAATGTAGTAATTAGAGTTTTCTAATGGATAAAGGTAGAATTAATGACAAATAGAGTTCATATGTGAATTAGACCATAATGAATTATGAATTGATGATAAATGGGAATAATGATCTTGTCAAGGATTAAAAGGATAAAAATGGTAGATTTAATGTAAAAGAGGCTTAATGGACTTAATTGATGGTTAATTATGCTTTTTCGAATATCATGGTTATATGTTGTTAAAAGATAACCTTAGTATCTTTCATGAAGAATAGATGAGATAATTAGGGTTTGTGAGTAATTGTTTAAAATAGTAAGAAATGAAGGGAAACCCTAATTGCAATGGAAACCCTAAAAGTGGACTAGAAACCCTAGGAAGCGGGCTAGGTTTAATAGATCTTGATGGTATGATTAATAATAGTAAATTGTATGCATATTTCAAGATCTCATTATGTGCTTGCTTTCCTATTTGGATTTCTTGATTGGTTGGATTATTTCTATCTCAAATCAGCCTGACAGGTATGTGGTTACTTATGGTTAATCAAATTAGCTTCCCGAATACTTTCCCAGATGATTCATCACATTGAATGCAATTTAACGGTTTGGTTGTTCATACTTGCAAAATCATAAAGTCACTATGATTATCATAATAATAATAGAAGTGTGGATTCTCGCACCTACATTCCACCCTAATGCATGATGCCAAAGGTCAAGCCTAAGAGGGAAGACCAATGGGAACCATGAGTGGTGACCCTAGACACCAAGCTCAGGATTGTGAAGGTGGTCTTTATAGAATGACTAACGGGAACTATGAAGGGTGACCCCAGGCAGCAAGCTCGGGATTGAGAAGGTGGCCTTAAGTCATTGGCAAAAGAGAAACCCTAAGGTAGGTATGCCAGGGTTAGGGCAAAAGTGGTGGAGAATGTCATACTAAAAAGCATAAATTGGCTTGTTAATTAACTTGATTGTGATAATTAGATTATTAGCCATATTTGTGAAATTTTGGTTGTCCCCACATACCGGCATATTTCGATATGCTGACCGACATTTTGTTTGTCGGCGTTTTAGGTGCAAGATTGAAAAGGACAAATAGTAAAGTGGCATATGTGGAATTAAATAAGAACTAAAGTACAAATGAGTATTAGTTAGAATAGACTCCATATGTGGATAGCAGTAGACATCCAAGTTTTGAAAAAGGTATGCAAAGTTTTATTTCATTACATCCTTTCAGTTTAGTTGGTAGAATGTGGTAATTGTTATTGATTATTTTTTGAACCTTTGATCCTGATAATTGGGATAATGGCTCTGACCTCTTGGTCTCCCTTAATTGGGGGTTATCGGGAGGCGGGGTCATTACATTTTGTATCAGAGCATAGGTTCCTCATTTAATCTTTAATAATTATTAAATTTTACAAACTCTGTAGAACCCAAGGGAGTTATTAGAGGAATTTACGAAAGACAAAGGTGTCTAGAAAAGGATCACGTCTGGAGTATGGCAAGATTTTCCTCCACACTGCTAGTCGGTATACAAGGACTCCCAGATTAGTGTGACTGTCTGGCCAATGTCTTAGGATTGGACTCAAAATAAGATACCTTTAGGACTCTGTCATCTTGTTCATCCCTTCTCAACTCAAATGTTGTTAAGGATTATAAGGATTAGGGTTTTCTCTCTTTCCCTCACCCTCTTGAGGTATGGGTAAGGTTGATAAGGTTTAAGGAATCCTCCACCAAATTAATAAAAAGCATGTAAATAAGATGTCATGGACATAAGGTTAATAGATTATGCACAAAAGAATAGATACATGCTTAGGTCGTATGACATAAGTTGTCATGCCCTCAGGAGAGACTTGAGGCTAGACCTTCATATGAGGGGGATAAGTAAAGAGAGTTAGTCATGGAGGTAGAGATCTCCATTACAAGTAGAGACCTGGCACATCCTCTGAGGATGATGTTAACCCTAACCCTAAGTGAAGGTTAGAGAGAGATGACATGATGAGTTAGATGTCATGGTAGACTAGGTGTTTGGATAGACATGCCTTGGATGACATATGAGCCATGAGAAGTTGGATGACTGAGTATCATTGGCGACCCAACCCTGGGAAGGGTCGTGCATGTTAAAGTGAAGGATAGCACCTTCTTTGATGAGGTTAGATAAGAACCTATAGAAACCCCATGAGCTTATATGAGCATGGCATAGTAGGTACCCAGAATACATCAGTAGTGTGAGCAGTAGGTTGAAACCCCTGACCAAGGGAGTATGTTGGATAGATGATGAGATAATCATAAAGGGCTAGGGATAACCTTGAGCAAACATAAGTTTGAGCATAGGCTTCACCCACGTAGAGGTATGCTTGTGAGCTTGATCCATCTTAATGGAGAGAGGACCTTTAGTATAAGGCTGGTTGTGGAGTTAGCTTTAGAGAGAGAGAGAGCAGGACCCAAGAAAGAAGGTTGGAAGCCTAGACTCTGAGATATGAGGAAAAGTAGGGAGTTGAGGATGATGCGACCTAAGTTGATGTTTGTGGTTTCCTCATGCTTGATCCCAGGAGGCTGATGATGTCTTGGTTGCCATGAGAGGAACCAAACCCTAGAGAGAGGATGAGTCTGTTGGTACCTTTGTACCTTTGGTATAGATGAGAAGAAGAGTTCCTCAGACCTGGAGAGGTTTAGTAATAGGTTGTGAGGCCTTGTACCTTGTTGATTGTCCTTGAGGATGACTCAACTCTGAAGTGTTGCTCGAGTAGAAGGACGACAGGAAGTGCATGTCATGCCTTATACATGTTTGATTCGTGGTTAAGAGGTTGAGCATGCACTTTGATACCCAAAAGTGAACCTAGGGGTCCGAGGCCTAAGAGGGGAAGTGGTGTACCTGATGGTCATGACGAGATTTGAGTTTCTATAGATTCGAGTATGGTACTCTTCATGGTTAGAGGAAAGGGAAACCCGTAAAGTTTAAAGTATGTTTGATGAACCCCTCACAGCTAAGTTGATGACATGGGAAGGTATGATTTCGATCCAATGCTGAGGAATGAGAACAAATATGACCTATCATGGTTTAGCAGGTGGTCTTCTTGTGCCTTCGTAGCTTTCCAGGGTTAGGCACGCTCATGTGGATGTAAACCCTAGACATAAGGATGTTAGTGACCTTGTTGTTAAGAGTTGTATTTTCCTCCCATCTTGGGAGAGGGACCCTTTGGTAGGGTGTATACTTGTTTTGTGGGTTTGGAGGAAACCTAAAGAGGTCTCATAGGATCTTGAGAAGCTAAGTGAAAAGTACATGATATGAGAATGAACCTATAGACCCATAGATCACCATCTCTAAGTGCATGTGGATGTGTTACCATGGAGGTAATCAGTATGGGGCCTGACCAAGGTAGGAAGGTCGCCATGACCCCTGTGAATGGATGATAGTCAGCTCATGAATGCAGAGAGAGATGATGAAGGATTGGGTAAGGTTCCCAGTTGGACATGTACTATAATAAGATCCTAAGTTTATCCTAGGGTCAGGTAGGGATAAGACCGATGGAAGTAGGAGTTTCCTAATTCCCTAGTTGCACATGACCATAGGGTCGGGAGGTAACAACTATCATTGTCTAAGGGCCATGGGTTAGGAGATTGATCACCTTCGTGAACTCATGGGACCCAAAGGGTGGATGAGTAGGGCACTCTCTGGATGCATAAGGGAAGAGGGATGACCCCTAAAGTGTCGACACCCTATATACCTAGAGGAGATGACCAAGGAATGTGTGTGGACCCAAGTAAGTTTGAGACCCATTTTCCATGGAAGTAACTTTGATATCGAGATGATTGTGATGTAGAGACATATGTGGCACTTTTCAACTTAGATTTAAAGGTGTAATGGCAAGGTGGGATGTACCATCTCTACTCTTGGAACAGGAAGAACTCTATATTTGGACTGCAACCAAATGCTTATTTCCTCTTGTTATGGGAGTGAGATATAGGATAGTATGCATGCCATACACCAAGGATAAAGATGATGTGAGTTGGAACGTTGCTACGAGGTATGAGGACAGGGATGATAACATACCCTGGTGGAGTGAATGATACATGGATGGTTTCCTAACGCTAAGAGGAATAAGGAAGTCATCTTATGATGATGTTTTTATCATGAGATATGAGTCATACAAGGTTGATTTTGAAAAACCAAGAGAATAAGCTCAGAGTTTTCTTGATAGACTTAGAGCTGAAATGAGATAATAAGTGGAATACATGGAGGTGTATGTCTTCAACGTTATCTAACACCTAAGGATGTGAAGTGGTAATGGATGCTCTAGATGGGATACAACTTCCTAGTTTAGATGGAGGCTAGAAGAGGTTGTTAGGTTAACCCTCAGTTGGAAAAAGAGATAAGTTTGGCTAACACTCAGATGTAACAATATTGGTTGATCAAGTTAATGGTTGTTTGGTTAGCCAGCCTAGGGCATATCATGATAAAAGGATGGTTGTAGAACCTTAGATGCACTTCCTTAGAAAACAAGGTGATGAAACCCCAACTAGAGTGGTTTAGTGTTTCTGAGGAATCGATCTTGAGGGATCATGATATATAGGAGATCATGATTTTAAGATCACCATACATTGTACTACGAAGATAGTAAGTGACAGTAGTACTTTGGATGCCTAAGATAATGTTGCAAGTGTCATGTTGCCATGCATGACAGGAGGTGAAGGACGAACACCAGTAACCCAATGAGTTGGTATAGAGGATAAAGAGTCCCTGAGAGAGAATGGGAGTTCATCACTATGGTTGTGTAGTAAGTTTCCCATGGACCAGAGAAGGTCCAAATGCAATTTGGGTTATGGTAGATCACCTTACCTAGATGACATGAGAAAGAGAGAATACTGTCAAGGGACATATCCATTTGAACTACATATGAGAGAGAGTTGGTTCAACTACACCATGATGTGAGTTCTTAAGTTTAATCTAATGATTTACTTCCAAGCGGTGGAAATAGGTGCATGAAGAACTCGATGTTAGTACATTTATCACCCCTAACTAATTGTTAGTGTAATCCAGACTAGAGGGTCTAATGAGGGTATGTGTGCTCGTGTAGGGTGATACCTAGAGACAGTTCTTGTCCTCTGTAAGATGTGATGATAACCACCATACCCAATATCGGTATGTAAAGAAGCTCTATAAGGGAGGTTGTGTCGGTCACCACTTCATTGAGATGATGTTGGTGAAGGGGCCTCACGAAGGTCAGAAAAGAACCACAGTGTGTGCAGACAAAGTCGCTTTGATCGTGCAATGGCTGAAAGAGAGCCCAGGGGCGACATGAGTCGTGAGCTAATGCAAAGCAAGACTGACATGCAGTTCACAGTGGGAGATTATGTGATGTGAAAATCTGACCCCTCGAAGCTACAACTAAGAAATCTGAGTCCCCGATATACGGGTCCATTTGAGATGGATTGGTGGGGATGGTTGTGTTTAGCCTTACCCCTCAGGATAACAAGATGTATAATGTGTTCCATGAGTCCGAACTAGAGCACTATGTGAGGTACCCAAGCCATGTGTTGAGCCCTGAACCTATTCAGCTTTTGAGAGGCTGAAATGTCCTGAGTCACCTATGAGGGTACGATATACCAAGGTAAGAAAGAACTCATATGGAAGAATATGAGATGATGAAGGTTCTTGGGAAGCACCATGGAAAGGGTGAAGCCACATCAGAGCCCTGATGGACATAAGAAAGGCTTATCCTGAATTGTTTGTTTGTTTGCTTGATGGAATTTTGAGGGCAAAATTCCTATAAGGGGGAATGATGTTACAACCCCAACTTTTGGGTTCATTTGGTGAGAAATGTAATTTCTCATATTAAATATATTGGAACAAGTAATGATATAATTTGTCTTGAATAAATGATTTTGGTTTACAATAGCCTTGTTGGTTGTTTTGTGGGATTTATTGGCTATTGGGCCCAATAACAAGGAAAAGACAAAAGGAATTCCATTATTAATAAGAAATGGAGAAAAGAAAAATGTAAAAACCTCTAGAAGGAAAAAGAATTTAATCCAAAGGTGGATTTCGTGACTCTTGGGTTCCTTGGGTTCCAAGGAGTCCAAAGTTGCAAAGAGAATGCAATAAAAAAAGAAAAGATCATTAAATATTTATGTATTAAGAAAGAAATTGAAAACAATGATAAAATGTGGAAAATAGGTGGAATGAGGTATAGTTAAGTTACCCTTGATGGATTTTCGTATCCAAAGGATTCCTACTGTTAAATGGAATGCCAATGAGGAAAATAAAAAAGAAAGATAAATAGAAATACTCAAAAAGAGATAATTTAATAAGAAATAAACAAGATAATGAGAAATAATGAATATAGATGCATCTAGAAGGATAATAAGTATCCTTAAAAAGGAATTTCAAAATATTAGAGTTTCTTGGGGTCTAAGGAGCCTTAATGGAGAAAAAGAAAGAGAAAATACCAATGATAGAAAATAAAGGATAATATGATGCATAATGAATGAATTTTGTGGTATTTTTAAAGCGGTGGTATTTTCTATTAAAAGAAAATATAATTTCGTGACCAATGATTAAAAAGCAAGAAAGAGAATGAAGGAGATAATTTTTGTATTTCTAAGTATCCATGAAATAAGGAATATCAAGGAAATAAATAGGATAGAGAAGAATTACTTCTCCATGAAGGAATAATGATCCTATTGAGAAAAGGACTAGTTGACTCATAGATGGTCATCTTAGGGCATTGATACCCTCCCCTATATAAGGGGTAGCACCCTTGGCCAAGTCCAGAGGATCCCACACTTCATTCTCTTCTTCTTCTTCCTCATTTTCATCCATAAACCCTAACTGAGAAGAGCGGCAGAACCAGGGAGCAACGAGGAGCTTTGAAGGGTCTGATATGGAAGCACAATGCCCCACGATGCTGGGGAGAGGCTTCGCCATCATGGCCCTACCCCAACCCAGGCACAATAGCAGTCGCACGGCTACAACGTCGGTCGTGCGTTTTAGGTCTATCCAGACCAACCCAGCCACTCTGATCATGGGCTGGTGGTGCCCCAAGCACGAAGGAAGGAGATAGAGCTAGGGGCATGATCGACAACAATCCTCGAGCCCCCAGGAAGGAAGGGCGGACCCCCAAAGTGCCGCAGATTGACCTGGTCGGCGGACAGCGCAAAGCTTCACGAGGTAGAAGATGAACCAGGCACAATTGAAGATTTTGCCCCTCCGTGTGCTGAAGGGATGGTCACTTAAGCAAGGGCATACTCGTAACTTTGTTATGTTTCCAAACATGCAAGTCACGTTGCATGGAAAGGGACACTTGGCACCCCCTGATTGGCTCTAGTAAGTAATATCTTGCAAAAATCATATTTAAATATCGGTAGCTCGGATGGATACGCATAAAATATGAAAATTGCTCAGAAAAATGAGTGGAATTCATTAAAAATGGTTTTATAGGCTAATTCCTCTTTCTATTAGAAAAGTAGTGTAAGTTATCAACTTTACTGAATTAAAGATTAAGAAACCCTATTTGGAGATGATTAATGTATTTAGTAGGGTTTAATGGGTGATTAAAGTTGATATTAACATGTTAATTATAAAAAGGTATATTGAGAACAAAATGGATGAACTTTACATGTAATTGGTTTAATTTAGAAATTCATGTGCATAAATATGCTTTAATGGGCCTTGAAGCCCTAATATTAGTAAATGTGATTCATAATGGTTTGAATGATTCAAAATCGAGAATAAAGTTGAGATATGATAATTCCAAGCTATTTCAAGTATAAAAGTTCCTAATTGTGGATAAATACCCTTAATGTAGTAATTATGGTTTTCTCATGGATAAAGGTAGAATTAATGACAAATAGAGTTCATATGTGAATTAGACCATAATGAACTATGAATTGATGATAAATGAGCATAATGATCTTGTCAGGGATTAAAAGGGTAAAAATGGTAGTTTTAATATAAAAGAGGATTAATGGACTTAATTGATGGTTAATTATGCTTTTTCTGATATCAAGGTTATATGTTGTTAAAAGATAACCTTAGTATCTTTCATGAAGAATAGATGAGATAATTAGGGTTTGTGAGTAATTGCTTAAAATAGTAAGAAATGAAGGGAAACCCTAATTGCAATGGAAACCCTAAAAGTGGACTAGAAACCCTAGGAAGTGATCTAGGTTTAATAGATCTTGATGGCATGATTAATAATAGGAAATTGTATGCATATTTCAGGATCTCATTATGTGCTTGCTTTCCTATTTGGATTTCTTGATTGGCTGGATTATTTCTATCTCAAATCAGCCTGACAAGTATGTGGTTACTTATAGTTAATCACATTAGCTTCCCGAATAGTTTCTCAGATGATTCATCACATTGAATGCAATTTAAAGGTTTGGTTGTTCATACTTGCAAAATCATAAAGTCGCTATGATTATCACAATAATAATAGAAGTGTGGATTCTCGCACCTACATTCCACCCTGATGGATGATGCCAAAGGTTAAGCCCAAGAGGGAAGACCAATGGCCACCATGAGTGGTGACCCTAGACACCAAGCTCAGGATTGAGAAGGTGGTCTTTATAGAATGACTAACGGGGACTATGAAGGGTGACCGCAGGCACCAAGCTCGGGATTGAGAAGGTGGCCTTAAGTCATTGGCAAAAGAGAAACCCTAAGGTGGGTATGCCAGGGTTAGGGAAAAAGTGGTGGAGAATGTCATACTGAAAAGTGTAAATTATCTTGTTAATTAACTTGATTGTGATAATTAGATTATTAGCCATATTTGCGAAATTTTGGTTGTCCCCACATACCGGCATATTTTGATATGCTAACCGACATTTTGTTTGTCAGCATTTTAGGTGCAAGATTGAAAAGGACAAATAGTAAAGTGGCATATGTATAATTAAATAAGAACTAAAGTAAAAAGGAGTGTTAGTTTGAATAGACTCCAGATGTGGATAGAAGTAGACATCCATGTTTTGAAAAAGGTATTCAAATTTTTATTTCATTACAACCTTTTAGTTTAGTTGGTAGAATTTGATAATTGTTATTGATTATTTTTCTAACCTTTGATCATGTTAATTGGGATAATGGCTCTGATCTCTTGGTCTCCCTTAATTGGGGGTTACTGAGAGGCGGGGTCGTTACATTTGGTATCAGAGCGTAGGTTCCTCATTTAATCTTTAATAATTATTAAATTTTACAAACTCTGTAGAACCCAAGGGAGTTATTAGAGGAATTTCCAAAAGACAGAGGTGTCTAGAAAAGGATCACATCTGGGGGATGGAAAGATTTTCCTCCGCACCACTAGTTGGAATACAAGGACTCCCATATAAGTGTGACTGCCTGGCCAATGTTTCAGGATTGGACTCAAAATAAGATACCTTTAGGACTCCCTCATCTTGTTCATCCCATCTCAAATAAAATGCTTTTAAGGATTATAAGGATTAGGATTTTCTCTCTTTCCCTCACCCTCTTGAGGTATAGGTAAGGTTGATAAGGTTTAAGGAATCCTCCACCAAATTAATAAAAAGCATGTAAATAAGATGTCATGGACATAAGCTTAATAGATTAAGCATAAAAGAATGGATACATGATTAGGTCATATGACATAAGTTGTCATGCCCTCAGGAGAGACCTGAGGCTAGACCTTCTTGTCAGGAGGATAAGTAAAGAGAGTTAGTCATGGAGGTAGAGATCTCCATTACAAGTAGAGACTTGGTACATCCTCTGAGGATGATGTTAACCCTAGCCCTAAGCGAAGGTTAGAGAGAGAGATGACATGATGAGTTAGATGTCATGGTAGACCAGGTGTTTGGATAGACATGCCTTGGATGCCATATGAGCCATGAGAAGTTGGATGACCGAGTACCTTTGGTGACCCAACCCTGGGAAGGGGTGTGCATGTTAGAGTGAAGGATAGCACTGTATTTGATGAGGTTAGAGAAGAACATATAGAAACCCCATGAGCTTATATGAGCATGGCATAGTAGGCACCCAGAATACATTAGTAGTGCAAGCAGTAGGTTGAAACCCCAGCCAAGGGAGAATGTTGGATAGATGATGAGATAAGCATAAAGGGCTAGGGATAACCCTGAGCAAACATAAGTTTGAACATAGGCTTCACCCACGCAGAGGTATGCTTGTGAGCTTGATCCATCTTCATGGAGAGAGGACCTTTAGTATAAGGATGGTTGTGGAGTTAGCTCTAGAGAGAGAGCAGGACCCAAGCAAGAAGGTTGTAAGCCTAGACTCCAAGATATGTGGAAAAGTGGGGAGTTGAGGATGATGCGACCTAAGTGGATGTTTGTGGTTGCCTCATGCTTGATCTCGAGAGGATGATGATGTCTTGGTTTCCATGAGAGGAACCAAACCCTAGAGAGAGGATGAGTCTGTTGGTACCTCTGTACCTTTGGTATAGATGAGAAGAAGAGTTCCTTAGACCTGGAGAGGTTTAGTAACATGTTGTGAGGCCTTGTACCTTGTTGATTCGCTACTACAGAAACGGCCTTTGGCGTCGGTCGTTTAACCGCATTTGGCGTCGGTTTCCGACCGACGCCTATGTGGGCGCCGCTAAAGGTCGAACACTTCGGCGTCGGTTTTTTAACCGACGCCTATTTAATCTATAGGCGTCGGTCGTTTAGTAGATAACTGATGCCCAAAGGGTTCGCGCCACAGAAAACGGCATCATCTAGGGCACTTTCTGCGTCGGTTATTTACTAAACAACCGACGCCTATATGGAATATAGCATCGGTTTTTTAATAGATAACCGACGCATAAAGTTCCCTAGATGACGCCAGTTTCTGTGGCGCGAACACTTTTGGCGTCGGTTATATACCAAAAGACCGATGCCTATAGATTAAATAGGCGTCGGTTTGATACGAATATCCGACGCCATTTCCAGGACTGCTTTGGCCACATCAGGCGTCAGTTTTTTGAAAAAAACCGACGCTGTAGGTCTTTGCTAACGGTTTTCTATAAATAACTGACGCCTATTTCTATTTTTTTTTTCATATCAGTTTGCAGGCCTGCTGTGGCTGGTCAGCAGGATGAGAACCTGCAGTTTAGTTTTCTGAACTGTAGGTTTACGACATCTATTGATATCAGCCTACAAACAGGCCGCAAACCTGCAAAAGTCACAAGAAAAATTTCACACAAGTACATACATTCAGACATCAATTCAATTCTCACATTCACACATATAGAAACATTCAAATACATGTATTAACATTCAAAAATATTCATTTACAAAGTATCATTCATTATCGCTATCAACATCCCAATTATATCTTATAGTTGCCACTGCTTGTATGGCTTTTCCCCATTCTTCTCTTACTTCATTTAATGCTTCCATCGTATATGGAGCATGTATATTTTTTAAGCGTTTACCTATAGTGTGGTCAGTTTTAAACACCTGCAAAGAGAATGATGTATATATATAAGTAATAATATAAAAATAAGATTGATATATTTCATACTAACTAATGAGACTATATATAATACCTCATGTATGCTATCGATGTCCAATGTGGCATGTTTGATAATCATCTGCATAAATCGCATCACATATTATGTGCATGCCCAGCCATTGTCTTGTGTAGCGCACTATAAATTGAAACATACAAAATAATACAACTATGCACAATTCACATCAATAATATATATATTCGAGTCGGGAACTTACTTGTACGTTCTGCCAATTTATTGGCTGGTTCTTTTTCCTTGGGACCGTTCCTCCAGCCTTTTTGAATGCATCTAAACCCCTACATGTTAATATAACACAATAAATTGCATAAGTAAATAGTAATGTAATAAAAGATGTTAACGGATATAAAAATGAAATATTTCTCACCAGAATAATGGCATTCTCATTACGTGTCCAATTTTAGTGTTCAATGTACTCCCCGCAGGATTTAGATAATAAACAGTGAATGTCCCGGGGACAATAACTAGTAACTCCCAATGTCTACCGCTAGAGGTAAGAAGTTAACAATTAATAACTCAAAATGCAAAATAAAAATGGAATTTTCTTAAGTCCAAGTTATAAATAAAGTAAACTTACTTGACATTGAATGGAGCTATTATTATCGTCTTCTTTTGCTGACCAAAAATTGTAAAAGCATCTATACAGTATTGTTGAACATTATCAGGGTCTTTAGCTACCAAACTAATCAATGATGGAATCAAAAATCCCACATGATCAAATGCAAATTGTTTGCAATGATCTTCGACTAAGTAGCTGCAAAACATATAGGCGTATGCATTAATATATAAGAAACCAGATCACCGGATCTTACACAAGGTATATGGATGTATAAACAAGATCTCACCTTATCAATGTCTCTATCATTGATGTATTCAGCCAATCATACATAAACAGCTCAATAATATCTTGTATAAATAAAGAGCTATCGTATGATTGACCTGCATAATCTGCATCTAAAGAAACTATTATAGGGCAATGTATATTATGTGCTCGTAGCCAACATGCCATTCCCCTACAAGCAGGACCTAACGGGTATGTTAGGTCAGTTGGAACCCAAGTTGGTAATGCGGGAAGTGGAGGTGGAGGCCTAGGTGCTCCTGGTGTCTTCTTTTTAACCTGTATATATAATTTCAGGTCAGTTGACATCATATATACACATTAACAGTCTAAATCAATGTAAATTTATCTTACTATTTCAGTCGTGTAGACGACATCTGCTTTGGGCCACAATATGACCCCGCCTTCTGCCTCACCAAGTGTATCAATATCTGGGTGGGCATATGGCAACGCAACTTCCCTCCAATCGGGTAATACATGTAGCGGGCTCACATGAATGTAGCCCTGCGGCATTGGAGTCCCATGAAACGTTGCCCCAGGAAGGGACTGGTAAGCCTGCGCCTCTGCAACAACATAGTCTTGCATTCTTAAGCGGCATGGCTTCAATGCCTACAAATTTACGTAAAGAATGTTATACATATATACATATAATCTTGAAAACATATCATCTTGAAAAGACTAGCTACAATGTCATAAACAATACTTACAGCAGACGTGCTAGGCGATGGGTCTCCAGGATTACTCGCAGTCTGTGCATCAGGAGAAGAGTGGGTCACCATAGGCTGATTGGAAGCCTGAGATGCCTGCCACCGCAGCAATTCTTCCTTGACCTTCTCAGCAACTACATCGTTGACCTTCTTAGCAACTAAATCCTCAACTCTCTTATTCTCCTATACATGGATAAAAGAAACATTAGCTTCTTATTAATGAATTTCCTTTTGCAGTAACATTCTAAAAAAAGAATAGGTTACCTCTTCTTGAGAAAGTCCCGCTCTGGGTTTTCACTGGGATGGCCCAAAGAATGCTTTGATGCCAACACCAGCGCCAGAACCTCTAACACGTCCAGGATGCTCTGGGTTACCCAGAGCAACTGTCAATTCATCCCTTGTGCCCTGAGGGATGAACGTGCCTTGTTTCCTCTGCTCGTGCAGCTCCCGCTAATCACCATAAAAAGAAATTGGTAAGTTAACACCACAAATAATCAATATTCAAACGATTTCTCTAAGAGTTGTATTTTACCATTTTTGCAGCCACCTCAGCAGTTACATGCTTCTTTATTTCACCCTTCTTGTTTTTCCTGCCAGCTATCCAGATATCATGGTGAGGCATGGGTGTGGCAGACTCCTGAGTAGGAGCAGACTCCTGAGTAGCAACAGACTGCTGAGTAGCCGCAGACTCCGCCTGTAGTCTTTGGCGAATGCTTGCATAGCCTTTTGGACCCATAGTGTGGTCATGCACATTCAATGCACGCCTTGCTTTTTGTGCATCACTGAGGGCCTAGTTAGTATGCATATTAATGATTTGGTTAGTAGCACTAAATGTTAATCTTGAATAGGTGAATACAATGTATATTAATTAAATTGGGAGTGACGCCTAATACCTTGAATTCTTCAGATTTTCTTGAAGCAACAAAATTGTCCCAATCTTCTTTGTCCAAGAAGTTCCATTGTTCAAGGGCTGACTTCTTCTTCTTATCACCCTCTTTTATGTATTCTCTGTTCAGATTTGTCCTATAATTCCTAAGCATCTTTCCAGCATGTTGCATCACACTTTTATGATGCAACTTCTCATCCAATGCAAACAGATTCTGTAAAATAGAAATGTTATTAACTAGTATCCAAAATTGAATTGCAAATAATAGAATTTGTAATCTACAAAATAGAATTGCAAATAATAATAACTCACGCTTAAATCCTTCCATATCAAGTCTTTTTTCCCTTGAGGAACTTTATGCCAATTATCATACTTAACACCACAATGGCTCCGAGTGGTACACCCAAGATAGTTTACAAAATTATTGCAGTTCACTCCAATTGCATTTCCTCCATTATCAAACTCCACCACCAATTTGGATCCACTACCACTTAGCGCTAATAACTTCTTCAACAGAGTGATGCCCCTTTTCTTGTTAAGTGTTTGGTGCTGCGCATCAAGTTGCTCCAGTGCTTCAGTGGGTACAGGTACATCATCAACCTAAAATTTGACAAAAATAAACACACTAAATTAGCCCAATATAGAAATATAGGATATATGACATAACTAGAAGATAATGAATTTTATAGAAATACAGGATATGTTTTTAGAACTTACATTGGTATCCTCGCCATGCTCGTCATGGACAACATGCTCATCATGGACTTCATGCTCATCATGGACATCATGCTCATCATGGTCAGCCATCTGAAAATGTCATTAAAAAGGCAAACATTTAGCATTTGTATTAACTAGAAAAAGGCAAACATTTAGCATTTGTATTAACTAGAAAAAGGCAAACATTTAGCATTTGTATAAACATACATGTCTCTAAAATTGTGATCTTTTATCAATTAACAATCCTTCATTGTGATCTCCGTGCACATATAAGTAATCATTAGCTTCAATATTTTGTGGAGTTGGCAACCCAACTGAGAATGGACTGGAGTCATCATACTTATCATAGTACTCTTCTTCATCTATAGGATCTTCAATGAATTGTCTTTTACCATGAAGAACAACCGACCATTTATCATTCGCAGGATCATCGATATAGAATATTTGTTTCGCCTGTGATTCCAATATGAATGGTTCACCCTTCTCGCCAATCTTTTCAAAGTTCACCAAAGTGAAACCCAATTCATCCACTATAACTCCTTTGGTGTTATCAACCCAATTACATTTAAAGAGCGGAATTTTGAAATCTATGTAGTCAAACTCCCAAATGTCCTCAATGACACCGTAATATGACATTTTAGCTTCACGTGGACTCTTATCCCTTGCACTTGCAAAGTACATAGTCGACGCTTGAAGAGTGACCCCACTATTTTAGACGACACTCTTATCATCTTGGCGCTTTGTGTAATATGTGAATCCATTAATGTCAAACCCTTCATAAGACATAACATTCGGTTTTGGTTTAAAGGCGAGGCATTTGATAGTTTCTGTAATATCATTTGGTGTTTGAGATAGTTGATGTAAGACTTTATCTTCAAACCACTTAGTAAAAGTCTTATTATGCTCTCTAGCAAGCCACATTGAACTTGCTCGAGGATGTTGTCTCTTTATGAAATTGGTATGTTCCTCGATATAAACACTCAATTCGTCCATATTGTGTAAAATATACAAGTGAGCTTGTTCCAACTGCTCACGGCTGATTACTTTCACCCGTGATCCCAAAATTCCTTTGCCCTCCTCAATGCTTTTGTCATTATCAGGAGTGTCATTACCACTGAGAAAGTCATTGCAAAAATCCATAACCTCTCTCGCCACATAACCTTCAATAATACTCCCTTCAGGCCGATAACGGTTTCGAACATCACCTTTAAAAATGCTCATGTATCGTTCAAAGGGATACATCCAATGCAAGAAAACTGGTCCCAACATTTTCACTTCCCTAGTCAAGTGGACAATAAGATGTACCATGATATCAAAGAACGAAGGAGGGAAATACATCTCAAGCTGACATAGGGTAACAACCACTTCTCTTTGCAAATTATCGAGAGTATCAGGGTCAAAAACTTTACTGCATAGACTATTGAAAAAGAAACAAAGTCTGGTAATTGCAAACCTTACATGCTTCGGCAATATAGATCGAATTGCCACGGGTAATATTTGTTGCATTAGAGTGTGACAATCATGAGATTTAAGACCTATCAACTTCAGATCTTTCATTGATACCAATCTACGGATGTTGGATGAGTAACCATGTGGCACCTTAACATTTACCAAGCATTCACAAAAAGTTTTCTTCTCCTTTCTAGACAACGTGTAACAAGCGGGAGGTAAGTATGTTCTTTTACTACCCATTTCACGTAATTCTGTTAATTCTGACCTTATTCCCATTTCACGTAGGTCCAGTCTGGATTTTATCCCATCTTTAGTCTTACCTGGTATATTTAACAGAGTACCAATGATGCTATCACAGACATTTTTCTCAACGTGCATTACATCGATACAATGTCTGACTGTCAAAGAACTCCAATAAGGAAGATCCCAAAATATTGACTTCTTCTTGAATGAAGAATTGTCACTCTGTGTGGCCATACTACATTGTGATTTCTTACCAAATTCATTGACAATGTCTTTTACTCTTTCATAAACAACATCCCCTGGTATAGGTTTAGGTGCACTCCGTTCATCATTCCATCCATTGAATGCTTTGCGCTTCCTACGATACAGATGGAATTTTGAAAGAAACCTTCGATGACCAAGATATAAAGTCTTGCCGCCATGTTTTAGTCTTATTGAATCAGTGTTTTCTTCACATATAGGACACGCTTTAGCTCCTTTGACACTATATCCAGACAAATTCCCATATGCTGGAAAGTCATTAATAGTGCAAAACAACATAGCGTGCAAACGAAATGTCTCTCTTGCTGAAGCATCATAGGTCATCACACCTTCAGCCCAAAGTTTCTTTAAGTCATCAATCAAAGGTTCAAGATAAACATTGATATCATTTCCGGGTTGTTTAGGGCCCGATATCAACAATGACAACATAACGTACTTATTTTTCATACACATCCAGGGAGGAAGATTGTATATAACAAGCATGACTGGCCAAGTGCTATGTTGGATGCTCAATGTCCCGTACGGATTCATCCCATCTGTACAAAGCCCAAGTCTTAGATTCCTATCTTCTTCACCAAATTTGGGGTACAATAGATCAATCTTCTTCCACTGTGGGGAATCAGACGCATGTCACAGGATCCCATCATTATTTTTCTTAACATCTGCATGCCACCTCAAATTCTTCGCATCTTTTGGATTTGCAAACAAGCGTTGAAACCAAGATATTATAGGTAGATACCACAACACCTTGGCAGGAGAACCAGTTTTGGACTCCCCCGAAGTCGTCAATTTATACCGTGACGCACCACATTTTGGACAATCTTTGAAATCTACATAGTCCTTTTGAAATAATACACAATCATTTGGGCATGCGTGTAACTTCTTGGCCTCCATTCCCATTGGGCACAACATTTTCTTTACCTGGTATGTTGAGATTGGCAACTCGTTTCCTTCAGGAAGCATTTCTTTCAACAAAGTCAACAATGAAGTGAAGCTTTTTTCGCTCCATCTATTGTTAGCTTTCAACTTATACAATCTCAACACAGCGCTAAGCTTCGTAAACTTAGCACAACCTGTGTATAACGGTATCTCAGCATCATGCACAATGTTTCTAAAGATAGGAGGTGGATCGGTGTGCTCTACCCTACAACTATCCAACATCACATCAACGATGTCTGCTGGAACTGGTTCGTTCACATTTACGTCATCGGAGGCAATTTCTTCTTCCACCCAAGCACTGCTATCGACATCTACTGGTTTCGATTTTGAAATCTCTCCATGCCAGTGCCATTCTGTATAGCCTTGTACAATCCCGTTGCACATGACATGACTTTTGATTTCCTCACCAGTGTTGACTTTCAAGTTGTTACCGCAATGCCTACATGGACAGTAGAACCTATCTGTAGGTTTTTTCCTATGTTCCTCGGCAAATCTAATAAACTGATCAAGACGAGATATAAACTCTGGGGTGCAACGATTACGAATGGACATCCATGATCTATCCATTCTATGATCAGAGAAAACAAGTATATATTAGGAAACAAGTATATATTAGGAAAAGATTAGGGTATACACTTACATCCTAAGTGTATAATGTGATGTCATTCTTATATATAATAAATGTGTACCACCTATCCCATCCTTGAACACCTAATCTCACTAGTAAGTGTATAATGTGTATTGGGTTTTCAAGAAAATTTCGACAGCATTTCCCCGCTGTTCTCTAAGTACATATGTACTTAGAGAACAAACGGGGAAATGCTACCAAAATTTTCTCGAAAACCCAATACACATTATACACTTACATCCTAAGTGAGATTAGGTGTTCAAGAACAGTCCCAAACCAGGGACTATCCAAGATTTACTCCTAATGAGTCAATCTTGGACGGGTTTCTCGGCCAACAAACACATTTGATGTCATTCTTATATATAATAAATGTGTACCACCTATCCCATCCTTGAACACCTAATCTCACTAGTAAGTGTATAATGTGTATTGGGTTTTCGAGAAAATTTCGGCAGCATTTCCCCGTTGTTCTCTAAGTACATATGTACTTAGAGAACAAACGGGGAAATGCTGCCGAAATTTTCTCGAAAACCCAATACACATTATACACTTACATCCTAAGTGAGATTAGGTGTTCAAGAACAGTCCCAAACCGGGGACTATCCAAGATTTACTCCTAATGAGTCAATCTTGGACAGGTTTCTAGGCCAACAAACACATTTGATGTCATTCTTATATATAATAAATGTGTGCCACCTATCCCATCCTTGAACACCTAATCTCACTAGTAAGTGTATAATGTGTATTGGGTTTTCAAGAAAATTTCGGCAGCATTTCCCCGCTGTTCTCTAAGTACATATGTACTTAGAGAACAAACGGGGAAATGCTACCGAAATTTTCTCGAAAACCCAATACACATTATACACTTACATTCTAAGTGAGATTAGGTGTTCAAGAACAGTCCCAAACCGGGGACTATCCAAGGTTTACTCCTAATGAGTCAATCTTGGACGGGTTTCTAGGCCAACAAACACATTTGATGTCATTCTTATATATAATAAATGTCTATAAACTACAGGCAACATGGTTAATCCTAATCAATAGAGCATTATTAAATAATAAATCAAGAAATCAATAGTTTCAAACAAAAGGTCTAGGAATCTTTACTAGACATTATATGTATCCCTAATCATCATATTTAACATACTACATTATTATGAACATCCAGATTAGATTAAGATCATACTATGTTATAACCATTGGTTTAATAACCCTACTTCCGCATGTACATGTTTATCAACTTTAAAACCCTATAATTCATGAAATCATTCTAATTCAATTTAATATGTTGGGATCACATAATTATATAATGACATCATAATATATAGAAGAATCATAATTAACATGATTAACAACATGCTCATCAAACTAGGGTTTTCTTGAATATCATCTAATATTTGTGTACTAGACATTATATGTATCCCTAATCATCATATTTAACATACTACATTATTATGAACATCCAGATTAGATTAACTCTAATCAAATACATTACATGCATTTTTATCACAACAATTTAATCAATGCAAAAAAAACGTAGAGCAGCTTGCAGCGGGAAGACCAACCTTGTCAGAGGGAAGAAGGTAGAGGCTCCGGTGGCTCTGGCTGGAGGAGTAGCTAGCAGCAACGGCGGTGGAGGAGCAGCTAGCAGCGAGGCTGGAGATGATGGTTTCGGCAGCGCGACGGCGGTGGAGGAGCACCAGGGGTGTGGCGGCGCCTAAACTCAGGTGTGGCGGTGCCTAATCGCAGGCGCTGGCGCTGGATCAGCAGGGGTGGCGGAGAAGGGAAGAAGGTGCAGGAGTGGCAGCAGAGAAGGGGGCGCCGGAGAAGAAATCGCCGGAGAAGAAATCGGCGGCAGCAGAGAAGAAAAGGTAATCGGCTCGCAATGAAACAGAAGAAAGGGGAAGAGTCGGGTGATCGCGGGTAATAAAGTTCCCAAATAGCGTCGGTTGTTTCAAACAACCGACGCCTAAACCTCTTTAGCGTCGGTTGTTTTAAACAACCGACGTCCAATTGGAAGATATTTTCACGAAATTATTTGGCGGGAACCACTTTTAGCGTCGGTTATAAAAGGATAATCGACGCTGAAAGTGACACTTTTCGTGCAAATTTCCATCGCACATACGCGTCGGTTTTTTATCTACATAACCGACGTTGAAAGTGACACTATTTTTTTTGCTCGAAAATTGGATTTCACGGGCGACTTTAAGCGTCAGTTTTTTATAAACAACTGACGCTGTATTCAAAGCGGTACCCGTGTCTGGCTGATCTTCGAATATAGACGTCGGTTTGCCTAAATAACCGACGTCTAATATTATAGGCGTCGGTTTTCCTAAAGAACCGACGCCCAGAAAAGCGACACTGAATGTTGTTTCTGTAGTAGTGATTGTCCTTGAGGTGGACTCAACTTTGAATTGTTGCTCGAGTAGAAGGATGACAAGAAGTTCGTGTCATGCCTTGTACATGCTTGATTCATGGTTAAGAGGTTGAGCATGCACTTTGACACCCAAAAGTGAACTTAGGGTTCCTAGGCCTAATAGGGGAAGTGGTGTACCTGATGCTCATGATGAGATTTGAGTTTCTATAGATGTGAGCATGGTACTCTTCATGGTTAGAGGAAAGGAAAACCCCTCAAGTTTAAAGTATGTTTGATGAACCCCTCACAGCTAAGTTGATGACATGGGAAGGTATGATCTTGATCCAATGCTGAGGAATGAGAAAAAATATGACCTAGCATGGTTTAGCAGGTGGTATGCTTATGCCTTAGTAGCTTGCTAGGGTTAGCCACGCTCATGTGCATGTAAACCCTAGACATAAGGACATTTGTGACCTTGTTGTCAAGAGTTGTAGTTTCCTCCCATCCTGGGAGAGGGACCCTTTGGTAGGGTGTATACCAGTGTTGTGGGTTTTGAGGAAACCTAAAGAGGTTTCATAGGATCTTGAGAAGCTAAGTGAAAAGTACATGATATGAGAATGAACATGTAGACCCATAGATTACCATCTCTAAGTGCATGTGGATGTGTTACCATGGAGGTAACTGGTATGGGGCCTGACCAAGGTAGGCAGGTCACCATGACCCCTGTGAATGGATGAAAGTCAGCTCATGAATGCAGAGAGATATGATGAAGGATTGGGTAAGGTTCCCAATTGGATATGTACTATAATAGATCCTAAGTCTATCCTAGGGTTAGGTAGAGATAAGATCGAAGGAAGTAGGAGTTGCCTAATTCCCTAGTTGCACATGACCATAGGGTCAGGAGGTAACAACTATCATTGTCTAAGGGCCATGGGTTAGGAGATTGATCACCTTCGTGAACTCATGGGACCCAAAGGGCGGATGAGTAGGGCACTCTCTGGATGCATAAGGGAAGAGGGATGGCCCCTAAATTGTTGACACCCTATAGACCTAGAGGAGATGACCAAGGAATGTGTGTGGACCCAAGTAAGTTCGAGACCAATTTTCCATGGAAGTAACTTTGATATCGAGATGATTGTGATGTAGAGACATATGTGGCACATTTCAACTTAGATTTAAAGGTGTACTAGAAAGGTGGGATGTACCATCTGTACTCTTAGAACAGGAAGAACTTTGTATTTGGATTGCAGCCAAATGCTTATTTCCTCTTGTTATGGGAGTGAGAGATAGGACAGTATGCATGCCATACACCAAGGATAAAGATGATGTAAGTTGGAACGTTGCTACGTGGTATGAGGACATGGATGATAGCATACCCTGGTGGAGTGACTGATACATGGAAGGTTTACTAATGCTAAGAGGAATAAGGAAGTCATCTTATGAGGATGTTTTTATCATGAGATATGAGTCATACAAAGTTGAGTTTGAAAAACCAAGAGAATAAGCTCAGAGTTTTCTTGATAGACTTAGAGCTGAGATGAGATAATAAGTGGAATACATGGAGGTGTATGTCTTCAACGTTACCTAACACCTAAGGATGTGAAGTGGTAATGGATGCTCTAGATGGGATACAGCTGCCTAGTTTACATGGAGGCTACAAGAGGTTGTTAGGTTAACCCTCAGTATGTGTGCTCGTGCAGGGTGATACCTAGAGACAATTCTTGTCCTCTATAAGATTTGATGATAACCACCATAGCAAGTATCAGGATGTAAAGAATCTCTGTAAGGGAGGTTGTATCGGTCACCACTTCATTGAGATGATGTGGGTGAAGGGGCCTCACGAAGGTCCGAAAAGAACCACAATGTGTGAAGAGGAAGTCGCTTTGATCGTGCAATGGCTGAAAGAGAGCCCAGGGGCGACATGAGTCGTGAGCTGATGCAAAGCAAGGATGACATGCAGTTCACTATGGGTGAGAATGTGATGTGAAAATCCGACCCCTCTAAGCTACAACTGAGAAAGTTGAGTCCCTGTTATACGGGTCCATTTGAGATGGATTGCTGGAGATGGTTGTGTTTAGCCTTACCCCTCAGGATAACATGATGTATAATGTGTTCCATGAGTCTGAACTAGAGCACTATGTGAGGTACCCAAGCCATGAGTTGAGCCCTAAACCTATTAAGCTTTTGAGAGGCTGAAATGTCCTGAGTAACCTATGATGGTACGATATACCAAGGTAAGAAAGAACTCAGATGGAAGAATATGAGATGATGAAGGTTCTTGGGACGCACCATGGAAAGGGTGAAGCCACATCGGAGCCCTGATGGACATAAGAAAGGCTTATCCTGAATTGTTTGTTTATTTTCTTGATGAAATTTTGAGGGCAAAATTCCTATAAGGGGGGAAGGATGTTACAACCCCAACTTTTGGGTTCATTTGATGAGAAATGTAATTTCTCATATTAAAGATATTGCGGACCAACCTCTTTCTGCGTGCACTGCTCCTTCAGGAGAAGGTAAGGAATAAGTAATGATATAATTTGTCTTGAATAAATGAGTTTGGTTTACAATAGCCTTATTGGTTGTTTTGTGGGCTTTATTGGCTATTGGGCCCAATAACAAGAAAAAGACAAAAGGAATTCCATTATTAATAAGAAATGGAGAAAAGGAAAATGTAGAAACCTCTAGAAGGAAAAAGAATTTAATCCAAAGGTGGATTTTGTGCCTCTTGGGTTCCTTGGGTTCCAAGGAGTCTAAAGTTGCAAAGAGAATGCAATAAGAAAAGAAAAGATCAATTAAATATTTCTTTATTAAGAAAGAAATTGAAAACAATGATAAAATGTGGAAAATAGGTGGAAAGAGGTATAGTTAAGTTACCCTTGATGGATTTTCATATCTAAAGGGTTCCTAATGTTAAATGGAATGCCAATGCGGAAAATAAAAAGAAAGTAAAGAGAAATCATCAAAAAGAGATATTTTAATAAGAAATAAACAAGATAATGAGAAATAATGAATATAGATGCATCTAGAAGGATAATAAGTATCCTTAAAAAGGAATTTCAAAATATTAGAGTTTCTTGGGGTCCAAGGAGCCCCAATGGAGAAAAAGAAAGAGAAAATACCAATGATAGAAAATAAAGGATAATATGATGCATAATGAATGAATTTTGTTGTATTGTTAAAGAGGTGGTATTTTCTATTAAAAGAAAATATAATTTCGTGACCAATGATTAAAAGGTAAGAAAGAGAATGAAGGAGATAATTTTCGTATTTCTAAGTATCCATGAAATAAGGAATATCAAGGAAATAAATAGGAGAGAGAAGAATTACTTCTCCATGAAGGAATAAGGAAACTATTGGGAAAAGGACTAGTTGACTCATAGATGGTCATCTTAGGGCATTGATACCCTCCCCTATATAAGGGGTAGCACCCTTGGCCAAGTCCAGAGGATCCTATGCTTCATTCTCTTCTTCTTCTTCCTTGTTTTCATCCTAAAACCCTAACCGAGAATAGCGGCACGACCAGGGAGCAACGAGGAGCTATGAAGGTTATGATATGGAAGCACGATGCCCCACGATGCTGGGGAGAGGCTTCACCATCATGGCCCTGCCACAACCCAGGCGCAGCAGCAGCCGCACGGCTACAACATCGGTTGTGGGTTGCAAGTATGTCCAACCCAACCCAACCACTCTGATCATGGGCTGGTGGCACCCCAAGCACGGAGGAAGGAAGCAGAGCTAGGGGCATGATTGGTAGCAATCCTTGAGCCCCCAGGAAGGAAAGGCGGACCCCTGAAGTGTCGCAGATTGACATGGTCGACGGACACCGCAAAGCTTCATGAGGTAGAAGATGAACCAGGCACAATTAACGATTATACCCCTCCGAGTGTTGAAGGGATGGTCACTTAAGTGAGGGCATACTCGTAACTTCGTTATGTTTCCAAACATGCTAGTCACATTGCATGGGGCTTTGGTAAGTAATATCTTGCAAAAATCATATTTAAATATTGGTACTCGGATGGATACACATAAAATATGAAAATTTCTCAAAACAATGAGAGGAATTCATTAAAAATGGTTTTAGAGTCTAATTCCTCTTGCTATTCAGAAAGTAGTGTAAGTTTTCAATTTTAATGAATTAAAGATTAAGAAACCTTATTGGGAGATGATTTGTATTTAGTAGGGTTTAATGGATGATTAAAGTTGATATTAACTTGTTAATTGTAAAAAGGTATATTGAGAACAAAAAGAATGAAATTTGCACATAATTGGTTTAATTTAAAAATTCATGTGCATAAATATGCTTTAATGGGCCTTGAAACCCTAATATTAGTAAATGTGATTCATTATGGTTTGAATTATTCAAAATCATGAATAAAGTTGAGATATTTTAAGTATAAAAGTTCCTAATTGTGGATAAATATCGTTAATGTAGTAATTAGGGTTTTCTAATGGATAAAGGTAGAATTAATGACAAATAGAGTTCATATGTGAATTAGATCATAATGAATTATGAATTGATGATAAATGAGCATAATGATCTTATCAAGGATTAAAAGCATAAAAATGGTAGCTTTAATGTAAAAGAGGCTTAATGGACTTAATGTATAGTTAATTATGCTTTTTTTGATATCAAGTTTATATGTTGTTAAAAGATAACCTTAGTATCTTTCATGAAGAATAGACGAGATAATTAGGGTTTGTGTTTAATTGTTTAAAATAGTAAGAAATGAAGGGAAACCCTAATTGCAATGGAAACCCTAAAGTGGACTAGAAACCCTAGGAAGTGAGCTAGGTTTAATATATCTTGATGGCATGATTAATAATAGGAAGTTGTATGAATATTTCAGGATCTCATTATGTGCTTGCTTGCCTATTTGAATTTCTTGATTGGTTGGATTATTTCTATCTCAAATAAGCCTGACAAGTATGTGGTTACTTATGGTTAATCACATTAGTTTCCCGAAGAGTTTCCTGGATGATTCATCGCATTGAATGCAATTTAACAGTTTGGTTGTTCATACTTGAAAAATCATAAAGTCACTATGATTAGCACAATAATAATAGAAGTATGGATTCTCTCACCTATATGCCACCCTGATGGATGATGCCAAAGGTCAAGCCCAGGAGGGAAGACCAATGGGCACCATGAGTGGTGACCCTAGACACCAAGATCGGGATTGAGAAGGTGGTCTTTATAGAATGACTAACAGGCACTATGAAGGGTGGCCCTAGGCACCAAGCTCGGGATTGAGAAGGTGGCCTTAAGTCATTAGAAAAAGAGAAACCCTAAGGTTGGTATGCCAAGGTTAGGGAAAAAGCGGTGGAGAATGTCATACTAAAAAGTGTAAATTGGCTTTTTAATTAACTTGATTGTGATAATTAGATCGGCATATTTCGATATGTTGACTGATGTTTAGTTTGTTGGCGTTTTAGGTGCAAAATTGAAAAGGACAAATAGTAAAGTGGCATATGTGGAATTAAATAAGAACGAAAGTACAAAGGAGGATTAGTTAGAATAGATTCTAGATGTGGATAGCAGTAGACATCCATGTTTTGAAAAAGTTATGCAAAGTTTTATTTCATTACAACCTTTCAGTTTAGTTGGTAGAATTTGAAAATTGTTATTGATTATTTGTCGAACCTTTGATCTTGTTAATTGGGATAATGGCTCTGACCTCTTGGTCTCCCTTAATTGGGGGTTACTAGTAGGAGGGGTCATTATAAGACGAACGACGCCCCAGGTGCGACAAAAGGTGGCGGAGCTAGGGGAACGATCGGTGGTGGTCGTCGGGCACTGGCAAAGGAGTGGGCAGCCCCGCAAAGTGCTGCCATCGACGACCGTCGCAGTTGATCCCAGCTTGAAGACGACCCATGGTCGTTGGACCATTATGCCCCTCTACAGGATGAAGGAACAACAACTTAACCAAGGGCAAACTAGTAATTCAGTTATGTTTTCCAAACGAGCCGTGTTGCATGGAAAAGGAGGATGTGTCAGCTCCTGATTGGTCCAAGTAAGTTATTATTGCAAAAATCATATCCTTTTTTTTGTAGCTCGGATCGATACATGTAAAATATGAATCTTGCTCAGAAAAATGCGAGCAATCCAATAAAAATAGATTTAGAAGTAAATTCCTCTCACAATTCGAAAAGTAGTGGAAGTTATCAACTTTAATGCTTTAATGATTAAGAAACCCTATTTTGAGATGATTAATGTATTTAGAAGGGTTTTATGGATGACTAAAGTTGATATTAACTTGTCAATCATAAAAAGGTACATTAAGAATGAAAAGGATGAACTTTGCATGTAATTGGTTTAATTTAGAGTTTCATGTACATAAATGAGCTTTAATGGGCCTTGAAACCCTAATGTTGGTAGTTGTGACTCCTAATGGCTTTAATTATACAAATTCATGAATAAGCTGAGATATGATGGTTCTAAGCTAATTCGAGTATAATGGTTCCTAATTGTGGATAAAAACCCTTAAAATAGTTATTAGGGTTTTCTAATGGATAAAGGTGGAATTAATGATAAAAAGGAGATCATAATGAACTATGACTAGTTAATCTGGAAGGAACCAAGGAAGATAATTAGGCCTAAAGATCTTGTCATGATTTAAAAGGATAAAAATGATAGTTTTAATGTAAAAGAGTATAATGGACTTAATTGATGTTTAATTGTGCCTTTTATCTGAATTAAGGTTATATGTTGTTAAACGGTAACCTTAATATCTTTCATGAAGAATAGATGAGATAATTAAGGGTTTGTGGGAAATTGTAGGGTTTAAAATAGTATAAATGAAGAGAAACCCTAATTGCAATGAAAACCCTAAATGTGGACTAGAAACCCTAGGAAGCGAGCTAGGTTTAATAGATCTTGATAGCATGATCAATGATAGGAAATTGTATGCATATTTTAGGATCTCTTTGTGTGCTTGCTTGCCTATTGGATTTCTTGCATTGATTGGATTAATTATGTCTCAAGTCAGCCTGACAGGTATGTGGTTGATTACGGTTAATCACATTAGTTTCCCGAAGTTTTCCCAGATGATTAATCTCATTGAATGCAACCTATCAATTTGGATGTTCATACTTGCAAATTATAAAGTCACTACGATTATCACAATTGTAAAATAAGTGTGTATTCTCACACCTACATGCCACCGTGATGGATGATGCAAAAAGGTCAAGCCTAGGAGGGAAGACCAATGGGCACCATGAGAGGTGACCCCAGACACCAAGATCAGGAATGAAAAGGTGGTAAATGTTGCATGACTAATGGGCACCATGAGAGGTGACCCCAAGCACCAAGCTCAGGATTGAGAAGGTGGCCTTAAGTCAATGGCAAAAGAGAAACCCTAGAGGGGGTATTCCAGGGTTAGGGAAAAAGTGGTGGAGAATGACACATTGAAAACGTAAATTGGCTTGTTAATTACTTTAATTTTGATAATTAGATTGTTAGCCATATTTGTGAAATTTTGGTTGTCCCCACATACCGGCATATTTCGATATGCTGACTGACATTTTGTTTGTCGGCATTTTAGGTGCAAGATTGAAAAGGACAAATAGTAAAGTGGCATATGTGGAATTAAATAAGAATTAAAGTACAAAGGAAGATTAGTGAGAATAGACTCCAGATGTGGATAGCGGTAGATATCCAAGTTTTGAAAAAGGTATGCAAAGTTTTGTTTTATACCCGCTTTCAATCCAGTTAGTAGACTTTCATAATTATTATTGATTATTTGTCGAACCTTTGATCCTGTTAATTGGGATAACGGCTTTGACCTTTGGGTCTCCCTTAATTGGGGGTTACCGGGAGGCGGGGTTGTTACATTTGGTATCAGAGCATAGGTTCCTCATTTCATCTTTGATAATTATTAAATTTTACAAATTCCATAGAACTGAGGGAGTTATTAGAGGATTTTCCGAAAGACAGAGGTGTCTAGAAAAGGATCACATCCGGGGGCTGGCAAGAATTTCCTCCACACCGCTAGTCGGAATATGAGGTGTGACTGCCTGGCCAATGTCTCAGGATTTGACTCGAAATAAGATACCTTTTGGAATCTCTCATCTTGTTCATCCCTTCTCAACTCTAATGATGTTAAGGATTTTAAGGATTAGGGTTTTCTCTCTTTTCCTCACTCTCTTGAGGTATGGGTAAGGTTGATAAGGTTTAAGGAATCCTCCACCAAATTAATGAAAAGCATGTAAATAAGATGTCATTGACATAATCTTAATAGTTTAAGCGTAAACTAAAGAATAGATACATGCTTAGGTCGTATGACATATATTGTCATGTCCTCAGGAGAGACCTGAGGCTAGACCTCCTTGTCAGGAGGATGAGTCGAGAAAGATAGTCTTGGAGGTAGAGACCTCCATTATAAGTAGAGACCTAGCACATCCCTTGAGGATGATGTTAACCCTAACCCTAAGTGGTGGTTAGAGAGAGAGATGGCATGATGAGTTAGATGTCATGATAGACTTGGTGTGTGGACATGCTTTTGGATGCCCATGCCATTATGAGCAATGTGAGGTTGGATGACCTAGTGCCTTTGACGACCCAACCCTAGTAAGGGTCGTGCATGTTAGAGTGAATGATAGCTCCTTCAACGATGAGGTTAGTGAAGAACCTATAGAAACCCTATGGGCTTATGCGAGTAGGGCATAACTTGTACCCAGAGTACGTCAGTAGTGCGGGTAGTAGGTTGAAACCCAGACTAGGAGAGTATGATGGATAGCTTATGAGATAAGCATAAAGGACTATGGATAATCTTGAGCAAACATAATTTGAACATAGGCTTCACCCATGTAGGGGTATTCTTGTGAGCTTGATCCTTCATGGAGAGAGGACCTCTAATAGTAAGGTAGTTTGTAGGGTTAGCTCTAGAGAGTGAGCAGGACCCAAGAAAAAGGTTGGAAGCTTAGACACCGAGGTATGAGGAACATTGGGAGTTGAGGATGATGCGACCTAAGTGGATGATAGTGGTTGCCTCATGCATGATCCCTGGAGGCTGATGATATCTTGGTTGCCTTTAGAGGAACCAAACCCTAGATAGAGGATGATGCTTATGGTACCTATGTGCCTATGGTATAGGTGTTTACCTTCTGAGATGAGAAGAAGAGTGCCTTAGACCCTGAGGAGGTTTAAGTAACCAGTTGTGGGGCCTTACTCCTAGTGGGTTGTCCTTGAGGAGGACTCCACTCTGAAGGGTTGCTCAAGTAGAAGGATGACAGGAAGTGCATGTCATGCCTTATACATGCTTGATTTGTGGTTAGAATGTTGAGCATGCAGTTGGACATCTCTGGAAGAAAAGTGAGCCTAGGGTTCCTAGGCCTAAGAGGGGAAGTGGTGTACCTGATGCTCATGATGAGATTTGAGTTTCTATAGATTTGAGCATGGCACTCCTCATGATTAGAGGAAAGGGAAACCCCTTAAGTTTAAGGTATGTGTGCTAAACCCCTCACAACTAAGTTGGTGACATGTGAAGGCTTGTTCTTGGTCTAATGTTGAGGATGAGAACAAGTGTAACCTGGCATGGTTTAGTAGGTGGTCTGCTTGTGCCTTAGTAGCTTGCTAGGGTTAAGCATGCTCACATGGATGTAAACCCTAGACATTAGGACGTTTGTGACCTTTGTAATCAATATGTATCTTCCTCCCATCCTGGGAGAGGGACCCTTTGGTAGGGTATATACCTATTTTGTTGGTTTGAGGTAACCTAATGAGGTCTAGTAGGATCTTGAGAAGCTAAGAGGAAAGTACATGGTATGAGAATGAACTCGTAGACCCATAGATAACCATCTCTAAGTGCATGTGGGTGTGATACCATGGAGGTAACCAGTATGGGGCCTGACCAAGGTAGGCAGGTCACCATGACCCCTTTGAAAGGATGAAAGACAACCCATGAATGTAGAGAGAGATGAAGAAGGCTTGGGTAACGTTCTTAGTTGGACATGTACTATAATAGAATCCTAAGTCTATCCTAGGGTCAGGTAGGGATAAGACTGATGGAAGTGGGAGTTTCCTAATTCCCTAGTTGCAAATGACCATAGGGTCAGGAGGTAACAACTATCATTGTCTGAGGGCCATGGGTTAGGAGATTGATCAACTTCATGAAGTCATGGGACCCAAAGGGTAGATGAGTAGGGCACTCCCTGGATGCATAAGGGAAGAGGGATGACCCCAAAAGTGTCGGCACCCTATAGACCTAGAGGAGATGACAAAGGAATGTGTGTGGACCCGAGTAGGTTCGAGACCAGTGGTCCATGGAAGTAACTTTGATATCGAGATGATTGTGATGTAGAGACATAAGTTTCACGTTTCAACATAGTTTGAAGGTGTATTGGAAATGTGGGATGTACCATCTCTACTCTTGGAATAGGAAGACCTTTATGTTTGGACGGTTGCCAAATGCTTATTTCCTCTTATTATGGGAGTTAGAAAAAGGACAGTATGCATGCCCTACACCAAGGATAAAGATGATGTGAGTTGGAATGTTTCTACGAGGTATGGGGACAAAGATGATAACATACCCTTGTGGAGTAAACGATATGTAGATGGTTTACAAACATCAAGAGAAATAAGGTAGTCATCTTATGAGGATGTTTTGAGCTATGAGTTATACAAAGTTGAGTTTGATAACCAAGAGGATGAGCTCAGGGTATTCTTGATGAAGGTAGACTTAGAGTTTGAGATGAGATGATAAGTGAAATAGATGGAGGTGAATGTCTTCAACATTACCTAACACCTAAGGATGTGAAGTGTTAATGGATGCTCTGGTTGAGATGCAGCTGCCTAGTTTAGCGAGAGGCTATAAGAGGATGTTAGGTTAGCCCTATGTTTGGGAAGGAAGATATGTTTGGCTAACACTCAGATGTGACGAGATCTATTGAACAAGTTAGTGGTTGTTTGGTTAGCCAACCTAGGCCTTGATGCAATGAAAGGATGTTTGTAGAACCTCATATGCACTTCTCTAGAAAAGAAGGTGATGAAAATCTGACTAGAGTGGTTTAGGGTTTCTGAGGATTTAATCTTGAGGAATCATGACATACAGGAGATCATGATTTTAAGATCACCATACACCATGGTACTGCTAAGATAATAAGTGGTAGCAGTACTTTGATGCCTGAAGATGAAAGGTGTACAAAGATGCATGTGGCTCATCGCCATGCATGACAGGAGGTGAATGATGCACACCAGTAACCCAGTGTATTGATATAGAGGATAAAGAGTCCCCGAAGGGGGATGGGAGCTCATCACTATGGATGTTGTAAGTCTCCCCTAGACCAAGGAAGGTCAAGATGCAATATGGGTTATGGTAGATCACCTTACCTAGATGACATGAGAAAGAAAGAATGTTGTCAAGGGACGGATCCGATTGAACTACATATGAGAGAGAGATGGTTCAACTACACCATGATGCGAGTTCAAAAGTTCTTTATAACCTAAAGATTCACTTCCATGAGGTGGAAGCAGACGAACTCGATGTTAGTATAGTTTATCACCCCTAACTAATAGTTAGTATGATCCAGACTAGAGGGTATGATGAGAGAATGTGTGCTCGTTCAGGGTGATATCTAGAGATAGTTCTTGTCCTCTGTAATATGTGATGATAACCACCATAGCCAGTGTCGGGATGTAAAGAAGGTTTGTAGGGGAGGTTGTGTCAGTTGCCACTTCAGTAATATGATGTTGGTGAAGGGACCTCACGAAGGTCGGAAAAGAACTACAGTGTGTGCAGATGAAGTCGCTTTGATCGTGCAATGGCTGAGAGAGAGCCCAGGGGCGACATGAGTCATGAGCTGATGCAAAAGCAGACTGACATGCAATTCACTGTGGGATAATATGTGATGTGAAATCCAACCCCTTTAAGTTATAGCTAAGAGAGAGTTGAGTCCCGACTGCATGGTCCATTTGAGATGGATTGGTGGAGATGGTTGTCTTTAGCCTTACCCCTCAGGATAACATGATGTGTTCCATGAGTCTGATGTAGAGAACTATGTGAGGTACCCAAGCCATGTGTTGATCCCTGAATCTATTCAGCTTTATGAGAGGCTGAAATGTCCTGAGTCACCTATGAGGGTACAATATACCAAGGTAAGAAAGAACTCAAATGGAAGAATATGAGACGATGAAGGTTCTTGGGAAGCACCATGGAAAGGGTGAGACCACATGGGAGCCATGATGGACAAAGGAAAGACTTATCCTATTTGTTTGTGTGCGTGGTGGAATTTTGGGGGCAAAATTCCTATAAGAGGGGAAGGATGTTACAACCCCAAATTTTTTGGGTTCTTTTGGGTGAGAAATGTAATTTATCCTATTAAAGATATTGAAAAAATAATGATATAATTTGTTTTGAATGGATGGATTTCATTTACAATAGCCTTGTTGATTGATTTGTGTGCTTTATTGGCTATTGTGCCCAATAACAAGGTAAAGACAAGAGAAACTCCATTATTAATAAGAAATGGAGAAAACATAGATGTAGAAACCTCTAGAAGGCAAAAGAATGTAATACAAAGGTGGATTTCGTGCCTCTTGGGTTCCTTTGGTTCCAAGGAGTCCAAAGTTGCAAAGATAAAGCAACAAGAAAAGAAAAGAGTAATTAAATATTTCTTTATTAAGAAAGAAATTGAAAACAATGATAAAATGTGGAAAATAAGTGGAAAGAGGTATAATTGAGTTATCCTTGATGGATTTTTGTATCCATGAGGTTTCTAATGTTAGAAGGAATTACAATAAGGAAAATAAGAGGAGAGATAAAGAGAAATCCTCAAAAAGAGATATTTTAATAAAGAAACAAATAAGATAATGAGAAATAAAGAATATAAATGCATCTAGAAGGATACTAAGTATCCACTAAAAAGGATTTCGAGATATTAGAGTTTCTTGGGGTCCAAGGAGCCCCAATGGAGAAAAAAAAAAGTGAAAATACCAATAATACAAAATAAGAGAATCATGTGATGTATAATTAATTAATTTTGTGGTATTGTTAAAAAGGAGGTATTTTCTACTAAAAGAAAATATAAATTCGTGCCAATGGATTAAAAGGCAAACATAAAGAGAATAAAAGAGAAAATTTTCGAATTTCTAAATATCCAAAGAATATAGTTTATCAAGGAGATAAATAGGAGAGAGAAGATTACTTCTCATTGAAGGAATCATATTTTTATTGGAAAGAGGCTTTGTTTCTTCGTGTGCAAGCATGTTGGGGCATGGCTACCCTCCTATATAAAAGGATAGAGCCCATGGCTAAGCCAAAGGAGAGTTCCACTCATCCCTCCCTTCTTCTTCTTCTTCTCCTTCTTTGCAAGTAAACCCTAGCGAAGAAAGTAGATCGATCCTGAGGGCCCTGAGGAGCTGTGATGGGTCTCAATGGAGGCACAAAGCTCCCACGACATCAACGGGATGCTTGGTGGCAATCCCTTTTCCCTAACTGATGCACAGCTGCAGTCGCATGGCTGAAACAATGATCACATGTTGCAAGACAGATGCTCTTGAACAAGCAACCTAGGCCACGAGTTGGGCGGCGCCCCAGGTGCAGCAAGAGGTAGCGGAGCTAGGGGAACGATCGGCGGTGGTCGTCGGGCACTGGGAAAGGAGTGGGCATCCCCACAAAGGGCATCCATCGACGACCGTCATGCGTGATCTAAGCTTGAAGACGACCCATGGTTATTGGACCGTTCTGCCCCTCCGCGGGCTGAAGGAACAACAACTTAACCTAGGACAAACTAGTAATTCGGTTATGTTTTCCAAACGAGCCGCGTTGCATGGAAAAGGAGGACGTGTCAGCTCCTGATTGGTCCAAGTAAGTTATTATTGCAAAAATCATATCTTTTTATTCGTATCTCAGATCTATACATGTAAAATATGAATCTTGCTCAGAAAAATGTGAGGAATCCAATAAAAATAACCCTAATTAGTCCAAGTAAGTTATTATTGCAAAAATCATATATTTTTATTGGTAGCTCGGATCGATACATGTAAAATATGAATCTTCCTCAGAAAAATGCGAGGAATCTAGTAAGAATAGATTTAGAAGCTAATTCCTCTTATAATTCGAAAAGTAGTGGAAGTTATCACTTTAATGCTTTAATGATTAAGAAACCCTATTTTGAGATGATTAATGTATTTAGAAGGGTTTTATGGATGATTAAAGTTGATATTAATCTGTTAATCATAAAAAGGTACATTAAGAATGAAAAGGATGAACTTTTCATGTAATTGGTTTAATTTAGAGTTTCATGTACATAAATGAGCTTTAATGGGCCTTGAAACCCTAATGTTGGTAGTTGTGACTCCTAATGGCTTTTATTATTCAAATTCATGAATAAGTTGAGATATGATGGTTCTAAGCTAATTCGAGGATAAAGGTTCCTAATTGTGGATAAAAACCCTTAAAATAGTAATTAGGGTTGTCTAATGGATAAAGGTGGAATTAATGATGAAAAGGATATCATAATGAACTATGACTTATTAATTCGGAAGGAACCAAGGAATATAATTAGGCCTAAAGATCTTGTCATGAATTAAAAAGATAAAAATGATAGTTTTAATGTAAAAGAGTATAATGGAATTAATTGATGTTTAATTGTGCCTTTTATCTGAATTAAGGTTATATGTTGTTAAACGGTAACCTTAATATCTTTTGTGAAGAATAGATGAGATAATTAAGGGTTTGTGGGAATTTGTAGGGTTTAAAATAGTATAAATGAAGAGAAACCCTAATTGCAATGAAAACCCTAAAAGAGGACTAGAAACCCTAGGAAGCGAGCTAGGTTTAATAGATCTTGATGGCATGATCAATGATAGGAAATTGTATGCATATTTCAGGATCTCTTTCTGTGCTTGCTTGCCTATTGGATTTCTTGCATTGATGGGATTAATTCTGTCTCAATTTAGCCGACGAGTATGTGGTTAATTATGGTTAATCGCATTAGTTTCCCGAAGTTTTCCCAGATGATTAATCACATTGAATGTAACCTATCAGTTTGGATGTTCGTACTTGCAAATTATAAAGTCACTACGATTATCACAATTGTAAAATAAGTTTGTATTCTCGCACCTACATGCCACCCTGCTGGATGATGCAAAAAGGTCAAGCCTAGGAGGGAAGATCAATGGGCACCATGAGAGGTGACCCCAGACACCAAGATCGGGAATGAGAAGGCGGTCTATGTTGCATGGCTAATGGGCACCATGAGAGGTGACCCCAGACACCAAGCTCGGGATTGAGAAGGTGGCCTTAAGTCAATGGCAAAAGAGAAACCCTAGAGGGGGTATTCCAGGGTTAGGGTAAAAGCGGTGGAGAATGACACATTAAAAACATAAATTGGCTTGTTAATTACCTTGATTGTGATAATTAGATTGTTAACCATATTTGTGAAATTTTGGTTGTCCCAACATACCGGCATATTTCGATATGTTGACCGACGTTTTGTTTATCGATGTTTTAGCTGCAAGATTGAAAAGGACAAATAGTAAAGTGGCATATGTGGAATTAAATAAGAATTAAAGTACAAAGGAGGATTAGTTAGAATAGACTCCAGATGTGGATAGCGGTACATATCAAAGTTTTGAAAAAGGTATGCAAAGTTTTATTTTATACCCGCTTTCAATTTTGTTAGTAGAATTTCATAATTATTATTAATTATTTGTCGAACCTTTGATCCTGTTAATTGGGATAACGGCTCTGACCTTCGGGTCTAATTTAATTGGGGGTTACTAGGAGGCGGGGTCATTACAATGACAATCTCAAATGAGGTATTAAGGGATGCACATAACTGTAGTTGAATTCAACAAAAAGATGAAATTCAAGTATTTGAATTGATTTACACGAATGTGTTCTTGAATTGTGTCTTGTACTTTGAGAATGGACTAAAAGTACAAACTTCAAATGATAGTCAACATGTGTTGATTAGTAACCCCATCTGAAAAATTTGAAATAAAAGAAGAAGAGAACTAAGTCTGTTATGAATGTATATGCATGAAATTTATTTGCATCTATTGAGATTGGATGGAACAAGCATATGTTGTATGATAAATCTATTCTGAGTATGACGAATGATACATGATATCTATATGCTTTTACTATTGCTAGTACTACTTCCTCTGCTAATATTTGTTCAAAACTGTGATAAACAATGAACTGATAAGATTTAAGTTGAAATTGAATTTAATATGCACTCCTTACATTAAGAAACCCTAATAAGGGTAAATATTGCATAATGAGATTATGTCTAGGGCTGAAAGCCCACTGATGATGATAAAACCCTGATGGGGTAAATGCTAGACAATAAGATTATGTCTCGGGAAGAAAGCCCACTATTGATGATTGTTCTGAGATGATGTAGAAGATAGAAATAATCATATGTGTTGCAATCTATAAATTTATTGTGCTTCTTGCTTTAATCATTGTCCTTATTGATAAACTTAATCTGCTTCAGGTTATTCTAGTTATGTGAGAATACACATATATGATATATGATGTTTTTAATTCTTTTAAGATGAGTAAAAGAGATTAATATTAAGTTAAATAATGGAACATCTAGTTAGGTTCCCTAAACATCGTGAGTTTCCCCCGAGGACCACACTGGGGAAACAAAATGGATCTCCTTATAGTAATCGATGAATTATGAGAAGGATTTCTAGAGTGTGGATCGAGACCTTAAAGGTTGGACCACTAGGATTTCAGAGTGAGTCATTTGGAGTGGCTCTGGCCCTAAATCCTTGCTGTGAAAGTCTATGTCTAGATCGAATAGACTCTGTTGAAATGAAATATGTGAAATGTGAAAATATGTGAAATGTTGTGATATGTGATATACTATTTTGCTGGTTCCTATCTCATGTACTTGAGATGAGGACGTGAGTAGCAGCTATTTTCCCTCTCTAGGTTTCCGCTCTGACTTCTCTCTAGTCTCCCTGGCAGCGCCGCTGGGGGGAGGGAGCGCTTTCTCGGGGTCTTCCTCCCCCTGGCCCCCAAATGGAAGATCGCATTGGTGAGGAGAGTAGTGATTCCCTAGAGAAGGTTCGATGCTAGTCGTAAGAGGGACTCCCCTTCTTGGCGGTGCTGGGTGAAGAGGCGAGTAGAGCAGCGTGGGAGCTAGGATGGGGCTACGAGGTTCGCAAAGTCGACCTGGTCGACCTCCTATCCTGTCCAAGAGAGACAGATGGAGAAGGGCGTTCCCGCCCAGTCCGAAGCGTCTTTCCACTCTGCTCGGCCTTGTCGCAGGCGGAGTTGGGGGTTTTCTCGCCCGCGTCTCCTCCTTGCACCTCTTTTCTGGTTAACCAGGTTGATGGCGTACCTCTGACTTCGTCTTTGATGCCAAGCTTCTTCCTGGCGGCTTGGTCGGCGGAAAGGATGTCCGGGGTCCGATCCCAGTTCCCGGGCGGCGGCCCTACACGCAATTGTGCTCTGGTGTTGACCCCCTAAAGCTACTGCGTCGGGTGGAGGGATTAGCGGTAGCTGGTTATCTCTTACCACTGTCTGCGATGCGGCGACGCTCCTTTCTTGGCGGTGCTTCAGATCTGGGGTCTGCTGTCCATCTTCTACCTGAGAGGGTTGTGCAGGTGATGTTGGGTAAACCAACTGTTCGAGTTCGTAGACATGATCCTCAATGGACTCATGCAAGAGCTTGAAGATCACCAATGCCAAGCTATCACTTCCAGTTATCAACAGACTGAGCCCGGCTTGCTCTGGTCTACTCCAGACTGTTATGCAGGGTTGGGAGAGCTCCGGCCCTCAGCAAAAGGTCTCGACCCCGACACAGTAGAGGAATGCCTTCCAGGTGTTCGGCGATTTGCTGATGTGCAAATAGACGCTCTGGCAGGGCCTTGCTGCTCCGGTGTCCATGTTAGTTCATTGTTGGATGTAGGAACACCTCCAAGGTGTTGGTGAGCAGCCTCTTCGCAAGATGTTGGTTGTTGTTTTCTATTGCAGGACATCAACAGTTGGTTGTGTGGCTTCGAAGTGAGTTGAATCCTCTATCTTTTTGGCATAGGACCACACCTTGTGGGTGTTTCTATCAGACAGTTGGTACCGTGCCAAGAAGGATAGGATTGCTTCGAATCTCTTAGGCTCGCAGCTCTCTGTTGGTGGCTTGCGATGGTTTTACGATCTGAGAAGATCCGTTGCTAGTGATGTTGTTACAGGCAGGGTTACCAGGTGGTTGACTTTTTGTAATCTGTAGTAGTATTTGTGGGTGGTCTTATTGCATGTATCTGCAGGTTGTACATCGTTCTCCTGGTAGGTTTACCTGGTAGTTAGTCTTGTTAGTTTTGATGTTCTTCTTAGTGACTGTTTAGTGTTATACCCCCTACGTGGGGTATATGTTCCTGGTTGAGCTTATTAGCTCCTTGTGATGTAATGGGGCACTCTGTGCCTAAAGTTTTTGGATTTATAGTAACACGCTTTTTGACCGACCAAAAAAAAGAGATGAGGACGTGATCCTCTTTAGGAAACCCTGAGGTGGCCAGGGTCTTTTGTTGATATCTTAGGGTGGCCGACTAAACCCTAAGATAGTAACGGTGAGTCGTTGACACGAGAATCAGGTGTGGCGACTTCTACTTTGTGAGGTACAAGCCAAGTAGTTTCAGGGCAAATGAATAAAAGATGATAAGTTGTGTAGAACATGATTTGAATGATTATTACATTCCTTGTAATACTACTTGATGATTTGTCATTGTTGATTATGCTTCTTTTTGTGGAAAGTAATCATGTTGCTATGGACATTTTCTATTTCATATTATGATATGTCATGTTGACAAGTTATAAATTATGGGATTCATATCCATTCTGATTATGAGTTGGATTTCTTACTATTTGATAGTATTGTTGGGTAGATATGTATTATGTGTACTTCAACTTCAGGACTATAGGATGTGTTCCTGGTCCATCTGGTGGAGTGTCACAAATGTAATGTTATTATTATGTATTGATTCAAAATTCTTACAACTTTACTTATTACTCATGTAGTAGGATTCTTAATCTGAACTAAGAAGTATATGTTCATTTGCTCATAGACATGCTTTAAAAGATGTTTTAAAGTTATAATTGGTTTAAGTGATTACCTTATCTGTTGGATTAGATTACCATTGTAAGTTAGAAATGACTTATGATAGCTAGACTTTTCAATATCTACATGTTTTTGTTAAGTTCTTTATACTTAATCTGATGTTGATGCATGTACTTAGCTTGAGTGGGAGTTATGCACTCACTAAGGCTCTATATGAGTCTCATGAGGTTGTTTCAAATGTTTTTAGGTATAATGATATCTAGTGGAGAGGTCATGACAAGGAAGATATAAATAACATAATATTGATAGATTAGAATGTCCATGTACTCTCTCTTTCCTAGGATGGGTTGTAGATTAAGTTTGTTCATCAATGAACATGTATCTTATGTAAATTGAACCGCATATGAGAACAAGATTTGATTCTAGATTTAATGGAGTTGAATATGATTTGTGATATCTGAATGTGATGTCCTTGCTGTGACATTTTTTTATGAGTTTGTAAAGAAAGAAAAAAGAAAAATTTATCTATCTTTTTTGTATGTTGTTTAATCACCTTTGTCGAGAATTCATTGTTTTATTTCATAATCTGGGTTTAGGTTTGGGATTATCTCTAATGGTTAGTATTTATGCTGATCAAAGGAGTGGGTCCTGACAAATAGGTTGGGAGACCATGCAGCAACGCTGCGTTACCACTGTAGCGACCACCCTTAGGTTTAGGGGGTGTCACGGTCCAAACCACCCACTTCAAGGGTGTCGGCTGTGATGGAAGACCAAAGGATCTCTCGACCATCTGTCCAACTCCAAAATATATCAGAATCAAGGTCGAAACATGTGATCAAACCAAGTATACCAAACATCACCTATAAACAAACTCTCTATACTAAGGTGTTCATCAACCCTAATTCATGGATCATAGAAGATCATCAAAGAAGTTATGTTTAGATAGGGAAATATGGGGTTCTTTTGTATACTATCATACTCAAAACCTATTACTATTCATGGTAAACAAACAATATAACACATTACTATTCCATAGATGATGATCCAAAAGAACATATCAACATTTCAATTATCACAAAATTGGGTTGATAAAGATTTTGGGTTTATAGGAAATTAATCCTTTCAAGAATACTAAAAGATTAAACCCTTATATCATCATACTTACAACCATATAGTATAATGTTTTTACATCTAAAACAAATAACATAAGATCAGATTTAAGATGCACAAAATAGATGTGGAAAGAGTTTCATAACCTACCTGATTTGGAGAGAACATATCTCCTAAGATCTCAATCTCCAAAAAGCTTCAGCCAAGCTTCAATTCTTCGGCCAAAGGATCACCTCAAAGAATAAGAAAACCATGATCACAAGAGAGTTCAAGAAACAAGGAAAATAGTCCTAGGCTGAACCAAAGGAGAAAGGAGAAATAGATGAAATCATTGTCTCACTCGGGTTTCATCTTGTCAAAACATGATCAATGACCCATGTGAAGAGGTGATCACCAAGAAAAGACACTATGGATAGTCCACGGTCTACATACAAGGAGGAAGAAGAAGATGATGATGGAGGTTTTAGAAAAGAAAACGTGATACAAGGAAAAAGATCACTTACCAAAAGAGGAATTACCACGAATCTCCACCAAGATGTTAATCTAGTAAAAGATCTTCCTCAAACAAGTTTGATCGGTCACCAAGTTTTCAAGATATGACCTTCCTTGATCCTGAAGCTCCAAGTATGATCCAAAGGAAGAAGGAAGAGTGTGGGGCCAAAAAAGTTACTCTCTTGTGAAGAGAAGGGGTTATATACCCAAAGGAGGAGGGAAGTAAGGGATTATGCGGTGTCAACAAGATAGATCATCAAGGGACACATGCCCTTCAAAGAGATAGTATTTCCTTCACTCACATGCTTAATTAGAAATGTTAATGTTAATCTAGCAAAAGTGTCTCAACCAACTAGGTCAGTCACCCCTTGTGTCGGCCGAGACACTACCATGTACACATGGTTTTGACCAAAACCTACACCATATGCACACGATCGAGACACTAGAGGACAAAGTGTTTCGACCATCCTCACCTCTAGGTTGTCTCGGTCGAGACTGCACATCCAAAGCATGTGTTTCAGTCACTACCCTCATCAAAATTGGTGTACAAGTCATAACATCAAACCCTAAGTCAATCACCATATCAACTAAGCAACCCCTAGAAACCCTAGAGTCACCATGTGATGTCACAACACCACACATAATTTAAACAAGGCGCACCATAGAACCATATCTTTTCTCATTATTCTAAGGTACAAAGAACACTCTCTTCATGTGAAATTTTACAAGATAACCCTCACTTATGGGTAAATTGCAAAATAGTCCAAAACAAGAACATATACTACAAGGTTGCTCAAACATCAATCAAATTGCACCAAAATGAAAACGTAAGCCTGTCACATGATATTAAGACATTTCATTATGCAAAGTAATTACAATTAAGCTTTAATCTAGGCTAGAATTCTTACATTAGGTGGTAGAAATTCTTTGTGGCTCCAAAGAATTAGATTAGTATGGTCATAATCATCGCTTGTATGTTTGTGATTGCATGTTTTCTTTTGTGGATATAGTATGTATGTAATGCATATTATAAGTCTGTGATGATTGGATTATATATATATATATATATATATATATATATATATATATATATATATATATATATATATATATATATATATATATATATATATATATATATATATATATCTGTGTGTGTGTGTATTTATATATAAAATCCATCAATAAATATTAAGCCTAAGATGCTTTCCATAAAAGACACACATGAAAAGATTGATCGACTAAGCGTGGTGCATTGTCTATCTTGTGAAAGTGTGATGGTAGATATATGGGTCTGCCTTAGCAGGGTGCATATTCTATTGTGTTGCCTTTTGGGTGAGTATTAACTAGGTGAGATTAATAGGATTAAGTGCCTAGAATCATGTAGATGGACAATGGCAAGGACTTGTGTATACCATCTATCCAAGTGCATGAGATTCAATTGGAAAATGTTTCTTACCTTAATAATTGGTTGTGAGCGCCAGCGTTGGCTGGGTAATATCTTAATTGTTTTGGATCTTGGCTCAATAGGAGATTTTTGCTGCAATCTTTTGAATTTATAGTGAGGGCTATCAATTTGAATAAAATAGTGGGACTGATAATTAATTAAATGCCTAACTAATATAGTCAATTTTATAAAATAAAATCAAAATTGTTTGGAAAAAATGCAAAATTTTCTTGTAGACATAAATGGAAAACATACACTCATCATGATTGGTCCTTAAGAAGGACAAATTAAACAAGACTAACTTCCATGACTAATTTAGAACTTTGAAAAATGTTCTCCCTATGAGTGCAAGCTCTTTGTGCTCGATACACCAGAGTAAGAGGAACCTTGTCGAAATGCGCCTAAGGTTGAAATGGATGGTTACTTGAAGAATGGCAATGATGCCACAGAAATATCAAAGACCTTATGTTGGGTTGTACAAACTATGCGTTGCATGCTCAACCTGAAAGAATAGACATTCTTGAGATGGTAATACATCTTAAGAATCATATAAAGGAAGAAAGGTATAATGTATCCAAAGTGTTGTTTGAGTGCAAACCGATAAAGGGAGATCTAGTAGAGCCCATGTGCTCAATATGATTGGGAATGTGGAACATATAGAGAGACTGGGATCTCCTTTAGGCTAAGAGTTGACTACATATATGGTTCTACAATAATTTCATGAATCATATAACTAGTTTATCGAGTGTTATCACTTGAGTAACTTGGCCAAACTACTATCTAAATTTCTCAACATGTTGATAAATGTTGAAACATGAATGAAGAAGGACAAACCCCATGATGGTGATCAGAAAAAGGGATTTTATGGTAAGAGTCAAGGCCAAGAAATGTTCTGAGCCTAAGTTGATGTCCAAGTCTTCTACACTCAAGATAAGGAGAAAGGTAAGTGAAAAAGGTATATGTCCTTTTGACATAAGAAAACTAAGGAAGATAAAGCAAGGGATAGAGATCTCTAACTGAGGTATATACATAATTGAGATTAACTTTGCTAATTATTCATCTTAGGTACTTGATATTGGATGTGGATCATAGATTTGCTCAGATTTGTAGGATCTGAAAAGAAGTAGACCTTTGAAGAAAGTTGAGGCTTAATTGGGTTACTAATGGAGCAAGGGTTATTTCCACTATAGTTGGAACCTATAAGTTATCTCTTTCAAGTGGGCTTATATGGAGTTAGAAAGCTTCTATTATGTACCCAACGTTAATAGAAACATCATATTTGTATCTTGTTTGGACAAGAATGGATTTGAATTTCTTATAAGAATGGTTGATGTTCTATTAGTAGAGATGAGACCTTCTATGGAAGTGCCCCAATGTCCTATGGTATATACTTGTTAGATATGAATACGAGAGTGTATACCCTAAATATCAAAAGGCTAAAACTCGATAACTCAAACCAAATATACCTTTGGCAGTATCGTCTAGGGCACATAAATGAGAACTATATATCCAGACTCCACAAATATATTTATTTGGAGTCTTTTGATTTCAAATCAATAGAGGCATGATAGTCTTGATTGTTGAGCAATATCACAAAAGCTACTTTCACTAGCAACTGTTATAGAGCAAGTGATCTATTAGGACTCGTACATGTTGATGTATGTGGCCCTTTTAGAACAAATCCTAAAGTTGATTACCAACACTTCATTACCTTTATTGATGATTTCAGTAGGTATAGCTACGTATACTTGATGAAAAAAATTTAGAAACCCCTTGAAAAGTTCAAGTCTTTCTTGAATGAAGTACATTACCAACTTGGTATAAGTATTAAAACACTTCATTCTGATTGAGGAGGAGAATACTTAAGACAAGAGATTGAGGACCCTCTATGAGAATGTGGTATCATATCACAATGGACTCCACCTGGAACACCATATCAAAACGGTGTATCAAAAAGAAGGAATCACACATTACTAAATATGGTGTGATCAATGATGAGTTTTTTTGTCTTCTGACTTCTTTCTGGGGACATGCTCTAGAAATGGAAGAATTTACACTAAATTGAGTACCATCTTAATTGGATCAAAATACACCATATGAGATATGGTATGGGAAGCATCCCAATGTGTCTTTTATGAATATTTGAGGATGTGAAGCTTACGTCAAGAAAATGTTTCCTGAAAAGCTTGGACGCAAATTAAATAAATGTTGTTTTGTTGGATATCCCAAAGTAATCAAGACAACTACCTTTACACTCCATTTGAAAACAAAGTGTTTGTTGCCAGGGCTAGTATATTCCTTGAAAAGGAATTTATTTACAATGATATTAGTGGGAAAAAGTTTGAAGAGGTTCGAGACCAACAAGAAAATATCAAATGTGTAGAGGTACAAAAGGAACAAGGAGAGTCACAAACCATTATGGAATCTCAAGTTCCTCATGTAACACAAGAACCTCATGTACTAGTATGACACACCTTGATCCTGAAAGATTTGGTTATCTTGTGACTAAAGAAGGTGATGAGTTGGTCATAGATGATTACACAACAATCTACGTAGAAGTTGTGAGGGACCAAAATCTAAGAAATGACTTGAGCCATGAGATATGTGATGGACTTTGTACAACAATAAGGTGTGGACATTGGTGGGTCCACCTGAAGGGGTAAAACCCATAGGGTGAAAGTGGGTCTTCAAGAACACAACTGACATGGATGGTAATGTACAATTCTATAAATCTAGATTGGTTGTAAAGGGTTTGAAACAAGTTCAAGGTGTTGACTATGACAAAACCTTTTCACCAGTTTCCATGGTTAAATTCATCAGGATCAAGCTTGCCATTGCATCTTATTATGGTATGAGATTTGGCATATGAATGTTAAAACTACTTTTCTTAATGAAAATCTTCTACAAGATGTGTACATGATACAAAAATTTGAAGGATGCAAATAAAGTTTGTAAGCTACAAAGGATAATCTATGGCTTGAGGCAAGCATATCAGAGCTTGAAGCTTTGATTTGACGAGGAAGTCAAAGAGTTTGGTTGTAGTCAGAATGAATATGAACAGTGTGTCTATAAGAAGGTTAGTGGCACCATTTGTATTGCTTATATTGTATGTTGATGACACACTATTGATAAGGAATGACATCCTTACCCTATAAATGGTAAAGAAATGGCTGGGAAGTACCTTCTCTATGAAGGATTTAGACGAAATATCCTACTTATTAGGAATAAGTTCTATAAAAATATATCTATAAGGCTTATGAACCTAATTGACAACACATACATTGACAAGATGTTAAAAGGGATCAACATGTAGGACTAAAAGAGAGAAATTTTTCCATGTTACATGGAATTAATCTCTATAAATCCCAGTGTCATATGCATCTGAAACTGGATCTATCATGTATGCAATGTTATGTACTCATATGTGTTCAACATGATGAGTGGATATTAATCATATTCTAATGAAAGTCACTAGACTGTCATAAAAACATCCTTAAGTATTTGAGAAGCATTAAGGATGAGTTCCTTATTTATAGTAATAAGGAATATTTGGGTGTAAACTTTTACACTGATGCAAGCTTCCAATTTGATAAACAAAATTAACGATCCCAATATGAATTTGTGTTTGACCCTAAGATAGAGCTATAAGTTGGAAAAGTTCTGAGCAAGATACATTTGCTGATTCTATAATAGAAGATGAGTAATTATCTATTTTGAACACAATAAAGGATAGTGTATGGATCAAGAAGTTCATTTAGATGAACTTATGGGAGGTTCCAACCATTAATGACACAGTAAAAATATTGTGACAACAATGGATCTACCAGATAGGCTAGGAAACCCAGATATCATACTATTTCATTTCCATCTCACATGAGCTATCATACAATGAGGAGATGACAAGACTTGCAAAGTACCGATTAGAATCCTACTAACCTACTACAAAAAGTAGTTGTGCAGCTGAAACATGATGTACATGTTAAGATCACTTGGAATAAGATTAATGGGTGGTTGGCTCTAAGTGCAAATGGGAGTCTTTTGGTATTTATGCTCAAAGAGACAATAATATTATAATTGTAATGGGCATCATATACTTGATTTGATAATAATAAAGGTAATTCCATCTATCATATTTGTCTTAATTAATATATGATGACACAAACATGATAGATGTCTAAAGAATCATGTTACTTGAAAAAAAATGTCTTCAGGTTTAGGACCTGGACAATGAGATGATATGTATGATAATAGTACATACATTCTTGTTATGTTCCTAGTCGGACAATGAATGTGGCAGCAAAATAGACAACCATAATACATAAGATTAGAATCTGTGTTATTTGGTGACATAATCTTATTAGTCATAAGTACTTATTAGAGGACATTGAGAGTGATACATGGAACCATTGAATGGTATAGTCAGAATCAACTCCCAAAGTGATAGTGGTGATTGTGGTTCTTAGACTTGAAGTAACTACACTCGTCACATTTCATTTGATGAACTTTGACACCATCCAACGTGACCTTGAATCAGGATTGTCATAAAGGTGGTGCTTTGGTATATTGTGACACATGGTGTTTGATTGTAAGTGATGTAGATGGAATTTTTCCTTCTACTAGAGATGATATCCTGGCCACTTGATTAATAAGATTGAGAAACACATGGGCATGCTCATGTGAGTCAATATGTAATATAGATCTCATGTGTATCTCAATAGTATTATCTCATTCAAGAAACATGGATAGAGTATTAATAGGATGATGATTCCATGCCTCACATTCAATATGAATATCAGCAACAAAGAAACTATACACACACTATAACACTAATAACGAATTGTAGGTTGAATTTGTTCTCCAACTTTCCAATTACTTGGGTAGCAATGATGTGTTGCTAGATACCTCTCATTGCTTGTGATGTTATAATCTAGTTATGGACATTGACTGTGAATGTAATTTGAGACCTATAGGGTCACACACATAGGATGTACCTGGAATACGAGTTTACTCATGAATAAGGTTTTACTTGATTACTAAAGTGTTTGAGTAGTCAAACTAAACAACATTGGAGAATAGTTGGCTGACTAGAGTTGTAACATCCCTGACCTGGGTTATACTTTAACCCTAGGTGTTTTGTTTAAGAAAGATAATTATATGCTTGATATTATCTTTTGAAAAGTAATTAAGGCTCAAGAGGAACTTATATTTCAATTTTAGTCCTTTTTGAATGGCGTTGAAAATAATGTTTTGCTTGTATTGGACTAAAGTGCAAATTACCCAAGTTGAGGGGTTAAATTGCAAATGTTATATGATAAGACGTTACTCATGTGTTGAAGAATCATGAGAATGAAAATGATGCAGAGGTATGGCTACCACAAGCCTGAGTACCAAGAAAGAGCTGATAAAGCAATGTTTGTGCATTAAAACCTAGTTTTAGTGTAATGTGCAATTTACCCAAAACCCAGGGTTCACTATGCAAATTACCACTTCAAAATAGTCCCTAATGTTTCTTGGCATCATGTAGAGAAAATAAAATGAGAGCGTAATCTCATTTGTACCTCTTTGAAGGAGAGAGAATCTTGATATTAAAATAATCAAGATTTAAGCATAATTGAAACCCTAATTCAATTTAATGCAAAAATAATTATATTAAATGGATTGACCTTCAACCAAAATTTTATAGGTTGAAATCCACATATATTGACGTCCTTTTGCCTTGAAAAGGCAATGGAAATATCTACGTGAGTGGAGAACCCACTCACATTAAGAAAATAAAAAGAAATATCCACTAACTTATGGCTATTATTATTATAAGGTTAAGGTGCTTAATTTGCTTTTCTTTAAATCATGGATAATTGAGAGGAATAAGAGGAAAAGGATATAGCCTCGGAACCAAGGAAGGGAAGGGAGCAAGTGGCAAGGAAATGGAGGAGATAATCCCTACTTTCTCTCTCTTAAATGAATTTTCAATAAAATTCATATATATGCTCCTTTATCCATGCGTTGAAGGGGTAATTTCGAATCCACTTTAACTTATTGCTTGCAAAACGACCATGGGAGCTTAGGATAAACAGGAGTATGACCCCCAACCTGTTGGTAAACTTCTTGACCTTCTTTCACCTTGATTTCATGGTGGAAATCACAAATCAATGCTTGATTTCTTCTTTTCTTCACTCAATCTTCAACTCTAGCCAATCTTTTCACTCAAAATCTTGAGGATAAGCCGTGGGATAGTTGAAGAAGATTCATCCACCATTTTTTACATGAAACTTGGAGCTTTGAAGCTAAATTGAAGGATGGTTATATAACTTGAACCCTTATTCATTGTTATTGAATTTAATTCCTCAATTCAATATGTTCAATTGTTCTTCTTGAAATTTCTTTGATTAATTGATGAAATTACCATGGAAATGGCAGTATAATTCGAGCGGTTGAAGCTTGAGGATGATGAAATCATCCTAAGCACACACCTCAAAAGAAAATTGGGTGAAAACCGTTTCAACAATATGGTCCAATCGGTTTCACCAAGCCGTTTGGTGACCAAACGGTTTGCAAACTGTTTGGAGGTTTGGGTTCCAAACCGTTTGGAGTGGTTGACCGAATGGAGGGGGTTGACTGTTTGAGGAGGGTTGTTGTTGTATTGAATAATGATCTAATAGATTGAATTGATTGGTTTCTAAAGGTTCCATGGTTGGATAATCTACCAATTGCAATCCTAATCGGGTGAAGTAGTGAAAACCCAAATTGAATCCATTCAATTTCAAGGCAAATTGGACCAAATGGTCTTGAGACCGTTTGAGTCCAAACGGTCTTGAAACCATTTGGGATCAAATGTTCTCAGGACCGTTTGGAGGTCAAAAGGTAAGGTGGATTGTTTGTAGATTCAAGAGTCATAGATTGATGTACTTAACTAGTTCATTTGTTGAAGATTTCAATGGTGCAAATCATGATCGATTGGTTGATAGAAATCTTTAGATGACCCTTTCAGTTTTGACGCTGACTTGGACCAAAAGGTCTTGAGACCATTTGAGTCCAAATGGTCTTGAAACCATTTGGGGTCAAACGGTCTCAGGACTGTTTGGAATCAAACGGTTTCAAAATTGTTTCGTGTTGAAACCCCAAAACTGAATGGAGGTCCAATGTGATCAAATCATTTGGAGATTTAAGATGATAATTGATCCAGTGATCCAATGATGATTATCAATGTTAGGTACAAAGGTTGAAACCCTAAAGTAACTAGATGAGAAATACCTTTAGATTAATTAACCCTAAAAGCTTATGAAAGCAATGTCTTAGTACACTATATCAATCATAGTTGTATGTACTTGATAGAAGGGTTGATGTAACATAATCAAGTTGAGAGGATGATAGAAAGGAATTCATACATGAGTATTAATCATGTGGTGATTAGGGTTTGATCCTTAGTGAAGAGATCATGAAAACCCTAATCGAGAAGGTTAATGAACCCTAACCCTAATTCAGAGCAATTCTGAGTGAAACTCTAATCTAGGGTAATAGTGAAACCCTAATTGAGGGTGATGACATGAGTAATCCTAAGTTAGGGTTATGAAATGTAAAACCTTAATTTAGATGAATAGTAAAACCTAATTATGGGTAATTGAATATGAAACCCTAATTGAGATGAATAGTAAACCCTAATTATGGGATATTGAGTGTAAACCCTAATCTAGGGTGATTTTATGCGGAACCCTAATTTAGGGTGATGTTATGTAAAACCCTAGTATATTAATGTGATGTGGAACTCAAATCTAGGGTGATGCTATGTAATGCTATATGAAACCCTAATCTTGGGCAATATGGCGATAAACCATAACCCTGGTCTGGGTAATGGGATGAGTATTCCCAATTGACCTGAAATGGGAAACCCTAACCCTAGTGAGGGAATAGTGGTGTTACCCTTGAATAGTAATACTATATTCATTTTGCATGATGCTGATATGAAATTTATGTAAATGTTATCATCTATACTAACCATGTAGGTATCATGAGATGATGAACATAGCCATGTATGAGCTATGATGTTTTATTTATTAAAATTGTTATTGGGCCTTATGTGCCATAATATGCCTTGTTTCCTAGTGAGAGATAATAAGAGAATTAATGGACCTTAAGTGCAATGAGAGATGCTTGTGTAACAAGTATCATGTTTACCTTGGTCAGATGACATGAAGGTGATAGTTACCTGAAAAAGTGGTAACAATGCTCAGTGATGGGTTTGAATACCCAGAACCATATGAATATGGTATTGAGTTTTTGAAGGGATGAGTATTCCTAGTATTGAAATGAGGGACTGAGATCCCAATGTCTTATAAAGACTGAGAAATAACTGATGAAAACAGTACATGTTTCTTTGTAGCACTTTGTTCTAATAAGTTATGTTTGAAAACTTGACTGATGCTAAAAGAATATGATACTGTACTTAATTAATCAAGTGAAATCTTTTCATGTAGTGCACTAACCATAGATCCATCATCGTTAGTAGCTGGTGATAGTGAAATAGTTTTTCCTATGGGATCTCCTAGAGTTCACATATTTTTGAATATGTGGGGGTCGATGGGCGAAAATATTTGTACGTCCTAATGGGGGAATTGATGGAAGGTAAACATTAAACCTCTCAATCCTTCATTATATGTGTCGGGATGGATATATCACGAATCTCCCGATGATGTTAATGCCGGATCGATGGAGGTAAACATGAAATCTCTCAATTGTGAAGAGAATACAACCGCCATTGTAACTCTATAGTGAAGATGCCACTATACCCTAGCAAGCTATGTAGCATAGGCACAAGATGTCCTGCATGTGATCTCACACTGACTGAGATGTGGTAGGTCATGGAAGCTAGCTCTTCCATTGACTTTTTATGGTACCAATTTCGACTTTGCAATGGTCGGTTGGAGTATGAGTGGTATACCTCATCTCCTCAGAGCTTAAGTGTGCTTGTAAAATGTAATCAGTCGTGTAGCGTATTTGCATAAGATTGAAATATGAGAACCACTGGTTGATGTTATCTTTCTTAGCATGTCCTTGATTCCTAAATGTTACTTATGTTCTTTAATTCCGTATTAAATAAGAGACATGCTACCTTTTCAAGTTATAGATGAAATACTTGAATAGGAATGTTGCTCTAATCTGCATAGATATTGATTTATCTTCTATTGAAATATATGATTCCACTGTTCAGTTTATTTCTATTAAACTGCAATAATAATGTTTTTGGCGGAGAGTTATATCTCTCGCTGGGGCAATTTACAAATTGTCTCACCCCCATGGGATCCAACATTTTTAGGTAGACGCCGGCAAAGAGGTAGGAACCCTACAACCGAGGAAGAGCAACAACAACAACAACAGGGACAATAGTAATCCTTCAGGTGGAAATACTGGCTGTCAAGCTTTGTATATAAAGTCCTATGTGTCGTCTCTGTACTCTTAGGTCCTAGGAGTCAGTGGATATTATTTTTATAATCGATCTCAGATTTTGGTTTGAATACCTCGAGGATTTTGTTACTTGTGCTTTTTTAGCAAAGCAATGATGTATATATATTCCTTGATAAGAGATAGTACAGTGAATGCACTTTATGAATCAATATGTAAATATAATATTGTGGTTCTTGTTTAAATAGTTTTCCCAAGAATGGATCTCTTTCTAAATGGTTTTAATTTTTAGTGATTTTCAGTAATCCGCTGCGAATGATACGCTTCCTCTTAGTTAATCATGTTTTTATGAGTTGGACGCCACAAGTTTAGTGGTATCAGAGAGATATGTTCGCTGAGTCTACAGAAACATAGGATTAAGGTTGTTGAGTCTGTTCTAGTGTCTTCTAGTTTATCTGATAGTGTCTTCTACTCATATAGGATAAGTAGAACTTGAAGATGTCTGGATCACATGATGAACACGCTGCTGAGAGCAGTGTTGCTACACCAGGAAGAGGTGCAAGGGATCAAGCTAGGGAGGAACTCGTACCTGAGATTCCTCATCTTGATCAAGCTGCATTGGAGAATCCAGCTTTCCATGCTCAGTTCAGACAGTTTATAGTGACTATGATGCATATGGAAGATAGGATGCCACCACTTGCACCAAGGGCACCAGCCCACAATGAAGGACAAGGAGCTAGCAAGACCTTTAAATGGCTTCGTCGGGAGGGAGCCACAAACTATGCTGGTACAGCTGACCCAACTGATGCATATTTGTGGTTGACGGAGCTGGATAATGCTTTTAGAATCCTCAACATCCCTGAAGTAGAGAAGGTGAGGCATGTTGTATATCTTCTAAAGAGGAGTGTTGGTCATTGGTGGACCATAGAGGAAGGCAAAAGACCAGGTGTTGAATTCGGATGGGGTGAATTCCGATGTGAATTTGTTGCTAGATACTTTCCCAAGATGTATCTAGATGAGAAGATCTCTCAATTTGAGAAGTTGAGGCAAGGACATATGAACATTAGCGAGTATGAAGCTAGGTTCATGGAGCTTTTGCGGTTCTGTCTGCATATGGAAGCTACGGATGAGGAGAGGATTTGGCATTTTGAGAAGGGGTTGAACACTAAATTGACCACTCATGTGTCTGCTTTAGAGAACAGGGAGAGGTTTGCTACTTTTTTGGAGTCCGTGACACGGATAGAGAGGTCTGTGATCGAGAAGTGGCAAACTAGTGGTAATAAAGAGTACACACAGTTTCAAGGACAAAGGTCCGAGAGCTTCAAGAAGCTGAGGTTCTCTACACCACCACCACCACCAAGGTTTAATACCCCGACGCAGTGGACGTCAAGTAGGGGTAGGGGCCATAGTTTTCCTCCAAGTAGAGCCCCCAGTATAGCATCAACATCAGTGACAGGAGCACCCAGGCAGAGTTTGGGAAGCTACAACTGCTTCCAGTGTGGGAGGTCAGGACACTTGATGAGAGATTGTCCTGAGAAAGTCAGAACTGTAACTCAACCCCAGAGGCAGAGTCAGCAAGGCTCACAGAGGAGACAGTTTTATAGTGGTTCTAGAGGACGTGGACAAGCATCACAAGCTGGATCATCGACACCCAACAATTGAGCACAGGGTCAACAACAAGCAACGGCTAGATTCTATGCTATGAATCAGCCCGAAGCAGTAGTCAACCCTTAGGTTGTGATAGGTCAGATGGAACTATTTTATTCTGATATGTCTTTGTCCTACTTCGTATTTGTGTTAATTGATCCAGGTGCTACGCATTCCTTTATCACTAGAGAAGTGATTCATGACTGCAACATGATTGTCAGTCATAGAGAAGATAGTTTGATGCTAGAAACCCCTTTGTCGGGATCTATAGTGTTGTGGGAGGTGTGTTCTCCCTGTAATCTTTCCTTTTTTTATCATTGCATTTAGGTGGATCTTATACCACTTGAAATGCATGGGTTCGATATAATCCTAAGGATGGACACCTTAGAGAAGTATAAAGTTGTCTTGGATTGTGGTTCTAAGCAGGTTGTGTTCATAGACAACGGTGACACATGGATCTTTCAGGGAGATAGAAAGATTCTTCCAACTTGTCTAGTGTCAGCTATGGTAGCTGAGAAGTTGATGAGACGGGGATGCTTTGCATTCTTGGCACATGTGGTAGATACCACAATAGAGAGCCCTCATCCTTCTGAAGTTCTGGTAGTTAGGGAGTTTGAAGATGTATTCCCTGAGGAAATTCCAGGTGTTCCTCTATCTCGAGAGATTGATTTTGAGATTAATCTAATCATGTGCACGCAACCCATAGTACAAACACCATATAGAATGGCACCTACTGAGATGGTAGAGCTCAAGAAACAACTGTAAGAGTTTCTTCAAAAAGGCTTTATCCGACCGAGTACTTCACCATGGGGTGCTCCATTCCTATTTGTTAAGAAGAAAGATGGGTATATGCGATTATGCATCGACTATAGACAGTTGAACAAAGTAACCATAAAGAACAAGTATCCTCTGCCAAGGATTGATGACTTGTTTGATCAGTTGTGTGGTGCAACTATCTTTTCTAAGATATATCTAAGGTCGGGATACCATCAGTTGTGCATTAAGGAGAGTGACATACCTAAGTTTGCATTTAGGACAAGGTATGGTCACTATGAGTTCATAGTTATGTCGTTTGGACTAACTAATGCACCAGCTGCATTCATGGAACTCATGAATAAGATCTTTCAACCTTTTCTTGATTAGTTTATAGTCGTCTTCATAGATGACATTTTGAGATACAATAGAGATGCTCAACAGCATGAGCAGCACCTCCGTCATGCTTTGACTTTGCTAAGAGAGCATAGGCTATATGCTAAGTTTAGCAAATGTGAGTTCTGGTTACCAGAAGTTTCTTTTCTAGGACATGTTATATCTACCTCAGGTATCCATGTTGATCCTAAGAAGGTAGAATCTATCCTGCAATGGGAACAACCAAAGTGTAAGGAGGTGAAATCACCCCTTTACTAAAATATGGTAATCAAAACTCATTGGAAAGCAGTGGAATAAAATATATAACTGACTATATTCAATTTCATAAAGGTTTACAAAAAATACATCAAATTCTCCCATTTAGGGTTACATCAACATACAAAACATGATCTAGATAGAGGGAAGTCCAAACTACTTCAAATCTTGTCTCCAAAGCAAAATCTCCAAGAGCTAGGTCCAAGCCAAAAGCTATATACTCCTTGATCTAACCTGGGGTTGGAAGCATACCCCACAAAAGAAAGAAACAACAGGAGACATCAGCAAAAGCTGGTATGTGCATACTAAATAGGAAATTGAGCAATATATGGAATAAAGGACATCAAATATAAAAGGCTTCCCATATAAAAGATAAGGACCAGCCAAATAGGTATCAAGAGAAAAGGAATTGAAATAGTATGATAACAAAAGAATACTTTCCATTATTAAATAAAAGAGTGGTTCCACATAAGCACATATCATAACCATCATCTTGCATGCATGTGAGATAAGCATAACACTAGAATATTATAAAGACAAAGGCAGCCAAGTCTCATAAACTTGAAACCCGATAGAGAAAGGAATACTTCCGATCTCCCAAATATATAAAACATGGGCCAAGAATCACACATCTTGCCCTGAGTATGAGGTTCCTTTCCATCCTAAAAGAGTAGGAAATATCACATCTGCTCGGTAGGAAATAACACATCTGCCATAAAAACCAATGCAATTAAACTACTCTAGTGCTACTCAATCACATAGCATGTTAAATGTAAAAGCAATTAGAAATTATAGTCAGAATATATAAACTAGTCACCACATAAGTGACCAACATATACATCCACCTCATAAGTGGGCAAAAGACATCACATGTCATCTTTTAGAGTTCCATCATGAACAAAGGATAAGGTAAGAGTTTAAAAGAATATCCATGATCACATGTTCAACATCAAATAAGGTATTTCACATGAACAATGATTTTCAAAAGAAAGACATTGTGTATAGGCTAATGTGCATAGGACAAAGAGAATGAATAAGCATAGGTGAATTGCTCAACATAGAGGAATAAGGGATACAACATACACAAATAGGGATTTAAAGCACATACATAGATAGGCATAGCACATACATAGATAGGGATAGCACATACATCTTACTTTGAGTCCTATTAACATATTTTCCAAACCTTTAGTTGAAATCAAGGTCCACTTGTCCTATTTCCAATTTCATATTCATTATTAGAATAACATATATACATTAAAGAGTTGAAACCCTAATATATGAAATTTTTACACAAAACCTCTATTCAAACCTCAAAAATATCACCACTGACTTAGTTAGGTTTTTCTGATTAAGAAAACATATAATTTTGCATATATTGGAGTTATGAAGGTTAAAGTGTATTTTTGGTGATTTTTAGGTATTTAATTCATTTTCTAAAAACACTTTTCGAAAAAACTAAAACCCAATATTTGGAAATGTTTTTATTAAAAATAACATGTTTTTATGAGTTCAGAACATATTTTACTTTAATTTTTGGACAAATGAAGCAAAAGTTATGAATTATTGAAAATCTACCAATTAGAAATTGACACATCGTCAATTTTTAACATAAGATCATGAGTTTAAAGCATGTAATAAGAAATATATGGGAAGGGGGTTATGAATATCATACCTAGGGAAGATAATAAGGTCCAAACAGCAATAATCCCGAGCTTATAAGGTATGGTTGCTCCATGCCTAGCTCCTTTGTTGAACAAAGATCACCTTCTCAACTTAGAGGTGATAAACCCTAGCAAAAGAGCATAGAGATGAGGTGTTTTAGGGTTCTAGGTGGGGTTTCACCATGTATGGTCATAGTTCCGACCTAGAAGAAGGTGTAAGGAAGACTATAAGTATGAAAATAGGGAAGTAAGGGAGGCAACTTACTAGTTTGGTCGAATTCACCAAGGAGGAGCTTTAGAAACCCTAATAGAGCAATTTGGAAGCCCTAGGAGCCTTCTTCACCAAGGTAGGCTCCCTCTATTACCTTGGGGCAGCAACTTAGTGGACAAATACCAAATAAACTATTATCTAAGCTAGAGTAAAGAAAAGGAGAGCAAGAGTTTTCAAATTATGAGTTGGGAAGGGGTATACATGGCTATATATAGAAAGAGGTGAAGCATGAGGAGTCTTAAGGGACATTCCATGTGTCTTTAGCCTAGGGATTGATGGCCATGCAAGAGGATAGCTCATAGAGGCTTCATGCATATCCAAAGTTGGTTCTAAGAGCCCATAGATTATTCTAGGCCATCCCCAACGTTTTGCAAGAAAGAAATAACCTCATTGGTTGATAGCTTTTAAGGATAAGCATCTTTATAAAGAGGGTAATCCCTATAATGCCCTTAGAAAGAAATGCCATCAAACCAAGGTGAAACTTCCAATGGTTTAAAATCTCGTTAATGGTAATGGAATATCTAAGGATTAAAATTCAGGAGATAATTTGTAAAGAAAACCTCCCAATTGGGTAAATTGCATAAAAGTCCAGAATGTACCTAAAATTGCATAACTTGCACAAACAACATCCAAATTGTACCAAAATTTATCCACAAGTTATCTTTGATGTGTAGAATATGAATTTGCCATTATTTATATATTTGTAATTTATAAAATCACATTATTAATTACTTATGCCTTTTATTGATTTTCTCTCTCCTAAACTTATCCTAATATTTCAAGGTTGTCCAAATTAGATGAAATTTGACATGTAGGCTAATTTTGATATGTAGATTTCTAATTCAAAATTTGTTTCCTCTTTTGAGACTCATTTTTATGAGATATGTCATATGACCCATTAAAGACCCATTATCTAAATTATTCATCCGATTAAGTTTCTTATCTTCATATTACCACTAAAATGAGTTACGTGGCATATGTTATGTTTTCAAATCACATCAAAAAGTTAGATTAAGGTTTAGAGCACTTAATTATGTTAACTAATCTTTCATTGAGGTATTTGTGCATAAACCCTTGTATTGGTACAATTAGTGAATAAATGTTCACTAAACCACTATAAATTCCATTAATCAAATAGAAAGGCCAATAAGGATAGAAATGAAGGGAAAAGATGGGAAAGAGGGTCAAAAGGCAAAATTTCAGAATTTGGTATGTTACAACACTCCACCCCTTAAAGAGGATTTTGTCCCCGAAATCACAAGTAAGAAGGGAAGGGTGAGTGTGCAAAATCTCATCACAAAACTTCAGGTTATTTCTCCAACCTTAACTTCCACCAAACAACTCATCAATATATACTCCACAAGCATCTCAACATAGGATAGGTTCTCAAGGATCACCTAGGTTCCATTATTTAGATATTCTTTTTAGGAGATTTAACATTATTTACATTTTTGGCTTATTAAGATTATATTTATTATGATATCACATTATCATTATTATTTTAATTGTGTCATGTCATATTTACTTTGTTTCCAAAAGAGTTATATTTCATTATTATGCTTGAAACCATATATATTTCTTATCTTACTAAGAATTTTTGCAAAATTATGGGTTACTCAATTCTCTCAATATACTTGATAATTATCATTAATATTTTGAGCTTCGACTTCATTATCCTTATACTATCACCACATTAAGTTATAACGAATTATTTTGCATGAAATATTCAATGTCATTAAGTTTTTATTCAATCCAAATTATGTCACATCAATTACATATATTTATATTAAACGTTATCTCATTACCACATTATGTTTATTTCTCACATAAATGTCATCATTAATCATTTTCTCATATTTATTTATATTATTGATTTTCTCATTTATGTGAATCAAATCACTTCATTCATATTGAATCCACTCCATGTATTTTAATGATCAAGATGAGGCATATTACAAATTGATTTACATTAAGTGACCAATCATGTGTATATTAGATAACAAGGTATCATACCATGCATTTCATATTGATGACCTGATTAATATGTGATTAGATGATTATATATATCATTTATGTGTATCAAAGTATGTTAACTTATTATGACACCTAATGTCATTAATGTATCATGAAAGGCATTAAGGATGTATATGTTAATGTTAGATGATTAAAACTTAGGGTTTAGGTTAACATGATCATTATTCTTCATCTATACATTCTTAGTATGCATTAAGCCCAAGATTAGGTTACAATTATATTACTTGTCATTTCATTAGGGTTTATTGGTTTATGACATGGTCAACATCATGCCTATCCATTATTAGTATAAAAATGTGAGTTACTCTTATTATGTGCATTTAGATATTCATTAGGGTTCAAATATATGAACTAATCATTAGATGATCATTATATGTTCTTTTGGATATAAATAAACATGTTGTTACAACTATAACTTGTTTGGTCAAAACTAAGGATTCAAGCACACTAACTTCTGAATTAGGGAGTTAGGGTTTCTAAAGTCAGAGTAGCTATATTTCAGTATGTTACATGACTCCATTCCCTTGGAAAGGATTTCATCCTCAAAATCTAACTACCCAACCATCATCAAACCAACTATTCTCCACCCCTTCAAAGTTTTGACCTACCAAGCCAAACTAATCTAGAGGTAAAATGGTGAGTCTAACTAGACCATATACAAGATAAATCATGCTTCACTGCGCACTCTGATTGCTTACTAAACACTGAACTTCAAAGTTTAGGTTCTAGGGATAACTATTCAAATATGTGGTTATATGGGTCATAAGAGAACTATATTGGGTATCCATCCTCAACAAGTCCTCATACACCTAAAACTTAGGGTTCCCAAAGATATGCAACATAGATGTCTAAGGTCACTATTGCCTAAAAGCAAACTATTTCGAACAATCCATTTCAGCTTAGGCCAGGCTGGTATCTTATGGATCTGGGAGTCCTCGTAAACCAAGCAAGTGGCGTGGAGGAAAATATTTCCAGCCCCCAGAACCTGATCCTTTCTAGACACCTTTGCTTCAACTTCATGCCCTAATAATTGCCTAAAGGTAAACCTAAACAACATTAAGTTATGCATATTTTAGTTATGAGTATTTTAGAGTTTTATTCATCATGATACTAATGTGGAACTATAGGGTCCTAATTCAACCTTTCATCATTTATAGATCAACTATAGGGCAGCCATGTCACCTAAAGGAACTATGTAAGAAAGGGATTCTAATTAGGGAGACAAAACTGAAATAGTCAGATTCCGACTACCATGGGCTCTGATACCATGTTGTAAGGAGGTGAAATCACCCCATTACTAAAATATGGTAATCAAAACTCATTGGAAAGAAGCGGAATAAAAGATATAACTGACTATATTCGATTTCATAAAGGTTTACAAAAAATACATCAAATTCTCCCATTTAGGGTTACATCAACATACAAAATAGGATCTAGATAGAGGGAAGTCCAAACTACTTCAAATCTTATCTCCAAAGCAAAATATCCAAGAGCTAGGTCCAAGACAAAAGCTATATACTCCTTGATCTAACCTGGGGTTGGAAGCATACCCCACAAAAGAAAGAAACAACACGAGACATCAGCAAAAGCTGGTATGTGCATACTAAATAGGAAATTGAGCAATATATGGAATAAAGGACATCAAATATAAAAGTCTTCCCATATAAAAGATAAGGACCGCCCAAATAGGTGTCAAGAGAAAAGGAATTGAAATAGTATGATAACAAAAGAATACTTGCCATTATTAAACAAAAGAGTGGTGCCACATAAGCACATATCATAACCATCATCCTGCATGCATGTGAGATAAGCATAACACTAGAATATTATAAAGACAAAGGCGGCCAAGTCTCATAAACTTGAAACCTGATAGAGAAAGGAATACTTCCAATCTCCCAAATATATAAAACATGGGCCAAGAATCACACATCTTGCACTGGGTATGAGGTTCCTTTCCATCCTAAAAGAGTAGGAAATATCACATTTGCTCGGCAGGAAATAACACATCTGCCATAAAAACCAATGCAATTACACTACTCTAGTGCTACTCAATCACATAACATGTTAAATGTAAAGGCAAGTAGAAATTATAGTTAGAATATATAAACTAGTCACCACATAAGTGACCAACATTTACATCCACCTCATAAGTGGGCAAAAGACATCACATGTCATCTTTTAGAGTTCCATCATGAACAAAGCATAAGGTAAGAGTTCAAAAGAATATCCCTGATCACATGTTCAACATCAAATAAGGTATTTCACATGAACAATGATTTTCAAAAGAAAATACATTGCGTATAGGCTAATGTGCATAGGACAAAGAGAATGAATAAGCATAGGTGAATTGCTCAACATAGAGGAATAGGGGATACAACATACACAAATAGGGATTTATAGCACATACATAGATAGGGATAGTACATACATATATAGGGATAGCACATACATCTTAATTAGAGTCATATTAACATATTTTCCAAACCTTTAGTTGAAATCAAGGTCCACTTGTCCTATTTCCAATTTCATATTCATGTATTAGAATAACATATATACATTAAAGAGTTTAAACCCTAATATATGAAATTTTTACACAAAACCTCTATTAAAACCTCAAAAATATCACCACTGACTTAGTTAGGTTTTTTTGATTAAGAAAACATATAATTTTTCATATATTGGAGTTATGAAGGTTAAAGTGTATTTTTGGTGATTTTTAGGTATTTAATTCATTTTCTAAAAACACTTTTCGAAAAAACTAAAAACCAATACTTGGAAATGTTTTTATTAAAAATAACATTTTTTTCTGAGTTCAGAACATATTTTACTTTAATTTTTGGACAAATGAATCAAAAGTTATGAATTATTGAAAATCAACCAATTAGAAATCGACACATCGTCAATTTTTAACATAAGATCATGAGTTTTAAGCATGTAATAAGAAATATATGGGAAGGTGGTTATGAATATCATACCTAGGGAAGATAATGAGGCCAAACAATAATAATCCCCAGCTTATAAGGTTTGGTTGCTCCATGCCTAGCTCCTTTCTTGAACAAAGATCACCTTCTCAACTTAGAGGTGATCAACCCTAGCAAAAGAGCATAGAGATGAGGTGTTTTAGGGTTCTAGGTGGGGTTTCACCATGTATGGTCATAGTTCCGACCTATAATAAGGTGTAAGGAAGACTATCAGTATGAAAATAGGGAAGGAAGGGAGGCAACTTACTAGTTTTGGTCGAATTCACCAAGGAGGAGCTTTAGAAACCCTAATAGAGCAATTTGGAAGCCCTATGAGCCTTCTTCACCAAGGTAGGCTCCCTCTATTACCTTGGGGCAGAAACTTCATGGCCAAATACAAAATAAACTATTATCTAAGATAGAGGAAAGAAAAGGAGAGAAAGATTTTTCGAATTATGAGTTGGGAAGGGGTATACATGGCTATATATAGAAAGAGGTGAAGCATGAGGAGTCTTAAGGGACTTTCCATGTGTCTTTAGCCTAGGGATTGATGGCCATGCAAGAGGATAGCTCATAGAGGTGTCATGCATATCAAAAGTCAGTTCTAAGAGCCCATAGATTATTCTAGGCCATCCCCACCGTTTTGCAAGAAAGAAATAACCTCATTGGTTGATAGCTTTTAAGGATAAGCATCTTTATAAAGAGGGTAATCCCTATAATGCCCTTAGAAAGAAATACCAACAAACCAAGGTGAAACTAGGTTCTCCAATGGTTTAAAATCTCGTTAATGGTAAGGGAATATCTAAGGATTAAAATTAAGGAGATAATTTGCAAAGAAAACCTCCCAATTGGGTAAATTGCATAAAAGTCCAAAATGTACCTAAAATTGCATAACTTGCACAAACAACATCAAAATTGGACCAAACTTTATCCACAAGTTATCTTTGATGTGTAGAATATGAATTTTCCATTATTTCCATATTTTAAATTTATAAAATCACATTATTAATTACGTATGCCTTTTATTAATTTTCTCTCTCCTAAACTTATCCTAATATTTCAAGGTTGTCCAAATTAGATGAAATTTGACATGTAGGCTAATTTTGATGTGTAGATTTAGAATTTGAAGTTTGTGTACTCTTTTGAGACTCATTTTTATGAGATATGTCATATGGCCCATTAACGGGCCATTATCTAAATTGTTCATCGGATTAAGTTTCTAATCTTCATATTACCACTAAAATGAGTTATGTGGCATACATTATGTTTTCAAATCACATCAAAAAGTTAGATTAAGGTTTAGAGCACTTAATTATGGTAATTAAGCTTTCATTGAGGTATTTGTGCATAAACCCTTGTATTGGTACAATTAGTGAATAAATGTTCACGAAACCACTATAAATTCCATTAATTAAATAGAAAGGCCAATAAGGATAGAAATGAAAGGAAAAGATGGGAAAGAGGGTCAAAAGACAAAATTTCAAAATTTGGTATGTTGCACAAAGACACCAACAGAAATACAAAGATTCCTAGGGTTGGCAGGCTATTACAGGAGGTTCATCAAGAACTTCAGTTCTATAGCTTTACCCCTAACCAAGTTGACCAGGAAGGAGGTTCCTTTTGTCTGGAATGACAAGTGCCAACAATCATTCCAGTTGCTGAAAGAAAGGTTAACTAGTACACCTGTGTTAGTGTTACCTGAGCAAGGGAAGGGGTACATAGTCTTCTGTGATGCATCCAAGAACGGTCTAGGATGTGTGTTGATGCAGGATAAACAAGTGATTTCTTTTGCTTCTCGACAGCTTAAGAAACATGAGGAGAATTATCCGACACACGATCTAGAGCTAGCTGCTGTGGTCCATGCTTTGAAGATCTGGAGACATTATCTCTATGGAGAGACATTTCAAATTTTCAAAGACCATAAGAACCTAAAGTATATCTTCTCACATCATGAGTTGAACATGAGGCAATGTCGTTGGATGGAATTAATCAAGGACTATGATTGTACAATTGATTATCATCCAGGGAAGTCTAATGTGGTAGCTGATGCACTATGTAGAAAATCAGCAACACCTGCCTTAGGTAAAGCACAATTAAACTCATTAATGTGCTTTAAAATAGATATGCTTATTTCCTTGAGGCATGACAATATACATCTAAGGTATCATTGTTAGCTGGGTTGTTAGATGAGATGCAAGTGAAACCTACTCAGAGATAGCAGATTAAAGAAGCACAACAAGTTGATACTGTGATTCAACAGATTAGGTCAAAGTATGGTAGTGAGAAACATGATGGTTTCCATGATTCAGATGATCAAGTAGTCTGTCACCATGGTAGGATGGTAGTACCTGATGCTGACAACGTAAGAAAGTTAGTTCTAGAAGAAGCTCATTCTTCAATGTATGCTATGCCTTCAGGGAGCACCAAGATGTATCATAACTTAAAAGATATGTATTGGTAGCCTGGATTGAAGAAAGATGTAGCTGAGTTTGTTATGTGGTGTCTGGTGTGTCAGCAGGTTAAAGCTGAACATCAGAAGCCCGCAGGAACAATGCAACATTTGCCTATACCGCAGTGGAAATGGGATCATGTGACCATGGTCTTTGTGGTTGGTTTTCCTAGAACAACCAAAATCCATGATTCCATTTGGGTAATAATTGATAGGTTGACAAAGACAACACATTTCTTACCTATCAAAACAACCTACACAGCTGAGAAGCTTGCACAGATATACATAGATGAGATAGTGCATTTGCATGGGGTTCTGGCTACAATTGTTTCTGATAGAGGTCCCTAGTTTACGATTCATTTTTGGGAATGACTTCATAAAGCTTTGAGTACACAGTTAAGGTTTAGTACATCCTTTCACCCAGAGACAAATGAACAATCTGAGAGGACCATACAAACCTTGGAGGACTTGCTTAGGGCATGTGTCCTTCAGTTTGTAGGGAATTGGGATCTACACCTGAGCTTGATAGAATTTGCTTATAATAATAGCTATCAACACAATATTGAGGTAGCACCATATGAGGCATTGTATGGTAGAGATTGTAGATCTCCTTTATGTTGGTATGAAATAGGAGAATATCAACTTTTGGGTCCTGAGATAGTATAGTAAACAACTGAGAAGATTAAAGTCATACAACAATAGTTGAATGTTGCCCAGGATAGATAGAAATCTTAAGCTGATAAGCATCATAGACCCTTAGAATTCCAAGTTGGAGACAGATTATACCTCAAGGTGTCACCTTGGAAAGGTATCCTGAGATTTGGAAAGAGGGGGAAGTTAGCTCCTAGATTTATGGGGCCTTATCCAATCATTGAGAGGATGGGAAAGGTAGCCAATAAGCTGGAGTTACCATATGAGTTGCATAGATTGCACCCAGTGTTTCATATCTCTATGCTGAGAAAGTGTCATCTTGACACAGAGTTAGTTCTTCAACCTTTCGAGGTAGAGTTACATAATGACATATCATATGTTGAAGGACCTGTGATGATCTTTGATAAAAGAACTAAAAAGATGAAAAAGAAAGACATTTGTCTTGTAAAAGTTCTCTGGCATCATTTTTGCATTGAAGACGCTCGTGGGAGCTAGAGGAAGAGATGAGGAGAAAATACCCTACTCTTTTCTCTTAATGTTTTTATTGATGATTTCGGGGACGAAATCCTTGTAAGGGGTGGATAATTTGTAACATCCCTGACCTGGGTTATACTTTAACCCTAGGTGTTTTGTTTAAGAAAGATAATTATATGCTTGATATTATATTTTGAAAAGTAATTAAGTCTCATGAGGAACTTATATTTCAATTTTAGTCCTTTTTGAATGATGTTGAAAATAATGTTTTGCTTGTGTTGGACTAAAGTGCAAATTACCCCAAGTTGAGGGGTTAAATTGCAAATGTTACATGATAAGATGTTACTCATGTGTTGAAGAATCATGAGAATGAAAATGATTCAGAGGTATGGCTACCACAAGTATGAGTACCAAGAAAGAGATGATAAAGTAATGTTTGTGCATTAAAACCTAGTTTTGGTGTAATGTGCAATTTAACCAAAACCCCGGGTTCAATATGCAAATTACCACTTCAAAATAGTCCCTAATGTTTCTTGGCATCATGTAGAGCAAATAAAATGAGAGGGGAATCTCATTTGTACCTCTTTGAAGGAGAGAGAATCTTGATATTAAAATAATCAAGATTTAAGCATAATTGAAACCCTAATTCAATTTAATGCAAAAAAAATTATATTAAATGGATTGTCCTTCAACCAAAATTGTATAGGTTGAAATCCAAATATATGGCAAAGGCAATGGAAATATCTACGTGAGTGGAGAACCCACTCACATTAAGAAAATAAAAAGAAATATCCACTAACTTATGGATATTATTATTATAAGGGTTAAGGTGCTTAATTTGCTTTTCTTTAAATCATGTATAATTGAAAGGAATAAAAGGCAAAGGAGATATCCTCGTAACCAAGGAAGGGAAGGGGGAAATTGGCAAGGAAATGGAGGATATAATCCCTACTTTCTCTCTCTTAAATGAATTTTCAATAAAATTCATATATGTGCACCTTTATCCATGAGTTGAAAGGGTAATTTCGAATCCACTTTCACTTCTTGCTTGAAAAATGACCATGGGAGCTTAGGATCAATAGGTGGACTACCCCCAACCTGTTGGTAAGCTTCTTGACCTTCTTTCACCTTGATTTCATGGTGGAAATCACAAATCAATGCTTGATTTCTTCTTTTCTTCACTGAATCTTCAACTCTAGCCAATCTTTTCACTCAAAAGCTTGAGGATAAGCCATGGGATAGTTGAATAAGCTTCATCCACCATTTTTAACGTGAATCTTGGAGCTTTGAATCTCAATTAAAGGAGGGTTATATAACTTGAACCCTTTTCATTGTTATTGAATTTAATTCCTCAATTCAATATGTTCAATTGTTCTTCTTGAAATTTCTTTGATTAATGGATGAAATTACCATGGAAATGGTAGTAGAATTCGAGGGGTTGAAGCTTGAGGATTATGACATCATCCTAAGCACACACCTCAAAAGAAAATTGGGTGAAAATGGTTTCAACAATATGGTCCAATCGGTTTCACCACCAAATAGTTTGCAAATCGTTTGGAGGTTTGGGTTCCAAACCGTTTGGAGTGGTTGACCGAATGGAGGGGGTTGACCATTTGAGGAGGGTTTTTATTGTGTTGAATAATGATCTAATAGATTTAATTGATTGGTTTCTAAAGGTTCCATGGTTGGATAATCTATCAATTGCAATCCTAATCGGGTGAAGTGGTAAAAACCCTAATTGAATCCATTCGATTTCAAGACAAATTGGACCAAACGGTCTTGAGACCGTTTGAGTCCAAACGGTCTTGAAACCATTTGGGATCAAATGGTCTCAAGACCGTTTGGAGGTCAAAACCTAAGGTGGATTGTTTGGAGATTTGAGAGTCAATGATTGATGTACTTAACTAGTTCATTTGTTGAAGATTTCAATGGTGCAAATCATGATCGTTTTGTTGATGGAAATCTTTATATTACCCTTTTGATTTTGAGGCTGCCTTGGACTAAATGGTCTTGAGACCGTTTGAGTCCAAATGTTCTTGAAACCATTTGGGGTCAAACGGTCTCAGGATCGTTTGGAATCAAACAGTTTCAAAACCGTTTGTTGTTGAAACCCCAAAACTGAATGGAGGTCCAATGTTATCAAATCATTTGGAGATTTAAGATGATAATTGATCCAGTGATCCAATGATGATTATCAATGTTAGGTACAAAGGTTGAAACCCTAAAGTACCTAGATGATCAGTACCTTTAGATTAATTAACCCTAAAAGGTTATGAAAGCAATGTCTTAGTACACTATGTCAATCAAAGTTGTATGTACTTGATTGAAGGGTTGATGTAACCTAATCAAGTTGAGAGGATGATATAAACGAATTCATACATGAGTATTAATCATGTGGTGATTAGGGTATGATCCTTAGTGAAGAGATCATGAAAACCCTAATCGAGAAGGTTAATGAACCCTAACCCTTATTCAGAGCAATTTTGGGTGAAACTCTAATCTAGGGTAATAGTGAAGCCCTAATTGAGGGTGATGACATGAGTAATCCTAAGTTAGGGTTATGAAATGTAAAACCCTAATTTAGATTAATAGTAAAACCTAATTATGGGTAATTGAATATGAAACCCTAATTCAGATGAATAGTAAACCCTAATTGTGGGATATTGAGTGTAAACCCTAATCTAGGGTGATTTTATGTGGAACCCTAATTTAGGGTGATGTTATGTAAAACCCTGGTATATTAATGTGATGTGGAACTCAAATCCAAGGTGATTCTATGTAATGCTATATGAAACCCTAATCTTGGGCAATATGGTGATAAACCATAACCCTGGTCTAGGTAATGGGATGAGTATTCCCAATTGACCTGAAATGGGAAACCCTAACCCTAGTGAGGGAATAGTGGTGTTACCCTTGAATAGTAATACTATATTCATTTTGCATGATGCTGATATGAAATTGATGTAACTGTTATCATCTATACTAACCATGCAGGTATCATGAGATGATGAACATAGCCAGATATGAGCTATGATGTTTTATTTATTAAAATTGTTATTGGGCCATATGTGCCATAATATGCCTTGTTGCCTAGTGAGAGGTCATAAGAGAATTATTGGACCTTAAGTGCCATAAGAGATGCTTGTGTAACAAGTATCATGTTTACCTTTGTCAGATGACCTGAAGGTGATAGTTACCTGAAAAAGTGGTAACAATGCTCAGTGATGGGTTTGAATACCCAGAACCATATGAATATGGCATTGAGTTTGTGAAGGGATGAGTATTCCTAGTATTGAAATGAGGGACTGAGATCCCAATGTCTTATAAAGACTGAGAAATAACTGATGAAAATAGTACGTGTTTGTTTGTAGCATTTTGTTCTAATAAGTTATGTTTGAAAACTTGATTGATGCTAAAAGAATATGATAATGTAATTAATTAATCAAGTAAAATATTTTCATGTAGTGCTCAGACCATAGATCCATCATCGTTAGTAGTTGGTGATGGTGAAACAGGTTTTCCTACAGGATCTCCTGGAGTTCGCATATTTTTGAATATGTGGGGGTCGATGGGCGAAAATATCCATACGTCCTAATGGGGGGATTCATGGAAGGTAAACATTAAACCTCTCAATTCTTCATTATATGTGTCGGGATGGATGTATCATGAATCTCCCGATGATTTTAATGCCAGATCGATGGAGGTAAACATGAAATCTCTTAATTGCGAAGAGAGTACATCTTCCACTGTAACTCTATAGTGAAGATGCCACTATAACCTGACAAGCTATGTAGCAGAGGCACAAGATGTCCTGCGTGTGATGTCGCACCGACCGAGATGTGGGAGGTCATGGAAGTCGGCTCTTCCATTGACTTTGTATGGTACCGATTTCGACTTTGCAATTTTCGGTTAGAGTATGAGTGGTATACCTCATCTCCTCAGAGCTTAAGTGTGCTTGTAAAATGTAATCAGTCATGTAGCATATTTTCATAAGATAGAAATATGAGAACCACTGGTTGATGCTATCTTAATTAGCATGTCCTTGATACCTAAATGTTACTTATATTCTTTAATTCCGTATTAAATAAGAGACATGTTGCCTTGTCAAGTTATATCTAAAATACTTGAATAGGAATGTTACTCTAATTTGCATAGATATTGATTTATCTACTATTGAAATATATGATTCCACTGTTCAGTTTATTTCTATTAAACTGCAATAATAATGTTTTTGGTGGAGAGTTATATCTCTCGCTGGGGAAATTTACAAATTGTCTCACCCCCGTGGGATCCAACATTTTTAGGTAGATGCCGGCAAAGAGGTAGGAACCCTACAGCTGAGGAAGAGCAGCAACAACAACAATAGGGATAGCAGTAATCCTTCAGGTGGAAATATTGGTTGTCAAGCTTTGTATATAAAGTCCTATGTGTCGACTCTGTACTCTCAGGTCCTAGGAGTCAGTGGATAGTGTTTTTTTAATCGATCTGAGATTTTGGTTTGAATACCTCAAGGATTTTGTTACTTGTGCTTTTTTAGCAAAGCAATGATGTATATATATTCCTCGAGAAGAGATAGTACAGTGAACGTACTTTGTGAATCAGTATGTAAATATAATACTATGGTTCTTATTTAAAGAGTTTTCCCGAGAATGGATCTCTTTGTAAATGGTTTTAATTTTTAGTGATTTTCAGTAATCCACTGCGAATGATACGCGTCCGCTTAGTTAATCATGTTTTTGTGAGTTGGACGCCACAAGAGTGACCAATCAACCGATTGGGAATGCAAGTTGACCGATCAGAATCTTCTGTGGACTGACTAAGAATGACTAAATGGATGATCAATAAGACTGGATCAAGGACTAAAGCTAACATCATGTTGTACTTTGATCGCAGCTTTGCAAACCAATCTGTCTGTGAATATAAAAGCATTCAATTGACTGAATGGATGTTCCATTCGACTAACTACAATGCCAGTTGACCAAGTGGCAGTCTAGTCGACTGACTCATGATCCGCATCAGCTGAAAATTCATGAAATTCATCTCCTCGTGTCCTTGAGATTGTGGAAACCATGACAAATCCACTCTTGTACGAATGTGGGGGGAAAGTCTCTTAGGAAAAGTCTCCTTATCTCAACGTTGTTGTAATGTAAGATCCAGAGGCATCTTACCCATAAAAGGGAGGGATGCTGAAAGGGATAAAAGTTGAAGCTGGTATGTTGAAAAAATGAGGCACAACTCCTTCCTGTCAGTTCTAGTAGAATGATAGGAGTTCTCGGTGATCTGCATGGTCTATGTAAAGGTGTTAAGGTCATGGCCATAACACTAGTAGAATGCCATTGACCACCGTCCATGGTGCTACTCCAGGAGGTTTCCGATAATGACAATTTGAGTGTTGCTTGAACAAGAAGCATGGATCTATGAGGATTGTTGTGGGACTTTCTTCAGGACTAGCTATATGCCTCACAACCCTTATTTTCTAGATACATCATTATTGACCATTTTTTTGGTTAGGAATAAGGATATATTTTGGTTCCTCTTCCTTATCTACCATCCTTATTTCCCTACAGTTACCTACCTTAATAATTAAGTTATGAGTGTCAATATTGATTGAGAAATGACTAAAATATTTTTTATCTTGGTGCACTAAAAGATTTCTCATTGTAATCTTATGAATTAATAGTGAGAGGTATTAGTTTAAATAAAATAATTGGATCATAACTGATTGAAATCCAAATTTATTTTGTTAATCAAATAAATTTTCAAATCAATTGACTCGTGCAAAATATCTTCTTTGTAGATCAATGGCAAACACAACCTATAAACCATTTTTATTGTGATCTATCCATCAAAAAGAGAAACTAAATTGGAATAACTAATGATTGGTTTAGGATATAGAGAATTGTTCTCACACATGAGTGTAGGATATATTTCCTAGACACACCTACACCTAATGAACCAACTCCAAATGTGCCTAGGAGGAAAGGGATTCATACAAGTAGCATTCAAATTATGCTATGGATAGAAAATCCCTTATGCTTTTCCCATGAAACTTGAGATTTAGGAACAATGTCAGAACATGGATATTATTGAGATGATAACACATCTCATGAACATGTATGAATTAAAAGTAAGGCAAGAGTGGTGTTATGCTTCCAAGGTGCTATTTAAGTGCAAACTGGAAGAAGGTGACTCCATTTGGACCCTATGTACTCAAGTTAATTGGGTATGTGGAAAGTCTTAAAAAACTAGGATTTCCTTTACATCAAGAGTTGACCAAAGATATAATCATGCAATTGTTTCTAGATGCATGCAAGAAATTTGTCACAAACTACAACATGAACAATTTGATAATTTATTGACTGATCCACTTAGCATGTTGATAACTATTGAGGGTCAAATGAAAGATAAGCACCATTCCATGTTGATGATCCGCAAAGGGAAAGGAAATGGAAAAGGAAAATCTAAGAAATTATCTAAAACTAGCCAGAATTCTTCTACACTTAAAGCAAAAGGAGTGGCTAAGGAGGCAACTGTCACAATTGTCACCAGGCTAGACAATGGAAGAGAAATTGACCTATTTGCCTTGAAGAAATGAAGAAGAAGAAGAAGAAGAAGAAGAAGATGATAGATATATTCACTTTAGTTATATATCTTGAAGTAATAAACTTATGTAATCATCCATCATGGGCATTGGATACCAGATGTGGATCTCACATATGCCCAAATATGCATGATCTAAAACAAAGTAGACCTCTGAACAAAGGGAGGTTGAACTATGTGTTGCAAATGGAGAAAGAGTTGCTTCCACTGTGTAGGAATCTATTATTTATATATTCCCAATGGGATTGGAATAGATTAGGTAAATGTTATTATATACCACCATAAATAGAATATTAATTATGTATCTTGTTTGGACAAGAATGGTTTTGAGTTTATAATATAGAATGGTCTAGTTCTATTTTCTAAGATGATATCGTTTATGGCAGTTCCCATATATCTTACGGACTTTATTTATTAGATATTGAGTCAAATGTATATAACATAAATACCAAGAATTTAAAAGTCATAACAAAACATATCTTTGGCATTATCGTCTAATAAACTTAAATGAGAAGTATGTATCTAGAGTCCATAGATATGGTTATCTAGGATCTTTTTAATTGAATCATTAGAGACATGTGAATCCTATTTATTGGGAAAGATAAAGAAAGCACCTTTTACTGGTAACAATGAGAGAGATAGTGGATTATTAGGACTCATACATACAAATTTATGTGGATCTTTTAGTATAAGTTCTAGAAATGGATATAAGTAGTTCACCACTTTTACCGATGATTTCAGTAGATTTGTATATGTGTATCTTATGAAACACAAATTAGAATCCTTTGAAAAGTTCAAGGAATTCATGAATGAAGTACAAAAACAATTTGGCAAAAGGATTAAATCATTTTGACCAGATCATGGTGGTGAATATCTTGGCCATAAGTTTGGATTCCATATGAGGATTTTGGTATTGTATCACAATAGACTTCACCTAGAGCACCGCAACATAATGGTGTATCAAAAAGAAGTAATCATAAATTTTAGGATAATGTACAATCAATGATGAACTTAGATGATCTTTGCTTTCCTTTTGAGGACATTCTCTTGAAACCTCCATGTTTACACTTAATTCAGTACTATCCAAATCCAATTAAAAGACACCATATGAAATATGCAATGGGAAACATCCCAATATATCTTTCATGAAATTTGGGGATTTGAAGCTTATTTTAAGAAGCATTTCTGTGAAAATCTTGGACCCAGATCATATATATGTATATTTGTTTGATACCCTTAAAAACCTAGGGTTGACATTTCTATACTCCATCTCGAAAAGTGTTTGTTGCCAAAGATATTATATTTCTCATGAAGTAATTTAATTCTAGAGGAATCAGAGAGAGGAAAATTGAACTTTAAGAAGTTTAAGACCAAAAAGAGAAAATTGATCCTATGGAGGTAGATAAGGAGCAAGAGGAACCGTAATTGTTGTGGAACCTCAAGTCCCATTCTAGCACATGAACCTTATAGGTATTAGGGCATACTTGAGAAGAGAGATATGGATTTATCGTGACTCAAGAAGATGATGTCTTATTCATTGAAGATGATGAACCAAATACCTAGAATGATGCTATTGAGGGACCATATTATGAGAAATGGCTTGAAGTCATGAGATCTGAGATGAACTCCATGTATACCAACAAAGTATGGGCTTTGGTGGATCCACCTAGAGGGCTAGAACCCAATGGGTGCAAATGAGTCTTCAAGAAGAAGACTAACATGGATGGTAATGTACAAACCTACAAAGATAGATGGGTTGTAAAATGTTTCAAACAAGTTCAAGGTGTTGGCTATGATGAAACTTTTTCACCAGTTTCCATGGTTAAATCTATCAAGATTGTGCTTTCAATTACAGCTTATAATGAATATGATAATTGGCAAATGGACGTTAACACTATGTTTCTTATCATGATTCTATTGAGGAAACATATGTGACACAACCCGAAGGTTTTACCTCTCCAAATGAAGCCAATAATGTATGTATGCTACAAAGGTAAATCTATGGGTTGAAGAAAGCATATTAAAGTTTGAATCTTTGTTTTGATAAGACGTTCAAATAGTTTGGATTTATCCAAAATGAAGATGAACTTTGTGTTGACAAGAAGGTTGGTGAGAGCATGATTACATATATCACATTGTATGTGGATGACATACTATTCATAAGAAATGATAAACCTACCTAAAATTGTCTAAAACATGGTTCAAAAATACCTTCTCAATGAAGGACTTAGGAGAATCATCTTATATTCTAGGAATTAAGATCCATAGATTTATATCTAGAAGGTTTCTTTTCCTAAGAGAAAGTACATACATTGACAAAGTTATAAAGGTGTTTAGCACGCATCATTTGAAGGGAGGAAACTTACCCATTTCATGTAGAATTAAAACTCAATGTCTCATATCTTTGGAAGAGGGGGGCATACATTTGTAAGATTCAATATGCCTCAGAAATTGGATCTATCATGTATGCAACTGATTTGTACATGCTCATATGTTTCATATGCTTTGAGAATGACAAGAATTTACAAGACCAATCCAGGTGATGGCCACCACATAGATATAAGGAACATCATTAAGTACTTTACAATAACTAAGGATCAATCATAGTTTATGGTAGTGAGTAAGAGTTAGTTGTAAAAGAATACACTAATGCAAGCTTCCAAGCCAACATAGATTATTATAGATCAAAATTTAGGTTAGTGGAAGTCATGTAATGACATGTCAGAGTCATATTTCAATGTGATAGTGGTGATTGTAATGCTTATACTAAAGTAACTACACTAACACATGCTGTTATGTGTACTTTGATAGTAGCCCAACGTGCTATAAGGTATCATTTGTCAAAAAGGTGGTTATTGGATATATTATGACTCATTGGACATATTGTGACTAATTTAGATGGAATTTGTCCCTCCTTTGGAGTCATATGTCACATCTCGTGGTAAGGGAGACTATTAAATGCATGGCCATGCTCATGTGAGTCAATATATGATATTGCGCTCACATTATTTCAAATTGTCTGTTCTAGTTCTAGGAATATAGATTGTATAATTTAGATGATGATATTAAATACCTCAGGTTCAATTTGGATATCTGAGATAAAGGGATTATATGGTCATGGTAACATTGTTCACTTTATAGGTTGCAGTTTCTATCCTACTCATTCCTATTATTTGGGGGGAAATAATGTGTGAGTAGATAGCTGATGCGAGGATTTTGAGTCGCTTTTATAGACTAATTTTACATGCGTTTTATGTGTTATTTAGTCACTTTTGTGGTTAGTATCACATGATTCACTCGCTTTAGTCTATGATCTTATTTTGCATCAAATCTACTATATTTCATCTTTTTGGTTATAAATGATCATATTGATGTGTTGTAGCAACGCTGATTCGAAATTATCTTGAAATTTAAGGGAAAATGTGTTGGTATGTATGCCCTGAGAGCCAATCATGGGATGATTGGTGGGATACATTAAGATTGATTTGATAAACATCAAAGGCAAACTTCCAATTCTTTGTGGTTCAGTCATAAGATATAGTGATTGAATAGATTGAATGTCTAGAGAATGACAGTACTCAATGACGTATGCTTTCAGGTTGAGGACCTGAACGATGAGATCATACGGATGCTAAGAGTTTGTACATTCTTGTTATGTCCCTAGTCGGAAGTCATTGTGGAAGGTAGATAGACATCAATGACACACAAGACTAGATTGTGGTGTTGGTTGATGACAAAATCTCATTAGTCATGATATAGAGATATCAAACCAAACACATAGGTACTTGTTAGAGAACAAGTGTACCGGACAGACCCACTGTGAGTTTGACACATGGAACCATGACATGGTAGTCACAGTCAATACTCACAGTGATGGTGGTGAGTGTGATTCTTTGACCTGAAATCACTACACTCAACACATGTCATTGGGCACACTTTGACATCATCAAACGTAGTCCTGAAACATGGGTTGTTATAAAGGTGATGATTGGGTGGCTTTGACACATGGGGCTTTTGAGGGTTGAGTGATAGATATGGGATTTGTCCCTCCTGAGGGAGTTTGATATCCATGGCCACTTGATGAGTAGGATTGAGAAAGGCGTACACGCATGTGTAATCAATATGTGATATTGATGTCATACATATCTCTTCCAATCTACTCTGAGATCAAGAAAGTGAATGAACGTTGACAGGATGAATGTTCCATGCCTCGAGTTCATTCGGGATATCAGTGACAAAGGAATTATACATCACTGTAACACGATTCACGGATTGTAGGATTGAAAGTTGTTCTCCAACTTTCTACTTTCACTTGGTTAGCACTGATGTGTGACTAGGCACCGCTCTTTGCTTGTGAAGTCATAAGTGTTATGGACTTTCACTGCCAACGTGAAATGGACCTGCAGGGTCACACACATAGGATTTAACCTAGAAGAGGAGTTTTGTCCACAAACAATGTTTAGATTGATTACTAAAGGAGTTTAGTAGTTCGATTAAACACTCAATCAATTGATAGCTCAATATCATAATGTTCAAGGTGTTGGACACATTGATTGGAATATCGGATTGATTGAAACCGCAATTGACTAATTCTACACAATCTGCACTCCCAACCGATCGGCTCATGTGATGAACCGATCGACTGAGCTTGGTGAACCGGTCGGCTCAAGTGTTGAGTCGATCTTCTCATGGACAGGGTGAAATGATTGCTTCAAGTGTTGAAATGATCGGTTCAACTGGTGCAACCGAGCAAGTTGGGAAAGTAGGATTGGTGAGAATTTTTCTTTCGTTTTAGTTGCCCAATTTGATTGGGAAAAAGGATTGGTATTTGATACCAATTAGAAACAAAAGAAGGAAAGTCAATCGGGAACTGATCAGGACCATGAACCGATTGGCTCATGGGTCCTAACCGATCGGTTGAGGTATCAACCGACCGGCTCAGGTCCCCAACCGACCGTTTCAGTTGTGAAACGATCGGTTCAGGTTGCGAGTTGGTTGTTTTGTGGAAAATCTCAAACCATTCTACTCCTACTTTTAGTCCTGCATTGCTCGGGATGGAGAACCCTGTCCTATGACCCTCCTATATATAGGGGTATTGGGGGCTTCTCAAAGTACAACTCAGTGGAAACCAGTTGCTTTGCAAAGTTGTCGTTCTCTCTGGTTTTAGTAACCGAGAGAGCCCGAGAAAGTGTTACCCGATAAGGGAGGCACGGCAAGGGAAAGACAACTGCAGTTGCGATTGGTAGCAGGAGAGTGTGTTGGTGACTAGTACGCCAACATGAGGGTGTGACTCCTTCCAATTCCTTGTGGGACAAGGAGATTGGAGTTCCAGGTGGTCCGTGTGGACTACTTCAGAGATGGGAGGTTTCTGCCACTCGGAGGACAACTGTCAATCCTGACAGTCCCGATAAGACCAGGAGTCGTCAGTCCCGGTGTGACCAGGAGATGCACAGACACTGTCCAAGACCGGAGGTGAAGACCGTGCAAGGTGCAAGGTATTGTCGCCGAGCAAGCCTCGGGACAAGGTATGATTCCACAAACCATCCTTTCCTATTGTATAGACGTTGACGCGTTTCCTTGTTCCAGTTTTGGAGGAGAAAATTTTTGTTTCCGCTGCCTTCTCTGCCTCCCCTAAAACCCAACAAAATGAATATATGCAGCTGTCGATACCATCGACAGATTTCGATACCATCGACAGATGTGGATAGTATCGACTCGGCCACAGTGAGACAGCCGCAAGGAACCAAGATGCGTAGATACCATCGACACCGAAGTCGATGGTAGAGAGATACCTATAGCGAGCCAGCAGTCAACTGGTCGATACTATCGACGCAAAGTCGATACTATCGACCTTGCCCAGCTTCAGCGTCAGATTGGTGATAAAAGTGATGCCTAAAGATGTCAATACCATCGACACTACAGTCGATGGTATCGATTCTTCATCAGGGGGGACGTCAGAAAAAGAAGACTTGTCAATATGATGATGAGTCGATACCATCGACCCGTGTCGATGGTATCGACGCCGTCAGATCAAGTTTTGTTTCAAATCGATTCTAATCATACAGTGGTGATCTTTTAGTGATCTAAAGTGGAGAATATACCTAATTATGGCGGCCCTAAGCAGGGGATGACGTCATTAGTCATTGCACAAGTCTCGCGGAGACGAGGAGAGAAGAACAGAGCCTAGAGCCATGCCCCGATCGTTCCGAGAACCGTAGAAGACATTTTCCACCGCCGGAAGGCTGTAGATCGTGCATTCTACGTCAAGGAATTCCTGGATCTCCTCCGTTCAGGGGTTTACATCACTTCTATCCATGTTTTTCCCATGCTTTCCCTTTCTCTTGTCATGTCTTTCATTGAGATGAACATGCGGGGTTAATCCCCTTTATCTTTAGGACTGGGAGTAGCCCGGGTGATGGTTGTATGAAACTTTTACCATAGTATTTCATAATTTGTCTCTTAAATCCGTGGTATGATTTCATTTTCTCCATTATATCATTATGATTGATCACCCTAATGATAATCTAATGCCTTTAATTACTTTGAAAGAAGAATTAATGGTTGAAAAGAGACAAAATTCACATTAATTAATAGATCCTTTGAACAAGGTGATGTACGGTTAATGGTGGAAACCCAGAGTATGGTCTTAATGCACCTAATTTAGGGTATTGGTTACTACTACCGTGGAACCAACCTAGATTTAGGTAGTGAGTTGTATCACGACAGTGAATAATTCTGAATACAGGACACTACCTAGAATGCGAGACAGATTAGGTTAACTATGTAGAAATTCATACAACGAGAACATGTGGTGAAACCACAATCCTAAAGATTCCCATTTGAATTGATTAAACCAAACATTTAATCGATTGTTCTATTTTCTTTTGTTTTTATTTTCTTTTTCAAACAACTCTCAAATCATTTTAATCAGTCTAGCTGATTGCAAGTAGTTAGTGGTAGTCTACCAATAATTACATTTCCCTGAGTTCGACTCGGGCCTCACAAAGGCCTATATTACTCTGACATGTGCACTTACGTTCTACGCACGGTAAATTTGTGTCAAGTTTTTGGCGTCGTTTCCGGGGAAACGACAATTGTTGGCACTACGAGTGCTATAAGTGGCCACTCTAGGCTACCTTTTTCATTTAACTACATTTTTAATTCTTGCAATTGATTGTCTAATTTTCAAAAATCTATATTCGTCTAGCACTGTACTTAACGAAATGTATCATTTTGTAGGTACCAGTGCATGGTGAGCACGCGTAGCACTGACTACATGTAGTCATTACCAGAGGTCTCATCTTGGGGATCAGATGACGAGGAGCACTACATTCATAGTCAATCTGAGAGAGTAAATTTAGATTCTGAACAAGAAGAGATGGTTGAAGAAAATATGATATGGGAAAAGATCAAGGCGTCTTCTTCCTCTACATCGAAAGGGCCCATTAAGAGGCAGGAAATCAACATCCCGACTTATAAAATTGATCTGACACTAATAAATCTAGTCAAAACTCAAGCATTCCATGGACTAAAGAACGAAGCTCCAGTGGCCCACATAAGCATTTTTGTGGAAAATTGTGATATGATTAAGATCGATCATTTTCCACAGTAGACACTGTACCTGAAACTGTTCCCAAGTTCTCTTGCATGAACTGCAAGAGAGTGGTTCTATAATCTAGATGATGAGATTGTTGAGATGTGGGATCAGATGATTGAGGCCTTTTTCGAACGTTTCTTCCCACTTGAAAAATCCACAACTTTACTCAAAATGCAGGTGAAACTTATTCAGAGACCTGGGAAAGATTTCAAATAATGTTGAGAAGATGCCCTCATCATGGTTTAGATAAGGAAAAACATGTGAAGATTTTCTACTTCATGCTTAATGAGCATGACAGAAGCAATTTTGATTCAGCGGGATCAGGATTTTTTCTGAACAATACAGATACAAGGTGTTGGGAGATTCTTAAGAACATGGAAAAGAAGTAGTCTTGGGGTACCAGAGATGCACCTGAGCAAGTTAGATCTATAGGGGATGCTAAAGCCATTAAAGAACTGAATGACAAGATGGATCTTATTGCAAAGAAACTTCTGGAAAAAGAAAATGAAGAGTCTTATGATGAAGCACAGGTGAAATTCATGCATCAGCAACAGGGATATAGGAATAACGACTATTCCTGGAGGAAGGATAAGAAATTTTCTTGGAAAGATCCCAACAATTTCTTGCAGGATCCAAAAAGCTAAGCCACAACCCACTGCAGAAGAAAAGAGCAATGAGTTGCTCAATCAAGTAATCAAGAAGAATCAAGAACTTATGAGCATGTTTGGTCAACAAATAAAGCAACAAGGAGAGTTCATGAATCAGTTTGGGCAAACTTTACAAAGTCATGGGGCTCAGATGAGGACGCTCGAGACATCTTTAGCACATATGGCGGCTAAGATTTCAAGCTTGAAGAAACCAACGCAGCAAGGTTTTCCCGGAAATACAAATGTTCCAGGAGGAAATCAACAAACCAAAGTAATTCTATTAAGGAGTGGAAAGAAGATTTTAAACTCTAAGGCCGATGAACCAAGCACACCCCAGCTAGAAACCACAGGTGAGGCCACAGAGGAGTTCACAATCACAGAGCTGATAGAGGATGTTGTAGAGGAAGCCACACCAGAGCCCATTGCTGAGGAAGATACTCAAAAGAGGACACCATATGTGCTGCCACATCAGAGGGCACCAACCATTCCAGTTCCCTATCCAAATAGTCTGAAGGTGAAGAAAGTGGATGCCCAGTTCAAAAAGTTCCTAGATAGTTTTAGGAAACTTTCTATTAACATCCCGTTGCTAGAAGCTATAGAGCAGATACCCTCCTATGGTAAGTTTCTGAAGGATATAATTACCAAGAAGAGGAAGATTCCTGAGGCTGAGGTGGTGGTTCTTAAAGAGAAGGTTAGTGGCTTCATTTTGGGAACATTACCACCAAAACGATAAGATACAGGTTGCTTCAATATTTCAGGTTACATTGGTAAGGTGAAATTCGGTGAAGCATTGTTCGATTCCGGGGCAAGTATAAACTTGATGCCCCTTTCGACATTCAAGAAGCTAGGTCTTAAGGAATCTAGACAAAGCAACATGACAATTCAACTCGCAGATAATTCTGTGGTGTGGCCATATGGTATTTGTGAGGATGTCCTGGTAAAGGTTGATAGATTTGTATTCCCAGCTGATTTTGTGGTAATGGAAATGCAAAATGACCAAGGGAATGAGCTACTCCTTGGAAGACCCTTCCAAGCTACTGCAGATATGATACTCGAAATGGGTAGAGGTCGTCTGACATTGGGAATAGCAGATGATAGATTTGAAATGGTTATGCCACCAAGTACAAAACAATCACAGGAAAATGTGGAATGTCGAATGGTGAAGCATTTTGATCAAAACATTTCTCTTTGTTTAGGGAAGCCATTTCTAGATATGGCTCATGTAATGACCAAGGTAGATAAGGGGACTCTGGCAGTGGATATTATGGAACAAACAAAAGTTGTTTCTCTTTGTAGAGTTGTGGGTTATCTGAATGATGAAGAGAAAGAAATTCCTCTTTCTACTGAGGATGATGCAATAGTAAATTTTGTCCTTGACTCATATCTAGAATTTCCCCTTGAATCTTGCCTTGTCAACATAATGCATGATTAGATGAGAAGCAAGTCGTTACAAGAATGTGTCAAGATGCTTCAAGTGCTCCGTACTATTATGCCAAGCACTATGAGGATCTTGGACCACTCCCACCACTGCTTCAATTATCATTGATCTATCCACCAGAATTAGAACTGAAGCCACTACCCCCTCACTTGAAGTATGCATTCTTAGCCGATGTTGAAAAACTACTGGTGATTATTTCGGCATATCTGAGTGCCGACGAAGAAAAGCAGTTGATGACTGTGCTGAAGAACCTCCGTGGTGCATTTGCGTGGTCAGTTGCTGATATTAAGGGGATTTCCCCTACACTTTTCTAGCACAAGATCTGGCTCGAGGAAGGAGCCAAGTCTGGGATTCAGCCACAACATCGACTCAACCCAAGCATGACAGAGGTCGTCAAGAAGGAGGTGATCAAGCTTATTTCTACGGGCATCATCTACGCTATTTCAGATTCGACATGGGTAAGCCCCACACAGGTAGTCCCTAAAAAGGGGGAATCACGGTGACTCAGGATCTCATGAATGAACTTGTTACTACCTTATTGGTAATCGGGTGGCATGTTTGCATCGGCTATCGCCGCCTGAATTCCGTAACTCTAAAGGATCATTTTCCACTCCCATTTATTGACCAGATTTTAGAGCGGCTGGTTGGCCGCTCCCATTTTTTCTTTTTGGATGGCTATTCCGGCTATAATCAGATTTCTATAGACCCTAAGGATCAAGAGAAGTCTACCTTCACTTGTCCTTATGGGACTTTTGCATATCGCCGCATGCCATTTGGGTTGTGCAACACACCGGCTACTTTTCAGCGTCGTATGCTTGCTATTTTCTCAAATAAGGTTGAGCGCTGTTTAGAGGTTTTTATGGACGAATTTTCCATCCACAGTGCATCCTTTGATGAGTGTCTGTACAATTTGGATCGAGTGCTACAAAGATGTGAAGATACGCATTTGGTCTTAAATTGGGAAAAGTGCCATATGATGGTTAGTGAAGGAATAGTGCTTGGGCACAAGGTGTCTAGCAAAAGACTGGAGGTAGATCCAGTAAAAATTGAGGTTATTGCCAAATTACCTCCACCGAACTCAGTGAAGGGAGTGAGGAGTTTCCTTGGGCATGTGGGTTTCTACCGTCCTTTTGTCAAAGATTTTTCCAAAATTGCTAAACCTTTATCTGAATTTCTTGAGAAGGACATAGTGTTTGATTTTAATGATAAATGCATGCATTCCTTCAATGTTCTTAAAGAAAAATTAATTTTGGCACCGGTTGTTCAAACGTCGGATTGGACCAAACCGTTTGAGCTCATGTTTGATGCATCCGATTTTGCTGTTGGGGTTGTTCTTGGGTAGTGGTTTGAGAACAAACCTGCAGTAATTTTCTATGCATCAATGACTTTAAATGATGCAAAACTTAACTATACTACCACTGAAAAAGAACTGCTTCCTGTGGTTTTTGCATTTGAAAAATTTATCCAATACTTAGTGGGGTCAAAAGTTGTGGTTTGGACAGACCACACTGCTATTAAATATTTAATGGAAAAGAAAGATGCCAAGCCTAGACTAATTAGGTGGATCTTACTCTTTCAAGAGTTTGACATTGAAATTAAAGACAAGGCGGGTATTGAGAACGTGGTTGCGGACCATTTGTCTCGGTTAGAGTAGGTAGATGAGAGAGACATTATATACCCATTATCGAGATGTTTCCCGATGAGCAAATTATTTCCCTAAAATCCAAAGAGCTGTGGTTTTCGCACATTGTGAATTATCTTGTATGTAAAGAAATATCAAATGATTGGAATTTTCAAGAAAAAAAAGAGATGTTTCCATTTTTTAAGATATTACTTTTGGTATGACCCTATTTTATTGAGGCAATGTAGGGATGGCATCTTACGCAGGTGTGTAGAAGAGGATGAATATGATAGTGTACTCACTCACTGTCATACATTACCCACCGGCGGCCATCATGCGAACACAAGGATAGTGGCCAAAGTTTTAGAGAGTGGTCTTTATTGGCCTACACTCTTTTGGGATGCCTATGCCTATGTGAAAAGATGTGACGTGTGTCAAAGGGGCAGGTAATATCTCAAAGCGGCAAGAGATGTCCCTCAATGTGTTTCAAGAAGTCGAGGTATTTGATTTATGGGGCATTGATTTCATGGGACCATTTGTGTCCTCGAATTCTAATTTATATATTTTGTTGGTCGTTGATCATGTGTCGAAGTGGGTAGAGGAAATACACACAAGAACTAATGACGCTGCGGTAGTGTGCAGGTTCATGAAAGAACATATCTTCTGCAGGTTTGGTGTGCCCCGTATGATTATAAGTGATGGCGGCACCCACTTCACGAACAAGAAATTTTCTATACTAATGAGCAAATATGGGGTCAAGAACAATGTTGGTACCCCGTATCATCCGCAAACTCAAGGTCAAGTTGAGGTTTCCAATCGCGAGATCAAAAAGATATTGGAATGCACAGTGGCATCTTCTAGGAAGAATTAGAGTGCACTCTTACCGGATGCTTTATGGGCATATAGGACCGCGTTTAAAACACCTATAGGCACTACGCCTTTTAGGTTGGCTTATGGGCGGGCTTGCCATTTGCTGGTTGATTTAGAGCACAAGGCGCACTGGGCGCTACGAAAGCTCAATGTGAGTTATGATGATGTAGGGAAAAAGAGACTATTGGAGCTAAATGAGTTAGATGAGCTGAGGACGAATGCCTATGAGAATCAAAGGATCTTTAAAGAAAGGACAAAGCAAATCCATGACCGCCACATTCAAACACGTGTTTTCAAAAAAGGTGATCGTGTTTTACTATTTAATTCGAGACTCAAGCTTCATCCTGGGAAATTGAAATCCAGGTGGAGTGGACATTTTGTGGTGGAGGAGGTGCGCCCACCTGGTGCTATTATGGTGTGAGATGGAGAGCTCACGTTCCTAGTTAATGGTCAAAGGTTGAAGCGTTACTTTGGAGAGAACTACATGAGAAAAGTGCATGAGGTTAAACTCTTGGCACTTAAGGATGAATGAAGAGATTTTTTGAGTCTTAATGCACCTAATTTAGGGTATAGGTTACTACTACCGTGGAACCAACCTAGATTTAGGTAGTGAGTTGTATCACGACAGTGAATAATTATGAATACAGGACACTACCTGGAATGAGAGACAAATTAGGTTAACTATGTAGAAATTCATACAACGAGAACATGTGGTGAAACCGCAATCCTAAAGATTCCCATTTGAATTGATTAAACCAAACATTTAATCGATTGTTCTATTTTCTTTTGTTTTTATTTTCTTTTTCAAACAACTCTCAAATCATTTTAATCAGTCTAGCTGATTACAAGTAGTTAATGGTAGTCTACCAATAATTACATTTCCCTGAGTTTGACTCAGGCCTCACAAAGGCCTATATTCCTCTGACATGTGCACTTACGTTCTACGCACGGTAAATTTGTGTCAAGTTTTTAGCGTCGTTTCCGGGGAAACAACAATTGTTGGCACTACGAGTGCTATAAGTGGCCACTCTAGGCTACCTTTTTCTTTTAACTACATTTTTAATTCTTGCAATTGATTGTCTAATTTTCAAAAATCTATATTCGTCTAGCACTGTACTTAACAAAATGTATCATTTTGTAGGTACCAGTGCATGGTGAGCACGCGTAGCACAGACTACATGTAGTCATTACCAGAGGTCTCATCTTCGGGATCAGACGACGAGGAGCACTACATTCCGAGTCAATCTGAGAGAGTAAATTTAGATTCTGAACAAGAAGAGATGGTTGAAGAAAATACGATATGGGAAAAGATCAAGGCGTCTTCTTCCTCTACATCGAAAGGGCCCATCAAGAGGCAGGAAATCAACATCCCAACTTATAAAATTGATCTGACACTAATAAATCTAGTCAAAACTCAAGCATTCCATGGACTAAAGAACGAAGATCCAGTGGCCCACATAAGCATTTTCGTGGAAAATTGTGATATGATTAAGATCGATCGTTTTCTGCAGTAGACACTGTACCTGAAACTGTTCCCAAGTTCTCTTGCATGAACTGCAAGAGAGTGGTTCTATAATGTAGATGATGAGATTGTTGAGATGTGGGATTAGATGATTGAGGCCTTTTTCGAACGTTTCTTCCCACTTGAGAAAACTAATGATTTAATCAGAAAAATACACAACTTTACTCAGAATGCAGGTGAAACTTATTCAGAGACCTGGGAAAGATTTCAAATAATGTTGAGAAGATGCCCTCATCATGGGTTAGATAAGGAAAAACATGTGAATATTTTCTACTTCATGCTTAATGAGCATGACAGAAGCAATTTTGATTCAGCGGGATCAAGAATTTTTCTGCACAATACAGATACAAGGTGTTGGGAGATTCTTAAGAACATGGCAAAGAACTAGTCTTGGGGTACCAGAGATGCACCTGAGCAAGTTAGATCTATAGGGGATGCTAAAGCCATTAAAGAACTGAATGACAAGATGGATCTTATTGCAAAGAAAATTTTGGAAAAAGAAAATGAAGAGTCTTATGATGAAGCACAGGTGAAATTCATGCATCAGCAACAGGGATATAGGAATAACGACTATTCCTGGAGGAAGGATAAGAAATTTTCTTGGAAAGATCCCAACAATTTCTTGCAGGATCTGAAAGCTAAGCCACAACCCACTGCAGAAGAAAAGAGCAATGAGTTGCTCAATCAAGTAATCAAGAAGAATCAAGAACTTATGAGCATGTTTGGTCAACAAATAAAGCAACAAGGAGAGTTCATGAATCAGTTTGGGCAAACTTTACAAAGTCATGGGGCTCAGATCAGGACGCTCGAGACATCTTTAGCACATATGGCGGCAGAGATTTCAAGCTTGAAGAAACCAACGCAGCAAGGTTTTCCCGGAAATACAAATGTTCCAGGAGGAAATCAACAAGCCAAAGTAATTCTATTAAGGAGTGGAAAGAAGATTTTAAACTCTAAGGCCGGTGAACCAAGCACACCCCAGCTAGAAACCACAGGTGAGGCCACAGAGGAGTTCACAATCACAGAGCCGATAGAGGATGTTGTAGAGGAAGCCACACCAGAGCCCATTGCTGAGGAAGATACTCAAAAGAGGACACCATATGTGCTTCCACATCAGAGGGCACTAACCATTCCAGTTCCCTATCCAAATAGTCTGAAGGCGAAGAAAGTGGATGCCCAGTTCAAAAAGTTCCTAGATAGTTTTAGGAAACTTTCTGTTAACATCCCGTTGCTAGAAGCTATAGAGCAGATACCCTCCTATGGTAAGTTTCTGAAGGATATAATTACTAAGAAGAGGAAGATTCCTGAGGCTGAGGTGGTGGTTCTTAAAGAGAAGGTTAGTGGCTTCAATTTTGGAACATTACCACCAAAACGATAAGATACGGGTTGCTTCAATATTTCATGTTACATTGGTAAGGTGAAATTCGGTGAAGAATTGTGCGATTCCGGGGCAAGTATAAACTTGATGCCCCTTTCGACATTCAAGAAGCTAGGTCTTAAGGAATCTAGACAAAGCAACATGACAATTCAACTCGCAGATAATTATGTGGTGTGGCCATATGGTATTTGTGAGGATGTCATGGTAAAGGTTGATAGATTTGTATTTCCATCTGATTTTGTGGTAATGGAAATGCAAAATGACCAAGGGAATGAGCTACTCCTTGGAAGACCCTTCCAAGCTACTGCAGATATGATACTCGAAATGGGTAGAGGTCGTCTGACATTGGGAATAGCAGATGACAGATTTGAAATGGTTATGCCACCAAGTACAAAACAATCACAGGAAAATGTGGAATGTCGAATGGTGAAGCATTTTGATCAAAACATTTCTCTTTGTTTAGGGAAGCCATTTCTGGATATGGCTCATGTAATGACCAAGGTAGATAAGGGGACTCTGGCAGTGGATATTATGGAACAAACAAAAGTTGTTTCTCTTTGTAGAGTTGTGGGTTATCTGAATGATGAAGAGAAAGAAATTCCTCTTTCTACTGAGGATGATGCAATAGTAAATTCTGTCCTTGACTCATATCTAGAATTGCCCCTTGAATCTTGGCTTGCCAACATAATGCATGATTAGATGAGAAGCAAGTCATTACAAGAATGTGTCAAGATGCTTCAAGTGCTTTGTACTATTATGCCAAGCACTATGAGGATCTTGGACCACTCCCACCACTGCTTCAATTATAATTGATCTGTCCACCAGAATTAGAACTGAAGCCACTGCCCCCTCACTTGAAGTATGCATTCTTAGCCGATGTTGAAAAACTACCGGTGATTATTTTGGCATATCTGAGTGCCGACAAAGAAGAGCAGTTGATGACTTTGCTGAAGAACCTCTGTGGCGCATTTGCGTGGTCAGTTGCTGATATTAAGGGGATTTCCCTACACTTTGCCAGCACAAGATCTGGCTCGAGGAAGGAGCCAAGTCTGGGATTCAGCCACAACATCGACTCAACCCGAGCATGACAGAGGTCGTCAAGAAGGAGGTGATCAAGCTTATTTCTGCGGGCATCATCTACGCTATTTCAGATTCGACATGGGTAAGCCCCACACAGGTAGTCCCTAAAAAGGGGGAATCACGGTGACTCAGGATCTCATGAATGAACTTGTTACTACCTGATTGGTAATCGGGTGGCATGTTTGCATCGACTATCGCCGCCTGAATTTCGTAACTCTAAAGGATCATTTTCCACTCCCATTTATTGACCAGATTTTAGAGCGGCTGGTTGGCCGCTCCCATTTTTTCTTTTTAGATGGCTATTCTTGCTATAATCAGATTTCTATAGACCCTAAGGATCAAGAGAAGTCTACCTTCACTTGTCCTTATGGGACTTTTGCATATCGCCGCATGCCATTTGGGTTGTGCAACACACCAGCTACTTTTTAGCGTTGTATGCTTGCTATTTTCTCAAATAAGGTTGAGCGCTGTTTAGAGGTTTTTATGGACGAATTTTCCATCCACGTTGCATCCTTTGATGAGTGTCTGTACAATTTGGATCGAGTGCTACAAAGATGTGAAGAAACGCATTTGGTCTTAAATTGGGAAAAGTGTCATATGATGGTTATTGAAGGAATAGTGCTTGGGCACAAGGTGTCTAGCAAAAGACTGGAGGTAGATCCAGTAAAAATTGAGGTTATTGCCAAATTACCTCCACCGAACTCGGTGAAGGGAGTGAGGAGTTTCCTTGGGCATGCGAGTTTCTACCGTCCTTTTATCAAAGATTTTTCCAAAATTGCTAAACCTTTGTTTGAATTGCTTGAGAAGGACATAGTGTTTGATTTTAATGATAAATGCATGCATTCCTTCAATGTTCTTAAAGAAAAATTAATTTTGGCTCCGGTTGTTCAAACGTCAGATTGGACCAAACCGTTCAAGCTCATGTTTGATGCATCAGATTTTGCTGTTGGGGTTGTTCTTGGGCAGTGGTTTGAGAACAAACCTGCAGTAATTTTCTATGCATCAAAGACTTTAAATGATGCACAACTTAACTATACTACCACTGAAAAAGAACTGCTTCCTGTGGTTTTTGCATTTGAAAAATTTAGGCAATACTTAGTGGGGTTAAAAGTTGTGGTTTGGACGGACCACGCTGCTATTAAATATTTAATGGAAAAGAAAGATGCCAAGCCTAGACTAATTAGGTGGATCTTACTCTTACAAGAGTTTGACATTGAAATTAAAGACAAGGCAGGTATTGAGAATGTGGTTGCGGACCATTTGTCTCGGTTAGAGCAGGTAGATGAGCGAGACATTAATATACCCATTACCGAGACGTTTCCTGATGACCAAATTATTTCCCTAAAATCCAAAGATCTGTGGTTTTCGCACATTGTGAATTATCTTGTATGTAAAGAAATATCAAACGATTGGAATTTTCAAGAAAAAAAAAGAGATGTTTCCATTTTTTAAGATATTACTTTTGGGATGACCCTATTTTATTGAGGCAATGTAGGGATGGCATCTTACGCAGGTGTGTAGCAGAGGATGAATATGATACTGTACTCACTCACTGTCATACATTACCCACCGGCGGCCATCATGCGAACACAAGGATAGTGGCCAAAGTTTTAGAGAGTGGTCTTTATTGTCCTACACTCTTTTGGGATGCCTATGCCTATGTGAAAAGATGTGACGTGTGTCAAAGGGGCATGCAATATCTCAAAGCGGCAAGAGATGCCCCTCAATGTGTTTCAAGAAGTCGAGGTATTTGATTTATGGGGCATTGATTTCATGGGACCATTTGTGTCCTCGAATTCTAATTTATATATTTTGTTGGTCGTTGATTATGTGTCGAAGTGGGTAGAGGAAATATACACAAGAACTAATGACGCTGCGGTAGTGTGCAGGTTCATGAAAGAACATATCTTTTGCAGGTTTGGTGTGCCCCGTATGATTATAAGTGATGGCGGAACCCACTTCACGAACAAGAAATTTTCTATACTAATGAGAAAATATGGGGTCAAGCACAATGTTGGTACCCCGTATCATCCGCAAACTCAAGGTCAAGTTGAGGTTTTCCAATCGCGAGATCAAAAAGATATTGGAACGCACAGTGGCATCTTCCAGGAAGAATTAGAGTGCACTCTTACCGGATGCTTTATGGGCATATAGGACCGCGTTTAAAACACCTATAGGCACTACGCCTTTTAGGTTGGCTTATGGGCGGGCTTGCCATTTGCTGGTTGATTTAGAGCACAAGGCGCACTGGGCGCTACGAAAGCTCAATGTGAGTTATGATGATGTAGGGAAACAGAGACTATTGGAGCTAAATGAGTTAGATGAGCTGAGGATGAATGCCTATGAGAATCAAAGGATCTATAAAGAAAGGTCAAAGCAAATCCATGACCGCCACATTCAAACACGTGTTTTCAAAAAAGGTGATCGTGTTTTACTATTTAATTCGAGACTCAAGCTTCATCCTGGGAAATTGAAATCCAGGTGGAGTGGACCTTTTGTGGTGGAGGAGGTGCGCCCACATGGTGCTATTATGGTGTGAGATGGAGAGCTCACGTTCCTAGTTAATGGTTAAAGGTTGAAGCTTTACTTTGGAGAGAACTACATGAGAAAAGTGCATGAGGTTAAACTCATGGCACTTAAGGATGAATGAAGAGATTTATTGAGTCTAGCCTAAGACAATAAACAAGGGCTCTTGTTGGGAGGCAACCCAACCATCGGTAGTTTTAATTTGTAGTTCCTTCATTTTCTTTCACATTGGCAAGTCAGTTTTGTTTAATTTCATTTTTGTGTGTAAAAATGATACCTTAATCATTTTGTTCAGTGTACAGTACTGAGTCAAAGTCGATACCATCGACCACAATGTCGATGGTAGCGACGTGGGTACAGGGAAGCAGCTGCAGAAAATTTTCTGAGTCAATACCATCGACGGCCTCGTCGATGGTATCGACCCACCATCAGCGACATCAGAAAAATGAGAGCACTGGGTCGATAGTATCGACCGGGAAGTCGATGCTCGTGAGATCCCTAAAGATTTACAGAAGATTTCGTCTCTGTGAAGTTGATACCATCAATAACCCAGTCGATGGTATCGACACGGCAACAGTGAGGAAGTGGCGCCCAGGCCTCACGAGGGTAATCGAATCATAAAGAGTCGATACCATCGACACCTAGTCGATGGTATCGACATGACACATCACCGATCCGTGAGAAGAAATCAATAGAGGACGCCAATTTCAGAAGTTGATCCGTGGGATGGGTCAATACCATCGACACCCCATCGATGGTATCGACGCGTCATTGATTCGCGCTCCCACATCAAGCAATCGACAACCGTCGATGGTCGCGAAGAGCGAATTGTGCTCCAGGTGTCGATACCATCGACACCCCGTCGATGGTATTGACAGAGCGACAGTAGGGACATGTTCATCTATAAAAGGAGGGGTAGTTTCTCATTTCTATTCACACCTTCAGAGTGAATCCTCTCAACTCTTGTGCCAAGCATCCCGAGCAACCGGAGATCTTCACTAAGCAAAGAGAAATCGAGCGATCTTCACCGAACTCTTCATCGATGTTGCAGATCATCTTCTCCGAGCAACTTCGATCTTCATCAAGCTCCTTTCTTCTGTCTTCTTTCTTTCATCATGAGGAGGAACATGACTGCATCATCTTCGAGCACGGCACCAATGGCGATTGAGATGTTTATTCTGCCCCCGCCAGGCTCCATCCCTCGCCCCTGACTTGCACATCCTTCTCCAGATGTGAAGAAAGTTTACGAAGAGCTACTGAAAAGAACTATCGAGCTGACTCGATACTGTGACAGACAAATGATCTGAGATCTCAGATTTGAGGATAACCTGATGTTTGTCCTCAATGGTCAGGAGGGTCGCATGAGCAGGCTCGACAAAGTGGTCACACATCATGTGGAGGGCCACCCCTTTTTCAGCAAGTTGCCAACTTATAAAGAATTGGTGGTGGAGTTCATGGCATCGCTTGATATCTGTGTTGTCCCAAACGACCTTAACACCTCTGACAGGGAATGGATCACGGGTCGCGTATCTTTCCAGCTCTTCAACATGAATTATAATCTTACTCTGTAGCAATTCAACTCCATCTACAATTGGTGGCACTTCCCCAAACAGCATCGACGGCCGGACAACCGAGCTGATTACGACGCTATGTTCACAAAGTTGGTGACAGCCCCTCAAGGAAAAACGATCAGCTATCACAATGCCACTGTGGCTGATTTTGAGCATCCCTTTGTGTGGGTTTTACACCGCATGTTGTGTATTACCTTCTTCACTCGAGGAGAGATTTCACTGAGCAAATTTCAAGAGACCGACCTCTTCTTTCTGTATAATCTTCTGCCACAAGGCAAGCTTAACTGGGGTGCATTCTTCCTAACATGCGTAATGACAGTGAAGAAAAGTATTCAGTGGGCCCCAATTCATTTTGGGGGACTCATCACTCCTCTAGCCCTCTACCTTGGGCTAGACCTTTCTTCAATGCCTCCTTTGCTAAGTAAAAGCTCTGTCAACCTTCCTCATTTGCATCGGTCTAACTTGTTGACAGTTCGTGATGGCGTGGTATATGCACATTGCCACGTAAACAAAGAGTATCAAGAGTGCACCCTTCCATATCCCATCTTCAACATCCAGGGGGCCCAATATTTCAGATGGCCCATAATTGCCATCGACAACTCCTACAGTGGAGAAGACGAGGACGATAACGATAATGATGATGGTGACGAGCAGGAGGAGGAAGAGGAGACTACTACTCCTCTTCACTCACGGGTGGCACCGAGGAAGCATCCACGCTTCTACTTGGGTGCATCATCATCTTTGCAGCCTCCGCCACCACAACCCTCTCAACAAGGAGAGGATGTCTATTCTATGTAGGGCATGTACACCATGCTACAGAGCATTTAGGAGACACAACAGCAGCACACTGCGTCATTTGCTGATATCCAAGAGACTACGAATCGGATGTATGTTAATCAACAAGTTATCTTCAAGAATGAACGTCAGCTGTTCGCCAATCAGCAACAGGCCTATGACCGGTTGGGGAGGATCGAGCAGCAATAGCAGCCATTTTATGATCACTACTGGAGCCAAAACTACTTCGGGGGATATCCCCAACCTCCACTGATGCCCCCATATGATCCAAACTTCCAGGGGCAATATCCATCATAGGATCCCACCGCCCCACAGTACCCACCCCCTGAGCAATAAATGGTATCACTATTCCACCTACTAAGATTGTTTTTAACTATGAGGCCATAGTCAGATTCAAGCTTAGGGGGGATATGGAACAATTTCTATCTTCTATTTTCCTTTATTTTTATCATTTATTGCCTTTTCATTTATTTTAGCAATTTTCTTAGCTTTTAGCTTTTAGGATCCACATGCAATCTAGTGTATCCGTGGATGTCTAGTGTAATTTTTCATCTCTATGTTTGTCATATGGGAGTTATGGGTAAATTTGAAAAAATTTCATGTAATTGCAAGCTTGCGTTGTTTGAATTTGAGCACTTAACTTATGAAAATAATTGGGTTTTTCAACTTTAAAACATAAGATCACAATTGTACATGCCTATGATTCAAGAAAAGTGGACGGAATTGGATGTTGAGCCTAAATTGACCAAATGGTAATGGGACTTTAATATGAAATAAGAGAGAGAAACCCCTTAATTTTACACATGTCAGTAAGGAGGGACATATAATATCTTCTAAGGGTTCTGTCAATTAATCTTGTGATTTATCTACCTCATCTCATTTACACTCCACCATAGGAATTGGGAGCACTTTACAGTTTGTCATCTCTTGATTGCATATCATGTAGATAGGATTGCATTGTAGTTTGTTTTTACATCTGTGCATTTATGAAAAGAGAAAAAAAATGTTGCATTATAGTCATGCAAGCACAAATTTTAGAATGCATGTCAATGTCATTTTAGTTGCATTTTGCATAATTTGAACCATTTTTTATGTAATGTGCCTTGCTTCTTCTGAAAATAAGGAACTTGTTTCATACTTTCTAAAAATAAAATACAATGAAAAAAAAGAAAAAACAGCAGTTATGAGAATAAGCCCAAGACAAAGATGTGCAAATTTCATCTTAGTTCATGGAGCAAAATGAGGGCTGAAAAAAAAATAATAATAAAACAATAAAAAGTAAGTGAAGATCAGAAAGATGAAGGAACTTGTTCACATGCATAATAAGAAGAATAAGCACATGTGTAGTTTTGTAGATATTCTGTCTCTCGTTGGGATAGAATGGTAGTGCATGCATCATTCCACCTAAAATGTAAGCATTAGGCCATTTTCATATGCATGAGCATCATGTAGGTCATTTTTTTTTATTGTTGCATGCCAAATTGTATTTTGCTACTCTTTATTACATAAACCGCCTATCCCAACCACTTGTTGCTCAAAATGGTAGGCCACCCGTGATTATCTCCTCACTGTTGTATTTCAGGAGATCTACTTCCATTTAGATGGTAGTTAGGTTATGAGCAACGTAGATAGGAGATCACAAGATGTACCAAGCCTGAACCGGAAGATTTCATTATATTAACTACCTTATTTGATAGTGTTCACAAATCTTGGAGTGGATATCTATTATGGATGATCATCATCACATGTAGGGTAGTTACCATTCTGTGGTTAGTGAGGGCCGGTATGTGAATGTCTGGTGGGAATCATACAGTAATGTCTGTTGTGATAGTATGTTCTTTAGTTGACCCTCAAAATTTTATTCTATAGTTTTGTTGTTCGAGGATGAGTAATGTTTAAGCTTAGGGGAGTTTGATGCGAGGATTTTGAGTTGCTTTTATAGACTAATTTTACATGCATTTTATGTGTTATTTAGTCACTTTTGTGGTTAGTATCACATGATTCACTCACTTTAGTCTATCATCTTTTTTTGGATCAAATCTACTGTATTTCATCTTTTTGGTTATAAATGATCATATTGATGTGTTGTAGAAAGGCTGATTCAAAATTATCTTGAAATTTCAAGAAAAACGAATATATGCAGTTGTCGATAGTATTGACTCAGCCACAGTGAGACAACCGCAAGGAACCAAGATGCGTCGATACCATCGACACCGAAGTCGATGGTAGCGAGATACCTACAGCGAGCCAGCAGTCAAATGGTCGATACTATCGACGCAAAGTCGATACTATCGACCTTGCCCAGCTTCAGTGTCAGATTGGTGATAAAAGCGACGCCTAAAGGTGTCGATACCATTGACACTACAGTCGATGGTATCGAGTCTGCATCAAATGGAATGTCAGAAAAAGAAGACTTGTAAATATGATGACATGTCGATACCATCGACCCGTGTCGATGGTATCGACGTCGTCAGATCAGGTTTTGTTTCAAATCAATTCTAATCAGACGGTGGTGATCTTTTGGCGATCTAAAGTGGTGCATATAGATAATTATGGCAGCCCTAAGTAGGGGATGACATAATTAGTCATTGCACAAGTCTCAAGGAGAGGAGGAGAGAAGAATGAAGCCCAGAGCCATTCCCCGATCATTCTGAGAGCCGCAGAAGACATTTTCCGCCGCCGGAAGGCTGTAGATCGCACATTTTACATCAAGGAATGCCCGGATCTCCTCCGTTCAGGGGTTTACATCACTTCTATCCACATTTTCCCATGTTTTCCCTTTCTCTTGTCATGTCTTTCATTGAGATGAACATGCAGGGCTAATCCCTTTTATCTTTAGAACCGGAAGTTTATCCCGGGTGATGGTTGTATGACATTTTTACCATAGTATTTCATAATTTGTCTCTTAAATCCGTGGTATGATTTCGTTTTCTCCATTATATCATTATGATTGATCACCCTAATGATAATCTAATGCCTTTAATTACTTTGAAAGAAGAATTAACGGTTGAAAAGAGACGAAATTCACATTAACTAATAAATCCTTTGAACAAGGCGATGTACGGTTAATGGTGGAAACCCAGGGTATGGTCTTAATGCACCTAATTTAGGGTATAGGTTACTACTACTACCGTGGAACTAACCTAGATTTAGGTAGTGAGTTGTATCACGATAGTGAACAATTCTGAATACAGGCCACTACCCAGAATGAGAGATGGATTAGGTTAACTATGTAGAAATTAATACAACGAGAACCTGTGGTGAAAACGCAATCATGAAGATTCCCATTTGAATTGATTAAACTAAACATTTAATTGATTGTTCTATTTTCTTTTGTTTTTCTTTTGTTTTTCAAACAACTCTCAAATCATTTTAATCAGTCTAGCTAATTGCAAGTATTTAGTAGTAGTCTATCAATAATTACGTTTCCTTGAGTTCGACTCGGGCCTCACAAAGGCCTATATTACTCTGACGCGTGCACTTGCGTTCTACGCACGGTAAATTCTTGTCAATAGCAATCACGACTTATGCTATTTTGAACATCAATATCAATGTAATTAGGAACCTACCACACCCATAAAGATGCATAGAGGAATTGAAGTTCACAAACAAACATATGACTAGAATGATTTTGAATCATTACCATGCTAATTTACCCTATAATCGAGTGACCAAATTATATGATCGGTCGATCATATTGATTGGGTCAATAGATCAATTGATTGTCAATTGATCTATTGACCATATTATATGATCGTTCGGTCATATTGATTGGGTCAATAGATCAATTGATTGTAAATTGATCGATTAAGATTTCCGTTGGATACATTTGATCGGTTGATCGGGCCAACTAGTTGGGAGTCACATTTTTAGGTGAAGTATGGAATTTAATACTAAGTCATGTCTAGATCTAAATTGTTTCAACCAGTCGATGAACTAATGTGATCGAGTGATTAGGGGTTGTGATTAGGAGATCACAAGACATGATTGATCGATCACAAATGTCGTTTGAGATTTCAACATTATATTATTTTTAAGATTTCAATTAGGAAAGGGATTGGAACTATGTTTTTCCAAGATCATGACTCTCATATGTAAAGGGGGGACGTTCCAATGTGTTAGACAACTCTTTCGAGATAACTTATGAAATAGGTTGGCCATCACACTTCTCTCTCTGTAATAGGAAGTCACCCTAAGGACTAATGCCTGAGATAGAAGAAGACTGAGAGTTCTAGGACGTCTGGAATGCCGACAACTCATATTCAATTTTTATTTTGTGGCCAAGGTTGTACACCATATTCTTCTTCATCTGTGTTAACAAAGTAGAGGTTTAGGCATATGTGTGGAGGCTTAGAGAACACGTTCTACAAGATGAAAATAAGTTGCAACTTGGTGTCCACTCTGGATCTTCTAATCGGTGGTCATTCGTAATATAGATATGGAGGATTGAGTTCTTCACTGACATAAGACTCGTTTACTTATTGGACTAGAAGTTTGTGTAAAAGTATCACTTTTATCTCCTCTCATGTCTTTTATTCACTGATATTTTATAGCTACGATGGATCCAATGGCTTAAATAAAAAAGGAAAAGGAAAAAAATATTCCTCTGCACCCTTTTTCCTAAAACCCTAATGTCTAGGAGTGTCTTTGGTAAATAGAGTTGCTAATTTTATTTCAAAATGAAATAAGGAAGATAATCTGTTCAAACTTCCTCTCCATCAAACCGTACATTGACTAAGATTGACTTTGTTTAAACTATACTTCGATCTGAGATTGGGATGTGTAATGGTTCAACACAACTTCTAGTGAGTTAAAATTAGGTCATTTTAGCAATCTTTTAGTTGAGTTTCAGTTTAACTGAGATGTTGTTGATCGAACTATGCATTGGACCTAACCCATATCGATCAAACGATAAGTTCGAGTTAGAATTATAATGGCCTAAAAGGTATAAATTAAACTAAGGCTCTAGTCAATAAGAATGAAATGATAGAAATTTTTATGCTTTAATGTGGACCTAATTAAGATAAACAAGTTTATTATGCTATCATAAATCATTTTACAAGATATAAAACAAATAAACTTTTACAACACTTTGAAATGTTGATATAAAACAAATAAACTTTTACAACACTTTGAAATGCATTTATTGAAAAACACAAGTAATTTTTAGTAGCAAGTGATGTGTCTATTTCAATTGTTAAAAAGCGGAAAAGAACATTTAGAAACAACATAGATATAAAATATGCCATTCATCAAAATAGTTGTATATAATGTCTCTGAGCCAACATATTGACAAAATGCACAAAAGTTACAATATATATTATTTCAATTTTTGTCTTTCTTGCGCTAGTTTAAGTAACCTCCTCATCTAGCCTCTCTCCCCGCTCTCTCACCCTAGCGCCGCTAGGGTTTCTTCCTCCATAGGCGGCTGGGGGGAGGGGGTTTGGCTGCTGCAAAGTGGTGCCCCCATTCCCTCTCTGCCTCTTCTCGCCCGTCATCAGCAGGGTCTCTTCTTCAGGAGGTGTGTGGGTGTGGTGTCTTTAGAGGCAGCAGTCTTCTTCCTCCCTGTCGTTGAGCCCGGCTATGATGAGTTTCCTATCCCCTTTCTCTTTTACTGGCTTTCTGTTTAGATTGTTCTGTTTTTTTGTCTATCTCGTTGTTAATCAGCGCTTCTTTCTCTTCTCGTGGTAGATTTTTCTTTCTCGGTCAATTTTGTTGTGGAGTTTGCATGGCAGCAAGTGCGGGAAAAATATCCTTTTGGAACACCGATTTGGTGCAGGTACTCTACCACATATACATTCTCAGGTTGAAGGTATTCCTCATAGAAAGCTGCCTTAGCCAGCAAAGGAGAAGAGGGATCTATACAACATTGTCCTTATCAGATTCCGATATGAGTTTTTGTGGTGGTTTGTATCTGTTCTTGATCTTTGTGCGGTCTTTTAGTTTGTTTTTCTCCTCATGTAGATGTTGTATAGCTCCTCCATAATGAAATTTGTCAGTTTAACTTCAAAAAAAAAAGTAACCTCCTCATCTTTTATCCACGCTCCATTGTTCATAAGCACGCCATGGGTCATTATTTAATCATTTCTTTTTAAAAAAATATTATTTATGTATTATAAATACTTTGTATTATGAATATTTTTCATATCATTTAGAAAATGCAATTTCAATATATATATATATATATATATATATATATATATATATATATATATATATTGAAATCAATTCAGAATCAGACTGGTTTGAATTATCGGTTGGATTCGTTCTGGTCCTCCGGTTTGGGTATATATACTAGTTTGGACGGAATTTTTGGAGGAAAGCATGTACCTTCAGGCTGGTTATTGTCTTTTTAATTCAAATTTGACCTTAGATCACAAAAAGACATTTTTTTTATTTTGGGAACACCAATAGTGGATGATCCTCTACTTTTATAATAATGTTGATTTAAGATGTATTAGTCCCATGTAAATATGAAGTAGCTTACACTCCTACTAGATCAAGACCACTTATCATGTCCTTAAAATTCTAACCAACAAATTTAATTTCCTTATACACACATGTCAAAAGGTAACCAAAGGTGTAGCATATATTTTGTTCACATGAGCAGTGAATCTGAACTTGATAATACCCTGCATCTCATAAAATATAGCACAAAATAATACCATGTATCTCATAAAATATAGCACAGAAGTAAACTTAAGATGTTTTTGGAAAAGGGAACGTGGGTCTCTCTTTGGTGATCTCTAAACTGAGCAATCCTCCTACCTAACCCCGTTGTAGGATAGAACATGGTGTCACCTATGGTTATCGTCTCTGTAATTTAACTTGTGATCTTTGATCATTAAAAGACAAGTCTTTTTTTTCTGTGAACTGGATGACTCCCTGCTACTCCAGAAGGTCTAGTACGAAATCATAGTATGTATGCTTTTGAAAAAATTAAATGTGGTTCATTGGCCTTGGTTAATGTTAAACTAAACCATCCTACCACTGCCATCCTAAACTGATAAGAAAACTGAACACTATGTCACCTTACACACCTATAAATGGTGAATTTGTGTCTTATAATGGTGAATGCACGCCTAAAAATAGTAAATACACATCCATTAATGGTGAATATGTGCCTATATGTTGTGTTTAACAAGTAGTCATATTTCAACTTTTTTGGGCGCATACTCACTATTTTTGGGCTAATTTTAGCCACTTATGGGGGTGTGTGCCTACTAATGGTGAATATATGCCAACTAATGGGGTTCAATAAGTAAGTGTATTTCAACATTTTTTGGGTGTGTATTTCAACAATATTGATTTTTTTATACCAATTTTGGGTGTCTACGCCTATTAATCATGAATATACACTTATAAATGATGTATACGAACCTAACCTACTAATGGTGAATATGTGTCTACTAATAGTATTCAATAAATATGCATATTTAGCATTTTTAGACATGTATTCATCATTTCTGGATACATTGCTTCCCTCCTCGCTTTTTTCCTTTTGTCATTAATTCCCTCCTATCTTCACAACAATAGAGACATGTGAATCCTATTTATTGGGAAAGATAAAGAAAGCACCTTTTACTGGTAACAATGAGAGAGATAATGAATTATTAGGACTCATACATACTAATTTATGTGGACCTTTTACTATAAGTTCTAGAAATGGATATAAGTAGTTCACCACTTTTACCGATGACTTCAGTAGATTTGTATGTGTATCTTATGAAACACAAATTAGAATCCTTTGAAAATTTCAAGGAATTCATGAATGAAGTACAAAAAAAATTTGGCAAAAGGATTAAATCATTTTGACCAGATCGAGGTGGTGAATATCTTGGCCATGAGTTTGGATTCCATATGAGGATTTTGGTATTGTATCACAATAGACTTCACCTAGAACACCGCAACATAATGGTGTATCAAAAATAAGTAATCATAAATTTTAGGACAATGTACAATCAATGATGACCTTAGATGATCTTTTCCTTTCCTTTTGGGGTCATTCTCTTGAAACCTCCATGTTTACACTTAATTCAGTATTGTCTAAATCCAATTTAAATACACCATATGAAATATGCAATGGGAAACGTCCTAATATATCTTTCATGAAATTTGGGGATTTGAAGCTTATTTTAAGAAGAATTTATGTGAAAATCTTGGACCCAGATCAGATATATGTATATTTGTTTGATACCCTTAAAGTCCTAGGGTTGATGTTTCTATACTCCATCTTGAAAAGTGTTTGTTTCCAAAGATAATGTATTTCTCATGAAGTAATTTAATTCTAGAGGAATCAGAGAGAGGAAAATTGAACTTTAAGAAGTTTAAGACCAAAAAGACAAAATTGATCCCATGGAGGTAGATAAGGAGCAAGAGGAACCATAATTGTTGTGGAAACTCAAGTCCCATTATAGCACATAAACCTTGTAGGTATTAGGGCATACTTGAGCAGAGAGATATGGATTTATCGTGACTCAAGAAGATGATGTCTTATTCATTGAAGATGATGAACCAAATACCTAGAATGATGCTATTGAGGGACCATATTATGAGAAATGGCTTGAAGTCATGAGATCTGAGTTGAACTCCATGTATACCAACAAAGTATGGACTTTGGTGGATCCACCTAAAGGGCTAGAACCCAATGGGTGCAAATGAGTCTTCAAGAAGAAGACTGACATGGATGGTAATGTACAAACCTACAAAGATAGATGGGTTGTAAGAGGTTTCAAAAAAGTTTAAGGTGTTGGCTATGATGAAACTTTTTCACCAGTTTCTATGGTTAAATCCGTCAAGATTGTACTTTCCATTACAACTTATAATGAATATGATATTTGGAAAATGGATGTTAAAACTATGTTTCTTATCATGATTCTATTGAGGAAACATATGTGACACAACCTGAAGGTTTTACCTCTCCAAATGAAGCCAATAATGTATGTATGCTACAAAGGTAAATCTATGGGTTGAAGAAAGCATATTAAAGTTTGAATCTTTGTTTTGATGAGACGTTCAAACAATTTGGGTTTATCCAAAATGAAGATGAACATTGTGTTTACAAGAAGGTTGGTGAGAGCATGATTACATATATCACATTGTATGTGGATGACATACTATTCATAAGAAATGACAAACCTACCTAAAATTGTCTAAAACATGATTCAACCATACCTTATCAATGAAGGACTTAGGGGAATCATCTTATATTCTAGGAATTAAGATCCATAGATTTATATCTAGAAGGTTTCTTGTCCTAAGAGAAAGTACATACATTGACAAAGTTATAAAGGTGTTTAGCACGCATCATTCGAAGGGAGGAAACTTACCCATTTCATGTAGAATAAGTGTCTCTAGAACTCAATGTCTCATCTCTTTGGAAGAGGGGGGCATACATTTGTAAGATTCAATATGCCTCAGGAATTGGATCTATCATGTATGAAAATGATATGTACATGCTCATATGTTTCATATGCTTTGAGAATGACAAGAATTTACCAGACCAATCCAGGTGATGGCCACCACATAGATGTAAAGAACATCATTAAGTACTTTACAATAACTAAGGATCAATCATAGTTTATGGCAGTGAGGAAGAGTTAGTTGCAAAAGAATACACTAATGCAAGCTTCCAAGCCAACAAAGATTATTATAGATCAAAATTTAGGTGAATGGAAGTCATGTAATGACATGTTAGAGTCATATTTCAATGTGATAGTGGTCATTGTAATCCTTATACTGAAGTCACTACACTAACACATGTTGGTATGTGTACTTTGACACTAGCCCAACGTGCTATAAGGTATCATTTGTCAAAAAGGTGGTTATTGGATATATTATGACTCATTGGACATATTGTGACTAATTTAGATGGAATTCGTCCCTCCTTTGGAGTCATATGTCACATCTCATGGTAAGGGAGACTATTAAATGCATAGACATGCTCATGTGAGTCAATATATGATATTGCGCTCACATTATTTCAAATTGTCTGCTCTAGTTCTAGGAATATATATTGTAGAATTTAGATGATGATATTACATGCCTCAGGTTCAATTTGGATATATGAGATAAAGGGATTATATGGTCATGGTAACATTGTTCACTTTACAGGTTGCAGTTTCTATCCTACTCATTCCTATTACTTGGGGGGAAATAATGTGTGAGTAGATAGCAATCATGGCTTATGCTATTTTGAACATCAATATCAATGTAATTAGGAACCTACCACACCCATAAGGATGCATAGGGGAATTGAAGTTCACAAACAAACATATGACTAGAATGATTTTTAATCATAACCATGCTAATTTACCCTATAATCGAGTGACCAAATTATATGATCGATCGATCATATTGATTGGGTCAATAGATCATTGATTGTCAATTGATGTATTGACCATATTATATGATCATTCGATCATATTGATTGGGTCAATAGATCAATTGATTGTAAATTGATCAATTAAGATTTCCGTTGGATACATTTGATCGGTTGATCGGGCCAACTAGTTGGGAGTCACATTTTTAGGTGAAGTATGGAATTTAATACTAAGTCATGTCTAGATCTAAACTATTTTTGACCAGCCGATGAACTAATGTGATCGAGTGATTAGGGGTTGTGATCAGGTGATCACAAGACATGATTGATCGATCATAAATGTCATTTGAGATTTCAACATTAAATTGTTTTTAAGATTTCTATTAGGAAAGGGATTAGAACAATGTTTTTCCAAGCTCATGACTCTCATATATAAAGAGGGGACGTTCTAATGGGTTAGACAACTCTTTCGAGATAACTATTGAAAGAGGTTGGCCATCACACTTATCTCTCTGTAATAGGAAGTCACCCTAAGGACTAATGCCTGAGATAGAAGAAGATAGAGAGTTCTAGGACGCCTGGCATGCTGACAACTCATATTCAATTTTTATTTTGTGGCCAAGGTTGTACACCATATTCTTCTTCATCTGCGTTGACAAAGTAGAGGTCGAGGCATATGTGTGGAGGCTTGGAGAACATGTTCTACAAGATGAAAATAAGTTGCAACTTGGTGTCCACTCTGGATCTTCTAATTGGGGGTCATTCGTAATATAAATCTAGAGGATTGAGTTCTTCACTAACATAAGACTCGTTTACTTATTGGACTAGAAGTTTGTGTAAAAGTATCACTTTTATCTCCACTCATGTCTTTTATTCACTGATATTTTATAGCTATGACGGATCCAATGGCTTAAATAAAAAAGGAAAAGGAAACAAATATTCCTTTGCACCCTTTTTCCTAAAACCCTAATGTCTAGGAGTGTCTTTCATCAATAGAGTTATTGATTTTAGTTCAAAATGAAATAAGGAAGATAATCTGTTCAAACTTCCTCTCCATCAAACCATACATTGACCATGATTCACTTTGTTTAAACTATACTTCGATTTGAGATTGGGATGTGTAATGTTTCAACTCAACTTCTAGTGAGTTAAATTTAGGTCATTTTAGCAATCTTTCAGTTGAGTTTCAGTTTAACTGAGATGTTGTTGATCGAACTATGCATTGGACCCAACCCATCTCGATCAAACAATAAGTTCAAGTTAGAATTATAATGGCCTAAAAGGTATTAATTAAACTAAGGCTCTAGTCAATAAGCATGAAATGATAGAAATTTTTATGCTTTAATGTGGACCTAATTAAGATAAACAAGTTTATTATGCTAGCATAAATCATTTTACAAGATATAAAACAAATAAACTTTTACAAGACTTTGAAATGCTGATATAAAACAAATAAACTTTTACAACACTTTCAAATGCGTTTATTGAAAAATATAAGTAATTTTTAGTAGCAAGTGATGTGTCTATTTCAATTGTTAAAAAGCGGAAAAGAACATTTAGGAACAACATAGATATAAAATATGCCATTCATCAAAATAGTTGTATATAATGTCTCTTAGGCAACATATTGACAAAATGCACAAAAGTAACAATATATATTACTTCGATTTTTGTCTTTCTTGCGCTACTTTAAGTAGCCTCCTCATCTTTTATCCACGCTCCCTTGTTCATAAGCACGCCATGGCTCATTATTTAATCATTTCTTTTAAAAAAATATATTATTTATGTATTATAAATACTTTGTATTATGAATATTTTTCATATCATTTAGAAAATGCAATTTCAATTATATATATATATATATATATATATATATATATATATATATATATATATAAATACTAGTAAACATACACGTGCCCATGCACATGTTCATATGTATCCAATCATTTAAATAGGTACTATGCGTCTATTGTGAAAAAAATTGTATTTAGTGTTTTAAAATAAAAAGTATATTGCATAAAACATAGGGGAAAATTGTTGCTTATTCATAATAACCACAAACATATATGATAATCTGATTGGAATATTTCATAAAAAATACATTTTTCATGAATGAATAAAGAACTATTTTTCATATAATTCCAACGACAAAATCAAATATATATTTATAGAGGCTAATAATGTAATTACATTCTTAGAACAAACTATTATAAAAAAATAATGTATATAAAAAATAACATTAATGAATAGTAAAACTTATAACACACATATGAATATATTAGATTCATAAGTAGATAACATGAGTCCACCAATTTCTCATAGAGGAACTTTATTCACTTGAGTACATTCTTTAATTAAAATATCTTAATCAATGAACCTCATATTGAGAATAGATAATTACAATTCAACCGAATCTTTTTGTTTTTGATCTTTGTTCCCACTTTATAAAAACTCAAAGTCTAATATTGGTGATTACTTATTTACAATTGAAATATCACTCAATATTATGAAAACAAATGGATTTTATTGTAGTATTATTGGAGAGATTAGAGAGTTCCAATTTCATCTAACTCGACTGAACCTGAAGTTGTATGTGTCTAAATCTCTTGTGATAGGTCAATAATACTTGAAATTTTTTGCTTTCGTGGTTCAAAAAGTATATGAAAAAAATAATGGCAACATGTTCATAGTATGCATCTTCATTTTAATACAATTAGAATGCTTATATTTTAACCATATTTTGTTGTTATAGAACCTTTAAAAGAATGCTTCTAAAACCAAAAATTAATGATTTTAAATTTAATGCTATCATATACCATTTTTTACAATATAATAAATCATAAATAGAAGAACTAAAAGTGGCCAACAAATACCATATACCTTGTATACTAATACATACACTTTCTAATTCTTGAGCAAATGAATTCAGTTAACATTTTTATGTGACCACTATATACTTACATCGAAACATATTGTTTGGATTTACTAATTATACATGCATTATGTTAGATCAAAACATTTTATTTTTTAATCAAACTATGAAGACTATTGATTCAGCATAAACAAAGATGATACTAATTTATGCTTAAATAAATATATAATCGATTGTAAATTTCCTAATTTATGTTGTGAATGATTTAAAATTCATATTTTTCTAGTAATAGTTTAAATAACTTTTCTTTAAAAGGATTATGAAAGTAAACTCATTAATATTTTGGTAACAATATTAAGATCGTCAGTAGATCATTTATAATTCAATTTGACCAATAAATCAAGATAAAAATTGTGTAAAAAATAGAACTAAATGTTCTATCGCTGACATATAATATAATATTCCAAGACATTAACATGTTTCATAAGTAATGCATGAATATAGATGATGTTTCTAATGAATTAAAGTCTGAAGAACAAAATATGAAGAATATATGGATGTCTATTATTAGTGAAACCCACATTGATGTATGAATAATGTGATTGCACACATAAATCATATTGTCAAATTCAAATACACGACATCCATGCTATATATTATTCAGTTTCTGAATGTTGATAATGATTGATATGAATTTGTTGTCGAGGGAATGAAATGATCAAACTTACAACATATTATTTTTTCTCAATATCTTTAAATTATTCTAACCACATTTTACAATGATCCAACTAAAACTTGAGTTCGTAAAGTCAAAATTAGAAGTGCAAAGCAAGAAAAAGTAAGAATTTTAAGAGTTTCACTCTTGCACATCGACATGACTCATGTAGTGGCGGAGTCAGGAAATCTGGATAGGAGGGGCACCATTAAGATGAATGCTTTAAGATCCATACAAGGTAGGGCACCATGAGTAATGTTTACAAAAATTCGTGTCAAATTGGTATCAAATAGTGAGCAACTACAAAATCTGGATAGGACACTTGCCTACCCAGGCCAAAGTGTGGCTACGCCACTGGACTCATGCCATGAGAGCTCGACATCCATTTATCCACACATAATTTTGATATGCAAAGAATGTCCTCCATAATCACACTTGAAATCTACTGAAGCTTTCACCTCCAAGCAAAGAGGATAAGCTAAAGATCAACCAGTGGAGCATGTGTTCTCCTTGGGGAGGCTTGTTTGATGAGTGTAGTCTAGAGCTTCTGTTTGAGCATCACTTTATAGTCCATACTTGCCACCATAGTCAAAAATTACAATAGAGATGTAGACCAACCTAGAGATGTTCAAACAGCATCTTAAGTTTCTAGTCGATAATAGTAATGGTTTAACGAATTTGAAACTAAATAAATATTCAATTTCATCATAAGGTTTGTATAGAAGTCAAGGAATAGTATAAATTCATAATATAAAACTCAATTGTGTACTTATGAATAAAATATATCCTTTTCTCTTTAACAATATATTAATAGAAATTGTTTAGAATTATTTTAATTATAACATTGATTTAAATGTAAACTAACTAAACTCTATTTTTGTGTATCTTAGGAAATTGTGAAGAGAGAATGTATATTTTGGATGATAAAAAAATATGGTAAAAAAAATTATAAATGAGGTGATTAGAGGTGTACATGAAAATTTATTGCATGTTTAACTGGGATACAAATTAGAAGGAGAGAATGAGGTTGGAAATCGTGAGAAGAAAATATATTTTTTTAAAACATATTTAACTGGAAGGTTATTAATAGGGGAGAGGGAAAAAACTCTAAATGGGATGAATAAAGAAGGCATTACTATCGTGACATTTTTTATTGGAAGTTGAGGAAATTTGGTAGAAAACATGGTTATGATTGAAGATAGTTACCAAATAGGGCGTTATATGATCAAAGTGCTACAGGAGTGATCAATGAGAGTTTGATCATTTTGTGTTGCTTATATAAATTCATTACGAACATGACTCAGGCATTATGGATTAAAACATATCACCATTATTATGGAAATACTTCCTTAAATACATTGTTATACTGGTCAATATGGGGATATTGAGGTGGTGCGGAAAAAGAAGTAGAAAATAAAAACCATTGAAAGGATATGAGAAGATAAAGATCACGGAAGATGCAACAATAAATTTTATGCAATATGATATTTTAGCCATGCATTAAGTAATAAAAAGTATAGTGTGTGATAAAAAGAAACTCTTAGTTATATAGCAATGTAGATATTAAGCTAACATTGTCATGTAAATATATATGCCCATGTGTTTGATAAGATCATGAAATGCAAAATATCACAATCTAATCATATCAAATTAGAAGTGAATGATCTTCTTAAAATTTGACATATAATACAAATGAGTGTTTTGGTAAAAGCTAAAATGCAGATCTTTTTTGGGAGGAGGGATGCAGAATTTCTGTTATTGATAAAATCTAAAATATTTGATGTAGATTTTTATCTAACTCACGCATGAAAGCAAAAGGACACAACTTGTGAGAAAAATGAGGGGACCTTATTTGGATATGTGGTACTTACCATGGATGCTCCATTGAAATAGCAGGATCCATAAGACTTGCTTCTAAATGTACCTATCAAAGACAGAGAAAGTGTGGCTCTTCACATTATCAGGTTCACAGTATTGTTCCCTGGGATGTATCCTGAACAATCTGTCCTTTCAGTTCCACTTGCCCAGTGGAGCGTAGCTTTAAACATGTTACGTGGCCTCTTCCACCATGAAGAGTGTCCTTCCACTATAGTCAATAGCAAGGAAGACGCTTGCACTGAGAACCTACAAGCATTCTGTTGGTGTAGAACAAACCGTAATTGGCTTTGGAGATAGGGCTAGAGGGCAGGTCCTCATTGAATAGCTGGTAGTTGTAGAAGAAAAGGGTTGAGTCCCACCAGAGTGGCGTGCTGAGATGCTCCCTCCGTCGTTGTCAGTTCGTCTGATTCAGATCTTGCACACATATAGAGCATTAATTGGTAAGGAAACTGTATCCACTGATCACTTACATCTGGTAGATGACGGGCACGATCCCTCTTCTGTATATCTCGATCTTCTCCCACGCCAGCTGCGCCATGCATGTTGAAGTGCTTCCTGGCGGTATACACCACCCTCGATCTTCGTTGTGTTGTGTTGGGTTTGGAGGGCAGAAGTTTGTGGCAGTGATGGTGAGTTGGTGGACACCCCCTTGATGCATCATTTTGGCTCGGCCTAGTAGTCGCACACGATCTTGTAGCACTCGCAGTACGATGCCATGTCGTTAAACAACATTGTGTTAAGCACCGCAGTCCGCGTTAAGTAACCGGTGGAGTGGAGGTTGTCATACCCACTGCAAGCACAACCTGGAAAGAAAAGAATAGGAGAATTAACAAAATTGATATCGTCGATTTAGGCGCGTCCGGGAATCTGACTTGGTGAATAATCCCAACTATTAGCAACTGCGACACCTAACAATCGTCCTAGAGACGTCGCGTTTCCGTATAATGTGGTGGAGGGAACGGCGCAAAAGCAGCTAAATAACTCGGGATGCAGCAACAACAGCTACTCAATGTGATGCTCAAAGCTGCAGTGGCGTATTGGACAAGGCCTACTTTGAACTCCATGGATGACAGGTTGACGCTACCAAGCTACACTCCTAAGTCTTCTCTTCTGTCTGCTCTTCGGTTGGAGCCAAGTTGACGGATAGGGGATTATATAGGAGTAAGAGAGATGAGTTGCAAGCCAGATGACTATAGAATTGGCCTACTCCACTGCTTCTGCGAACTACTCCCCATTCTCTGGTTCAGCTCCAATTTGCTTCCCCTCCACCATGACCTGTATCGACCCCCAACCATTTGTTGTTAATTATCTTTATCGGCAAGCACAGGAAATAGGAAGACTTGATGAAATCACAAACCAGCAGCAGCAACAGTAAGCAGATGTGGTACATTAATTTCTTAATTCATCCCTTGGTTCTGACAGAAAGATCATGTTTGTAAGGCAAAACAATCAGCCGGATTGGTTCGGCTGGGCACAAGATTGCTAATCCGACCCTCACATGACAACCCACATTAATATTGCATATGATCTGGAAGTAAGGGTAAAGAATCACATTTGTAGGTTGGACATCAGCGGAAAGACAAGGGAACAAATAGGACATAGCGGAAAGACAAGAAGGGAATAAATATGAAACGTCTAATTTTGGAGTTGATGGTACCTTATACCCCGTTCGCTGAATTCTTCCTTGTTGAGAAGAATTGGCGTATCTGAAATCCGGAGTAGAAGCCAACCACCAATATCTTAGTAGAGAAGAAGACTGTAGTATTCCACGAAAAGGGGAGTGAAGAAGTTTGAGAGAAACGATGAAGAGGAAAGTTGTTGGTTAAGACTTCGATCGACCCACGTTCCATGTTTTTTGTGACGTGAGGGAGAAGGAAATTTACTTTTTGCAACTAATTGAGTAGTGGAAAGAGAATATAAAAGAAAAAAAAATCAAAGAAGTTAGGAAAAATTGTGAGAAGAAAGTATAGGTGATTGTATTTGACCGGAAACACGGATGCAATCGAAACAAATTGCTTGGATATTTTGTTTTAACATGATAGTGGGTGGGATGGTTGGTTGCATTATTGTCCACGTCGTGTTTGGTGACCGGAAACGTGGGATGATTGTTAGTTGTGACCGGAAACATGGGATGATTGTTAGTTGTTACCAGAAATGTAGGATGATTGATGTGAAAACTGAATAGTTTTCAGGAGAAAAAAAAAGTAAATTGAAGAAACAACCTAAGAACATCTCAGAGAGGATCGAGGAAGGACCAGTATTTTGAAAATACTTTAGTCCGATTGGTTGGAGAGTTGTAAGGAGTGTAAAAGTAGCATTGTTGTAAACATTAACCTTTTTTATAGGACGTGTGATGTGTGATGTGTGGGAAAAGATATGAGTTCCTATAAAAACAGGTGAGAGAAATTTGGAAAAACAACCGTGTGAGGAGAGGTTGAAGGGGAGACCAGCATTTTGAAAAAGCTAAAATGTGATTGGTTGGACGGCTTGTATAGTGTAGAACTGACGCTGCTGCAATTGTTTTCAAACATTCGCCTTTTTTAAAATAGTATATATATATATATATATATATATATATATATATATATATATATATATATATATATATATATATATATATATATATATATATATATATATATATATATATATATATATATATCACTAAATTGAAATCAATTCAGAATCAGACTGGTTTGAATTGTCGGTTGGATTCGATCTGGTCCTCCGGTTTGGGTATATATACTAGCTTGGACGGCATTGTTGGAGGAAAGCATGTACCTTCAGGTTGGTTATTGTCTTTTCAATTCAAATTTGACCTTAGATCACAAAAAGACATTTTTTTATTTTGGAAACACCAATAGTGGATGACCCTCTGCTATTATAATAATGTCAGATTAAGATTTATTAGTCCCGTGTAAACACAAAGTAGCTTACACTCCTACTAGATCAAGACCACTTATCATGTCCTTAAAATTCTAACCAACAAATTTAATTGCCTTGTACACACATGTCAAAAGATAATCAAAGGTGTAGCATATATTTTGTTCACATGAGCAGTGAACAAAATATAGCACAGAATAATACCATGCATCTCATAAAATATAGCACAGAATAATACCATGTATCTCATAAAATATAGCACAGAAGTAAACTTAAGATGTTTTTGGAAAAGGGAACGTGGGTCTCTCTTTGGTGATCTCTAAACTGAGCAATCCTCCTTCCTAACCCCATTGTAGGATAGAACACGGTGTCACCTATGGTTATCGTCTCTGTAATTTCACTTGTGATCTTTGATCATTAAAAGACAAGTCATTTTTTCTGTGAACTGGATGACTCCCTGCTATTCCAGAAGGTCTAGCACGAAATCATAGTATGTATGCTTTTGAAAAAATTAAATGTGGTTCATTGGCCTTGGTTAATGTTAAACTGAACCATCCTGCCAGGGCCATCCTAACCCGATAAGAAAACCGAACACTATGTCACGTGACACACCTATAAATGGTGAATTTGTGTCTTATAACGGTGAATACACGCCTAAATACACATCCATTAATGGTGAATATGTGCCTATATGTTGTGTTCAACAAGTAGTCATATTTCAACATTTTTGGGCGCATACTCACCATTTTTGGGCTAATTTTAGTCACTTATGGGGTGTGTATCTACTAATGGTGAATATATGCCTACTAATAGGGTTCAATAAGTAACTGTATTTCAACATTTTTTGGGTGTGTATTTCAACAATATTGATTTTGTTTTTATACCAATTTTGGGTGTCGTGAATATACACTTATAAATGATGAATACGAACCTTCTAATGGTGAATATGTGTCTACTAATAGTATTCAATAAATATACATATTTAGCATTTTTAGACATGTATTCATTATTTCTGGATACATTACTTCCCTCCTCGCTTTTTTCCTTTTGTCATTAATTCCCTCCTATCTCCACAACACTTCCTCTTTTCTCATCACTCCCCTCCTCACTTACTATAATCGTCCCCAATACAATCCGGATCTGTCCCATAACTTTCCTCCTCTTTATCAATTAGTTCCTTCACACTTATCTTTTCTCTTTACATTGTTTCACCTACTCCCTTCCTCTACTCCCATTACTTCTCTCTTATTTTATTTTAATTAATTCTCTTTGTGAAATGTAACTCTCGTGATCATTTGACATGCCGTACGTCTTCTACGTAATCCTGCTACCCTGATTGTTTTATTGTCTTGCAATTTGTATCGTGCGTACATACAAATTTGTACTCTAAAAAGAATAAGCACAGTGCCAACTATTTACTCTAACAAGGCAAGGCAACAGCAGCGGCGCTGCTCCAGCTGCGGAATCGAGCGCCGATGGCTACTCTCCATCAGCTGTTTGTATCTATACTACTATAAAAAGAGCGAGTTTGATGCTGCGCTCTCCTTAATTCACTCTCTTCTCTCTTTTTTTTAAAGAATTTTGCTCCTACAAATATTTATTCTTACATACTCCTATTAATTTTTATGATCTTTAACTATATATTTCTCTCTCCATCTTACGGAAACGGTTAACTGATTCTCTCATTTCAAACAACCAACACAAATATCTTTTATTTAAAACCACAATTATTACGCAAACAGAATCCACAACCCACGTATAAATTTGTTTCTGGGCAACTGACGTGGCCTATTAAAATGGCATGTAATTATCCTACCCATTTACAACTCTAATTTTATTAGACACGTACATGTGTGTGTACGTGTGTGTTTACTAGTATAGAACAACAAGTGAGCAACTAAACAAAGGCGACCAGAGGTAGAAAAAAGAATAAAAATAAATATCAGTAGGTGGGGGAAAAAAAAAAGGGAAGAAAAACAGAAGTGTACAAACAAACTCTTCCATTACATATCCCGTGCGGTTTATTTCCAAGACTCTTCTTTATCACGGACACCTGACGTTCCTACCTGGTCCGCCATAGTAGAAGTAGTTCCCCCTCGCAGGGCGAGATCCTGGCCTGCTGTCATAGCACCCCGGGTAGTGGGCCAAGAACTGGAGGACATGAGGAGGGACGAGGCTGTCGTCCCAGTCGACGACATGAAGCCCTCGGAGATACGCCGTCCGTCGGAATCCTTCCTCTGCGAACCTGCCGCTTCCCATTTGAGTAGACGTGTGTCCGGACGACTCCCCGGGATTGACGACCTCGCCCCCCAACTGCACCATGTCGGCGTGCCCCACAGCCAGGCGCGCGGCTGAAGAGGAGCGACGGCCAGTATCCCACCAGCAGGCCTGACCCGTGCTCCAGCCACCAGTGCCCATGTGCTTTGGGTCCTGATGATCAAATTAATAAAATGAGTTATGATGTTTTATAATCATGATCATATTGCTAAAAGCAAGTAGTTAACAGACCAAGAACTACAGCTAAGTAAGTAGCAATTAGAAGCAAGTACAGATACAGATGGCGGGTTTGACGCTGCAACAAATTTAATGCTGTAATCGCAACCGAGAAGAACATGACCAGGATCGGAAGTCAAGATGACTGCAGCAATAGCGAAGTCGGCGGACTCCTAGAAACAGAGAGAGAGAGAGAGAGAGCTGATATCTGGAACTGAGCTAGATCGCAGCACCACGGTCATTCTCGGTTGCCAAGACCTTGATTTGTTTAAATTACTATCTTTTGGACTGTCCGCATTGATAACTCCCGAACGAGATGACCAAATTTGTTTATTCTCATGCAGAGTCTCTCTCCCACTTGATCAAACATAACACGCTGCTCAACTGCGGTACCATAATTGGAAGCTTCAGTTTTTTTTTAATATTAAAAACTCAAAACATGAGTATGGATCAGCGGGGAACTGCGGCCTCATAAAATGTATTTTAAACGGTCAACAGTTATCATAAAACATAGATAGACCAGTATTTTATATTATATCTATATTAAAACTGTATAATGCATGCAATAGTTAGCCCATGAAAAGACGTACATGACTTGGTTTTAGTTTGTCCTTTGAATTTCATCACAATTTGCCCGTCCACTGTTTCCAAGTAATATGTATTCGGTGTTATACCTTTGACAACTATTTCTTCCAACTTCAACTTACCTAATATAGTGTTGGAGATTCACTCCGGAGGTAGAGGACTTCCTAGTACAACAGAGTCCATTCCAGTCTATTAAGCAAGGTCTGTTCTATTGAGCTTCTATTAGTCATCTTAGACGGCAAGCAGCTGAACTTTTTGCTCGCCGATATGAATGACTCACAGCGCTAAGCAAATAAGTTCAACTTCGTTGGCTATAGTATAATATGTGACTTTAGATCCAACAATTTATTAGTAATATAATAATTATTCAAGGATATCCGGAGCTTGCGAATTACTGTTTACCAGTTAGTATGGATGCATCATGTAACAGTCTTCTTTGTTTTTTCAGGAATTGGGTGACTCCTTTTTATTCTAATGATCACACGAACCCCTAAAAATATAGCACACCAGTAAACTAATAAAAGACAGTTTGTTGGTTTGAGCGTAGGCTAACTTCATTTGTGATATATAAAGTGAACAGTCATGCCATTGTAAACCGGTCAAAGGGCGGTCTTCTAATGACAATAAAATATGTGACTTTTCGGCATTCAAATTGTTTATGCCGTCACTCAGTTTTCAAAATCTTAGTTTATGAACTCGGTATTCAATACATCGTACTAATGCTGAGTCTTGGTGTGTGATGAACTGGATTAAGGGATGATTTGATTAGGTGTCGTCGAGCTTCAAATATGATTTAGGAAGTATTCCATTTATTAAGATGAATTCAGAATACATGTAGAGGGTTTGGTACACGTACTCAAAACATATAGGTTTGGTTTGTTTTTAGGGAAAAATAATTATATTGGTACGTGACTAATATATGTCTTCCATATCACCACCATTTAAATAATTCTCAGCGCACATTGTGCTGCAAAAACATCACTTAACGATCCCGATTTATAAATATACGTTCAGAAATGTCAGTGTATCTGATAACACTTGTAAAAAAATTTTGACAATGTCACTAAGAGCTGCGCTTTCAACTTGACATTTTAATTGAAATCATCACACTTTGTACCATTTTCAATCTTATTTTTAATAAAACAACTATTTCTTGATGAATAGTAAGATAGAGTTGTGTTTTCCCATTCATGGACTACAATCTCTCCAACCCTGATTATCTCTCCAGCATTCTCCTTCCCAGAGCGTGGATCTACCACAGATTCGACATCTCCCCAGGAACCAACACCATTCAGATTGGAAACAGATCGTTCAGGGTATCCATTGAGTTCAACAAAAACTCCACCTTATGTATTACTAAAGGATGGCCCAACATGATCACAGAACTGTCTCAAACCCGAATGGACCATTTTCATCAAACCCATTGCAAACAAGACCTTGATGGCATGGGTGAATGATTTCAACAACAAACTCCGCCTAAACTCTTCTCTCTCTTCTACAACAAAGAGGACCATATCTCCACATCGAGTTCTAACTCAGTTGATCAGCTGTTCATGTCAGATGCACATCAACCGCCTATAGGGTCCAAAGATTGGCCCATCTCTTTCACGTCAGAGAACTCCTCAAGACAAAATGAGGAAGATGTGGAAGATACAACAACAATAGTTGAAAACTCGAACACTATTACTTCCAGGTACGAGCACCCTCACCCTTCAGCATCTTCTCACTACACAGCTAAAAAAATGCTACTCCAGGATCAAATATCATTCCTGCTGACCCACACCTGCTTGACATCAATTTTCCACCTTTAGGAAATCTTCCAGTCACTGACTTGGCTCTCAATAGCTTCATTACCTTTATAAAATCATAGCCTTGGATATCTGCCCCGCTAAAACGATAATTCAGATATCTTCGGTGCTCTTTTTGCCTACACCATAACCACTCTCGATCCCAATGCACAAAATCAAAATTTTGCTTCCACTGTAAAAAGCGGGGACACATCTGACACTTCTGCAAATCCCTTAACAACCATTTCCCAAAAAAGTGCATACCCTTTTTCAGACAAAATCCTATTAACGATGCCTCTAAACCACCTGTAGGTTGCTTTTCCAGCTTTGACAAATCTTATCGACAGAATACAACCAATCAGAAGGGGGTTTACTGCAGAATTTCTTTCATATGCTTAGCAGAACCTGAAATCCCTCCTTCCACCCCTACTGCCCATGCACATGTAAAATCTCAATATCATTTGCTTTATAAGGACACCCTCATCCCTTCTGACATCTCCATCCCTAAATCATCCAACCTTAACTGCACTAGATTATGTGCACCTCAGTCATACTCAAAATGAATTCCCTTTTGATCTTCCAGCCAACTCTATGCGTCTCTTGAATGTCTTTAACACCAGAAGTGTCATAGTCACCATAGAAAACAACTTGGACAACAACACTGTCAACATTTTAGACATCACTAGAGTTATTGCCCTCTTAATTTCTGGCCACACTGTCCTCAAACCAAAAATCATGTCACCCTCAAAACTCTTATATTCTGTCCCTGAAGGTACAAAGCTAGAAAATTTATTTGGTCAGGTTATGACTATCCCCAACGGATCTAGCTTTATCCAAGAAAACCTCTCAAAATGGTCTCCGGACCAAGGATCTTCCCCGGATGGGTCTGGAGGTTCTGGTTGGGTGGCCATTACTGACCTCCCTCCACACTTATGGGAAGTTGAAGTCTTCAGAGATATAGCCCACGCCATAGGTGCAACTCTCCCATTTATCAACCCTGGAACACTCCATCCTTCATAGTTCATCAAAGCCTTATGTGTTTTCTCTGTTAAACAAGCCATCATTAAAACCACCTTCTATGACATCTCTGTGTACCCCCCTCTTGGTACTGCTCAGTAAATAACAAAAAAACCTTCAACCTGAGTAGAAAACCAGTTGAAAGGAATATGGCTTGGGAGAGGAAAAATGCTCCCTCACAGTCCTCAGGGGATTCAAACAAATCCTTTAGTCTCAAGAGACAAAGAACTTCATCCACTATTGACAGTAGCAAACCAATACTCCCCTCAGACACTTTCAAACCTTTCCCTTTTCATTCAAATGATTCTGACTCACCTTTGGACATAAACTCTGATACAATGAAAAAGCTTAAATCAGCTATCATTGATGAAATTTGATCCTCGTAGAGTCCAAAGAAGAAGAGCAATGGTAGGGACCCCATCATCATCAGGTCCATCAACACCATGCAAACCACTCCAAAAGGATTGACTAGAAGGAACTACTTTGCATCACCAAAAATATGTACATTTATATCTTCTTATTCTACTGAAAAGGTTACCCCATCAGATGCCTCAACATCTTCAGTGACATAACATATGACTTTGACAATATAGAAGATATTGTGTTCTGGCCTGATATACATTCCTTTACAAATTTTACAAATAAAATTGGTATACATTTTGAAGATGAAAACATAGCCCATTTAGCACTTAAAATATAGAAAGATTCATGAGCTGGTCAAACATTATACCTATTAAAGGGGCACACTCGAAGATAGATAACTTGACACTATCATAATATCCTAAACAAATCTGCTAGGGTTTTTTTCCAGAGTAAAAACCATGAAAATCACATCCTGGAATGTCTGTGGTGCTACAAATGCCCGCATAAGAAAAGAGATTTAGAATCACACATACACAAACAACATTGACATCATCACTATTTAGGAAATGAAGACCACCCTCTCACCATTTGCCATCAAAACTATAGGTGGAAATAGAATCACTGAATGGTTCCAAATACCACCCATTGGCTTCAAGGGGGACTTCTTATTTTTTATAACAAAAACTCCTATGCCCTCTCACACTCGGAACACCACTCTTTTTCCATTTCACTACACTTCACAAATGTTTCTGATCACTTCAGCTGGGCTTTCACGGCAGTTTATGGTGAACTAGGGAAAAATAAATTAGCTTTCCTTTATAAACTCTCTACCATCATGAATCTTCATAGTGACAAACCCTAGATTCTAGGAGGAGACCTTAACCTCATCACAAACATTTCTGACAGACAAAACCTCTCCTCCCCCTTCACCAGATTATCCTCTACTGAGAAGACTCTTATAGAGTTTCTCATTGATCACAAGATGATAGACATCCCTCCCTCAAACGCTTGTTTCACCTGGCCACGAAACCATACCAGATCCAGACTGGATCACTTCATTTCTTCCTTCAAATGGGAAGACTATTACCCCCTAGCCTCTATCTAAATTTCCCCTCGACCCATTTCTGACCACTTCCCCATAATCATTGACACAAAACGGGATATATAGGGTCACAAACCCTTCCATTTTGAAAACTTTTGGCTCTCTGACCCCCTTGCTACTAAACTCTGTAAGGACAACTGGACCATAGTTGATCCCAGAACTAGAAATTTGGGCCACCAAATTCACTGTAACACTTAGTTTATCAGACATAAGATCAAGGAGTGGAAGCTGAACCACACCCAATACCTCATTGACAAACTTAGAGATCTTGAACAAAAACATCTCTTTGTTGATAGTAACCCCTCAGCTGATCCTGCCCTTGTTCTGTCCATTAAATCTGAGCTGGAACATATCAAACATTATCTGGACACCAAATGGAAACAAAGAGTGAAAGTCACTTGGGCCTCTGAAAGAGATCAAAACACTAAATTCTTCCACAAAGTCTGCAACAACAATTATAGAAAAAACATCATTTCTCAGTTGAACATCCAAGGGGTGATCACTACAAACAAACACCTCATATCGTAGACCATTTCAAAAGGATCTTCAACTCCAACCACAAACCTTCTTTCCTTAACTCCATCAACTGGTATATGCTTTGAAACCACAAGATAAACTCACCACATTCTATCATCAACCCCTTCTCCCCTAAAGAACTTGACTTGGTAGTCAACTCCTTAGGGAAAAACAAATCCCTTGGTCCTGATGGACTAAATGTCAAATTTTACCAGGTCAACGGGAATCACTTGAAGAAGGACTCCATGATACTTTTACAAAAAATACACCTTCATAACAATGCCCATAACATCCTCAAACACCTCCACCTGAGCTACATAGCTCTCATCAAGAAAGTTGATCATCCTGAGCTCATCTCTCAATTCTGGCCCATCAGTCTCATAAATACTTCCTATAAAATTAGTGTAAAAACTTTGTCCAACAGAATCAAAACTCACATGGATAGCATCATTCCACATAACCAAAATGCTTTCCTAAAAAATAGAAACATCCAGGATGCCTACATCATGGTAAATGAGATTGTACATATGTGTCATAAAAACAAAACCCCTTGATTGCCATCAAACTTGACTTTGAAAATGCTTTTGACAATATCAACTGGGACTACCTCATCAAAACCCTATCAGGCTATGGGTTCCCAGATACCTAGAATACATGGATCCATGCTTGCATCTCCACTAACTACTTCACCACCATCATAAACAGATCATTTTTTGGTTATTTTAAGAGCTCAAATGGTCTTAGACAATGTGACCCATAACTGGAAGCTTCAATTTTTTTTAATATTAAAAACTCAAAACATGAGTATGGATCAGCGGGGAACTGCGGCCTCATAAAATGTATTTTAAACGGTCAACAGTTATCATAAAACATAGATAGACCAGTATTTTATATTATACATATATTAAAACTGTATAATACATGCAATAGTTAGCCCATGAAAAGACGTACATGGCTTGATTTTTAACGGGTCCCTTGAATTTCATCACATTTTGCTCATCTACTGTTTTCAAATAATATGTTTTCGTTGTTACAAACATACTTTTGAGAACTATTTCCTCTAACTTCAACTAGTGTAGTGTTGGAGATTCACTCCGGAGGTAGAGGACTTCCTAGTACAACGGAGTCCCCATTCCAGTCTATTAGGCAAGGTCTGTTCGATTGGGCTTCTATTAGTCATCTTAGACGGCAAGCAGCTGAGCTTTTTGCTCGCCGATATGAATGACTCGCAGCGCAAAGCAAACAAGTCCAACTTCGTTGGCCTTCAAGGACCGGAAACTCTACTCCCTGACGGTCGCTATAGTATAATATGTGACTTTAGATCCTACAATTTATAAGTAAAATAATAATTATTCAAGGATATCCGGAGCTTGCGAATTACTGTTTACAGTGCATCATGTAACATTGTTCTTTGTTTTTTCAAGAATTGGGTGACTCCTTTTTATTCTAATGATCACACGAACCCCTAAAAATATAGCACACCAGTAAACTAATAAAAGACAGTTTTTGGTTTGAGCGTAGGCTAACTTCATTTGTGATGTATAAAGTGAACAGTCATGCCATTGTAAACCGGTCAAAAGGCGGTCTTCTAATGACAATAAAATATGTGACTTTTCGGCATTCAAATTGTTTATGCCGTCACTCAATTTTCAAAATCTTAGTTTATGAACTCGGTATTCAATACATCGTACTAATGCTGAGTCTTGGTGTGTGATGAACTGGATTAAGGGATGATTTGATTAGGTGTCGTCGAGCTTCAAATATGATTTAGAAAGTATTCCATTTATTAAGATGAATTCAGAATACATGTAGAGGGTTTGGTACACGTACTCAACACATATAGGTTTGGTTTGTTTTTAGGGAAAAATAATTATGTTGGTACGTGACTAATATATGTCTTCCATATCACCACCATTTAAATAATTCTCAGTGCACATCGTGCTGCATAAACATCACTTAACGATCCCGATTTACAGATATACGTTCAGAAATGTCAGTGTATCTGATAACACTTGTAAAAAAAATTTGACAACGTCACTAAGAGCTGCGCTTTCAACTTGACATTTTAATTGAAATCATCACACTTTGTACCATTTTCAATCTTATTTTTTTAAAACAACTATTTCTTGCTGAATAGTAAGATAGAGTCGTGTTTTCCCATTCACGGACTACAATCTCTCCAACCCTGATTATATCTCCAGCATTCCCCTTCCCAGAGTGTGGATCTACCACAAATTCGACATCTCCCCAGGAACCAACACCATTCAGATTGGAAACATATCATTCATGGTATCCATTGAGTTCAACAAAAACCCCACCTTATGTATTACTGAAGGATGACCCAACATGATCACATAAATGTGTCTCAAACCCGAATGGACAATTTTCATCAAACTCATTGCAAACAAGACCTTAATGGCATGGGTGAATGATTTCAACAACATATACTCCGCCTGAACTCTTCTCCCTCTTCTACAGCAAAGAGGACTATATCTCCACATCGAGTTCTAACTCAGCTGAGCAGCTATTCGTGTCAGATGCACATCAACCGCCCAAAGGATCCAAAGATTGGCCCATCTCTTTCGCATCGGATAACTCCTTGAGTCAAAATGAGGAAGATGTGGAAGATACATCAACAATAGCCGAAAACTCGAACATTATTGCTTCCAGGTATGAGCACCCTCAATCTTCTGCATCTTCTCACTGCACAGCTAAAAAAATATGCTACTCCAGGATCAAATATCATTCCCGCTGACCCACACCTGCTTGACATCAATTTTCCACCTTTAGGAAATCTTCCAGCCACTGACTTGGCTCTCAACAGCTTCATTACCTTTAAAAAATCACAGCCTTGGATATTTGCCCTGCCAAAATGATCATTCAGCTCTCTTTGGTGCTCTTTTTGCCTACGTCATAACCACTCTCGGTCCCAATGCACAAAATCAAAATTTTGCTTCCACTGTAAAAAGCCGGGACACATCCGACGCTTCTGCAAATCCCTTAACAACCATTTTCCAAAAAAGCGCAGACCCTTTTTCAGACAAAACCCTATTAACGATGCCTCTAAACCACCTACAGGTTGCTTTTCTAGCTTTGAAAAATCTTATCGACAGAATACAACCAATCAGAAGGGGGTTTACTACATAAATACTTTCATATACTTAGAAGAACCCAAAATCCCTCCTTCCACCTCTACTCCCCATGCACATGTAAAATCTCAACATCATTTGCTTTATAAGGACACCCTCATCACTTCTGACATCTCCATCCCTAAATCATCCAACCTTAACCACACTAGATTTTGTGCACCTTAGTAATAATCTCCATTCAACATCGCCATAGCTCTCCATTTGGAAAATGAATTCCCTTTTGATCTTCCAGCCAGCTCTATGCGTCTGTTGAACGTCTTTACCACCAAAAGTGTCATGGTCACCATAGAAAACAACTTGGACAACAACATTGTCAACATTTTAGACGTCACCAGAGCTATTGCCCTCTTGATTCCTGGCCTCACTGTTCTCAAACTAAAAATCATGTCACCCTCACAACTCTTATATTCTGTCCCTGAAGGTACAAAGCTAGACAATCTATTTGATCAGGTTATGACTATCCCCAATGGATCTAGCTTTGTCCAAGCAAACGTCTCAAAATGGTCTCCGGACCAAGTATCTTCCCTGGCTAGGTCTGGAGGTTCTAGTTGGGTGGCCATGACTGAACTCCCTCCACACTTATGGGAAGTCAAAGTCTTCAGAGATATAACCCATGCCATAGGTGCAACCCTCCAATTTATCAGTCCTGGAACGCTCCATCCTTCACAGTTCATCAAAGTCTTCTATGTTTTCTCTATTAAACAAGCCATCACTCTCCTGGCTTCCCTCAAGATCAGACTGGGAGAAAAGATCTACAAAATCAAACTTTCAGTTGAAAATCCCTCTAACATCAAAACCACCTTCTCAGACATCTCAGTGCACCCCCCCTCTTGGTACTGCTCAGTAAATAACAAAAAAACCTTCAACCTGAGCAGAAAACCAGTTGAAAGGAATCTGGTTTGGGAGAGGAAAAATGCTCCCTCACAGTCCTCAAGGGATTCAAACAAATCCTTTAGTCTCAAGAGACAAAGAACATCATCCGCTATTGATAGTAGCAAACCAATACTCCCCTCGGATACTTTCAAACATTTCCCTTTTCATTCAAATGATTCTGACTCACCTTTGGACATAAACTCGGATACAATGAAAAAGCTTAAATCAGCTATCATTGATGAAAATAGATCCTCGTAGAGTCCAAAGAAGAAGAGCAATGGCAAGGACCCCAGCATCATCATGTCCATCAACACCATGCAAACCACTCCAAAAGGATTGACCAGAAGGAAATACTTTACATCACCAGAAATAGGTACATTTACATCTTCTTTTTCTACTAAAAAGGTTACTCCATCAGATGCTTCAACATCTTCAGTAAACATAACATATGACATTGACAATATAGAAGATATTGCGTCCTGGCCTGATATACATTCCTTTACAAATTTTAAAAATAAAATTGGTATACATTTTGAAGATTACAACATAGCCCATTTAGCACTTAACCATATAGAAAGATTCATGAGCTGGTCAAACCATAGACCTATTAAAGAGGCACACTCGATGATAGATAACTTGACACTATCATAATATCCTAAACATATATGCTAGGGGTTTTTTCCAGAGTAAAAACCATGAAAATCACATCATGGAGTGTTTGTGGTGTTGTAAATGCCCACAGAAGAAAAGAGATTTGGAATCACATATACAAAAACAACATTGACATCATCACTATTTAAGAAACGAAGACCACCCTCTCACCGTTTGCCATCAAAACTATAGGTGGAAATAGAATCACTGAATGGTTCCAAATACCACCCATTGGATTCAAGGGGGGACTTCTTGTTTGTTATAACAAAACTCCTCTGCCCTCTCACACTCGAAACACCACTCTTTTTTCATTTCACTACACTTCACAAATGTTTCTGATCACTTTAGCTGGACTTTCACGACACTTTATGGTGAACTAGAGAAAAACAAATTAGCTTTCCTTTCTGAACTCTGTACCATCATGAATCTTCATAGTGACAAACCCTAGATTCTAGGAGGAGACCTTAACCTCATCGAAAATTTTTCTGACAAACAAAACTTCTCCTCCCCCTTCACTAGTTTATCCTCTGCTGACAAGACTCTTATACAGTTGCTCATTGATCACAAGATGATAGACATCCCTCCCTCAAACGCTTGTTTCATCAGGTCACAAAACCATACCAGAGCCAGACTAGATCACTTCATCTGTTCCTCTAAATGAGAAGACTATTACCCCCTAGTATCTGTCCAAATTTCCCCTCGACCCATTTCTGACCACTTCCCCATAATCATTGACACAAAAAGGGATATATGGGGTCACAAACCCTTCCATTTTGAAAACTTTTGGCTCTCTGACCCCCTTGCTATTAAACTCCGTAAGGACAGATGGACCATAGCTGATCCCAGAACTAGAAATTTGGGTCACCATATTCACTGTAACACTAAGTTTATCAGACATAAGCTCAAGGAGTGGAAGTTGAACCACACCCATAACCTCACTGACAAACTTAGAGATCTCAAACAACAACATCTCTTTATTGATAGTGACCCCTCAGCTGATCATGCCCTTGTTCTATCCATTAAATCTGAGCTGGAAAATATCAAACATTGTCTGGACACCAAATGGAAACAATGAGTGAAAGTCACTTGGGCCTCTGAAGGAGAAAAAAACACTAAATTCTTCCACAAAGTCTGCAACAACAATTATAGAAAAAACATCATTGCTCGGTTGAACATCCAAGGGGTAATAACTACAAAGAAACACCTCATATCGTAGACCATTTCAAAAGGATCTTCAACTCCAACCACAAACCTTCTTTCCTTAACTCCATCAACTCGCATATGCTTTGTAACTACAAGATAAACTCACCACATTCTATCATCAACCCCTTCTCCCCTGAAGAACTTGACTTGGCAGTCAAGTCCTTAGGGAAAAACAAATCCCCTGGTCCTGATGGACTAAATGTCAAATTTTACCAGGCCAACTGGAATCGCTTCAAGAAGGACTCCAGGGCACTTTTACAAGAAATACACCTTCATAACAATTCCCATAACATCCTCAAACACCTCAACTAGACCTGCATAGCTCTCATCAAGAAAGTTGATCATCCTGAGCTCATCTCTCAATTCTGACCCATCAGTCTCATAAATACTTCCTATAAAATTATTGCAAAAACTCTGGCCAACAGAATCAAAGCTCACATGGATAGCATCATTCCACTTAACCAAAATGCTTTCCTAAAAAATAGAAACATCCAGGATGCCTACATCATGGTAAATGGGATTGTACATCTATGTCATAAAAACAAACCCCCATGATTGCCATCAAACTTGACTTCGAAAAGGCTTTTGACAATATCAACTGGGACTACCTCATCAAAACCCTATCAGGCTATGGCTTCCTAGATACCTAGAATACATGGATCCATGCTTGCATCTCCACTAAATACTTCACCACCATCATAAACAGATCATTTTTTGGTTATTTTAAGAACTAAAATGGTCTTAGACAATGGGACCCATTATCCCCATACCTCTTCATCATTGTGGCCTCACTTCTTACCAACATGATAAAACTTGGTACGGATCAGGGCCTCATTACCTCCCCAACAGAATGTCAGGAACATATCATCCAATTTGCAAATGACACTATCATTCTAGTCTCTACTGAAGACTCTACTATCATTAACACCATTAGAATCATTGGTATTTTTTCCTACATCTCGGGTCTGAAAATCAATCTCCAAAAATCCTCTATCTTTGGAGTTCATACTGATCATAACATCATTAAAAAATACAAGAACCTTCTCGAATGTAAACATGAGGAATTCCCCATTAATTACCTTGGATTGTTGATCACCCCAAAACATATTACTCACTCCATCTAGATACCCATTATTGAAAAAATCAACTCTAGATTGAATTCCTAGACAAACAACTTCCTTAGCCTACAGGACGCCTCACTCTCCTGAATAGCATCATCACACCTATCACTACGCATTACCTGAGTTGCATCCCTCTACCCACAAAAACCAAGAATATGATTGACAAAATCAGAAGAAGCTTTCTATGGAATAATTACAAATCCACAAATTCCAAAAGTAAACACTTCCATCTGGTGAACTGGAATACCATTACTTCCCCTACTAGATTTGGAGGTTAGGGTATCACTGATATAAAAACTCATGCTCTCTTCCTCATAGATAAATCATCAACATCCTGTCAAACCATAAAAAGAAAGTGTAGAGTAGCATGATCCTTCAAAAATATTACGAAAGCATCCCACCCTGGCAAAAAAACTCGAACAACATAGCCTCACCACTATGTAGATATATCAACAAACACATACATCTGATTAGGAACCTCGTTTACACACCCATGCATATATAATGCAACATCAACTTTTGGGAAGATCCATGGTTCCACCAAAATTCCATCAGAAACCTCTATCCACTTTGTCATATTCTGAGAGCTTTGACCTCTCTGAGCACTACCAAAGCCCTATCCCTTCTCACAAGTAAAAGAACAAATGCCCTCAAAAGACACCTTCTTACCTTCATTAATAGAAATGAACTCAACGATATCATCTTTGAACTTGAAAACAAAACCAACAACAAAATTTCTTGGAGATGGGGTACTGAATATACTCCCAAAGTTGCCTACTCAATTTTTTCCTATAGAGGCCTCATTCTCAAATAGACCTACATTTGGAAAACCAAATGGTCTCAAAAACACAAAATTTGCTTCTAGCTTATCCTAAACAACAAACTTCTTACGGATCACAACATCACTAAAAGCGGCTTCCTAGGACCCTCTAGATGTTAGCTCTGCCATATGGAAGTAGAAACTACTGAACATATCTCCAGTCTCTACAATTTCACCAAACATATTTTCAAAGACTTCTTCGAAGATAACTCGGACTTTCAGAACATTTTGTCTAAACAAAAAAGAGTTAAACCTCTAACTAAATTTGCAAACCTTCATACTGAAGACATCCTCATCCACATACTCTGAAATGTATGGATTGAGAGGAATAAGAGAAAATTTAACAACTCCAGTAAGCTTAAGCATATAATCTCTTTGAACATCACATCAGATCTTGCAATTCAACATTTGATGCAGGACAGACTTCAACCTCCACATAGGTTAATCAAACTAAAGCTAGCTTAGAGAACTTCTTCGCGAGCAGTGCAGGTGGTGTTTTCTATACCCTAGAGGAAATCCTGGAAGATGAATCTGATTTTTGATCAATAAATAGCTCTGCAACTTCTCTTGGGATTATGTTTTTGTTCCTTTTTCTTCTTTTCTGCTTAATCTGGTTGAGGCTTGTTTCAGGGGTGCCTCCCCCCACGAACTCATCTTTTTATTTTCCATCACTGTTTTCTTATTAGCACTTCTCTACCCCTTGTTGGGTAGTCTACTTTCCACTGCAGATTTGAATGTACTATGATCTTGTAGGTGTTCTATGATCTATAAGACGAACTATCTTGATTAATGCATGAAATTTTCCTCAAAAAGAGTCATGTTTTCGGATCCTATGTTTATTATATGCCGTCTTTGCTCCTTCAATAAAAATTAGGAGTTTTTCCCAAAATCCCCTTCACATTCACCAAAATTACATAAAACCCCATATATTATCCAAATTCCCTATTACCCCCTCCCTTTTACCTTAAATTCCAACAACCCCCCTCCACCTAACTTTATTACCAATAGAATTAACGTTCACTGCTCTTTAACTATTTCTTGTTTATCTCTAATAGTATTCTTGATTATATAGAATAATATTTAGCTACTTAAATTAATAATAACAATCATTTAAATGCTTTATGTTATTACACAATTTACGTAAATTATAATTTTCATATCAAACAACTTCTTTCAGACTCATCCTTGTAACCAAATTTCATGACAACATATCATCATTTGACGGTGTTTATATTGTTTATTTACATATTTACGAGAAAATATATACATTTTTAATTATGTTGCTAATATATTCTTAGGACTATTAATTTTTTTACGTTTCTTATTTGTATAACATTTTGTGAATTTTCTACCAATCAGTCTAGAAACCCATATAGGTAAATGATCTGGTTGTTCAATTTAAATCTAGAATCGAAGGAAACCTACATTTTGTTTAGTCTAAATGCTAAGTATGTCAAAATAATAGTTCGCAAAATTTAATTTCCTACAATCCAATGTAGAAACGATCTAAATCTAGACATGTCCATAAAATTTGGATTGTGAATATCTAAATCTCGGTCTACTCTGATCGATTCAAATAAAGATATAATAAAAAAGTTGACCTCACCAACTTGTGCAAGAATTACTGAAAATACTAGAAATACCTACATTGATGGGCTAGGAAAAAAACTTTTCCTACATTTTTATAAGAGTCTGGACAAAGTAAGCCTAGTTAGTATCAACTTTGGACAAATATATGCCTATTCCAGTTTCAAATATTACTTTAAAATAAGAATTTACATAATTTTGACATACCTAACACATACACATGTCAAAATACGAGTTTATGTGAATTCTATTAAATAAAGAGGAATGGCCTTATGTTAATTTAACAATTTAGAAAATTTTTGGAGTTTGATCAGAATACATATCCGGATTGAATATGTGTCTGAGTTTTAGAAAATTAAGTCAGTATCCCAAATCAAAATCAAGTGTAACATCCCAAAATTTATTTGAAGTAAGAATAGGGTGTTAACAACAACTCCTCACTAATTATATTCAAATTTGTTGACTTCAAGACAAATGAGCCCTGATTGGCCAGACTTCTCACATTAGACCCTAACTGGTCATAAATGACAAGATGAATCCATTAGGGATCCTCAATGATGCTTTTAATGTACATATGCAAACATAAATACACTATACTAATAATTCATTCTTGGCTCATAAAATAGGAAAATGATTATGTAAGAATGACCTAGACACTATAAATGTGCCTTAATCAAAATCTAAGTACATATTAACCTTGTCTATAAATATACAAGGGGAATTATGGATGCATCTAAGTCAAGAACAACTTCTATATAGAAATAATGATTGATGGTTGCCAAAACCCCAAATCTAATTATGTAAGTCTGTTATATACTCAAAGTTTAGCCTATGACTAAAATTTAGGTTCAGTTTCATCTTATTTGACCCCTCAATCAATTTAGGAGAGAAACTATAAAGTTCTAAACCCTACAAAGATAATCATTTAATTTAAGACAAGATATACATCTAAGTACCCACTAAATATCATTATCACACATTGGAGTCATGCCCAGATCGAAGTGTGGACTCAGGTTAGCATTTTGTCTATCTTCCTCACCTGAATCTCTGAGTCTCTCTGGGATGGGGTTTCGTCTCCTAACTCTATATCCCCCTCTTCTGTAAGCCAGTCATGATAAAGCACCCCACGCCATCACCTAGCCTCACTGTTTGGATTCCTCCCAAACATGAAGGGATTCCGAGCCCTAGAGACCCTAGATGATGAGGGTTTTCCCTGTTCTTCCATGAGTCAAACTCTTGTGAACTCCACTATGCCCTAAACATCCACCTATATAAGAAATCTTTAGGAATCAATGAGGGACAACCTAGAAAAATAATTCAATTACTCTTGCACCTAATTTTCCCTACATCTCCATCCCTACACACTTTTGCTCTTTGCCCCTATTAATCCTCTACGGCATCGATGCCCCAATGATCTTGACAACCACAAGTCAAAGAGAAGCCAAAAAATGGTTCCATGGCCTCAAAGAATCTTTTGTGACCCTCATTACTCTCGATATTGCAAGTATTCCAATTTTCCCCTTTGTTTCTGCCATTACTGTTGTTTCGAGCTTTTCTCAGCAATTTGCCACATTCGACCATGCCTCAGCCTGCACTTGGGTTTGCCAGGTCTGACCTGTGACGTGGAAGGTGCAGAATACATTGGTCTTCCCTAGTTATCAGCCTATTTGTGTTTTGTTTGGAGCTTCATACTCCAAAAAGCTTGTGATGTTAGGGGTTGCTGGAGAAGAAGATGCCTAGGAGCAAATTGACTTTCATGCCCCCACAATCTTGATAATTTTATCACATTGTCAAGGGTGTTTTATGGATTTCTATATTCTTATTTGAGGCTTCGACCGCATTCTTTGAAGAATAAGATCTTGTAGAAATAGACCATGTCACGCCTATGGTTGAAAATATAATCAAAAAAATTTCTTGTCTTTTGATTTTATGTTCTATCCAATCTGAAAATATTTAAACGGATTTATCAAAACCATGATTGGCAAGTATTGGGAATTCCCTCTTTTTATTGATTTGTCCTATGGAGGTAAGTCATTTATGAAAGTTGATTGATTTTTTGAGATCAAGAGGACGGACTAGGATTCAGAAGCTGATTGAACTCTAAGTTTCCCTAGTTAAGCTAAGAACCATGAAACCCTAGAAACTAAGGTGAATACAATTATTAATGAATGGTTATTGAATGAACATGGTATTTAGGGTTCGTCGACCATAAGATTGTGGTTAGTGTATCAACAAGCTAAGAAGAGAAATTAAGATCTTCTATAAAAGAGAGCTATGTGGTTCATGCCCATCAGTATTCACACTTATCAAGCCCCATACATTTGCATGTTTCTCATATAACACATTATGATTTATGTGTTCTAATGTTCTAAGATCTTAAGTAAGATATGAAATTAAAAGTTTTTCACACACAATTGTGTTCTCACATATACTTAATATCTCAAGTTGAGATATGTTATTAAGATTTTCTAAAATGACTGAGATTCATGAACCAGGTTCATGAGAAAATTAAAGGATAATGTTTATATAAGATTTCATAATAACCATTCAAGTTAATGAATAAGACTACGATATAAGATATGCAAGTGAGATTGTCATACTTTGATGATTATGTGATATAACTATGTACTTAAAATTTCAAGTAGAAATGTTTTGTTAATATTTATTATATAGATAAAGATATGAGAGCTAAGAAGTTATTTAGATTTCCTAGAATGATTAAGATCTAAGAGTTAAGTAAAATATCAGAATATAAGTTTTGAACATAATAAGACATGATTAAGTTATTAAGATAAAGACTCTATTAAGATTAGGATGTATTGACAATTCAATCCATGATAATAATATGATATAGGATGTAATAAGTCATGATTAAGTTCCAAGATAAGATTAAAATTCATGATTTGAGTCATGATAAGAATATGAGAACATAATGCTTTAAGATTTCATTATAAGAATATATAAGAATTCATGCTTTAAGGATTAATATTTAAGTTCATGTTAAGACCATGGGATCATAATGTATTAAGATTCATGTTAAGATAAATTTTAACAAGACATAAGATTATGGAGTTAGACCCAAGCCCTAGTGCAGGTCAACTCAAGAAAAACATGACCTAGGTCTTTTGTGAAAGTCATGTGGCCAAATCACCCTAGTGCATGACAATGTAAGAGAGACAACACCTAGGCCCTTTGTGCAAGTCATGAAGCCAATGCCCTTAGTGCAGGCTAATTTAGATACATAATTGAGGCCCTTTGTGTAGGTTATGTGACCCAGACACCTTAGTGCAGGTCATGAGACCCATGTACCAGATTACAAGTCTCCAGAGCAAGATAAAGTAAAGAGATAAGAACTAAGTTAAAGAAAGTAGAGATCTTTATATTTCAGATTTTATACAGAGTTTAATTTTAGTTTCATGCTTATAATGCTCAAGAATATTTTCTAGTATCTTATTACTTTAGTAATTCATATACTACAATACTCATGTCACTTACGCTGACAATCATTTTTCCAATGCATGGATGGAGATGCGATGTCTATAGTTGAGGAGCAGGAGCAGAGTAGATCCCAGAGACTTAACTATAAGGATAGACCAGGACAAGATCTGGTGGGGTGCCAACCATTAGATGATCCTCAGATTTATAGATGCATCTATATGTTTCAGTAATTAAACACTTTAGAGTCTCAAGATGTTAAATGAGTTTTCCATCTGATAACATTTATGTTTCCATTTGTAAGAACAATTATGAGAATGTTTATTATTTTTAGTTTGTGTGATTGATTATATTATTGTTATGAAAGCCAATTTTATGTAATACCCCCTTGATTACATGAGTAATGGGTAACTCAGTGTTGCTTCTTCTATGTGCATGTGCGTTCTTAGGGAGGGCGTTACAAAATGGTGTTAGAGCAACATTATAGTTGGACACCGGATGAATTCTCATGCTCTTACTTTAGGTTACCAATAAGAAACCAACTAAGAGTTAGAAAGTTACCTAGTAGCCCTAGTATAGAAGTAGTAGTGAAAGATATTGGGAATCACAACAGAGGAATAGTTAGAGGCTTAGATAAGGATTAGGGTTATGTGCCTAGATGTTTTGGACTTTTATGTTAACTCTAGAATTGTATATAGTATGCTCTCTCTCTCTTTCCCACACATTTATTGTATGGGACACAATATTATGGGGGTTTTGTAGAGGGGATGTTATGTACATTATCATTCTTGTCTATTCCTTTCAAGTACATATGGTATGGTACGTGTACAAGTGAGGTGTTAAGATAAATATGATAAGACATATCACCTCTAGATATATGCCCGACTGACATGTATCCAATGGTGACAAAGAAATAAAGTGTTGTCATTAAAAGAACCTAAACCTAATTACATAGATAGTAAAACCGAGCATGTATATTAAGGATAGATAATTTGGCATAGATAAGTGACTTTGATATAGAGTGAAACCAAAAATCTAATTTTAGCTCCCTCCATAGAGGGGCAAGCTATGTACTTTTCCCGGGTAGATGATGATTTTATGAGAGAGATTCTAAGCTTCATTAGTATTGGAAATACATGTTAGTCTAGTTTAGATATTTAACCATGAGAAAGTCATATAATAAGTATGATGATGAGACTTTAAGATGATATTTAAGAGTAATCATACATAGAATATGTAAAAACCTAAGGTGGGTAGTCTGATGAAATTTTGAGGCAAAAATTTATTTAAGGTAGGTCGAATTTTAACATCCCAAAATTTGTTTCAGGCAAGAATAGGGTGTTAACAACAATTCCTTACTAAGTAAATTCAAATTTGTGGACTTCAAGGAAAATGAACCCTAATTGGCCTTTTTGTGAAATATAGGCACAGAGTATAACAACAAAAACAAAAAAAATATCTATTTGTATTCCCATAACAGCAAGATTGTGTCAACTACTATGAAATAGGAAGGATGGTTTTAGCAAGTTATACCTGGTCCTGGAGAAATTCTAGTGAAAAAAATCGCTTCTTTGCAATTGCTGGCTAGTTGCTGTTGGACGGTGGTTGTGCATCTCCTGGTCTTCACCTCGAACAGCTATCTGCACAACCTCTACAACAACTCTGGTGGTCTCTCCTTGGACTGTAGATTGACTTTTCTCTCCAAGAAGCAAATAAAGGACTCCTACCTCTAGAGTAGTCCACACAGACCAACTAGAATTCTTGTCATTCATCAAGAATAGACAGGAAGAAGTTGCCCCTCCCATTGGTGTACTAGTCACCAACCCGCTCTCCCACAACAAAAACTTCTCAGTTGTTCTCTCATGTTGGATATCCCTCCCTGTCGGGTAGGACTTGCCTGGGCTCTCTTGGTTACCACAACCAGAGAGGACGATAGTTGTCATAGGAATTGATTCGTAGTTGCATGTGTTGTGTCTTGGGAAGTCCCCAATACCCCTCCTTTAATAGGTGAGATTTGGATCAGGGTTCCCAGTCACTATGAGGTTGTGTGGGAGTGGAAAGGACCACAAGAACTTGAACTTTCTCAACCTACATTAGCCGGAACGGCCATTTTGCACACCCATACGGCCTTCTGATGTGCGATACGGTCGTCTCGTACTACCAAATGATCATTTGACAGTTCCCAATCTAAAAAGTATTTGGCTATTTCGAATCCAATTAATATCTCATATTTATTTCCTTGTTCCTCAAGTAAAGAACAATCGCAACAATTTGGGAAACATCCTAAACCATCATTCGACCCAATCGGGCCATCTCACCCAGGAAAGATGCCTGTCTCACCAAGGAAAGATGCCCGTCTCACTCACCCAGATGCCCATCTAGTGAGTCGAGATGAGTCGGTCGGTTTAAGGATGGAACTTTGTCAATTCAAACTTTAATCAGCCTGACTCCCAAACGACCATCTAAATTACTTGAGACGCCCATCTAGTTGCCCAAACGGCCATCTCACCCAATGAGATGGTTGTTTGGCAGACCTGGTCAGCCAATCAAGCAATCAGTTGCGTGAATTGAATACTTAAACACTTTAGTAACCAATCCAATTGTCGTTCAAGATCAAACTCCTCTTCTGGATGAATTTCTATATGTGTGACCCTATAGGTCCCATGTCACATTGGCAGTGAATGTCCATAATTAGATTATGACATCACAAGAAAAGAGTGGTTCCTAGTCGCACTTTAGTGCTACCCAAGTGAATGGAAAGTTGGAGAACAACTTTAACCTACAATCTATGTAAGGTGTTCTAACGATTGTATAATTCCTTTGTCTCGGATATCTAGGATGAACTTGAGGCATGGTTGGTCATCTCTCAATGTTCAATCCATGTTTATTGAACCAAGAGCAAACTGTCTGAGATAATGTGACCTCAATATCATATATTGATTCACATGTGTATGCACATGCATTTCTCAGTCTCACTTATCAAGTGGCTAAGATATCATACTCCAGTAGGAGGGACAAATTCCATATCTATCACTCACAATCTATCCCCATTTCCAAAGTCACTCAATCATCACCGTTATAACAACCTATGTTTCAGGACTGTGTTTGATGATGTCAAAGTGTGCCCAACGACATTTGATGAGTGGAGTGATTTCACGTCTAAGAATCACAATCACCACCTTCACTGTGAGAGATGACTGTGACCATAAAACCTTGTGTCACTCTCACGGTGGGTATGTCTGATACATTGTTCCCTAACATGTATCTGTGAGCTTGGTTTGATATTTCCATATCATGACTAATGAGATTTAGTCCACTATGATCTTATGTGTTATTTTTTTTATCGACCTTCCACAACAACAAGTGATTTGGGACATAATGAGAATATTTATTTGTACTCTTAATATATATATGATTTGATCCACAAGGATAGTAACTTGACAACATACGTCATTGAGTAATATCATTCTCTAGACATTCACTATATATCCTCATTATCTCATAAATGAGTGAAATAGATGAATTGGAAGCTTGCCTTTATATTTATGCTATTATTAATCAAATCCTTTTAGGCAATTATGTCATGTCAATCATCATGTGATTGCCTCTATGGGCATACCTTACCGAAGGACTCCCACTTGCACTTAGATACAATCACCAATGGATCTCATCCTTAGTGACTTAAACATGTCCAACATGCTTTTGCTGCACTAGTGCTGATTTAGCGGGTTAGCAACACTTTGCTTACAGTCAGTTTATTGCATGTTTCTGATCTCTCTACTTTGAGATGAAACCACCGTAATATGGTATCTGAAATTCCTTGATTAACAATTAGCTCCATTGTTTTCATAGTCTTTCTACCAAGTCATCAATGGTTGGAACATCTATAAATTCATCATATATGCTTTTAGATCCATATAGTATCACTTTGGGTTCATAACACAAGTATACTCGGCTTCTATAGTAGATTAGCATTAATTGTTTTTAGTTCGGAACCTTTCCAACTAATAACATATGTTTCTCTTTTAAAATCAAAACCTATTTTAATTTGTGATTTACTTTTGTCATTTATGGAAGCTTGCATTGATGTAACTCTTTACATCCAACTCTTCCTATTATTGCTATCCTTATTGACTTGCAATCTTATCCTTAAGTACTTCATAAGTACTAATGGACATATTTTAATGAATTTCCCATATCCCTTATTGGAGTTTATATCATCTTGTCATGTCCAATGGATACACGATTATATGGGATAAGTAAATTTATAGCATTCATGATAGATCCAATGTTGGGGTTAGCCCATGGAATTTTATTCAAGATATTTCCATTCTTCACAAGAATGAGAACATAGGGTTCGTAAGAGACTAATCTGAATTCTCTTTCATTGAATCCTTCCATGTTGAACTCTTTCAACACATTGCTATTGTATGTGCTCAAACTTCCATTGTGAAACATTTAAGAACTATCTCTATAGGTCTTAATTCTTATCTCATAAGTTGTTTCACCTATACCTTCATTGTTGAAGGGGTTTTTCATGCCAGTTCCCAACATTCACAATATTGAGATGTTATTCCTATCAAATGTGGAATATTCATATATGATCCCACTAAATCTTTTGTAAACACAGATTTCATCTTGTCTTGATTCAGGTCAAACTCTTTGGATGTATTATAAAGTAATAAGATCCCATCTCTGAGCTGCTTGTATCAATCCCAGATTGAACTTTGTAGTTTATAGACTTCATTTACAGTCTTGAAGTTATAAAACCCTTTAGGTTGTGTCATGTACGCACATCCTCTGATGTATTCCTTTTAAGGAATCAAGTTTAATCTTCATATGCCAAATCTTGTAGTCTATTTTAACTACAATAACAAGCTTGACAATGGTAAAGGAATTTCTATCATGTCCAATCAACTAGAACTTGATTTGAAATTTTTACTCAACCAATTTGTCTCTTTTATGTTATCCATGTAGGTCTTTACCATAAGACCCATTAGGTATTACCCCTTTAGGTGGAGCTCATTAATGTCCTACCTTGTTAGCTTACATGGATTCCATATAGCTCAGAAATAGCTTCTAGTTGGTTAGTTGGCTCATCCTATATGGCCAACCCATCTGAATTGTTGAATTCACAATCCTACAATCTCAGATGTGTTCTACTAGAAATATTTTGTTTTATATTACATAGTGAACCTAAAATTTGTTCTCATTGTACCCTATTTTTGACCTCAAACACTTTGAGTTCTACCTTTACTCCCACTGATTCTTTAGGAATTCAGTTATCCTATTATTAACAAAATGATTTTGTTATTAGATTGGGACTAATGCTAATATTCAACAGTCATGGCTTTGGATAAACTTTCTCAAGAAACTAAATGTAGGTTTTAATCCCTTAGACATATTGGGACATTCCCAAATCATATCATATATGATGTCTTACAAACCATCCATGTGGTACATTATATAGTAATATGTATATATATGTGAGGATATAAAAAGATTATATTAATTGATAATTATATCATGACTCATCATGGTACAATTCCTTCATTCTAACACATCATCGTGTTCATATGAATTTGACTTGTGATACATTATCATAGTCTTTTCCAGAAGATTCTTAAGATATTAATGTAAAAGTATTTCAACATTTGATCATATCAAAGTATCTTAATACTTTCATCAATGTCACACTTCATTTACAATATCCTAGAACACTTCAAGAGATTTATGACTCTTATTTATTAAGTACATATCATCATATTACTAGTAAATGAAACAAAGTATAAGTACTAATCCATATCATTCATTCATAAGATCTTTATGCATCATATGCATGAGGTCTAATGAAAGCTTTATCATCCCACTTTGTTTAATGAAGGACATCATGACATATTGTGTGTGAATAAGAGTTGCAAGTTTCCTTAGGTTCAATAACCAAGGGAATCTAGATCAACATTAATATGTATTATTGGCATGTACTTCTCATATTCGTACAAGATGACTAGTGCTAGTGATGGTCTTGATTTATCAATTATAATCCTTTGGTATAAACATTATAAAACTCATCTTTGGATCATTTTGCGTAGATATCACACAATGTTTTAGGGCCAATTCCATGCAAGATCATATCTTTAAACTAGAAGCATTAACAATTCTTTATTGATAATCATCCTTGTCCATACAAGATGCATAAAGAAAATGTTTCTATTCTAATGGAATAATGAAATAGCAGTTCCAATAACTCCATTACATTCCCATTGGGCTAAGATAAATTTAAGTGTAGACTATGGCTTCTGCAACACTTGCTCTGCCTGAAGTGGAGGCCTCAGTGCCATCCTTCTTCTTCTTTAGTTCCTCTAACCAGAGTGGGCAATTTCTCTTCCAATGTCCAGGTTGGTGACAATCGCCTCTTTGTTTCTTTACTCCACTTTTTTCCTTGTGATCTGAAGACTTCGGGTTTTGGATAGCTTTAGAACCTTTCTTAACTATGCCTTTACCTTTAGACTTCCCCTTTATCCTACTGATCATCATCACATACTTGAGCTTGTCTTTCTTCATTTGTGTCTCAACTCTTCTCAACATGCCCAACAACTCTTTCAACGGGTTGTCAAAGTCATTCATGTTGTAGTTCATGACAAACTGAGTATATGACTCAGGCAGGGACCGTAGAATCGCGTCCGTGGCCAACTCTTGACCCAAGGAGAATCCCAGTCTAACTAGGTTCTCCACATACCCAATGAGCTTGAGTACATGAGGACCTACTGGATCTCCTTGTATCATGATGTACTTGAACATTGCCCTAGAGACATCGTATCTCTTCTGTCTTGCCTGATATTGGTACATGTTCTTGAGATGTGTGACCATCTCAATCACTCCCATGTTCTCATGCTGCCTTTGCAACTCATGTTTCATGGAGCATAACATCAAACACTTGACATCCATGGCATCCTCAGTATGCTTCTTATAAGTATCCTTGTCAACCCTTGGAGCATTTTGAGTTGGTTCCTCTGGTTTTGGTGTTTCTAGGACATAGAGCTTTCACTCCTATGTGAGAACAATTCTTAGTGCCTGAACCTATCATGGAAGTTGTATCCAATCAATTTGTCCTCCTCAAGGACTAATCATAAAGAAAAGTGATTTTTTGTTGTCACCACGTGGTTCTACAAAATATTTGCAATTTTATCAAAAACTCATTTTTGATTTGATTTGATTTGATTAAAATTTGGATGATATTAATTAGGTCTTTAATTAATTCTGGTTCTCATTATTTTTTTCAAATTTATAAACTTCAAGTATCAATTCCAAAAATTGTAGCGAACAATTTTCTAATGATCCAAGATCCATATTTCATCAAGTCATGAGTCAGGTTTGGTTGATCGGCCACAATCTGACTATTTAGGTAGGAAAACTTGCCAATTGCATCATATGCAACTCTTAGATAGATGACATGCACAACTCCTTACCATCATCATATACATGCTTCTGGGCTTGGGCTCTCCAAGTCACCAATTAAGCCTGACCTAATAGCCAATATGATAATAATGCACCCCGCTTTGGAGGCACCTACATTACTACCATCACACTTCCACAAGGTACATAGTGCACCATGTTTTGTCATAACCTATGATTGGTCGAACAAGTTTTTTATGTGTATTGCTATTGGAAACATCTTATACTTAATATGTTAGATTGAGGTGTTTTAAATATATCATATATATGTGCATATAATGCATCCAATCACCACATATATAGTATGTATCATATACATGATATATCCCACAATGTAAACATGGAACAAAAAGTGATGGTTATGGCCATGTATAATTGTAATTCCTTAGAGCCACAAGGAATTACTATGACCTATTTCAATCATGACATCACATGTATGAACCTGTGGTTGATGTAGATTTGTGCTTGCCAATATGGGTAGATCAATTCAACCCTTAAACTGATCGTCTTGCCTCTTAGCCAGTTGGTTGGTCCTCCTATCCAGTCAATGTTTAGACTCCTTCCAAATGGTCCCTTGGGCTTCCATGGATGGTTGTCTGGACTCCTATCCAACTAATATTTGGACTCCTTCAAGGTGGTCAGTTGGATCCACCAGGCAGTCGTCTGGTTCCATCGCTCTGTCCTCCTTTATCCTCCGAATGGCTGGCTCGTCTCACAAACTGGTCATCTCAATCGACGATGAACATCTTCAATGTAGTTGTATGAAAATAAACTATCATATTGCTGATTTATTACATGGAATAAGAAAAACCTTGAGTTACATTTGAGGAGAGCAAAGGTAGGAAGGCTTTAAATTTAATTGGGAAGAAGGAGGTAGAGGCTCAATACGCAGACCGAGACAAACAAGAACAAAACCATCCTACCACGCACAGATAAAGGGTATTGGCCTTAACCACGCTACACATCCACCATCAAAACTACTTTTAGGAAGACATGTGTAAATATATATATATATATAAGATTATGTGGTCTTTGATCAGATACACATATGAGAGAAGTTTAAATATTTGCATCCTATGCAATAAATAAATGATAAAACAAAAAATCTGATCGTATTGATTATCCTAAAACATAGTAAATTGGCATGGCTCTGATACCACTATTGGAAGATACATGTATAGAGTATAGTAACAAAAATAAACAATTTATTGATGTATATTCCCATAATAGCAAGATCGTGTCAACTACTATGAAATAGGAAGGATGGTTTTAGCGAGTTATACATGGTCCTGGAGAAAGTGCAGCGACAAAACTTACTTCTTTGCAACTGTTGACTAATTGCACTTGGACGGTGGTTGTATAACTCTTGATCTTCACCATGAATAGCTGTCTGTGCAACCTCTACAGCAACTCCGGTGGTCTCGCTACAGACTATAGGTTGACTTTGCTCTCCGAGCAGCAGCTAAATAACTCCTACCTCTAGATTAGTCTACATGGAACAACTAGAACCCATGTCGTTGACCAAGAATGGACAGGAAGAAGTTGTCCCTCCCATTGGTGTACTAGTCACCAAAATGCTCCCCCACAATGACAACTTCTCAATTGTTCTCTCCCAGTGGCTATCCCTCCTTGTCCGGTAGGACTTGCCTAAGATCTCTTGATTACCACAACCATAGTGGACAACAATTGTCAGAAGAATTGATTCTCAGTTGTTTGTGTTGTGTCTTGGGAAGCCCCCAGTACCCCTCATTTTATAGGTGAGGTTAGGGTCAGGGTTCCCAGTCAGTATGGATCGTGTGGGAGTGAAAAGGACCAGAAGATCTTGAACTTTCACAACCTGTGTAAGATAAAATGGTCATTTCACACACCCAGATGGCCATCTATTGTGTGAGACAGTATTCTCGCACTACCAAATGACCGTTTGGTAGTTCCCAATCTTAAAAGAATTTGACTATTTCAAATCCAATTAATATCTCATATTAATTTCCTTATTCCTCAAGTAAAGAATCATCGAAACAATTTGGGAAACATCCTAAACCTTCGTTCGATCCAATCGGTCCATCTCACACAGGTGAGATGGACGTCTTACTCATCAAGTTGGTTTTGATAGTAACTCTTGACATGCTTGATGGTAACACTACTACAGAAATGGCTTATAAAGTCACTTTTCAAGGTGTCGGTTGTATACATAAACCGACACCTAAACTCTACAGTTTCGGTTGATAACATAAACCGACATCCAATCTATGAAGGGTGACCAGACACAGGTACCGCTTTTATTAAGCGTCAGTTACTTATTAAAAAACCGACACCTAAAAGTAACCGCCAAAAATAAAATTTCCAGCGAAAAAAATTGCCTCCAAAAATTGACATACAACGTCGGTTTTTAATGGAGGAACCGACAACTAAAGCTTTTCTGTGAGACAGAAATTTGTACAATTTTAGTCGTCAGTTTTGTGACAATAACCGATGCCGTTGTATTTTCGTGCGATTAACCGCGAAAATTTTCACCTCCCTTTAGTGTCGGTGTTTTGTTGTAAACCGACAATAAAAACATTCAGTGTCAGTTTTTAAAAAACCGACACCTAATGTTAACTTAAATCGCGCAAAAGATCCTGAATCTTCCCCTTTCTCTATTTCATTCATTCTTGTGCTCAGGGTTTGGTCCTCCGACGATTTCTCTTCCACCCGGTGCCACTCCTCGCCTACTGTTCTCCCTTCCGCCGACGCTCCTCGCCGGTGCCGCTGGCCGCCTGCTACTGTAGTTTCTTGCCACCGCCTGCTGCTGCAGTTCCTCGCCGGCGCCGCTCGCCACCTGCTGCTGCAGTTTCTCGCCGCCGCTCCTCGTCGCCGCCCTCTCCTTCTCTGCTCTGCTGGCACCCTCTCCTTCTCTGCTCGACGTCGGCGCCTCTCCTTCTCCACGCTGCTACCAACAATAGGCCTCCTTTCTTCTTCTTCATCTTCTTCTTCTTCCTTCTCCCTCTCCTTACCAACAGCAACCACGGCCGTGTGGGCTGGCACAGCCGTGGCTGTGTTGGCCGACCACACGGCCGTGCTACCCAACACGGCCGTGTGGTTGGCCAACACAGCCACGACCGTGCCAGCCCACACGACCGTGGTTGTTGTTGGTTATTTATGTACTGATTTTGTTATGATTTAATCATCTACTTAATGTTCTAATCATGTTCTATGATAAGCCTTAGTTAATTTAATATGCATACTTTGTATGTAAGACATAGTAATCGGGTACTACTGTATATCCAAGTAAATTACATGTAACTAATCATGACATAGCTAGATTTTAGAATGCATACTTTGGTTAAATGTACTGCTGTAATTTTTGATCAAGTGATGATATGTAAATGTAGCAATAAGTTAGTAAGGTATCAATGATAAGTCTGCTGTAATGTGATGCAAAATAGTTATGTATCATGCATATCTTAATACTTTTTTGTTTTATAGTTGTATAGGGTGTTTTATGTGTGACAAGTCTATTGTTTAATAGTTTAGTTATAATCATTGTTTTATAGTTGTGTTATAAAGTATTTGGGTGTTTAGTATGGTTATTTAGGGTGTTCAGATATGTATAAAGGTTCCAAAAAGTATAGTATATATATATGCATACATGTGCATTGTTTTATAAAATTGTATAGAAAATCAAAACCCGTTCTTGGTGAGAATCCTAATCACCCTTCTTGCTTAATGATGAACTCTAATGCACACATGTGACATGCTTGGAATGTAAATGATGAACTTTTCCCTAAATTGCCAATCATGCTTTTAAAGACATCAATAATCACCCTAACTTGAAGAACTAGGATTTTAGGTATAAGAATGACAACACATTATTTGTTGGCCTAGAAACCTGTCCAAGATTTACTCATTAGGAGTAAATCTTGGATAGTCCCCGGTTTGGGACTGTTCTTGAACACCTAATCTCGCTTAGGATGTAAGTGTATAATGTGTATTGGGTTTTCAAGAAAATTTCGGCAGTATTTTCCCGTTTGTTCTCTAAGTACATATGTACTTGGAGAACATCGAGGAAATGCTGCCGAAATTTTCTTGAAAACCCAATACACATTATACACTTACTAGTGAGATTAGGTGTTCAAGGATGGGATAGGTGGTACATGTACATTTATTATATATAAGAATGACATCACATGTATTTGTTAACCCTAGACCCTAATCTTGTTGTAATATATACTTATTTTCTCTTTGATCATAGAGATTTACAATTCTGTTGTGATATATACTTTGTTGTAATAATGTGAACTTTACAATGTGAGCTTTACACTTTGAATTACTACTTTACAATGTGAACTTTACAATTTGAATGTGAATTTGCATATGGCTGACCATTCTCCTGATGACCGTGCTGATGACTACCGTGAGGGTGAGGACATCAATGTGCCGCCTCACAATGTAAGTTTTAAAAATATATCTTATATTTATATCTATATGTCCATTTATAGTTATATCTTGTAAATGTGAATTATTTTGTCAAATTTTAGGTTGATGATGCACATGTACCATCTGAAGCACTTGAGGCACTTGATCAACAACACCCAAAAGTTGACAAGAGAAGGGGCATCACTATGATGAAGAAGTTAATTGCGCAAAAGGGCAATGGACCCAAACTTGTTGTGGATTTCGATAATGCAGGAAATGCATGTGGTGTGAATCGCAATTCATTTATTTCATATCTTGGGTTTGTTACTCGTAGCCATTGCGGTTGTCGCTTAGATTCTTGGCATAAAGTTTCTAAGGAGAAGAAATATTTAATATGGAGGGATTTATGCGTGAGTTATTATTAATTTGCAATTCTATTTTGTAGATTACTAAATTTTTGGATACTAGTTAATAGCAATTCTATTTTGCAGAGTATATTTGAATTGGATGAAAAGCTACATCGTAAATGCATGATGCAACTCTGTGGGAGAGTCCTAAGGAACTATAGGACAAATCTCACCAGAGAATACATAAAAGAAGCCGACAAGAGGAAGAAGACAACCACTGAACAGCGGAACTTCCTGGACAAAGAAGAATGGGACGCATTTGTCACTTCAAGACAAACTGACGAATTCAAGGTATTAGGCGTCAATCTCAATCTCATTAATTAATATATGTTGTATTCACTTATTCAAGATTAACATTTATTGTTACTAACTAAATCATTAATTTGCATACTAACTAGGCCCTCAGTGAGGCACAAAGATCAAGGCGTGCACTGAATGTGCATGACCACATAATGGGTCCAAAGGGGTATGTAGGCGTTCGCCAAAGACTACAGGCTGAGGCTACTGCTGCTCAGTCTGCTGCTACTCAGGAGTCCTCTACCATAGGTAGCATACCTCTGCCTCGCCATGATGTCTGGATAGCTGGGAGGCAAAATAAGAAGGGAGAAATAACTAAGGCCGCAACTACTGAGGTGGCTGCAAAAATGGTAAAATACAACTCTTACAACAATCATTCGAATATTGATTATTTGTGTTGTTTACTTAAGTACAAATTTTTGTTTTGGCGATTAGCGGGAGCTGCACGAGCTGAGGAAACAAGGAAAGTTCATCCCTGAGGGAACAAAGGATGAATTGACAGTTTCTCTGGGTAACCCAGAGCATCCTGGACGTGTTAGGGTTGCAGGCGCTGGTGTGGGCATCAAATCTTTTTTTGGGTCATCCCAGCGCAAACATGTCCTAAAATTGGGACTTTCACAAGAAGAGGTAACATATTCTTTCTTTATAATGTTACTGTAAAAGAGAATTCAAAAATTAGAATTTGACGTTTCTTTTATCCATGTATAGGTGGATAAGCTATTTGACAGGAAACTCGAAGAAGCAATGAAAAAGTGGCAGGCATCTCAGACTGCTACTTACCAGACAATACCTACTACAGACTCTACTCCTACTCCTACTGCAGAGGTTGGGAGTAATCCTGTAGAACCACCACCTAGCACATCCATTGTAAGTATTTTTATGACATAGTAACTAGTTTTTTAATTCAAGATGATACGTATATATGAAATTGTAGTCGTTTCAAAAAAAGATGATATGTATATATGTATATAACATTCTTTACACAAACATTTGTAGGGGTTGAAGCCATGCCGTCTAAAAAGTAAAGAATATGTCGTGGCAGAGGCGTCGGCTTACCCATCCCTACCAGGGGAAACATGTCACGGGTCTCCAGTACCAGCTGGTTGGATTCGGGTGAGCCCGATACATATATTCCCCTAGTGGATGGATCTTCCACTGCCATATGCCCACCCAGATTGTGAAACGCTTGGTGAGGCAGTAGGCGGAGTGATATTGTGGCTAAAAGCGGATGTATTCTTTACTGATAAGGTATGGTAAATTTACATTACGTTCAATTGTTAGTGTGTGTATATGCTGGAAGTTGATCTGAAATTATATATATATACAGGGTAAAAAGAAGACACCCACAGCATCTAGGCCTCCACTTCCACCTCCTACATTACCTAGTTGGGTTCCACAGGACCTACCTGTCCCGTTAGGTCCTAACTGTAGGGGTATGGCGGTATGGTTAGGGGAACATGATATAAACTCCCCTATAACTGTTTCTTCTGATTCAGATTCTACAGGTCAGTCATACAAAACAAAACTATTTATACAAGATATATTGGAGTTGTTTCGATATGATTGGCGAAATACATCTGTGATAGAGCTATGGATAAGGTGAGATATTCTTTATACATCCATATACCTTGTGTATGATCTGGTGATCTGGTTTCTTATTTATTAATGCATGCGTAATTAATACATATTTTGCAGCTACTTAGACAACATATGTGTAGATTTTGGATTCGAACATGTAGGGTTTTTGATTCCATCCTTGATTAGTCTAGTAGCTAAAGACCCTACATCAGTTCAACAATACTGCTGTGAGTCTTTTTCAAATTTTGTTGTAAAAATGAAGACGGTGATAATGGCTCCATTCAATGTAGAGTAAGTTTACTTTGCTTATTATAATTTGGACTTAAGAAAATTACATTTTATTGTGGATTTTGAGTTATTAATTTTTAACTTTTTTTCCTCTAGGGGTAGGCATTGGGAGTTATTGGTTATTGCCCCCGAGACGTTCACTGTGTGTTATCTAGATCCTAAGGGGGGTAAATTGAATACAAGATTTGGACACATAATGAAAATGGAAATATTTCGGTGAGAAATATTTCATTTTTCATATACGTTAACATATGTTATTACATTACTATTTAATTGCAATGTTCTGTGTTACATTAACATGTAGGGGTTTTGAGGAGTAAAAAAAGGTTGGAGGAAAGGTCCCCACGAAAAAGAACCAACCAATAATTTGGAAGAACGTGAAAGTAAGTTCCCAACTACAATATATGTATATATTATTTATGTGAACAATGCTTAATTAGTTGTATTTTTTAATATTTTGTATGTTTGAATTTATAGTGTGCTACACAAGACAATGGATGGGCATGTGGATACTATTTCATGCAATATATGCACATGATTATCAAACATGCCGTACTGGATATCGAATGTATTGCTCAGATATTATATAGTCTCATTAGATAATATGATCGAAATATATCAATCTTATTTATAGCTCATTAATTATATATATACATCATTCTCTTTACAGGTGTTTAAAGCTGACCCCATTACAGGAAAGGACTTACCAAATGTTAATGCTCCCTATACAATGGGAGAATTAAATGAAGTAAGAGAAGAATGGGCAACAGCCATACAATTAGTGGGGACTTTAAAATATAATTGGGATCCTGATAGCGAATAATGACTAAACAATGATACTTTGTAAATGAATTTCTGAATTATAATATATGTGTGAATGTTTCTACATGTCTGGATGTTTCTACATGTGTCTGAGTGAAAATGAATGAAAGTGTTGGTTGCTATATGAATGTTTCTACATGTGTGAATGTGAATGAATGGAACTACAGATTGCTAGCATGTGTGAATGTTTATAAATGTGTGAAAATAAAATGGAACTGCAGGTTGCATTGCTAAATGCATGTGCTACTTTTTTATTGTTAATTTTGCAGGTTTGCGGCCTGTTGTCGGCTGATATCAATGGATGTCGTAAAACCTGTAGTTCATAACTGAACTGAATAGGTTTCTCATCCTGTGACCAGCCACAGCAGGTCTGCAGACTGACAGGGAAAAAAAAACCAATAGGCGTCGGTTATTTGTAAATAACCGACACATAATGATATAGTGTCAGTGTTCCTACAATAAACCGACGTATATGTCCTTAACACCACGGCCGTGCTGGACAGCACGGACGTGGGGCGAAGATATATGGTGTCGGTTTTTTACTTATAACCGACACTGATAGTGCCCAAGATGGCGCCCTTTCTGTGGCGCGAAGTGTTTGGGCGTCGGTTTTCCCACAATAAACTGACGTCTATTTCCTTAACACCACGGCCGTGCTGGACAGCACGAGATATATAGTGTCGGTTTTTTACTTATAACTGACACTGATAGTGCTCAAGATGGCGCCCTTTTTGTGGCGCGAAGGGTTTGGGCGTTGATTTTTAACTAAGAACCGACGCCTATAGTCCCATGATGGCGCATTTTCGGTGACGCGCGAAGAGTTTGGGTGTCGGTTTTGGAACCGACGCCTGATGGGTGGACTTTTAGTGTCGCCCACATAGGTGTCGCTTAGAAACCGACACTAAAGGCTTTAAATAACCGACACAAAAGGTAGGTTCTGTAGTAGTGTAATTGTGATAGTAGATTACATCTATGTATCTTGCCATGATATTACCTGTGTTTATGATCATCTTGAAACATCTGTATAATGATAAAGAAATGATAAGCATGTAAGAAGCCTTGCAAGATGATATGACCTATGTCAATGGTCACAGCTTGAGGCATGAATGATAACATATATAATCATCAAATGTTGCTCTATGTTGATAATATGATCTTCCTATTAATCCATGATGATTGTACATACTAACCATGCAGGTGATGCATATCTAGGTAAAGGGAAATGAGGTATATATATATGTTTGAGTAACACTGCTTTGATAATTACTCTTGATGATGAGATATCATACATGATTTGTATGGGTCTGAGGACCTGATCTTGGTGCCTAATTTGATGAGAATGCCTTGAGAGGCAATGGCACTATATCATGAGGGATTGAGATCCCATGGTAATGTGATGATCCTTGAGATGGATCTAGATAATTGGCAAGAGGCCAAGTGATAACATGTAATGTTGGATCCTTATGATTGATCAGGATGATGTTGATTACAATAAAAGCATAATATTGAATTTCATGTTGTTTATTCTTGTTATAGTTTCCACGTTATACAGCTTGGATGAATCTTCCAATCCACATAAAAGATACTAATTAATCATAAGTGGAAAATATCATGTAGTTACCCTGGCCATAGATCCATCATCGTCAGGAGATGGTGATGGTGAAATAGGTTCTCCTGCGGGTTAACCTGGAAGCACATATGATTGAATATGTGTGGTTTCTCCTAGATGAAAATGAGGAGGTATGAGTGAAACTTCGGTTGTAGACTCCAGAGTGCGGAATCAGGCCCGTAGCTCAATAGGTGAAGAGCATGGTGAACAAGCCCATGGCTCAGGATATGTGATATGGGAGCATGAATGCGTTCATGGCTCATAGCATGGTGAATAGGCCTGTGGCTCAATTTCACTAGCGTCGATACCTGTATCGAGGCAGGCTAGAAAGAGGGTATCCTGACCCTATGGATGAGGCCACTTAAGCATGAGATGGCAGTCCTGCTTGTGTTGTACTCGTGCACTGACCACGAGGTGGGAGGTCGTGGAGTCCGACTCTTCCATTGACCTTGTATGGCACCGGCTTGGGTTTCGCAACCGAAGGTTGGATTTGAGCGGTACGGCTCACTTCCTCAGGGCATAATAATACATAATCCAGCCGTATAGTATTTATTGTTTAAGGCAAAACACAGGACATTGGTTGAGGCCTTGCTTATGTAGTTAGTCTTACTATACCTTGTAGTTACTTATGTGTTCCCTATGTTATATGGTGAAATTTTATAAATCTTATCTTGTTAATCATGCCTTCTGAACATCTCGGTAAGCTTGATGATATGAATAGCTTTACTTTATAAACTGCTCTTGTTATACCTCTTATCATTTATCTGCTGCTATTACTTTAATCCTTCTCTGGTTTTATAGTTTTGATAGGGAGTTATGTTTCTCGCTGGGACTGTGTGTCTCACCCCGCTGGTTTGTACCCTTTTTAGGTGGTCTAGCTAGGCACGGTGGTGGTTGCGGAGTTGCGGCCGAGCAGCAAGAAGAGCACTAGAAGGCAAGAGATGGACATGATGCTGTTTTGGTTGTTTTGTAGTAGAGTCTAGAGTCATCCCTATACTCTCATGTCCTTGGAGGTGTTTTGACGATTGTTTCACGATGTATAGTTGTTGATGCTTTTCTTATCCTGCTACTGGCCGGATGTGGGCTGTTCTGTATGTAATAATAGGTGATGAACTCATGAGATGACTAGATAGCTGATCTCCTAAGATGTGGACACGTATCAAGACTTGTAAATGTTTATATAACATGTTTCCTTGCAGGATAAGGACCTAAATGTAATAGTTTCTCAGTTATTCCGCTTTCCGAAATCAGTTTTAATTAACCCGTGTTTTTGGTAATCTGTGTTTATGGTGATTTCCGCACGTTTTCACGTAACATCTTCTGCCTTGATCTTCACCAAGGGACTCCTTCCCTTGTTCTTCTTCACCTCTCTTTCTCTTGGAGAGCTTTAGCACCTTCCTCCTTCACTCGGAGGCCTGGAGCAGCTTGCCTTCTTCTCCTTCACTCGGGGAAGAATAGCATCCTTCTTCTCTTTCACTTGGAGAAGAGGCTTCAAACAATCTTCAAAGGGAATGGAGGTAGGAGAAGAAGAATGGAGAGCTTTACAACATTACAAATGATAGCTCTCATACATGGTGACCTAACTCACTCATACTCACGATTTTGCTTTGAAGGTAGAGAGAGAAAGGGGCTCAAAGGATTAGAAAACACTCAACTAAGGCTAGGACCAAGCATATGTGAATGAGCAACCTTGGAATGAAGTCCAAGAGGTCCTATTTATAGTTGAGGGTGTCCCTTTGAACTTGGGAGAGATAAGGGACACAAAATAGCCATTTTACAACTTGCAACGGATCTATTTTGAGTTCCACCAACTTCTCCAACGGTTGGAATTGCTTTTTCTGCATTCCAGTACAGTTTGATCGGCCGAGTTTATATAAAGGTAACTCGGCTGAACCACTAAAAGACAAGGCTGAAAGCTAGACTGTCGGCCGAGTTCCTTTGGAGAAACTCGGCTGATCGGTCGACCTTCATCTTGGACCGATCACTGGATCGGCCGAGTTTCCTAGCTAGAAACTCGACCGAACGGGAATCGGCTGAGTTTGTAACTCGGCCGATTGCAACAAAAATTCCAGAATATATGGATCGACCGAGTTTGGAATTCGGCCGACCAAATCCCTGTTATGGATATTTTGGAATTTTCGTATAACCGTACAAATGATGGATTTTTGAGTCCCAATAATTTTATCCATCTTAGTTACAATGCAAAACATGAGTATAAGTGATTACATCAATTGTTCTAAGCCAATAGGGGATATTTCCCAAAATGGTCAAAAGTCACATGTTTTGCATGTGCTGGATGAGTAGCTTTTGAGTTGAATGTGATTCTTTTCTTGTACCTAATATCTGAAACAATCTCAAATAGATTTGTTAGATACATATGAATGGAATGGTTAAGTCATTATCAAAATATGGGCAATGTGCGACACCTAGGTCAACATTCTCCCCCTTTTTGACAATGACAAACCATTCCTCAACATATTGAAAAGAATGTGAAAGTTATACCTTTTCTTCGGGAATTGCAAGGGGATGCAAAAAAAATGATCAATTTGAAGTGCTCCCCCTCAATTCATGCTTACTTATGCTTGTATGACTTTGACTTGTCTTTTCTCCAATTCGAGATGCGCAAGTTAGGGCAATTTGAGTGTGTCTATACCTAATCTGAAATTACTCAAGTAGAGACATTAGACACCAATATGTGGAATGGTTAGTCATCATCAAAACACGGGTTTAGTCAATTTAGACGTGAGTCAACATTGACCTAATTGACCTTGAGTCAACATTCTCCCCCTTTTTGAAGATGACAAACCATTCCATAAATGTATTGAAAGCATTTAAGTAAATTCATACCTTTGGAGAAACCTAGGGGTTTCAATGGAATTGAGTTCATATGCTCCCCCTCAATTGATGCTATTTCTCCTGCATGGTTAGCTTTCATAACATTTATAGAATACCATGTCTTCTACTCATATATGTTCTACACATTATGTCTTCTCCCCTTTACCTTCTCCCTTTACATGAACATACTTCTCCTCTTCATGTAAGACATGCCTTCTTCCTCTTTTAAAAGAAGACATACCTTTCTCCCCCTTTGTCATTTCAAAAAGGTGGGGGTTATGAAGAAAAAAGAAACATCACTTGTTAAAGAGAAAGGAGATAACACAAATATATAAGGAGAGTAGAAGAGCGTAGATAGGGGCTTGTCCAAGCATAGGAAGAAAAGCAAGTTAAAGCATATACTTGAACATCCCAAAAATGCAAGATAAAGTGTTGCAGAAAAACAATAAATCACAATTTTGACCCTCAAGATGATGGAATTTGACCAAAAACCATCGGAGCTCATGGCAAAGCGATGAGTCTTGCTCATAAGGGTGTTTCTGCATAAAAACACTATACTTGCAGAAAAAACTGAAATTGGAGCAAAACCTGCATAAAATCCAAAAATACTCCAATTTCTACATATAATGTAGCTCTATGTGCCCTGCATCACAATGTTATGCAGGTAACTCAAGATAGTAGATATGCAATTCAAGGAACAATCTTGAGCATGTATGAGATAAGATACAAGCATAACATATAGATGATCAAAGATGGCAATTATTGACAGGGTTAGAACTACATGTATATGAACTACTAGTAGATGATATTACAAGTTAGGACTACTAGTAGGATCTAGATCATAGCAAGAGATACCAAAAGATAAAGCAAGCTATGAGTAGATGTAGAGATATATCCAAACAGAGAGATATGCAATTTTAGAAGCATGAAAGGATATAACTCACTAGATATGCATCCTTACCATAAGATTATTACCCCTAAGAACCTCAAGGTTGTATCAAACACAAGATATACACCTATAGATGTAGCAAGTTAGAGCACAACGGAAGCAATTTTTAGACACAACCAAGAGATCCAAAGAGATCATCATCAAAACCTGCAAAACAACTCAAAGCAAGTAATTGCAAGATATATATATACCAATTTAGAGCAATTAGATAGATAGAATTGTAAGCAAGATAGGCATTTAGAACATGGCAATATGCATATATAAAGATACCAAAAGAGAGTGCCAAAGAGTAAGGCTATTGGTTGAGAAAATCTAGTTGAGAGGGAAATTCTCACTCAATAAGCCAAATGTATATTCTGTGCACAGTGTTATCGGTCGAGTTCTGTGCATTGGCAACTCGATTGATGACAACTGCTGGAAACACCCATTGGTGCCTATCGGTCGAGTTTCAATAGGGCAAACTCGACCGACAGAGCAGCTGTCAAAAGACATATATATATATCATAAAAACACATTTAAAGGCATGCTAAAAATACAAACCATATCCAAACATGTCTAAGCAAGTTAGTAATGCACTATAGAAGCATTAGAAACAGTTTTTGAGCAATAGTGTGAAGAGAAACATAAAATGCCACTTTTGACTCAAAAACCATATGTATAGTGCACATTACCTTGACAAAAACAAGTTAGGATTGGTTATAAGCAATAAAACATTTACCTTTGTGCTTACCATTTCCTTTTCCACTTGTTGTCACCCTCTACACATCTCACCTATCTTCTTTCATGTGGATTGAGAAGTCAATTTTCAATTCAATAGCTCAAGTCAATCCATTTGCATGTACCTACAAGAAGAAAGATGAAATGGTCCCCAATCATGTTTTTGGGTCCGGAGGGGTTAGTTTAGCAACCCAAATCCGATTGCTTTTGGGTGCTTTCCTAAAAGGACAACAAGTAGAATAATGACCTAATTCATTGCAATAGTTGCATGTGCCCATAGTCTTGGAACTAGAGGATTCTCCATGGAATATTGGAGGTCCTTTATCTTTGTTGTTCCCTTGACTACTATCATACCCTAAACCATGTCTACCAATTTGTTTAGTAGTATGGTCTAGGATTTGATTAAGATTCTTTTTACCCACTAAGAATCTTTGCAAAGAAGATCTCAAACTATCATTATCATGCTTAAGAGAAGCAATAGTAGAAGACAACATATTTATATTTTCTTTAGCATGCAAAAGATCATTTTCTAAGCAAAGAGATTTAGTTAAATAAGAATCTCTATCAATATGAAGAGCAGCAACATCATTTTCTCTATTTTTAGAACTAGAAAAAGATTCATGCCCATTGATTTTAGCAAGCAAGGAGGCATTTTCTATTTCTAATTCATGCAAAACAAAATCTTTGTCCTTGTTTTCAGATTTAAGAACATCAATGTCATGCATGAGAGAATCAACAATTAAAGTATGATCTTCATTTAAACTAGGCATGAGAGGTTGAGCTTCTAGAAATTTAATCTTATCAAGTAAACTAGAATTTTCAAGTTTAAGAGAGTCTACTTGACTAAGACAATCATTTTTATCATCAAGCAAGCAAGAATTAGCATGTTCAAGATCATCTAGTTCTACATGCAAATTATCAACAATTTTAGCAAGCTTTTTCTTTTTCCTTTTAGAAGACTTAAGAGAGGCACACATATCATGAATAATAGCAATCAAAGATTCTTTATCTAGAGAGTTTAGATTTAACTCACTTGAGTCTTCACTTGTTGATGCTATAAGAGAAAAATGGCATTCTCCTTCATCACTTGAGCTTGAGCTTGATCCTTCACTTGAATCTTCACTTGAGCTTGAGTTGGAGGAGCCACTTGAGCTTGATTGCCATTTCTTCTTGTGAAGATGGGTGTTTTTTCCTTGTGGGCAATCTTCCTTGTAGTGACCCTTCTTTCCACATGTGAAGCACCGGATGGAGGAGGACTTGCCTTTGTAGATTCGACCTTTGGAGTACATGGCATCTTCTTTAGCTTGAGAGGATGGAGAGACTTGTTCCATGATAGCTTCAATTTGAGCCTTCATTTCAGCCTTCTTCATTCTCTTTAGCTCTTTCTTCTCTTGTCTTTCTACTTCCTCCCTCTTGTCAAGTGTGGCTTCATGTGCTTGTAGATTTCCAATGAGCTCTTCAATAGGAATATCCCTAAGCGACCTTGCTTCTTCAATGGAAGTCACCTTGGATTCCCATCTCTTGGGGAGAGTTCTAAGGATCTTTGAGTTGATCTCTCCACTAGACATAGGATGTCCTAGAACAGCAAGACCATTCAAGATGGTGTTGAGCCTTGAGTACATGTTGGCTATGCTCTCTTCCTTTCCCATCTTGAAGTTCTCAAGCAACCCTTTGAGCATGTAGACTTTGCTTTCCTTCACTTGATCTGTCCCTTCATAAGTGATGCAAAGCTTTCTCCATACCTCATAGGCCGTCTCACAAGAAGAAATCCGGTTGAACTCGGTGGGGGTCATGGAGGCATATAGGATGTGCATGGCTCTAGCATTCAAAGTTGCTTTCATCAAGGTGGCTTCATCCCATTCTTCAATGTTTGTCTTTGGTAGAATGTATGGGCTGTTCACCATTTGCCACATCTCGAGACTTGATCCTTGGATGAAGAATTGAAGTCTTCTTCTCCAATAGAGGAAGTTTCTCCCATCAAAGATTGGAAGGTTGGTCGAGAGTCTCCCTCCTAGGTAGTCACCCATCTTCTCCTACTTGTTGAAGTATGCTTGGAGAAGACCCGCTCTGATACCACTTGTTGGATCCTAGATGGGTGATTAGATGCTCTATAGGGGGGGGTGAATAGAGCTGAAACCACTTAAACAAAATTCATTAAACCTTCAAATTATATGACAAGATAAGGTTGCTAAATAGGTAATTTGAGTGCAACTAAATCATGCATAGCAAGGATAAGAGAGATTGAACATGCACCAATTAGACAAGCTATTTAGAGTGGTTCCACACTTCAAACTAGAAGTGTGTCAGTCCACTTGCCTAGAGAGGTCAACCTATAGGACTTCCAACAATTGCACTCTTATATTCACTTAATAAGACATACAATACATGACCAACAAAGGACTTACCTATCCAATACAAAGAGTCTTCAACCTTACCAAGGACTTACCCACTTTGCAAGAGTCTTCGGCCTTCTCCAAGGACTTACCCACTCTAGCACAAGTCTTCAGCCTTGTAGGAATTACCCACTCTTCTTGGATCTTCCGCCTTTGACTTCACCTTCACTCGGAGAAGCTTCCACCAAGGTCTTACCTACTTGAGCTTGAGTCTTTTGCCTTCTCCATGGGCTTACCCACTCTAGCTCCAAGTCTTCTACCTTGATCTTCACCAAGGGACTCCTTCCCTTGTTCTTCTTCACCTCTCTTTCTCTTGGAGAGCTTTAGCACCTTCCTCCTTCACTCGGAGGCCTGGAGCAGCTTGCCTTCTTCTCCTTCACTCGGGGAAGAACAACATCCTTCTTCTCTTTCACTTAGAGAAGAGGCTTCAAACAATCTTCAAAGGGAATGGAGGTAGGAGAAGAAGAATGTAGAGCTTTACAACATTACAAATGATAGCTCTCATACATGGTGACCTAACGCACTCATACTCACGATTTTGCTTTGAAGGTAGAGAGAGAAAGGGGCTCAAAGGATTAGAAAACACTCAACTAAGGCTAGGACCAAGCATATGTGAATGAGCAACCTTGGAATGAAGTCCAAGAGGTCCTATTTATAGTTGAGGGTGTCCCTTTGAACTTGGGAGAGATAAGGGACACAAAATAGCCATTTTACAACTTGCAACGGATCTATTTTGAGTTCCACCAACTTCTCCAACGGTTGGAATTGCTTTTTCTACATTCCAGTACAGTCTGATCGGCCGAGTTTATATAAAGGTAACTCGGCCGAACCACTAAAAGATAGGGCTGAAAGCTAGACTGTCGGCCGAGTTCCTTTGGAGAAACTCGGCCGATTGGTCGACTTTCATCTTGGATCGATCAGTGGATCGGCCGAGTTTCCTAGCTAGAAACTCGACCGAACAGGAATCGGCTGAGTTTGTAACTCGGCCGATTGCAACAAAAATTCCAGAATATATGGATCGGCCGAGTTTGGAATTCGGCCGACCAAATCCCTGTTATGGGTATTTTGGAATTTTTGTATAACCGTACAAATGATGGATTTTTGAGTCCCAATAATTTTATCCATCTTAGTTACAATGCCAAACATGAGTATAAGTGATTACATCAATTGTTCTAAGCCAATAAGGGCTATTTCCCAAAATGGTCAAAAGTCACATGTTTTGCATGTGCTAGATGAGTAGCTTTTGAGTTGAATGTGATTTTTTTCTTGTACCTAATATCTGAAACAATCTCAAATAGATTTGTTAGATACATATGAATGGAATGGTTAAGTCATTATCAAAATATGGGCAATGTGCGACACCTAGGTCAACAATGATGGCTATGTTGAATCTCATGGTAGAAAGATTGCCAGTGCCTCCGCTGAGAGCACAGGATCCCCATGGTGAAACATCAGGTATTGGGAAGACCTTTGAGCGTCTTTGCCGAGTTAGAGATTCTGAACATCTCGGTAAGCTTGATGATATGAATAGCTTTACTTTATAAACTGCTCTTGTTATACCTCTTATCAGTTATCTGTTGCTATTACTTTAATCCTTCTCTGGTTTTATAGTTTCGACAGGGAGTTATGTTTCTCGCTGGGACTGTGTGTCTCACCCCGCTAGTTTGTAACCTTTTTAGGTGGTCGAGCTAGGCGTGGTGGTGGTCGCGGAGTTGCGGCCGAGCAGCAAGAAGAGCAGTAGAAGGCAAGTGATGGACATGCTTCTGTTTTGGTTGTTTTGTAGTAGAGTCTAGAGTCATCCCTGTACTCTCATGTCCTTGGAGGTGTTTTGACGATTGTATCACGATGTATAGTTGTTGATGCTTTGTTTATCCTGCTGTTGGCCAGATGTGGGTTGTTCTGTATGTAATAATAGGTGATGAACTCATGAGATGACTAGACAGCTGATCTCCTAAGCTGTGGACACGTATCAAGACTTGTAAATGTTTATATAACCTGTTTCCTTGCAGGATAAGGACCTAAATGTAATAGTTTCTCAGTTATTTCGCTTTCTGAAATCGGTTTTAATTAACCCGTGTTTTTGGTCATCTGTGGTTATGGTGATTTACGCACATTTTCACGTAACACCTCGCTGTCTGTGTGATAGTGGGTTGTGTTGCCGCATAAACACTTTAATAATAAATATAATTGTCATCCAAGATCAAACTCCTCTTCTAGATGAGTTCCTATGCGTGTGACCCTATAGGTCCCATGTCACATTGGAAATGAATGTCTATAACTAGCTTATGACATCACAAGCAAAGAGTGGTGCATAGTCGCACATCAGTGCTACCCAAGTGAATGGAAAGTTGGAGAACAACTTTAACCTACAATTTATGCAAGTTGTTGTAGTGATTGTATAATTCGTTTGTCTCTGATATCCAAGATGAAGTTGAGGAATGGTTGGTCATCCTCTCAATGTTCAATCCATGTTTCTTGAACTAAGAGCAGAATGTATGAGATGATGTTACCTCAATATCATATATTGATTCACATGTGCATGCGCATGCGTTTCTCAATATCACTTATCAAGTGGCCAGAATATCATACTCCAGTAGGAGGGACAAATCCCATATCTATCACTCATAGTCTATCCCCATGTGTCAAAGTCACCAAATCATCACCGTTGTAACAACACGTGTTTCAGGACTGCATTTGATGATGTCAAAGCGTACCCAATGACATGTCATAAGTGCAATGATTTCCGGTCTAAGAATCACAATCACCACCTTCACTATGAGAGATGACCATGACCAAAAAACTGTGTATCACTCTCAAGGTGGGTATATCCAATACATTGTTCCCTAACATGTATCTATGTGCTTGGTTTGATATTGCGATATCACGACTAATGAGATTTGGTCATCAACCAACGGACACTCTGATCTTATGTGTTATTGTTGTCTATAAACCTTCCACAATAACTATCGATTAGGGACATAATGAGAATATGTATATGTACTCTTAACATCCATATTATCTCATCCAAAAGGATATAACTTAACAACATATTTCATTAAGTAATATCATTCTGTAGACATTCACTCTGTATCCTCAATATCTCATAACTGAGTGAAACAGATGAATTGGAAGCTTGCCTTTATATATATGTTATTATTAATCAAATCCTTTTCGGTAATTATTTCATGTCAATCATCATATGATTGTCTCTACAGGAATACCTTACCAACAGGCCTAGCTTCTCCCATTAGACAGTAAGTGGTCATAAATGACAAGATAAATCCATTAGGAATCCTCAATGATGCTTTTAATGTACATATGAAAACCTAAATACACTATAATAACAATAATTCATCCTTGGCTCATAAAATAGGAAAATTATTATGTAAGAATGACCTAGACACTATAAATGTTCCTTGATAAAAATCTGAATACATATTAACCTTGTCTATGAATGTGCAGAAGAGGTGAAATGTGGATGTATTTAAGCCAAGAACAACCTCTATGTAGAAAAAATGATTGACATTTTTCCAAAACCTAAATATAATTATGTAAGTCTATTCTATACTCAAATTTTAGCCTATGGTCAAAATTTGGGTTCATTTTGAACTTCTTTGACCCCTCAATCAATTTGGGAAAGAAATTATAAATTTCTAAACCCTACAAAGATAATCATTTAATTTAGTACAAGATATACATCTAAGGACCCTCCCAATATCAATTTCACACACTGGATTCCTTCCCAGATCAGACGATGGACTTGGGTCAGCCTTCCATGCTATCTTCCTCACCCGAATCCCTGAGTCAATGGGACTCTATGGGATGGGGTTTCCTCTCCTAACTCTATCTCCCCCTCTTCTGTATGCCAGTCATGATAAAGCACCCTCATACCATCGCGTTGCCTAGCTATTGGGATTTTGAGCCCTAGAGACCCTAGACGATGAGAGTTTTCCCTGTTCTTCCAAGTGTCAAACTCCTATGAACTCCACCACGCCCTGGACGTCAACCTATATAAGAAATATTTGGGAATCAATGAGAGACCACCTAGAAATGTAAATCAATCGCTCTTGCACCCTCATTTTCCCTACAGCTTTGTCCTCACAAACTTTTGCTCTCTTCCCTATTATCCTCTACAGCCTCGATGACCCAACGATCATGACCGGTGCAAGTCAAAGAGAAGACACAAAAGGGTTCCATGGTCTCAAAGATGGTTTTGCAACCCTCATTACTCTCAGTATTGTAGGTATTCCGGTTTCCCCACCTTTATTTCTTCCATTAATATTGTTCCAAACTTTTCTCAGCAATCCGCCACATCCAACCATGGCTCAACCCATGTTTGGGTTTTCCATTTCTGTCTGACGATGCGAAAGGTGCACAACACATTGGTCTTCCCTAGTTATCAGTATATTTGTGTTCTTTTTTTTGAGCTTTGTACTCTAGAAAGCTCGTAACACCGGGGCTCATTGGGGAAGAAGATGCCTGGAAGAAAAATGACTTTTTTGCCCCCCCCCACAATCTTGATAATTTTATCACATTTTCAAGGGTACTTTAGGGATTTTGATGTTCTTATTCAACTCTTCGACCGCGTTCTTTGAAGAATAAGATCTTAGAAACATAGCCCCTATGACGCCTATGGTTCAAAATATAATCAAACAATTTTCTTGTCTTTTGATTTTTTGTTTTATCTGATCTTAAAATATTTAAATGGATTTACCTAAACCCTACTTTTTGAGTATTGGGAATTCCATCTTCTTATTGGTTTGTCCTATGGAAGCAAGTCATATATGAAAGTTGATTAGTTTTTCAAGATCTAGATGGTGGACTAGTATTCAAAATCTGATTAAACTCTGAGTTCCCATGTTGCAACCAAAAATCATGAAACCCTAGAAACTAAGGTGAATACAATTATTAATGAATGATTATTGAATAAATATGTTATTTATAATTCATCGACCCCAAGATTGTGGTTAGAGTTTCATCAAATTGAGAAGAGCAATCAAGATCTTCTCTAAAAGAGAGATAAGTGATTCATGCCCATGAGTATTCATACTTATCAAGCCTCGTTTATTTACATGTTTCTCTTATAAGACATTATGATTTATGTGTTCTAATGTTCTAAGATATTAAGTAAGATATGAAATTAAAAGTTTCTCACACATGATTGTGTACTCACATATATCCAATATCTCAAGTTGAGATATTTATTAAGATTTCCTAAACCGATTGGGATTCATGAACAAGGTTCATGAGAAAATGAAAGGATCATGTTCATATAAAATTTCTTAGTATTCATTCATGTTAATGAATAAGATTACAAGATAAGATATGCAAGTAAGATTGTCATACTTCCATGATTATGTGATATAACCATGTACTTAGAATTTCAAGTAGAAATATGTTGTTAAGATTTCTTATATAGATAAAGATATAAGACCTAAGAAGTTATTTAGATTTCCTAGAATGATTAATATCTAAGAGTTAAGTAAAATATCAGAATATAAGTTTTGAACATAATAATACTTGATCAAGTTATTTAGATAATGCCTCTACTAAGACCAGGATGTATTGAGAATTCACTATGTGATAATATTATAAGATTAGGATGTACTAAGTCATGATTAATGTAACATCCCTGACCTGGGTTATGCCTTAACCTTAGAAGTTTTTCTTAAGTAAGTTATTTAGATTCTTGTCTTTATCTTTTGAAAAGTAATTGAGACTAAAGGAGAGCTTATGTTTAAATTTAGGTCCTATTTGAATAATGTTGAAACAATATTTTACCTGTGTTGGACTAAAGTGCAATTTATCCAATTTAAGGGGTTACCTTGTAAATGGTATATGATAAATGTTTCCCGAGTGTTATAGCATCATAAGAATGAGAATGATGCTGAGGAATGGCTTGTGGAAGCCTAAGTTCCAAGAAGGAGCATGTTTGAGTAATGTTTGTACATTGAATGTTAGTTTTGGTGTAATTTGCAAATTACAAAAAATCTAGAGTTGAATATGTAAAATACCACTTCAAAAGTGTCCCTACTGTTTCTTGGTATCATTTAGAGGAAATAAAAAGAATGGGGTGTCTTGTTTGAACTACTTTTTAGGAGAGATAATCTTGATAATAAAATAATCAAGATTTAAGCATAATTGAAACCCTAATTTATTTTGTAAAAATAAATATATTAATTGAAATGCCCATCAACTAAAAATGTTATGGGAGAAATCCTATAGTGGGAGGACGTCCAAATGCCTTGAGTGGCACTGAAATATCCTAAGTAGGTGAAGAAATCCACTCACATTTGTTAATTAAAAAGTAATATCCACTAAAAATGGATAATAGTATTATAATGATTAAGGTGCTTAAGTGGTTGCTTTTAATTCAAGGATAAACAAAAGGAAATTGAGGAAAAAGGAAGATGGCTTCGAAGGCAAGTAAGGGAGGGGCATGTGGCAAGAAAGTGGATGAATTTTTTTCTACTTTCTCTCTCCTAGAAAATCAATTATATGTACTCAGTTTTCTCCTTACTTGAAAGGCTATTTTTGCAAACCACTTTCTTCCCTTGCTTTGGCTGACGACCAAGGAACTTAGGAGCAGGAGAAAAATGTTCCCCAAGCTGAAGGTAAGCTCCATGATCATCTTCAACCTTGTATTGATGGTTGAAATCGGATTTCAACATTCATTTTCTTCTCTCTTCCATCCAATGCTCAACCTTGGTTATCTTTTGCATCCAAAAAGTTGGAAACAAACCTTGGATAGTTGAAGGAGCTTCTTTCACCATTACAGATGAGAAGCTTGAAGCTTTTAATCCACTTTGAAGGTGGGTTATATAACTTGAACCCATCAATGTTATTATTGATTTCAATTTCTCATCATATGTTGATCTTTTATCTTTCTTCTTGAATAATTGATGAATTCATTATATATATGACAGTAAAATTCAGAGGTCTGAAGCTTGATGATGATGACATCATCTTAGCACACACCTCAAGAATATCAAAAAAAATGGTTTTAATTTTGTTGGTCAAATGGTTTCAAACCGTTAGAGACCAAATGGTTTCAAACTGTTTGGTGACCAAACGGTTTCAAAACTGTTAGAGGTCAAATGGTTTCAAATGGTTAGAGGCTAAATGGTTTCAAGAATGTGTAAAGGTCTAATGGTTTCAACCTAATCTAGTCCACATGGTCTCAACCTTGTATGGAAAAATGATTTCAAAACATTTAGAATTCAATTGGTTTCAAAACCCTAGATCAATTGATGTCAAAAAAAACTAATTTAGGTTCAAACGGTTTCAACTCTGAATTGACCAAACGGTCTCAAACCGTTTAAGGATATAGAGACCAAGACCATTTTATGGTCTAAACGGTCTCAAACCATTTGAGGGATTAGGATTAAATGATCTTCAAGACCGTTTAAGGTCTAACGGTCTTCAAACCGTTATAGAGACCAAGACTGTTTGATGGTCTAAACGGTCTCAAACAGTTTGAAGGATTAGGATTTAATTATCTTCAAGACCGTTTAAGGTCTAACGGTCTTCAAACCATTTAAGGATATAGAGACCAGGACCGTTTGATGGTCTAAACGGTTTCAAACCATTTGAGGGATTAGGATTAACCAATCTTCAAGACCGTTTAAGGTCTAACGGTCTTCAAACCGTTTAAGGATATAGATACCAAGACCGTTTGATTATCTAAATGGTATCAAACCATTTGAAGGTTTAGGACCAGACCATTTGAAGCTCTAAACGGTCCCAAATCATTTGAAGGTTTAGGGCCAAACCGTTTGAAGGTTCAATTGGTCTAAACTGTTTGAAGGTCCAATTGATTTAAACCATGTAAGTACTAATAACCCCATAAGTGGTTGAAGAGTATTTCAAGGTTGATTTCAATGGAAGTACCTCTAAAGTACTTAGACGATTAGTATAATTAGAGGGATTACCATTCGATGCCTATGGAAGTAATAAATCTGATACACTATGATTGGCATAGGTGCATGTACTTAGTGAAAGGTTAAGTCAACTTAATAAGGTATGATGGTGATGTGTGTTCCTGGTACATGGAACAATGATAAGTATGATTTAATACTTAAATAATGTTATGTACTACAAGATATATGGAAGGACTGTCTTAGGGTCTAGATTAATGAGGTAATCATAAAACCCTAATCAATGGAAAATGAGAAACCCTAACCCTAATATAGGGCGATGTTTTGTGAAATCCAAATATAGGGTGATGTTATGTGAAACCCTAATATAGGGTGATGTTATGTGAAATCCTAATTGATAAAGATGGGAAACCCTAACCCTAATGAGGGAGTAGTGATGTTATCTTTAGATTGTATAATGTTGATATGTAATTGATATGGTTGTTATCAAGTATACTAATCATGCATGTATCATGAGATGATGAGTATAACTAGGTATGAGCTATGATGTTAATGGGCCTTATGAGCCATTATTTTATTGTTGCCTAGTGAGAGGTGATAAGAAGTTGAATATGCTTGGTGAACTATGTGAGATGCTTGTATAACAAGTATCATGACTACCTTGGTCAGATGACCTGGAGGTATTAGTTATCTAATAAGTGATAACCATGTTCAGTGATGAACTAAGGTTTGAATACCCAGATCCAGTAAACATGATGATGATATTGATGAGGGTGTGAATTCCTAGTGATGAGATAAGGGATTGAGATCCCAATGTTCTATAAAGTTTTGAAAAACACTTGATAGAAGTATTATATGTTTCTTTGTAGCATTTGTCATAATAATTCATGCTTGAAAACTTGATCGATGCTAAAAGAATATGGTAATGTACTTAAATAATCAAGTGGAATATTATCATGTAGAGCCCTGGACATAGATCCATCATCGTCAGTAGTTGGTGATAGTGAAACGGATTCTCCTATTGGTTAATCTAGAGCGTATATTGTTGAATATTTGGGGTTTCTCCTTGCCGAAAATAGGAGGATTAGAGTGAAACTTCGGTTGTAGACTCAAGATATGTTTAAGAGAATGGTGAACAAGCCCATGGCTCAGTGTGATGGAGCATGAATGAGTTCATGGCTCAGGGACCATGGTGAACTAGCCCATGGCTCAGATTTACTAGCGTCGGGACCTATACCACGGTGGGCTAGAGAATGGGTAGCCTATGGGAGTGACACGATTTTACCGTGTGTATAATGCAAATGTACGCGTCAATGTAGTATAGGCCCTTGTGAGGCCCGAGTCGAACTCAGGGACACTAAATTATCGGTAGACTACTACTAACTACTCGCAATCAGCTAGACCAATTAATGGGCCTTGTGAGCCATTATTTTATTGTTGCCTAGTGAGAGGTGATAAGAAGTTGAATATGCTTGGTGAACTATGTGAGATGCTTGTGTAACAAGTATCATGACTACCTTGGTCAGATGACCTGGAGGTATTAGTTATCTAATAAGTGATAACCATGTTCAATGATGAACTAAGGTTTGAATACCCAGATCCAGTAAACATGATGATGATATTGATGAGGGTGTGAATTCCTAGTGATGAGATAAGGGATTGAGATCCCAATGTTCTATAAAGTTTTGAAAAGCACTTGATAGAAGTATTATATGTTTCTTTGTAGCATTTGTCATAATAATTCCTACTTGAAAACTTGATTGATGCTAAACGAATATGGTAATGTACTTAAATAATCAAGTGGAATATTATCATGTAGAGCCCTGGCCATAGATCCATCATCGTCAGTAGCTGGTGATGGTGAAATGGATTCTCCTGCTGGTTAATCTGAAACGTATATTATTGAATATGCATGGTTTCTCCTAGCCGAAAATAGGAGCATTAGAGTGAAACTTTGGTTGTTGACTCAAGATATGTTTAAGAGCATGGTGAACAGGCCCATGGCTCAGTGTGATGGAGCATGAATGCGTTCATGGCTCAAGGATCACAGTGAACTAGCTCGTGGCTCAGATTTACTAGCGTCGGGACCTGTACCAAGGTAGGCTAGAGAATGGGTAGCCTATGGGAGCTAACCCGGTGACTGAGGTTACTTAAGCAAGAGACTGTGGTCCTACTTGTGGTCTCGCACTAACCGAGACAAATGAGATTGAGGAGTATGGCTCTTCCTTTGATCTTGTATGGCACCGACTTTGGGTTTTGCAACCGAAGGTTGGATTTGAGCGATACAGATCACTTACTCAGGGCATAAGAATGATTGTAAAATGTAATCAGTCGTGTAGCATATTTGCTTAAGGGAAAATTACGGAAATCATTGGTTGATGTTACATTGCTTATTGTATCCTAAAGTGGATAAATATTATACATGTTCTTCATATTCCTTATTAAAATGAATAGATGAATTACTACTTTATCATTTATAGTTGTAATGCTTTAAAAGATGATATTGCTCTATTATGCTTAATAATGATTAAATCTTGTTGTTCAATAGAGATTCCTCTGCTAAGTTTATTAATGTTTATCTATAATAATAATATTTATGGTGGAGAGTTATATCTCTCGCAGGGACATGGGTCTCACTCCGTTGGTCACCAACATTTTTAGGTGGACGCGAACGAGGAGGCAGGAACCATACACCAGGGGAAGGACAACAACATCAAGGATAGAAGTGATATCTCAGGTGGAGACACTGACTGTCGTGTCTTGTAGTCATGAGTCTTATGTGTCGTCTCTGTACTCTCAGGTCCTTGGAGTTAGTAGTTAGTGCTTTTATGATCAGTCTGAGATTTTGGCATTGAATGCCTAAAAGTTTTATGTTTCTTATGTGTAGATTTAACATAGCAAATGTTGTATGTAATCCTCGAGAAAAGAAGGTACATGGTATGTACTTTGTGGACCAGAATGTACATATAATATTTTGGTTCTTGTTATAAGAGTTTCTTGGAATTGTATCTCTTTGCAAAAAGATTTTAATTTTTAGTGATTTTCAGTAATCTGCTGCTAATGTTTTCTTCCACATTAATTGTAATGATTTGTTTACCGATTTGGTGAACTGTCGTCACAAATTAAGTGGTATTAGAGCTCTAGGTTCGCTGAGTCTACAGATACATAGGATTAAGGTCGTTGAGTCTGTTCTAGTGTCTTCCAGTTTATATGATAGTGACTTCTGCTCTCAGGAGAAGAAGTAAAGCTTGAAGATGGTTGGATCACATGAAGAACATGTTGTTGAAAGCAGTGTTGCTGCACTAGGAGGAGGTGCAAGGGATCAAGATAGAGAAGAACTAGTACCTGAACATCCCCAGCTTGACCAAGCTACACTAGAAAACCTAGCTTTCCATGCTTTGTGTGGGCAGTTCATGGAGACTATGACACATATGGCAGATAGGATGCCACCACCTGCACCTAGGGCACCAGCTCACAATGAGGGACATGGAGTTGGCAAGACTTTTGAATGGCTTCGACGGGTAGGAGCCATTGATTATGATGGTACAACTGACCCAACAGACATGGACTTGTGGCTGACTAAGCTGGAAAAGGCCTTCAGAATTGTTAATATCCCAGAAGCTGAGAAGTTTAGACATGCGGTGTACCTGTTGAAGGGGAGTGGTAGCCATTCGTGGGCCATAGAAGAAGGCAAAAGGCCAGGTGTTGAAGTTTTATGGGAAGAATTACGAAGTGAATACGTTAGTAGATATTTTCCCAAGACTTACCTGGACGAGAAGATCTCCCAGTTTGAGTGGATAAGGCAAGGACAAATGAACATTAGTGAGTATGAAGCTAAGTTTATGGAGCTTCTACGATTTTTTCCGCACATGGCTGCTACAGATGAGGAGAGGATTCGACGTTTCGAGAAGGGTTTGAACGCTTATTTGACCACACTAGTATCTGCTTTAGAGAATAGATAGACGTTTTCCACCTTTGTGGAGTCAGTTAGATGGATAGAAAGATCCGTGACTGAGAAATGTCAAGCCAACAGTAAGAAGGTGTATACCCAATTCCAGGGACAAAAGTATGAAAGTTTTAAGAAACCAAGGTTTACTACACCAACAGCACCACTGAGGTTTAATACTCAGATGCAGTGGACATCCAGCAAGGGTAGAGGTCGTAGTTTACCACTAGAGGGAGCCCATAGCTCAGCATCAATGTCAGTAACAAGATCGTCTAGACCACAACAGGAGAACAAAGTTTATTATAAATGTGGGAAGATGGGACATCTGATGAAAGATTGTCTAGTTAACCACCAAGGAAGAGTCAACAAGGCTCTCAAAGGCAATAGTTTAGCAGTGGCACACGAGGATGTGGACAGGATTCCCATGCTGGTTCATCTACATCCAACAACAGGGCGAGTGGTCGACAACCAGTAATGGCAAGATTCTATGCTATGAATCAGTCGGAAGTAGTGGTCAACCCACGAGTCGTGACAGGTCATATGGAATTATTTCATTCTGATATGTCTTCATCCTACTTTGTATATGTTTTGATTGATCCAGGTGCTACGCATTCCTTTATCACTCTAGAAGTGATTCATGACTGCAATATGACTGTCAGTCATAGTGCAGATAACTTGTTATTAGAAACTTTGTTAATTGGATCTATAGTGTTGTGGGAGGTATGTTCTCCCTGTGTTCTTTCTTTCTCAGAAAATAGCATTCAGGTGGATCTTATACCACTTGAGATGCATGGGTTCGACATAATCCTTGGGATGGACACCCTAGAAAAGTATAAGGTTGTCTTGGATTGCGGTTCCAAGCAAGCTATGTTCACCGACAATGGTGTTGCATGGATCTTTCAGGGGGATAGAAAGATTCTTCCAACCTATCTAGTGTCTTCTATGGCGGCTGAGAAGTTGATGAGACAAGCATGCTTCGCATTCTTGGCACATGTGGTAGATACCAGGGCAGAGAGTCCTAATTTTTCTGAAGTTCTGATTGTTAGGGAGTTTGAGGATGTGTTTCCTGAGGAACTTCTAGGTGTTCCTCCACCCTGAGAGATTGAATTTGAGATTAATCTAATCTCGGGTACACAACCAATAGCTCAAACACCTTATAGAATGGCACCTGTTGAGATGGCAAAACTCAAGAAACATTTGTAGGAGTTGCTTGAAAAGGGTTTTATTCGACCAAGTACTTCACCATGGGTTGCTCTGGTTCTCTTTGTGAAAATGAAGGATGGGTCTATGCAATTATGCATCAACTGTAGACAGCTAAACAAAGTAACCATCAAGAATAAATATCTTCTGCCAAGGATAGATGACCTGTTTGACCAGTTGCGTGGTGCGACTATCTTTTCTAAAATAGATATGAGGTCAGGATACCATTAGTTACGCATCAAGGAGAGTGACATACCTAAATCATCCTTCAGGACAAGGTATGGTCACTATGAGTGTTGGTATGTATGCCCTGAGAGCCAATCATGGGATGATTGGTGGGATACATTAAGATTGATTTGATAAACATCAAAGGCAAGCTTCCAATTCATTCTGGTTCAGTCATATGAGATAGTGATAGAACATATTGAATGTCTAGAGAATGACAGTACTCAATGATGTATGCTTTTAGGTTGAGGACATAAATGATGAGATCATACAGATGCTAAGAGTTTGTACATTCTTGTTATGTCCCTAGTCGGATGTCATTGTTGAAGGTAGATAGACAGCAATGACACACAAGACTAGATTGTGATGTTGGTTGATGATAGAATCTCATTAGTCATGATATATAGATATCAAACCAAACACATAGGTACTTGTTAGAGAACAAATGTACTGGACAGACCCACCGTGAGTTTGACACATGGAACCATGACATGGTAGTCATAGTCAGTACTCATAGTGATGGTGGTGAGTGTGATTCTTTGACCTAAAATCACTACACTCAAAACATGTCGTTGGGCACACTTTGACATCATCAAACGCAGTCCTGAAACATGGGTTGTTATAAAGGTGATGATTGGGTGGCTTTGACACATGGGACTTTTGAGGGGTGAGTGATAGATATGGGATTTGTCCCTCCTGAGGGAGTTTGATATCCATGGCCACTTGATGAGTAGGATTGAGAAAGGCGTGCACACATGTGTGAATAAGTATGTGATATTGATGTCATACATATCTCTACCAATCTACTCTGAGATCAAGAAAGTGAATGAACGTTGATAGGATGACTGTTCCATGCCTTGAGTTCATTCGGGATATCCGTGACAAAGGAATTATACATTCACTGTAACACCATTCACGGATTGTAGGATTGAAAGTTGTTCTCCAACTTTCTATTTCACTTGGGTAGCACTGATGTGTGACTAGGCACCGCTCTTTGCTTGTGAAGTCATAAGTGCTATGGACTTTCACTACCAACGTGAAATGGACCTGTAGGGTCACACACATAGGATTTAACCTGGAAGAGGAGTTTTGTCCACAAACAATGTTTAGATTGATTACTAAAGGAGTTTAGTAGTTCAATTAAACACTCAATCAATTGATAGCTCAGTATCATAATGTTCAAGGTGTTGGACTTATTGATTAGAGTATTAGATTGATTGAAACTGCAATTGACTATTTCTGCACAATCTACACTCCCAACCAATCGGCTCGTGTGATGAACCGATCGGCTGAGCTAGGTGAACCGATCGGCTCAGATGGTGAGTCGATCGGCTCATGGACAGGGTGAAACGATTGCTTCAAGTGTTGAAATGATCGTTCAACTGGTCCAACCGAGCAAGTTGGGAAAGTAGGATTGGTGAGAAATTTCCTTTCGTTTCACTTGCCCAAATTGATTGGAACACGGATTGGTATTTGATACCAATTAGAAACAAAAGAGGAAAAGTCAATCGGGAACTGACCAGGACCACGAACCGACTGGTTCAGAAGTGGACCGACCGTTTCATGGGTCCCAACTGATCGGTTGAGGTGTCAACCGACCGGCTCAAGTCCCCAACCGACCGTTTTAGAAATGAAACAATCGGTTCAGGTTGCGAGTTGGTTGTCTTTGTGGAAAATCTCGAACCCTTCTACTCCTGATTTTAGTCCCGCATTGCCCGGGATAGAGAACCATGTCCCATGATCCTCCTATATATAGGGGTATTGGGGGCTTCTCAAAGTACAACCCAGTGCAACCAGTTGCTCTGTGAAGTTTTTGTTCTCTCTGGTTTTGGTAACTGAGAGAGAGCCCGAGTAAGTGCTACCTGATAAGGGAGGCACAGCAAGGGAAAGACAACTGCATAAAGCAATTGGTGGCAGGAGAGTGTGTCAGTGACTAGTACGCTAATAGGAGGGTGTGACTCCTTCCAATTCCTTGTGAGACAAGGAGATTGGAGTTCCAGGTGGTCCGTGTGGACTACTTCAGAGGCAGGATATTTTTGCTGCTCGGAGGACAATTGTCAATCCCGACAGTCCCGGTGAGACCAGGAGTCGTCAGTCCCGGTGTGACCAGGAGCTACACAGACACCGTCCAAGACCGGAGGTGAAGACCGTGCAAGCCATGAGGTATTGTCGTCGAGCAAGCCTCGGGACAAGGTATGATTCCACAAACCATCCTTTCCTATTGTATAGACGTTGACGTGTTTCCTTGTTCTGGGTTTGGGGAGGAGAAACTTTTTGTTTCCGTTGCCTTCTCTGCCTCCCCTAAAACCCAAATTCTGCCGCTCGGAGGACAGCTATCAATCCCGACAGTCCCGGTGAGACCAGGAGTTGTTAGTCTCGGTGCGAACAGGAGCTGCACAGACACCGTCCAAGACCGGAGGTGAAGACCGCGCAAGCCGTGAGGTATTGTCACTGAGCAAGCCTCAGGACAAGGTATGATTCCACAAACCATCTTTTCCTATTGTATAGACGTTGACGCGTTTCCTTGTTCTGGGTTTGGGGAGGAGAAATTTTTTTTCGGCTGCCTTCTCTGCCTCCCCTAAAACCCAACAGTGGTATCAGAGCCACATCAACTACTCTATACTTTAGGATTATTGATATGATCGATTTTGGTTTGTTGCCTTTATTTATTGCATACGATGCGAATAAAATTGGCTTTATGCATGTCCAATCCTAAATCCACAAATCCCAAAATACATATATGATATGTAATATTAATGCACTCGATACGCGTCGCCCTTAAACGAGTTTTGTGGTGAATGTATAGTGTGGTTATGGCCAATAAACCCTATCTGTGTATGGTTGTATGTGGTTTCTTGCATATCGGTCTGTGCATCGATTCCCTTTCTCCTATTCCTGATGTAACTCGAAATAATTCGAGATTTCTTTCCTACCTTTGCTCCCCTCGAATGTAACTCGAGGTTTCTCCTTTTTACAATGTAAAATAGGATAGAATTTTATTTCCTATTATGTCAAAGAACGGAGGACATCCTGACGACAGCTGAGACGATCGGTTCAAGGCATGAACTGATCGGTTGACGTTCCAGATGATCGATTTAAGGAGTGAGTTGATCGGTTGATGACCGGTTCGAGGAGCGAGATGAGCAGGTGGCGACCATGATGAGATGCACGATGACCAGGCGAACCGATCGGTTGGAGGAGCCAACCGATCGGCTGGTGGCACCCAGTCGACCAGCCTGATGGCGAGCCGGTCAGTCATGTGATGAGTTGATCAAACCCAGAAAGGCAAAGCACAGAGTTCATCTTGTACAGGTTGCATGTGATGTAGACCTAGATGACCGTGATTCCTCTTGGCTCGAGGGATCACATTAGGATGGCCATAATCATCACTTTTATCGTTTCACATGTTTTCTGTGGGATATATCATGTATATGATACATACTATATATTGTGGTGATTGGATATGTATATGTATATAAAACCAAATCCCTCATTAAATATTAAGTTTTAGATGCCTTCCAAATGTGACACACGTGAAAAGCTTGATCGACCAAGTGTGGGCATGCTCAAGCGTGGTGCATCATCTATCTCGTGGAAGTGTGAAGGATGGATATGTGGGTCTGCCCAAGCAGGGTGCATATTCATCGTGTTGGCTTTGGGTCGGACTTAACAAGGTGACCTAGATAGGATCTAGCACCTTGAGGCATAGAGATGATCATGGCAATGAGTTGCATATGACATCTTATCAAGAGTTGCATATGATGCAATTGGCAAGAGTTGCCTACCTGAGAGATCTAAGTTGTGGGTGACAGCCCTAGCTGGTCCATGACTTAGAGGATTTTAGGATCTTGCCCACTAGAAGGTTGTACGCTGCAATCTTCCGAATTGATGGTGAGGGCTATCCATTTGAACTAAAATATTAGGAGCGATAATTAATTAAAGGCCTAATTATATCGTCAACTTTTCAAATCAATCAAATAAGTCAAAAATGAGTTTTTGGACTAAAATTGCATATATTTCCTTTTGTACAATAAATGGTTGATCAACAATAATCACTTATTTGAGATCAGTCTTTGAGACCAACAAATTAAATGGGAATAATTCCACGATTGGTTAGGACGACGAGAAGTGTTCTCAATCAAAGAGTGAAAGCTCTAAGTCCTAGTTATACCAGAACCAGATGAACTCGATCCCACCACATCAATGGCTGAAAGTATGCTTATGGAAGCATACCGAGGAAGACATTGATGAGGAGTGCTTGATGTTGTGTTCTCTGAACTATGAGTTGTAGAGACAACATGAGACATATGATGTCTCCAAGACATTGTCCTAGTATGTCATGACAAAAGGAGATCCAGTAAGGTATTCATACACTCAATATGATTGGGTATGAGGAAAGACCTGACTAAGAAGGATTCCCTCTGAACCAAGAGTTGGCTATTGGTATGATACTGCAAATGTTGCGAGAATCATACATTTCATGATAAACTAAAACATGAACAACTTTGACAAGCGTTGACAAAGTTGTTGGACATATTGAGGCAAACATGAAGAAATACTAACCCTAATCTTTGATGAGATCAATGAAAGGAAAGTCTTAAGGGTAAGGGCAAGGGAAAAGCAAAGAAATGTTCTGATGCTAGCCAGCAGCCCAAGCCGTCTTCAACCTCAAGGCACATGGGGAAAGGGTGTACGAGGGAATTTCCCTCTATATCTGGAAGAACAAAAGAAGATGAAGGAGGGGATGGAGATCTCCACCTAAGGTATCATGAAATGAACCGCTTCTTTATCTGAGGTATATGATACCAAGATATGGATATGTCATATATGATATGCAATATCCACAAAGAAGTGATGGCCTTTGTGAAAGGACCAAGAAAGGAGTACCCATCGTTGGAGCAAGTGTTCCTACCATAGATAGGAGTACCTTTCAGTTTATTTCAGCCTAAAGGGCACGAAATAGAGTTGAGAACTGCTATTTCATATTTTCCAATAGATAGAAACACTTTATTTTTGCATGTTATATGACAATGATGGCAATCAATAAAGAGATGTTTCAATTTCTAAAGATATGATCTTTATGGCAATGCCTTGTTTATCTTGTGGTATTTGATATGCATAAGATAAAATGATACCTAAAAGTTATAGATAACTCAAACAATCAAATTAGCATCAATCATGAGAAATTCATTTCTAGTTTCCATGTGATGGATAAATCTAGACTCTTTTGGTTAGAGAACCAGTAAGAGACATGAATATCTTAGACATGATTAATAAATATTCACTAATGGTAGTGGGAGAATGATTATCCTATTAGGTATAATACATGTGATGTATTTACATACCTATTGGAACAAATGCTAATACTTCAAATGGTGTTTAGAGAAATATCAATATGAATATCTTGAAGTGTTAAAGATTATCATAGATGAAGTGCAAAATTGGTAAAGTGTTAATTCTTGATGAGATCAATGAATGAAATACTTGGACCAAATGTTTGAGATCCTTATGAGTGATTATGATAGTGTATCATAGTGAACTCATGATTAAGGCATGGTGATGTCTAAATCAAGAAGGAATCATACTCTAAGGAGTTAGAGAATGATTATCAAATAACTTAATTCTTCTTAATAAAAGAATACCCCACACTAATAAAGGACATTAAGAATCACAAGGAGTTTTAAGTTCTTATATCCTTGACGGATGCACCTCGTTTATCTATGTAATGAGTTGTTCATGTGATGAGTCAACTATCTAGATGAATATGAGGAACCGAATTTTGAGTTATGGTTTATGACCATTACATCCTAAATGACATCCATGTGAACCATAAGGTATGACCTTGATGGTAGCACCCATTGGATGAAATCCATAAGTGCAAATGAATCTTAAGTGTTAAGATACATGGATAACATTTTGAGAAGGATGATGCTTGTTGATTTCAACTTAATGACTAAGACATTTGGCATATGGATACTAAAATTGCATTCCTATGAGGAATAAAACAAGGATGTGTACGTGACACGACCTATAAGGTTTATGAATCCACTAATGCAAATGAAGTCTATAAGTTACAATGGACTAATCAATGTGATTGATTGAGTACAAGCAACTCAGAATTGGATCTTTACTTTGATGATATAGTCAAAGGGGTTTGACTGATATGTCAAAGATAAAGAAGGATCTGTGATTTAGTGGGAGCGTATTCACATTCCACATGTTGATGTGAAATGGAAATGTTCTAGAATGGAAATCCAAAAGTGGAAATTATCTTTAAGGAAGATAGAGATGTTTCCTATGTGATAGGAATAGAGATCTATAGAGATAGTTCTCGAAAACCTCTTGACCTGGAAAATAGAAAGCATACATTGGCAATCTGTACTGAAGGGTTCAGTATGCACAGATTCAGTGGGAGAAAACTTGTCCATGTTACATGGAGTTAGTATCTCAAGGCCAAGTGTCCAATTCTTATGAAGAATGGGAACACTAAGAATAGATATGGATCTATCATTTATGTAATCATCCCATTATCTTGTATGTATCAACATGGCAAGAACAAAATGCATTCATCATCTTGTATGTAGGACATGGCAATATGATGTGCTCATCCTGATAACTCGTATGTGGGACATGACGAGTGGATGTCTGTCTACTTCTAGTAAGGGTTATTGGAATACCATGAGAACTTAATAAGTACTTGAGAAGTACTAGTTCTATGGAGACAAGGAAGAGTTCAATGTAAAGAGTTACATTGATGTGAACTTCTGAAAGGACAGAAAATTAATCGCAAAATATATATAGGATATATAAAAGTGAAAGTTTGTTGATAATTGGAAGTGTTCCAATAAAACCATTTAAAAGTAAATTCCGAGTATCTATGTGTTGGAGAACAACAGTGGATACTATATGGATCTGAGAGTTCATGAGATGAACTTATATATATTCCGCTCATTGATGACAAGTATGGAATCCTTGATCATGCAATGTGGCTAAAGGTTAGCAAAGGAATACTAGATCGAATATTACGTCAACTCTATCTCATATGTGTGACGTACAATGAAGAGATGAGAGACATGCAATTTATACTGACTTTGGCAAGGTGTTGCCATAACTCACTATGTTTGCACTAGAGCACAGTAACATGTGGGACATGTTTGAAGATCACTATGAATATGATTCAAGGGTGATTGGCTCACAGTACAAGTGGGAGTCTATTGGTATGTATGCCCTGAGAGCCAATCATGGGATGATTGGTGGGATACATTAAGATTGATTTGATAAACATCAAAGGCAAGCTTCCAATTCTTTCTGGTTCAGTCATATGAGATAGTGATAGAACAGATTGAATGTCTAGATAATGACAGTACTCAATGATGTATGCTTTTAGGTTGAGGACCTGAACGATGAGATCATACAGATGCTAAGAGTTTGTACATTCTTCTTATGTCCCTAGTCAGATGTCATTGTGGAAGGTAGATAGACAGCAATGACACACAAGACTAGATTGTGGTGTTGGTTGATGACAGAATCTCATTAGTCATGATATAGAGATATCAAACCAAACACATAGGTACTTGTTAGAGAACAAATGTACCAGACAGACCCACCATGAGTTTGACACATGGAACCATGACATGGTAGTCACAGTCAGTACTCACAGTGATGGTGGTGAGTGTGATTCTTTGACCTGAAATCACTACACTCAAAACATGTCATTGGGCACACTTTGACATCATCAAACGCAGTCTTGAAACATGGGTTGTTATAAAGGTGATGATTGGGTGGCTTTGACACATGGGGCTTTTGAGGGGTGAGTGATAGATATGGGATTTGTCCCTCCTGAGGGAGTTTGATATCCATGGCCACTTGATGAGTAGGATTGAGAAAGGCGTGCACGCATGTGTGAATTAGTATGTGATATTGATGTCATACATATCTCTTCCAATCTACTCTGAGATCACGAAAGTGAATGAACATTGATAGGATGACAGTGAATGCCTCGAGTTCATTCGGGATATCAGTGACAAAGGAATTATACATTCACTGTAACACCATTCACGAATTGTAGGATTGAAAGTTGTTCTCCAACTTTCTATTTCACTTGGGTAGCACTGATGTGTGACTGGGCACCGCTCTTTGCTTGTGAAGTCATAAGTGTTATGGACTTTCACTACCAACGTGAAATGGACCTGTAGGGCCACACACATAGGATTTAACCTGGAAGAGGAGTTTTGTCGACAAACAATGTTTAGATTGATTACTAAAGGATTTTAGTAGTTCAATTAAACACTTAATCAATTGATAGCTCAGTATCATAATGTTCAAGGTGTTGGACTGATTGATTAGAGTATCGGATTGATTGAAACTGCAATTGATTGTTTCTGCACAATCTACACTCCCAACCGATCGGCTCATGTGATGAACCGATTAGTTGAGCTTGGTGAACCGATCAGCTCAGATGGTGAGTCGATCGGCTCATGGACAGGGTGAAATGATTGCTTCAAGTGTTGAAACGATCGTTCAACTGGTCCAACCGAGCAAGTTGGGAAAGTAGGATTGGTGAGAAATTTCCTTTCGTTTCACTTGCCCAATTTGATTGGAACAAGGATTGGTATTTGATACCAATTAAAAACAAAAGAGGAAAAGTCAATCGGGAACTGACCATGACCACAAACTGACTGGTTTAGAAGTGAATCGACCATTTCATGGGTCCCAACCTATCAGTTGAGGTGTCAACCGACCGGCTCAGGTCCCCAACCGACCGTTTTAGAAATGAAACGATCGGTTCAGGTTGTGAGTTGGTTGTTTTTGTGGAAAATCTTGAACCCTTCTACTCCTGCTTTTAGTCATGCATTGCCCAGGATAGAGAACCATGTCCCATGACCCTCCTATATATAGGGGTATTGGGGGATTCTCAAAGTACAACCCAGTGCAACCAGTTGCTTTGTGAAGTTGTCGTTCTCTCTGGTTTTGGTAACCGAGAGAGAGCCCGAGCAAGTGCTACCCGATAAGGGAGGCACAACAAGGGAAAGACAACTACAGAAAGAAATTGGTGGCAGGAGAGTGTTTCAGTGACTAGTATGCTAACAGGAGGGTGTGACTCCTTCCAATTCCTTGTGAGACAAGGAGATTGGAGTTCCAGGTGTTCCATGTGGATTACTTCAGAGGCGGGAGATTTCTGCCGCTCAGAGGACAGCTGTCAATCCCGACAGTTCCAGTGAGACCAGGAGTCGTCAGTCCCAGTGCGACCAGGAGCTGCACAGACACCATCCAAGACCGAAGGTGAAGACCGCACAAGCCGCGAGGTATTGTCTCTGAGCAAGCCTCGGGACAAGGTATGATTCCACAAACCATCTTTTCCTATTGTATAGACGTTGACGCATTTCCTTGTTCTGGGTTTGGGGAGGAGAAATTTTTTGTTTCTGCTTCCTTCTCTTCCTCCCCTAAAACCCAACAATGAGTTCATAGTTATGTCGTTTGGACTAACTAATGCACCAGCTGCATTCATGGAACTCATGAGCAGAATGTTCCGGCCATTCCTTGATCAATTCATAGTAATCTTTATAGATGACATCCTGATTTACAGTAGAGATGCTTGACAACATGAGCAACACCTCTGTCAGGCACTGACTTTACTGAGAAAGCACAAGCTATATGCAAAATTTAGTAAGTGTGAGTTCTGGTTATCAAAAGTGTTTTTCCTAGGACACGTAATATCTACCTCAGGTATCCGTGTTGATCCTAAAAAGGTAGAACCTATCTTGGAGTGGGAACAGCCAAAGTCACCAACAGAGATACGTAGTTTTCTAGGACTGGTAGGCTACTATAGGAGGTTCATTAAGAACTTTAGTTCTGTAGCATTACCCCTAACTAGGTTAACCAGGAAGGAGGTTCCTTTTGTTTGGAATGACAAGTGTCAACATTCTTTCCAGTTGTTGAAAGAAAGGTTGACCAGTGCACCTGTGTTAGTGTTACCTGAGCAGGGAAAGGGGTATATTGTTTTCTGTGATGCTTCTAAGAACGGTCTAGGATGTGTGTTGATGCAGGATAAACACGTGATTTCTTTTGCTTCTTGAAAGCTTAATAAACACGAGGAAAAATATCCAACACATGATCTAGAATTAGCTGTAGTGGTTCATGCGTTGAAGATCTGGAGACATTATCTCTATGGAGAGACATTCTAGATTTTAATGGACCATAAGAACCTAAAATACATCTTTTCACAACATGAGTTGAACATGAGACAATGTCGCTGGATGGAGTTAATCAAGGACTATGATTGTATAATTGATTATCATCCAGGAAAGGCTAATGTAGTGGCTGATGCACTAAGTAGAAAATCATCATCACCAAACATAGACACAGCACACTTGAACTCTTTAGTGTGCTTTAAATGAGACATGCTTGTCTCTTTGAGATAAAACAATGTACAACTTAAAGTGTCCTTGTTAGCTGGACTATTAGCTGAGATGCACATAAAACCTACTCTGAAACAACAGATCAAAGAGGCGCAACAAGCTGATACTGTGATTTAGCAGATCAGGTCAGAGTATGGTAGTGAGAAACGAGATGGTTTTCATGATTCAGATGATGAGGTAGTCTGTTACCATGGTAGGATGGTAGTACCTAATACCATTGACTTAAAGAAGTTAGTCATGGAGGAAGCTCATTCATCCATGTATGCAATGCATCCATGGAGCACCAAAATGTATCACAACTTGAAAGATATGTATTGGTGGCCTGGTTTGAAGAACGATGTAGCTGAGTTTTTTGTGCGGTGTCCAGTGTGTCAGTAGGTTAAAGCTGAATATTCAGAAGCCCACAGGAACAGTACCACCTTTACCTATACCTCAGTGGAAATGGGATCATCTGACCATGGACTTTGTGGTTGGTTTACCCAGAACAACCAAAAGTCACGATTCCATTTGGGTGATAGTTGATAGGTTGACTAAGTCGGCACATTTTCTTCCTATTAAAACAACCTATACTACTGAGAAACTTGCACAGATCTATATAGATGAGATAGTGTGTTTACACGGGGTACCAGCTACAATTGTTTCTGATAGAGGTCCCCAGTTCATGAGTCGTTTTTGGGAACGACTACATAAAGCTTTGGGTACGTAGTTAAGGTTTAATACCACCTTTCACCCACAGACAGATGGACAATCTGAGAGGACTATACAAACTTTGGAGGATTTTCTTAGGGCATGTGTCCTTTAGTTTGTAGGAAGTTGGGATATACACTTGAGCCTAATAGAATTCACTTAGAACAATAGTTATCAGCACAGTATTGATATGGCACCATATGAAGCATTATATGATAGACGTTGTAGATCTCCATTATGCTGGTATGAAATTGGGGAATACCAACTTTTGGGTCCTGAATTAGTGCAACAGACAACTGAACAGATTAAAGTAATACAACAACAGCTAAAGGTTGCACAGGATAGACAGAAGTCATACACTGATAAACGGCGAAGACCTTTAGAATTCCAAGTTGGAGACAGAGTATATCTCAAAGTCTCACCTTAGAAAGGTGTTCTTAGATTTGGAAAGAAGGGTAAGTTAGCTCCTAGATTTATGGGGCCTTATCCAATCATTGAACAGATTGGAAAGGTAGCCTATAAGTTGGAGTTGCCACCTGAACTATATAGATTGCATATAGTATTCCATATATCCATGCTGAGAAAGTGTCATCCTGATACAGAGTTAGTATTGCAACCTGTGGAGGTAGAGTTAAATGAAGATATGTCCTATGTAGAGGGACCAGTATTGATTCTTGACAGAAGAATCAAAAAGTTGAAAAAGAAAGACATAGTTCATGTGAAAGTTCTTACGAATCATCGTGGTGTTGAAGAAGCTACGTGGGAGCTGGAGGAAGAGATCAGGAGGAAGTACCCTTCTCTTTTCTCTTGATGATTTTGGGGACGAAATCCATGTTAGGGGTGGATAATTGTAACATCCCTGACCTGGGTTATGCCTTAACCTTAGAAGTTTTTCTTAAGTAAGCTATTTAGATTCTTGTCTTTACCTTTTGAAAATTAATTAAAACTAAAGGAGAGCTTATGTTTCAATTTAGGTCCTATTTGAATAGTGTTGAAACAATATTTTACATGTTTTGGACTAAAGTGCAATTTACCCAATTTAAGGGGTTACCTTGCAAATGTTATATGATAAATGTTTCCCAAGTGTTATAGCATCATAAGAATGAGAATGATGCTGAGATATGGCTTTTGGAAGCCTAAGTTCTAAGAAGGAGCTTGTTTGAGTAATATATGTACATTGAATGCTAGTTTTGGTGTAATTTGCAAATTACCCAAAATCTAGGGTTGAATATGTAAAATACCACTTCAAAAGTGTCCCTACTGTTTCTTGGTATCATTTAGAGAAAATAAAAAGAATGGGGAGTTTTGTTTGAACTACTTTTGAGGAGAGATAATCTTGATAATAAAATAATCAAGATTTAAGCATAATTGAAACCCTAATTTATTTTGTAGCAAAAATAAATATATTAATTGAAGTTCAAATAATATTGTGGGAGGACGTCCAAATTCCTTGATTGGAACCGAAATATCCTAAGTAGGTGAAGAAATCCACTCACATTTGTTAATTAAAAAGTAATGTCCACTAAAAATGGATAATAGTATTATAATGATTAAGGTGCTTAAGTGGTTGCTTTTAATTCAAGGATAAATGAAAGGAAATTGAGGAAAAAGGAATATGGCTTCGAAGGCAAGGAAGGGAGGGATCATGTGGCAAGAAAGTGGATGAATTTTCTTCTACTTTCTATCTCCTAGAAAATCAATTATATGTACTCAATTTTCTCCTTACTTGAAAGGCTATTTTTGCAAACCACTTTCTTCCCTTGCTTTGGATGACAACCAAGGAGCTTAGGAGTAGGATAAAAACGTTCCCCAAGCTGAAGGTAAGTTCCATGATCATCTTAAACCTTGGATTGATGGTTGAAATCGGATTTTAACATTCATTTTCTTCTCTCTTCCATCCAATGCTCAACCTTGGTTATCTTTTGCATCCAAAAAGTTGGAAATGAACCTTGGATAGTTGAAGGAGCTTATTTCACCATTATAGATGAGAAGCTTGAAGCTTTTAATCTACTTTGAAGGTGGGTTATATAACTTGAACCCATCAATGTTATTATTGATTTCAATTTCTCATCATATGTTGATCTTTTATCTTTCTTCTTGAATAATTAATTAATTCATTATATATATGACAGTAGAATTCAGAGGTCTGAAGCTTGATGATGATGACATCATCTTAGCACACACCTCAATAATATCAAAAGAAAATGGTTTTAATGTTGTTGGTCAAACAGTTTCAAACCGTTAGAGACCAAACGGTTTCAAACCGTTTGGTGACCAAACGGTTTCAAAACTGTTAGAGGTCAAACGGTTTCAAACTGTTACATGCTAAATGGTTTCAAGAATGTGTAAAGGTCTAATGATTTCAACCTAATCTAGTGCACATGGTCTCAACCTTGGATGGAAAAACGATTTCAAAATGTTTAGAATTCAATAGGTTTCAAAACCCTAGATCAATTGATGTCAAAAAACTAATTTAGGTTCAAACAGTTTCAACTCTGAATTGACCAAATGGTCTCAAACCGTTTAAGGATATAGAGACCAAGACTTTTTGATGGTCTAAACAGTGTCAAACCATTTGAGGGATTAGGATTAAACGATCTTCAAGACCGTTTAAGGTCTAACAGTCTTCAAATCATTTAAGGATATAGAGACCAAGATTGTTTGATGGTCTAAACAGTCTCAAATCATTTGAGAGATTAGGATTAAATGATCTTCAAGACCGTTTAAGGTCTAACGGTCTTCAAACCATTTAAGGATATAGAGACCAAGACCGTTTTATGGTCTAAACGGTCTCAAACCGTTTGAGGGATTAGGATTAAATGATCTTCAAGACCGTTTAAGGTCTAACGGTCTTCAAACCGTTTAAGGATATAGATACCAAGACCGTTTGATGGTCTAAATGGTCTCAAACCGTTTGAAGGTTTAGGACCAGACCATTTGAAGTTCTAAATGGTCCCAAATCGTTTGAAGATTTAGGGCCAAACCGTTTGAAGGTTCAATTGGTCTAAACCGTTTGAAGGTCCAATTGATTTAAACCATGTAAGTACTAATAACCCCATAAGTGGTTGAAGAGTATTTCAAGGTTGATTTCAATGGAAGTACCTCTAAAGTACTGAGGTGATTAGTATAATTAGAGTGATTACCATTTGATGCCTATGAAAGTAATAAATCCAATACATTATGATAAGCATAGGTGCATGTACTTAGTGAAAGGTTAAGTCAACTGAATAAGGTATGATGGTGATGTGTGTTCCTAGTACATGGAACAATGATAAGTATGATTTAATACTTAAATAATGTTATGTACTCCAAGATATGTGGAAGCACTGACTTAGGGTCTGGATTAATGAGGTAATCATAAACCCTTAATCAATGGAGAATGAGAAACCCAAACCCTAATATAGGGTGATGTTATGTGAAACCCTAATATATGGTGATGTTATGTGAAATCCTAATATAGGGTGATGTTATGTGAAACCCTAATATAGGGTGATGTTATGTGAAATCCTAATTGATAAAGATGGGAAACCCTAACCCTAATGAGGGAATAGTGATGTTATCTTTGTATTGCATAATGTTGATATGTAATTGATATGGTTGTTATCAAGTATACTAACCATGCAGATATCATGAGATGATGAGCATAACCAGGTATGAGCTATGATGTTAATGAGCCTTGTGAGCCATTATTTTATTGTTGCCTAGGGAGAGGTGATAAGAAGTTGAATATACCTGGTGAACTATGTGAGATGCTTGTGTAACAATTATCATGAAAACCTTGGTCAGATGACCTGGAGGTATTAGTTATCTAATAAATGATAACCATGTTCAGTGATGAACTAAGGTTTGAATACCCAGATCTAGTAAACATGATGATGATATTGATGAGGGTGTGAATTCCTAGTGATGAGATAAGGGATTGAGATCCCAATGTTCTATAAAGTTTTGAAAAGCACTTGATAGAAGTATTATATGTTTCTTTGTATCATTTGTCATAATAATTCATGCTTGAAAACTTTATTGATGCTAAAAGAATATGGTAATGTACTTAAATAATCAAGTGGAATATTATCATGTAGAGCCCTGGACATAGATCCATCATCGTCAGTAGTTGGTGATAGTGAAACGGATTCTCCTATTGGTTAATCTGGAGCGTATATTGTTGAATATGTGGGGTTTCTCCTTGCCGAAAATAGGAGGATTAGAGTGCAACTTCGGTTGTAGACTCAAGATATGTTTAAGAGCATGGTGAACAAGCCCATGGCTCAGTGTGATGGAGCATGAATGAGTTCATGGCTCAGGGACCATGGTGAACTAGCCCGTGGCTCAGATTTACTAGCGTCGGGACCTATACCAAGGTGGGCTAGAGAATGGGTAGCCTATGGGAGTGACACGATTTTACCGTGTGTATAACGCAAATGCACGCGTCAATGTAGTATAGGCCCTTGTGAGGCCCGAGTCGAACTCAGGGACACTAAATTATCGGTAGACTACTACTAACTACTCGCAATCAGCTAGACCAATTAAAAGGTTATGAGAGTTGTTATAAAATAAAAGAAAATAAAACAAAACAGAGCAATCGATTAAATGTTTAGTTTAATCAATTCAAATGGAGATCTTTAGGATTGAGGTTTCACCGCGGGTTTTCATTGTATGAATCTCCACTTAGTTAATCAGATTCATGTCTCAATCTGGGTAGTGGCATGTAATCAAAATTGTTCATTGTCATGATACAATTCACTACCTAAGTCTAAGTCGATTCCACCGTCGTAGTAACCTATACCCTAAACTAGGTGCATTTGAATCGACCTCTGGGTTTCCACCATTAACCGTACATCACCTTGTTCAAGGGATTTGTTAATTAATGTGAATTTTGTCTCTTTTCAACCATTATATCTTCTTTCAAAGCAATTAAAAGCATTAGATTATCATTAGGGTGATCAAGAATAATGATATAATTGAGAAAATGAAATCATACCACGGATTTAAGAGACAAATTATGAATTACTATGATAAAAAACGTCATACAATGATTCCCCAGGCTACTCTCGGTCCTAAAGATAAAGGGGATTAGCCCTGCATGTTCATCTCAGAGCAAGACATGATTGAAGAAAGGGGAAACATGGAGAAAAACGTGGATGAATAATGTGAACCCATGAACCGAGAAGATCCAAGCGTTCCTTGGCGTATAGTGCACGATCTATAGCCTTCCGGCGGTGGAGAACATCTTCTTCGGCTCTCGGAACGGTTGGGGCGTGCTTCTGGGCTCTGTTCTTCTCTCCACACCTTCTCGAGATGTGTGTAGCGGCTAATGACATGATAGATCACTCCTAATCACCGTCATTAGGTATTAACATCGAGTTAGGTCACCAAAATATCACAACCGTTGGATTTAGGCTGATCTGAAGCAAACTCTGATCTGACGGTGTCGATGCCATCGACGCGGGTCGATGGTATCGACCCCTTGCGATATTGGCAAGCCTTCTTTCTTTTCTGTCGTCCCGCCTGATGCTGACTCGATACCATCAACGTGGGTCGATGGTATCAACACCCTTAGGCATCAGTTTTATCCTATTTCCGTCACTGAAGCTATAAGTGTCGATAGTATCGACTGACTGATCGCCAGCAACCTGATGGTAACTCGCTACCATTGACTTCCCAATCGATGGTATCGATTCTGTGTTGCTCCTTGTGGTTGCCTGCCTGTGGCTGTGTCGATAGTATCAACTGATGTCGATGGTATCGACAGCTGTAGATATGTGTTTTTCCTAAAATTGCACAACAAAACCAAATCAGCTGAGATAAAACCTATAATTATAATCATTTATGCTCAAAATGATAAAATAAGAGAGATTTGACACTGAGAAGGATCATAGACTAATGTAAGTGAATTATGCAATATTAACCACCAAAGTGACCAATAAGCACATAAAACGCAAGTAAAACAAGTCTATAAATGCGACTCAAAATCATCGCATCAAACTCCCCTAAGCTTGAACATTGCTCGTCCTCGAGAAACAAAACTCTAGAATAGAATTGTGAGGGTCAACTAAAGAACAGATTATCAAAACAGACTGTGCCATATGATCCCCGCCAGCCATTCACATTTCGGCCCTTACTAACCACAGAATGATAATTACCCTAAAGCCGACAATAATCATCCATAAAAGATATCTACCTCAAAATTGATGAACACTATCACATAAGGCAGTTAACATAATAAAATCCTCCGGTCCAGACTCGGTGCATCTTGTGATCTTCTATCTACATTGCTCATCCTAACTACCATCTAAATGGAAGCAGCTCTCCTGGTCTTAATGAGTGAGAAGAAAATCACGGTGGCCTACCAATTCGAGCAATGGATGGATGGAATAGGTGGCTGTGGATGAAATGGAAGCATTATACAGTTTTAACATGCACAAAAACAATAATGACCTAAATGATGCATATGCAAATGAAAATTCCCTAATGCCTACATCTGGGTGGAATGATGCATGCACTATCATTCAATCTCAAGGTGAGATGGAATATCTAAGAAACTACACCATGTGCTTATTCTTCTTAGTATGCAAGAGAGAACAAGTTCCTTTCTCCCTCTCATTCCTACATACTTCTCAATTCTCTTTTCTTCTTCTTTTTTTCAAAACTTTTTTTTTCAATTTTTCAACTATTTTTTCAAGCCCTTATTTTCATAGCTGACAATGAATTATTTGTCAGGCTCACTTATTACTACATAACTTATACATTTGAAGCATTCAGAAGGTATGGAACAAGTTCATCACCTTTAATGTTTCAGAAGACATAAGATGCATGATGTACTATATGCACAAATATGTGAATGTAGCTACAAAATGATAGTTATGCAACTAAATGACACGCACCTATGGATAATGTGCATGTATAACTATTCTATCCTTTTTTTTCACTTTCATGCATAAATATGTGAAAATAGTTACAATGCAAGACCTATCTGCATGGGATGCAATCCAAGAGATGAAAATCGTAATGTGCTTCCATTGCTTATGGTGGAGTATGAAAACAATGGGGTGGATAAATCAAAAGATTAATTGACTGAACCTTTAGAAAATATTATGTGTCCCTCCTTACTAACCTGTGTAGTAATTAAGAGGTTTATCTCTCTTATTTCAAATTAAGGTCTCATTATCATTTGGTCAGTTTAAGCTCAAACAACCAATTCCGTCCACTTTTCATGAATCATAGGAACATACAGTTGTGGTTTCCTGTTTTAGTGTTGACAAACCTAATTATTTTCTTAAGTCATGTGCTCAAAGATGAACAACGCAAGCTTGCAAAAGCACTAAAAATTTTCAAATTTACCCCTGATTCCCATGTACAAACACAGAGATGACACATGACATTAGACATCCACAATTACACTAGATAGAGTGTGGATCCTACAAACAAACTAATAACTAAGAAAAATAAATGACTAAAGACAAAGCAATAAATGATAAAAACTAAGAAAAATAAAGGATAAAAATTGTTCCAACTCCCCCCTAAGCTTGAATTCGACTATGGCCTCATAGTAAAAAACAACCTTAAACGGTGGAACAGTGATACCGATCATTCTGTAGGTGGAGGCAGGTAATGCGGGGCTGTGGGGTCCCAAGATGGGTATTGCCCCTGGAAACTCGGATCGTACTGGGGCATCGACGGAGGTTGTGGATACCCCCCAAAATAATTCTGGCTCCAGTAATTGTCGTAGAAGGGCTGTTGTTGCATCTCCATCCTATGCAACCTGTCATGGATGTTCTGTTGGTTGTCGAGGAGGAGGCGCTCATTCTCAAAAATGGCCCTCTGGTTCTCTAACAGTCGGTTTGTGGTATCCTGAATACCAGCGTAGGATGTTGTATGCTGCTGCTGGGTCTGATGAATCTCCTACAACATCGAGTACATTCCTTGCATCGAGTAAACATCCTCTCCTTGATGAGAGGGCTGAGGTGACAGAGGTTGTGAAGATGATGATTCACCCGGGTGGAAGCGGGGATGCTTCTGGGGTACTACTCGTGCCCGAAGAGGAGTGAAAGCCTCCTCTTCCTCGTCATGCTCGTCGCCGTCATTATCATTGTTGTCATTACTACCGTCTTCATCTGAGTCATCGATGGCGATGATAGGCCATCGGAAATGCTGAGCTCCCTCGATGTTGAAGATGGGGTTGGGAAGTGAACACTCTTGATATTCGTGATTGACATGGCAATGTGCATAAGACAAGCCATCACAGAGCAGGAGGAGGTTGGAGTGGTGCAGATGATGCAGGTTAACCTTGTTCCTGTTGGAAAGCGGAGTAAGTTGGGAAAAATCTAACTCAAGGTAGACGGCCAACAGTGTGATCAGCCCCCCAAAATGGATAGGAGCTTTCCGTGTACTCCTTTTCATGGCCAACATGCGCATCAAGAAGAACGAACCCCAGTTTCACTCCTCGCACTTCAGCAATTTGTGCAGGAAGAATAAATTTGTCTCTTGGAATTTGCTAAGAGACAAGTCACTGTGAGCGAAGAGCGTGGTACAGAGCATGCGGTGCAGAATCTGCACAAACGGATGCTCGAAGTCGGCGACTGTAGCGTTGTGGTAGCTCACGCATTTACCAGGATGCGCAGTCACCAGCTGGGTGAAGATATCATCGTAGTCTGTCCGGTTGTCTAGCCTCCGGTGCTGGTAATCGTCATGATACCAGTTATACATAGAATTGAACTGGGCAAGAGTGAAGGTCTAATTGTTGTTGTAGAGTCTAAAGGACACGCGCCCTTTCTTCCATTCTCTATCGGTGGCGATCAAGTCATTGGCCACCACATTGATATCCAATGACGCCACGAGCTCCTTGTATGTCGGCCACTCACCGAAGAATGGTTGGTCGTCAGCATGGTACTCCAATTCATCGGGCCTCTTGGTAGTATGCCTTTCCTGACCCTTCAGGATGTAGGCAAGATTGGGCTTGAACCCAATGTAACGAACCATGTCCTGATCGACGTATCGGGTCAGCTCGATCTTCCTCTTCAGCAGTTCCTCATATACCTTCTGGATCTCCGTGAAAGGGTGGACAATCCTCGGACGAGGAATCAACGCAGGTGGTAGGGGAATGAATTCGGGGATCTCCATTGGGACCGCGCGTGAAGAAGATGCTCTTGCTGTATGCACCATTGTCTCAGAAAGAAAGAGAATAGGAAAGAGAGCTCGGTGAAGGTCGGAGAAGATGATCTCCACTCGGTGCAGCGCTCAAGGAAGAGATCACGGTCTGCGGATGCTCGTAGCAGGCCTCCAGTCGCACAACAATGCTCAATGCACAAGTATAGGGAAGAAGCTATGAAGGTGTGAAGAAATCTGATGAACAATCCCTCCTATTATAACTTCATCCGTCGCTACTGTGTACCCGTCGATACCATCGACGGGGTGTCAATGGTATCGACACATGTAGCACAATCCGGGTTTCGTGAGTATCGACGGCTGTCGATAGCCTGACGTGGGGGCCCGGATCGATGACACATCGATACCATCAACGCGGGTCGATGGTATCGACCCCTCAAATGGATCGACTTCCTTGATGTAGTGATCGTCGTTGATTTCCTCTCGTGGATCGGTGATGTGTCGTGTCGATACCATCGACACGGGTCGATGGTATCGACCCTTTATAGGTCAAACACCCTCGCGAGGCCCAGCCGCCGCTTTCTACCTGTTGTCGGGTCGATACCATCGATAGGCCTATCGATGGTATCGACTTCACTGAGACAAATTTCGTCTGAAAATATTCAGGGATCTCATGAGTATCGACCCCCAGGTCGATACTATCGACCCCGTTCTGGTGATTCACTGATGGTAGGTCGATACCATCGATGTGTCCGTCGATAGTATCGACTCAGAGAATTTTTTGTAGCCACCCAACTGTGCCCATGTCGATACCATCGACACAATGGTCGATGGTATCGACCATGCCTTAGGCCTGCACACTGAACAAACAATCAAGGTATCATTTTTACACTAAAAACAAAATTAAACCAAACTAACTTACAAATTGTGAAGAAAATAATAAAACTACCTATGGTTGGGTTGTCTCCCAACAAGCGCCCTTATTTAACATCTTAGGCTAGACAAAACCAAGCTCTCATGCATCCTTAAGTGTTGTGAGTTTGACCTCATGCACTTTCCTCATGAATTCCTTGCCGAAATACAACTTCAACCTCTGTCCATTAACCAAAAATGTTGTCTCTCCATCACACACCATGATTGCTCCATGTGGCCGGACCTCCTCTACAATGAAAGGTCCACTCCACCGGGATTTCAATTTTCCGGGATGCATCTTCAACCTTGAGTTGAACAAGAGCACACGATCTCCCTTCTTGAAGACACACATATGAATGTGTCGATCGTGAATCAGCTTTGTTCGCTCCTTGTAAATCTGCGAGCTTTCATATGCATTCATCCTCAGCTCATCGAGTTCATTCATCTCTAGCAAGTGTTTCTTTCCTGCTTCATCATACTTCAAGTTCAGCTTCCTTAGCGCCCAGTGCGCCTTATGCTCTAACTCTACCGGAAAATGGCAGGCCCGCCCACAAGCCAACCTAAAAGGCATAGTGCCTATACGTGTCTTAAATGCCGTCCTATACACCCATAAAGCATCTAGTAGCAAGGTACTCTAGTTCTTTCGTTTCGAAGCCACTGTGCGCTCCAGTATTTTCTTAATTTCTCTATTCGAGACTTCGACTTGCCCCTGTGTCTGCGGGTGGTACGGGGTACCAATGTTGTGATTTACCCCATACTTCCTCAACAATGCAACAAACTTTTGATTTCTCAATTGGGTACCTCCATCACTGATAATCATCCTTGGTACGCCAAATCTGCAGAAAATATAGTCTTTTACGAACCTGCACACTACAGTAGCATCATTAGTCCTAGTGGATATTGCCTCTACCCACTTCGATACATAGTCAACAGCCAATAAAATGTACAAGTTACAATTTGAGGACACAAAGGGTCCCATGAAATCAATACCCCACAGATCAAACACCTCAACTTATTGAAATACATTGAGGGGCATCTCCTGTCGCTTTGAAATATTACCTGCCCGTTGGCAGGAATCGCAGCGTCGCACATAGTCATATGCGTCCCGAAACAATGTAGGCCAGTAAAGGCCGCTCTCAAGTACCTTGGCCGCCATTCAGGAACTAGCATGGTGGCCACCTGTTAGTAGAGAATGACAATGACAAAGGACACTTTCATATTCAACCTCCGGTACACACCTGCGCAACACGCCATCCCTGCATTGCTTCAATAAAATGGGGTCATCCCAGAAATAATATCTCAAAGAATGGAAAATTTTCTTTTTCTCTTGATACGTCCAATCATCTGGGATAATTTTGCAGGCAAGAAAATTAACAATATAAGAAAACCATGGATCTTAAAATTTTACAGAAAAAAGTTGTTCATTAGGAAACGTCTCGGAATGGGTATATGAATGTCCTTCTCATCTACCCGTTGCAACCTAGACAAATGGTCTACAACCACATTTTCTATTCCCGCCTTATCTTTAATTTCAATATCAAATTCTTGTAATAGTAAGATCCACCTAATCAATCTAGGTTTAGCATCTTTCTTTTCCATCAGATACTTTATGGCGGCGTGGTCCGTCCAAACCATGACTTTTGACCCTACAAGATATTGCCGAAATTTTTTAAATGCAAAAATGACAGCGAGAAGCTATTTTTCCGTTGTAGTGTAATTAAGTTGTGCTGCATTTAAATTTTTGGATGCATAGAAAATCACAACGGGTTTGTTATCCACACGTTGTCCTAAAACAGCCCCTACTGCGAAATCTGATGCATCATACATTAATTCAAACGACTTTGTCCAATCCGGTGTTTACACAACCGGTGCAGAAATTAATTTCTCTTTAAGCACCTTAAAAGCATGCAAACACCTCTCATTAAAATCAAACACCGCATCTTTATCCAACAGCTCAGATAATGGTTTAGAGATTTTTGAGAAATCTTTTATAAAGCGACGGTAAAATCTTGCATGACCGAGAAAACTCTGTACCCCTTTAACCGAGTTCGGTGGGGGTAATTTGGAAATAACCTCAATTTTAACCAGATCTACCTCCAACCCTTTGCTAGACACTTTATGTCCAAGCACATTCCCTTCACTAACCATCATATGGCATTTTTCCCAGTTGAGAACCAAATGTGTGTCCTCACATCGTTGTAAAACTTTATCCAAGTTATATAAACATTCATCGAAAGACGCACCATGGATGGAAAAATCGTCCATGAAGACCTCCAAACAGCGTTCAACCATATCGGAGAAAATGGCAAGCATGCAACGCTGAAAAGTTGCTGGTGCGTTACACAAACCAAAGGGCATACGGCGGTATGCAAATGTTGCGTAAGGACAAGTGAAGGTGGACTTCTCTTAGTCCTTAGGATCAATGAAAATCTATTTATAGCCCGAATAACCATCTAGAAAACAAAAGTGAGATTGGCCTGCTAATCGCTCTAAAATCAGATCAATGAATGAAAGAGGAAAATGATCCTTCAACGTAGCAGCATTCAATCTACGGTAATCGATACATACTCGCCACCTGGTTACTAGATGGGTCGTGACTGGCTCATTTAACAGATTATGTGTAACAGTAATTCCCCCCTTTTTAGGGACTACCTGTGTGGGGCTTACCCACGTCGAGTCGGAGATAGCGTAAATGATGCTTGCAGAGAGGAGCTTGATCACCTCCTTCTTGACGACCTCCATCATGCTTGGATTTAGTCTGCATTGTGGCTGGATTACATGTTTGGCTCCTTCCTCGAGCCGAATCTTGTACTAGCACAATGTAGGGGAGATTCCCTTTATGTCCACGACCGACCACCCGAATGCACCTCGGTGGTTCTTTAGCACGATCATCAGTTGATCCTCCTCCTCGGCACTCAGATATGCCGAAATAATCATTGGTAGCTTTTCACTCTCGGCTAGAAATGCATATTTCAAATGAGGCGGCAATGGCTTCAAGTCTAACTCTGGCGGACTGATCAAGGATGACTGAAGCGGTGGGGGGAGTTCCCCGAGATCTTCATAGTACCTAGCATAAAAACACGGAAGCACCTGAAGCATCTTGGCACATTCTTGTAGTGACTTACTTCTCATCCACTCATGTGTTATATTGACAAGGCAAGCTTCAAGAGGCAGTTCTGGATATGTATCGAGGACAGAACTTGCTATGGCCTCGTCTTCAGTAGAAGGAGGGATTTCCTCCTCTTCATCATTCGGAAAACCCACAACCTTACTAAGAGAAACGACTTTGGTCTGTTCCATAATGTCTACAGCCAGTGTCCCCTTCTCCACCTTAGTCATTACATGAGCCATATCTAGAAACTGCTTCCCTAGACAGAGAGAAATATTCTTATCAAAGTGCTTCACCATGTGGCATTGCTCCTTTTCTTTTGATTGTGTTGTGCTTGAGGGCATAACCATTTCAAACTGATCATCAGCGACACCCAAGGTCAAACGGCCTCTTCCCATCTCAAGTATCATATCTGCAGTAGCTTAGAAGGGTCTTCCAAGGAGTAACTCATTTCCTTGATTGTCCTGCATTTCCATTACCACAAAGTCTGCTGGAAATACAAACCGATCTACTTTAACCAACACATCCTCGCAAATATCGTACGGCTTCACCACAGAATTGTCCACCAACTGAATCGTCATATTGCTTGGCCTTGATTCTTCCAGTCCCAGCTTCTTGAATGTAGAGAGAGGCATTAGATTTATACTTTCCCAGGAGTCACACAGTGCTTCACCGAATTTCAATTTACCAATGTAACATGAAATATTGAAGCAGCCTGGATCCTGCCTTTTAGGTGGCAATGTGCCCATAATGAAATCACTCACCTGTTCCTTAAGAACCACGACCTCGGTATCAAGAATCTTCCTTTTCTTTGTGATTATGTCTTTCAGAAACTTGCCGTAAGAGGGGATCTTCTCTATTGCTTCCAATAATGGAATGTTGAAAGAAAGCTTCCTAAAGCTATCTAGGAACTTCTTGAACTGAGCATCCACTTTCTTGGCTTTCACGCTATTTGGATATGGGACCGGGAGAGTCTGTTCCCTTTGATGTGGCGACACATATGGTGTCTTCTTCAATGTCTCCTCCTCAGCAATGATGGGTTTTATTGTGACATCCTCTACCACATCCTCTATCGGCTCTGTGATTGGAATCGAAACCTCCTCTGCGGCCTCACCTGTGGTTTCTGGCTGCGGTGTGCTCAGTTCATCATCCCTGGAATTTAAAATCTGCTTGCCACTCCGTAGCAAAATTGCCTTAGCCTGTTGGTTTCCTCCTAGAATGTTTGTGTTTCCCAGAAAACCTTGATGCGCTGGATTTTTCAAATTTGCTATTTTAGCTGCCATCTGCACCAAAGATGTCACTATAGTCCTCATCTGAGCCCCATGACTTTGTAAGGTCTACCCAAATTGATTCATAAATTCTCCTTATTGCTAAATCTGTTGACCAAACGTGCTCATGAGTTCTTGATTCTGCTTGATGACTTAGTTGAGCAACTCATTGCTCTTATCCTCTAGCGACGGTTGGGGTTTTGTGTCAGGGTCCTGTAAGAAATTATTTGGGTCCTTCCATGAAAATTTCTTGTCTTTCCTCCATGAATAATCATTGTTTCTGTACCCCTGCTGTTGGCGCATAAATTTCACTTGAGCTTCATCCTCGGATTCTGCATCTTCTTTTGCAAGTAGATTCTTGGCTAGAAGGTCCATCTTCTCATTTAGCTCCTTGATGTCCTTTGACTCACCTACAGCTCGAACCTGCTCCACTGCGTCTCTGTCGCCCCACGATTCCTTTTTAACCATGTTCTTCAAAATTTCCCAACACCTTGTGTCTGTGCTGTTTAGGAAGAACCCCGAACCTGCGGAATCTAGGTTACTTCTATCATGCTCAGAAAGACCAAAATAGAAGATTTTGACTTGTTTCTCCTTGTCAAACCCATGATGTGGGCACCTCCTCAGCATTATCTGGAAACGTTCCCAGGTCTCAGAATAAGTCTCCCCGGCCTTCTGGCTGAAATTGTGGATCTTCTGTACCAGATCGTTGGTCTTCTCGGACAGAAAGAATCTCTCCAAAAACACATAGACCATATGATCCCATGACTCCACATACTCGTCGTCCAAGTTATGCAACCATTCTCGAGCATTTCCAGCTAGAGAGCTCGGAAATAATTTCAAATAGAGCGTCTCTTGTGGGAACCTATCTATCTTGATCATATCACAGTTCTCCACAAACTGGCTTATATGGGTCACCAGATCTTCATTTTTGAGCCTGTGAAATGCATTGGATTTGACTAAATTGATTAGGCCAGGGTCGATTTTATAATTAGGAATGTTGATAGCCTGCCTCTTGATCGGCCCTTTTGATGTAGAAGCAGAAGACGCCTTAATCGTCACCCAGATTGTTTGTTCCTCAGCCATAGCTTCTGGTTTAGAGTCTGAATCTATATCTTCATGTTGGTCTTGAATGTTGTTCTCTTCATCGTCTGGTTCCAATGGTGGAACCTCTGGTGATGGTTGTGTGTAGTCTGTGCTACGTGTCCTCACCATGCACTAGTACCTGCAAAATAATAATTTAGGTTCAGTACCGTGCTAGACGATTACTAAATATGAAAGATAAATTATGAATTCCAAAAGTGATAATAAAATAATAAAATAAAAATGTGGCCTAGAGTGGCCGCTTGCAGCACTCGTAGTGCCGACAATTTGTCGTGTCCCCGGCAACGGCGCCAATGCCGGTAAAATCATGTCAAGTTTTTGGCGTCAATGTAGTATAGGCCCTTGTAAGGCCCGAGTCGAACTCAGGGACACTAAATTATCGGTAGACTACTACTAACTACTCACAATCAGCTAGACCAATTAAAAGGTTATGAGAGTTGTTGTAAAATAAAAGAAAATAAAATAAAACAGAGCAATCGATTAAATGTTTAGTTTAATCAATTCAAATGGATATCTTTAGGATTGCAGTTTCACCGCGAGTTTTCATTGTATGAATCTCCACATAGTTAATCAGATTCATCTCTCAATCTGGGTAGTGTCCTATAATCAGAATTGTTCACTGTCGTGATACAATTCACTACCTAAGTCTAAGTCAGTTCCACCGTCGTAGTCGGTTCCCCGGGCTACTCCCGGTCCTAAAGATAAAGGGGATTAGCCCCGCATGTTCATCTCAGAGCAAGATGATTGAAGAAAGGGGAAACATGGAGAAAAATGTGGATGAATAATGTGAACCCCTGAACGGAGAAGATCCAAGCATTCCTCGGCGTAGAGTGCACGATCTACAGCCTTTCGGCAGTGGAGAACGTCTTCTTCGGCTCTCGGAATGGTTGGGGCGTGCTTCTAGGCTCTGTTCTTCTCTCCACACCTTCTCGGGATGAGTGCAGTGGCTAATGATGTGATAGATCACTCCTGGCCGCCGTCATTAGGTATTAACACCGAGTTAGGTCGCCAAAATATCACAGTCGTTGGATTTACGCTAATCTGAAGCAAACTCTGATCGGCAAACTCTGATCGACGCGGGTCGATGGTATCGACCCCTCGTGATATCGGCAAGCCTTCTTTCTTTTTTTTCGTCCCGCCTGATGCTGACTCGATACCATCGACGCGGGTCGATGGTATCGACACCCTTAGGCGTCAGTTTTATCCCTTTTCCGTCACTGAAGCTATAAGCGTCGATAGTATCGACTTTGGTGTTGATAGTATCGACTGACTGATCGCCAGCAACCTGATGGTAACTCGCTACCATCGACTTCCCAGTCGATGGTATCGACTCTGTGCTGCTTCTTGTGGCTGCCTGCCTGTGGCTGTGTCGATAGTATCGACTGATGTCGATGGTATCGACAGTTGCAGATATGTGTTTTTCCTAAAATTGCACAACAAAACCAAATCAGCTGAGATAAAACCTATAATTATAATCATTTATGCTCAAAACAATAAAATAAGAGAGATTTGACACTGAGAAGGATCATAGACTAAAGTAAGTGAATTATGCAATATTAACCACCAAAGTGACGAATAAGCACATAAAACGCAAGTAAAACAAGTCTATAAATGCGACTCAAAATCATCACATCAGGGAGCTAACCCTATGACTGAGGTCACTTAAGCAAGAGACTGCAGTCCTGCTTGTGGTCTCGCACTGACCGAGACAGATGAGATCGAGGAGTCTGACTCTTCCTTTGATCTTGTATGGCACCGGCTTTGGGTTTCACAACCGAATGTTGGATTTGAGCGGTACGGCTCACTTCCTCAGGGCATAAGAATGATTGTAAAATGTAATCAACCGTGTAGCATATTTGCTTAAGGACGAATTACGGAAATCATTGGTTGGTGTTACATTGCTTATTGTATCCTAAAGTGGATAAATATTATACATGTTCTTCATATTCCTTATTAAAATGAATAGATGAATTACTGCTTTATTATTTATAGATGTAATACTTTAAAAGATGATATTTCTCTATTCTGCTTAATAATGATTAAATCTTGTTCTTCAATAGAGATTCCTCTGCTCAGTTTATTACTGTTTATCTATAATAATAATATTTATGGTGGAGAGTTATATCTCTCGCTGGGACATGGGTCTCACTCCGTTGGTCACCAATATTTTTAGGTGGATGCGGACGAGGAGGTAGGAACCATACACCAGGGGAAGGACAGCAGCATCAAGGGTAATAGTGATATCTCAGGTGGAGACACTGATTGTCGTGTCTTGTAGTCATGAGTCCTATGTGTCATCTATGTACTCTCAGGTCCTTGGAGTTAGTAGTTAGTGCTTTTATGAATGTTCTGAGATTTTGGCATTGAATGCCTCGAAGTTTTTTGTTGCTTATCTGTAGATTTAACAGAGCAACAGTTGTATGTAATCCTTGAAAAGATAAGGTACATGGTATGTACTTTGTGGACTAGAGTGTACATATAATATTTTGGTTCTTGTTATAAGAGTTTCTTGGAATTGTATCTCTTTGCAAAAAGGCTTTAATTTTTAGTGATTTTCAGTAATCCGCTGCTAATGTTTTCTTCCGCATTAATTGTAATGATTTTTTTACCGATTTGGTGAACTATCATCACAATTAAGTTCCAAGATAATATTATGATTCATGATTTGAGTCATGATAATAATATGAGAACAAGATCTTTTGGATTTCATGATAAGAATATATAAGGATTCATGCTTTAAGATTTAAGATTTAAGTTCATGTTAAGACCATGAGATCAGAATGTAGATTCATGTTAAGATCAACTTTAATAAGATATAAGATTATGGAGTTAGACCTAGGCCCCAGTGAAAGTCAACTCAAGAAAGACATGACCCAAGCCCTTTATGCAAGTCATGTAGCCCAGACACCCTAGTGCAGGTCAATGTAAGAGAGATATGACCTAGGTCCTTTGTGCAAGTCATGAGACCCAGACCCTTAGTACAGGCCAATTCAGATACATAACGGAGGCCCTTTGTGCAGGTTATGTGACCCAGGAACCTTAGTATTGATCATGAGACCCAGGTACTAGAGTATAGGTCTCTAGAGAAAGATACAATAAATAGATAAAAACTAAGTTAAATAAAGAAGAGATATTTATGTTTCAGATATTATTTAGAGTTTAATGTTAGTTTCATGCTTATAATGTTCAAAAATACTTTGTAGTATCGTATTACTTTAGTAATTCATATACTAGAATACTCATTCCAATTATGCTAACAACCATTTTTCCAATGCATGGTTGGGGATGAGATGTCCACATGTGAGGAGTAGAAGCAGAGTAGATCCTACAGACTCAAGCATATGGATAAAGCAGAATAAGATCTGGGGGGTGCCAACTATTAGATGATCCTCATATTTAAGACCCAGTTATATGTTTCAGTTATTTAACACTTTAAGTAGAGTCTCAATATGTTAAATGAGTTTTCCATCTGATAACATTTATGTTTCTATTTGTAAGAACAGTGATGGGAATGTTTAGTATTTTTAGTTTGTGTGATTGATTATATTATTGTTATGAATGTCATTTTTTGTATTGCCCCTTTGAGTACACAAATAATGGGTAACTCGGTGTTGCTTCCTCTATATGCATGTGTGTGCTTACGGAGGGTGTTACATCAAGTGTGTCGGAAATTTTGTCAATCCTAAAATTAACATGATTAAAAATATACCTTTTGAATGTAGGATGTCATTTGAATCTAAGCATGTTTTTGTTTTTGCAATCATTTACACTAAATATTAGTATATATAACTAGTCACCATAATTAGTTATAAGAATATTTAATGTAAATAATGGTGTACACCTATTTAGTTATGGTACTGGTTGCAAATTATATACATAGTGTTTAGAAAATTACAGATATACATTTTCCTTCTCTAGAATATATAGGAGGAACTAATTATGTTTTTTTTTATTGTAAAAAATTATTTTGTGAACTATTATTTTGACATACATAGAATCTAGGCAAACCCAAATTTGGGATTCCTTTGGTTCTACATTTGTATTGAGCAAGCAAAACATTTACCTGAATGGATTTTAGATTGACTGTTAGAAAATTCACTCAATATTTTATGAGTAAGAACATAGTACATAAATTTTTTTGATAGTCCTAAGAATTGATTAGAGACATAACTAAAATATACATATTTTCATTAATTATAAACAAAAATTGATATGGCACGATCAAATGTTGATCCATAGTCTTGAAACTTTCCTACTAAAATAAGTCCAAAGGAATTGGTTTAACATAAAATTATAATTTACATTAAATTGTATAACAACATAAAGCATTTAAGTAATTATTACTACTAATATGTGTAATTCTATACAATCAAGTACTATAATATAACTAACAATTAACAACAAACAACCATAGGGTTAGGGGGTTGTTATTTTTATTCGTAACGGAGTTGGGTGGAGGGGATTTGTTGGAATTCAGGGCAAAAGGGAGGGGGGCATATGGATTTTGGATAGGAGGGGGTTTATGATCAGATTTTTGTGAATGTGAGGGGTTTTATATATGGTAAGAATGATTATAATGATAGAGTTAATTTATGGAAGGAAGTTGAGAGAATCCATAGCCTTATTAATGGTCCTTGGATGCTTATGGGAGATTTCAATGCTATGAGAAAACTTGAAGAGAAAATTGGGTTACACCCTCCAACAAAAAAATCTATGGAAGATTTTAATGATTGTATCCTGGACTGTGGGTTATTTGATCTTGAACTTAATGGGCCTTGTTTCACCTGGGACAACTGGCAAGATGGAGATGATTTTATTACTTCCAAAATTGATAGAATCCTCTTCAATTCTAATTTTCAGAATCACTTTCAATCTTTCCATGGTGAAATTTACTCTAATACTGTGAGTGATCATAGAAGAATCAGTTTGTTTATTGGTGAACCAAAAAAGTGTAGGTCTCCTTTCAGATTTATCAACAGTTGGGCGTCCCATCCTGAGTTTAATGATATCCTTAAGGAAGCCTGGATGACTAAGGTTGAAGGTTATGCCATGTTTAAATTGTACAGGAAGCTTGAAAACCTTAAATGCAGATTGAGAGTCTGGAATAAGAGATCGTATGGGGATATTTTTGAAAATGTGAACTTGCAAAATGCTATGGCTCTTGAGGCCCAGAAAGATGCAGACTTAGATCCTCTGAATGTCGATAAAAGAGTAAAGGCTAAAAGGCTTAGACTGCTTGCTGAGGAGGCTGCTATTGTGGAAGAATCCTTCTTAAGACAAAAATCTAGAGTTCAATGGCTGAAAGAAGGTAATTTAAAATCTAAGTTCTTCTATTCATCTTTAAGGACTAGAAGAAATAGGAACTGTATTAGAAGTCTCATGATAGATGGGGAAAGATCTTATGATTTTGATAGTATTAAGAATACTATTGTGGAATTTTACACTGACTTGTTTTACAAAGAGTCTGTTGGATGTGCTTGGGAGGGTGAGTGGTTTGTCCCATGTATTTCTAGAGCCCACTCTATCATGCTTACTGAGAAAGTTACCAGAAAAGAGGTTGAGGGTTTCATTGGGAATCTTAATGAAGATAAGGCGCCTGGACCCGATGGGTTTAATGGGTTTTTCTTTAAAAAAGCTTGTCCTACTATAGGTGATAATGTCTATTTTGTTGTTTGTGAATTCTTTGATAATAGTAGCATGCTTAGGGAGGAGAATAGGACCTTTATCTCTCTCTTACCCAAAGGATCTGATTCTTCTTTGTTAACCAACTGGAGGCCCATTGCTTTATGCAATGTGTTGTACAAGAGCATTGTGAAGGTTCTGGTTAATAGACTTCAATCTGTACTACCTACTATTATTGATTGGAATCAATGTTCTTTTGTCAAAGGAAGAAGTATAAAAGATGCAATCCTTTAATCCAATGCAATTTTAAGTGACTTCAAGAAAGCTAATAATTCCAATATTTGTCTGTAAGCTGACATTACTAAAGCATATGACTCGATCAGTTGGAAATTTCTCTTCTTTGTCCTGTATAATATGGGTTTTCCTTCAAAATGGATAAAATGGATTGATTGTATTTTCAATTCGACATCATATCAAATCCTGATTAATGGTGAGCCATCTAACCCTATCTTTCCCAATAATGGGGTGAGGCAAGGTGACCCCTTAGCTCCATACCTTTTTGTGTTAGCTATGCAAGGGTTTTCTGAGATGATGAAGATCAGAGTTAAATCGAAGATGATTCATCCTATTCAGGTGTCTAAAACTATTGATTGTTCACATATAATTTTTGCAGATGACTTGATGATTTTCACTAACTCAGATAAGCAGAATGTTTTGAATGTAAAGTCTTTACTAGATGAGTTTAGCCATAAATCTGGATTGAGTGTTAATTTCTCCAAAAGTTCTGTTTATTGTGGCAAGGGTGCTAACACTGGCTCTATTATTGGTTCTTTAGTTGTGAAGGAAGGTGTGTGGGAGCACTCCAAATATTTAGGAATTCCCTTGTTCACTGGTAAACTTAAAAAGATTCATTGTGTTGGACTTATTGACAAAGTTAGGAAAAGAATGGAGGGAAGGAAAGCAAGATGTCTTTCTTTTGCTGGAAGGTTGGAGTTAGTAAAATCTACCTTGTCCTCTATGCATATCTATTGGGTGCTAGCTTTTCCCATTCCTGCATCTACTCTTGAAGAGATAGATAAAATATGCAGAGATTTCTTGTGGGGGAATCTGAAGATAAAAGTAATATTCACCTTGTGAAAAGCTTGTATGAAGCTTGTACTATTCTTAATATGTGGAATGTGGCGAGTAAGAAAGATTCATTATGGGTAAAATGGATCAATGAAAAGTATCTGAAAAAAAGTACTTTGTGGAGTATCGCTCAATCCCCCAATTATTCTTGGATGTTTAACAATCTCCTCAAATTTAGAGATGAAGCCCTTGTTCATATTGATTTTAATATTGGTTCTGGGAACTCTTTCAAGACATGGCTGGATCCGTGGGTGAATAAAAGATTTCTTTCTAACTATATTAACAAAGATATGACCATCAATGCAGGTATTCTCTCTGACTCATATCTGAGCTCAATCATTACTAATAGGAAATGGGATACACCTAAATCCAGAAACTCTCTGATCTTGGAAAAAACTGTTAATGACATTCATATTTCTTCTGAAGAAGATGATTACATGACTTTTAATAGAAGAAAAGAGGTCAAGTTCAAAGATGTTTGGAATGTTGTAAGATAGAAAGGTGTTGAAGATGACAGGTTCAGTTGGATTTGGAGATGTAAGAGTCATATTAACAGCCTGGTCCATATGTGGAAAGCAAAGTTGAATAAACTCTGCAATTCTGACTATTTAGGAAGAAAAGGTATTTCTATTGTGTCCATGTGCTTTCTCTATCAGGGGGACTATGAAAATATTTTTCATATTTGTTTTGGATGTCCTTTTACTCAAAACCTGTGGAAAATGGTTGTTGATAACAGAGTTATTGATTCAATTCCTGAATATTGGGAGGATGTTTTTCATTTCAAATATAAGAAAGCAAGAACTATTTGCACGCTTATTCCTTATCATGTGTGGCTCAAAAGAAATAGGCGGATTCATCATAGTACTAGAAGTAATGTCAATGTTATCTGGCAAAAGATAACATCTGAATTTGAAATCCTTTCAAGCTAAGTTTTTGCGCTTCTGTTGGCTTTCATGGTGTGCTTTCTTTTTCTATCCTGTGAGGGGGAGGAAGTCTCTGCTATGTGGGTTGGTTTGCTGATGCTCTGCTTGTGAGGCTTAGGTGTTCTCTGCCTTAGAGTTGCCAACTTATGAAGGTTGGAGGTTGTTGCAGTAGGCTGGAGTGATGGTCGAGTCACCTTGTGCCCTGTGATGGTTGAGTTCTATGTTTTGATGCTTGTGCTCAAGTATCCTGGTGGTTTGAAGCATCATGGTTTTCTTTTTTTCTAGAAAGACGGTTGTTGTGTTCTGGGCCTCATGCTCCCCTCACATAGTTGGCTTTTACAACTTTGATGGTTGAGTTCTTCTGGATCGAGTTTCGGGTCAGCTCTAGTTGTTTTGCTGCTGGTTTGTTACTAGATCTTACTGCTCTGAAGGTTGGAGGGCAGTGTTTTTCTATCAATGGATCTTGGTTCTGACTGTCATGGGTTCTGGCTTTTCTTCAGAATGTTTATGATTGGCCCTTTTCTTTTCTGGTTTGGATATGGCTTTATCTCTGGTTGTTGTTGCTCCCCTCTCTACTATATGCAGTGATGGTTGAGTCCTTGTGCTTTTTGATGGATGGGTTCCATTTTAAGATGCTTGTGCTCTAGAGCCCTGGTGGTTTGAAACGTTCTGGCTTTCTGTTTTATTCTTTGAAGAGATGGCTGTTTTGATTATGTGTCTTATGCCCCCCTCTCATGGTTGGCTTTTACAGCTGTGATGGTTGAGTTCTTCTGGATCGAGTTTTGGTTTTGTTCTGATATTAGTGTTGCTGGTTGGTTTCAAGTGTCTGCTGCTCTGAAGGTTAGCTGGAGATGACATGCATGGGAGTCTTTCTATGGTTTAGCTTGTGGAGAAGGCTGGTGGTATCTACTGGTTCTTTTATATTGATATCAGACCAGTGCTTGTTGATGGATATCAGCGCGTCATTCTTTTCTAGCAGTGTCTGTAGTTCGGCTCTATCATCATTCTTTATTCTTTGGGAGAGCTTTTGTAAACTTTTTATCCTTTTTTTCCTTTCTTTCACTATCTTCAGTTTTGAAGATGGATAGTTTTGTTTAGAAACTATGGAAAAAAAGAAAAAAAAAGCAACACGGGTTTTCGACCGACCAAAAAAAAAGAATAAACATGGAGTTTTTAGTGTAAAAAATGATATATTTGACCTAATTGGAATTCAATCATGTCTGTGATGTTGAAATTAGGGTTTTTGGATCAAAAGAGCATTAAAGTGATAAATGGATTATGGAGGCTAAAACCCTAATAAAATCTTAAACTTGGCCTAGAAATCCTAAGGTGGAATCCAAGTCAATCTTGAAAATGTTTTGGATAAAATAATCACACATGGGTGTTATGCATTAATTTCAGGATATTATTGATTTCTTGATTGATTGTTCTTGATTATTCTTGCTTGGGCATCAAGTTACTCTAGATCAGGTATGTGGTTAATTATGAGTATACACTTTATGTTCCCTGGCATTTCTCGAGGCTTTATCAATTGCAATGTAATTAAACTGCTTAGTTCATTACTACAATCCTTAAAGTGAATATGATTATCACAATTTATATATATATGTGTGACTCACTTGAACATACATACCCCTCTAGATGTAAGATAATGGACCAAGCCCTGGAGGGAAGGTCAAGGTGGTCAAGCCCCGGAGGGAAAACCATTGGGCACCCAGAGAGGTGACCCCAGGTACCAAGCTCGGGATGGAGAAGGTAGCCTTAAAGTCACTTGCAAGGACTTAACCCTAAAAAGGGTATCCCAGAGCTGGTAAAAGCGGTTGAGGAGTCATACTAAAAATGTAATTTTGCATTGTTAACAACTAATTGATGTGATTATGTTGTTAGATCTTATGTGGAATGTTTTGTTTGTCCCCATATACTGACATATTCATTTATGTTGACCGACATTTTGTTTTTCGGTGTTTTAGGTATTATTCAAAAATGGACAAATAGTAAAATGAAACCTGTGAAGATAAAGTTAACTATTCTAGGGAGGATTAGATAGTTATATTTCTACTGCGGATAGAAGTCTTAGATCCTATTTTGACAATGTATGCAAAAGTTTAATTTTATTCCAGCTTTCAAGTTTAGTTTTCATAGAATTTGATAATTATTTCTGATTAATTATTAAACCATTGATCCTATATTTGGGATAACGCCTCTGACCTTTTGGTCTCCCTTGATTGGGGGTTACCGGGAAGCGGGGTCGTTACATTACTCCTCATAAGTTACCAACCACAATAACTTACCAAGGAATATCAAACCTTAGGATACATAACTAGAGGGTTTCACTTCAAACTATATGCAAGGCACTTATTAGATCATTAGACTTGTTTATATGATTTCTACACAAATGTTGTCTCCTTTTATTCCAACAAGGCTTATTACCACCCTCATATATATATAGGGCGTTCATTCGTTGCCTACGCCGGTAGCCTGGATTTTTGCTACCCGGCAGCCAAAAAAGTAACTCTCCTAGCCAAAAGCGTAACTTTGTTGTCAAAAAAGTAACTATGGTGATCAGAAAGTAACTACATGAATAAAAGAGTAACTCTGCACAAAATATACAGCAGATATATATAAGGACGGGTTTTTTGATTTTGGAGGGACAAATGATATTATTTTTGGCTAAATGTTTTTGGAGAGCTAGACAAAATAGTCCTCTACAATTGCAAATTTTTTTTTTTTGAAAAAAGTGGTCGGAAGGGTGGGCAGGTAGCTACCCGCGCGGGCAATAAAGATGGGCCCATATATATATATATATATATATATATATATATATATATATATATATATATATATATATATATATATATATATATATATATATATATATATATATATATATTTATTTATTTATATATATATATATGGGCCCATCTTTATTGCCCGCGCGGGTAGCTACCCGCCCACCCTTTCGACCACTTTTTTCAAAAAAATGCTCCTCTACAATTGCATTTTAAAAAAAAGTGACAGGAAGGGTGTGCGGGTATTAAAGATGAGCCTATATATATATGTGTGTGTGTGTGTGTATTTATTTATTTATATATATATATAGAGAGAGAAAGAGATGTATATATAGATGTATATATATAGATGTATATATATGTATATATATACATGTATATATTTATATACATATGTATGTATATACATGTATATATATATATATATATATATATATATATATATATATATATATTCACGTAGTCATGTCATTAACCTCACTTCACAAGTTAAGATTATATGAAAAGGAAATGTAGTAGACACTTGTCATGGATTATACACTTTCATTAAGATGACCACATGGGTCATATTCTTCCATAACTAAAGTTAGAGTGTGGATATTCAAACAGTGAACCCTTCATCCATTACTTCCCACATTGTTGATGAGTTAGGGCTAAGCTCTTCAGTTAAGGATGGACCACTCATAGTAACATCATCCTATGGTGCACTATGTTTAGGAGAAGTAATTAGGATTTATCATACATTATCCAAACAACACTTTTCTATATCATGCATTCCTCATATGTATACATCATTGAGTATCCAAGCATACCCTTCAACCCTCATCATGTGATATCAGTTTCACCTCATTCATATGTTTCGGCTTGACCACATTATGGCGTGTCGGGAAAGATCACCCAAGGTATCAGTTTAGATCCTCTTATGGTGTATCAGTTTAGACCACCATGCGGTATATTGGTTTAGACCATCTTGCCTATCATGTCGGGTTGACATCACATGAGATGTGACAATTTAGCTAAACTAGAGGTGTCCGATTAACCACACACAGGATGTATCAATTTAGCACTCAAGGGGTGTACTGGTTTAGGTCCTTTTGAAAGTGTGACGGGCAACACAAGGTATGATGGGTTGTTAGAATTAGGGTTTGGTCATGCCGGCCTCTTTCTCTATCAAGGGCATCACAAGTTAGCATTCAAATCAAACCAGCTCACAAAAGATGTCCTCATGGTCATGACTGGATAGAAAGACATATCGGTCTCTCCCTTCTTGGTCATGTCAGGTTAGCACCATCCAAGCCTATTGTTTTAGCAACATATAGGTCTAAGCACCTCTAGAATATGATGAGTTAACTCTACATCAAGGAATGTCAGCCTATCAAATCATATCGGTTTAAGTATCTCTAGGGTGTGACAGTTTAGCACCCATCCAGACCTATCAGCCTAAGCACTCCCAAGTCATGACGACTTGATACATATGTGTCAGTTTAAGCATCATGAGTCATGACGACCATTCACCACCTAAGTGTCAACTTAGTCATCTTCATCCTTAGGAAACACAGTCACTAGTCCGTCCAGTAGAAATGAAAGAAAGAGCAAGATACGGGAAACAACTTAAAGGAATTTCTTCATCAAAATAGTCCTCAAAACAATCACTAACTACTATCATATAATAGGTACACGATCTAGAGGTTAAGCACATCTTAAGCATATAAAGAGTGATAATAACAAAGTATGTTAAGGGTTATACAACCCACCTCAAGAAGGTCTCCATAAAGAGTTCAATATCCATGATCAAAGCTCCAAAGCACATGTTCCTCAACTTGAAGATATCCCCTCAAGAGTCCCAACTTGATCTCAACATCACCTCAAGAAAGAAGAAGAAGAAGAAGATGCCATGATTATGATAGCTCAAGAAAAAAAGGAAAGAAGAAGAGAGAACCACATCCTAGTCAACCTTCATCCAAGTTATTATTCATGGATGATAGGGGAACAAGAAGATGAGGAAGAGATCTCAAAGGAATGGCCATCAAATAAACATAACTCATAAAGATGAAAGTTGAACAAGAAATCACCATGAGAAAGGAACTCGACCTCCCAAGTTGCATGGAGACTTCCTCTAGATCTTTAAACTCCAAGATCATCCACCAAGAGGAGAGGAACAAGTATGGATGAAAGGGTTTACTTATGTGAAGAAGTAGGTTTATATGCTTGCGGGAAGAAAGAGGGATCAAAGGAGAGGTGTCATCACCTTAAGATTCTAGATGACACTTATCCACGAGAAAGGGGCCACATGTAACAACATGCAAGACATAGTGATATGGTATAGGATAGATCTCTTCCTCTTGGTCTCCTATCAAGATCATGTCTGATATGCCAAAACCCTACACACCCAAAAACTGATATGACAAAACCCAACACACTCACAACCAGATAGAGCACAACCATACACATTCACAAATTGATAGGGTACAACCCTATACAATAAAAAAATTGATAGGGAACAACCCTCACTACAGCAAACATACTCATTAATGGCCTTTCAGAAATGCCACTAAAAAAAGTCAGTAAATAGGTTTAGCGGCATTTGTTGACATTTAAAAAAATGCCTCTAGCACCAATGCCACTAGGAAGATAGTGGCTTAAGTTGTAAAAGCCACTAAAGGTTTGTCTTTAGTGGCTTCGAATAAATGCCACATAAAGGCCACTAAACCATCATTTGGCATTTATAGAAAAGCCACTATCCATCATTTGGCTTTTATACAAATGCCACTATTTTGTATAATGTTGTTGTATAAAACGATTTTGATTGAATGTAGTGGCTTATGAAAAAAGCTACTAATGACATACTAGTTCTGCATTACTAATTTTTTATGGATTTTAGTCAGTCAATTTGTAGTTCATGATCAAGTTTTCTAATTGAATGCCAATTGAAGCCGAACACATTCCAGAAGTACTGAACTTTTTTATTTATAATCCAATGACAATTACATGGGGAGGACATTTTACCTTTCCCCTTGTATTGAATACAACAACATCACATATGACTATATATGGTACATATTGTAGACATGAACACTAACTGGATAACAACTCATTTTGCACTTGGAGACCCCCTAAAGGAATACAAACTCATTTTCTTAAAAAAACATACAACTCCATTCTAGCATTCCAAGTAGTTGTGAGTTTCTACAGGAGTAGACCATCTACACTGCAATGAAGGTTCATCCTTCTTCTCAGCTACAGTGATAGTATTACGGCCATATGATCATCAGATTCCTCAGTAGGTTCTTCCTTCTTCTCTTCCACCTTGGCAGCAAAAGCAGCAGGTGTAGCTGCATAGCCTGAAGCAGCAGCAGGGGCAACATCAATTGCAAACTTGCTAGGATCCTACAATGAAGTGAGCAAAATGTTGAGCACTTGCATGCAAATGTAAGACAAAAACACTTACAGCACTAGCATGTTGTTAAGATAGTATCAGGGAAGATAGCACCATTGCCAAATTTATCAATAAGGTCATCTTCAGTAAGGTGAAGGACCTCAGGGCTAAATACAGATCCACTATCATAAACTGACAGCACAACCAGTCCATATGAGAAGGGCCTGATGCCTAGCTTGGCAAGAAGGGTAGCCTCAGAAGAACCCACCTTCTCACCTTTCCTAATAAGTTCGACAATGGTGATAATTTCAACTATACCATTCCCATTATGTCAGCTGAATAGATTTTGCCATGTAGCAAAGTTGTAGACATTCAGCTAAGCACACAACTAAGCACATGATAGAAAGGGTGCAAATCTGACAATCTTGACAATTATGTAAAAAGCAAAAGATGGTTATCAAACTCAATGTCGTCTAGAGTTCTCATAAAACTATAGTCTATACATAATAAGTTGAAAGATTTTTAGTAAGGTAAGAAAGCATATAATTATTAAGAAGAGTAGAACATGGTGAAGGCCTTCATGTTGTTATAGATAGATCTCCCTTCCCCAACTGCAATAACTATAGTACTGAAGTTATCATCAGCAAGAACCATGTCTGAAGCCTCCTTGGTAACCTGAGACTGACACATAAAAAGAGAAGAAACAATCATTATTGATAATAATTACTAAAATATAAGAAGATAGATATACAAATTGACATATAGCAAATATACTTACCTCAGTTCCAGCAATTCCCATGGCAATACCAATGTCTGCCATTTTCAGAGCAGATGCATCATTGACACCATCACCAGTCATGGCAACCACCACATGTAATAAACAACTAACAGAAAAACATGCAAGTTGACTATGTAGATCAGTAGGAGGCTTCAGGTCTTCAAATCTATACTAACATGGCCACCAGGAATAGATTCATTATCCCCCGATAAGCAAGAAGAGTTTCCAGAATAGATTCATTATCTCCTTCAACTAAAAAAAAGCAAAGTGAAGTAGTGAAATATACCTTATCCAAGAATCCTTAAAACAACCCAAAGCAAAACTGGAAACCAATGTTGGCTAGGCTGCAATACATCAAGAACATGTAAGCATGTACCATTTTGTTGGATTGCATGTAAGACCGGTTCCAGGGTGAGGAATCCCATCTTTGAGTCCTAACAACAGCTCTGTTCTTGGATATTAAAGGCCATTCACAAGAGCTGAGCAGAAGCCTTTCACAAGAGATGAGTTGACAACCATAGCTCTCGAGATTGGCCTCTGATCTCCAAAAACTGGCCTTTTACACAGTGACATGTTGTTTGTTGTGGAAGGCACAAAATGCACAATTCTTTAGAGAAATATTGACTTAGTAAGCTATCATGCAACATGTGATCAAGTTATGAAAGAAAAATTTACAGATAACTATTGACTTAGGAAGCAAAAAAAGACATTCACATTCAGCAGGTCAAAACAAAATATGTTGTGTAAATGTCACACACAAGAAGGTAAGACACTGCTCATAGCTAAAAGCAAAATAGGATTGTCATTTGGAGACATTGTCTACGACCATGGACATGAAACAACAGTATTTGGATCGTTATGTACTAATAAAAAAGTGGACCAAAGAAACAAAACTATAGCTTTCAGCTTCTTGGGATTTACAGTTCTTGCCCCAGATATCAGAAGGTGATGGTCCAAGTCCATAACCACGAACATATCCTGGTCTCTCTTCTACCATAACCTACCTATAAATTCCAACTGAAGTAACATCAGGTTGGTTTCTTCACAGCTCGTCACCTACCTCAAAAACATTTTCCTACACACAACAGAACATAGGAGATGAATTTTATACCAAACATATAAATGTTTCCATGTAGTAAATGTAACATAATACTATAGGATAGGAATCCTTGTACCAAAATTTTGGCAGATTCAATATCAACTATAGTCCCATCTTTTTTATGATGAGTTTTCTCAAAAAACTCAATGGGATCAACTTCCCCACTTGTTTCCTTCTCCAATTGTATCATTCAAACAAGGTTATTGCTAACATCATTTAAACATATGTCTCCAAATTGTCCAATTGGATCACAAAATTGACTAACTTACATCATGTTTCAGACAAGCAAATGACTTGGTTCCTGTTGTGTGGCTAACCTTTTGAAATTTTCTACTTGTCTTGTTAGTTATACACTTCCTCTGTGAAAAACAATTACAGTATTAGTGAAGAGGAGTGTTAGTGAAGAGGATTGTCAACATATCAGTAACAACAGAGCTAGCAGCAGTTTTAGTGAAGAGGATTGCATAAAAATGAAACTCTGATTGCATACACCTACATTAAGGCAAGGCAAAAGGTGATCATCATTGTTAGTAAGTTGGACATCAGAATTTAAGCAGAACATACTACTTTAGATACTACTTTTAGATACCACTTTGGCTAGGCTGCAATACATCGAAGGAGCTGATCAGACAACCTTTTCTCTCGACAATATGCGAGATAATCCAACACACATAGAAGCATGTGACTAAAATATGACAGATACATTTCAGATAGTGGAAACTTCATGCCAACGAAATAGGCATATATAAGTCAAATAATAACGACAAACTAAAATAAACATTGGTTGCTACTTTGTGATTTTCTCATTCAAAACTGTCATCCTCATCACTTTGATATACACTTTCATCATCCTACTGAATTTGGGATTGGTCTTTCTCAATTGTTGAACTATCAACAGTAATTCCTTCCATATCCAATCTAACTATGTCACAGTCTGCATTTTCATCCTTTGTTGTCATTGATGGTCCATCTCTAGGTTCACCTTGCACATAAGCTTCGACAGTCTCACTACAAGATGGATCTTCCATGTCGAACGTATCTCGTGGGGGAATCTTTACAGCAAAATGTCACCCTTTTGTAGTGACATGTTCTACATAAAATAATTGTCCAACTTTAGATGCCACTACATACGGTTCTCCAGTTGATTGAAGTCATCTCAAATTAACAAGAGTCAACCCATGTTCATCATGCTTGATTGTCCTCTTGGAGTAGATGTCCACCCAATCACACTTAAATAATGTCACCTTAAAGTGTTCATAATAATTGAGCACAATAACATCCTTCAAAACATCATAGTAGGTAACATCTCTAGTAATTGGATTGCGGTCAGTGGTTTTAGCATAACAATCAGTCTTAGCTACCAGAAAGACTCCACTATTTTGTGTTGTTAGATGTCGATCTTTTGCTTTGGTATGGAATTTGTGACCATTGACAATGTAGCCCTTATACTTAATGGCCATTTGATGTGGACCTCGAGAAAGAAACTTTATTTTATCATCCACCATCTCTGTTCTTAGGAGTGTCTCAATCTAACACAAGAAAAGTTTTTTAGTATTTAATAATGAATCATAACAAATTTAATTACGACAAATTAACTTACATGTTCCTTAAACCATCCATCAAATGAGTTACTATGTATTCTCTGTACCTCCTTTAAGGACTTATGAGGATGTTTTAGCCTAATGATATCATAGTGCTTCCTGAAAAAAAAATATGAGCAATATGTAAATGGAATATGTAACAATATTTTAATAATAGAAGATAGTTGTCACTAACTTACTTAATGTAGGGTTCAACTGCGTCACAATTGAATAGTACATGCTTATGGGCTTGTTGCAATTTATGTTCGTCCAAGACACATGCTATCATTTTACCAACACCATGACCTACTGTCGAGAAAATGGACCAATCATCACTATCATGTGTTGGCTCATTTTCCAAATTTATTTCGTCAGTATCGTTTCTATTTGGCCGATTTAATTTTGTTTCAACTCCATACAAGTGTCTTGAACAAAAAGTAAGACACTCTTCATCTATATATCCTTCTGCTATTGATCCTTTTAGATATCTTTTATTATGAACATATCCTCTTAGGGTCTACAGATACCTAATAACAAAGTTGGCGAAAATATTATGACAAATTAAATTCCAATAGGTGAAGTCATCACTACGTATGAAAAGTTACCTTTCAATTGGATACATCCAACGATACTGAACAGGGCCGGCTATCTTCGCTTCAAAAATGAGATGGACTGATAGATGCACCATTATGTAAAAAAAAACATGGAGGGGAAATCTTCTCCATCTCACAAAGTATCACATCTATTGAATTTTCCAATGCAGCAAAATCATTTGGATTTATGACTTTAGTGCACAACCTCTAAAAATAGTGATAAAGATTAATAATACATGACTTAGCATTCTTATTGGGAAAAGACACAGTGACAGCTAATGGCAGAAGTTGTTGCATCAACATGTGATAATCGTGACTTTTCATTGGTAGCATCTTCTGATCCGTCAGCCGTGCACATCTAGATATATTAGATGCATACCCATCTGGAACTTTGACAGATTTTAGGAGGTTGCAAAATGATATTTTTTCTTCTTTTCTCATCGTATAGCAAGCTGGAGGTAGTATGGAATGTGTGCCAACAATTTGTGGATGAAGCGGAAATCTAATTCCCATATCCTCCAAATCCTTCCTTGCATTCAAGTTGTCCTTACTTTTATCCTTCAGACCTAGCAATGTTCCAACAACACTCTCACATATATTCTTCTCAATGTGCATGACATCCAGATTGTGCCTTACAATGTTAGATTTCCAATATGGTAGCTCAAAGAATATGCTTTTCATATCCCAATTGTGTGTCGAATATTTACCTCTCGGCCTTTTCTTACCAATTACAGTGCTTCTGCCATCTAATTGTGACAAGATTTCAGCTCCAGAAGGAGGTTTAGGTGGACTCCTAAATTCTTGCTCACCGTCAAATGCCCTAGATTCTTTCCGGAATCTGTGGCCAGTTGGCAAAAACCTACGGTGTCCTCTGTAACAAACTTTACGGCTATGTGGCAACCAATGTGAGATAACATCTTTATTACAATAAGGGCATACTTTGTAGCCTTTAGTACTCCAACAAGATAGATGTGCATATCCTGGAAAATCACTAATAGTCTATAATAAAGAAGCACGCATCTGAAAGAATTCATTGGCTCTAGCGTCATATGTTTGTACACCAGTACTCCATAGTTCTTTGAGCTCATCAATCAATGGATGCAAGTAAACATCTATATTCTATGGCGAAGATGGTAAATTATATGGAATAATTACAACAGGCCATGTACTATGAGAATTACTCATTGTCCCAAAAGGATTAAATCCATCAGTGGCAAGTCCCAATCGAATATTTCTAGCGTCTGCAGCAAATTTTGGATGAAAAACATCAAATGTTTTCCATGCAGGTGAATCTACCAGGTGTCTTAACTTGTCGTCTTTTTCATATTCTTCTGCATGCCACTTCATTAAGGAAGAGGTTTTTTATGACATGAACAACCTCCTCAGCCGTGGTATAAGTGGAAAGTGTTTGAGCACTTTGGCAGGTGTTCTTCTGAGTTTGTTTACTAGCTCCTCATCATCATCATATGGTGTTGAAGTCGTTAGCCATCTTGATTCTCCACATGTATCACAAATGTATTTATCAACAGACTCCTTCCAAAATAGCATGCAACCATTTCGACAAACATGAATCTTCACATAATGTAATCCCAACTCCTTTATTGTCTTCTTTAGCTCATAAAAGGAATTAGGTAATTGTTCTCCTTCTGGTAGCATTTTTTTAAAGAACTTAAGAAACATAGATGATGCTTTCTTACTCAAGGCATTAAGACAAACCAAGTGATAGAATTCTAGGATGCAAGCAAGTTTGGTAAGTTTCTTACACCCTGGCTATAATTCTGTCTCAGAATCCTTTAACAAGATATAAAATTTGTTAGCATTTAAATGTTGATTAGTAGCTGGCTGTACTCCTTCCATATTTTCGTCTTCACTAAAACTCGGAAAAACATCATGCAACATATCTTGTAAATTTTCATCATCTAGACAGTCACCCTGATCAGCTGGATCATCTATTTCAACATCGGCATCTTCTCCATGAAAAGCCCAAGAAATATAGCTTTGTAAGAAGCCATTCCACAATATATGACTCAATGCAGTTTGTCTAGTGACCTGGTATACATTAGTGCACTTTCTACAAGGGCATACAATCTTGTCTCCAATCGCTGAATGTTGAAAAGTGAAATCCAAAAAGTTGGATACTCCACATAGGCATTTACTACTCGTTCGGTCATCCTCTGCTATCCAAGACTTATCCATTCTACAAAAATAGTAAAAAAATACAACATCAAGAATTGTAACACCCGTTTAACTGGTGAATTGTGACAAATATTGTAAAAAATACATTTATTGGTGATTTCCTTATTTAAAAGTAAAAAAAATTCATCAAGAATTGAGACACCCGTTTGACTGGTGACTTGTCCATTTTGTTGATGATGTTGTGTCACAGAAGGAGTCCCTCGTAGACGTATCCAATTAGCATGTTCGGAAGCCAGACCTGGTCCTCTCGGCCAATTAGCATGTTCTGAATCCATGCAAGCCAACTGGTTGTGGATACCTTAAAGTGCATTTTCCATCATACTAAACGTCGATTACAGTTGTCCAGGTTCCATACTTTAAAGTCACTTGACCAGCCATGTAGCGTCTTTCGTTCAAATGACGCCACTGTCTAGTAATGGTGAGTTGTGCTAGTGTACGATGGTCTAGGGTGATGTCCAGTTGTTCTGTTTTAGGGAAAAGGACAGGGGGGGTCGAGGCCCAGGCCATAGTGATTGTTGTGGGTGGAAAGAGACTGTAAAATATTAGTACTAACAATTGTAAGTATATATAATGATGTTATATATTTTCAATAAGTATATATAATGATGTTACATATTTTCAGAGACAACTTGAGAAATACAGACTTAGATGGAAAGTAAGACGAGTGTCATTATACCAACAATTATCGTAGTCTACATTATGAATTATTATGTCTGTTTTAAGTAGATCACTTCTGAATTATTATGTCTACATTATGCTTTTCAATTATACTGATCGCTGCATTTCACATCACCTGGTTTCTCAAACAATTTTGTGGGAAGACCATGTAAACATCGAATAGAAAATACCAATCCACCATCTTAATAGGGAACTGATTAATTACATGTGATGTTTACATGAACTCTATAAGTCATATTCTGTTAACATCTTTGAAGTGCTATAGTTTCTTCATTCTTGTCTTTCTTCAAAATTATAACTCTACAGATAAAAAGTACTAATAATGTATGTAGAACAAAAGTCAGATTCAAGGCAAATACCTTTTAAGTATTGTCAATTGAAATGGCTAGAAACAAGAGTGGACTACTATTGGCAAACAAGTTATTAGTCGAAATATATTTTTTTATTCTACTGCAAGGTTTCCCATTAATAGTTATTGATGATTTAGGATAATCTCCAGATGAACAACAAATTTCAAGTGGCATGACATTCGATACCTACAGATTTTCCATCCAAGCATGAGAATTGTTGACACTTTACATGCCTATTAGCCATCGGTCACAAAAAAGACCTTGAAGGAGGTATGTAAGCTACATCTTAGTTAATAGAATAGGGTGCGGCAATGGTTACCTGAAGAGGATTGATCGGAGGCCCTCACTCAAGCTCGCTAACACCGGATGGGCAGATTGAGTCTGTGGTGGTGCTTCGGATGGGCTCGGTCCGCCAAGGCGGATGAGGAAGAACGAACGGTTCCTGAGTATGCTTCGGTTGGGCTCGGTTCAAACAGGTAGAGGAGGAAGAACTAACACTCACGATCACAGGCAAGGTGTCACCGTGGCACTGGCAACTTGGCACTCCATAGCCAGCAACTATTGGCACCACGGACGGCAACTGGCAAACAGCAGGTGCCGCCAGTCTCTCCCAGTCTACAGACGATCGCGAGCCACCAACGGACCTAGGGCATGATGGGCCAGAGAGTGAGGAAGTTGCACAGGGAGAGGGGGAGATCAGAAACATCGGGCTGAATGAGCAGAGAGTGCAGCGCGAAGGGAAAATTTAATTTGGAGCGGGAAGTCAAAATATTTCCTAGTTTGGTATGGCAATTTAAGATTGGCACTAATTAGAAATAAAAATGCCTTTAATGTTATGTCCTTTTCAAAAATCCTATTATAGGTGGTTCAGTGGAATTTTAATTAAAAATGCATGCATATTAGAAAGATAGTGGTTTTTTTTATAAATGCCACTTAAATAAATGCCACTAATGGGCAGTTTTGCTGTAGTTGGCCTACACTCTCACAAACCGATAGGGTACAACCCAACACACTCACAAACTGATGTGGCACAACCCTACACACTCACAAATGAATAGGAAGCCTCTCAAAGACTCTCTAACCTGAGATAACCCATCTAAGAACAAAACACATCTCACTCATGGGTCATATTCATCACCAAACATGCTTCCACACAACCAAGATCCAAACAAGACACCCATCTCTTCCTCTCTCCCCTAGATGGTGCTAAGATATGGAAGGAACGCTATAGAGATAGTTAATTTCTTGTTAACCCTTCACTTTAGGTAAATTGCAATTTACACCCAAACTAGCACATAAAACACAAGCATCATCCACACAAGCTCAACTTAGAACATAAGCTTTCCACTAGGCCCCCCTTAGCATCATTCTCTCCCTTATGATACTAACACACTAAAGGCACACTCATCATGTGGCATATTGCAAGATAACTCCTCATCTTGGGTAAATTGCACTTTGGTCCAAAACAATCAAACATAGCTTTAACATTGTTCGAACAGGTGCAAACTTGAAACATAAGTGTGTCACATGATAAATAAACACCTCAAAGAATTACATTAAAGTTCTAAGAAACTTACTTAAGAAAAATAAATAGGGTTACCCCAATACCTAGGTCAGGGTCCTTACCTCATTGGCTTACTATTGACGAGAGAGATTTACCTCTCTAGTGAGAACTATAAACTTCTTGAGGTTCTTGATTGATCGACCTTCTTGTTTACCTTAAATAATCGACCTCTATAACAAAGAGCAATCAACCATGGACAATTCAGAAATGATCAATTTTCAACAACTCCACAGTTATCGACCTCCAATTCATATATTACTCCATGAATTAACCTTGGTTAACAACCTCTTCAAGTCAGACATGATCAACCTATTTACCGATCCATCTGTTAGACAAGTTGTTATTTGTTCACCTTTATCGACTCCAAATAATTGACCTCCAACACAACAAGTCGATCGATTTTCTACAATCGACCTGACTCACTGATGCCTGCCTCTAGTTATGTCAGAGACTACCCTCTATAGTTCTACTGGTTGTAAAATCTAGCAATGAGGAGTGAATAGTCCTTCCATTGGGGTGCGAGGACTAGCCCTGATACCTATTTCTTGCAATTTCATTCTTAATCTAATTCTTGTATGAAATCATTTAACTCATTACCATCATCTAATATGTGTTGTGGATGGATCACCCACTTTACATGGTTTATTATAATCTTAGGATGTGAAAACTACAACATTTAAGATTTTAATACAATCAATTTTGGTTTGATGCCCAGACAAGAACTTCTGATGGATAGTCTCTATAGTAGTAGATATGTAAGTATCGAGACATCGAGCTTATAGTAATATCCACTCATACAGGTGTCTAACACTGAAATGGGAAACTCAGATAGATCCAATTAGATATTCATACATGTTTGGATATGAATGAATGAGCATATTCAAGTAGTGGTGGTGAAACCATATTATACCCCAATGTTTCCCATTATCATTTTAGATCCAATTTTATTCCAACTTTTACTCTTCCTACAATTAGTTTAACACAACCCAGTCAACTATTGTTTTTAATTTATTCTTAGTTCAACTAGATACAAACTATAATAGTTTTTAAAAAAGTTTTGCCTTGGGATTCGATCCTTAACTATATTGTGATAACATTCATATGCTTATGGGTGGCATTATTACATGTTTGCTTTGGTAATAACTAGGGATCTATATCTTTGGCTAGTTTTTTAGTGTGATAATCTTGACATCAATGTCTCATTGATTTATTTTATATCATCTTTGTTATTCTTTTTCTGAAAGTTAGTTTCATTTCATCACAAGGAACTTATTGAGTACATCTAATTGAAAGAAAGTAGTTATTCTAAAGAGAATTTGAATTCAGGAAGTAGTAAGGATGAATGCATTAGAGTTTATTCTATAAATACACACTTAATATTCCATGTTACATCACATAACACTCTTTCCCTAATCAAGATCATCATTTCTTCTTATTTTATCTGAGTCCTTATCCTGAACACATACTTTACACGTTCATCTAGTCCTCTTAAGTTTTATTCTTTTAAAAATTCTTCACTTTTATGTACTTATTGTATACTTAATTAGAATTATTTCTTCTATTTTTTGTTTGTTATGAATTACATAAATGCATTTTACTCGATTAGATGATCCATTCTTCATGATTGATTCTTTATATATTGGCCTTTTAAGTACTCCTCTCTTATTTTGTCCACACTTCAATTTTAGAGTCTTCATGTAACACTAGTTATTAATCTTTCATCCTGACCTTATATTATATTCTTTTGATTTCCTTACAATTTTGTCTTTTTATTTGACTTACTTTACTATCATGAGGCTTTTCAGAATTGATCCATCTCTTGTGTCTCATCACTATTCTTTGACTTCTTTCTTCTTTACATTTTCCTAGTTTCAAACTAAAAAAAGTACCTCAATTAATTATATGATTCATTTCTTGTTATCCTTTCTTTCTTACTTATTTCATATTCTATATACAAATCTATGTTTTGAACCTATATTCCTACTTCCTTCATTCTTAAATTAGGGTTTCTTTTCTGATCCCTGAACCTTAAACATAGTTATTAATTCTAACCTATTCTTACTTATTCTAATCTATCCCTAATATTTCAATATGTTTGTGTATGTACATTTTTATTACATCCTGGGTATATATCTCCACAATTTAATCTTATTAGATCATTGATTGGAATTATTTTATGTTGGTAATGCATAATGCTGACCAGAATAGGATGAACCCATAGTCCTAAAGCCAAGATCTAATCATGATTAACCAACTCCTATTTGACTCAAACATGTGAAAAGAATACCCACTTACGACAAACTCATTTTAGGATAGTTTCTAGTCTAGTTGATTCAAAGAATATAAACAATAACATAAGTAACTTCATCATGTACAACAATCTTAAAGAAACATTTACATATTATGAAAATTTAGTATCTAAATTCATATATAGGAGCATTTCTATACATCTCAAATCAAATAACAATATAAAATAAAATTTGTATCACATTCTATCTTTATGCTTTTATTCTTTTGTTACTTTATGGCTTTCTAACCTTAATATTTCTAGGATCTCTCTTTATCCTATTCTTTCTATGCTTACCTGGCCAGGGCATATAGAGAAGAATAGATAGGTTGATATTGGTCAACCTAGGTATTTAGATATCGGGACAGAGCATCCAAATACTTAGACTTTCTAGAGCTATAGACACATAACCTCCTAAACACCACATTTATGAATTAGACTTGCTAACGTATGGTCCCTAACAACTCAGTCTACCAAGTTGTCATGCCTAGAATAAACAACCCTTAATAGATCGTGATGTTAGGGAATAGCATGAGTTCTAAGCAATCTTAAACAACATTCTTAATATTTTTTGAAAACCAAATTGTATATGAAAAACAATCCATTAATCAAGTTGTAGAATAAGTAAAACCATCATTCTTGGATTTAGATGAAAACATAAAAAATGGAGTAAGATTATCTATACTATCTTTCAACATCGTAAGATTGTTGGCTTCACTATTAAATACAGTCATGAAGAAACATTATCACAACATGATTCATATACAACTCTCAAAACAAGGACCTAGAGTGACTGTGACCAACTATCTAAACCTCTCTAGCATATGACTTGTGGTAGGACTTTTAGTATACACTTAGACCTCCATATTCTCAGGGTCTACCCAAAACTTTTGCAAGTAGAGTGATGATCTACTATCCCAGTGAATGAGTACTTCTAAGAAATATTTTAAAGAACTTAAATAATAAAAAGATATCATATTAAGAAACTAAATTTAAAGAACTAGAAAGAAATTATTTATCAAAAACATATAAATCACAATATTTCTCTAGATAACTATAAGGAGTAAACAATATCTGGCTATAATTTATTATTCTCAAAGGGATCTAGTCATTTAAAAACACAAAAATGCCAGTTTATTCCAAATAACTACAAAGAGTAAATAAATAACTGAACATACTTGATTTTCTCTTATTCATCTTACTATGATGTGAACCCACATGAAGTGTACCATGACATGTGAACGCATGATAGAAAGCTATGGTCTCAACATACAAAACCTAGAGTAGACTAGGGACTCTAAGTCTACTAACTAGCTATTGGATTTGCAACAGGCCTCACCATGTATGGTCTAGGTGGATAATATCAACAAATAGATAAACAACATCCTCCAAACATGGGTACTTAGGCGGAGAGTCAAAAGCATACTGGATAAAACTGTCTACTACAGTGGTTGCACAAGAACTGAGTCACTAAGTGGTAACTGCACCGGGTACCACCAAGATCTTCAATAAATGTTGGGTACCTAACTGAACTATACCAAACTGATGTAAGAATTGTTGGGATCTCCTATTAACATTAGATACCCTTGTATGTTAAGGAGTTTACTACAAAATAAGCTTAAAATGATAAGAATATTATATATTTTAGCTCACATGTGAATGAACTTGTATATGACTTCCCTGTATGATATTGAATTAGGTTTCCATATCACTCACGGAAATATCATTATAATCTTTAACTGGTAAAAAGATTATTTCTACTATCTCACACAGAAATGAACTTGTATATGAAATTCTCATATGAAAATGAGCTAGGGTTTTCCATACCAGTCACGGTAGTGTCTTGCATCAAGAATTAACTAATTAAATAAAATGAAATTCTTCAATTGAATCATTTTTACTAACTTTCATTCTATCTATTCATAAAACTCTCATGTTTTCACTCATATGAGGTTTCTCCCTCTTTGTTGAGGTATCATTTAAATAGTAATAACTTCAATTAAATCCCTACATAATATCTAAGATATTTGTACTAAACATCAAGATAAAATAATTGAATAATATATCATAGAATTCATATTGACTATGATCTTTACTTAGTTATATACTTCAAAGTTAGATATAATCGAAAGCCCTAGGTTTCAGTATATTCTTCTGACTTCTGCACTAACTTTATGAATTATATTCTAGATGATTTGCATCCACTTCTAATATGATCTCATCATATGATATCTATCAAATCAGGAATTAATCCATTTTAGGATTGTCTTATAAAAGCTAGAACGGAAAGGCAAATTTAGGGTTTTTTGTCACATATAGAAAGAATTGAAGATTCTAGTGGATTCAATCTGATTAAGTGTAATCTACTTTAAAAAAAATACTCACTCATGTAGCGTGTAAAAAATCCTCAAACTGTGTAGCACAACATATGATGTTCTTGTATCCATATCAAATATCAAGTATTCCACCATTTTCTTCTTCCTTCCAACTCAAAAACCCTAGGACTGGAGAATTATAGAGAAAGAATGAGAAAAAAGGATGATTTGATACCATCTAGAATGAAATCAGAGGCAGGACGAAGTCTAGACATGAAAGAGAAGGTTCACCGTGAAAACCTATATAAAGAAGGTAAACTTACTTACCTTCAACACTCCTCAGGAGATAAAGCCCTAGATCACCATCTCCACCTCCCTCCTTACTCAAATGCCAATTCTTCATCTCTATTTAGGATTTCATTTCTCTAGAATGAATTACAAAATATGGGAGATACTCGTGTGTTAGGTTGCTCATATAGAGTAATGAAGGTGCTTGGGACAATTTCACAGGAACCCTACCTTACATTTTTTTAATTTTTTTCTACCATAAATTATTACTGAAAATGTTATCTGAATAAGTTAGTACTCCTTACAAAGTTATGATAATTTAGTACTTTATCTCGAATATAGTTTCACAGCTCTAGTTAAAATTTTAGATCATCTAGAGTTACAAATAAATAAGTAAAAATCAAACACTACAATTTTACATTGCAACCTATAGCATATGGTCGATCAAATTACAATTTTGAATCGAAAAATGATTCAAAGAGCATCAAAAGATTTTGAATTTTGACACTAACATGCATAATTGAGTTATTATATTATATAAAGTTTTTAAGAAATAGAAGATACGTAAAAAATAGCAAAAATGATTTATGACGTCATTATATCTATCAAATTATGTGTTCATATTTTATCGAGACCCGAATTTTGGCCGACTAGGATTTACACTTCTCAATCCCTAATTTTTCAAAATATAAGCATTCACAGATTATCATATTAGGTATAAAACATCATAATTGGACTCTCATTATTAATCAAGCTTAAATGATAATCTCTCTAGTTAAGCCTATAATTATATATGATAAATGCTAAGATGAAACTCGGTCATTACTAGACAATATATTTCATTCTTCCAACTTGGAGAGTATTGATGAGTTTATTGAAGGTATGATGACTGTTGTGAACTCTAAGGAAGCTAAAAGACTTATCAATGAGCCTAAAAAAAAGTGAATCATGGGCCTCTAACAATCAGATGCATCCAAACATGGCCATAGGTCTATACAGAATGAAGGTCAAATTCTGCCAAAAACAATGGGACGCTTTCAAGGGGGGGTATGGATTTTAACTCAGCATGGTAGAAAGGAAATACCAAGTTAACTATATGAACAATACATATATTTTAATTATTCCAAATACACATAAATATAAAAAACTCTAAGTTTTTCCACATCAGTTTATGCAACAACATCTATAAAATTATTGCAAAGAATGTAGCCAACAAGATAAAACCCCTTCTTTACAATCTTATTTCTAAAAATTAAAGATCTTTCAATATCAAGAGATTGGTTAAGTAAAATGATCTATTTCCCTATGAAATATTCCATACGATGAAACACAACAAAGACAAACTACAAATCAAGCATCAATAACAAAATGATTACATTGGTCATCATCAAACCAAATGCTCATATATTGACATCATTGGGTTTGAAAAGGGGCAGAAGAAGATACAAGAACAAATAACTAAGTATATAAATAAAGTTAGTATTATTAAATGATATTGGTTATTATCAACCATGGGTTCTCATATAGTCACACCACTTGGGCTTGGTAAAAAGGGTAAAGGAGAAAAGTTATTACATTATGGTTGATCCACCTACCTACCTTGCTTGACCTTTGTTTGAAAAAAGGAGGTTATTTTCTCTGAAACAAAGATCTTCTTCATTATCATAGAGACAATATCTCAAATATCGAAGTTGGAGCCTCTTATAAAATACAACAATGGTCTTTATACCAAGTTTCTAAGAGCCAAACTAGGATCATACATTCTCTCAACCCTTTGACACCTACTCTTCTCTCTCTCTAGCCTTTGTAAATGGTGGTTGGGGTACTATATTTTTAATGCCTAGGGCATCTCTAAGATTATATGTAACGTATAGAAGCCTATAATCTCACCCTAATCCATGATTAAAAGGTTAGTAAGATTGGTGATTTATATTTGACCAAACAAGAATAAAGTTATTCCTTAATGACTCAGTAGTAACATGTAACATGTTTAGGCTTGAAAACAAATATAACACATTATGTGACATTGGATTCTATAATCAACATCGCATACCAAAATACACCCAAATTAACATAATAGCTTAAGTATGTGCTAACAAGTAAGTAAATTCATTAAGCATCTCACATATGTTTCTTTTGCTAACTAATATGCAACTAATAGCTAAAATGTGTTCAATAAGAGGTATTATGTGCTTTGGAATAACCACTAGTGTTTCCATATCCATAATTATGAATGATGTACCATTACATAAATAAATATTGAATTAATGGGATTAATATGATAAATAAGCAAAATATGAAAATATGTGTATAATAATATAAGGAATCTCTTTCGATAACAATGTGAAGATAATGGGACTTTAAATAATAAATAACAATGGTAATGATGCAATGTTATAATAATATATTGAGGATGAACCCAAAACTCTAGTTATAGTAAAACTCATAAAAGATTCCTTTTTGCATAAAATTACAAAGGGGCCTAGAGAAATGACTTTGAAGAGGCACGAGCTACAAATTGGGTTGTGAAATCTTTTTGGATGGCAAACCCCAAAGAGTGAAAGACAAAATTTGAAGATGTTGATTATGTCATCATTAAATTTCTATATATGAGATGCAAGATAGAAACTAAATCATTAGCTAGCACCCTAAAAATATCAAACACAAAAGGTAGAAAATGATAGTTGTTTTCTTCGTAAGCATCACCATGTTTATGAACTTTTTGTGTGGTTGTATCATAGGTTGTTTGTCCTATATTGAAGTTATTTGGAATATTTCTAGTCAATTGAGAAGCCCCTAACATAAAAACAAGTGTGCTTGTTGTTAGTATAAGCATATAATAGGATGTCAGTAGGTCTCTGAGCGTGGATAATGTCATGTTGTGACCCAAGGAAGGTGACTGGAGCTTCTTTTAAAACTTTTATTCCAGCATGAGCAAGAATGGCATAAAGGGTGTCTCGAACAACATCATGGAGGAACTTAAAACCATCACAGATATGATAGTGTACAACATGGTCACCAAAGGAATCAAGTTTTGCAAAATGACAAAGTAGACAACACTCATTTCCAGAATAGGGAGGGATCAAAAGAAAATAATGTAGAATAGATCGTTACTCAATCATTGTCCTAGACCACGAATAGGAATAGTGAGAAGGAAATCTTGTGAATGGTCAACCTATAGGAAAGAAAGAACAACAAGTTGACATGGAGTCAGTTTTGAATCCTTGAAGTATTGAAATACCATTTTGATGTAGGCATCTGCCAATAGAGAATGTGTCTTTTACGTGGTAGAAGGTGTAGTAGGCATCTTGGAACAACAAAGGGATGGTAGTATATTGCAGATGGAATCATAAACAATGTCCAAAGAGCTACCAGAAGGAATAGGACCAACTCCCCAAAGAATATGTTCTTAAATCTCTTTGGTATGAACTTGAGAGGCAATGAAGGAAAAATTACCAACATCTTGAGCAGTCGTAATACCCAACCCTCCAAGATGCAAGGGTAGAGTGTCATGATGCCATTCTAAATCACCAAAGCCTTGGCCTTCACCAACAAAAATGTGAGATAAGCAACGGAAAAACCCATGATCAAAATCTTCTAATGCTAAAGCAATAGATTCAGGTGGTGTTGTACAAATCTAGGTTCCCTTCTCCAACTCATAAAAGGAATCTTCAAAATCCAAATATATTGGTGAAAATGTGTTCCTTGGGTGACAAGTTGCACCTTATTTGAACAATCATAATTGTCCTAATTTCATTAAGAAGAAAGGTAATAGAAGGCCAAAAATACTACATCAATTATTAAAAAGACATCTAATACATTAAATAAATAATACAATCCAACTTATATGGTTTATACTTATATATCTAGGTGAATTTGCAATTAATAAAATTATAATATAATATAAAGGGAAATAGTGTTGTACACACATGTCAAAACTATTGAAATTTTATTATGGTGGAAAATCTTAACATGGATTTATTTTGCAAACAAAATATGAATTAATTGTAATAACGTGGAATACATGAGATATTTTATTAAATTAGATTAAACTTGAAAGAAATTATTTTCTCTCATTAATGTTTGAAAGAAATAAATAAATAAAAACAATCACATTAACATATCTTAAAGGAAATAAATATCTTAACTTGAATATATATTTGGTTTGAGAGAAATAAACATTCCCAAATTTATATAATCAATTACTTAATCCAAATAATAAATAAAATATTGACTAAATGATATCATTAGTAGACCTCCCTATTACCTCCTAAAATTGTTAACATAAAAAAGAGTGGTTTACTAGAAAATGTTTTCACCCTTTTGATTTGAAATTCATGGGTTTATAATAATTATTTTTGGATAAATAAATTTATTAGAATCTATCTCCTATTTAAATAATTAATATAAATATGTTAGAAATATATATGGTTGCCTCAAATATTGAAATCTTGGATCTAACTTAGCATTAATTTAATAGATGTCTTCTATAAAAATAAAATTGTTATACATGCTTTCAATGACTATAAAGTGAGAACGATAAAGATTTTGAAAAAGTTAATTTGCAATGGGATGAATAAATGTATATAAAAGGTTCATAAATAGATGGATAGAAAAGGAGTCCCATATGTATATCCTACATAATTATACATTAAAATACATGTTTACATTGAGTAAATAATTAAAAAAATGTAGGCATAAAGAAATGGAAGGTAAATGACATTTTTATATTTATTCTTTCCTTTTATGTGTTATGGAGTGCTTAACGTTTCTCCTTCTACAACATACATCAAATATAGATAATTTCTTGCTACCCAAGCCAAATAGTTCTATATGTATACCCCTACCATGTCCTTCGCACACATAGAAATCACTTGACCAATAGGATATCACTCGTAACCTTCTCCCTTATCCTCCTATTCAAGGCCCTTGAATGAGATGTCAAAGCCATGTTATCTCATGAAACAATTTATATGGTGGTCTTTTCTCAACCACCGGTGTTTCAAACCTTGGAACCCTGACTTGTATTAAAGATTGAATTTTGACAAGTTGACAAGCATATAGATGTATGTTGCATCTCCAAATGAGATGGGAAATTTCTGATTTCTCTCTCTTGATGTATGTTGCATCCCTATTCATCATATTGAGAAATCAATTATATTCCCTTTCTCTGTTGGTCCAATAAAAAAATCGTCTACATAATTTCTCTCTCTTCTGAGTATTTATTTCATACAAAAGAGTATATATTCATTCTGATGTCGTGATCATATTACTTTGTTGGATATTCTTTCTAGACTCTTATTTATATCTTATTTATTTTTTATTCCATGTAGAAATCCTAATTTGAGTATTTGATACTCTGACCTTCTTTGGGTAGACTTTATGATCATATGTTCTTATTTGTGAACATAATAAGATATATGGTTTTAAGTCCTCAACCCCACATGATAACTATTGGATGTTCTCATCTCATTGTTGCAAATTGATTGTACTTGTTCTTGCTTCTACATTGTGCATGTCTTTGACTAATTTTATTTCTAGTAGTGATACATCTGTGCAATCATATGTTTAGACATGTGTATTCCATCTCAAGTGTGTGTATTCCACTTGTATATATATAAAGGGTGTGGATATTCCACCCTGGGTGTGCGTCATCCAGCCAATACTTTTAGGCTGAGATCCTATGATATATATATATATATATATATATATATATATATATATATATATATATATACACACACACACACACACACACACACACACACACACATATATATATATATATATATATATATATGTGTGTGTGTGTGTGTGTGTGTATATATATATGTATATATTTATGTATATATATATATATATATATATATATATATATATATATATATATATATATATATATATATTCCACCCAGGGTGTGCGTCGTCCAGCCAATACTTTTAGACTGAGATCCTATGGTGTCCAAGTCCTACTTGAAATATCCTCAGTCTATGGTGTTTACATGTATTACTTATGTTTTGTGATATTATTATTGTGACATTGTTTAAGGTAAAAGATCTCTTATTTTTTATTATAATCTTATTTGAGATTCATATTCTTTTGATGTCTACTTAGATAGTACTTTTATCTTCTATGGGAAGCCTTGTTATAATTGATATATGCTTTTTCTGATGTTGCTCAATCCCCAATTAATATGCACATACCGGATTTTATGTTGATAACTTCAATTTTGTCTTCTCTTGTGGTGTATATTTCAAAACCCTAGGTGAAGGATATGAAGGACATGACATGCAAATGTAGATCTGGCTTAAGGAGTTGATTGTTGGGAGATAGATTTGAAATAATTTAGATATTCCTTTACTTAAATCCTGATGTTGATGTTACTTTCATGTAAGTTCCAAGTGGCAAAATATTTTGTAATATTATATAAATTGGATATAATTATAAATATATTACATTGCTTTACTTGATTATTTTTTATATCATCATATGAGAAATGAAAAAATTATACTTATTCTAACATACTTGATAGTGTGTTTGGTCTAGATGGGTTTGATCCTCGTATTTTAGTGAAGATTGGATCCCCTCTGAGGTCCTAGTCCTTACATTTTAGATCTACTTTGGAGTGTTTCTCAAGCTTAGAAGGCGTCCAAACAAAAAATAAGTGGCCAAGGTCCTTCTAGGGTTTGCAAGATGTAAACTTGTTCAAACCAGTCAAGAACATAAATATGGGGCACTTGTTTCATGTGCACCTGCCTTCTGGAGTCTAGCAAAATGTTTGTGGATGAGGTAGAGTTGATTGGTATATACAAGAGGGTGTGGGTCTAATGCACGCTCACCCTTCAAAGGTATCTTGGGGAATTTCATAAATGACGCAAGGTTGAATCGTCAACATAGGAGCACGAGAAAAAGGGATTGCATTTGATGCACGCCCCATATTATGGTTACCTCTTGGCTAGGGTGCTCAACAATCTAGTGGGCCCAAGGCAGGAAAGAAAGAGGGGGCTTGGTGCGCGGGTCACAAAGCCACCCCTCCTTCGAAGGTTTGATTTGGATCGGTCTACTAGACCCAAGGCTTTGTTTGGCTCGGTCTGACTAAACCAGGGCGGTTTTGAGGTGGGATTTAGGCTTTCAGCCCGATAAGTATGTCCAGTGCACTCATACATCCAGGGTTCAAATTTATGGACGGTCTTTGGTTTGGATTCGGTCGACAACTACAAGCAAGGTAATTTTAAATGAAGCATTCACAAATTGAGTATTCATACTAGTCATCGTCTTTCTAATTAAAAGAAATTCATATTCAGATTTATTCAAAAAATCACTATCATGCGAGATATAGTGTTTTATTTCATTAATCATAAAAAAAAAATGAGAATGAAAAACTAACTCCAGAAGACGAATCCAATTACAACAGATAATATTTATAACTCTATAACATGAAATCGTCATTTTAAGACAAACGGATAACAAGCTGCATGGCTAATCCTTTTTAAATGACAAAACTAATCTTTTAAAACAGTTCATTAATTATATCATTCCATCATCTTCCTTCTCATATCGTATCAGCAAATCTAGAAGATGCCATCTACATGCACACTCACAAATGCGTGCGTGACTATAATCGAATAGAGTGCCTTTACGAGAAAAAGACCATAAATAAACGGCGTAAGCCGAAGCTATCGGATAATGGAGGGAGACGATACCCATGGAGGAGTGTGGATAATGTAAGGAGCAGCCTGGTCGTTACAAAGCTGGCATGACGTTCTACCGGCAAGACCACGAAGCATGGCGTATGCGGCCATGCAGCACGGAGTCTAACCTTTTCAAGCGGTGTTGGGATGACGTTCTACCAGTCGTGCTCGCAGCGGATTCTTCATGACTTTGGCAAAGAACCCCTGCTTCTCCTCGAGGTCAACCTCCTCACCGTCCACCATACACCACTCGAACGCCGCGACGAGGTTGGCGACGAAGTACTCCAGGTGGAGCATGGCCAGGTTCATCCCTGGACAGATTCGGCGGCCGACACCAAAAGGCATCATCTTGACCTCCCTGCTCCCTGTGATATCGACCCCTTCGCCTTCACCGCCATGGAGAAACCTCTCGGGCTTGAACTCCATGGGTTCCTTCCACACCTTTCGATCCCACCCTATCTCGGCGATGGCGAAGTTGACAGAAACGCCTTTAGGGAACACGTACCCGCCGAGGGAGACCTCTTCCATCATGGCATGCGGCAGCACGAAGTGGGCTGGCGGGTGACGCCGTAGGCCCTCTAGTATGACTGCCATCTTAGGCAGGTCCTCTTCGACAACTCTGTTAGCGTCGGTTGAGTTGGTGTTGACGACCTCGTCGAACAGCTTGGATTGTATCTCTGGGTACTTGACCACGTTGGCCATGATCCACTGCAGTGTCGTGAAGGAGGTGTCGGTGCCAGCGTTGAGAAACTCGGAACAGAGGCCGGCTATCTCATGGTCCGTCAACTTCCTGTTCTTCTCCTCCGCGATCTCCAGATCCAGAAGCGAGTCCACGTACGAGTAGACGCAGCAGGAAGCGGGACGGTCGTCAGATTGTTGTCGCGCTTCCATCCGTCGCTTGCGTCGGGCTTGGATGAGAGGTAAGTAGGTGTCGACCTGCCGGCGCCGCAGCTCAACGAAGGTCTTCCACTTGTTTGGGAACATGTACTTTACGAACTGAGGGAAGAAGGAAAAGACATGGGTACTGGTGAGGTACAGCAGCTGGTCCCTCTGGACCTTCTCGATCTGACGGACCATCTCCTCCCCGAACCGGTCCCCGAAACACATAACCACCAGGAGGCAGAACATGGCGTACTGGAACACGTCCATGACGTTGACGACACCATCCTTCTCCATCGCCTGCACCCGGAGGTTGTCCAGCAGGACGCCGAGAACCCACTCCCGGTCTTTGGAGAAGAGCCTGACCCGAGACGCGTGGAGAATCTCGGACGTGAGGTTGCGCCTCAGGAGTCGCCATATGGGTCCGTAGGTGGCGCTGGTTACAGTGTAGCCGTTGTTGCTGACGAGGCGGCTGCCTTCCGTGAGCTGTGGGCGGCCGGCGAAAGCGGCCCCGTGGTATGCCATTGCCTCATGTACGAGGTTCCTGTCGGTGATATATACGATGGGGGGGGAGGAGCCGAGCTGGAGTGTCAAGGCACGGGCGCCAGCGTACCGGTGCTGGAGAGTCCGGAGCAAGGGCTCCATTCGAGTGACGGAGACGTGGAGCCAGTGGAGGTTGCCGATGATGGGGAACCTCGCCGGACCTGGCGGGAGGGTGCCGCTGCGGCGAGCACGAGAGGCGATGGCTGAGATCAGGAGGGTGACCAAGAAGGAGGATAGACAGAGTACCACTGCGAAGATTGCCACAGATTCCATCTTGCGCAGTGTCGGTAGTCCGGATACTCAGCTGGTGCTGGATGTGTGGATTGCTTGCTCGCCACCTCCTTATAAATAAATAACTCGTTCCATTCAGAAACTTTTTCGTTTGGTTAGACAGGAGTTTAATGAAAAATCAAGGAGTTGGCCCCGCACCTGAAATCGGTGCAGTCATGTGTAAAACACTTCTGCTCTTGTTATGGTAGGTTGAATGATACGCTGATTCTATGTCTTTTGAATCGTCTACCATAAAAAAAAAATCAAGAAAGTAATATAAATGGACATACTTTAGCTAAAACAATATATTTCCTCATAGCATTTTCATTTTTAAAAAAAAAACGAAAGATGGCGTATAATAAACACACGATTCTATCTTACTATTCAGCAAAAAATAATTTCTTAAAAAAATAAGATTGAAAATGGCACAAAGAGTGACGATTTCAACTAGAATGTCTAGTCGAAAGCACCACTCTTTAGTGACGTTTTCAAGTTTTTTTTACAAATATTATCAGATACACTAACATTTCTGAACGTGTATATCTGTAAATCGGGATCGTTAAGTGACGTTTTTGCACCACAATGTTCGCTGAGAATTATTCAAATGGTGGTGATACGGGACTCATATTTTAGTTACGTACCAATATGATTATTTTTCCCTAAGGCCCTGTTTAATAAGGTGTAATTAAGGTACAAACTGATGATCTGAAAAGTAGAGAAGTCAAAAGCATAGAATTGAAACCACTAATAAATCATTTGGTAAGGTGTAAGTAAGCCTTCCAGAATTTATGCGATAATAAATTTCCTCAATTGATTGCAGTGCCTCGTAAAGTAACATGGTCCCACGCACTCCATTATATAGCAGTATTGTTCCCATTGTCCCTTGTGCGAATGCATTGAAGAAAGAGAGAGAGAGAGAGAGAGCGCGCGCGGTTCAGGAATACTCCTCCGGGGATCACAAAAAACATCATATGTTTCCATATGACAGCTGTATATGGCCGGGGGTTACCGAGTGAGTGAGGTGCAGTTGCAAAACTGTAACCGATTATTGGGTTCAAATTTTCTTTATCATCTTCTGTCCCCACTTCTGTCTTACAACACCTGGTCTTTCGACATGTGGCTTCATTATAAAGTGTGTGGTTAGAATGTATCGGACACATTGTCCGAGTATAGAAGATGTGAGCCACATAACTACACGATTTTTTGACTCTAAGTGTGTAGTTAAGTGGGGTTACAAAATATGAAACTGCATCCTACTACACCTTACCAAATAAAAAATTATCTTAGAAGTAGTTTACATTTAAAAGTCAAACAAAAGTAGCACATCCGACCAGCCCTAGGCCCTGTTTGGTAGGAAGTAATTAGACCTCATTACATTTAAATGATACATTTTCTGCATTTTATTTCATTTGGTAGGGTGTAATTGAGGGAATTGGATTTCCACCAACTGCACAGTTGGCCCTAAAAGCGCTGAGTTGGTACCGCGCCCGAATGGGGCGCAGTCGGGTGTAGATCCCATTCTCGTTGCCATCTATCCACATCTGGTTGTAGGTCGCATGCACCGACGTGCCTTTGCCTTGATGTTGCGGCCACATGCCACTTTTTTATCCATGTCTTCCCGTTTCAGCTATAATTCCGGACGTAACCTGAGAACTGCACGGCATGGCTTATATCATACCAAATGAAACAGCAACCGTCCAAAACATACGATTTTCTTTGATAAGTTTTTAGATTCCACAAACGTCGTCCGATTACGTCGTACCAAACCGGCCCTAAAGCAAACCAAACTTATGTGTTTTGACTACGTGTACCAAACCCTCTACATGTATTCTGAAATCATCTCAATAAAATGGAATACTTTCTAAATCATATTTTGAAGCTCGACGACACATAATAAAATCATCCCTTAATCCAATTCATCACACACCAAGACTCAGCATTAGTACGATGTATTGAATACCGAGTATATAAACTAAGATTCTGAAAACTGAGTGACGGCATAAACAATTTGAATGCCGAAAAGTCACATATTTTATTGTCGTTAGAAGACTGCCCTTTAACCGGTTTACGATGGCAGGACTGTTCACTTTATATATCACAAATGAAGTTAGCCTACGCTCAAACCAACAAACTGTTTTTAATTAGTTTACTGGTGTGCTATATTTTTAGGAGTTCGTGTGATCATTAGAATAACAAGGAGTCACTCACATTTCTAAAACAAAAAAAGATTATTGTAGGATCTAAGGTCACATTGTTGGCTAAATTGGACATTAACATACTCTTTGTTTTGATAATGACATTTCACTCGTGTTTATCTAACGTGCTACTTGAGTATTTCAGGGTTCAAAGAAATAAAGAGATCATACTGAGTGAATAATTGAATATCAATATAAATTGAAGATCAATGCGCTTATATGTTTATATTGTCATGGTCGTATTCGATGTAAATACTTGTACAAAGATATAATGTACAAGTACATATATATCATGTAAATCAAGCGTTAGATCTTCTCCATCCACTCATAACCCTTAGATAAGACCCCCCCCAGAGATTAGAGTCATTATCATGCATTAGAACACACATTAATATGTGGCTCAAAAACCTGAAACATGAACACCCTCGGTCGAAAAACTAGTCAACCGAGACACTCTCGGTCGAAGTTTTTGTCGATCAGAAAATTCCTCAGTCGAGCACATTGAGCACTATCACAAACTTACATATTTGTGCTCTAAAATATATTTCGGTCAAAAATATAGTCAACCAATCCAACTTTGGTCCAAAGTTTATGACCGTCAGAACAAGTAGTTGGGAGTTGGGCATTGAAAATAGACGTTGGTACACACTTGCCTTAACCCCAGGATTGGTCGAAGAAAAGTTTGACCAAGACATAGTTCGGTCGACAAACTTGTCGACCGAGTAGGGTTCTAGATTGTTTTTCCAAGTCCGCACAAATTAGCCATTGCTAGCCAACTACTTTCTACCTAACGGCTAGTTAAGAACTAAGAACACTCTAGAGACTTTCTAAAATGTCCCTAGACACTTGCAAACCATTCCTATAAATAGGATAAGCCTTAAGACACCTACAGGACATAGACTACACTTGAGAATCCATTCTAGTGAGCAACAAAGCTTAGCAACATGTGCCATCTTGTTCTTCAAGCTATAAGTGTGTGTCCTATAGCCATAACCTCTTAGTCACCATCCAAGAAACGTCCATCCTAGGTGGTTTGAGAGGTCTAATGCTTGATATAGGATCAAAGTGTGATACTCCATTGGTGTACTTCTTTTCTTCTAATCTCCATTCACATGTTATGCTACTTGTGCTCCTTGGCTATTCTAAGTTGTGGAGGTTGTTTGAGGAAGCTTGATTAGAGTTACTTCCTGGTGGAGAAGGCTGCTCTAAGATTGCTTGAGATTGCTTCAAGAAGGCGACTTCAAAGGAGGTTGGAGCTACTTCTAGGTGAAAGTTATCTCAAGGTGGTGGAGCTACTTCAAGGAGGTGAAGGATGCTTCAAGGGCTTGAGGTTACTTCAAAGAAGACTGCTTCAAGGAGGTTGACACTACTTCTAGGTGAAATCTACTTCAAGTAAGGTGATTGTATTTTATTGTAACATCCTTGAGAGGTAAATAAAATTAATCACTTTCAAAATCCCAATGAGAGAAAGTTGGGTAGTGGACTGACAACCTTTGATTCAAAGGTTGGAACCACTCTACAATGAAGTGTCTTCCTTGTTTCCTCCTCCTTTGTTTTAAGTTTTTAGTCAACTTTAAAGTTCTAAAAAACTTTATTCACCCCCCCATTGATCTTTCAATTTGTATCAGAGCAAGTCTTTTAAGAGCCCTAACAAGTCTTGAAGAATGGGGGACAACAGGTTTAGCAACCCCAACCCTGAAGGAACTCATGTGACTCGGCTGTAACACCCTTCCAAGCTCATACATGATAGAGGAAGCAAACCCTATGTTGTCCATAACATGGGTCACTTGGCTTAGAGGAACATTACAAAACATGATACACATAGCAAAAAGATAAATGAAACACCTTGCATTTATTGAAAATCATGATACATACATTGTTCTTTGAGAGATAAAATTAATACTATAAACTATCATGTGAACTATCTCATCTTTGAACTATAATCTAACATACGAAAGGTAACCCAAATCTAGGGCATACATCTTCTTTCAAAACTTGATACTGGATCTTCTAAGGTGTAGATGACACCCCACTAAGCTAAGTCCTAGAAACTTCCACTTTGAAGCACTCACTTCAAATTCCTTTACTCCTTAGTTAAGCTCTATCATTCTTTCCTTCTACGGACATCGCGTCCCCAACCATGCATTCGAAGAAAAAAACATGCTAGAGTAAGCGGCAGTGAGTATTGTTATAATAAATAACAATCTTGGCAAAGATGTAAAACATAAAACTAATTGGACAATAAATCTTAGATTCACATTATATGCTCTTAACGGTTAATTATAATGTCTTCTACTCTTATGCACCAACTGTGCTCATAAGGCCCGTAGGCTCAACTGATGTTCCACTTGAACTCATGATTTGCACCAAAGTGCCATAACTATGCTCCACTTGAGCTCATGATTTGTACCTAAGTGTCATAATGTTTCATTTGAACTCATAATTTACACCTGAGTCCCATAATGTTCCATTTGAACACATGAATTACACATACATTCCACTATGTTCCATTTGAACTCATAAGACCCGAGGGCTCAACATTAACATGATGAGGACACAATAATACAACCAATTACATGATTAATCATTAACTTTCACTGGATTTCATTTGATCATGACATATGTTCTTGAACATAAAACTTGAAATTATAGACATCATATAATAACTTTTGGGGAACATTAATTCAAATATTTCTGAAAATTGAATACATAGTTATGTATATAATTTAACTTGATCATCATGATACAATAATCTTAAACCGATTGAAAACCATTATCTAATACTCAAAGTGCATGGACCCGCTTACCTTTATTGGAGCAAACCCTACTTTAGTCTCCTTGATCCTGAGTCACTCCTATGCTCCTAAAATTACATGATTTATATTATTCATCACTCTAAAAACCATCCCAAACCCTAAAATCAGATTGCTCATAAAAAATCCTTTCCAACAACTATTTATTCGAAATTTTCTGACAAAGCATCGATTTACTATGAATTTCCAAAGAATCATACAATCATGGAAAAGGGAAAAGCCATATGGATAATATTGAGTCGACGACGATTGGGCTAGGGCCCGCTCTGGCCTGGAAAAATCGTGTAGAGGCATGTGGCCCGGTTTGCTCCCAACCCAAAACACATGATCAGAGGCACAAAACTTGAAGATACCCATGCAAGATCAATTGGTCGACTAAAAGCCCAGGGGTATTATGGTCATCACACAACCTGGAACCTCCATGGTTTTGATCCATGGCGAATGGCAATAGTAGGGAGAACCATCCCTGATCAGGCTAGGTAGCATCAGACATGACCAGAGCAACAAGGTGAGTGGAGAATGGTCTCAAAGATCTAGTGAAGATGAGGAACAACCGCCAAGAGGTGAGGACCTCTACGTCCCGAAAACACACCAGAGAAACCTGAGAAACATGGGAGATACTTGAATCCTAAAACCATCAAGCCATGGCATGAGATCATCCAATAAAGCTTACTGAAACCATCATAGGAGAAAGGCGAAGCCAAGGGGTGAGTTTGCGTGGCTTCAAAAGCACAGAAAGGATGAGATGTAGGGTCGTCACTAAGGACTAGTCTGGGAACTATAGGCTACAGAGAAAAGGGAAACCTCGGGGGAAACTAGTAACCAAAAAAGGAACGAGGGGGTCACAGAATCCTACTGACTTGCCAATTTTGGTGGAAGTGGAAGAGAAGTCAAGGCTCGTGAGGTGTTTGTCGGAGATGCTGATCGAGTTTGTCAGGGCGTCTCAGGACATTGGATAAGAAATTGAACGAAAAGGTTTACGCTATGCAGTCTGATGGTCATATTTGGTCTCTTATTTATAGGTTTTTGGGTTAGGGAGACCTTATGTAGAACCATGGCGGCAAAGGGAGAAAAATCCCTACAAGGGAATTTCTTCATTAGGCAACATAGTCCCTTAAAACCTCAGATCGTTGGGTCCGCGAGAGGATTATGAGTTCATTGGTGGAGAGATTTCTACAAATGGATCTCTATGGTGAGGGAACCAGGTCAGTGAAGGAAACACAGGCTGACCAGCCTATTCTCGGTCTCCTACTCGAGATAGGAGACGAGCATGGAGGCGTTCGATGGGCATCCAATGGCCCTGAAAGAACCCACATTAAAGCATGGGCGCGTGAAACCTGACTATACCCAAAATCATAAAAATCAAGATGTGACATTTAAATGTTTGATATCTTAGGCTGAACTAGTGTATAAATCAAATATTTAATCAAAATTGTATTTTTAACTTCCCTAATTGATTTGAGGGGTCAAAAAAGTCCTATTGAATACAAAATTGAACCATATTCTAATATAAGGTTCTAGATTCTTCCTAGTTCGATCCAGGTTTTCCACAAGTTTTATTCATTATTTCCATATAAGTCATTAAACTCGATTTTAATGCATTTAATTTATTAATTAAGTGGCAAACACTCCCTTTGTGAGACTCTGTGTCCAAAATCAATATGAAAAATAATTTTCTCTCATAAATTCTTATCACTTATGTTTTATACTTTTTTGAAAAACTTTTACGGAGAGAGAAAAGAGAACTCACATATACTTTCCTCTTATATTAAAGTCATAAAAATGGTAAAAGAAAAACTTCTTGACCAAGGCATTTACTCGATAATTACATTTTCAAATTCAAAGCCCTTTTATCTTTTCCTTTTTATTTCTTTAAACTAATGCATCCATTACTTGGTGTAAGTTGCTTTAAAGTCCAAGTTTTAAATTTTACAACTATAAATTTGAAATTAAGACCCTAAACATATTTTATTTCAAAATTTGGGATGTTACAATTCTACCCACCTTAAATAAATTTTGTCCTCAACATTTTCGTATACTACCCACCTTAGGGTTTTACATATTCTATGTACACTAATTCTCAACTATTATCTGAAAGTCTCATTCTCATGGAAAAACACTATCAACATGTGGGTATAATACTAATGAACCTATGTCACATCATAATTGACATGACAAAGGACCTCTTTTACCTCTTTCCTAGGTGTTCTAATTCTATCATGGATCTTATTTGATTATTTAATATCTACTCCTTGTATGTAGGTTTGGTCAGTATGTGTTTGCTTATGTTTAGGTGACTATAGGTCTCAAACTTTTAATGCTGACTCTTGTTTTCTGTCCCCTTTGGGTACATGTTAGATGCTCATATATGTAAATGTGATATATTTAATCACACTTATCTTAGAACCTCCCTCATGCACATGTCCCATGCCACATGCACTTGAAAAGACAAGACAAGCATTATGCATATAACATTCTCTCTAAAAAATCCCATAAGTCTGTGTCCCATACCACAAAGATGTGGGAAAGAGAGAGAGAGCATGCTATATACAGTTTTAGAGTAACATAAAAGTTTAAAATTTCTAAGCACATAACCCTAATCTTACATGAACTTATGTCTCTTGTCTAGACCTCTACTTTGGTTTCTAATATATTTCACCTACTTATTCTATACCTAGGGTTAGAACATATGAATCTTAGCTTAGTGGCCATCTACTCGTTGCTCTGATACCATATTATAACACCCCTTCAAGCTCATACATGACAGAGGAAGCAAACCCAATAACATGGGTCACTTGGCTTGGAGGAACATTACAAAACATGATATACATAGCAAAAAGATAAATGAAACACCTTGCATTTATTGAAAATCTTGATTCATACATTGTTATTTGAGAGATAAAACTAATACTATAAACTATCATGTGAACTATCTCATCTTTGAACTATAATCTAACATATGAAAGGTAACCCAAATATAGGGCATACATCTTCTTTGGAAACTTGATATTGGATCTTCTAAGGTGTAAATGGCACCCCACTAAGCTAAGTCTTGGAAAATTTTACTTTGAAGGACTCACTTCAAATTCCTTTGCTCCTTGATTATGCTCCCTCATTCTTTCCTTCTGCGGACGTCGAGTCCCCAACCATGCATTCGAAACAAAAAGCACGTTAGACTAAGCGACAGTGAGTATTGTTATAATAAATAATAATCTTGGCAAAGATGTAAAACATGAAACTAATTGGATAATAAATCTTGGATTCACATGATATGCTCTTAATAGTTAATTATAATATCCTCTACTCTTATGCACCAACTGTGTTCATAAGGCCTGTAGGCTGAACTGATGTTACACTTGAACTCATGAGGCCCGAGGGCTCAACATTAATATGATGAGGACATAATATTACACAAATTACATGATTAATCATTAATTGGAAAATTCTTTACTTTAACTGAATTTCATTTGTTCATGACATAGGTTCTTGAACATAAAACTTGAAAGTATAGGCATCATATAATAACTTTTGGGGAACATTAATTCAAATATTTCTAAAAATTCAATACATAGTTATGCATATAACTTAACTTGATCATTATGATAGAATAATCTTAAATCGATTGAAAACCATTATCTAATACTCAAAGTGCATGGACCTGCTTACCTTTATTGGATAAAACCCTACTTTAGTCTCCTTGATCTTGAGTCACTTATATGCTCCTAAAATCACATGATTTATATTATTCATTACTCTAAAAACCATCCTAACCCCTAAAATTCAGATTGTTTGTCAAAACTCCTTTCCAACAACAATTTATTTGAAATTTTTAGACAAATCATTGATTTACTATGAATTTCCAATGAATTGTCCAATCAAGGAAAAGGGAAAAGCCATATGGACAATGTTGAGTCAACAATGATTGGGTTGGGGCCCGCTCTGACCTAGATGAACCGTGCACATGCATGTGGCCCGATTCACTCCCAACCCAAAGCACATGATCAGAGGTGCAAAACTCAAAGATACCCATGCGGGATCAATTACTCGATTAAAAGCCCAGGGGTACTATGGTCATCACACAACCTGCAACCTCCCTAGTTTTTATCCATGGCGAATGACAACAGCTGGGGGAACCATCCCTGATCAAGCTAGGAAACATCAGATAAGACCAAAGTAACCAGGTGAGTGGAGAATGGTCTCTAAGATCTTGCGAAGATGAGAAATTAACTGCAAAGAGGTGAGGATCTCTACCTCCCCAAAACATACCAAAGAAACCTGAGAAATAAGGGAGATACTCAAATCTTGAAACCATCAAGCCATGGCATTAGATCATCTAATAAAGCTCGTTGAAACTAGTAAAGGAGATAGATGAATCCATGGGTCAAGTTTGTGTGGCTTCAAAAGAACAGAAAGGTCGAGATGTAGGGTCATCAGTGAGGGCTAGTCTGTGTACTATAAGCTATGGAAAATAGGGAAACCTCGAGGGAAAGTAGTAGTAGAAAAAGGAATGAGGGGGGTCACAGAAGCTTACTGACTTGCCAATTTTGGCGGAAGCGACGGAGAAGTACGGGTTCGTGAGGTGTTTGTCAGAGATGCAGATTGAGTACGTCAGGGCATCTCGGGACTTTGAAGAAAAAATTGAAAGGAGAGGATTATGCTATGCAGTCCAATGGTCATATTTAGTCCCTTATTTATAGGTTTTCATGCTGGGAAGACCTTCTGTAGAACCATGGCTGCCAATGGAGAAAAAGCCCTAAAGGGGCGTTTCTTTGTTAGGTCATAGAGTCCCTTAAAACCTAGGATTGTTGGGTCTGCAGGAGGATTATAGGTTCATTGGTGAAGAGATTTCTATAAACGGAGCTCTGTGGCGAGGGAACCGGGTCGGTGAAGGAAACACGGGCTGACCAGCCTATTCTCAATATCCTACTCGAGGTAGGAGATGAGCCAAGAGGCGTCTGATGGGCATCTAATGGCCCTAAAAGAACCCACTTTAAATCATGGGTGCATGACAATTGACTATATCCAAAATCATGAAAATCAAGATGCAACATTTAAATGTCTGAGATCTTAGGCTGAACCAGTGCATAAATCAAATATTTAATCAAAACTATATTTTTAACTTCCCTAATTGATTTGTGGGGTCAAACAAAGTCCTATTGACTTCAAAATTGAACCATAGGCTAATCTAAGGGTCTAGATCCTTCCTATCTAGTTGGATCTATGTTTTGCACAAGTTCTACTCATAGTTTCCATATAAGTCATTAAAATCGATTTTAATGCATTTAATTGATCAATTAAGTGGCAAACACTCCCTTTGTGAGACTTTTAGTCCAAAATTGATATGAACAATAATTGACTCCCATATATTTGTATCACATATGTTTTATGCCTTATTGAAAAACTTTTACAAAGAAGAGAGAAAAGAGAACTCACATATACTTTCCTCTTATATTAAAGTCATAAAAAGGGTAAAAGAAAAACTTCTTGACGAAGGCATTTACTCGATAATTACATTTTTTGAATTCAAAGCCCTTTTATCTTTTCCTTTTTATTTCTTTCAATTAATGCATCCAATACTTGGGGTAAGTTGATTTAAAGTCCAAGTTTAAAATTTTACAACTAATAATTTGAATTTAAAACCCTACACATATTATATTTCAAAATTTGGGATGTTCCATTAGCCACCACCTTTTGATGGAAGCAACTACACCTATTGGAAAAGAAGGATGCGATTTTACTTCCAGGGATCAACCTAGAGCTCTGGAGAATGGTATCCTTACATTATTCCCTCCCTACTCCTAAATATGCAACAAAGAATCTTGATACGGTAAACAAGTTCAATTAATTGCAACATGAAACTCAAATTATCAAAAAATATAAAATGATATGTATATAAATATTATATATATATATGTTAAAGATATTTTACATAATTTAATATTGTTCTATTTCTATTAGTGAATTTAATATGATATCTTCATATGAAACAACTTATGAAATATGGCATAAATTTTCAATTACACATGAAGGTACCACTCAAGTTAAAAATACCAAAATTAACATCCTTAAACATAAGTTTGAACAATTTCGTATGCAACCTAATGAGTTTATTAGTGAAATGTATGCAAGGTTTTCTTCTATTGTTAACAGTTTGAGTGCATTAGGTAAGTATATAAGTGAGGACGACCAGGTGTCCAAAATCCTTAGATCCTTGCCTCCAAAATACAAGCCAAAGGTGACAACCATTGAAGAAGCCAATGACCTTACCACAATGAGGATGGAGCAACTCATTGGCAATCTAGAGACTCATGAATTCACCCTTGAAGAATAAGAAAGAATAGAGGCCAAACTTCAAAAAGGAAAAAGGAAGGGCATTGCATTAAAAGCTACAACCAAGGCTCAACCAAAAGTCATCACTTAAGAAAGTGATGAAACAAGTGAAGTAGATGATGAAGAATATGCACTCATTGTAAATGGTAAGAAATATAGAAGGTATAAATCCAACAAAAATTCTAGTGCTTCTTCCTCTTCTCCTCTTAGGTGTTTTGAATGCAGAAAGAAAGGACATGTAAAGAATGAATTTCTTAAGACCAAGAAAGGGAAGAAATCTTCCTTCAAGAAGAAAGACAAAGAAGATAAAGCTTTCAAAGCAGCTTGGGATGAATCAAGTGATAATAGAGGAAGTGGAGAGGAAGAAGTGGAATGTCCCATGGCTAAGGAAGATGAACATGAAGAATCAAATGAGGTAAGTATCCTCTCAATGTCTGAGATAATGTAACCTCAATATCGTATATTTTTTCACATGTGCATGCACATGTATTTCTCAGTCTCGCTTATCAAGTAGCCAGGAAATCAATCTCCAGTAGGAGGAATAAATCCCATATCCATCACTCATAGTCAGTCACCATATATCAAAGCTACCCAATCATCACCTTTATGGCAACCCGTATTTTAGGATTACGTTTGATGATGTCAAAGTATACCAAATGACATATGATAAGTGCAGTGATTTCAGGTCTAAGAATCACAATCACCACCTCCACTATGAGAGATGACTATGACCACCAATTATGCTTTCCATGTGTCACTCTCACGGTAGGTCTACCCGATAAATTGTTCTCTAACATGTATTTGTGTTCTCTAACTGTTCACTATGAGAGATGACTATGACCACCATTGACGGTGCCGCTGTGGCAAGCACGAGAGGCAAAAGATGAGATAAGGAGGGTGACAAAAAAGGAGGATAGACAGAGTACCACTATAGAGATTGCCAAAGATTCCATCTTGTACAATGTCAGTAGTCCATAGACTCAGCTGGTGTTGGATGTGTGTGGATCGCTTGCTCACCAAATCCTTATAAATAACTCATTACGATCATAAATAGTGAATTTTTTTTTGTTTGGTTAGACAAGAAATGAATGTAGTAGTTGTCTTCATATTTAATGAAAAAATAAAGGAGGTAGTACCACACCTGAAATTGGTGTAGTCACATGTAACACACTTCTGCTCTTATTTTGGTAGGTTGAATGATACACTGATTCTATGCCTTTTGAATCATCTACCATAAAAAGAATGAAGAAAGTAATATAAATAGACATACTTTAGCTAAACCATTTTCCTCCCCACTTTCATTTTTGAGTTTTTTTCGTAAAACCCCTCACATTCACAAAATCCCATAAACCCCCCTCCTATCCAAAATCCATATGACCCCCTCCCTTTTGCCCTGAATTCCAACAACCCCCTTCCACCTAACTTCGTTACGAATAAAAATAACAGCCCGTTGACCCTATGGTTGTTTCTTGTTAATCGTTAGTATATTATAGTACTTGATTGTATAGAATAACACATACTAGTAGTAATAATTACTTAAATGCTTAATGTTCTTATATAATTTAATGTAAATTATAATTTTATGTTAAACCAATTCCTTTGGACTTATTTTAGTAGGAAAGTTTCAAGACTATGGATCAACATTTGATGGTGTCATATCAATTTTTGTTTATAATTAATGAACAAATGTATATTTTAATTATGTCGCTAATCAATTCTTAGGACAATCAAAATTTTTGATGTACTCTGTTCTTACTCATAAAATATTGAGTGAATTTTCTAACAGTCAATCTAAAATCCATTCAGGTAAATGTTTTGGTTTCTCAATACAAATGTAGAACCGAAGGAAGCCCAAATTTGGGTTTGCCTAGATGCTACGTATGTCAAAATAATAGTTCACAAAATAATTTTTTACAATCCAAAAGAAATCATAATTAGTTCCTCCTATATATTCTAGAGAAGGAAAATGTATATCTCTAATTTTCTAAACACTATGTATATAATTTGCAACCAGTACCATAACTAAATAGGTGTACACCATTATTTACATTAAATATTCTTATAACTAATTATGGTGACTAGTTATATATACTAATATTTAGTGTAAATGATTACAATAAAAAACATGCTTACATTCAAACGACATCCTACATTCAAAAGGTATATTTTTAATCATGTTAATTTTAGGATTGACAAAATTTCTGACACACTTGATGTAACACCCTCCGTAAGCACACACATGCATATAGAGGAAGCAACATTGAGTTACCCATAATTTGTGTACTCAAAGGGGCATTACATAAAATTGACATTCATAACAATAATATAATCAATCACACAAACTAAAAATAATAAACATTCCCATCATTGTTCTTACAAATAGAAACATAAATGTTATCAGATGGAAAACTCATTTAACATCTTGAGACTCTACTTAAAGTGTTAAATAACTGAAACATATAACTGTGTCTTAAATATGAGTATCATCTAATAGTTGGCACCCCACCAGATCTTATTCCGCTCTATCTATATTCTTGAGTCTGTAGGATCTACTCTGCCTCTGCTCCTCACATGTGGACATCTCATCCCCAAGCATGCATTGGAAAAATGGTTGTTAGCATAATTGGAATGAGTATTCTAGTATATGAATTACTAAAGTAATAAGATACTACAAAGAATTTTTGAACATTATAAGCATGAAACTAACATTAAACTCTAAATAATATCTGAAACATAAAGATCTCTTCTTTATTTAACTTAGTTCTTATCTATTTATTGTATCTTTCTCTAGAGACCTATACTCTAGTACATGGGTCTCATGATCTGTACTAAGGTTCCTGGGTCACATAACCTGCACAAAGGGCCTCCGTTATGTATCGAAATTGGCCTGCACTAAGGGTCTGGGTCTCATGAATTGTACAAAGGGCCTAGGTCATGTCTATCTTACATTAACCTACACTAGGGTGCCTGGGCTACATGACTTGCACAAAGGGCTTGGGTCATGTTTTCTTGAGTTGACTTTCACTGGGGCCTGGGTCTAACTCCATAATCTTATATCTTATTAAAGTTGATCTTAACATGAATTTACATTTTGATCTCATGGTCTTAACATGAACTTAAATCTTAAATCTTAAAGCATGAATCCTTATATATTCTTATCATGAAATCTAAAAGATCCTGTTCTCATATTATTATCATGACTGAAATCATGAATCATAATATTATCTTGGAACTTAATCATGACTTAGTACATCCTAATCTTATAATATTATCATAGAGTGAATTCTCAATACATCCTGATCTTAGTAGAGGCATTATATAAATAACTTGATCAAGTTTTATTATGTTCAAAACTTATATTCTGATATTTTACTTAACTCTTAGATATTAATCATTCTAGGAAATCTAAATAACTTCTTAGGTATTATGTCTTTATCTATATAAGAAATCTTAACAACATATTTCTACTTGAAATTCTAAGTACATGGTTATATCACATAATCATGGAAGTATGACAATCTTACTTGCATATCTTATCTTGTAGTCTTATTCATTAACATGAATGAATACTAAGAAATTTTATATGAACATGATCCTTTCATTTTCTCATGAACCTTGTTCATGAATCCCAATCAGTTTAGGAAATCTTAATAAATATCTCAACTTGAGATATTGGATATATGTGAGAACACAATCATGTGTGAGAAACTTTTAATTTCATATCTTACTTAAGATCTTAGAACATTATAAGGCATAAATCATAATGTCTTATAAGAGAAACATGTAAATAAACGGGGCTTGATAAGTATGAATACTCATGGGAATGAATCACTTATATCTCTTTTAGAGAAGATCTTGATTGCTCTTCTCAATTTGATCACTAGTACATAACTGACCTTTAGTGTCGGTTATTTAAGGCCTTTAGTGTCGGTTTCTAAGTGACACCTATGTGGGCGATGCTAAAAGCCCAGCCGTTACGCATCGGTTCAAAAACTAACGCCATAACCCTTCGCGTGCCACTGAAAATGCGCCAGCAGGGCACTATAGGCGTCGGTTATTAGATAAGAAACCGACGCCATATACCTTCGCGCCATAGAAAGGGCGCCATCTTGGGCACTATCAGCGTCGGTTATTAGATACAAAACCGACGCCATATGCCTTCGTGCCACAGGAAATAGGCGTCGGTTATTTATATAAAACCGACACTGTAACTATGTGGCATCGGTTTTATACAAATAACCGACGCGTATCTTTCATATCACTCCCAACACGGCCATGCTGGCCAGCATGGCTGTGGTGTCTGGTCCGCTGCCACGGCCGTGTTGGCCAGCACGGCCGTGCTAGCCAGCACGGTCATGGTGTTAAGTAAATAGATGTCGGTTACGAGTAGAAACTGACACTGTAACTATGTGGCATCAGTTTTATACAAATAACCGACGCCTATTTTTTGTTTTTTTTTTCTGTCAGTCCGCAGACCTGCTGTATGGCTGGTCGCAGGATGAGAAACCTGCAGTTCTGTTATGAACTGCAGGTTTTACGACATCCATTGATATCAGCCAACAACAGGCCACAAACCTACAAAATTAACAACAAAAATATTCACACATTTAGCAATGCAACCTGCAGTTCCATTTGATTTTCACATTTAGAAACATTCATGTAGCTAGCAATCTGTAGTTCCATTCATTTTCACATTCACACATATAGAAACATTCATATAGCAACCAACAGATTCATTCATTTTCACTCAGACACATGTAGAAACATCTAGACATGTAGAAACATTCACACATATATTATAATTCAGAAATTCATTTACAAAATATCATTCTTTAGTCATTATTCACTATCAATATCCCAATTATATCTTAAATCCCCCACTACTTGTATGGCTGTTGCCCATTCTTCTCTTACTTCATTTAATTCTCCTATCGTATAGGGAGCATGTACATCTGGTAAGGTCGTTCCTGTAGTGTGGTCAGTTTTAAACACCTGTAAAGAGAATGATGTATATATATAATTAATGAGCTATAAATAAGATTGATATATTTCATATTATCTAATGAGACTATATAATACCTCATCAATACAATCGCTGTCCATTGCGGCATATTTGATAATCATGTGTATAAATCTCATCACATAGTATCCACATGCCCATCCGTTGTCTTGCGTAGCACACTATAAATTCAAACATACAAAATATTAAAAAATACAACTAATTAAGCACTGTTCACATAAATAATATATACATATATTGCAGTCGGGAACTTACTTTCACGTTCTTCCAAATTATTGGCTGGTTCTTTTTCGTGGGGACCTTTCCTCCAGCCTTTTTGAACTCATCAAAACCCCTACATGTTAATGTAACACAGTACATTGCATAATTAAATAGTAATGTAATAACATATGTTAACAGATATGAAAATGAAATATTTCTCACCGGAATAATGCCATTTTCATTATGTGTCCATATTTTGTATTCAATTTACTCCCCTTAGGATCTAGATAATAGACAGTAAACATCTCGGGGACAATAACCAGTAACTCCCAATGCATACCACTAGAGGTAAAAAAGTTAAAAATTAATAACTCAAAATCCACAATAAAAAAGTAATTTTCTTAAGTCCAAATTATAATAAGAAAAGTAAACTTACTCTACATTGAATGGATCCATTATCATCGTCTTCTTATTTTGAGCAAAAATTGAAAAAGCCTCACAGCAATATTGTTGAACTGACGGAGGGTCTTTAGCTACTAGACTAATCAAAGATGGAATCAAAAATCCTACATGTTCGAATGCAAAATCTACACATATCTTGTCTAAGTAGCTGCAAAATATGTATTAATTACACATGCATTAATAAATAAGAAACCAGATCACCAAATCCTACACAAGGTATATGGATGTATAAAGAAGATCTCACCTTATCCATAGCTCTATCACAGATGTATTTAGCCAATCATATCGAAACAACTCCAAAATATCTTGTATAAATAGTTTTCTTTCGTATGATTGACCTGCAACATCTGAATCTATAGAAATAGTTATAGGGCAATTTATATCATGTTCACCTAACCATATTGCCATACCCCTACAGTTAGGACCTAACAGGACAGTTAGGTCCTGTGGAACCCAACTGGGTAATGTAGGAGGTGGAAGTGGAGGCTTAGATGTTGTGGGTGTCTTCTTTTTAACCTGTATATATATAATAATTTCATATCAACTGACATCATATACACACACTAACAATTTAACGTAATGTAAATTTACCATACAATTTCAGTAAAGATGACATCCGCTTTTAGCCACAATATCACTCCGCCTTCTGCCTCACCAAGCGTTTCACAATTTGGGTGGGCATATGGCAATGGAAGATCCATCCACTTGGGGAATATATGTACCGGGCTCACACGAATCCAACCAGCTGGTAATGGAGACCCGTGAAACATTTCCCCTGGTAGGGATGGGTAAGTCGACGCCTCTGCAACGACATATTCATTAACTTTTAGACGGCATGGCTTAAACCCCTACAATTTTTTGTGTAAAGAATGTTATATACATATATACATATCATCTTGAAAACATATCATCTTGAATTAAAAAACTAGTTACTATGTCATAAAAATACTTACAGTGGATTTGCTAGGTGGTGGGTCTATAGGATTACTCCCAACCTCTGCAGTAGGAGTAGAGCCTGCAGTAGGAGACACGATAGGTACTATCTGGTAAGTGGCAGTCTGAGATGCCTGCCACTTTTTCATTGCTTCTTCGAGTTTCCTATCAAATAGCTTATCTACCTATACATGGATAAAAGAAATGTCAAATTCTAATTATTGAATTCTCTTTTACAGTAACATCTACAAGGAAAAAATATGTTACCTCTTCTTGTGAAAGTCCCACTTTTGGGACATGTTTGTGCTGGGATGGCCCAAAAAAAGCTTTGATGCCCACACCAGCGCCTGCAACCCTAACACATCCAGGATGCTCTAGGTTACCCAGAGCAACTGTCAATTCATCTCTTGTGCCCTCAGGGATGAACTTGCCTTGTTTCCTCAGCTCGTGCAGCTCCCGCTAATCGCCAAAACAAAAATTTGTAATTAAGTAAACACCACAAATAATCAATATCCGAACGATTGTTGTAAGAGTTGTATTTTACCATTTTTGCAGCCGCCTCAGCAGTTGCAGGCTTCCTTATTTGTCCCTTCTTATTTTGCCTCCCAGCTATCCAGATATCATGGCGAGGCCGAGGTGTGCTACCTATAGTGGAGGACTCCTGAGTAGCAGCAGACTGAGCAGTAGCCTCAGACTGTAGTCTTTGGCGAATGCCTGCATACCCCTTTGGACCCATTGTGTGGTCATGCACATTCAGTGCACGCCTTGATCTTTGTGCCTCACTGAGGGCCTAGTTAGTATGCACATTAATGATTTGGTTAGTAACAGTAAATGTTAATCTTGAATTGGTGAATACAACATATATTAATGAGATTGGGACTGACGCCTAATACCTTGAATTCATCCGTTTGTCTTGAAGCAACAAACGCGTCCCATTCTTCTTTATCCAGGAAGTTCCACTGTTCAGTGGCTGTCTTCTTCCTCTTGTCAGCTTCTTTTATGTATTCTCAGGTGAGATTTTTCTTGTAGTTCCTTAGGACTCTCCCACAGTGTTGCATCACACATTTACGATGCAGCTTTTCATCCAATTCAAATATACTCTGCAAATTAGAATTGCTATTAACTAGTATCCAAAAAATTAGTAATCTACAAAATAAAATTGCAAATTAATAATAACTCACACATAAATCCTTCCATATTATGTCTTTCTTCTCCATAGAAACTTTATGCCAAGAATTTATCTTACAACCGCAATGGCTACGAGTAACATACCCAAGATATGAAACAAATGAATTGCGATTCACACTAGATGCATTTCCTGCATTATCAAAATCCAAAACAAGTTTGGGTCCATTGCCCTTTTGCGCTATTAACTTCTTCATCATAGTGATGCCCCTTCTCCTGTCAACTTTTTGGTGTTGCTGATCAAGTGCCTCAAATGCTTCAGATGGTACATGTGCATCATCAACCTAAAATTTGACAAAATAAACACATTTACAAGATATAACTATAAATGGACATATAGATATAAATATATGATATATTTTTAAAACTTACATAGTGAGGCGGCACATTGATGTCCTCACCCTCACGGTAATCATCAGCATGGTCATCAGGAGAATGCTCAGCCATCTGAAAATTCACATTCACATTGTAAAGTAATTCAAATTGTAAATCTCACATTGTAAAGTTCACATTCACATTGTAAAGTAATTCACATTGTAAAGTTCACATTATAAAGTAATTCACATTGTAAAATTCACATTGTAAAGTTCACATTCATTGTAAAGTTCACATTATAAAGTAATTCACATTGTAAAATTCACATTGTAAAGTTCACATTCACATTGTAAAGTTCACAATCAGAAAAATAAAACATATAAAAAAACATTGTATAAACATGCCTCTAATATTGCGATTTTTTATCAATTAATAATCCTTCATTGTGATCTCCACGCACATACAAGTCATCATTAGCTTCAATATTTGATGGTGTTGGCAACCCAACTGAGAATGGACTGGAGTCATCATACTTATCATAGTACTGTTCTTCATCTATAGGATCTTCACCGAACTGTCTTTTACCATGAAGAACAACAGACCATTTATCATTTGTAGGATCATCGATATAAAATACTTGTTTTGCATGTGATGCCAATATGAATAGTTCATCCTTCTCGCCAATCTTTTCAAAGTTCACTAAAGTGAAACCCAATTCATCCACTATAACTCCTTTGGTGTTATCAACCCAATTACATTTGAAGAGAGAAATTCTGAAATATATGTAGTCAAACTCCCAAATGTCTTCAATTACACCGTAATATGACATTTTAGCTTCACGTGGACTCTTATCCTTTGCACTTGCAAAAAACATAGTCGATGCTTGAAGGGTGACCCCACTATTTTGGACGACACTCTTATCATCTTGGCGCTTTGTGTAATATGTGAATCCATTAATGCCATACCCTTCATAAGACATAACAATCAATTTTGATTTAAAGGTGAGGCATTTGATAGTTTCAGTAATATCATATGGTGTTTGAGATAGTTGATGTAAGACTTTATTTTCAAACCACTTAATAAATGTCTTGTTATGCTCTCTAGCAAACCACATTGTATTTGCTCGAGGATATTGTCTCTTGATGAAATTGGTATGTTCCTCGATATAAATGTTCACTTCGTCCATGTTGTGTAAAATATACAAGTGACCTTGTTCCAACTGCTCACGGCTGATTACTTTCACACGTGATCCCAAAATTCCTTTGCCAAATTGCTCGTCAATATTCTTGTCATTATCAGGAGTGTCATTACCACTGAGAAAGTCATTGCAAAAATCCATAACCTCTCTCACCACATAACCCTCAATAATACTCCCTTCAGGCAGATAACGGTTTCGAACATCACTTTTAAAAACGCTCATGTATCGTTCAAAGGGATGCATCCAATGCAAGAAAATTGGTCCCAACATTTTCACTTCCCTAGTCAAGTGGACAACAAGAAGTACCATGATATCAAAGAACGACGGAGGAAAATACATCTCAAGCTGACATAGGGTAACAACCACTTCTCTTTGTAATTTATCGAGAGTATCAGGGTCAATAACTTTGTTGCACAGACTGTTGAAAAAGAAACAAAGTCTGGTGATTGCAAACCTTACATGCTTCGGCAATATAGATCTAATTGCCACAGGCAATATTTGTTGCATTAGAGTGTGACAATCATGAGATTTAAGACCTATCAACTTCAGATCTTTCATTGATACCAATGTACGGATGTTGGATGAGTAACCCTGTAGCACCTTAACATTTACCAAACATTCACAAAAAGCTTTCTTCTCCTTTCTAGACAATGTGTAACAAGAGGGAGGTAAGTATGTTCTCCGATTTCCCATTTCACAAAATTCTGTTAATTCTGACCTTATTCCCATTTCACGTAGGTCCAGTATGGATTTTATCCCATCTTTAGTCTTACCTGGTATATTCAACAAAGTACCAATGACACTATCATAGACATTTTTCTCAACGTGCATGACATCGATACAATGCCTGACTGTCAAAGAACTCCAATAAGGAAGATCCCAAAATATTGACTTCTTCTTGAATAAAGATTTGTCACTCCGTGTGGCCATAGTACATTGTGATCTCTTACCAAATTCATTGACAAAGTCTTTTACTCTTTCATAAACAACCTCCCCTGGTATAGGTTTAGGTGCACTCTGTTCCTCATTCAATCCATTGAATGCTTTGCGCTTCCTACGATACATATGGAATTTTGGAAGAAACCTTCGATGACCGAGATATACAATCTTACCGCCATGTTTTAGTCTTGTTGAATCAGTGTTCTCTTCACATATAGGACACGCTTTAGCTCCTTTGACACTATATCCAGACAAATTCCCATATGCTGGAAAGTCATTAATAGTGCAAAACAACATAGCATGCAAACGAAATGTCTCTCTTCGTGAAGCATAATAGATCATCACACCTTCACCCCAGAGTTTCTTTAAGTCATCAATCAGAGGTTCAAGATAAACACCAGTGTCATTTCCAGGTTGTTTAGGGCCCGATATCAACAACGACAACATTACATACTTATTTTTCATACACAGCCAGGGAGGAAGATTGTATATAACAAGCATGACTGGCCAAGTGCTATGTTGGCTGCTCAATGTCCCGTACGGATTCATCCCGTCTGTACAAAGCCCAAGTCTTAGATTCTTGACTTCTTCACCAAATTCAGGGTACAATAGATCAATCTTCTTCCACTGTGGGGAATCAGACGCATGTCGTAGGATCCCATCATTATTTTTCTTAACATCTGCATGCCACCTCAAATTCTTCGCATCTATCAGATTGGCAAACAAGCGTTGAAACCATGATATTATAGGTAGATACCACATCACCTTGGCAGGAGAACCAGTTTTGGACTCCCTCGAAGTCGTCAATTTATACCGTGACGCACCACATTTTGGACAATCTTTCAAATCCGCATAGTCCTTTTGAAATAATACACAATCATTCGGGCATGCTTGTATCTTCTTGGCATCCATTCCCATTGGGCACAACAATTTCTTTACCTGGTATGTTGAGATTGGCAGCTCGTTTCCTTCAGGAAGCATTTCTTTCAACAAAGACAACAATGACGTGAAGCTTTTGTCAGTCCATCTATTGTTAGCTTTCAGCTTATACAATCTCAACACAGTGCTAAGCTTCGTAAACTTAGTACAACCTATGTATAACGGTATCTCAGCATCATGCACAATGTTTCTAAAAATGGGAGGTGGATCGGTGTGCTCTACCCCACAACTATCCAGCATCGCATCAACGATGTCTACTGGAACTGGTTCATTCACATCTACGTCATCGTAGGCAATTTCTTCTTCCACACAAGCACTGCTATCAACATCCACTGGTTTCGGATTTGAAATCTCTCCATGCCAGTGCCATTATGTACAATCTTGTATAATCCCGTTGCACATGACATGACTTTTGATTTCGTCACCAGTGTTGACTTTCAAGTTGTTACCGCAATGCCTACAGGGACAGTAGAACCTATCTCCAGGTTGTTTCCTATGTTCCTCGGCAAATCTAATAAAATGGTCAAGACCAGAAATAAACTATGGGGTGCAGCGATTGTGAATGGACATCCATGATCTATCCATTCTATGATCAAAGAGAAATCAAATATACATTACAACAAGATTAGGGTCTAGGGTTAACAGATTAGAGTTTTTGCATGGCTAAAACTTTAGGCCAACAAATACATGTGTTGTCATTCTTATATATAATAAACGTGTACCACCTATCCCATTCTTGAACACCTAATCTCACTAGTAAGTGTATAATGTGTATTGGGTTTTCAAGAAAATTTCGGCAGCATTTCCCCACTATTCTCTAAGTACATATGTACTTAGAGAACAAACGGGGAAATGTTGTCGAAATTTTCTTGAAAACCAAATACACATTATACACTTACATCCTAAGTGAGATTAGGTGTTCAAGAACAGTCCCAAACCGGGGACTATCCAAGATTTACTCCTAATGAGTATATCTTGGACGGGTTTCTAGGCCAACAAATACATGTGATGTCATTCTTATATATAATAAATGTGTACCACCTATCCCATTCTTGAACACCTAATCTCACTAGTAAGTGTATAATGTGTATTGGGTTTTTGAGAAAATTTCGGCAGCATTTCCCTGCTGTTCTCTAAGTACATATGTACTTAGAGAACAAATGGGGAAATGCTACTGAAATTTTCTCGAAAACCCAATACACATTATACACTTACATCCTAAGTGAGATTAGGTGTTCAAGAATAGTCCCAAACCGGGGACTATCCAAGATTTACTCCTAAGGAGTAAATCTTGGATGGGTTTCTAGGATAATGAGTACATATCCACTACATGTATTTGCTCACTTACATTGCATCACTCACAATTAAAGCATTATTAAATAATAAATCAAGAATTCAATAGTTTCAAACATGCAATAATTCACAATTAGAGCGATAAGATTCACTTTGTACAAACATACATGGCATAATTCAGGCATAATAGCAGGTGTGGTCATTGACCCGATTCAACAATATAAGAATAATTTTAGAAGAGTAATGTAGCACAACATTATAGGCTATCCGATTATAATTGAGCAATATAGCACAAAATCAACCAACATGGCTGTGCTACCAACACGGCCATGCTGCCCAGCATGACCGTGCCAACCTGCGATTTCACACACCTCGGCAGAGGAAGAAGAGCAGAGCAGGTACCTTCGGCGGCATTGGTGGGGAGAGTAGCTGCAACGAGCAGCAGGAGTAGGAGAGCAGGCCGCCGGAGCATGATAGAAGGTCATCGGAGAAGGAGAGAAGGCCGCCGGAGCTGGGGCAGAGGGCAAGCGGCGGTGGAGGTGGGCAGAGGACCACCCAAGCGAGCGGAGCAGCGCGCGGCTGGAGTAAACGGCGGCGGAGGTGGGGGCAGAGGAGAAATCACCGGAAATCATCAAACCGTGGAGTAGCAGCTGTGCGAGACAATGAATGAAACAGAGAAAGGGGAAGATTCGGGCTGACAGGTGTTGTTAAGTTATCAATCGGCGTCGGTTATTAAAAACAACTGACACGTAAACCTAAAGGTGTCAGTTCTACAAACCAACCGACACCTATTCTTAATGATAGTCGTTGGTTTTTACTAGAAAAAAACCGACGTCTATCTACATACACCGATTAAAAAAATGTTCTCGATTAATGACCATAGTCGTCGGTTTCTTTCTAAAACCAACACTCAAAAGGGTGTGAAAATTTTCCCGGGAAAATGCGCGAAAATCCATAAGCGTCGATTCTTGTAGTATAACCGACGACCAAAATGTTCCCAATTTAATAACCTTTCCTCGTCGGTTTTTTAGTAAATAACCGACGCCATATGTCAAATTTTGGAGGCAATTTTTTTCACGCGAAATTTGGGATTTGGCGGTTAATTTTAGGCGTCGGTTGTTTGTTCTACAACCGACGCTAAATAGAAAGAGATACCCGTGTCTGGCCACTCCTCTCCGATATATGTCGGTTTGTGTTTTAAACTGACGTGGTAGGTTTTAGGTGTCGGTTCTTAGTTAATAACCGACGACTGGAAAGTGACTTCATAAGCCATTTCTTTAGTAGTGGATGAAACTCTAACCATAATCTTGGGGTCGATGAATTATAAATACCATATTTATTCAATAATCATTCATTAATAATTTTATTCACCTTAGTTTCTAGGGTTTCATGATTTTTGGTTGCAACATGGGAACTTAGAGTTTAATCAGATTCTGAATATTAGTCCATCATGTAGATCTTGAAAAACTAATCAACTTTCATATATGACTTGCCTCCATAGGACAAACCAATAAGAAGGTGGAATTCCCAATACTTAAAAAATAAGGTTTAGGTAAATCCATTTAAATATTTTAAGATCAGATAAAACAAAAAATCAAAAGACAAGAAAACTTTTTGATTATATTTTGAACCATAGGCGTCATAGGGGCTATTTTTCCAAGATCTTATTCTTCAAAGAACGCGGTCGAAGACTTGGATAAGAACATCAAAATCTCTAAAGTACCCTTGAAAATGTGATAAAATTATCAAGATTGTGGGGGGCAAAAAAGTCATTTTGCTTCCAGGCATCTTCTTCCCCAACGAGCCCCAGTGTTACGAGCTTTCTAAAGTACAAAGCTAAAAAAAACACAAATGTACTGATAACTAGGGAAGACCGATGTGTTGTGCACCTTTTGCATTGTCAGTCAGAACTGGAAAACCCAAACATGGGTTGAGCCATGGTTGGATGTGGCAGATTACTGAGAAAATCTTGGAACAATAGTAATGGAAGAAATAAAGGTAGGGAATCCGGAATACCTGCAATACCGAGAGTAATGAGGGTTGCAAAAGCATCTTTGAGACCATGGAACCCTTTTGTGTCTTCTCTTTGACTTGCACTGGTCAGGATCATTGGGTCATCGAGGCTATAGAGGATAATAGGGTAGAGAGAAAAAGTTTGTGAGGACAGAGCTGTAGGGAAAATGAGGGTGTAAGAGTGATTGAGTTACATTTCTAGGAGGTCCCTCATTGATTCCCAAACATTTCTTGTATAGGTTGACGTCCAGGGTGTGGTGGAGTTCACAGAAGTTTGACACCTGGAAGAACAGGGAAAACCCTCATCTTCTAGGGTCTCTAGGACTCAAAATCCCAACAGCTAGGCAAGGTGATGGTGTGAGGGTGCTTTATCATGACTGGCATACAGAAGAGGGGGAGATAGAGTAAGGAGAGGAAACCCCATCCCATCGAGTCCCATTGACTCAGGGATTCAGGTGAGGAAGATAGCATGGAAGGCTGACCCAAGTCCACTGTCTGATCTGGGCATGAATCCAGTGTGTGAAATTGATATTGGGAGGGTCCTTAGATGTATATCTTGTACTAAATTAAATGATTATCTTTGTAGGGTTTAAAAATTTATAATTTCTTTCCCAAATTGATTGAGGGGTCAAATAAGTTCAAAATGAACCCAAATTTTGACCATAGGCTAAACTTTGAGTATAGAATAGACTTACATAATTATATTTAGCTTTTGGACAAATGTTAATAATTATTTCTATATAGAGGTTGTTCTTGGCTTAAATACATCCAAATTTCACCTCTTCTGCACATTCATAGACAAGGTTAATATGTACTTAGATTTTTATCAAGGAACATTTATAGTGTCTAGGTCATTCTTACATAATAATTTTCCTATTTTATGAGCCAAGGATGAATTATTGTTATTATAGTGTATTTAGGTTTTCATATGTACATTAATAGCATCATTGAGGATTCCTAATGGATTTATCTTGTCATTTATGACCACTTATGGTCTAATGGGAGAAGCTAGGCATGTTGGTAAGGTATGCCTGTAGAGACAATCATATGATGATTGACATGAAATAAATACCGAAAATGATTTGATTAATAATAACATATATATAAAGGCAAGCTTCCGATTCATCTGTTTCACTCAGTTATGAGATACTAAGGATGTAGAGTGAATGTCTACAGAATGATATTACTTAATGACATATGTTGTTAAGTTATATCCTTTTGGATGAGATAATATGGATGTTAAGAGTACATATACATATTCTCATTATGTCCCTAATCGGTAGTTATTGTGGAAGGTTTATAGACAATAATAACACATAAGATCAGAGTGTCCGTTGGTTGACGACCAAATCTCATTAGTCATGATATGGCAATATCAAACCAAGCACATAGATACATGTTAGGGAACAATGTAGTGGATATACCCACCTTGAGAGTGATACATAGTTTTTTGGTCATGGTCATCTCTCATAGTGAAGGTGGTGATTGTGATTCTTAGACCTGAAATCATTGCACTTATGACTTGTCGTTGGGTATGCTTTAACACCATCAAATGTAGTCCTGAAACATGTGTTGTTATAACGGTGATGATTTGGTGACTTTGACACATGGGGCTAGACTGTGAGTGATAGATATGGGATTTGTCCCTCCTACTAGAGTGTGATATTCTACCCACTTGATAAGCGAGACTAAGAAACGCATGCACATGCACATGTGAATCAATATATGATATTAAGGTAACATCATCTCATGCATTCTGCTCTTGGTTCAAGAAACATGGGTTGAACATTGAGAGGATGACCGACCATTCCTCAAGTTCATCTTGGATATCAGAGACAAAGGAATTATACAATCACTGCAACAACTTGCATAGATTGTAGATTAAAGTTGTTCTTCAACTTTTCATTCACTTGGGTAGCACTGATGTGCGACTATGCACCACTCTTTGCTTGTGATGTCATAAGATAGTTATGGACATTCATTGCCAATGTGACATGGGACCTATAGGGTCACTCACATAGGAACTCATCCAGAAGAGGAGTATGATCTTGAATGACAATTAGATTGATTATTAAAGTGTTTAGGTATTTAATTCACATACTGATTGCTTGATTGGCTGACCAAGTCTGCCAAATGACCACCTCACTAGATGAGACGACCATTTGGGCATCTAGATAGGCATCTCAAGTAGTTGAGATGGCTGTTTGGGGGTCAGGTTGATCAAAGTTTGAATTGGCTAAGTTTTGCCCTTGAACTGACCGGTTGAATGTGATTGAACTGACCGGCTCATCTCGACTCACCAGACAGGTGTCTGGGTGAGCAAGATGTCCATCTCACCTAGGTGAGATGGACCAATTGGATCAAATAATGGTTCGAGATGTTTCCCAAATTGTTTCGATGATTCTTTACTTGAGGAATAAGGAAATTAATATGAGATATGAATTGGATTTGAAATAGCCAAATTCGTTTCAGATTGGGAACTACCAAACGGTCGTTTGGTAGTGTGAGAATACCATCTCACACAATAGATGACCATCTGGGTGTGCAAAATGACCATTTTATCTGACACAGGTTGTGAAAGTTCAAGATCTTTTGGTCCTTTCCACTCCCACACAATCCCATACTGACTCGGAACCCTGACCCTAACCTCACCTATAAAAGGAGGGGTACTGGGGGCTTCCTAAGACACAACACAAACAACTGAGAATCAATTATTCTGACAATTGTTGTCCACTCTGGTTGTGGTAATCAAGAGATCTCAGGCACGTCCTACCCGACAGGGAGGGATAGCCATTGGGAGAGAACAACTGAGAAGTTGTCATTGTGGGGGAGCAGTTTGGTGACTAGTACACCAATGGGAGGGACAAATTCTTCCTATCCATTCTTGGTCAACGACATGGGTTCTAGTTGTTCTGTGTAGACTACTCTAGAGGTAGGAGTTATTTGGCTACTGCTCGGAAAGCAAAGTCAACCTACAGTCTGTAGTGAGACCACCAGAGTTGCTGGAGAGGTTGCACAGACAGTTGTTCATGGTGACGATCAGGAGTTACACAACCACTGTCCAAGAGCAATTAGTCACCAGTTGCAAAGAAGTGAGTTTTGTCACTGGAATTTCTCCAGGACCAGGTATAACTCGCTAAAACCATCATTCCTATTTCATAGTAGTTGACACAATCTTGCTATTATGGGAATATACATCGATAAATTGTTTATTTCTATTACTATACTCTATGCATGTATCTTCCAATAGTGGTATCAGAGCCACGTCAATTTACTATGTTTTCGGATAATCGATATGATCAAATTTTTGGTTTTATCATTTATTTATTGCATAGGATGCGAATATTTAAAATGCTCTCATATGCATATTTGATCAAAGACCACATAATCTTATATATATATAGTTTACACACGTCTTCCTAAAAGCAGTTTTGGTGGTGGATGTGTAGTGTGGTTATGGCCAATACCCTTTATCTCTATGTGGTTAGATGGTTTGGTTCTTGTTTACCTCGGTCTGCGTACTGAGCCTCTACCTCCTTCTTCCCAATTAAAGTTAAAGCCTTCCTACCTTTGCTCTCCTCAAATGTAACTCGAGGTTTCTCTTATTCCATGTAATAAATTAGCAATATGATAGTTTCTTTTCATACAACTACATTGAAGATGTTTGTCGTCGGTTGAGATGACCAGTTTGTGAGACGAGCCAGCCATTTAGAGGATAAAGGAGGACAAAGAGATGGAACCTGATGACTGCCTGGTGGATCCAACTGACCGCCTTGAAGGAGTCCAAATATCAATTGGATAGGAGTCCAGACAAACATCCATGGAGGCCCAAGGGATCGTTTGGAAGGAGTCCAAACATCGATTGGATAGGAGGACCAACAACTGGCCAAGAGGCAAGACGATCAGTTTAAGGGTTGAATCGATCTACCCATATTGGCAAGCACAGATCTACATCAACTGCAGGTTCATACATGTGATGTGATGATTGAACTAGGTCGTAGTAATTCCTTATGGCTCTAAGGAATTACAAATATACATGGGCATAACCATCACTTTTTGTTCCATGTTTATGTTGTGGGATATATCATGTATATGATACATACTATATATGTGGTGATTGGGTACATTATATGTATATATATATGATATATAAAACCCCTCAATCTAACATATTAAGTATAAGATGTTTCCAATAGAAATACTCATAAAAAACTTGTTCGACCAATCATAGGTTATGCCAAAACATGGTGCACTATCTACCTTGTGGAAGTGTGATGGTAGTAATGCAGGTGCCGCCAAAGCGGGGTGCATTATTATCATATTGGCTATTAGGTTAGGCTTAACTGGTGACTTGGAGAGCCCAAGCCCAAAAGCATGTATAAGATGATGGTAAAGAGTTGTGCATGTCATCTATCCAAGAGTTGCATATGATGCAATTGGCAAGTTTGCCTACCTAAATAGTCAGATTGTGGCCAATCAACCAAACCTGACCCATGACTTGATGAAATATGGATCTTGGCTCATTAGAAAATTGTTCGCTACAATTTTTGGAATTGATACTTGAAGTTTATAAATTTGAAAACAATAATGAGAACCAAAATTAATTAAAGACCTAATTAATATCGTACAAATTTTAATCAAATCAAATCAAATCAAAAATGAGTTTTTGATAAAATTGCAAATCTTTTGTAGAACCACATGGTGACAACAAAAAATCACTTTTCTTTGTGATTGGTCCTTGAGGAGGACAAATTGATTGGAAACAACTTCCACGATAGGTTCCGGCACTAAGAATTGTTCTCACATAGGAGCGAAAGCTCTATGTCCTAGAAACACCAAAACTAGAGGAACTAACTCAAAATGCTCCAAGGGCTGACAAGGATGCTTATAAGAAGCATACTGAGGACGCCATGGATGTCAAGTGTTTGATGTTATGCTCCATGAAACATGAGTTGCAAAGGCAGCATGAGAACATGGGAGTGATTGAGATGGTCACACATATCAAGAACATGTACCAATATCAGGAAAGACAGAAGAAATACGATGTCTCCTGGGCGATGTTCAAGTACATCATGATAGAAGGAGATCCAGTAGGTCCTCATGTACTCAAGCTCATTGGGTATGTGGAGAACCTAGCTAGACTGGGATTCCCCTTGGGTCAAGAGTTGGCCACTGACGTGATTCTACAGTCCCTTCCTGAGTCATATAGTCGGTTTGTCATGAACTACAACATGAATGACTTTGACAAGCCGTTGAAAGAGTTGTTGGGCATGTTGAGAAGAGTTGAGACACAAATGAAGAAAGACAAGCTCAAGTATGTGATGATGATCAATAGGATAAAGGGGAAGTCTAAAGGTAAAGGCACAGTTAAGAAAGGTTCTAAAGCTAGCCAGAAGCCCAAGTCTTCAGATCACAAGGCAAAAAGTGGAGTAAAGAAACAAAGAGGCGATTGTCACCAACCTGGACATTGGAAGAGAAATTCCCACTTTGGTTAGAGGAACTAAAGAAGAAGAAGGATGGCACTGAGGCCACCACTTCAGGCAGAGCAAGTGTTGCAGAAGCCATAGTCTACACTTAAATTTATCTTATCCCAATGGGAATGTAAGAGAGTTATTAGAACTGCTATTTCATTATTCCATTAGAATAGAAACATTTTCTTTATGCATCTTGTATGGACAAGGATGATTATCAATAAAGAATTGTTAGTTATTCTAAATTAAAGATATGATCTTGCATGGCATTGGTCCTAAAACATTGTGTGATATCTATGCAAAATGATCCAAAGATGAATGTTTATAATGTTTATACCAAAGGATTATAATTGATAACTCAAGACCATCACTAGCACTAGTCATCTTGTATGAATATGAGAAGTGCATGCCAAAAATAAATATTAATGTTGATCTAGATTCCCTTGGTTATTGAACCTAAGGAAACTTGCAACTCTTATTCACACACAATATGACATGATGTCCTTCACTAAACAAAGTGGGATGATAAAGCTTTCATTAGACCTCATGCATATGATGCATAAAGATCTTATGAATGAATGCTATGGATTATTGCTTATACTTTATTTCATTTATTGGTAATATGATGATATGTACTCAATAAAGAAGAGTCATAAATCTCTTGAAGTGTTCTAGGAGATTGTAAATGAAGTGTGACATTGATGAAAGTATTAAGATACTTTGATATGATCAAATGTTGAAATACTTTTACATTAATATTTTAAGAACCTTCTGGAAAAGACTATGATAATGTATCACAAGTCAAATTCATCTGAACACGATGATGTGTTAGAATGAAGGAATTGTACCATGATGAGTCATGATATAATTATCAATTAATCTAATCTTTTTATATCCTCACATATATATACATATTACTATATAATGTACCACATGGATGGTTTGTAAGACATATATGATATGATTTGGGAATGTCCCAATATGTCTAAGGGATTAAAACCTACATTTAGTTTCTTGAGAAAGTTTATCCAAAGCCATGATTGTTGAATGTTAGCATTAGTCCCAATCTAATAACAAAATCATTTTGTTAATAATAGGATAACTGAATTCCTAAAGAATCAGTGGGAGTAAAGGTAGAACTCAAAGTGTTTGAGGTCAACAACAAGGGTACAATGAGAACAAATTTCAGGTTCACTATGTAATATAAAACAAAATATTTCTAGTAGAACACATATGAGATTGTAGCATTGTGAATTCAACAATTCAGATGGGTTGGCCATATAGAATGAGCCAACTAGCCAACTAGAAGCTATTTCTGAGCTATATGGAATCCATGTAAGCTAGAAAGGTAGGACATTAATGAGCTCCACCTAAAGGGGTAATACCTAATGGGTCTTATGGTAAAGACCTACATGGATAACATAAAAGAGACAAATTGGTTGAGTAAAAATTTCAAATCAAGTTCTAGTTGAGTGGACATGATAGAAATTACTTTACCAATTGTCAAGCTTGTTATTGTAGTTAAAATAAACAACGAGATTTGGCATATGAAGATAAAACTTGATTCCTTAAAAGGAATACATCAGAGGATGTATGTACATGACACAATGTAAAGAGTTTTATAACTTCAAGACTACAAATGAAGTCTATAAACTATAAATTTTAATCTGGGATTGACACAAGCACCTCAGAGATGGGATCTTATGACTTGATAATACATCCAAAGAGTTTGACCTGAATCAAGACAAGCTGAAATTTGTGTTTACAAAAGATTTAGTGGGATCATATATGAATATTCCACATTTGATAGGAATAACATATCAATATTGTGAATGTTGAGAACTGGCATGAAAACCCCTTCAACAATGAAGGTATAGGTGAAACAACTTATGAGATAAGAATCAAGACATATAGATATAGTTCTTAAATGTTTCACAATGGAAGTTTGAGCACATACAATAGCAATGTGTTGAAAGAGATCAACATGGAAGGATTCAATGAAAGAGAATTCAAATTAGTCTCTCATAAACCCTATGTTCTCATTCTTGTGAAGAATAGAAATATCATGTATAAAATTCCATGGGCCAACCCCAACATTGGATCTATCATGAATTCTATAAATTTACTTATCCCATATAATCTTGTATGCATTGGACATGACAAGATGATATAAACTGCAATAAGGGATATGGGAAAGTCATTAAAAGATGTCCATTAGTACTTACGAAGTACTTAAGGATAATATTGCAAGTCAATAAGGATAGAAATAATAGGAAGAGTTGGATGTAAAGAGTTACATCAATGCAAGATTCCATAAATGACAAAAGTATATCACAAATTAAAATAGGTTTTGATTTTAAATGAGAAAAGGATGTTATTATTTGGAAAGGTTCTGAACTAAAAACAATTAATGTTAATATACTATAGAAGCCAAGTATACTTGTGTTATGAACCCAAAGTGATACTATGTGAATCTAAAAGTTTATATGATGAATTTATAGATGTTCCGACCATTGATGACTCGGTAGAAATACTATGAAAACAATGGAGCTAATTGTTAAGCAAGGAATTTCAGATACCATATTACGGTGGTTTCATCTCAAAGCAGAGAGATCAGAAACATGCAATAAACTGACTGTAAGCAAAGTGTTGCTAACCCGCTAAATCAACAGTAGTGCAGCAAAAGCATGTTGGACATGTTTAAGTCACTAAGGATGAGATTCATTGGTGATTGTCTCTAAGTGTAAGTGGGAGTCTTTCGGTAAGGTATGCCCATAGAGGCAATCACATGATGATTGACATGACATAATTTCCTAAAAGGATTTGATTAATAATAGCATAAATATAAAGGCAAGCTTCCAATTCATCTATATCACTCATTTATGAGATAATGAGGATATAGAGTGAATGTCTAGAGAATGATATTACTCAATGACGTATGTTGTCAAGTTACTATCCTTGTGGATCAAATCATATAGATATTAAGAGTACAAATAAATATTCTCATTATGTCCCAAATCATTTGTTGTTGTGGAAGGTCGATAAACAAAAATAACACATAAGATCATAGTGGACTAAATCTCATTAGTCATGATATGGCAATATCAAACCAAGCTCACAGATACATGTTAGGGAACAGTGTATCGGACAAACCCACCTTGAGAGTGACACAAGGTTTTATGGTCACAGTCATCTCTCACAGTGAAGGTGGTGAGTGTGATTCTTAGACGTGAAATCACTCCACTCATCACATATCGTTGGGCACACTTTGACATCATCAAACACACACATGAAACATAGGTTGTTATAACGGTGATGATTGGGTGACTTTGGACATGGGGATAGATTGTGAGTGATAGATATGGAATTTGTCCCTCCTACTGGAGTATGATATCTTGGCCACTTGATAAGTGAGACTGAGAAATGCATGTGCATACACATGTGAATCAATATATGATATTGAGGTCACATTATCTCAGACAGTTTGCTCTTGGTTCAATAGACATGGATTGAACGTTGAGAGGATGACCAACCATGCCTCAAGTTCATCCTAGATATCAGAGACAAAGGAATTATACAATCGTTGCAACACCTTACACAGATTGTAGGTTAAAGTTGTTCTCCAACTTTCCATTCACTTGGGTAGCACTAAAGTGTGACTAGGTACCACTCTTTTCTTATGATGTCATAATATAATTATGGACATTCACTGCCAATGTGACATGGGACCTATAGGGTCACACATATAGAAACTCATCCAGAAGAGGAGTTTGATCTTGAACGACAATTGGATTGGTTAATAAAGTGTTTAAGTATTCAATTCACGCAACTGATTGCTTGATTGGCTGAGTAGGTATGCCAAACAACCATCTCATTGGGTGAGACGGCCGTTTGGGAAGCTAGATGGGTGTCTCAAGTAGTTGAGATGGCCGTTTGAGAGTCAGGCTGATTAAAGTTTGAATTGGCAAAGTTCCATCCTTAAACTGACCGACTCATCTCGACTCACTAGATGGGCATCTGGGTGAGTGAGATGAGCATCTTTCCTTGGTGAGATAGGCATCTTGCCTGGGTGAGACAGCCCGATTGGGTCAAATGATGGTTTAGGATGTTTCCCAAATTGTTGTGATTGTTCTTTACTTGAGGAATAAGGAAATAAATATGAGATATTAATTGGATTTGAAATAGCCAAATACTTTTTAGATTGGGAACTGTCAAAGGATCGTTTGGTAGTACGAGAGGACTGTCTCGCACATTAGACGACCGTATGGGTGTGTGAAACGGTCATTTCAGCTAATGCAGGTTGTGAAAGTTCAAGTTCTTCTGGTCCTTTCCACTCCCACACAACCTCATAATGACTAGGAACCCTGATCCAAACCTCACCTATAAAAGGAGGGGTACTGGGGACTTCCCAAGACACAACACATGCAACTACGAATCAATTCCTCTGATAATTATCGTCCTCTCTGGTTGTGGTAACCAAGAGAGCCTAGGCAAGTCCTACCCGATAGGGAGGGATAGCCAACATGAGAGAACAACTGAGAAGTTTTTGTTGTGGGAGAGCGGGTTGGTGACTAGTACATCAACGGGAGGGGAAACTTCTTCCTATCTATTCTTGATGAATGACAAGAATTCTAGTTGGACCGTGTGGACTACTCTAGAGGCAGGAGTCCTTTATTTGCTACTTGGAGAGAAAAGTCAATCTACAGTCCATGGTGAGACCACCAGAGTTGCTGCAGAGGTTGTGCAGATAGCTGTTTGAGGTGAAGACCAGGAGATGCACAACCACCATCCAAGAGCAACTAGCCAGTAGTTGCAAAGAAGTGATTTTTTCACTAGACTTTGTCCAGGACCAGGTATAACTTGCTAAACCATCCATCCTATTTCATAGTAGTTGACACAATCTTGCTGTTATGGGAATACAAATAGATAAATTTTTTGTTTTTTCTATTATACTCTGTTCCTGTATTTCACAAAAAGGCCAATTAGGGTTCATTTGTATTGAAGTCCACAATTTTGAATTTACTTAGTAAGGAATTGTCATTAACACCCTATTCTTGCCTAAAACAAATTTTGGGATGTTAAAATTCGACCTACCTTAAATAAATTTTGGCCTCAAAATTTCATCAGACTACCCACCTTAGGTTTTTACATATTCTATGTATGCTTAATCTTAAATATCATCTTAAAGTATCATCATCATACTTATTATATGACTTTCTCATGGTTAAATATCTAAACTAGACTAACATGTGTTTCCAATACTAGTGAAGCTTAGAATCTATCTCATAAAATCATCATCTACCCTAGAAAAGAACTTAGCTTGCCCCTCTATGGAGGGAGATAAAATTAGATTTTTGGTTTCACTCTATATCAAAGTCACTTATCTATTCCCAATTATCTATCCTTCATATACATGCTCGGTTTTACTATCTATGTAATTAGGTTTAGGTGCTTTTAATGACAACTCTTTATTCCTTTGTCACCATTAGATACATGTCAGTCGGGCATATATCTAGAGGTGATATGTCTTATCATATTTATCTTAACACCTCACTTGTGCATGTCCCATACCAGATGTACTTGAAAGGAATAGACAAGAATGATAATGTACATAACATCCCCTCTACAAAACCCCCATAATCTTGTGTTCCATACAATAAATGTGTGGGAAAGAGAGAGAGCATACTATATACAATTATAGAGTTAACATAAAAGTCCAAAACATCTAGGCACATAACCCTAATCCTTATCTAAGCTTCTAACTATTCCTCTATTGTGATTCCCAATATCTTTCACTACTACTTCTATACTATGGCTACTGGGTAACTTTCTAACTCTGTAGTCTACTCTTAGTTGGTTTCTTATAGGTAACCTAAAGTAAGAGCATGATAATTCATCTAGTGTCCAACTATAATGTTTCTCTACACCATTTTGTAACGCCCTCCCTATGCACACATATGCACATAGAAGAAGCAACACTGAGTTATCCATTACTCATGCAATCAAGGGGGCATTATGTAAAACTGGCTTTCATAACAATAATATAATCAATCACACAAACTAAAAATAATAAACATTCTCATAATTGTTATTACAAATGGAAACAGAAATGTTATCAGATGGAAAACTCATTTAACATCTTGAGACTCTACTCTAAAGTGCTTAATTACTGAAACATATAGATGCATCTATAAATCTGAGGATCATCTAATAGTTGACACCCCCACCAGATCTTGTCCAGGTCTATCCTTATAGTAGAGTCTCTGGGATCTACTCTGCTCCTACTCCTCACCTACAGACATCGCGTCTCCAGCCATGCATTGGAAAAATGATTGTCAGCCTAAGTGGCATGAGTATTGTAGTATATGAATTACTAAAGTAATAAGATACTAGAAAATATTCTTGAGAATTATAAGCATGAAACTAACATTAAACTCTGTATAAAATTTGAAATATAAAGATCTCTACTTTCTTTAACTTAGTTCTTATCTCTTTACTTTATCTTTCTCTAAAGACTTGTAATCTGGTACATGGGTCTCATGACCTGCACTAAGGTGTCTGGGTCACATAACCTACAAAAAGGGCCTCATTTATGTATCTTAATTAGCCTACACTAAGGGCATGGGCCTCATGACTTGCACAAAGGGCCTAGGTGTTATCTCTCTTACATTGGCATGCACTAGGGTGATTGGGCCACATGACTTGCACAAAAGGCCTAGGTCATGTTTTTCTTGAGTTGACCTGCACTAGGGCTTGGGTCTAACTCCATAATCTTATGTCTTATTAAAATTTATCTTAACATGAATCTTAATACATTCTGATCCCATGGTCTTAACATGAAATTAAATATTAATCCTTAAAGCATGAATTCCTATATATTCTTATCATGAAATCTTAAAGCATTATGTTCTCATATTCTTATCATGACTCAAATCATGAATCTTAATCTTATATTGGAACTTAATCATGACTTAGTACATCCTATATCATATTATTATCATGGACTGAATTATCAATAATCCTAATCTTAATAGAGTCTTTATCTTAATAACTTGATCATTTCTTGTTATGTTCAAAACTTATATTCTAATATTTTACTTAACTCTTATATCTTAATCATTCTAGGAAATCTAAATAACTTCTTAGATCTCATATATTTATCTATATAATAAATATTAACAACACATTTCTACTTGAAATTTAAAGTACATGGTTATATCACATAATCATTAAAGTATGAAAATCTTACTTGCATATCTTATATCATATTTTTATTCATTAACCTGAATGATTATTATGAAATCTTATATAAACATTATCCTTTAATTTTCTCATGAACCTGGTTCATGAATCCCAGTCATTTTAGAAAATCTTAATAATGTATCTCAACTTGAGATATTAAGTATATGTGAGATCACAATTGTGAGTGAAAAAATTTTAATTTCATATCTTACTTAAGATCTTAGAACATTATAAAACATAAATCATAATGTGTTATATGATAAACATGCAAATGTATGGGGCTTGATAAGTATGAATACTGATGGGCATGAACCACATACCTCTCTTTTATATAAGATCTTAATTTCTCTTCTTAACTTGTTGATACACTAACCACAATCTTATGGTCGATGAACCCTAAATGCCATGTTCATTCAATAACCATTAATTAATAATTGTATTCACCTTAGTTTCTAGGGTTTCATGGTTCTTAGCTAAAATAGGGAAACTTAGAGTTCAATCAGCTTCTGAATCCCAGTCCATCCTCTAGATCTCAAAAAATAAATCAACTTTCATAAATGAATTACCTCCAAAGGACAAATCAATAAAAAGATGGAATTCTCAATACTAGCCAATCATGGTTTTGATAAATCCATTTAAATATTTTCAGACCGGATAGAACATAAAATCAAAAGACAAGAAATTTGTTTCATTATATTTTCAACCATAGGAGTGACATGGTCTATTTCTACAAGATCTTATTCTTCAATGAACGCGGTCGAAAACTCAAATAAGAAAATAAAATTCCCTAAAACACCCTGGACAATGTGATAAAATTATCAAGATTGTGGGGGTACAAAAGTCAATTTGCTCCTAGGCATCTTCTTCTCCAGCAACCCCTGACATCACAAGCTTTTTGGAGTATGGAGCTCCAAACAAAACACAAATAGGCTGATAACTAGGGAAGACCAATGTGTTATGCACCTTCCACATCACCGGTCAGACCTGGCAAACCCAAGTGCAAGCTGAGGCATGGTCGAATGTGGCAAATTGTTGAGAAAAGCTCGAAACAACAGTAATGGCAGAAACAAAGGGGGAAAATTGGAATACTTGCAATATTGAGAGTAATGAGGGTCGCAAAAGATTCTTTGAGGCCATGGAACCATTTTGTGTCTTCTCTTTTACTTGTGATTGTCAAGATTGTTGGGGCATCGATGTCGTAGAGGATTAATAGGGACAAAGAGCAAATGTGTGTAGGGATGGAGATGTAGGGAAAATTAGGTGCAAGAGTAATTGAATTATTTTTCTAGGTGGACCCTCATTTATTCCTAAAGATTTATTATATAGGTGGATGTTTAGGGCATAGTGGAGTTCACAGGAGTTTGACTCATGGAAGAACAGGGAAAACCCTCATCATCTAGGGTCTCTAGGGCTCGGAATCCCTTCATGTTTGGGAGGAATCCAAACAACGAGGCTAGGTGATGGTGTGGGGTGCTTTATCATGACTGGCTTACAGAAGAGGGGGATATAGAGTTAGGAGACGAAACCCCATCCCATAGATACTCAGAGATTCAGGCAAGGAAGATAGACAAAATGCTAACCCGACTCCACATTTTGATCTGGGCATGACTCCAACGTGTGATACTGATATTCTGTGGGTACTTAGATGTATATCTTGTCTTAAATTAAATTATTATCTTTGTAGGGTTTATAACTTTATAGTTTCTCTCCTAAATTGATTGAGGGGTCAAATAAGATCAAACTAAACCTAAATTTTAGTTGTAGGCTAAACTTTGAGTATATAACAAACTTACATAATTAGATTTGGGGTTTGGGCAACCATCAATCATTATTTCTATATAGAAGTTGTTCTTGACTTAGATGCATCCACAATTTTCCTTGTATATTCATAGACATGGTTAATATGTACTTAGATTTTGATCAAGGCACATTTATAGTGTCTAGATCATTCTTACATAATCATTTTCCTATTTGATGAGCCAAGAATGAATTATTAGTATAGTGTATTTAGGTTTGCATATGTACATTAAAAGCATCATTGAGGATCCCTAATGGATTCTATGACGTCCCCGGATTTTCTAAAACTTAATCTAATATGTGACGTCCAAATTGAAACCCTCACCTCAGCGATAATCCCAATTTAAACATCCCACACTAGGCTAAGAAGAAGAAATTTAGAGGAAGTCATGAGGAAACAATCAGTAGCACATGCACATGAACAATAATAAAACCATACAACACATGTTCACCATTCAACCTATAATTACAACATGAATTGTTACAACATTTGATATTACATATTGGACAGAAAACTTATACATATACATGTACTACCACTAAACTACATGATCTTAAGACAGCAAGTCCACATGTATAATAGCTCGCCACAAAACTCTCAACTATCCTGGATCTTCAAGAGCATGACCAAAACCTAAACAAAAGATCACATATGGTACTCGTCAGCACAATATTCAAGAATATTGTACTGAGTATGCCTACATGTCTTTTATATACCTCATCATATCTTGGCAATAAGATAAAACTAATATACTTGGCAGTAACAGAAGAATATAAGAAAAATGCATACTTACACAAGGATATTCATTAACAAAAGAGAACACATATTTTAATCTTATTTTCCATTATATATCAAGGCCTTTTTGATCACTACCAAAGAGTTGCATCATATGTACAATGTGACCACTACCAAAGAGTTGGGTCCAAGCACACTACCAAAGAGTTGGTGCTTCCATATGTACAATGTGACCACTACCAAAGAGTTCGGTCACTTCGAAGCACACTGCCAAAGAGTTGGTGCTTTCATATAATGGAACAAATATATTATGTTTGATGTGTTCATAGAAGTAAGTATAGAAAATCAACCAACATATCATACAAGAACAATCATTTCAGCCAATACCATATGCCAAGTATTTACTACTACATAACAAAAGCATATTGTATAATAAGCCAAGTAAGAGGTAATGGCGTACCTTCCAAAGAGATATTCCTAATCATCACATATACTCCTGATATCAACTATATCTTGGTCAACCCCTGATTAAGACAAGATCACATATATTACCATCAGGTTCTCATCATCTCAACCCTAGTTAATTCATTAGGGTTTGCTTAGTTCATTAGGATGTGTGTATCATTACTTGTATTCTTATCTTAGGATTATCTTACTGATGTCATATTCCACAATTTTTACTCATTAACTGATAATCATATTTTCCATCATTAGGTGAACATATTAACATTATGACATATATTAGCCCTAGGTTACATTATTAACCTAAATTAGGGTTTTAAACCATGTATTAAGGGTCAACTTCATATAACATGAATTTTGTGTATAAAACTGATCTCATATTTACATATTATCTTCCAGTTACTGATATAAGAGTGTTCTGTAAATTTCATCATTTATTGAACATGTTTGCATTAATTGCATTATCTTTAGTGTTATTGGCCCTAATTAGCCATATTAATCAAATTACATGATTTTGTGCATCAACATCATAATAACTGACATCATGTGGATTATAAACATGATTATAGAATTATTGACATTTTTCCATAATTTTTTATCATCATTTGATATTTATTACTCATGAAACAAGCATAATACATCTTACATGATATCATTGATATTAAATCATTAAAAGGATGATATTATGCTTCTATATTGTTCTACACATTTTTCTGAGAATAATAGTACCTTTTTTGTATTTTTCTGATCATCGAGCTAATTACTGTGATTTATCAAAGATCTAGATAATTTTGGGATTTACTTACCTTTTGGCCAATGGAACGCTACCACGTGTCACTTGGTGGGGGTGGGATCACTCCTCCTTTCATGGTCCACTTGAATCGGCTACTCTGGGCTCCAGGTTTGCCTAATGTTTTTGCCAATTTGCTTCTGGTTTGAGCGCTGGCTGACCCAGTCTGCTCCCTCTCTCACATATCTCGTTCTCCGCGATCGCAAAGCTTGATGCATGAGTATGCCGTCGTCATGAGGATGGATATGCGGTGAAGGCTCAATCTCCAATCTCACCTCATAATCACAACCCAAAGTTCCCAAGAGCTTCGATGGACTACCTGCTCCACCTCTGGCCCCTCAGGCACGTCGCTGTCGTAGGGATTCCAAGCAAGGAATCACCCTTCATGCAAGAGTCTGCCCACCGCCGCCACCTCTAGATGGACTCTGATCTGTCATGCTTGATGCCAGCCTGCTTTTGTAGTTTGAAGAGGTCAATCTACATGAGTCCTCTACAGATCCCCCCCTTCTCCGTGGGGTCACTGCCACCCATCACCGTTGTAGGCCTCTGTGTTCTCAAGCTACTTCATGGCTCGGTCTGCTCCGATGAGCAGTTGGCTTGAGATCCTCCTCTTCAACCTCTACTCTATGCCGTTAGACAACTGCCTCCCCGCTCGATGCCTTCGTACATCTATGATATGCACCCAACCTCTTTGGCTCACGGACAGTGGTTCTCCTTCTCCATGATCTACGTCCACCTACTGTGTTCCTTCTCCATTTTGATTACGCTAGAGGTGAATCATCATTAGGGTCCATAGCACCACCATGGCCCTATTCGTTTGCCATCACTACTGACCTCCACAATGCTGCCACAACTGCATCACCTCCCCGACCTATGCCGCCGCCGTTCTCTGTTCTTGGTGTGCGTCTCGGGGTCTTTCACCCATACCTGGCTCTCGTGGAGGTGACAGTGTAGAAATCCTACTCGTGCGAGGATGGGGGGTTAGTCTATAGGTCACGGGAAGATTAAGACCACCACCCACATACCTTTCATCCTCAAACAACTACTCATGACGTGGGATGGCTCAACTCCATCACGGGCAACTGCCCCACAATCCCGGCTTGACAGGAGGTGGAGTCCTATGAGAGTAGATTAGTGGCGTCTCCATTCCAAGGTTATATCCACGAGATCAAGCATATATAATTTAGACCTTATCCACGTAGCCAACACTTAATGCAGGAGTGTGACATCCCAAAGCAACTGTTCTTTAATTAAACGATCAAAAACCTTGATCCAAAACATTATAATGTATTAAATATTTTGCAAATTCTAAACCTCGATAGATTATGATTGGATGGTCTAATCATCACCAAATTTTGAATATTATTTAGCAACTCATTGTTACACCTTTTACTCAACTTGGTCCTGATAATACACTATAAGGTTGATCAATTAATACCTTTAAGAAGGTTCATATATCTAGCAACAACAATTGTAATGGCAATCATTTGTTCTTTAAATTTTTCCAAAAATACTTGGACCTCTTATTATAACTTAATATATATATATATTCCAATATTCCACTCCATCACATGCTACACACCTTAAAATAAATTCCGTCCTCAGAATTGATCCAGAAATCCAGTTTTTCACATCATATACATCTTAAAAGAAATTTCGTCCTCAAAATTAAACCATTCTCCTACTCCAAGAAGAGAAACAAAAAGTTTTTCATTCACATATAGGGAACCACTCTAGGTGTATCATATCAACAAACAACGGATTCATAACTAGATCCATGTCTTTCTAGGGCATTTCAAAAGAATCTAGGATCAACTACCCCTTCATAACTTTGAAATGAGGGTTTAGAAACTTTAGTTATGTCATGAAACATCTCATATGTTAGGGTTGCATCCTTAACTTTACACATGATTAGGATTTCCACATCATATTATCATGTTTAAAAGGAGTTAACTAAAGTTAACCCATTATATTAATGTGTCATCAACATTTTATGGAGCTCATTGTTAGAACATGTTGAAGATTAACATATTCCTTTTAGGAGGGAATTAACTAAAGTTAACCCACCTTATCCATATAGATCATATCATAGTGTCATAAACGTTATGTTGTGCTATCTGTCGAACTATATAGTTCATCTTTATTAAGCATTAAAGATTAACACTTCATGTAATATGTTTCCTTCATATGATCTTATTTCATTACTCATAATAAATTTCAACATTTACTAGAGATTTCATCACAAGATTAGCCACATATTCATATTATCATCATTATTAATGTATATGGTTAACCATTTATACATTGATATCTATCAAACTGTCTCTAGGTTTCCATTATATCATGTCTATATATCACATCTTGAGATGAGATCACATCATTACATATATTATATCATGGTTGTGCTAAACAACTAATATTAGTGGCTCATCAGACATATATCAAACTTTGTCTAGGCCAACTGAGGTTCTCTTAACCAATGTCATGAGGGTAGTAACATGCTCAGTCTCTCTGAGCTTGGTCAACTTTATGAGTATCTCATATGCACATACTTTATCCTCCCTCCTTGGTCTAGGGTTCTCAGGTATACCTCATTGGCACTAGAGATAGCCTTACAAGATCTAGCCACATAAGCACAAACTAAAACATGATATGACATACTCTTCATAGGTCTTTACTCATGAGACATGCTTACCCAAAATTCTCTTATATACACCACTAGATTCCTATGTGGTAAACCACCAACCCGAGAATGAGGGTTCATAGAAACTAACATAGCTACATCCTCCAGGGTCTTGGGCTCTCTCCCTCACCCAAATGGAAGGCACTCATATTAATGTTCACATATGCACATATATAACCAACCTCTCTCTGTCTCTAGGGTTTGGTCCTCCCAAGGACATCTAGGGTTCAACAATACTACAGGAATCATGCATTAAGCAACACAACTGATTCACTCAGGAGTAGTCTAGTTTAGGACATATCATATCACATATCTCAGAATTCTCATATCTTGGAGTTTAAGTTCTCTAACCTTATCCCAATGGGTCTCACTCTCTCTAGAGTTAACCCCGAAACTGCTCCTAACACTAGAGGTCCTCCTTCGTAAAAGAGATTGAGGCTCTTGCTGACTCACAATCTAGTCTTAACTTAAGATATCTTATCTCATAAAATCCTAGTTACTTGCATCATCAAGACTTATCTCAAAACCTCAAACCTAACTCATATCCTCAAAGACAAATATAAATCAGCATAACCATCTTATATCATCTATGTAAGACTTACATCATATCATCAAAACTTATATCATCTATTCCATCTATCATATATATCAAAAAGGCTCTAGACATCTAATCTAGAACTACTCTCTCTTCTAGACTGATGTCATTCGCTTTCACTTAGGTTACATGATCACCTTCTACTCGTACGTGTGTGGGGACACATTTTAGTAATACATATACATAGTAAAATATTATATAGCTTTTCTCTGATAAAACATGCGTCAGAGAAAACTATCAAGGTTCGATCTGATTGGAATCAAAAACCAAATCCTAAAAATGAGTGTCCCACACATAGTAGAGAGTACAGTGTCATGAAAACTAGTGAAAGGGGTGAGAACATGGTGTAGACTGGTTGTAGCTACCCAAAAGATAGATGCATCATATGCCAAAGGTTTCTCTTCTCTTGATGTACGTCATTTCCAAATAGTGCAACATCCCATACCGCTGAACTATAGGGAAAGAATGACATCTAAGGACTTGCTACTCACAAGCACCAGTTTAGACCTAGTTCTCAGACATCTAGGTGCTAACCTAGAGGCTAGGTCAGATCTAGTCTCTAAAAGACGACTAATCTAACACTAAGGATTATTAAGTTCAAGGTTTTCTTTAGTTTGAATTGCATAATGAGCAAATGCCAGGCTTTGCTATTGTTCATGCTCTGATACCACCTATGACGTCCCCAGATTTTCTAAAACTTAATCTAATGTGTGACGTCCAAATTGAAACCCTCACCTCAGCGAGAATCCCAATTTAAACATCCCACACTAGGCTAAGAAGAAGAAAATCAGAGGATGTCATGACGAAACAATCAGTAGCACATGTACATGAACAATAATAAAACCATACAACACATGTTCACCATTCAACCTATAATTATAACATGAATTGTTACAACATTTGATATTACATATTGAACAAAAAACTTATACATATAAATGTACTACCACTAAACTACTGGATCTTAAGATAACAAGTCCACCTGTACAATAGTTCGTCACACAACTCTCAACTATCCTGGATCTTCAAGAGCATAACCAAAACCTAAACAAAATATTACATATGGTATAGGTCAGCACATATTGTATTGAGTATGCCTACGTGTCGTTTATATACCTTTCATCATATGATCATATCTTGGCAATAAGATAAAACTAATATACTTGGCAGTAATAGAAGAATATAAGAAAAATGCTTACTTACACAAGGATATTCATTAATAAAAGAGAACACATATTTTAAGCTTATTTTCCATTATATATCAAGGCCTTTATGATCACTACCAAAGAGTTGGATCATATGTATAATGTGACCACTACCAAAGAGTTGGTGCTTCCATATGTACAATGTGACCACTACCAAAGAGTTTGGTCACTTCCAAGCACACTGCCAATGAGTTGGTGCTTTCATATAATGGAATAGATATATTATGTTTGATGTGTTCATGGCAGTAAGTATAGAAAATCAACCAACATATCATACAAGAACAATCATTTCAACCAATACCATATGCCAAGTATTTACTACTACATAACACAAGAATATTGTATAATAAGCCAAGTAAGAGGTAATGGCATACCTTCCAAAGAGATATTCCTAATCATCACATATACTTCTGATATCAACTATATCTTGGTCAACCCTTGATTAAGACAAGATCACATATATCACCATCAGGTTCTCATCATCTCAACCCTAGTTAATTCATTAGGGTTTGCTTAGTTCATTAGAATGTGTGCATAGTTACTTGTATTCTTGTCTTAGGATTATCTTACTAATGTCATATTCCACATTCTTTACTCATTAAATGATAATCATATTTTCCATCATTAGGTGAACATATTAACATTATGTCATATATTAACCCTAGGTTACATTATTAACCTAAATTAGGGTTTTAAACCATGTATTAAGGGTCAACTTCATATAACATGAATTTTGTTTATAAAACTAATCTCATATTTACATATTGTCTTCCAGTTACTGATATAAGAGTGTTTTATAAATTTCATCATTTATTGAACATGTATGCATTAATTGCATTATCTTTAGTGTTATTGGCCCTAATTAGCCATATTAATCAAATTACATGATTTTGTGCATCAACATCATAATAACTCACATCATGTAGATTATAAACATGATTATAGAATTATTGACATTTTTCCACAATTTTATATCATCATTTGATATTTATTACTCATGAAACAAGAATAATACATCTTACATGATATCACTAATATTAAAGCATTAAAAGGCTTATATTATGCTTCTATATTGTTCTACACATTTTTCTGAGAATAATGGTACCTTGTTTGTATTTTTCTGATCATTGAGCTAATTACTGTGATTTATCAAAGATCTAGATAATTCTGGGATTTACTTATCTTTTGGCCAATGGAATGCTACCACGTGTCATTTCGTGGGGGTGGGCTCACTCCTCCTTGCATGGTCCACTTGAACTGGTTGTTCTGGGCTCTGAGTTTGCCTAATTTTTGGGCCGGTTTGCTTCTGGTTTGAGTGCTGGCTGACCCAGTCTGCTCCCTCTCTCACAGATCGTGTTCTTCACGATCGCAAAGCTTGATGCCTGCGTATGTCGTCGTCATGAGGATGGATCTGCGGTGAAGGCTCGATCTCCAATCTCACCTCCTAATCACAACCCAAAGTTCCCAAGAGCTCTGGTGGACTACCTGCTCCACCTCCGGCCCCTCAGGCACGCCGCTGCCGTAGGGATTCCACGTAAGGAATCACCCTTCATGCAAGAGTCCGCCCGCCGCCACCACCTCTGGCTGGACTCTGATCTGTCGTGCTTGATGCCAGCCTGCATTTGTGAGTTTGAAGAGGTTCGTATACTTGAGTCCTCTGTAGATCCCCCCATCTCCGTGGGGTCACTGCCACCCATCGCCGTTGTAGGCTTCCATGCTCTCAAGCTCCTTCGTGGCTCGGTCTACTCCGGCGAGCGGTTGGCATGAGATCCTCCTCTTCAACCTCTACTCTATGCCGCTAGACAACTGCCTCCCCGCTCGATGCCTTTGTGCATCTGCGATATGCACCCAACCTCTCTGGCTCGCGGACAGTGGTTCTCCTTCTCCATGATCTGTGTCTGCCTATTGTGTTCCTTCTCCATTTTGATTAGGCTGGAGGCGAATCCTCATCAGGTTCCATAGCGCCACCATGGCCCTGTTCGTTTGCCATCGCTACTGACCTCCATGTTGCTGCCATAGCCGCATCACCTCCCCGACCCATGCCGATGTCGTTCTCTATTCTTGGTGTGCGTCTAGGTGTCTTTCACCCATACCTGGCTCTCGTGGAGGTGAAGATGTAGAAATCCTACTTATGTGAGGATGGGGGGTCCGTCTATAGGTCTCGGGAAGATTAAGACCACCACCCACATACCTTTCATCCTCAAACAACTACTCATGATGTGGGATTGCTCAACTCCATCATGGGCAACTACCCCATGATCCCGGCTTGACAGGAGGTGGAGTCCTATGAGAGCAGATTAGTGGCGTCTCCATTCCAAGGTTATATCCACGAGATCAAGCCTATATAGTTTAGACCTTATCCACGTAGCCAACACTTAATGTAGGAGTGTGTCATCCCAAAGCAACTGTTCTTTGTTTAAATGATCAAAAACCTTGATCCAAAACATTATAATGTATTAAATATTTTGCAAATTCTAAACCTCGATAGATTATGATTGGATGGTCTAATCATCACCAAATTTTGAATATTGTTTAGAAACTCATTGTTACACCTTTTACTCAACTTGGTCCCGATAATACACTAAAAGATTGATCAATTGATTCCTTTAAGAAGGTTCATATATCTAGCAACAACAATTGTAATGGCAATCGTTTGATCTTTAAATTTTTCCAAAAATACTTGGACCTCTTATTATAACTTAATACATATATATATTCTAAAAGTCCACTCCATCACAGATTCATCTTGTCATTTATGACCAGTTAGGGTCTAATGTGAGAAGCTAGGCCAATCAGGGTTCATTTGTCTTGAAGTCAACAAATTTGAATTTAATTAGTGAGGATTTGTTGTTAACACCCTATTCTTACTTCAAATAAATTTTGGGATGTTACACTTGATTTTGATTTGGGATACTGACTCAATTTTCTAAAACTCAGACACAGATTCAATCCGGATATGTATTCTGACCAAACTCCAAAATTTTTCTAAATTGTTAAATTAACATAAGGCCATTCCTCTTTATTTAATTTAGAAATAAGAATTCACATAAACCCATATTTTGACATGTGTATGTGTTAGGTATGTCAAAATTATGTAAATTCTGATTTTAAAGTCATATTTGAAACTGGCATATGCATATATTTGTCCAAAGTTGATACTTTTTTTTTGAATCAAGGCCTTTTATTTATTGATCCTGTGCCCTAGTACAGGAGGAAACAAAAGTAGTAGTTGCCTGAATATTGCAACTGAGCTAGGTAGGCTGCAGTGATGAGGAAAGGGAACGCCTAGTTCTTAGAACATTTTTTGCTATGCTATCCGCAATTACATTGTGATTTCTAGGGATGTAGACAAGCTTGCCCCAATCTTGTCTTCTGAGATCACGATATCTCCGGACCAGGGGTATAAATCTGCCTTCACCTTTGCTGCATCCTGTTAGGAGAGCTACTGCCAGTTGGGAATCCGATAGGATGACATAGTCTGTTATGTTATGTGAGGTACAAATGTACACAGCATGAAGGATCGTGTGGACCTCGGCTTCTAAGCTGGAGCAGCTTACCGAGGGAAGACCTGCAAAGAGAGTGTGTTGTCCCCCAGAGTCACTTATGAAAGTGCCAAGCCCAGAGTGACCAGAATGAGCCTGGTAAGCTGCATCGACCATTACCATGTATCTGTGAGGCGGGATGGTAGCAATCTCTCTTGGTTGCCTTAGATGGTTTTGGACAGTCCCTGCTTTCCGAATCGAAAGGGAGCATTCTTGGATGAACTTGACCCGACTAGCAATCGGGACAACAGTATGTTCATGGATGAATTTGTTCCTCAAGGTCCAGTTGTGCCAGCAAGTAACAACAAAGACAGGCGCATATGGAGTGTCGCGTGATGACGAAGAGATACAAAAAGAAATACAGTCATTTTCAGACAAATCGAAATGTGAGTTGTCCACAACAAGGTCCTTCCATGTCTGCTTGCATTGTGGGTAGTCACGTAAGGCATGAAGAAGAGTCTCATCCGCATTGCTGCACACCGGACAGAGGGAATCAACGTCCATATGGCGGTGAGTTCTTTCTACGTTTGTCAGCAGAGCTTTATGTTGCAACAACTAGAGGAAGACACGAAGTCGTTCTGGAATTCTAGTTTTCCAAATCAGGTTCCAGTTGCCAGGAGTATGATCAGCAGAAGTAGAATGTAGGAATTGGTAGGCTGACCGGCTGCTCAGGTCGCCGGAAACCTCCAGGGGCCAGGACCACTTATTCGCGCCACCATAGGGGCAAGGAGGCAGGATGGTTGCGATCATATCCCATGTCTGTCTAGGTAGGAATGCCGGGATGAAACCCCAATCCCACTCCCCATTGTCAAGGGCCATCAAGCTTTCTTGCAGAGTCTCCAAGGAAGGAGGAATGTTCCAATCGAGAACAATATCAGTGATCGACCAATTGTTTATCCATTTATCATGCCACACATTCGTAGATAAGCCATTATTTATGATCTTCCCACAAATTGGACGGATATCAGCTAGCTTACTTTTTATGAAGCGCCATGTAGGCTAGCCAGGCTTCTTCAGAATTCTTCCATTGGACATATACTTTTCTTTGATAATTGTAACCCAGGGTGTGTCATGGTCATTGAGGAAAGACCATACATTCTTCATCATTAGAGACGTGTTTTGGTCTCTGGAATCCTTGATACCAAGACCTCCCGTATCTTTGCGCGCTGTGATCTTTCTCCATGCAACCAAGGATGCTTTCCTGTCGCCTGAACCAGACCAGATGAATGTGCGGATATGTTTATTAATGTCATCACATAGAGCTGGTGAAATCTTCACGGTCTGCATGGTATAAGTAGGCAGAGCCTGTAGAGTGCTCTTGGCTAAAGTGATGCGGCCAGCCATAGAAAGGTGTTTCATCGCCCAACCATTGAGACGGCTTTTGACAAGGGTTGTAATGTGACTATGCGTTTGCTTATTAACCCTGTTATGAAGAATAGGGATCCCAAGGTATTTTCCAAGGTCAGAAGTCCAAGGGAACCCCAACTTGTCACTCACTTGCTTGCGTTCAACGTTAGTAACATTGCTAGAGAAATAGCATTTGGACTTTGCACTGGAGACGATCTGTCCTGAGACAGCAGAGAAAGCTTTCAGGACCTTGTTGATACAACGAGCCTGGCTGACAGTAGCTTCAGTAAAGAGTAAGATTTCATTCGCAAAGCAGACATGCGACACCGGCGTTCCTCCTCGAGTGAGTTGGATCGGTTTCTAGGAACCAGTCCTAACTGCACTTGTGATAGCTTGAGTGAGTCGCTCCATACAAAGAACGAACAAGTAAGGGCTTATGGGATCGCCCTAGCGGACACCATGAGTAGCTTTGAAGGGCGGCAGCGGTTGTCCCTCCCAGAGGATGGAAGATTCCCCAACAGTGATAATCTGCATGATAATCCTGGTAATTTTTTCAGGGATACCCATTTTAACTAAAGTATCATTAACAAAACACCAATTCATTCTATCAAAATCTTTGGCGAGGTCGAGCTTGATGCACATCCATTTCTTTTTTACGTTCTTTGCTTTCATCGAGTGTATTATTTCCTGCACTAGAAGAACATTGTCACTAATTTTGCGACCAGGGATAAAGCTGGATTGCTGGGGTGAAATCCATGTGTTCAGGTAAGGCTTGATACGTTCCACCATAATTTTGGATAGTAATTTGAAGCAGACATTGTTTAAGGAGATGGGACTCAAATCATTGCAGGATGTGGGAGCTTTAACTTTAGGAATGAGCACAAGGTGAGAGTTGGCTGTGGTAGCATCGACGACGCCTGATTCATAAGTGTTGATGATTGTCTTAATCAAGGAAGGACCAACCGTGGCCCAATTATTCTATATGAATTCGTTGTACACCCCATCTGGACCAGGCGCCTTGGATGGTGCCATCATAAATATAACATCCTGAATTTCTCATGGATTGGGGGTCAGTTGAATGCGTAGGCGGTCTGCATCAGTGAGCTGCACGAACACTCCATGATACTGTTGAATCTCCCTAAAGTCAGGTTGAAAGGAGCAAGACATAAGGTCTGCAAAGTAGTCGCGCACGTGTTTGCAAAGGGCGCCGGGGTCGGTAATCCATACTCCCGCCTCATTCTTCAGCTGTGTAATTTTATTGTGATGGATTCATTCCTTAACAAAAGATTGGAAAAAGTTTGTGTTACTATCACCATGGTGGAGCCAATCAATATGTGCTCTTTGTTTCCAGTCAATCTCCTCGCTAAGGAGAAGCTGGTTGTATTTTTCCTGCAGCTCAATGTCAAGAAGGTTAGGAGATGCATCAGGGGTTAGTTCCACTTGTACCTGTATGCGGTGTATGTTGGAGAGAATCTTATTCTTTTCTTTGTTCTGTGCTTTCATTTGGTTATGGTCCCATTTCAAGGCAGGCTTTTGGAACGCAGTGAGGGCCTCTTGAAACGGGAGGGCTGAGTCCCATTGAGGCAACACAGCGGTTCGGAAATTAGAATTCAGCGACCAGTTGGCCTTGGTCTTGAAATGCTTGCAATGTTTCTTTTTAGGGCTGTGAAGGCATAGAAGCAAAGGGCTGTGATCAGAGAGTAATCGAGGCAGAACGGTCACATTAGCCTCATTGAAGAGGTTGACCCAATCATTATTAGCTATAGCTCGATCGAGCCTTTCAAAAAGAGTGCCTCGTCTAAAGGTGTAAAGATTGCCTTGGGTTTTGAGATCAGAAAGACCGGTGTTCATAAGGACTTCATTGAAGCGATCACACGATCTTCTATTGAAGTATTTGCCGCCCTTCTTCTCTGAGGTATGGAGCATGGTTTTGAAGTCGCCCATGACAATCCATCCGGAGTTGATAGTAGAAGAAATGGACTCAAGGTGGTCCCAAAGATGATTCCTGACCGTCAAGTTGGGGCTGCCATAGACGATGGTTAGAAACCAACTCTTGTTTACTTTCAGATGAATGAATTGTCTGTGATTGAGGATGACCTCAACATCACATTTGTGATGATCCCAAAGGATCCAAATACCACCCGAGAAACCTATTTCTTCAACTCTGTGGGAGGAGGAGAAGCCCAGTTGACAGATATGTTAGAAGCATTGTCACCACTGCATCGTGGCTCGACGATAGCTAAGAATTGTAGATTATAAGAGCATTTCATTGCTTTGATATGCCGAATCTTCTTGCTCTTACAGGAGCCTTGAATGTTCTAGCAACAAAACATTAAAAAACAAGCGAGGGGAAAAAGGTTGCTGCTTCAGATTGCAGCGAGCAATCCTTCAGATTGCTCCTCGTTACTGTCTTGCATTTGATTGTCGATGTCACTCTTGTTCTGTTCGTCGCCAAACACAAGAGTTTTCTTAGAATGAGGGGGCATTGACGGCATCTCCATCTGCCTCATCCGATGGTTCAGCCTCACAAGAATCCGTTCTGCCTTTTTTACGGACCCTATCTAGGCTAACCACGGTTTGGTAGACGATCTTACGATTCCTCAGTATGACAAAGCCATTGCTATTGTCACGCCCTTGCTTGCTAAAGGGTTTCTGAGGATTCTGCCCCTGGGTGTGAGAAGAAGATTGGAACCGGAATTGTTGTCCCTCATCGGCCTGGTGGGAATGACCAACACTGGTTTCATTTCCTACCAGGTGCACGACGGAGTTATCGGCCTTCTTGGGTAAGGGTGCAACATGTCTGGAAGAGGCTGCTGCTGCTTTCTTTTGCTTTTGCTTTTGTTTCTTGCTTATAACTTTAGTGAAGCCCTCCTTGTCAACCTCGGCGTCCGAGTCTGCGACTGGGATGGGCTTCTCTGCAGCCTTGGTGGGAGGTGTCGTGGTGACTATTTTCTTTGGTGCTGGCTTCCTCGGTTCTGGCTTCTTAGCCTGGATTGCCATGGTGTACGTGACACCAGGAAGAGGAATCGGGGCGGGTGTGGAAGCTCCAGTGGTCTCGGTGCGTGTTGCTTGCTGACAGTCTTTGTCTGCATGGCCAACCCTCCCGCACTTCATGCAGACCACCGGGAGGTTCTCATATTTGAGCCTATAATGCTCCCCGTTGATGAAGATAGTCGGAAGAAGGGGCTTGGAGGTGTCCACTTCAACGAAAATCCTTGCAAACTTCCCACAGTGGCCCTGGAGAGTGTGGTCGTCAACCTTGATTGTCTTCCCAACCGAGTTGCCTATCGAGGTTAGCAACTGGTTTTGGAAGAGGAAAATAGGCAGTCCCGGGATTCTTACCCAGACCACAAGCTTCTTTGGGATCGGGTCGGAGGGACGGAAGGCTGGTGACCACGACTGAACGGACAAGTAATTGCTGAAGATCGTCCAGGGACCCCCCGTCATGGCGTTCAGATAGTCATCGTGCCCCGAGAATTGGATGATGTAGTAGCCGTTTTCTAGATCAATTACTCGGAACTCCTGTTGAGGCTGCCAGATGGTGTATTGTTAATTAAGGCCTTGAAGCCCACAGAGATGTCGATCGCTTTAACTACAATGGAAAGCTTCCACGGCTCCAACAGCGGTTGAAGCACCTCGTTGCGGACTGAAAAGGATGGAAGAACCCCGCCGAGGTCGACGGTGATATCCAACTCGCATAACAGATCCGACGAGATTGGGTTTTCGTACGTAAGCATGCAAATCGATCGTCCAGAGACCTTCTCGGCATAGGATGGCTTGGCACCGGCGTCGACACTCACATGAACGTCAGTTTCCATAGGTGCATCTTCAGATGGTGCGGTATGGATAGCCTCTCCGGCTACATTAGTGGTTCGTTGCTCAGAACGCCCGTTATCGTGGATACCCATGGTGTGATCAGGCGGTCGATCGGTGTGGCCTCTGCCACGACCGCCGCCAAGGTTACCCCCACGGCCTCCGCCTCGGGAGAACCCTAGACGAGAGGACATCGCTAGTGTCCAAAGTTGATACTAACTAGGCTTACTTTTTCCAGACTCTTATAAAAATGTAGGTAATTTTTTTTCCTAGCCCATCAATGTAGGTATTTCTAGTATTTTCAGTAATTGTTGCACAAGTTGGTGAGGTCAACTTTTTTATTATATTATTATTTGAGTCGATCAGAGTAGACCTAGATTTAGATATTCACGATCCAAATTTTATGGACATGTCTAGATTTAGATCGTTTCTACATTGGACTGTAAGAAATTAAATTTTGTGAACTATTATTTTGACATACTTAGCATTTAGACTAAACAAAATATAGGCTTCCTTCGATTCTAGATTTAAATCAAACAACCAGATCATTTACCTATATGGGTTTCTAGACTAACTGGTAGAAAATCACAAAATGTTATACAAATAAGAACTGTAAAACAAATTAATAGTCCTAAGAATCTATTAGCAACATAATTTAAAATGTATATATTTTCTCATCAATATGTAAATAAACAATATAAACACTTTCAAATGATGATATGTTGTCATGAAATTTGGTTACAAGGATGAATCTGAAAGAAGTTGTTTAATATGAAAATTATAATTTACGTAAATTGTGTAATAACATAAAGCATTTAAATGATTGTTATTATTAATTTAATTAGCTAAATATTATTCTATACAATCAAGAATATTATTAGCGATAAATAAGAAACAGCTAAAGGGCAGCGAATGTTAATTCTATTGGTAACAAAGTTAGGTGGAGGGGGGTTGTTGGAATTTAAGGTAAAAGGGAGGGGGTAATAGGGAATTTGGATAATAAATGGGGTTTTATGTAATTTTGGTGAATGTGAAGGGGATTTTGGGAAAAACTCCTCATTTTTATTGAAGGAGCAAAGATGGCATATAATAAACACAGGATCGGAAAACACGACTCTTTTTGAGGAAAATTGCATGCATATTAAAGATAGTTCATATTACAGATCGTAGAACACCTACAAGATCATAGTACATTGATGCGATGATTTTGAGTCGCATTTATAGACATATTTTACTTGTGTTTTATGCATTTATTGGTCATTTTGGTGGTTAATATTGCATGATTCATTTACTTTGGTCTATGATTCTCCTCTATGTCAAATCTCCCTCATTTTAGTGTTTTGAGCATAAATGAGTACAATAATATGTTTTTTTTGGCTTATGTGGTTTTGTGTTGCAATTTTAGGAAAAACGAATATCTGCTGTTGTCGATACCATCGAAAGTGGTCGATACCATCGACACGACCACAGGTTGCCAGCCGCAAGGAGCATCGCAGAGTCGATACTATTGACACAGAAGTCGATGGTATCAAGATACCATCAGGTTGCTGGCGAGAAGACAGTCGATACTATCGACCCTAAAGTCAATACTATCGATACGAGGAGCTTCAGCAACGGAAAAAGACAAAAGCGACGCCTAAGAGAGTCGATACCATCGACCCTCATCGATGGTATCGAGTTAGCATCAGTTGCGACAAAGAAAAGAAAAGAAGACCAGCCGATACCGTGCAAGGTCGATACCATCGACTCTCATCGATGGTATCGACACCGACCGATACAAGTTTGCTTCAGATCGATCTAAATCTGACGACTGTGATAATTTGGCGACCTAACTCAGTGATTATACCTAATGACGGTGGCTAAGAGCAATCTATCACGTCATTAGCCGCTGCACACGTCCTGAGGAGGTGTGGAGAGAAGAACGGAGCCCAAAAGCATGCCCCAGCCATTCCAGACACTGAAGAAGACGTTTTCCACCGGTGAAAGGCCGGAGATCACACATTCTACGCCAAGGAATGCTTGGATCTTCTCCGTTCAGGGGTTTCACTACTAAATCACGTTTTTCTCCATGTTTCCCCTTTTCTCTACCATGTTTTGCTCTGAGATGAACATGCGGGGCTAATCCCCTTTATCTTTAGGACCGAGAATAGCCCGGGGAATCAGTGTATGACAATTTTATCATAGTAATTCATCTTTTATCTCTTAAATCCGTGGTATGATTTCGTTTTCTCAATTATATTGTTATGCTTGATCACCATAATAATAATCTAATGCCCTTAATTACTTTGAAAGAAGAATTAACGGTTGAAAAGAGACGGAATTCACATTAATTTACAAATCCCTTGAACAAAGTGATGTAAGGTTAATGGTGGAAACCTAGAGGTCATTTCTAATGCACTTAGTTTAGGGTATAGGTTACTATGACGGTGGAACTGACGTAAACATAGGTAGTGAATTGTACCACGACAGTGGGCAATTCTGATTACAGGCCACTACCCGGATAGAGAGATGAATATGAGTAACTATATAGAAATTCATGCAATGATAACCCACGGTGAAACTGCAATCCTAAAGATCTCCACTTGAATTGATTAAACTAAACATTTAATCGATTGTTTTTTTTCATTTTCTTTTAATTTTACAACAACTTTCAACTTGTTAACCGGTCTAGCTGATTGCGAGTAGTTAGTAGTAGTCTCCGATAAATTCAGTGTCCCTGAGTTTGACTCGGGCCTCACAAAGGCCTTTACTACATTGACATGTACACTTGCATTTGACGCACGATAAAATCGTGTCAAGTTTTTGGCGCCGTTGGCGGGGATCACGGCAATTGTCGGCACTACGAGTGCTGCAAGCGGCCACTCTGGGCCACTTTTTATTTTTATTATTTTGAAATCATTTCTAAAATTCATAGTCTATCTTTCCAATTTTTGTAATCGTCTAGCACGGTACTGAACTCAAATTTCTATTTTGCAGGTACTGTGCATGGTGCAGACGCGTAGCACCGACTACACGCAACAGGAACCAGGGGTTCCACTGTCGGGACCGGATGACGAGAAGTATTATAATCAAGACCACTTGGAAGAAATAGATTCCGAATCCGAACAAGAAGAAATGACAGAGGAATAGACGATATGGTAGAAGATCAAGACGTCTTCCTCATCTGCTTCAAAAGGGCCAATCAAGAAGCAGATGATCATCATTCCGATGTACAAGATTGATCCTGCATTAATTAATTTGGTCAAGTCAAATGCATTCCATGGGCTAAAGAACGAAGACCCAGTCACTCATATAAGCCAATTCGTGGAGAACTGCGACATGATTAAAATTGACAGATTTCCACAGGAGACGCTCTACCTGAAGCTGTTCCTGAGTTCTCTGGCAGGAAACACACAAGAATGGTTGCACAATATGGACGATGAATATGTGGAATCATGGAACCACATGGTGGAGGTATTTTTTGAAAGGTTCTTCCCGCCCGAGAAGACCAATGACATGATCAGGAAAATCCACAATTTCACCCAAAAGGCAGCAGAGACCTACTCTGAGACCTGGGAAAGGTTTCAGATCATGCTTAGGAGGGGCCCACATCACGGGCTTAATAAGGAGACACAGGTCAAAATCTTCTATTTTGCTCTTTCTGAGCATGATAGAAGTAACCTAGATTCCGCGGGCTCAGGATTCTTTTTGAACAACACGGACACGAGGTGTTGGGAAATTCTAAAAAACATGGCCATGAAGCAATCTTGGGGCGACAGGGACGCCGTAGAGCACGTTCGAGTTGCGGGGGAATCAAAGGCAATCAAAGAGTTGAATGAGAAGATGGACCTTCTAGCAAAGAAACTACTTGCAAAAGAAGATACTGAATCCGAGGATGAAGCTCAAGTCAAATTCATGCGGCAGCAGTAGGGTTACAGAAATAACGATTACTCATGGAGGAAGGACAAGAAATTCTCCTGGAAGGATCCAAATAACTTTTTGCAGGACCCCAACGCAAAACCCCAGCCGGTGGCGGAGGATAAGATCACAGAGTTGCTCAACCAAGTGATAAAGCAAAACCAAGAACTTATGAACACTTTTGGCCAGCAGATCAAGCAACAAGGGGAATTTATGAATCAGTTTGGACAGACATTGCAGAGCCATGGGGCTCAGATGAGGACAATAGAGACGTCAATGGCACAAATGGCAACTGAAATAGCCAATCTGAAGAAGCCGGTGCAATAAGGTTTTCTGGGTAACACAAACGTTCTAGGAGGAAACCAACAGGCGAAGGCAATCCTACTAAGGAGTGGCAAGAAGCTTTTAAACTCCAGGGCCGATGAACCAAGCAAACCCCAGTCTAAAACCGAAGGTGAGGCCACTGAGGAAGTGACAATTTCAGCCACTAAGCCAGTTGAGGAAATAACAGAGGAGGTCACTGCAGATCCCGTTGTTGTTGAAGAGGAGACACAGAAAAGGACACCATATGTTCCTCCGCATCAAAGGGCACAGGCTGTCCCGATCCCATATCTGAATAGTGTGAAAGCAAAGAAGGTGGACGCCCAGTTCAAGAAGTTTTTGGATAGTTTCAGAAAGCTTTCAGTCAACATCCCATTATTAGAGGGAATAGAGCAAATTCCCTCTTACAGAAAGTTTTTGAAAGACATCATTACTAAGAAGAGGAAGATCCCTGACACGGAGGTTGTAGTTCTCAAGGAGCAGGTGAGTGCCTTCATCATGGGCACATTTCCACCTAAGAGGCAGGATCCGGGCTGCTTCAATATTTCATGTTACATTGGTAAGGTGAAATTCGGAGAAGCACTGTGTGATTCCGGGGCAAGCATAAACTTGATGCCTCTTTCTACATTCAGGAAATTGGGATTAAAAGAATCAAGGCCGAGCAATATGACAATACACCTAGCAGATAACTCTGTGGTGAAGCGTTATGGTATTTGTGAAGATGTATTGGTGAAATTAGATCGGTTTGTATTTCCAGCAGACTTTGTCGTAATGGAGATTTAAGATGAACAAGGAAATGAGTTACTACTTGGATGACCCTTCCAAGCTATAGCGGACATGATACTTGAGATGGGGAGAGGTCGTTTGACCTTAGGTATCGCCGATGATCGGTTCAAGATGGTCATGCCTTCCAACACCACTTCATCTAAAGTTAAGGAGCAGTGCCACATGGCGAAGCATTTTGATCACAATATCTCACTTTGTCTAGGGAAGCCATTTTTAGATATGGCTCATGTAATGACTAAGGTGGAGAAAGGGACATTGGCTGTTGACATCATGGAGCAGACCAAGGTTGTGTCCCTTAGAAAAGTTGTGGGTTTTCCTAATGATGAAGAGGAGGACATTCCCCTCTTACTGAGGATGAGGCAATAGTAAGTTCTGTTTTTGATACATATCCAGAATTACCATTAGAAGCCTGCTTGGTCAATATAACATGTGATTGGATGAGAAGCAAGTCACTGCAGGAGTGTGCCAAGATGCTTCAGGTGCTTCCATGCTTTTATGCTAGGTACTATGAAGACCTTAGAGAACTCCCACCACCGCTTCAGTCATCCTTAATCAGCCCGCCAGATTTGGAATTGAAGCCATTGCCACCGCACTTGAAGTACGCATTTCTAGCTGAGGAAAAGAAGATGCCTGTGATTATATCGGCATATCTGAGTGCCGAGGAGGAGGACCAGCTGCTGATTGTGTTGAAGAACCACCGAGGTGCATTCGGGTGGTCGGTCGTAGACATCCAGGGGATCTCCCCTACATTGTTCCAGCACAAGATTCGGCTCGAGGAGGGAGCCAAGCCGGTGATTCAGCCACAGCATCAACTAAATACTAGCATGATGGAGGTAGTAAAGAAGGAGGTGATCAAGCTCCTTTCTGTAGGTATCATCTATGCTATATCTGACTCGACGTGGGTGAGTCCTACACAAGTAGTCCCTAAGAAGGGGGGAATTACTGTTACACATAATCTCTTAAATGAACCTGTCACGACCCGCTTGGTAATCAGGTGGCGTGTATGTATAGACTACCGTCGATTGAATGCTGCTACGCTTAAGGATCATTTACCTCTTCCATTCATTGATCAAATTTTAGAGCGTTTAGCCGGCCAATCGCATTTTTGTTTTCTTGATGGTCATTCGGGGTACAATCAGATTTCCATTGATCCTAAGGACCAAGAGAAGTCCACCTTCACTTGTCCGTATGGAACATTTGCATACCGTCGTATGCCTTTTGGTCTATGTAATGCACCGACGACCTTTTAGCATTGCATGCTTGCCATCTTTTCCGATATGGTTGAACGTTGTTTGGAGGTTTTTATGGATGATTTCTCCGTCTATGGTGCGTCCTTTGACGAGTGCTTATATAATTTGGATAAGGTTTTGCAACATTGTGAGGACACACATTTGGTCCTCAATTGGGAAAAATGCCACATGATGGTAAGCGAAGTGATTGTGCTTGGACATAAAGTGTCTAGCAAAGGGTTGGAGGTAGACCCGGTAAAGATCAAAGTTATTTCCAAATTGCCCCCACCGAATTCGGTTAAAGGGGTTCGGAGTTTTCTAGGTCACGCCGGTTTTTATCGCCGCTTCATAAAAATTTCTCTAAAATCGCCAAACCATTATCTGAGTTGTTGGAAAAGGATGTTGTTTTTTATTTTAATGACAAGTGTTTACATGCGTTCAACGTGCTTAAAGAAAAATTGATTTCTACATCGGTTGTGCAAACACCGAACTGGACTAAGACGTTTGAATTAATGTGTGACGTGTCCGATTTCGCAGTTGGGGCTGTTTTGGGACAACGTGTGGACAATAAACCCACTGTGATTTTCTATGCATCCAAAACCTTAAATGACGCTCAACTAAATTACACGACAACCGAAAAAGAACTTCTCGCCGTTGTTTTTGCTTTTGAAAAATTTCGGCAATACCTTGTTGGATCAAAAGTCGTGGTATGGACGGACCACGCCGCCATTAAGTATTTGATGGAGAAAAAGGATGCCAAACCTAGATTGATTAGGTGGATCTTGCTTTTACAAGAATTTGATATTGAAATCAAAGATAAAGGCGGGCATTGAAAATGTGGTCGCGGACCATTTGTCTAGGTTGGAAAGGGTAGATGAAAAGGATTTGCATATACCCATTACCGAGACATTTCCTGATGAACAACTTTTAAAAGTGAAATCGAAAGACCCTTGGTTTTCCTATATTGTTAACTATCTTGCCTGCAAAATTATCTCGGATGATTGGACATACCAAGAGAAGAAGAAATTTTTCCATTCTCTGCGTTATTATTTCTAGGATGACCCTATTCTATTGAAGCAGTGCAGGGATGGTGTCTTACGCAGGTGTGTACCGGAGGTGGAATACGAAAGTGTTCTTCGTCATTGCCATACACTACCGACGGGTGGCCACCACGCTAGTTCTCGCACTGCAGCCAAAGTACTTGAAAGTGGCCTATACTGGCCTACTTTGTTCAGGGATGCTTATGATTTTGTGTGGCAATGTGATTCCTACCAAAGGGCAGGTAACATTTCAAAAAGACAAGAGATGCCCCTCAATGTATTTCAAGAGGTTGAGGTGTTCGACTTGTGGGGTATTGATTTTATGGGACCCTTTGTGTCCTCAAATTCTAACTTGTACATTCTTTTAGCTGTTGATTATGTGTCGAAGTGGGTAGAGGCAATACCCACTAGGACTAATGATGCCGTTGTAGTGTGCATGTTTGTCAAAGAATATATTTTCTGCAGGTTTGGTGTACCAAGAATGATCATTAGTGATGGAGGTACGCACTTCCAGAATCAAAAGTTCGTGACACTGTTGAGAAAGTACGGGGTAAAGCACAATATTGGTACCCCATACCACCCACAAACTCAAGGGAAAGTGGAGGTCTCCAATCGGGAGATTAAGAAGATCTTGGAGCGTACTGTGGCTTCCACAAGAAAGAATTGGAGTACCCTGCTACTGGATGCTTTGTGGGTGTACAGGATGGCGTTTAAGACACCTATAGGCACTACACATTTTAGGTTGGCTTATGGTCGGGCCTGCCACTTGCCGGTGGAATTGGAGCATAAAGCGCATTGGGCACTGAGGAAGCTAAATTTGAGCTATGATGAAGTGGGAAAGAAAAGGTTTCTTGAGCTCAATGAACTAGACGAGTTGAGGATGAATGCATATGAAAGCTCACGGATCTACAAGGAGAGAACAAAGTTGATTCATGATCGCCATATTCAAATGCACATTTTCAAGAAAGGAGATCATGTACTTTTGTTCAACTCCAGGTTGAAGATGCATCCCAGGAAATTGAAATCCTGGTGGAGTGGACCGTTCACCGTAGAGGAGGTCAGGCCACATGGCGCAATCATGGTGCGTGATGGCGAGACAACATTCCTGGTCAATGGACAATGATTGAAATTGTACTTCAGTGAAGATTACACAAGGAAAGTGAATGAGGTCAAACTCATTGCGCTTTCGGATGCATGAGGAGCTTCAAGTCGTCTAGCCTAAGACGTTAAATAAGGGCGCTTGTTGGGAGGCAACCCAACCATCACTAGTGTAGTTAGTTTCTTTCACATTTTGTACTTTGATTTGATTTGACATTGTTTTTAATGTAAAAAAGGTACCGTGATCGTTTGCTTTATGTGCAGAACTGAGGCAGAGTCGATACCATCGACCCTTGTGTCGATGGTATCAAGATGGGTACAGGTTGGCGGCTGCAAAAAAATCACTCTGTGTCGATACTATCGACGGTCTTGTCGATGGTATCGACACACCAACATGTTGATCACAAAGTTGAGGTCGATAGTATCGACATGCATGTCGATACTATCGAGATCTCTGGAGATATTCAGACGCAAATTGTCTCAGTGAAATCGATACCATCGACAGGCCTGTCGATGGTATCGACCAAGTTACAGACAGAAAGCGGCGGCCGGGCCTCGCGAGGGTGTTGCCCTAGCCAGAAGTCGATACTATCGACTTGCGTCAATAGTATCGCCGCTACACGTCACCGATCCGCAAGAGGAAATCAACGGCTATCGCTGCATCGAGAGAGTCAATCTGTGGGACGGGTCGATACAATCGACACCTGTCGATAGTATCAACACGTCATCGATCCGGGCCCCCACATCAAGCCATCGACGACCGTCGATAGCAGCGGCGGGTGGATTGTGCTACAGGAGACGATACCATCGACTCGCGTCGATGGTATCAACGGGCATACAGCAGCGCCGACCATGGTTCTATAAGGGATGGATTGTCGTCATATGACGTCACAACTTCAGAGCAATCCTTCTCCACTTGTGTCGTGCATCTTTGTGAGCAATCGGAGCCCGACCACGAGCATCCAAGGAGAAAGTACTTCATCGAGCGGAGATACTCTTCTCCGACCTTCCCCGAGCTCTGTCTCTATCCGTTTGTCTTCGACAATGGTCCATACTGCTGGCGCTTCTTCTTCACGCGTGACACTGATGGAGATACCGATGTTCGTTCCTCCACCGACTGCATCCATTCCATGTCCGCGGACTGTCCATCCTTCTACGGAAGTCAAGAAGGTCTACGAGGAACTGATGAAGCGCAAGATTGAGCCGACCCGCTACGTCTACCGGGGCATGATTAGTAATCTGGGGTTCGACGCTAATCTGGCCTACGTTCTCAAGGGCCAGGCAAGGCATACAGGCAGGAGGCCGACGAGTTGGAATTCCATGCCGATGGCCAGCCGTTCTTCGGTGAATGGCCGACATACAAGGATCTAGTCGCAGAATTGATGGCGTCGCTGGACATATGTGTTGTGCCAAACGACATCATCGCCACGGATCGCGAATGGATCAAGGGCCGTGTTTCTTTCCGGCTATACAACAATGACTACACTCTCACTCTTAGGCAGTTCAATGAAATCTACAACTAGAATCATGGGCGAGATCAGTACCGGAGGCCAGACAACTGGACTGATTATGATGCTATCTTCGCCGAGCTAGTGACTGTGCCTCCGGGCAAATCTGTGAGCTACCACAATGCGGCGGTAGATGATTTTGAGCATCCATTTGTGCAGATTCTTCACCACATGCTCTGTACCACCTTGTTCGCCTGTGGTGATCTGTCTCTCAGCAAGTTCCAGGAGACAGACCTATTTTTCCTACACAAGTTACTGAAGCGGGAAGAGTGTAACTGGGGAGCGTTTTTCTTGCAGCGCGTGTTGGCTGTAAAGAGGAGCATGCGGAAGGCTCCAATTCACTTTGGAGGGCTCATCACACCGCTGGCCCACTATATTGGGTTGAATTTCTCCTAGTTGACTCCTCTCTCCAACAGAAGCAAGGTCAAGTTACAGCATCTTCCCCGCTCCAACATCATCCTATTGCATGATGGATTGGCGTATGCACACTACCATGTTAATCACGCTTATCAGGAGTGTTCGCTCCCCTACCCTGTCTTCCACATCGAGTGTGCTCAACATTTTTTATGGCCGGTTATCGCCATTGATGATTCAGATGAAGACGGCGGCAACGATGACAACAACAATGATGGCGAAGAGGCTGAAGAGGAAGAGGAGGCCTACACTCCTCTTCGTGCACAATTGGCGCCTCGGAAGCGTCCTCGCATGCATCCTAGTGCATCTTCATCTTCGCAGCCTCCGCCACCACCACCTCCCTCGCAGCAAAACGAGGATGTCTACTCAATGCAAGGAATGTATGCAATGCTGCAAGATATCCATCAGACACAGCAACAGCATACAGCGACATATGCCAGTATTCATGATACAACGAACCGGCTGCTTGACAATCAAAGGGCTATTTTTGAAAATGAGCGCCTCCTTCTCGAAAACCAACAAAATATTCATGACAGGTTGCATAGAATGGAGATGCAGCAGCAGCGCTTCTATGATCATTACTGGAGCCAGAATTACTTGGGGGGTATCCACAACCTCCGCCCATGCCCCAGTATGATCCGAGCTTTCAGAGGTAGTACCCATCTTGGGACCCCACGGCCCCGCAGTACCCGCCTCCACCGAAAGTGTGATTGGTATCTCTGTTCCACCCTTTAAGGTTGTTTTTGACTATGAGGCCATAGTCGAATTCAAGCTTGGGGGGGAGTTGGAACAAGTCTATCCTTTAGTTTTCTTAGTTTTTAGTTTTATTATTTTGTCTTTTGTCATTTGTTTTTCTTAGTTCTTAGTTTGTTTGTAGGATCCACATTCTATATAGTGTAATTGTGGATGTCTTAAGTCATGTGTCATCTCATTTTCTTGTACATGGGAATCAAGGGAAAATTTAAAAAAACAATTAGTGTTTGCAAGCTTGTGTTGTTAAACTTTGAGCACATAACTTAAGAAAATGATTGGGTTTGTCAACTTTAAAATAGAAAATCACAACTGTACATTCCTAAGGATTCATGAAAAGTGGACGGAATTGGTTGTTTGAGCCTAAACTGACCAAATGATAATAAGACCTTAATTTGAAGTAAGAGAGAGGAACCTCTTAATTACTACACATGTCAATAAGGAGGGACACATAGTAATTTACAAAGGTTCAGTCAATTAGTCTTGTGATCTATCCACTCCATTATTTTCATACTCCACCATAAGAATTGGAAGTACTTTACAGTTTTAACCCCGTTGATTGCATTTCATGTAGATAGGACTTGCACTGCAATTATTTTCACATGTTTTGCATGAAAAAAAAATTATTTGATTAGTTATACATGCACAGTCTCTGTAGGTGCATGTCATTCAAATGCATGACTATCATTTTGTAGTAGTATTTACATTTTTATGCATATATATCACATCATGCATCTTATTTTTTTCTGAAACATTAAAGGTGATAAACTTGTTCCATACCTTCTGAATGCTTCAAGTATACAGTTATGCAACAAGAAGTGAGCCTGACAAATAATTCATTATCATCTATGAAAATAAGGGCTTGAAAAAAAAAGGAATTGAGAAATAAATAAAAATGAGAGGGAGAAAGGAACATGTTTTCACTGCATATTAAGAAGGATAAGTACATGATGTAGTTCTCTTAGATATTCCATCTCACCTTGAGACGGAATGATAGTGCATACATCATTACACCCAAATGTAGGCATTAGGGCATTTACACTTGCATATGCATCATTTAGGTCATTTTTGTTTTGTGCATGTTGAAACCGTATAATGCTTCCATTTCTTCTAAGAGCCAGCCATTCCATCCACCCGTTGCTCGAATTGGTAGGCCACCGTAATTTTCTTCTCACTCGTGAATATCAGGAGAGCTGCTTCCATGTAGATGGTAGTTAGGGCGAGCAACGTAGCATAGGAGATCACAAGATGCACCGAGTCTGAACCAGAGAATTTTATTATGTTAACTGCCTTATATGATAGTGTTCATAAATTTTGAGGTAGATATCTTTTATGGATGATTATTGTCGCCTTTAGGGTAATTATCATTCCATGGTTAGTAAGGGGCGGAATGTGAATGTCCAGTGGGGATCATATGGTGATGTTTGTTGTGATGATCTGTTCTTTAGTTGACCCTCACAATTCTATTCTAAAGTTTAGTTACTTGGGGGCGAGCAATGCTCAAGCTTAGCGGAGTTTGATGCGATGATTTTGAGTCGCATTTATAGACATATTTTACTTGTGTTTTATGCATTTATTGGTCATTTTGGTGGTTAATATTGCATGATTCATTTACTTTGTTCTATGATCCTTCTCTATGTCAAATCTCCCTTATTTTAGTGTTTTGAGCATAAATGAGTACAATAATATGTTTTATTTCGGCTTAAGTGTTTTGTGTTGCAATTTCAGGAAAAACGAATATTTGCTGATGTCGATACCATCGACAGTGGTTGATACCATCGACACGACCACAGGTTGCCAGCCGCAAGGAGCATCGCAGAATTGATACTATCGACACAGAAGTCGATGGTATCGAGATACCATCAGGTTGCTGGCGAGAAGACAGTCGATATTATCGACCCTAAAGTCGACACTATCGACACGAGGAGCTTCAACGATGGAAAAAGACAAAAGTGACGCCTAAGAGAGTCGATACCATCAACCCTCGTCGATTGTATCTGTAACGACCGTCTCGCGAAAACATGATTAACTAATGCGGAAGCATTCATCAAGTAGCGGATTAGCGAAAATCACTAAAAATTAAAACTTTTTGCAAAGAGATCCACACCTAGGAAATCCTTTACAACAAGAACCATTGTATAACATTTACATTCTGGTTCACACATATATAACCTGTACCATCTCTTTTCAGAGACTACAACATCAGCTGCCTTATGAACATTAAATACAGACAGCATATGAATCTCGAGGCATCAAGCCAAAACCTCAGTTTGATATATCAAAAACACTGACTGAAAACTCAGAGGACCTGAGAGTACAGAGACGACACATAGGACTACTATCTATATGACTTGACAGTCAGTGCCTCCACCTGAGATCTCACTGCTGTCCAAGCTGTTGCTTTCCTTTTCCTGCAAAAGAGTATCTGCCTCTTTGTCCGCGTCCACCTAAAAATGTTGGATCCCACGGGGGTGAGACAATTGTAAATTGCCCCAGCGAGAGATATAACTCTCCGCCAGAAACATTATTATTGCATCTTAAGAAGATAAATATAGGCAGATGATAAGCAGTTTAAAGCATTCTCTTAATAAGGAATAGGAAGAACATGTATATCATTTATCCTCCATATTATACCATCATGTCAAACTTCTCTTGTGACACTCATTATCTTGATATGTCACCCATGAGACATTCTTGTTTCAACTTATTGGCCTTAGTCAGTCTGCTAAACAGATAAGGAATTACATCTACCATGTACTCTTATATCATTAATACAGGCATTGGGTTATTACCAATCCTGTGTCATCATTATAGGCATTGAGCCTCTGCCAGGTATTGGACTCTTCCAAACCTGATTACACTGCCAGACATTGGTCTTTAACCAACCCTGATTACAGGCATTACACCTCTGCCAGGTATTGGATTTCTCCAAACCTGATTACACAGCCAAGCATTGGACTCTAACCAACCCTGATTTCACAGCCAGGCATTGGACTTTAACCAACCCTGATTACACAGCCAGGCATTGGTCCGTAACCAATCCTGATTACACAGCCAGGCATTGGACTTTAACCAACCCTGATTACACAGCCAGGCATTGGACTCTAGCCAATCCTGATTACACATCCAGGCATTGGACTCTAACCAATCCTGATTACACAGCCAGACATTGGACTTTAACCAATCCTGATTACACAGCCAGACATTGGACTTTAACCAACCCTGATTACACAGCCAGGCATTGGACTCAAACCAATCCTGATTACACAGCCAGGCATTGGACTCTAACCAATCCTGATTACACAGCCAGGCATTGGACTTTAACCAACCCTGATTACACAGCCAGGCATTGGACTTTAACCAACCCTGATTACACAGCCAGGCATTGGACTCTACCCAATCCTGATTACACAGTTCATGGAATTTAATTCCTTTAACTCATCATTGATCATCACATACTACTTTCTTAAGTTACCAACTTATCTTGGATTAAGGTATTTCCCATCTTAATCCTTTCATCCACTAACCTATCACTCTTACCATAAAGTGCATAGGTTACACATAAGAATGGTCCAACTATCTTTAATGATATTGACTCATCTCAGATTAAGGCATTGCTTACAATAAGCTTGCCTATAATCAACCACATTAAATGTTTCACCTTTATAAGGCCATTCCTTCTATCTCATCATTAGGGTTTCCTTATACCCTTATTTAAAATTAGGATTATAATTCATTGTCATATTGCCCAAGATTAGGGCTTTATGTATTATGACTCCACATTAGAGTCTCACATACCTTCACCCTTCTTAGGGCCTCTCATCACAACATAACATTAAAGCTTCATGTGATGTTAACTCTTAATTAGGGTTTCTCATGGAATCACCCTCAACTAGGGTTTCTCATGGAATCACCCTCAACTAGGGTTTCTCATGGAATCACCCTCAACTAGGGTTTCCACCTTAGTCACCCACAATTTGGGTTTACTATGCATCTCCATTAGGATTTCATTCAATTGTCCATAATTAGAGATTCACTATTCATCCCAATTAGGGTTTTACATATCATTTCCCTAAATTGGAGTTTCACACATCACTACCCTGACTTAGGGTTACATCCTCACCCTGGATTAGGGTTACATTTATAATTGCCCTCAATTAGGGTTAAAACCCAAAAGCCCTGTCAATTAGGGTTTATATTCATGATTAGGGTTTCATGATCTCTCTTCTTAAAGATCATACCCTTAATCACCACATGAATCATATTCATGTATGAATTCATGTTAACATCATCTCAAATTGATTAGGTCATATCAACCCTTCAATCAAGAGCATACCACTATGATTAACGTAGTGTATCAAGTCATTGGTCCAATAAGCAATTAGGGATTCATTCCTTAATTGGTACTAGTCCCTTAGGTACTGTTAGGGTTTCAACCTTTGTACCTTCATTGATTATCATTACTAATCATCATTGGATCAATGGATGATTCATCATCTCTATTCTCAAGAGATTCAATCACATTGGACCTCCATTACATAAGGTATCCAATTGAATTAGGGTTTTCAATGTTGATTCCTTCAACCATTGAATTCATGGAACCAATCATCAATTGGACCTACCCTCATACTTCAATTGAGTTTAATAGGTCAAACTTCAACTGATTTGACTCTCAATTGACCCTCAATTGATCATCAATTAGGGTTTGATTCAATTGAATTAGGGCTTGGAATCGATGATTCAACAACACTAATCAATGTAAGACTAGTTGCTTTGAAACCATTGAAACATCATCCAAATTGGGTATGACCTGACCCCAAACGGTCTTGAGGTCGTTTGTATGACCTCCAAACGGTCTTGAGACCGTTTGCCCATCATATCACTCAAATCTAAGCAATCCAATTAGGGTTTGGTTCATTGGATTGATCACCAAATCAGCATTACATTGTTTAACAGCTTGGTACCTTTAGACCTTCAAACACCTAACCATACTCAACCCTAGACCTCCAAACGGTCTTGGGTGACCACCAAACGGTCTTGAGACCGTTTTCCCATCCAACCTTTGGACTCTAGTGAAAATTCATCATGGATTGGTCTATCGAGTTGATCAACAAATCAGCACTACATTGCAATATGATTAGTACCTTTGGACCTTCAATTGGTCAACTATACTTGACCCCAGACCTCCAAACGGTCTTGGGGTGATCCCCAAACGGTCTTGAGACCGTTTGGGTGATCCCCAAACGGTCTTGAAACCTTTTGGGCTAATCAACCCAAAATCTCAACTTAACTCATTGGAATTTCAGCACTATTTTCAATTAGGGTTTGCCTAATGGAATAGCCTTCAACTCATGATTCCTTGGGAGTTAATCCCTAAAATTAGGTGAATCATTAACCAACATCATTAGGAACAGTAATCTCATACGGTCAACGCTTGGTCAACCATCTTATACGGTCTTGAGACCGTTTCCACAACCAGGTCAAGTTAATCAGGTTGAAAATCAGCACATAATTCAATCTGATTGCCTAATTGATTGGCCTTCAACTCTCGATTCCTTTGGAGTTAATCCATCAAATTTGGAGGGTTATCAGCCTACATAATTAGGAACACAATTCCCAAACGGTCAACGCTTGGTCAACCATCCCAAACGGTCTTGAGACCATTTTCTCACAAACGGGTTCAAACCGTTTGCCCTTAAACGGTTTGCTGAAACCGCATAGCCAATCAAATTAAAACGATTTGTAGTAGCTATCAAAACGGTTTTTCTTGATAATTTTCTTTGGATAAGCATCTAGGATGATGTCATCATCCCCTTCCTTCGAACAACCAAGAACAGCAACCGTTCTTGATGGAAATTGCAGCAAGAAACAAGAGTGCATCAAATTGAAGAAATCAATCAACAAAGCATAGAGAATTGATGCAATAGCAATGTTTAAGGGTTTAAGTTATAAAACCCACCTCCAATTGAGCTCCAAAGCTCCAAGCTCACGCCATTAATGGTGGATGAAGCTCTTGCAACTCCCCCTAGGCTCGTCCTCAAGCTTTTGATTGCAAAAGTTGGCTAGGGTCGAAGAGGAGATTGAAATAAGAAGGAATCCATAATTTATTTTCGATTTCCACCATGAAATCATGGAGAACGAAGGTCAAGGGCTTACCCACAGGTTGGGGACGTTCTCCCTGCTCCTCCCTAGCTCCTTGGTCGGTTTTGCAAGCAAGGGGAAGAAGAAAATCCGAAAAAGGCCTTGGTTTGGGCTTGGAAATGGCACTTTTATAAAGAAATTGATGAGAGAGAATATGCCTTATAAAAATCCAATTAATCCAAAAATTATGGCCGCCTCTTCTCCCTCAACTCCATGGATACGAGGAATATCTCTTTGCCTTTAATTCTCCTTCGTTATCCTCAATTTAAAGAAAAGCAAATTAAGCACCTTAATGCTTATAATATAATATCCCACATGTGAGTGGATATTACTTTTCTTTATAAAAAGGTGAGTGGAATTTCACCTACTTAAGATATTTTCGTTCCTTATCTTGTTAAAGGAACGTCCATCCTTATTCAAAATCAACCCAAAACATTTTGGTTGAAAGCCCTTCAATTATTTTTATTCATTTTTGCCCTAAATCGAATTAGGGTTTCAATTAGGCATTATTCTTGATTATTTTAATGTCAAGATTCTCTCTCCTACAACTTAATTCAAATGAGGAGTCCCTCTCATTTTATTTGCTCTACATGATTCCAAGAAACATTAAGGACCATATTGAAGTGGTAATTTGCATATTGAACCCTAGATTTTGGGAAAATTGCACTTTACTCCAAAACTAGGTTTTAATGCACAACATTGTCCAACAAGCTCTATCTTGGTGTCCAGGCTTGGGAAAACCATACCACTACATTATATTCATTCTTATGATGTCACAACATCAGAGTAACATCTTTTCATGTGCAATTTGAAAGTTAACCCCTCAACTTGGGTAATTTGCACTTTAGTCCGAAATAAGCAAACATTGCTTCAACATTGTTCAAACAGGACCAAAATTGAAACATAGGTTCCTCTTGAGACCTAATCACTTTTCAAAAGATAAGATTAAGCATATAATCATCTTTCTTAATCAAAACACCTAGGGTTAAAGCATAACCCAGGTCAGGGATGTTACAGTATCGAGTTAGCATCAGTCGCGACAAAGAAAAGAAAAGAAGACCAGCCGATACCGTGCAAGGTCGATACCATCGACTGTCGTTGATGGTATCGACACCGTCAGATACAAGTTTGCTTCAGATCGATCTAAATCCAATGACTGTGATAATTTGGCGACCTAACTCGGTGATTATACCTAATGACGACGGCCAAGAGCAATCTATCACGTCATTAGTTGCTGCACACGTCCCGAGGAAGTGTGGAGAGAAGAACGGAGCCCAGAAGCACACCCCAGCCATTCCAGATGCTGAAGAAGACGTTTTCCACCGCCGAAAGGCTGGAGATCATGCATTCTAGGCCAAGGAATGCTTGGATCTTCTCCGTTCAGGGGTTTCACTACTAAATCACGTTTTTCTCCATGTTTCCCCTTTTCTCTACCATGTTTTGCTCTGAGATGAACATGAGGGGCTAATCCCCTTTATCTTTAGGACCGGGAGTAGCCTGGGGAATCATTGTATGACAATTTTATCATAGTAATTCATCTTTTATCTCTTAAATTCATGGTATGATTTCATTTTCTCAATTATATTGTTATGGTTGATCACCATAATAATAATCTAATGCCCTTAATTACTTTGAAAGAAGAATTAACGGTTGAAAAGAGATGTAATTCACATTAATTGACAAATCCCTTGAACAAGGTGATGTAAGGTTAATGGTGGAAACCCAGAGGTCGTTTCTAATGCACTTAGTTTAGGGTATAGGTTACTACGACGGTGGAACCGACCTAAACATAGGTATTCAATTGTACCATGACAGTGGGCAATTCCGATTACAGGCCACTACCCGGATAGAGAGATGAATATGAGTAACTATATAGAAATTCATGGAATGATAACCCGTGGTGAGACCGAAATCCTAAATATCTCCACTTGAATTGATTAAACTAAACCTTTAATCGATTGTATTTTTTTGTTTTGTTTCATTTTATTTTAATTTTACAACAACTTTCAACTTGTTAACCGGTCTAGCTGATTGTGAGTAGTTAGTAGTAGTCTCCGATAAATTCAGTGTCCCTGAGTTCGACTCGGGCCTGACAAAGGCCTTTACTACATTGATGCGTACACTTGCGTTTGACACACGACAAAATCATGTCAAGTTTTTGGCGCCGTTGTCGGGGATCACGACAATTTTCGGCACTACGAGTGCTGCAAGCAGCTACTCTAGGCCACTTTTTATTTTTATTATTTTGAAATCATTTCTAAAATTCATAGTCTATCTTTCCAATTTTTGTAATCGTCTAGCACGGTACTGAACTCAAATTTCCATTTTGCAGGTACTATGCATGGTGCAGACACGTAGCACCGACTACACACAACAGGCACCAGAGGTTCCACTACCAGAACCGGACAAAGAGGAGTATTACAATCAAGACCACTTGGAAGAAACAGAGTCCGAATCCGAACTAGAAGAAATGGCAGAGGAACAGACGATATGGGAGAAGATCAAGGCGTCTTCCTCATCTGCTTCAAAAGGGCCAATCAAGAAGTAGGCGATCAACATTCTGACGTACAAGATTGATCCTGCATTAATTAATCTGGTCAAGTTAAATGCATTCCATGGGCTAAAGAACGAAGACCCAATCACTCATATAAGCCAATTCGTGGAGAACTGCAACATGATTAAAATTGACAGATTCCACAGGAGACGCTCTACCTGAAGCTGTTCCCGAGTTCTCTGGCAGGAAACGCACGAGAATGGTTGCACAATCTGGATGATGAATATGTGGAATCATGGAACCACATGGTGGAGGTATTTTTTGAAAGGTTCTTCCCGCCCGAGAAGACCAATGACATGATCAGGAAAATCCACAATTTCACCCAGAAGGCAGGAGAGACCTACTCTGAGACCTGGGAAAGGTTTTAGATCATGCTTAGGAGGTGCCCACATCACGTGCTTGATAAGGAGACACGGGTCAAAATCTTCTATTTTGCTCTTTCCGAGCATGATAGAAGTAACCTAGATTCTGCGGGCTCAGGATTCTTTTTGAACAGCACAGACATGAGGTGTTGGGAAATTCTAAAAAACATGGCCAAGAAGCAATCCTGGGGCAACAGGGACGCCGTAGAGGACGTTCGAGTTGCGGGGGAATCAAAGGCAATCAAATAGCTGAATGCGAAGATGGACCTTCTAGCAAAGAAACTGCTTGCAAAAGAAGATACTGAATCCGAGGATGAAGCTCAAGTCAAATTCATGCGGCAGCAGTAGGGTTACAGAAATAACAATTACTCATGGAGGAAGGACAAGAAATTCTCCTGGAAAGATCTGAATAACTTTTTGCAGGACCCCGATGCAAAACCTCAGCCGGCGGCGGAGGATAAGAGCACGGAGTTGCTCAACCAAGTGATAAAGAAAAACCAAGAACTTATGAACACTTTTGGCCAGTAGATCAAGCAACAGGGGGAATTTATGAATCAGTTTGGACAGACATTGTAGAGCCATGGGGCTCAGATGAGGACAATAGAGACGTGAATGGCACAAATGGCAGCTGAAATAGCCAATCTGAACAAGCCAGTGCAGCAAGGTTTTCCGGGTAACACAAACGTTCTAGGAGGAAACCAACAGGCGAAGGCAATCCTGCTAAGGAGTGGCAAGAAGCTTTTAAACTCCAGGGCTGATGAACCAAGCAAACCCCGGTCTGAAACCGAAGGTGAGGCCACTAAGGAAGTGCCAATTTCAGCCACTAAGCCAGTTGAGGAAATAGCAGAGGAGGTCACTGCAGATCCCGTTGTTGTTGAAGAGGAGACACAGAAAAGGACACCATATGTGCCGCCGCATCAAAGGGCACAGGCTGTCCCGATCCCATATCCGAATAGTGTGAAAGCAAAGAAGGTGGACGCCCAGTTCAAGAAGTTTTTTGATAGTTTCAGAAAGCTCTCAGTCAACATCCCATTATTAGAGGCAATAGAGCAAATTCCCTCTTACGGAAAGTTTTTGAAAGACATCATTACTAAGAAGAGGAAGATCCCTGACACGGAGGTTGTAGTTCTCAAGAAGCAGGTGAGTGCCTTCATCATGGGCACATTGCCACCTAAGAGGCAGGATCCGGGCTGCTTCAATATTTCATGTTACATTGGTAAGGTGAAATTCAGAGAAGCACTGTGTGATTCCGGGGCAAGCATAAACTTGATGCCTCTTTCTACATTCAGGAATTTGGGATTAAAAGAATCAAGGCCGAGCAATATGACAATACAGCTGGCAGATAACTCCGTGGTGAAGCCTTATGGTATTTGTGAAGATGTATTGGTGAAAGTAGATCAGTTTGTATTTCTAGCGGACTTTGTCATAATGGAGATGCAAGATGAACAAGGCAATGAGTTACTACTTGGACGACCCTTCCAAGATACAACGGACATGATACTTGTGATGGGGAGAGGTCGTTTGACCTTGGGTATCGCTACTCCACACTTTCTTGTTGTGGTTTGACAGGATGTTGATGATTTAGCTATGAGGCAGAGAGCGTGAGTTTTTATATCAGTGATACCCCAACCTCCAAATCTAGTAGGAGATGTAATGGTATTCCAGTCCACCAGATGGAAGTGTTTACATTTGGAACCTATGGATTTGTAATTATTCCATATAAATCTTCTTCTGATTTTGTCAATCATATTCTTGGTTAGAGGGATGCAACTCAGGTAATGCGTAGTGATAGGTGTGATGATACTATTCAGGAGAGTGAGGCATCTTGCAAGGCAAAGGAAGTTGTTTGTCTAGGAATTCAATCTAGAGTTGATTTTTTCAATAATGGGTATCCAGATGGAGTGAGTAATATGTTTTGGGGTGATCGGCAATCCAAGGTAATTAATGGGGAATTCCTCATGTTTACATTAGAGAAGGTTCTTGTATTTGTTAATGATGTTATGATCAGTATGAACTCCAAAGATAGAGGATTTTTGGAGATTGATTTTCAGACCCGAGATGTAGGAAAAAATAGCAATGATTCTGATGGTGTTAATGATAGTAGAGTCTTCAGGAGAGACTAGAATGATAGTGTCATCTGCAAATTGGATGATATTTTCCTGACATTCTATTGGGGAGGTAATGAGGCCCTGATCCGTACCAAGTTTTATCATGTTGGTAAGAAGTGAGGCCACAATGATGAAGAGGTATGGGGATAATGGGTCCCATTGTCTAAGACCATTTGAGTTCATAAAATACCCAAAAAATGATCCGTTTATGATGGTGGTGAAGTAGTTAGTGGAGATGTAAGCATGGATCCATGTATTCCAGGTATCTGGGAAGCCATAGCCTGATAGGGTTTTGATGAGGTAGTCCCAGTTGATATTGTCAAAAGCCTTTTCGAAGTCAAGTTTGATGGCAATCAGGGGGTTTTATTTTTATGACACAGATGTACAATCTCATTTACCATGATGTAGGCATCCCGGATGTTTCTATTTTTTAGGAAAGCATTTTGGTTAAGTGGAATGATGCTATCCATGTGAGCTTTGATTCTGTTGGCCAGAGTTTTTGCTATAATTTTATAGGAAGTATTTATGAGACTGATGGGTCGGAATTGAGAGATGAGCTCAGGATGATCAACTTTCTTGATGAGAGCTATGTAGGTCTGGTTGAGGTGTTTGAGGATGTTATGTGCATTGTTATGAATCTGTATTTCTTGTAAAAGTGCCCTGGAGTCCTTCTTGAAGCGATTCCAGTTGGCCTGGTAAAATTTGACATTTAGTCCATCAGGACCAGGGGATTTGTTTTTCCCTAAGGAAGTCAAGTTCTTCAGGGGAGAAGGGGTTGATGATAGAATGTGGTGAGTTTATCTTGTGGTTACAAAGCATATGCCAGTTGATGGAGTTAAGGAAAGAAGTTTTGTGGTTGGAGTTGAAGATCTTTTTGAAATGGTCTACGATATGAGGTGTTTGTTTGTAGTGATCACCCCTTGGATGTTCAACTGAGCAATGATGTTTTTTCTATAATTGTTTTTGCAGACTTTGTGGAAGAATTTAGTGTTTTTTTCATTGTTTCCATTTGGTGTCTAGACAATGTTTGATATGTTTCAGCTCAGATTTAATGGACAGAACAAGGGCATGATCAGATGAGGGGTCACTATCAATAAAGAGATGTTGTTTGAGTTCTCTAAGTTTGTCAATGAGGTTATGGGTGTGGTTCAGCTTCCACTCCTTGAGCTTATGTCTGATAAACTTAGTGTTACAGTGAATATGGTGACCCAAATTTCTAGTTCTGGGATCAACTATGGTTCAACTGTCCTTACAGAGTTTAATAGCAAGGGGGTCAGAGAGCCAAAAGTTTTCAAAATGGAAGGGTTTGTGACCCCATATATCCCTTTTTGTGTCAATGATTATGGGGAAGTGGTCAGAAATGGGTCGAGGGGAAATTTGGACAGAGGCTAGGGGGTAATAGTCTTCCCATTTGGAGGAAGAAATGAAGTAATCCAGTCTAGCTCTGGTATGGTTTCGTGGCCTGGTGAAACAAGCGTTTGAGGGAGGGATGTCTATCATCTTGTGATCAATGAGAAACTCTATAAGAGTCTTCTCAGAAGAGGATAAACTGGTGAAGGGGGAGGAGAGGTTTTGTCTGTCAGAAATGTTTGTGATGAGGTTAAGGTCTCCTCCTAGAATCTAGGGTTTGTCACTATGAAGATTCATGATGGTAGAGAGTTTAGAAAGGAAAGCTAATTTGTTTTTCCCTGGTTCACCATAAACTATCGTGAAAGTCCAACTGAAGTGATCAGAAACATTTGTGTAGTGTAGTGAAATGGAAAAAGAGTGGTGTTCCGAGTGTGAGAGGGCATAGGAGTTTTTGTTATAACAAATAAGAAGTCCCCCTTGAAGCCAAAGGGTGGTATTTGGAACCATTCAGTGATTCTATTTCCACATATAGTTTTGATGGCAAATGGTGAGAGGGTGGTCTTCATTTCTTAAATAGTGATGATGTCAATGTTGTTTGTGTATGTGTGATTCTAAATCTCTTTTCTTCTACGTGCATTTGTAGCACCACAGACATTCCAGGATGTGATTTTCATGGTTTTTACTCTGGAAAAAACCCCTAGCAGATTTGTTTAGGATATTATGATAGTGTCAAGTTATCTATCTTCGAGTGTGCCCCTTTAATAGGTATAAGGTTTGACCAGCTCATGAATCTTTCTATATTTTAAGTGATAAATGGGCTATATTGTCATCTTCAAAATGTATACCAATTTTATTTGTAAAATTTGTAAAGGAATGTATATCAGGCCAGGACACAATATCTTCTATATTGTCAATGTCATATGTTATGTCACTGAAGATGTTGAGGCATCTGATGGGGTAACCTTTTCAGTAGAATAAGAAGATGTAAATGTACATATTTTTGGTGATGCAAAGTAGTTCCTTCTAGTCAATCCTTTTGGAGTGGTTTGCATGGTGTTGATGGACCTGATGATGATGGGGGCCTTGCCATTTCTCTTCTTCTTTGGACTCTACGAGGATCAAATTTCATCAATGATAGCTGATTTAAGCTTTTTCATTGTATTAGAGTTTATGTCCAAAGGTGAGTCAGAATCATTTGAATGAAAAGGGAAAGGTTTGAAAGTGTCTGAGGGGAGCATTGGTTTGCTACTGTCAATAGAGGATTGATGCGATGATTTTGAGTCGCATTTAGAGACCTTTTTCATATGTGTTTTGTGCTTTAATTACTCATTTTCATGGATATTATTGCATAATTCACTTTATTTGGTCTTTGCCATCATTTTATGTCAAATCCCCTTTGTTTTACTATTTTGAGCATTATTTATCATCTTATTATAAATTGTGTGGATTTACTTGGTCTTGTTGTGAAATTTCAGGAAAAACAAGTATCTGCTTCCGTCGATACCATCGACGGAAGTCGATACCATCGACCAAGCCACAGGTTGTCAGCCGAGAAGAGCAATACAGAGTCGATACCATCGACACTTTAGTCGATGGTATCGAGATCCCTTCAAGTTGCTGGCGAGGAAACCGTCGATACCATCGACCCACGTCGATGCCATCGACACAAGGGGAGCTACAGCGTCACTGAACGACAACAACTGACGCTAAAGGAGTCGATACCATCGACACCCAAGTCGATGGTATCGAGATCACCACAGGCGCTCAGAATAAAAGAAAGGAAAGCTTCCGCTAATCCGCTGCGTCGATACCATCGACCCGCGTCGATGGTATCGACGCCGGCAGATATGCGTTGGATCTGTTTTGATCTCGATCGGATGGCTGTTGTTATTTGATGACCTAATTAGGGACTTATACCTAATGATGGCCGCCCAGAGAGAGGGGGATCTCATTTTTTTGATTGCACGAGTGCCGAGGAGGAGAGAAAGGAGAACGGAGGCCGAGAAGCTCATCCCGGGTGATTCGGACGCTGCCGAAGACGATTTCCACCACCGACAGGGGGGGGGGAACTCGTGTTCTACGCCAAGGATACACCGGTTCTTCTCCGTTCAGGGGTTTTCCATTTATTTCCCGTTTTTCTTATGAATTCCCCAATTTCTACCATGTATTCGTGTGAGATGAACATGAGAGGCTAAAACCCTCAATCTTTAGGACTGGGAGTAGCCCGGGAATGCATTGTATGACATTTTTATATCAATAATTCATATTTTTCTCTCAAATCTGTGGTATAGATTCATTTTCTCCATTTCTATTGTTATGCTTGATCACCATAATAATAATTTAACACCCTTAATTACTTCGACAGAAGGATTAACGGTTGAAAAGAGACGAATTCTACATTAATCAATAAAACCCTTGACAAAGGAGTTGTAAGATTAATGGTGGGAACTGAGAGACCGTTTATAATGCACTTAGTTTAGGGGAATGATTACTACGACGGTGGAATCAACCTAAATCTAAGTAGTGAATTACACCACGACAGTGGGTAATTCTATTTTCAGGCCACTACCCGGATAGAGAGAGAAGTGTGAGGAATTGTATAAAACCTAATACAATGTTGACATGCGGTGAAACCGCCATCCTAAAGATTTCCCTTTGAATTGATTAAATTAACCTTTAATCGATTGTTTTCTTTGTTTGATTTTTATTTTCTTTTTGATTTGAACACAAAACCCTATTTTGTTAAATCGGTCTAGCTGATTGTGATTAGTTAGTAGAAGTCTCCAATAATTCACGTATCCCTGAGTTCGACTCGGGCCTCACAAGGCCTATATTACTCGACGCGTATACTTGTGTTTTAGCACGTAGTAAAATACACGTCAAGTTTTTGGCGCCGTTGCCGGGGATACGGCGAATTATTGGCACTTTGAGTGCTAAGAGCGGCCATTATAGGCCACATATTTTTTTATTTATTTTTAGAACAATTTCAAAAATTCCTTTATTTCTCTATAATTGTGTTGACTCGTTCAAAGCATTGTACTGAACCCTTATTTCCATTTTTTCAGGTACTTTGCATGGTGCACACACGTAATCGAGACTACGTGAATCGCACACCTGAGGTTCCATCTGCGGGACCAGAGGACGAGGACTACACCGAGGAGGAACACCACAGTGATATACATTCTGAATCTCAGCAAGAACAAGAAGAAGTAATGGCTGAAGCACAGACAATATGGGAGAAGACCAAGGCGTCTTCTTCCTCGGCATCAAAGGGGCCTATAAAGAAATAAGGGCTAAACATTCCAACCTACAAGATCGATCCAGCACTGATTAACCTGGTTAAATCAAACGCATTTCATGGATTAAAAAATGAAGATCCAGTGGCCCACATCAGCCAGTTCGTGGAGAACTGCGATATGGTGAAGATAGATCAATTTCCGCAGGATGTGCTCTACCTCAAGTTATTCCCGAGTTCCTTGGCTGGAGTGGCAAGAGAGTGGCTTCATAACCTCGACGACGAGTTTGTTGAATCATGGGATCACATGGTGGAGGTTTTCTTCGAGAGGTTCTTCCCTCCTGAGAAGACCAATGATATGATCCGGAAGATCCACAATTTCACCCAACAGGCGGGTGAAACTTATTCTGAGACTTGGGAGCGATTCCAAGTCATGTTGAGGAGATGTCCACACCATGGACTGGACAAGGAAACCCAAGTGAAGAACTTCTACTTTTCTCTCTCCGAGCATGATAGAAGCAATTTGGACTCGGCTGGCTCCGGATTTTTCTTAAATAACACTGATACAAGATGCTGGGAAATACTGAAGAATATGGCACGAAAGCAATCTTGGGGAGAAAGAGAAAGAGGCCCAGTTGAGCAAGCAAGAGTTGCCAGTGAGTCAAAGGCAATGAGAGAGCTGAACGAGAAGATGGACCTTCTCGCAAAGAAGTTGCTGAAGAAGGAAGACAATGAGTCCGAGGATGAGGCTCAGGTCAAGTACATGAGGCAACAGCAGGGGTACAGGAATAACGATTATTCATGGCGGAAGGACAAGAAATTTTCATGGAAGGATCCAAATAACTTTCTGCAGGATCCGGACGCCAAACCTGCACCGGTCATGGAGGACAAGAGCACGGAGTTGCTAAATCAAGTCATAAAGCAAAATAAAGAGTTGATGAACACTTTTGGGCAGCAAATAAAGCAGCAGGGTGAATTTATGAACCAGTTTGGGCAGACTTTGCAGAGCCACAGGGCTCAAATGAGGACTATAGAGACGTCCATGGCGCAGATGGCAGCCGAGATTGCAAGCTTGAAGAAGCCGGCACATCCGGGTTTTCCAGGGAACACCAATGTTCCCGGGGGAAACCAACAGGCCAAGGCCATCTTATTGAGGAGCGGTAAGAAAGTGTTAAATCCAAGGGCGGATGACACAAGCACACCACATGACACGGGTGAAGAAGCAACAGTCAAAGAGCAGCCCGCACCTGTCATAGAGCAAACTGAGGACATAGCTGAAGATGGTAAGGAAGAACAAGCCACTGAGGAGGAACCACAGAAATTAACTCCCTATGTGCCACCTCATCAAAGGGCACATACCGTTCCAGTCCCCTATCCCAATAGTGCAAAAGCAAGAAAGGTGGATGCACAGTTTAAGAAATTTCTGGACAGCTTTAGGAAGTTATCAGTGAATATTCCTTTGCTAGAGGCGATTGAACAAATCCCGTCTTATGGGAAGTTTCTCAAAGATGTAATCACCAAGAAGAGAAAGATACCCGACACTGAGGTCGTGGTATTGAAGGAGAAAGTGAGTGCTTTTATTACGGGCACTTTGCCACCAAAGAGACAGGATCCCGGTTGTTTCAATATTTCTTGCTTTATCGGGAAGTTCAAATTTGGCGAAGCACTTTGTGATTCTGGGGCAAGCATCAATCTGATGCCTCTTTCTACGTTCAAGAAACTTGGATTGAAGGAGTCGAGACCAAGTAACATGACCATCCAATTGGCCGATAATTCTGTGGTGAAACCGTATGGAATCTATGAGGATGTTTTGGTAAAGGTAGACCGCTTTGTTTTTCCGGCCGATTTTGTCGTTATGGAAATGCAGGACGAGCACGGCAATGAGTTACTACTTGGTCGCCCATTCCAAGCTACAGCTGATATGATCTTGGAGATGGGGAGAGGTTGCTTGACCTTGGGCATTGCGGATGATCGCTTTGAGATGGTCATGCCCAATGGTAATGCATCTAATAAAGCAAAAGCACATTGCAACATGGTTAAGCATGTGGACCAAAATATCTCACTTTGTCTTGGGAAGCCATTTTTGGATATGGCTCATGTTATGAGCAGGATAGATAATGGGACCCTAGCGGTGGACCTTATGGAGCAAACTAAAGTTGTCTCTTTATGCAAGGCTGTTGGGTTTCCAAATGATGAGAATGAGGACATTCCATCTTCATGGGAGGATGATGTGATTATTACTTCCGTCTTTGATGCATATCCGGAATTGCCTTTGGAGGCGTGTTTGTTAAATGTCACTTATGATTGGATGCGGAGTACTTCACTCAAGGAGTGCGCCAAAATGCTTCAAATGCTTCCATGTTTCTACACGAGGCATTATGAAGATTTGGGTACACTTCCCCCACCTCTACAATCATCTCTTATTTGCCCACCGGATCTGGAATTGAAGCCATTGCCCCCGCATCTGAAGTACGTCTTTCTAGCTGAGGAGGACAAGTTACCAGTGATTGTTTCTGCATACTTGAGTGCAGATGAGGAGGAGCAACTACTGATAGTGCTCAAGAACCACCGTGGAGCTTTTGGATGGTCTGTGGCGGACATCAAGGGGATCTCCCCTACACTTTGCCAACACAAGATTCGGATCGAGGAGGGATCCAAGCCAGTCATACAGCCTCAAAGACGTCTAAATCCAAGCATGATGGAGGTTGTCAAGAAGGAAGTCATAAAGCTTCTTGCTGCAGGGATCATTTATGCCATATCCGATTCAACGTGGGTGAGTCCCACACAGGTAGTCCCTAAAAAGGGGGGAATCACTGTCACTACAAATCTTTTGAATGAACCTGTCACCACCCGATTGGTAACCGGGTGGCGTGTTTGCATTGACTACCGCCGATTGAATACCGCAACTCTTAAAGATCATTTTCCATTGCCATTTATCGATCAGATTTTGGAACGACTAGCTGGTCGGTCGCATTTTTGTTTTCTAGATGGCTATTCGGGGTACAACCAGATTTCTATTGATCCTTTGGATCAAGAGAAGTCTACGTTTACATGTCCCTACGGGACGTTTGCTTACCGCCGTATGCCGTTCGGTTTATGCAATGCGCCGGTGACTTTTCAACGCTGCATGCTCGCCATATTCTCTGACATGGTAGAGCGGTGTCTTGAAGTTTTCATGGACGACTTCTCAGTGTATGGAGCGTCTTTTGATGAATGCCTTTATAACTTAGATAAGGTGTTGCAGCGGTGCGAGGACACACACTTGGTCCTCAATTGGGAGAAATGTCGCATGATGGTGACGGAAGGAATTGTGCTAGGACACAAGGTGTCTAGCAAGGGTCTTGAGGTAGACCCCGTAAAAATTGAGGTGATTTCTAAGTTACCCCCACCAAATTCTGTAAAAGGGGTGAGAAGCTTTTTGGGACACGCCGGGTTTTATCGGCGATTTATTAAGGATTTTTCGAAAATCGCAAAGCCATTATCGGAATTGTTGGAAAAAGATGCAGTTTTTGATTTCAATGAGAAATGTCTTCACGCATTCGAGGTTTTGAAGGAAAAGTTGATTTCAGCTCCGGTCGTTCAAACGCCGGATTGGACAAAGCCATTCGAATTGATGTGTGATGCGTCCGATTATGCTGTGGGAGCTGTTTTGGGGCAAAGGGTAGATAACAAGCCTGCTGTGATTTTCTACGCTTCAAAAACGCTTAATGATGCTCAATTGAACTACACAACTACGGAAAAGGAGTTACTGGCCGTCGTGTTCTCCTTTGAAAAATTTCGGCAGTACTTAGTGGGTTCTAAGGTGGTTGTGTGGACTGATCACGCTGCAATAAAGTATTTGATGGAGAAGAAGGATGCGAAGCCTAGACTAATTAGGTGGAATTTGCTCCTACAAGAATTCGATATTGAAATTAAGGACAAGTCGGGAATTGAAAATGTGGTGGCTGACCACTTGTCTAGGTTAGAGAGGGTTGATGAACAAGGTCTGCACATACCCATTACCGAGACCTTTCCCGATGAGCAACTTTTAAATATTGATTCTAAAGAACCATGGTTTGCGGAAATTGTGAATTATTTGGCTTGCGGGATCATCCCGGAGGATTGGTCCTATCAAGAGAAAAAGAAATTCTTTCATTCATTGAGATATTATTTTTGGGATGACCCGATTCTCTTGAAGCAGTGCAGGGATGGTATTCTTCGCAGGTGCGTGCCGGAGGTGGAGTACGAGAGTGTTCTCCACCACTGTCATGCGTCGACTACAGGAGGACACCATGCTAGCTCACGGACAGCAGCTAAGGTGTTGGAGAGTGGCCTTTATTGGCCCACCTTGTTCCGGGATGCCTATGATTTTGTTAGGCAATGTGACCCGTGCCAGCGCGCAGGTAATATCTCAAGGAGACAGGAAATGCCCCTGAATGTATTTCAGGAAGTTGAGGTATTTGATTTATGGGGCATTGACTTCATGGGACCCTTTGTGTCCTCAAATTCAAATCTTTATATTTTACTTGCTGTAGATTATGTGTCGAAGTGGGTGGAGGAAATCCCCACAAGGACTAATGATTCGAACGTAGTGTGCAGGTTTGTCAAAGAGAACATTTTCTGCAGGTTCAGGATTCCCCGAATGATCATAAGTGACGGAGGCACACATTTTCGAAATCAGAAATTCGCGACACTTTTAAAGAAATATGGGGTCAAGCACAACATCGGCACCCCATATCATCCACAGACGCAAGGACAAGTGGAGGTATCAAATAGAGAAATCAAGAAGATTTTAGAAAGGACCGTAGCATCCACAAGGAAGAATTGGAGTGTATTGCTACCGGACGCACTTTGGGCGTATCGAACGGCGTACAAAACACCTATAGGCACCACGCCTTTTCAGTTGGCGTACGGCCGGGCTTGCCATCTTCCGGTGGAATTAGAGCACAAGGCCCATTGGGCGCTAAGAAGGCTGAACTTGCGCTATGATGAGGCCGGGAGAAAACGGATGTTTGAATTGAATGAATTGGATGAGCTACGCATGACGGCATATGAGAATGCCCGCATATACAAAGAGCGCACAAAGCTGATACACGATCGCCATATTGAGATGCGCACGTTCAAGAAGGGAGACAACGTTCTATTGTTTAACTCCCGTCTCAAACTGCATCCCGGGAAGCTGAAATCCCGGTGGAGTGGACCCTTCATTGTGGAAGAGGTGAAACCGCACGGAGCGATTCTCGTGCGTGATGGAGATGCCACGTTCTTGGTGAACGGGCAACGCTTGAAGTTGTATTTTGGTGAGAATTACAAGAGGAAAGTGAATGAGGTTAAACTCATTTCACTTGTGTATGAATGAGATGAAGGGAAGACGTCCAGCCTAAGACGCTAAACAAGGGCGCTTGTTGGGAGGCAACCCAACCATCGGTACATTAGGATAGTTTAATTTTAGTCATAGATTGCTTTTATTTCGTTTAAATTTTAGTTTAAAAATGATACCTTGATCCGTTTGTTGAATGTGCAGGCACAGGCAGGGTCGATACCATCGACACACCCGTCGATGGTATCGACATGGGTTCTGGTTGACACAAGCAGAAATCACACTGCGTCGATACTATCGACACACCCGTCGATGGTATCGACATGGTCACAGACAGGTCGCAATAAAAGTGTCGATGGTATCGACACCCCAGTCGATACCATCGAGATCTCTGGAGATATTCAGATGAGTTTTGCTCAGTCAACTCGATACCATCGACGGCCTCGTCGATGGTATCGACATCATCACAGGTTGAGTGCAACACAATGGCGGTGTCGCAATAAAAGCAAATCGATACCATCGACACCCGTCGATGGTATCGACGGACATGTCACCGATCCGCACACAGACATCGACGACGATCGCAACAGCCACGTCAGCGATCCGGGTGCTGCGTCGATACCATCGATTTCCGTCGATGGTATCTACCCGTCAGCAATCCGGGTTTCTCGATCCAGCAAACGTCAGCCGTCGATACTCGCGAGGGGGGGCGGATACCCGCGAGATGTGTCGATACCATCGACCCGCGTCGATGGTATCGACGTATCAACAGGGGCGCCGATCAAGCCTATTTAAGGGGACTTGCAACGTCACTTGACGTCACACCTTCAGAGCAAGTATCCTCCTTTGCGCCGAGCACTCCCCCGAGCCCTCCACGACTGCAGAGAAGCGTCATCGAGCGGAGATCTTCATCGAGCGGAGAATTTCTTCTCCATCTTCATCGAGCTCTTTTCTTCTAATCCCATCTTTTCTCGCAACCATGGTGCACCCCGCCAGAGCGTCGTCCTTAAGTGCTCACCCTATGGAGATCGAGGAGTTTGTTCCTCCCCCACCCGCTTCCATCCCTCGTCCACGCCTAATTCATGCCAACATGGATGTGAGGAAGGTCTACGAGGATATTATGAAGCGCAAGTTCGAGCCCACCCGGTATGTGGACCGGGGCATGATCCAGGAGCTGGGGTTCGAGGCCAACTTGGCCTATGTGTTGGCCGGGCAAGCACGGCACACCAATCGCCTTTATGAGATCGACTGTCATGCGGATGGGCAGCCGTTTTTCGGCGAATGGCCCACATACAAGGAACTGGTGGCTGAGTTTATGGCATCTCTTGATATCTGCGTCGTACCAAATGACGTGGTACCATCGGACCAGACGTGGATTAGGGGAAGGGTGTCCTTCCGACTCTTCAACAACAATTACAACATCACGCTGAAGCAGTTCAACGACATCTTCAACTGGAACCACAGCCGCAACGATCACCGACACCCCGACGCCCGCACCGACTACGACCAAATCTTCGCCGATCTAGTTACAGTGCCGGCAGGAAAGACTGTGAGCTACCATAATGCAGCGGTAGCGGATTTTGAGCACCCGTTCGTCCGGGTCCTGCATAGGATGTTGAGCTTGACTTTCTTTGCTCGAAGCGATCTTGCTTTGAGCAAGTTTCAGGAGAGTGACCTGTTCTTTCTCTACGCACTCCTGAAACGTCAAGAGTGCAACTGGGGGGCGTTCTGGCTACAGCGCGTCCTGGCGGTGAAAAGGAGTACAAGGAGGGCTCCAATTCATTTTGGTGGTCTTGTCACCAAGTTGGCGCTTTACTTGGGGCTGAACCTTCAGTCCATGACTCCGATTTCTACGAGGAGAAAGGTGAACGTGCAACACTTGCACCGTTCAAACCTTATTCTTTTCCGGGACGGGTTGGCATACGCTCATTGCCACGTCAACTAAGCTTATCAGGAGAGCTCCCTACCAGACGACGTCTTCAACATAGAGGGCAAGCAGCACTTCCGGTGGCCAATCATAGCCATCGAGTCCTCCGAGGAAGACGACGGTGGTGACGAGCAAGAAGGCGCGGCTGCGGAGGAAGAGGAGGCTTACACACCTCTTCGAGCACGTGTGGCACAATGGAAGCGTCCTAGGATGCATCTGGGTGCATCTTCATCATCTCAGCCCCCGCCGCCATCACCACAGTACGAGCAGCCATCCGTGGATCCCTATTCCATGCAGGGGATGTACACCATGCTGCAGGACATCCAGCAGACTCAGCAGCAACACATGGGTATCTATATCGGCATTCATGAGACTACGAGCCGGGTACTTGACAACCAACGGGCTATGTTCGAGAACGAGCGGCTCATCCTCGCCAACCAAGAGCAAATGCACACCCGGTTGCAGCGGATAGAGACGCAACAAGAGCCCTTCTTTGACCATTACTGGAGTCAAGACTACTTTGGAGGCTATCCACAGCCTCCGCCGCGGACCCAATATGATCCAAGCTTCCAGGGGGAGTACCCGTCTTGGGATTCTACGGCACCACATTACCCACCACCGCCTCCGCAAGATTGATCAGGGTATCACTGTTCCACCCTTAAGTTGATTTTTGACTATGAGGCCATAGTCGGATTCAAGCTTAGGGGGGTGGCTGGAACAACTCTATCTTTTCTCTTTTCTTTAGTTGTTTTTAGTTTCTGCTTTGTTATTTGTTCTTGCAATTTTAGTGTTTGTTTAGGATCCACATCTATCTAGTGTAATCGTGGATGTCTTAAAAAAATTGTCATCTCGCTTTTTCATGGGAAATTTAAGGGAATTTCAAAATTTATGGGTCTTTTGTGTTTTAGCTTAACTTGGTTGTCCTTGGGAAACTTGTCCTATGAAAATGATTGAGTATGTCAACTTTGAAGCAATATGTCACACCTATACCCCCATTGACTCATGAAAAGTGGATAGTAACGGTTGTTTGAGCCTAACCTAATCAAATGGTAATGAGACCTTAATTGGATATACGAGAAAGAACCCTTTGAACTACTACACATGTCAGTAAGGAGGGACACATGATATTTTTCTAAGGTTCAGTAACTTAATCTTGTGATCATTCCACTTCATATTTTTCCATAATCCACCAAAGAATTTGAAGTAAAGTACAGTTTTAATTCCTTCTTGCGTGCATAACATGTAGATAGGATTTGCATTGTTATTTTCATATTTTTGCATAAAATGAAAAAAAAAGTATAGTGATTCATGCACATTACCTTTAGGTGCATGTCATGTAGTTGCACTCATAACTTTCATGATTTTCATGCATAAGTACACCATGTACCTCAGTTTGTCTTGAAAAGTGATCTAAATTGTCCCATACCCTCGAAATAGTACAAAGATTTCCAATCATGAAGAAAAATAGCCTAACAAATGTATCTCTAAGCAATTATGGATATGTGGGCTAAGAGGAAAAGAAAAAAAAAAGATTTTAGAAGGAAATGGAATAAGAGGGAGAAAGGAACATGATATCACTTGCATACCAGGGAAATTGAGTACATGATGTGGCTTAATTAGATTTCCATCTCATTTTGAGGTGGAAGGTTAGTGCATGCATTATTCCACCCAATTTTAAGCATTAGGGCATTTTCAATGTGCATTTGCATCATTTAGGACATTTTGTTGTATGCATTTTGAAACTGTGCAATACTTCCAAATTCTTCCATGAACCACCCATTCCATCCACCCGTTGCTCGGATTGGTAGGCCACCGTGATTTTCTCCTCACTCATGTTTATCAGGAGAACTGCTTCCATGTAGATGGTAGTTAGGGCGAGCAACGTAGTGTAGGCGATCACGAGATGCACTAATGCTGAATCGGCAAACTTTATTATGTTAACTGCCTTATGTGATAGTGTTCATCGGTTTGAAGGATAATTTCTTTTATTGATGATTATTGTCGCCTGTAGGGTAATTACTGTTCTGTGATGAGTAAAGGCCGGTTTGAGAACGTTCAGTGGGAGTCATGTGGAATGTGGGGTGATGTATTGATTGTTAGTTGACATCTGCAATTCTATTCTAAGGATTAGTTGATCGAGGGCGAGCAATGTTTAAGCTTAGGGGAGTTTGATGCGATGATTTTGAGTCGCATTTAGAGACCTTTTTCGTATGTGTTTTGTGCTTTAATTACTCATTTTCATGGATATTATTGCATAATTCACTTTATTTGGTCTTTGCCATCATTTTATATCAAATCCCCTTTGTTTTACTATTTTGAGCATTATTTATCATCTTATTATAAATTGTGTGGATTTACTTGGTCTTGTTGTGAAATTTCAGGAAAAACAAGTATCTGCTTCCGTCGATACCATCGACGGAAGTCGATACCATCGACCAAGCCACAGGTTGTCAGCCAAGAAGAGAAATACAGAGTCGATACCATCGACACTTTAGTCGATGGTATCGAGATCCCTTCAAGTTGCTGACGAGGAAACCGTCGATACCATCGACCCACGTCGATGCCATCGACACAAGGGGAGCTACAGCGTCGCTAAACGACAACAACCGACGCTAAAGGAGTCGATACCAACGACACCCAAGTCGATGGTATCGAGATCACCACAGGCGCTCAGAATAAAAGAAAGGAAAGCTGCCGCTAATCCGCTGCGTCGATACCATCGACCCGCGTCGATGGTATCGACGTCGGCAGATATGCGTTGGATCTTTTTTGATCTCGATCGGACGGCTGTTGTTATTTGACGACCTAATTAGGGACTTATACCTAATGACGGCCGCCCAGAGAGAGGGGGATCTCATTTTTTTGATTGCACGAGTGCCGAGGAGGAGAGAAAGGAGAACGGAGGCCGAGAAGCTCATCCCGGGTGATTCGGACGCTGCCGAAGACGATTTCCACCACCGACAGGGGGGGAACTCATGTTCTACGCCAAGGATACACCGGTTCTTCTCCGTTCAGGGGTTTTCCATTTATTTCCCGTTTTTCTTATGAATTCCCCAATTTCTACCATGTATTCGTGTGAGATGAACATGAGAGGCTAAAACCCTCAATCTTTAGGACCGGGAATGCATTGTATGACATTTTTATATCAATAATTCATATTTTTCTCTCAAATCTGTGGTATAGATTCGTTTTCTCCATTTCTATTGTTATGCTTGATCACCATAATAATAATTTAACACCCTTAATTACTTCGACAGAAGGATTAACGGTTGAAAAGAGACGAATTCTACATTAATCAATAAAACCCTTGACAAAGGAGTTGTAAGATTAATGGTGGGAACTGAGAGACCGTTTATAATGCACTTAGTTTAGGGGAATGATTACTACGACGGTGGAATCAACCTAAATCTAAGTAGTGAATTACACCACGATAGTGGGTAATTCTGTTTTCAGGCCACTACCCGGATAGAGAGAGAAGTGTGAGGAATTGTATAAAACCTAATACAATGTTGACCCGCGGTGAAACCGCCATCCTAAAGATTTCCCTTTGAATTGATTAAATTAACCTTTAATCGATTGTTTTCTTTGTTTGATTTTTATTTTCTTTTTGATTTGAACACAAAAACCTATTTTGTTAAATCGGTCCAGCTGATTGCGATTAGTTAGTAGAAGTCTCCAATAATTCACGTATCCCTGAGTTCGACTCGGGCCTCACAAGGCCTATATTACTCGACGCGTATACTTGCGTTTTAGCGCGTAGTAAAATACACGTCAAGGATGAAGTTCTTTGTCTCTTGAGACTAAAGGATTTGTTTGAATCCCCTGAGGACTGTGAGGGAGCATTTTTCCTCTCCCAAACCATATTCCTTTCAACTGGTTTTCTACTCAGGTTGAAGGTTTTTTTGTTATTTACTGAGCAGTACCAAGAGGGAGGGTGCACCGAGATGTCATAGAAGGTGGTTTTAATGTTAGAGGGATTTTAAGCTGAAAGTTTGATTTTGTAGATCTTTTCTCCCAGTCTGATCTTAAGGGAAGCCAGGACAATGATGGCTTGTTTAATAGAGAAAACACAGAAGTCTTTGATGAACTATGAAGGATGGAGTGTTCCAGGGTTGATAAATGGGAGGGTTGCACCTATGGCGTGGGCTATATCTCTGAAGACTTCGACTTCCCATAAGTGTGGAGGGAGGTTAGTAATGGCCACCCAACCAGAACCTCCAGACCCAGCCGGGGAAGATCCTTGGTCCGGAGACCATTTTGAGAGGTTTTCTTGGATAAAGCTAGATCCGTTGGGGATAGTCATAACCTGACCAAATAGATTTTCTAGCTTTGTACCTTCAGGGACAGAATATAAGAGTTGCGAGGGTGACATGATTTTTGGTTTGAGGACAATATGGCCAGGAATTAAGAGGGCAATAACTCTAGTGATGTCTAAAATGTTGACAGTGTTGTTTTCCAAGTTGTTTTCTATGGTGACTATGACACTTCTGGTGGTAAAGACATCCAAGAGACGCATAGAGCTGGCTGGAAGATCAAAAGGGAATTCATTTTGAGTATGACTGAGGTGCACAAAATCTAGTGTGGTTAAGGTTGGATGATTTAGGGATGGAGATGTCGGAAGGGATGAGGGTGTCCTTATAAAGCAAATGATGTTGAGATTTTACATGTGCATGGGGAGTAGGGGTGGAAGGAGGGATTTTGGGTTCTGCTAAGCATATGAAAGTATTTCTGCAGTAAACCTCCTTCTGATTGGTTGTATTCTGTCGATCAGATTTGTCAAAGGTTGAAAAGAAACCTAAAGGTGGTTTAGAGGCATCATTAATAGGGTTTTGTCTGAAAAAGGGTCTGCACTTTTTTGGGAAATGGTTGTTAAGGGATTTGCATAAGTGTCGGATGTGTCCCAGCTTTTTACAGAGGAAGCAAAATTTTGATTTTGTGCATTGGGATCGGGAGTCGTTATGGTGTAGGCAAAAAGAGCACCGAAGAGATCTGAATGATCGTTTTAGCAGGGCAGATATCCAAGGCTATGATTTTATAAAGGTAATGAAGTTGTTCAGAGCCAAGTCAGTGACTAGAAGATTTCCTAAAGGTGGAAAATTGATGTCAAGAAGATGTGGGTCAGCAGGAATGATATTTGATCCTGGAGTAGCATTTTTTTAGCTGTGTAGTGAGAAGATGCTGAAGGGTGAGGGTGCTCGTACCTGGAAGCAATAGTGTTCGAGTTTTCAACTATTATTGTTGTATCTACCACATCTTCCTCATTTTGTCTTGAGGAGTTCTCTGACGTGAAAGAGATGGGCCAATCTTTGGATCCTATAGGCAGTTGATGTGCATCTGACATGAACAGCTGATCAACTGAGTTAGAACTCGATGTGGAGATATGTTCCTCTTTTCTGTAGAAGAGGGAGAAGAGTTTAGGCGGAGTTTGTTGTTGAAATCATTCACCCATGCCATCAAGGTCTTGTTTGCAATGGGTTTGATGAAAATGGTCCATTCGGGTTTGAGACAGTTATGTGATCATGTTGGGCCATCCTTCAGTAATACATAAGGTAGAGTTTTTGTTGAACTCAATGGATACCCTGAACGATCTGTTTCCAATCTGAATGGTGTTGGTTCCTGGGGAGATGTCAAATCTGTGGTAGATCCACGCTCTGGGAAGGGGAATGCTGGAGAGATAATCAGGGTTGGAGAGATTGTAGTTCGTGAATGGGAAAACACAACTCTATCTTACTATTCATCAAGAAATAGTTGCTTTATTAAAAATAAGATTGAAAATGGTACAAAGTGTGATGATTTCAATTAAAATGTCTAAGTTGAAAGCACAGCTCTTAGTGACATTGTCAAATTTTTTTTACAAGTGTTATCAGATACACTGACATTTCTGAACGTATATTTGTAAATCGGGATCGTTAAGTGATGTTTTTGCAGCACAATGTGCGCTGAGAATTATTTAAATGGTGGTGATATGGAAGACATATATTAGTCACGTACCAATATAATTATTTTTCCCTAAAAACAAACCAAACCTATATGTTTTGAGTACGTGTACCAAACCCTCTACATGTATTCTGAATTCATCTTAATAAATGGAATACTTTCTAAATCATATTTGAAGCTCGACGACACCTAATCAAATCATCCCTTAATCCAGTTCATCACACACCAAGACTCAGCATTAGTACGATGTATTGAATACCGAGTTCATAAACTAAGATTTTGAAAACTGAGTGACGGAATAAACAATTTGAATGCCGAAAAGTCACATATTTTATTGTCATTAGAAGACCTCCCTTTGGCTGGTTTACAATGGCATGACTGTTCACTTTATATATCACAAATGAAGTTAGCCTACGCTCAAACCAACAAACTATCTTTTATTAGTTTACTGGTGTGCTATATTTTTAGGGGTTCGTGTGATCATTAGAATAAAAAGGAGTCACCCAATTCCTGAAAAAACAAAGAAGACTGTTACATGATGCATCCATACTAACTAGTAAACAGTAATTCGCAAGCTCCGAATATCCTTGAATAATTATTATATTACTTATAAATTGTAGGATCTAAAGTTACATATTATACTATAGAGAAGAGTTTCCGGTCCTTGAAGGACAACGAAGGTGGACTTATTTACTTTGCGCTGCGAGTCATTCATATCGGCGAGCAAAAAGTTCAACTGCTTGCCGTCTAAGATGACTAATAGAAGTCCAATTGAATAGACCTTGCCTAATAGACTGGAATGGGGACTCCGTTGTACTAGGAAGTCCTCTACCTAATTTGGTCATCTCATTCGGGAGTTATCAATGTGAACAGTCCAAAAGATAGTAATTTAAACAAATCAAGGTCTTGGCAACCGAGAATGACTGTTGTGCTGTGATCTAGCTTAGTTCCAGATATCAGCTCTCTCTCTCTCTCTGTATCTAGGACTCCGTCGACTTCACTATTGCTGCATTCATCTTGACTTCCGATGATGACCACGAGGTCCTGCTTTGGTTCTCATGCACTGATCACGAGGTGGGAGGTCGTGGAGTTCGGCTCTTCCATTGATCGTGTATGGCATTGGCTCTGGGTTTCACAGCCGTCGGTTAGATTTGAGCGGTACGGCTCACTTCCTCAGGGTATAATAACACGTAATCCAGTCGTATAGTATTTACTGCTTAAGGCAAAACACGAAACATTGGTTGAGGCCTTGCTTGTGTAGTTAATCTTATTATACCTTGTAGTTACTTATACGATCCTCATGTTATGTGGTAAGACCTTATAACCTTATCTTATTAATCATGTTCCAAAAAGAGATATTTGATGGTATGCCTTCCGTACATTTGGTAAGCTTGATGGTATGAATAGCTTAGTTATATAAACTCCTCTTGTCATACCTCTTATCAGATATCTACTGTTGTTGTTTTATCTCTCTTCAATTTTGTAGTTTCGATGGGGAGTTATGTTTCTCGCTGGGACTGTGTGTCTCACGCCGCTGGTTTGTACCCTTTTCAGGTGTTCGAGCTAGACGTGGTGGTGGTCGCGGAGTTGCGGCCGAGCAGCAAGACGAGCAGTAGAAGGCAAGAGATGGACATGATGCTATTTTGGTTGTTTTGTAGTAGAGTCTTAGAGTCATCCATGTACTCTCAGGTCTTTGGAAGCGTTTTGACATTGTTTCACGATGTATAGTCGTTGATGTTTTGTATATCCTGTTGCTGGACGGATGTGGGCCGTTATGTATGTATAAACAGATAATGAACTCATGAGATGGCTAGGTAGATGATCTCCTAAGCTGTGGACACTATCAAGACTTGTATATGTTTATATAACATGTTTCCTTACAGGATGAGGATCTAAATGTAATAGTTTCTTAGTTATTCCGCTTTCTGCAATCGGTATTAATTAACCCGTGTTTTTGGTAATTAGTAGTTTATGGTGATTTCCTCATGTTTTCGCGTAACACCTCGCTGTCTATGTGATAGTGGGATGTGTTGCCACAATGATGCTGGGGTCCTTGCCATTGCTCTTCTTCTTTGGACTCTGCAAGGATATAATTTCGTCAATGATAGTTGATTTAAGCTTTTTCATTGTATCCGAATTTATGTCCAAAGGTGAGTCATAATCATTTGAATGAAAAGGGAAATGTTTGAAAGTGTCCGAGGGGAGTATTGGTTTGCTACTATCAATAGCGGATGATGTTCTTTGTCTCTTGAGACTAAAGGATTTGTTTGAATCCATTGAGGTCTGTGAGGGAGCATTTTTCCTCTCCCAAACCAGATTCCTTTCAACTGGTTTTCTGCTCAGGTTGAAGGTTTTTTTGTTATTTACTGAGTAGTACCAAGAGGGGGGACATTGAGATGTCAGAGAAGGTGGTTTTGATGTTAGAGGGATTTTCAGCTGAAAGTTTGATTTTGTAGATTTTTTCTCCCAGTTTGATCTTGAGGGAAGCCAGGAGAGTGATGGCCTGTTTAATAGAGAAAACACAGAAGGATTTGATGAACTGTGAAGGATGGAGCGTTCCAGGGCTGATAAATTGGAGGGTTGCACCTATGGCATGGGTTATATCTCTGAAGACTTCGACTTCCCATAAGTGTGGAGGGAGGTCAGTCATGGACACCCAACTAGAACCTCCAGACCCAGCCAGGGAAGATCCTTGGTCTGGAGACCATTTTGAGAGGTTTGCTTGGACAAAGCTAGATCCATTGGGGATAGTCATAACCTGATCAAATAGATTGTCTAGCTTTGTACCTTCAGGGACATAATATAAGAGTTGTGAAGGTGACATGATTTTTAGTTTGAGGACAGTGTGGCCAGGAATCAAGAGGGCAATAGCTCTGGTGACGTCTATAATGTTGATAGTGTTGTTGTCCAAGTTGTTTTCTATGATGACCATGACACTTCTGGTGGTAAAGACGTTCAAGAGACGCATAGAGCTAGCTGGAAGATCAAAAGGGAATTCATTTTCCAAATGGAGAGCTATGGCGATGTTGAATGGAGATTATTACTAAGGTGCACAGAATCTAGTGTGGTTAAGGTTGGATGATTTGGGGATGGAGATGTCGGAAGTGATGAGGGTGTCCTTATAAAGCAAATGATGTTGAGATTTTACATGTGCATGGGGAGTAGAGGTGGAAGGAGGGATTTCGGGTTCTTCTAAGCATATGAAAGTATTTATGTAGTAAACCCCCTTCTGATTGGTTGTATTCTATCGATAAGATTTGTCAAAGCTGGAAAAGCAACCTGCAGGTGGTTTAGAGGCATCGTTAGTAGAGTTTTGTCTGAAAAAGGGTCTGAGCTTTTTTGGGAAATGGTTGTTAAGGGATTTGCATAAGCGTCAGATGTGTCCCGGCTTTTTACAGTGGAAGCAAAATTTTGATTTTGTGCATTGGGACCGAGAGTGGTTATGACGTAGGCAAAAAGAGCACCAAAGAGATCTGAATGATCATTTTCGCGGGGCAAATATCCAAGGCTGTGATTTTTTAAAGGTAATGAAGTGTTGAGAGCCAAGTCAGTGGCTCGAAGATTTCCTAAAGGTGGAAAATTGATGTCAAGCAGGTGTGGGTCAGCCGGAATGATATTTGATCCTGGAGTAGCATTTTTTTTAGCTGTGCAGTGAGAAGATGCAGAAGGTTGAGGGTGCTCGTACCTGAAAGTAATAATGTTCGAGTTTTCAGCTATTGTTGTTGTATCTTCCACATCTTCCTCATTTTGACTCGAGGAGTTATCCGATGCGAAAGAGATGGGCCAATCTTTGGATCCTATGGGCAATTGATGTGCATCTGACACGAACAGCTGCTCAGCTGAGTTAGAACTTGATGTGGAGATATGGTCCTCTTTGCTGTAGAAGAGGGAGAAGAGTTCAGGCAGAGTATATGTTGTTGAAATCATTCACCCATGCCATTAAGGTCTTGTTTGCAATGAGTTTGATGAAAATTGTCCATTCAGGTTTGAGACACATTTTTGTGATCATGTTGGGTCATCCTTCAGTAATACATAAGGTGGAGTTTTTGTTGAACTCAATGGATACCCTGAATGATCTGTTTCCAATCTGAATGGTGTTGGTTCCTGGGGAGATGTCGAATATGTGGTAGATCCACGCTCTAGGAAGGGGAATGCTGGAGAGATAATCAGGGTTGGAGAGATTGTAGTCCGTGAATGGGAAAACACGGCTCTATCTTACTATTCAGCAAGAAATAGTTGTTTTAAAAAAATAAGATTGAAAATGGTACAAAGTGTGATGATTTCAATTAAAATGTCAAGTTGAAAGCGCAGCTCTTAGTGACGTTGTCAATTTTTTTTTACAAGTGTTATAAGATACATTGACATTTCTGAACGTATATCTGTAAATCGGGATCGTTAAGTGATGTTTTTGCAGCACGATGTGCGCTGAGAATTATTTAAATGGTGGTGATATGGAAGACATATATTAGTCACGTACCAACATAATTATTTTCCCTAAAAACAAACCAAACCTATATGTTTTGAGTACGTGTACCAAACCCTCTACATGTATTCTGAATTCATCTTAATAAATGGAATACTTTCTAAATCATATTTGAAGCTCGACGACACCTAATCAAATCATCCCTTAATCCAGTTCATCACACACCAAGACTCAGCATTAGTACGATGTATTGAATACCTTGTTCATAAACTAAGATTTTGAAAACTGAGTGACGGCATAAACAATTTGAATGCCGAAAAGTCACATATTTCATTGTCATTAGAAGACCGCCCTTTGACCGGTTTACAATGGCATGACTGTTCACTTTATACATCACAAATGAAGTTAGCCTACGCTCAAACCAACAAACTGTCTTTTATTAGTTTACTGGTGTGCTATATTTTTAGGGGTTCGTGTGATCATTAGAATAAAAAGGAGTCACCCAATTCCTGAAAAAACAAAGAAGACTGTTACATGATGCATCCATACTAACCGGTAAACAGTAATTCGCAAGCTCCGGATATCCTTGAATAATTATTATTTTACTAATAAATTGTAGGATCTAAAGTCACATATTATACTATAGCGACCGTAAGGGAGCATAGCTTCCGGTACTTGAAGGCCAACGAAGTTGAACTTAGTTGCTTAGCGCTGTGAGTCATTCATATCGGCGAGCAAAAAGTTCAGCTGCTTGCCGTCTAAGATGACTAATAGAAGCTCAATAGAACAGACCTTGCTTAATAGACTGGAATGGACTCCGTTGTACTAGGAAGTCCTCTACCTCCGGAGTGAATCTCCAACACTATATTAGGTAAGTTGAAGTTGGAAGAAATAGTTGTCAAAGGTATAACACCGAAAACATATTACTTGGAAACAGTGGACGGGCAAAATGTGATGAAATTCAAAGGACAAACTAAAAACCAAGCCATGTACGTCTTTTTATAGGCTAACTATTGCATGTATTATACAGTTTTAATATAGATATAAAATAAAATACTGGTCTATCTATGTTTTATGATAACTGTTGACCGTTTAAAATACATTTTATGAGGCCGCAGTTCCCCGCTGATCCATACTCATGTTTTGAGTTTTTAATATTAAAAAAAAACTGAAGCTTCCAATTATGGTACCGCAGTTGAGCAGCGTGTTATGTTTGATCAAGTGGGAGAGAGAGACTGCATGAGAATAAACAAATTTGTCATCTCGTTCGGGAGTTATCAATGCGGACAGTCCAAAAGATAGTAACCAACAAATCAAGGTCTTGGCAACCGAGAATGACCGTGGTGCTGCGATCTAGCTCAGTTCCAGATATCAGCTCTCTCTCTCTCTCTCTCTCTCTCTCTCTCTCTCTCTCTCTCTCTCTCTCTCTCTCTCTCTCTCTCTCTCTCTCTCTCTCTCTCTCTCTCTCTCTAGGAGTCCGCCGACTTCGCTATTGCAGTCATCTTGACTTCCGATCCTGGTCATGTTCTTCTCGGTTGCGATTACTGCATTAAATTTGGAGTAATTCTAGCCTTAATATGCTGCCCACCCGGTCACCCACCCGGCTGGGTCTGCTGCAAAGTCCAATGTGGATCAGTTTTATTTAATTTTAAATAGGAGGGAAGTAGAAACAAAGTAAAAATTTGTATTGATCATAATTTTCAAGACACAATAATTTTTTCAATGAAATAAAAAGCACTGGATTCGTAATAACAAATACTTTTCAATAAAATCAATGTTGACATATTTTGAAAAAATAATAATATGAGAAAAGAATGATGAGAGAAGTAGAAGAGAGAGAAAATGTTTTTGTTCATAACTTTCACTCTGGAGCATATTTTTTAATGAAATAAATTGCATTAGAATCCTTGTAAAAAATACTTTCCAACAAGACTAGTGTTGACATACTTTAAAATAATGATAATATGACAAAAATATAGTATCCATATTTTAGGATATCATACACATGCTTTGAGTATAGACGTACATTACTTGTGAGTATAGTACATCACGTTCATGTTTCTCTCAAATCATATACAATATTTATTTGTTCATCTATGAATTCGATTGACTAACATTAGCAATGAGTTTAGTACTATACTTTTGAATGAATAAGATCAATGATTAGTTGTTCTTAAACATAGGTGAAAGTATTGTAGTTTAGTAAATGTGTATGTTTTTAATGAAACGTGAATTAGTTTATATAGGTACAATATGTGGTTATTGACAATCTTTTATACATTATATGTCTCGTACTGTACCAACAAGATCATCAAATCATGTGTTGTTATTTTGTCTCGTACGGTACCTCTAGTACTATACGTCTAGTACAATACTTTGCATTACAAAATGTGGATGTTAGTACAGTACTTCTTGTACCAATAAGATCATTAAATTATGTATTGTTCTTATGTCTCGTACGGTACCTCTAGTACTATACGTTTGTATTATATTTTATATTACAAAATGTGGTTGTTAGTACTGTACTTCTAGTAACAACAAGATCATCAAATCATGTATTATTGGTATGTCTCGTACAGTACCTCTAGTATTGTACGTCTAGTACTATACTTTGTATTACAAAATGTGGTTGTTAGTATTGTACTTCTAGTAACAACAAGATCATCAAATCATTTATTGTTGGTATGTCTCGTACAATACCTCTAGTATTGTATGTCTAGTATTATACTTTGTATTACAAAATGTGGCTGTTAGTATTGTACTTCTTGTACGAACAAGATCATCAAATCATTAATGTATGTCTCATACAGTGCATCTAGTACTGTATGTCTAGTACTATACTTTGTATTACAAAATGTGGCTGTTAGTACTGTGCTTCTTGTACCAACAAGATCATCAAATTATGTATTGTATGTCTCGTACAATACCGCTAGTACTGTACGTCTAGTATCATCTTTGTATTACAAAATGTGGTTGTTAGTATTGTACTTCTTATACCAACAAGATCATTAAATCATGTATTGTTGTTGTGTCTCGTACAATACCTCTAGTATTATACGTCAAATACTATACTTTGTATTACAAAATGTGGTCGTTAGTAATGTACTTCTAGTAACAACAAGATCATCAAATTATGTATTGTTCTTATGTCTCGTACGGTACCTTAAATATCCTTGTTTATGATTATTGTCAAACGTTGTATGCAAAAATTAATATGAATGATAACATGTACAATATTTATGTATGTATGACATAATATGGAATATGAAGAAATAAAGAGGCAATAAGTATTGTACCTAAATGGTCAATCTTAGTACAATATCCAAAAACGTACTGTACTTTTGTATACTTCTCTCCTCTTTTAATATACTTCTAATATTATTTTTTCCAAAGTATGTCAACATTAGTCTTGATAGAAAGTATTTTTCATTACGAATCTGTTGTTATGAGCAAAACCAATTTCTCTCTCTTCTTTTTATTCTCTTTTTAACTTTCGAGTAACTTTTTGCCACATTAGCAGTGTCTCATTGCCAACTACCGGGTAGACTCCCGGGAATGTGGAGGGGTATGTGTAGCGTTACTTTTGTTGCAGCGTCAAACCCGCCATCTGTATCTGTACTTGCTTCTAATTGCTACTTACTTAGCTGTAGTTCTTGGTCTGTTAACTACTTGCTTTTAGCAATATGATCATGATTATAAAACATCATAACTCATTTTATTAATTTGATCATCAGGACCCAAAGCACATGGGCACTGGTGGCTGGAGTACGGGTCAGGCCTGCTGGTGGGATACTGGCCGTCGCTCCTCTTCAGCCGCGCGCCTGGCTGTAGGGCACGCCGACATGGTGCAGTTCGGGGGCGAGGTCGTCAATCCCGGGGAGTCGTCCGGACACACGTCTACTCAAATGGGAAGCGGCAGGTTCGCAGAGGAAGGATTCCGACGGACGGCGTATCTCCGAGGGCTTCATGTCGTCGACTGGGACGACAGCCTCGTCCCTCCTCATGTCCTCGAGTTCTTGGCCCACTACCCGGGGTGCTATGACAGCAGGCCAGGATCTAGCCCTGCGAGGGGGAACTACTTCTACTATGGCGGACCAGGCAGGAACGTCAGGTGTCCGTGACAAAGAAGAGTCTTGGAAATAAATCGCACGGGATATGTAATGGAAGAGTTTGTTTGTACACTTCTGTTTTTCTTCCCTTTTTTTTTTGCCCCCACCTACTAATATTTATTTTTATTCTTTTTTCTACCTCTGGTCGCCTTTGTTCAGTTGCTCACTTGTTGTTCTATATTAGTAAACACACACGAACACACATGTACGTGTCTAATAAAATTAGAGTTGTAAATGGGTAGAATAATTACATGTCATTTTAATAGGCCACGTCAGTTGCCCAGAAACAAATTTATACGTGGGTTGTGGATTCTGTTTGCGTAATAATTGTGGTTTTAAATAAAAGATATTTGTGTTGGTTGTTTGAAATGAGAGAATCAATTAACCGTTTCCGTAAGATGGAGAGAAAATATATAGTTAAAGATCATAAAAATTAATAGGAGTATGTGAGAATAAATATTTGTAGGAGCAAAATTCCTTAAAAAAAAAGAGAAGAGAGTGAATTAAGGAGAGCGCAGCATCAAACTCGCTCTTTTTATAGTAGTATAGATACAAATAGCTGATGGAGAGTAGCCATCGGCGCTCGATTCCGCAGCTGGAGTAGCGCCGCTGCTGTTGCCTTGCCTTGTTAGAGTAAATAGTTGGCACTGTGCTTATTCTTTTTAGAGTACAAATTTGTATGTACGCACGATACAAATTGCAAGACAATAAAACAATCAGGGTAGCAGGATTACGTAGAAGACGTACGACATGTCAAATGATCACGAGAGTTACATTTTACAAAGAGAATTAATTAAAATAAAATAAGAGAGAAGTAATGGGAGTAGAGGAAGGGAGTAGGTGAAACAATGCAAAGAGAAAAGATAAGTGTGGAAGGAACTAATCGATAAAGAGGAGGAAAGTTATGGGACAGATCCAGATTGTATTGGGGACCATTACAGTAAGTGAGGAGGGGAGTGATGAGAAAAGAGGAAGTGTTGTGGAGATAGGAGGGAATTAATGACAAAAGGAAAAAAGCGAAGAGGGAAGTAATGTATCCAGAAATGATGAATACATGTCTAAAAATGCTGAATATGCATATTTATTGAATACTATTAGTAGACACATATTCACCATTAGTAGGTTCGTATTCATCATTTATAAGTGTATATTCACGACACCCAAAATTGGTATAAAAAGAAAATCAATATTGTTGAAATACACACCCAAAAAATGTTGAAATACAATTACTTATTGAACCCTATTAGTAGGCATATATTCACCATTAGTAGACACACACCCCATAAGTGACTAAAATTAGCCCAAAAATGGTGAGTATGCACCCAAAAATGTTGAAATATGACTACTTGTTGAACACAACATATAGGCACATATTCACCATTAATGGATGTGTATTTAGGCGTGTATTCACCGTTATAAGACACAAATTCACCATTTATAGGTGTGTCACGTGACACAGTGTTCGGTTTTCTTATCGGGTTAGGATGGCCCTGGCAGGATGGTTCAGTTTAACATTAACCAAGGCCAATGAACCACATTTAATTTTTTCAAAAGCATACATACTATGATTTCGTGCTAGACCTTCTGGAATAGCAGGGAGTCATCCAGTTCACAGAAAAAATGACTTGTCTTTTAATGATCAAAGATCACAAGTGAAATTACGGAGACGATAACCATAGGTGACACCGTGTTCTATCCTACAACGGGGTTAGGAAGGAGGATTGCTCAGTTTAGAGATCACCAAAGAGAGACCCACGTTCCCTTTTCCAAAAACATCTTAAGTTTACTTCTGTGCTATATTTTATGAGATACATGGTATTATTCTGTGCTATATTTTATGAGATGCATGGTATTATTCTGTGCTATATTTTGTTCACTGCTCATGTGAACAAAATATATGCTACACCTTTGATTATCTTTTGACATGTGTGTACAAGGAAATTAAATTTGTTGGTTAGAATTTTAAGGACATGATAAGTGGCCTTGATCTAGTAGGAGTGTAAGCTACTTTGTGTTTACACGAGACTAATAAATCTTAATCCGACATTATTATAATAGCAGAGGGTCATCCACTATTGGTGTTTCCAAAATAAAAAAATGTCTTTTTGTGATCTAAGGTCAAATTTGAATTAAAAAGACAACAACCAACCTGAAGGTACATGCTTTCCTCCAACAATGTCGTCCAAGCTAGTATATATACCCAAACCCGGAGGACCAGAACGAATCCAACCGACAATTCAAACTAGTCTGATTCTGAATTGATTTCAATTTTGTGATATATATATATATATATATATATATATATATATATATATATAATTGAAATTGCATTTTCTAAATGATATGAAAAATATTCATAATACAAAGTATTTATAATACATAAATAATATATATATTTTAAAAGAAATGATTAAATAATGAGCCATGGCGTGCTTATGAACAAGGGAGCGTGGATAAAAGATGAGGAGGTTACTTAAAGTAGCGCAAGAAAGACAAAAATCGAAGTAATATATATTGTTACTTTTGTGCATTTTGTCAATATGTTGCCTCAGAGACATTATATACAACTATTTTGATGAATGGCATATTTTATATCTATGTTGTTTCTAAATGTTCTTTTCCACTTTTTAACAATTGAAATAGACACATCACTTGCTACTAAAAATTACTTATGTTTTTCAATAAAAACATTTCAAAGTGTTGTAAAAGTTTATTTGTTTTATATCAGCATTTTAAAGTGTTGTAAAAGTTTATTTGTTTTATATCTTGTAAAATGATTTATGCTAGCATAATAAACTTGTTTATCTTAATTAGGTCCACATTAAAGTATAAAAATTTCTATCATTTCATGCTTATTGACTAGAGCCTTAGTTTAATTTATACCTTTTAGGCCATTATAATTCTAACTTGAACTTATTGTTTGATCGAGATGGGTTGGGTCCAATTCATAGTTCGATCAACAACATCTCAGTTAAACTATAACTCAACTGAAAGATTGCTAAAATGACCTAATTTTAACTCACTAGAAGTTGTGTTGAACCATTACACATCCCAATCTCAAATCGAAGTATAGTTTAAACAAAGTGAATCTTGGTCAATGTATGGTTTGATGGAGAGGAAGATTTGAACATATTATCTTCCTTATTTCATTTTGAACTAAAATCAACAACTCTATTGACCAAAGACACTCCTAGACATTAGGGTTTTAGGAAAAAGGGTGCAAAGGAATATTTTTTTCCTTTTCCTTTTTTTGTTTAAGCCATTGGATCCGTCGTAGCTATAAAATATCAGTGAATAAAAGACATGAGAGGAGATAAAAGTGATACTTTTACACAAACTTCTAGTCCAATAAGTAAACAAGTCTTATGTCAGTGTAGAACTCAATCCTCCAGATTTATATTACGAATGACCACCAATTAGAAGATCCAGAGTGGACACCAAGTTGCAACTTATTTTCATCTCGTAGAACATGTTCTCCAAGTCTCCACACGTATGCCCAAACCTCTAGTTTGTCAACGCAAATGAAGAAGAATATGGTGTATAACCTTGGCCACAAAATAAAAATTGAATATGAGTTGTCAGCATGCCAGGCGTCCTAGAACTCTCTATCTTCTTCTATCTCAAGCATTAGTCCTTAGGGTGACTTCCTATTATAGAGAGAGAAGTGTGATGGCCAACCTATTTCATAAGTTATCTTGAAAGAGTTGTCTAACCCATTGGAACGTCCCCTCTTTATATATGAGAGTCATGAGCTTGGAAAAACATAGTTCATATCCCTTTCCTAATAGAAATCTTAAAAACAATTTAATGTTGAAATCTCAAATGACATTTTTGATCGATAAATCATGTCTTGTGATCACCTGATCACAACCCCTAATCACTCGATCACATTAGTTCATCGGCTGGTCAAAAATAGTTTAGATCTAGACATGACTTAGTATTAAATTCCATACTTCACCTAAAAATGTGACTCCCAACTAGTTGGCCCGATCAACAGATCAAATGTATCCAACAGAAATCTTAATGGATCAATTTACAATCAATTGATCTATTGACCCAATCAATTTGATCGAACGATCATATAATATGGTCAATACATCAATTGACAATCAATTGATGTATTGACCCAATCAATATGATCGACCGATCATATAATTTGGTCACTCAATTATAGGGTAAATTAGCATGGTTATGATTCAAAATCATTCTAGTCATATGTTTGTTTGTGAACTTCAATTTCCCTATGCATCCTTATGGGTGTGGTAGGTTCCTAATTACATTTATACTGATGTAAAAAATAGCATAAGCCATGATTGCTATCTACTCACACATTATTTCCCCCCAAGTAATAGGAATGAGTAGGATAGAAACTACAACCTGTAAAGTGACCAATGTTACCATGACCATATAATCCCTTTATCTCAGATATCCAAATTGAACATGAGGCATGTAATATCATCATCTAAATTCTACAATCTATATTCCTAGAACTAGAGCAGACAATTTGAAATAATGTGAGTGTAATATCATATATGGACTCACATGAGCATGTCTATGCATTTAATAGTCTCCCTTACCATGAGATGTGACATATGACTCCAAAGGAGGGATGAATTCCATCTAAATTAGTCACAATATGTCCAATGAGTCATAATATATCCAATAACCACCTTTTTTATAAATGATACCTTATAGCACGTTGGGCTAGTGTCAAAGTACATATAACAACATGTGTTAGTGTAGTGACTTCAGTATAAGGATTACAATCACCACTATCACATTGAAATATGACTCTAACATGTCATTACATGACTTCCATTAAACTAAATTTTGATCTATAATAATCTTTGTTGGCTTGGAAGCTTGCATTAGTGTATTCTTTTACAACTAACTCTTCCTCACTGCCATAAACTATTATTGATCCTTAGTTATTGTAAAGTACTTAATGATGTTCTTTACATCTATGTGGTGGTCATCACCTGGATTGGTCTGGTAAATTCTTGTCATTCTCAAAGCATATGAAACACATGAGCATGTACATATCATTTGCATACATGATAGATCCAATTTCTGAGGCATATTGAATCTTACAAATGTATGCCCCCCTCTTCCAAAGAGATGAGACATTGAGTTCTAGAGACACTTATTCTACATGAAATGGGTAAGTTTCCTCCCTTCGAATGATGCATGCTAAACACCTTTATAACTTTGTCAATGTATGTACTTTCTCTTAGGCCAAGAAACCTTCTAGATATAAATATATGGATCGTAATTCCTAGAATATAAGATGATTCCCCTAAGTCCTTCATTGAGAAGGTATTGTTGAACCATGTTTTAGACAATTTTAGGTAGGTTTGTCATTTCTTATGAATAGTATGTCATCCACATACAATGTGATATATGTAATCATGCTCTCACCAACCTTCTTGTAAACACAATGTTCATCTTCATTTTGGATAAACCCAAACTATTTGAACGTCTCATCAAAAGAAAGATTCAAACTTTAATATGCTTTCTTCAACTCATAGATTTACCTTTGTAGCATACATACATTATTGGCTTCATTTGGAGAGGTAAAACCTTCAGGTTGTGTCACATATGTTTCCTTAATAGAATCATGATAAGAAACATAGTTTTAACTGTTGGGTTTTAGGGGAGACAGAGAAGGCATCGGAAACACAAATTTTCTCCCCCAAACCCATACCAAGGAAATGCGTCAACATCTATATATTAGGAAAGTATGGTTTGTGGAATCATACCTTGTCCTGAGGCTTGCTCGGCGACAATACCTCGCGCAATTCACGGTCTTCAACTCCGGTCTTGGACGGTGTCTGTGCAGCTCCTGGTCGCACCGGGACTGACAACTCCTCCTCCTACCAGACTGTCGGATGACATTTGTCCTCCTGAGCGGCAGTGTCCTCCCACCTCTGTAGTAGTCCACACGGACCACCTGGAACTCCACACTCCTTGTCCCACAAGGAAGTGGAAGGAGTCACACCCTCCTGTTGACGTACTAGTCCCCAACACACTCTCCTGCCTCCAGTTGCAACTACAGTTGTCCTTCCATTGCTGCACCTCCCTTTGCGGGAAGCACTTGCTCGGGCTCTCTCTCGGTTACCAAAACCAGAGAGAACGACAACTTTGCAGAGCAACTGATTGCACTGAGTTGTTGTCTGAGAAGCCCCCAATACCCCTATATATAGGAGGGTCATGGGACAAGGTTTTCTATCCCCGACAATATGGGACTAAAGCAGGAGTAGAAGGGTTCGAGATTTTCCACAAAAACAACCAACTCGCAACCTGAACCGATCGGTTCACAAGTGAACCGGTCGGTTGGAGCACCAACCAATCGGTTGGGACCCATGAGCCGATCGGTTCACTTCTGAACCGGTCGGTTCGTGGTCCTGGTCAGTTCCCGATTAACTTTCCTTCTTTCGTTTCTAATTGGTATCGAATACCAATCCTTGTTCCAATCAAATTGGGCAAGTGAAACACAAGGAAAATTCTCACCAACCTGACTTTCCCAATTTGCTCAGTTGCACCAGTTGAACCAATCGATTCAACACTTGAACCGCTCATTTCACCTTGGGCTTGAGCCAATCGGCTCAACACTTGAGCCGAACGGTTCAACAACCTCAGCCGACCGGTTCAACACTTGAGCCGATCGGTTGGGAGTGCAGGTTGTGCAGAATCAGTAAATTGTGATTTCAATCAATCTGATACTCCAATCAACGCGTCCAACACCTTGAACATTATGATATTGAGCTATCGATTAATTGAGTGTTTAATTGAACTACTAAACTCCTTTAGTAATCAATCTAAACATTGCTTGTGGACAAAACTCCTCCTCCAGGTTAAATCCTATGTGTGTGACCCTACAGGTCCATTTCACGTTGGCAGTGAAAGTCCATAACACTTATGACTTCACAAGAAAAGAGCGGTGCCTAGTCACACATCATTGCTACCCAAGTGAAAGTAGAAAGTTGGAGAACAACTTTCATCCTACAATCCGTGAATGGTGTTACAATGAATGTATAATTCCTTTGTCACTAATATCCCGAATGAACTCAAGGCATGGAACAGTCATCCTGTCAACGTTCATTCACTTTCTTGATCTCAGAGTAGATTGAAGGAGATATGTATGACATCAATATCACATACTGATTCACACATGCGTGCGCACACCTATCTCAATCCTACTCATCAAGTGGCCTTGGATATCAAACTCCCTCAGGAGGGACAAATCCCATATCTATCACTCACCCCTCAAAAGCCCCATGTGTCAAAGCCACCCAATCATCACCTTTATAACAACCCATGTTTCAGGACTGTGTTTGATGATGTCAAAGTGTGCCCAACGACATGTGTTGAGTGTAGTGATTTCAGGTCAAAGAATCACACTCACCACCATCACTATGAGTACTGACTGTGACTACCGTGTCATGGTTCCATGTGTCAAACTCACGGTGGGTCTGTTTGGTACACTTGTTCTCTAACAAGTACCTATGTGTTTGGTTTGATATCTCTATATCATGACTAATGAGATTCTATCATCAACCAACACCACAATCTAGTCTTGTGTGTCATTGCTATCTATCTACCTTCCACAATGACATCCGACTAGGGACATAACAAGAATGTACAAACTCTTAGCATCCGTATGATCTCATCATTCAGGTCCTCAACCTGAAGGCATACGTCATTGAGTACTGTCATTCTCTAGACATTCAATCTGTTCTATCACTATCTCATATGACAAAACTAGAAAGAATTGGAAGCTTGCCTTTGATGTTTATCAAATCAATCTTAATGTATCCCACCAATCATCCCATGATTGGCTCTCAGGGCATACATACCAAAAGACTCCCACTTGGACTGCGAGCCAATCACCCTTGAATCATATTCATAGTGATCTTCAAACATGTCCCACATGTTACTGTGCTCTTGTGCCAACATAGTGAGTAATGGAAACACCTTGCCAAAGTCAGTATAAATTGCATGTCTCTCATCTCTTCGATGTACGTCACACGTATGAGATGGAGTTGCCATAATATGCGATCTAGTATTCCTTTGCTAACTTTTAGCTACATTGCATGATCAAGGATTCCATACTTGTCATCAATGAGTGGAATATAAGTTCATCTCATGAACTTCCAGATCCATATAGTATCCACTACTGTTCATTAACACACAGATACTCGGCATTTCCCTTTTTAAATGGTTTTATTGGAACACTTCCAATTATCAACAAACTTTCACTTTTATACATCCTATGTATATTTTGCGATTAATTTTCTGTCCTTTTGGAAGTTCGCATCAATGTAACTCTTTACATCCAACTCTTCCTTATCTCCATAGAACTAGTACTTCCCAAGTACTTATCAAGTTCTTATGGTATTCCAGTATCCCTTACTGGAAGTAGACAAACATCCACTCGTCATGTCCTACATATGAGTTATCAGGATGAGCACATCATATTGCCATGTCCTACATACAAGATGATGAATGCATTTTATTCTTGCCATGTCATACTTGCAAGAAAATGGGAGAATTACATACATGATAGATCCATATCTATTCTTAGTGTTCCCATTCTTCATAAGAATTGGACACTTGGCCTTGGGATACTAATATCCATATAACATGGACAAGTTTTCTCCCATTGAATCTGTGCATACTAAACCCTTCAGTACATATTGCCAATGTATGCTTTCTCTTTCCAGGTCAAAAGATTTTTCGAGAACTATCTCTATAGATCTCTATTCCTATCATATAGGAAACATCTCTATTTTCCTTAAAGATAATTTCCACTTTTGGATTTCCATTTTAGAACATTTCCATTTCACATCAACATGTGGAATGTGAATACGCTCCCACTAAATCACAAATCCCTTCTTTATCTTTGACATATCAATCAAACCCTTTGACTATATCATCAAAGTAAAGATCCAATTTTGAGTTTCTTGTACTCAATCAATCATATTGATTAGTCCATTGTAACTTTTAGACTTCATTTGCATTAGTGGATTCATAAACCTTATAGGTTGTGTCACGTACACATCCTGGTTTTATTCCTCATAGGAATGCAGTTTTAGTATCCATATGCCAAATGTCTCAGTCATTAAGTTGCAATCAACAAGCATCATCCTTCTCAAATGTTATCCATGTGTCTTAACATTTAAGACTCATTTGCACTTATGGATATGATCCAATGAGTGCTACCATCAAGGTCATACCTTATGGCTCACATGGAAGTCATTTAGGATGTAATGGTTTTATATCATAACTCAAAATCTGATTCCTCATATTCATCTAGATAGTTGACTCATCATATGAACAACTCATCACATAGATAATTGAGGTGTATCTGTCAAGGATATATGAACTCACAACTCCTTGTGATTCTTAATGTCCTTTATTAGTGTGGGATATTCTTTTATTAAGAAGAATTCAGTTATTTTGATAATCATTCTCTAACTCCTTAGAGTATGATTCCTTCTTGATTTAGACATCACCATGCCTTAATCATGAGTTCACTATAATGCACTATCATAATCACTCATAAGGATCTCAAACATTTGGTCCAAGTATTGCATTCATTGATCTCATCAAGAATTAATACTTTACCAAATTTGTACTTCATCTATGATAATCTTGAACACTTCAAGATATTCATATTGGTATTTCTCTAAACATCATTTGAAGTATTAGCATTTGTTCCAATAGGTATGTAAATACATCACATGTATTATACCTACTAGGATAATCAGTCTCCCACTACATTAGTGAAGATTGATTAATCATGTCCAAGATATTCATGTCTCTTACTGGTTCTCTAACCAAAAGAGTCTAGATTTATCCATCATATGGAAACTAGAAATGAATGTCTCATGATTGATGCTAGTTAGATTGTTTGAGTTATCAATAACTTTAGGTATCATTTATCTCATGCATATCATATACCACAAGATAAACAAGGCATTTCCACAAAGATCATATCTTTATAAATTGAAACATCTCTTTATGAATTGCCATCATTGTCATACAATATGCAAAAATAAAGTGTTTCTATCTATTGGAAAATATGAAATAGCAGTTCTCAACTCTATTTCGTGCCCTTTAGGCTGAAATAAATTGAAAGATACTCCTATCTATGGTAGCAACAGTTGCTCCAATGATGGGTACTTCTTTCTTTGTCCTTTCACAAAGGCCATCACTTCTTTGTGGATATTGCATATCATATATGACATATCCATATCTTGGTATCATATACCTCAGATTAAGAAGTGGTTCATTTCATGATACCTTAGGTGGAGATCTCCATCCCCTCCTTCCATCTTCTTTTGTTCTTCCAGATATAGAGGGAAATTCCCTCATACACCCTTTCCCCATGTGCCTTGAAGCTGAAGACGGCTTGGATTGCTGGCTAGTATCAGAACACTTCTTTGATTTGCCCTTATCCTTGCCCTTAAGAATTACCTTTTCTTTGATCACATCAAAGATTATGGTTTGTCTTTCTTCATCTTTGCCTCTACTATCCTCAACATGTCCAACAACTCTGTCAACGCTTGTCAAAGTTGTTCATGTTGTAGCTTATCATGAATTGTATGATCCTTGCAACATTTGCAGTATCATACCAATAGCCAACTCTTGGCTCAGAGGGAATCCTTCTTAGTCAGGTTTTCCACATACCCAATCACACTGAGTGTGTGAATACCTTACTGGATCTCCTTCTGTCATGACATACTAGGATAGTGTCTTGGAGACATCATATGTCTCATGTTGTCTCTGTAACTCATAGTTCAGATAACACAACATCAAGCACTCCTCATCAATGTCTTCCTCGGTATGCTTCCATAAGCATACTTTCAACCATTGATGTGGTGGGATTGAGTTCATCTGGTCTTGGTATGACTAGGACTTAGAGCTTTCGCTCTTTGATTGAGAACACTTCTCATCATCCTAACCAATCGTGGAATTATTCCCATTTAATTTTTTGATCTCAAAGACCGATCGCAAATAAAGTGATTTGTTGATTAACCATTTATTTTAACAAAAGGAAATATATGCAATTTTAGTCCAAAAACTCATTTTTGACTTATTTGATTGATTTAAAATTTGACGATATAATTAGGCCTTTAATTGATTATCGCTCCCACTATTTTAGTTCAAATTGACAGCCCTCACCATCAATTCGGAAGATTGCAGCGTACAACCTTCTAGTGGGCAAGATCCTGAAATCCTCTAAGTCAGGAGTCAGCTTTGGCTGATCGCCCACAACTTAGATCTCTCAGGTAGGTAACTCTTGCCATTTGCATCATATGCAACTCTTATTGAATGAACATGCACAACACCTTGCCATGAACATTCCTTGCCTCTGGGCTTAGACGCTCTAAGAATCACCAGTTAAGTCTAACCCAAAAGCCGACACGGTAAACATGCACCCTTCTTTGGCAGAACCTACAAGTCTACCATTCACACTTCCACAAGATAGACGGCGCACCACGCTTTGGCGTAACCTACGCTTGGTCGATCGAGCTTTTCATGTGTGCCGCTAATGGAAGGTATATAAGACTTAATATTTTAATGAGGGATTTGGTTTTTACATACATATACATATCCAATCACCACAATACATAGTACATATCATATACATGCTATATCCCACAAAACATGCAAAATGATAAAAGCGATGATTATGGCCATCCTAATGTGATTCCTCAAGCCAAGAGGAATCACGGTCATCTAGGTCTACATCACATGCAACCTGTACAAGATGAACTCTGTGCTTTGCCTTTGGAGTGCATCAACTCATCATATGATTGACTGCTCGTCTGGCCCGGTCATCTGGGTGCCACCAGCCGATCGGTTGGCTCCTCCAATCGATTAGTTCGCCTGATCGTCGTGCATCTCGTCATGTCCGCCACCCGCTCATCTCGCTCCTCGAACCGGTCATCAACCGATCGGTTCACTCCTTGAACCGATCGTATGGAACGTCAACCGATCGATTCACGACTTGAACCGATCGTCTGATCAGTCGTCTTGATGTTCTCCGGTCTTCGACATAACATGAAATAAAATCTATCCTAATTATTACATTGCTTTAAAAGGGAAACCCCGAGTTACATTCGGGGGGAGCAAAGGTAGAAAAGAATCTCGAATTATTTCGAGTTACATTAGGAATAGGAGAAAGGGAAGATCGGTGCGCAGACCGAGATGCAAGCAACCACAAACAACCAGACACAGATAGGGGTTTATAGGCCATAATCATGCTACACATCCACCACAAAACTCGTTTAAGGGCGACGCGTATCAAGTGCATTAATAATACATATCATATATGTAAGTAGGATTTGTGGATTTAGGATTGGACATGCATAAAGCCAATATTATTCTCATCGCATGCAATAAATAAAGACGACAAACCAAAATCGATAATATCGATATTCCTAAAATATAGAGCAGTTGACGTGGCTATGATACAACTGTTGGGTTTTAGGGGAGACAGAGAAGGCAACGGAAACAAAAATTTTCTCCCCCAAACCCATACTGAGGAAACGCGTTAACATCTATATATTAGGAAAGTATGGTTTGTGGAATCATACCTTGTCCCGAGGCTTGCTCGGCGACAATACCTCGCGCAATTCACGGTCTTCAACTCCGGTCTTGGACGACATCTGTGCAGCTCCTGGTCGCACCAGGACTGATGACTCCTCCTCCTACCAGACTGTCAGATGACAGTTGTCCTCCTGAGCGACACTGTCCTCCCGCCTCTATAGTAGTCCATACGGACCACCTAGAACTCCACACTCCTTGTCCCACAAGGAAGTGGAAGGAGTCGCACCCTCCTGTTGACGTACTAGTCGCCAACACACTCTCCTACCTCCAGTTGCAATAGCAGTTGTCCTTCCCTTACTGCACCTCCCTTTGCGGGAAGCACTTTCTCGGGCTCTCTCTCAGTTACTAAAACCAGAGAGAATGACAACTTTGCAGAGCAACTGATTGCACTGAGTTGTTGTCTGAGAAGCCCCCAATACCCCTATATATAGGAGGGTCATGGGACAGGGTTCTCTATCCCCTGCAATATGGGACTAAAGTAGGAGTAGAAGGGTTCGAGATTTTCCACAAAAAACAACCAACTCGCAACCTGAACTGATCGGTTCACAAGTGAACCGGTCGGTTGGGGACCTGAACCGGTCGATTGGAGCACCAACCGATCGGTTGGGACCCATGAGCCGATCGGTTCACTTCTGAACCGGTCGGTTCGTGGTCCTGGTCGGTTCCTGATTGACTTTCCTTCTTTCGTTTCTAATTGGTATCGAATACCAATCCTTGTTCCAATCAAATTGGGCGAGTGAAACGCAAGGAAAATTCTCACCAACCTGACTTTCCCAACTTGCTCGGTTGTACTAGTTGAACCGATCGGTTCAACACTTGAACCGCTCGTTTCACCCTGGGCTTGAGCCGACTGGTTCAGCAACCTCAGCTGACCGGTTCAACACTTGAGCCGATCGGTTGGGAGTGCAGGTTGTGCAAAATCAGTCAATTGTGATTTCAATCAATCCGATACTCCAATCAACACGTCCAACACCTTGAACATTATGATATTGAGCTATCGATTAATTGAGTGTTTAATTGAACTACTAAACTCCTTTAGTAATCAATCTAAACATTACTTGTGGACAAAACTCCTCTTCCAGGTTAAATCCTATGTGTGTGACCCTACAGGTCCATTTCACGTTGGCAGTGAAAGTCCATAACACTTATGACTTCACAAGCAAAGAGCGGTGCCTAGTGACACATCATTGCTACCCAAGTGAAAGTAGAAAGTTGGAGAACAACTTTCATCCTACAATCCGTGAATGGTGTTACAGTGAATGTATAATTCCTTTGTCACTAATATCCCGAATGAACTCAAGGCATGGAACAATCATCCTGTCAACGTTCATTCACTTTCTTGATCTCAGAGTAGATTGAAGGAGATATGTATGACATCACTATCACATACTGATTCACACATGCATGCGCACACCTATCTCAATCCTACTCATCAAGTGGCCTTGGATATCAAACTCCCTCAGGAGGGACAAATCCCATATCTATCACTCACCCCTCAAAAGCCCCATGTGTCAAAGCCACCCAATCATCACCTTTATAACAACCCATGTTTCAGGACTGCGTTTGATGATGTCAAAGTGTGCCCAATGACATGTGTTGAGTGTAGTGATTTCAGGTCAAAGAATCACACTCACCACCATCACTGTGAGTACTGACTGTGACTACCATGTCATGGTTCCATGTGTCAAACTCACGATGGGTCTGTCCGGTACACTTGTTCTCTAACAAGTATCTATGTGTTTGGTTTGATATCTCTATATCATGACTAATGAGATTCTGTCATCAACCAACACCACAATCTAGTCTTGTGTGTCATTGCTGTCTATCTACCTTCCACAATGACATCTGACTAGGGACATAACAAGAATGTACAAACTCTTAGCATCCGTATGATCTCATCGTTCAGGTCCTCAACCTGAAGGCATACGTCATTGAGTACTGTCATTCTCTAGACATTCAATTTGTTCTATCACTATCTCATATGACAGAACTAGAAAGAATTGGAAGCTTGTCTTTGATGTTTATCAAATCAATCTTAATGTATCCCACCAATCATCCCATGATTGTCTCTCAGGGCATACATACCAACATTAACGTCCATTTGCCAAATATCATATTCATTATAAGTTGTAATGGAAAGCACAATATTGACGGATTTAACTATAGAAACTGGTGAAAAAGTTTCATCATAGCCAACACCTTGAACTTTTTTGAAACCTTTTACAACCCATCTATCTTTGTAGGTTTGTACATTACCATCCATGTCAGTCTTCTTCTTGAAGACTCATTTGCACCCATTGGGTTCTAGCCCTTTAGGTGGATCCACCAAAGTCCATACTTTGTTGGTATACATGGAGTTCATCTCAGATCTCATGACTTCAAGCCATTTCTCATAATATGGCCCCTCAATAGTGTCATTCTAGGTATTTGGTTCATCATCTTCAATGAATAAGACATCATCTTCTTGAGTCACGATAAATCCATATCTCTCTGCTCAAGTATGCCCTAATACCTACAAGGTTCATGTGCTATAATGGGACGTGAGGTTCCACAACAATTACGGTTCCTCTTGCTCCTTATCTACCTCCATAGGATCAATTTTGTCTTTTTGGTCTTAAACTTCTTAAAGTTCAATTTTCCTCTCTTTGATTCCTCTAGAATTAAATTACTTCATGAGAAATACAATATCTTTGGCAACAAACACTTTTCGAGATGGAGTATAGAAACATCAACCCTAGGTTTTTAAGGGTATCAAACAAATATACATATATTTGATCTGGGTCCAAGCTTTTCACAGAAATGCTTCTTAAAATAAGCTTCAAATCCCCAAATTTCATGAAAGATATATTGGGACGTTTCCCATTGCATATTTCATATGGTGTCTTTAAATTGGATTTAGACAGTACTGAATTAAGTGTAAAGATGGAGGTTTCAAGAGAATGTCCCCAAAAGGAAAGCAAAAGATCATCTAAGCTCATCATTGATTGTACATTGTCCTAAAATTTATGATTACTTATTTTTGATACACCATTATGTTGCAGTGTTCTAGGTGAAGTCTATTGTGACACAATACCAAAATCCTCATATGGAATCCAAACTCATGGCCAAGATATTCACCACCTCGATCTGGTCAAAATGGTTTAATCCTTTTGCCAAATTGTTTTTGTACTTCATTCATGAATTCCTTGAAATTTTCAAAGGATTCTAATTTGTGTTTCATAAGATACACATATACAAATCTACTGAAATCATCGATAAAAGTGGTGAACTACTTATATCCATTTCTAGAACTTATAGTAAAAGGTCCACATAAATTAGTATGTATGAGTCATAATAATTCATTATCTCTCTCATTGTTACCAGTAAAAGGTGATTTCTTTATCTTTCCCAATAAATAGGATTCACATGTCTCTATTGATTCAATTAAAAAGAGCCTAGATAACCATATCTATGGACTCTAGATATGTTCTTCTCATTTATGTTTACTAGATGATAATGCCAAAGATATGTTTTGTTATGACTTTTAAATTCTTGGTATTTATGTTATATACATTTGTCTCAATATCTAATAAATAAAGACCGTAAGATATATGGGAACTGCCATAAAAGATATCATCTTACAAAATAGAAATAGACCATTCTATATTATAAACTCAAAACCATTCTTGTCCAAACAAGATACATAATTAATATTCTATTTATCGTGGTATATTGTAGCATTTACCTAATCTATTCCAAGCCCATTGGAAAGATATAAACAATAGGTTCCTACACAGTGGAAGTAACTCTTGCTCCATTTGCAACACATAGTTCAACCTCCCTTTGTTCAGAGGTCTACTTTGTTTTAGATCATGCATATTTGGGCATATGTGAGATCCACATCTGGTATCCAATGCCCATGATGGATGATTACATAAGTTTATTTCTTCAAGATATATAACTAAAGTGAAGATCTCTATCGTCTTCTTCTTGTTCTTCATTTCTTCAAGGCAAATAGGTCAATTTCTCTTCCATTGTCCAGCCTGGTGACAATTGTGACAATTTCCTCCTTAGCCACTCCTTTTTCTTTAAGTGTAGAAGAATTCTGGCTCATTTTAGATACTTTATTAGATTTTCCTTTTCCATTTCCTTTCCCTTTTCGGATCATCAACATGGAATGGTGCTTATCTTTCATTTGACCCTCAACAATTATCAACATGCCAAGTGGATCAGTCAATAAATTATCAAATTGTTCATGTTGTAGTTTGTGACAAATTTCTTGTATGCAACTAGAAACAATTGCATTCTTACATCTTTGGTCAACTCTTTATGTAAAGGAAATCCTAGTTTTTTTAAGACTTTCCACATACCCAATTAACTTGAGTACATAGGGTCCAAATGGAGTCACCTTCTTCCAGTTTGCACTTAAATAGCACCTTGGAAGAATAACACCACTCTTGCCTTACTTTTAATTCATACATGTTCATGAGATGTGTTATCATCACAATAATATCGATGTTCTCACATTGCTCCTAAATCTCAAGATTCATGGGAAAAGCATAAGGGATTTTCTATCCATAGCATAATTTGAATGCTACTTGTATGAATCTCTTTCCTCCTAGGCACATTTGGAGTTGGTTCATTAGGTGTAGGTGTGTCTAGGACATATATCCTACACTCATGTGTGAGAACAATTCTCTATATCCTAAACCAATCATTAGTTATTCCATTTTAGTTTCTCTTTCTAAAGGATAGATCACAATAAAAATGGTTTATGGGTTGTGTTTGCCATTGATCTACAAAGAAGATATTTTGCACGAGTCAATTGATTTGAAAATTTATTTGATTAACAAAATAAATTTGGATTTCAGTTAGTTATGCTCCAATTATTTTATTTAAACTAATACCTCTCACTATTAATTCAAAAGATTACAATGAGAAATCTTTTAGTGCACCAAGATCAAAAATATTTTAGCCATTGCTCAATCAATACTGACACTCATAACTTCATTATTAAGGTAGGTAATTGTAGGGAAATAAGGACGGTAGATAAGGCAGAGGAAACAAAATATATCCTTATTACTAACTAAACAAATGGTCAATAATGATGTATCTATAAAATAAGGGTTGTGAGGCATATACCTAGTCCTGGAGAAAGTCCCACAACAATCCTCATAGATCCATGCTTCTTGTTCAAGCAACACTCAAATTGTCATTGTCGGAAACCTCCTGGTGTAACACCATGGACGGTGGTCGATGACATTCTCCTAGTGTTATGGCCATGACCTTAACACCTTTACATAGTCCATGCAGATCACCGAGAACTCCTATCATTCTACTAGAACTGATGGGAAGGAGTTGTGCCTCATTTTGTCAACATACTAGCATCACCTTTTCTCCCTTTCAACATCCCTCCCTTTTATGGGTAAGATGCCTCTAGATCTTACATTACCACAACATTGAGATAAGGAGACTTTTCCTAAGAGACTTGCCCCCCACCTTCGTACAAGAGTGGATTTGTCATGGTTTCCACAATCCCGGGGACACGAGGAGATGAATTTCATGAATTTTTAGCTGATGTGGATCATGAGTCAGTCGACTAGACTGCCACTTGGTCAACTGGCATTCTAGTTAGCCGAATGGAACATCCATTTAGTCAATTGAATGTTTTTGTATTCACAGACAGATTGGCTTGCAAAGTAGCGATCAAAGTACAACATGATGTTAGCTTTAGTCCTTGATCCAGTCTTATTGATCATCCATTTAGTCATTCTTAGTTAGTCCACATAAGAATCTAATCGGTCAACTCGCATTCCCAGTCAGTTGATTGGTCACTCTAGTCAGCCAACTATTCTCCAATGTTTTTTAATTTGACTACTCAAACACTTTAGTAATCAAGTAAAACCTTATTCATGAGTAAACTCCTATTCTAGGTGCATCCTATGTGTGTGACCCTATAGGTCTCAAATTATCTTCGTACTCAATGTCCATAACTAGATTATAACATCACAAGCAATGAGAGCTATCTAGCAACACATCATTGCTACCCAAGTAACTGAAAAGTTGGAGAACAAATTCAACCTACAATTCGTTATTAGTGTTATAGTGTGTGTATAGTTTCTTTGTTGCTGATATCCGTATTGAATGTGAGACATGGAATCATCATCCTATTAATACTCTACCCATGTTTCTTGAATGAGATAAGACTGTTGAGATACACATGAGATCTATATCACATATTGACTCACATGAGCATGACCATGTATTTCTCAATCTTGTTAATCAAGTGGCCAGGATATCATCTCCAGTAGAAGGAAAAATTCCATCTACATCACTTACAATCAATCACCATGTGTCACAATATACCCAAGCACCGCCTTTATGACAATCCTTATTCAAGGTCACATTGGATGGTGTCAAAGTTCATCAAATGACATGTGACGAGTGTAGTTACTTTAGGTCTAAGAACCACAATCACCACTGTCACTTTGGGAGTTGATTCTGACTACCATTTAATGGTTCCATGTATCACTCTCAATGTTCTCTAATAAGTACCTAGACTAATAAGATTATTCCACCAATTAACACAAATTCTAATCTTATGTATTATGGTTGTCTATTTTTCTACCACATTCATTGTTCGACTAGGACATAAAAAGAATGTATGTACTCTTATCATACATATGATCTCATTGTCCAGGTCCTAAACCTGAAGACATTTTTCTTCAAGTAACATGATTCTTTAGACATCTACCATGTTTGTGTCATCATCTATTAATTAAGACAAATATGATAGATGGAATTACCTTTATTATTATCAAATCAAGTATACGATGCCCATTAAAATTATCATATGATTGTCTCTTTGGGCATAAATACCAAAAGACTCCCATTTGCACTTAGAGCCAACCACCCATGAATCTTATTCCAAGTGATCTTAACATGTACATCATGTTTCAGCTACACAACAACTTTTTGTAGTAGGTTAGTAGGATTCTAATCGGTACTTTGCAAGTCTTCTCATCTCCTCATTGTACGATATCTCATGTGAGATGGAAATGAAATAGTACGATATCTGGGTTTCCTAGCCTATCTGGTAGCTCCATTGTTGTCACAATATTTTTACTGTGTCATTAATGGTTGGAACCTCCCATAAGTTCATCTAAATGAACTTCTTGATCCATACACTATCCTTTGTTGTGTTCAAAATAGAGAATTACTCAACTTCTATTGTAGAATGAGAAAATGTATCTTGCTCAGAACTTTTCCAACTTATAGCTCTATCTTAGGGTCAAACACAAATTCATATTGGGATCGTTAATTTTGTTTTTCAAATTGGAAGCTTGCATCAGTGTAACAATTTACACCCAACTATTCCTTATTACTATAAACAAAGAACTCATCCTTAGTGCTTCTCAAATACTTAAGGATGTTTTTTATGACAGTCTAGTGACTTTCATTAGAATATGATTAATATCCACTCGTCATGTCGAACACATATGGGTACATAACATTGCATACATGACAGATCCAGTTGCAAATGCATATGAAACTGGGATCTATAGAGATTAATTCCATGTAACATGGAAAAATTTCTCTCTTTGAGTCCTACATGTTGTTCCCCTTCAACATCTTGTCAATGTATGTGTTGTCAATTAGGTTCATAAGCCTTATAGATCTATTTTTATAGATCTTATTCCAAATATATAGGATGCTTTGTCAAAATCCTTCATAGAGAAGGTACTTCCCAGCCATTTCTTTACCATTTATAGGGTAAGGATGTCATTCCCCATCAATAGTATGTCACCAACATACAATATAAGAAATACAAATGGTGCCACTAACCTTCTTATAGACATAATGTTCATATTCTTTCTGACTACAACCAAACTCTTTGACTGCCTCATCAAATCAAAGCTTCAAGCTCTGAGATGCTTGCTTCAAGCTATAGATTATCCTTTGTAGCTTACAAACTTTATTTGCATCCTTCAAATTTTTGTGTCATGTACACATCCTGTAGAAGATTTTCATTAAGGAAAGCAGTTTTAGCATCCATATGCCAAATCTCATATCATAATAAGATGCAATGGCAAGCATGATGCTGATGGATTTAACCATGGAAACTGGTGAAAAGGTTTTGTCATAGTCAACACCTTGAACTTGTTTCAAACCCTTTGCAAACAATCTAGACTTATATAATTGTACATTACCATCCATGTCGGTTGTGTTCTTGAAGACCCACTTGCACCCTATGGGTTTTACCCCTTCAGGTGGACCCACCAATGTCCACACCTTGTTGTTGTACAAAGTCCATCCCATATCTCATGGCTCAAGTCATATCTTAGACTTTGGTCCCTCAGCAACTTCTACATAGATTTTTGTCTCATGATCTATGACCAACTCATCACCTTCTTCAGTCACAAGATAACCAAATATTTCAGGATCAAGGTGTGTCCCACTAGTACATGAGGTTCTTGTGTTACATGAGGAACTTGAGATTCCACAATGGTTTGTGACTCTCCTTGTTCCTTTTGTACCACTACACATTTGATATTTTCTTGTTGGTCTCAAACCTCTTCAAGTTCTACTTTTTCCCACTAATATCATTGTAAATAAATTCCTTTTCAAGGAATATACTAGTCCTGGCACTACTACAGAAATGGCTTATAAAGTCACTTTTCAAGGTGTCAGTTGTATACATAAACCGACACCTAAACTCTACAGTGTAGGTTGATAACATAAACCAACATCCAATCTATGAAGGGCGACCAGACACGGGTACCACTTTTATTAAGTGTCGGTTACTTATTAAAAAAACGACACCTAAAAGTAACCGCCAAAAATAAAATTTCCAGCGAAAAAAATTGCCTCCAAAAATTGACATACAACGTCGGTTTTTAATGGAGGAACCGACAACTAAAGCTTTTCTGTGAGACATAAATTTGTACAATTTTAGTCGTCGGTTTTGTGACAATAACCGACGCCGTTGTGTTTTCGCGCTATTAACCGCGAAAATTTTCACCTCCCTTTAGTGTCGGTGTTTTGTTGTAAACCGACAATAAAAACATTCAGTGTCAGTTTTTCAAAAACCGACACCTAATGTTAACTTAAATCACGCAAAAGAGCCCGACTCTTCCCCTTTCTCTGTTTCATTCATTCTCGTGCTCAGGGTTTGGTCCTCCGACGATTTCACTTCCGCCCGGTGCCGCTCCTCGCCTGCTGCTCTCCCTTCCACCGACGCTCCTCGTCGGCGCCGCTCGCCGCCTACTGCTGCAGTTTCTCGCCACCGCCTGCTGCTGCAGTTCCTCGTCGGTGCCGCTCGCCGCTTGCTGCTGTAGTTTCTTGCCGCCGCTCCTCGCCGCCACCCTGTCCTTCTCTGCTCTGTCGACGCCCTCTCCTTCTCTGCTCGACGTCGGCACCTCTCCTTCTCCATGCTGCTACCAACAGTAGGCCTCCTTTCTTCTTCTTCTTCTTCCTTCTCCCTCTCCTTACCAACAGCAACCACGGCCGTGGCTGTGTTGGCCAACCACATGGCCGTGCTACCCAACACGGCCGTGTGGTTGGCCAACACAGCCACGGCCGTGCCAGCCCACAGGACCGTGGTTGCTGTTGGTTATTTATGTACTGATTTTGTTATGATTTAATCATCTACTTAATGCTCTAATCATGTTCTATGATAAGCCTTAGTTAATTTAAAATGCATACTTTGTATGTAAGACATAGTAATCGGGTACTGCTGTATATCCAAGTAAATTACATGTAACTAATCATGACATAGCTAGATTTTAGAATGCATACTTTGGTTAAATGTACTGCTGTAATTTTTGATCAAGTTATGATATGTAAATGTAGCAATAAGTTAGTAAGGTATCAATGATAAGTCTACTATAATGTGATGCAAAATAGTTATTGTATCATGCATATCTTAATACTTTTTTGTTTTATAGTTGTATAGGGTGTTTTATGTGTGACAAGTCTATTGTTTAATAGTTTAGCTATAATCATTGTTTTATAGTTGTATTATAAAGTATTTGGGTCTTTAGTATGGTTATTTAGGGTGTTAAGATATGTATAAAGGTTCCAAAAAGTATAGTATATATATGCATACATGTGCATTTTTTTATAAAATTGTATAGAAAATCAAAACCCGTTCTTGGTGAGAATCCTAATCACCCTTCTTGCTTAATGATGAACTGTAATGCACACATGTGACATGCTTGGAATGTAAATGATGAACTTTTCCCTAAATTGCCAATCATGCTTTTAAAGACATCAATAATCAACCTAACTTGAAGAACTAGGATTTTAGGTATAAGAATGACAACACATTATTTGTTGTCCTAGAAATCCGTCCAAGATTTACTCATTAGGAGTAAATCTTGGATAGTCCCCAGTTTGGGACTGTTCTTGAACACCTAATCTCGCTTAGGATGTAAGTGTATAATGTGTATTGGGTTTTCAAGAAAATTTCAGCACCATTTCCCCGTTTGTTCTCTAAGTACATATGTACTTGGAGAACAGCGGGGAAATGCTGCCGAAATTTTCTTGAAAACCCAATACACATTATACACTTACTAGTGAGATTAGGTGTTCAAGGATGGGATAGGTGGTACATGTACATTTATTATATATAAGAATGACATCACATGTATTTGTTAACCCTAGACTGTAATCTTGTTGTAATATATACTTGTTTTCTCTTTGATCATAGAGCTTTACAATTTTTTGTGATATATACTTTGTTGTAATAATGTTAACTTTACAATGTGAGCTTTACACTTTGAATTACTACTTTACAATGTGAACTTTACAATTTGAATGTGAATTTGTAGATGGCTGACCATTCTCCTGATGACCGTGCTGATGACTACCGTGAGGGTGAGGACATCAATGCGCCGCCTCACAATGTAAGTTTTAAAAATATATCATATATTTATATCTATATGTCCATTTATAGTTATATCTTGTAAATGTGAATTATTTTGTCAAATTTTAGGTTGATGATGCACAGGTACCATCTGAAGCACTTGAGGCACTTGATCAACAACACCAAAAAGTTGACAAGAGAAGGGGCATCACTATGATGAAGAAGTTAATTGCACAAAAGGGCAATGGACCCAAACTTGTTGTGGATTTGGATAATGCAGGAAATGCATGTGGTGTGAATCACAATTCATTTATTTCATATCTTGGGTTTGTTACTCGTAGCCATTGCAGTTGTCGCTTAGATTCTTGGCATAAAGTTTCTAAGGAGAAGAAAGATTTAATATGGAGGGATTTATGCGTGAGTTAATATTAATTTGCAATTCTATTTTGTAGATTACTAAATTTTTGGATACTAGTTCATAGCAATTCTATTTTGCAGAGTATATTTGAATTGGATGAAAAGCTGCAACGTAAATGCGTGATGGAATGCTGTGGGAGAGTCCTAAGGAACTATAGGACAAATCTCACCAGAGAATACATAAAAGAAGCCGACAAGAGGAAGAAGACAACCACTGAACAGTGGAACTTCCTGGACAAAGAAGAATGGGACGCGTTTGTCGCTTCAAGACAAACTGATGAATTCAAGGTATTAGGCGTCACTCTCAATCTCATTAATTAATATATGTTGTATTCACTTATTCAAGATTAACATTTAGTGTTACTAACCAAATCATTAATTTGCATACTAACTAGGCCCTCAGTGAGGCACAAAGATCAAGGCATGCACTGAATGTGCATGACCACAGAATGGGTCCAAAGGGGTATGCAGGCGTTCGCCAAAGACTACAGGATGAGGCTACTGCTGCTCAGTCTCATGCTACTCAGGAGTCCTCTACCATAGGTAGCACACCTCTGCCTCGCCATGATGTCTGGATAGCTGGGAGGCAAAATAAGAAGGGAGAAATAACTAAGGCCGCAACTGCTGAGGCGGCTGCAAAAATGGTAAAATACAACTCTTACAACAATCATTTGAATATGGATTATTTGTGTTGTTTACTTAAGTACAAATTTTTGTTTTGGCGATTAGCGGGAGCTGCACGAGCTGAGGAAACAAGGAAAGTTCATCCCTGAGGGAACAAAGGATGAATTGACAGTTGCTCTGGGTAACCCAGAGCATCCTGGACGTGTTAGGGCTGCAGGCGCTCGTGTGGGCATCAAATCTTTTTTTGGGTCATCCCAGCGCAAACATGTCCCAAAAGTGGGACTTTCACAAGAAGAGGTAACATATTCTTTCTTTATAATGTTACTGTAAAAGAGAATTCAAAAATTAGAATTTGACGTTTCTTTTATCCATGTATAGGTGGATAAGCTATTTGACAGGAAACTCGAAGAAGCAATGAAAAAGTGGTAGGCATCTCAGACTGCCACTTACCAGACAATACCTACTGTAGACTCTACTCCTACTCCTACTGCAGAGGTTGGGAGTAATCCTGTAGAACCACCACCTAGCACATCCATTGTAAGTATTTTTATGACATAGTAACTAGTTTTTTAATTCAAGATGATACGTATATATGAAATTGTAGTCGTTTCAAAAAAAGATGGTATGTATATATGTATATAACATTCTTTACACAAAAATTTGTAGGGGTTGAAGCCATGCCGTCTAAAAAGTAAAGAATATGTCGTGGCAGAGGCATCGGCTTACCCATCCCTACTAGGGGAAACGTGTCACGGGTCTCCAGTACCAGCTGGTTGGATTCGGGTGAGCCCGATACATATATTCCCCAAGTGGATGGATCTTCCACTGCCATATGCCCACCCAGATTGTGAAACGCTTGGTGAGGCAGTAGGCGGAGTGATATTGTGGCTAAAAGCGGATGTCTTCTTTACTGATAAGGTATGGTAAATTTACATTACGTTCAATTGTTAGTGTGTGTATATGCTGGCAGTTGATCTGAAATTATATATATATACAGGTTAAAAAGAAGACACCCACATCATCTAGGCCTCCACTTCCACGTCCTGCATTACCTAGTTGGGTTCCACATGACCTACCTGTCCCGTTAGGTCCTAACTGTAGGGGTATGGCAGTATGGTTAGGGGAACATGATATAAAGTCCCCTATAATTGTTTCTTCTGATTCAAATTCTACAGGTCAGTCATACGAAACAAAACTATTTATACAAGATATATTGGAGTTGTTTCGATATGATTGGCTAAATACATCTGTGATAGAGCTATGGATAAGGTGAGATATTATTTATACATCCATATACCTTGTGTATGATCTGGTGATCTGGTTTCTTATTTATTAATGCATGCGTAATTAATACATATTTTGCAGCTACTTAGACAACATATGTGCAGATTTTGGATTTGAACATGTAGGGTTTTTGATTCCATCCTTGATGAGTCTAGTAGCTAAAGACCCTACATCAGTTCAACAATACTACTGTGAGTCTTTTTCAAATTTTGCTGTAAAAAAGGAGACGGTGATAATGGCTCCATTCAATGTAGAGTAAGTTTACTTTGCTTATTATAATTTGGACTTAAGAAAATTACATTTTATTGTGGATTTTGAGTTATTAATTTTTAACTTTTTTTCCTCTAGGGGTAGGCATTGGGAGTTATTGGTTATTGCCCCCGAGACGTTCACTGTGTATTATCTTGATCCTAAGGGGGGTAAATTGAATACAAGATTTGGACACATAATGAAAATGACAATATTTCGGTGAGAAATATTTCATTTTTCATATCCGTTAACATATGTTATTACATTACTATTTAATTGCAATGTTCTGTGTTACATTAACATGTAGGGGTTTTGAGGAGTACAAAAAGGCTGGAGGAAAGGTCCCCATGAAAAAGAACCAGCCAATAATTTGGAAGAACGTGCAAGTAAGTTCCTAACTGCAATATATGTATATATTATTTATGTGAACAATGCTTAATTAGTTGTATTTTTTAATATTTTGTATGTTTGAATTTATAGTGTGCTACACAAGACAACGAATGGGCATGTGGATACTATGTCATGCGATATATGCACATGATTATCAAACATGCCGTACTGGATATCGAATGTATTGCTCAGGTATTATATAGTCTCATTAGATAATATGATCGAAATATATCAATCTTATTTATAGCTCATTAATTATATATATACATAATTCTCTTTACAGGTGTTTAAAGCTGACCCCATTACAGGAAAGGACTTACCAAATGTTAATGCTCCCTATACAATGGGAGAATTAAATGAAGTAAGAGAAGAATGGGAAACAACCATACAATTAGTGGGGGATTTAAAATATAATTGGGATCCTGATAGCGAATAATGACTAAAAAATGATACTTTGTAAATGAATTTCTGAATTATAATATATGTGTGAATGTTTCTACATGTCTGGATGTTTCTACATGTGTCTGAGTGAAAATGAATGAAAGTGTTGGTTGCTATATGAATGTTTCTACATGTGTGAATGTGAATGAATGGAACTACAGATTGCTAGCATGTGTGAATGTTTATAAATGTGTGAAAATAAAATGGAACTGCAGGTTGCATTGTTAAATGCATGTGCTACTTTTTTATTGTTAATTTTGTAGGTTTGCGGCCTGTTGTCGGCTGATATCAATGGATGTCGTAAAACCTGCAGTTCATAACTGAACTGAACATGTTTCTCATCCTGCGACCAGCCACAGCAGGTCTGCAGACTGACAGGAAAAAAAAACTCAATAGGCATCGATTATTTGTAAATAACCGACACATAATGATATAGTGTCGGTGTTCCTACAATAAACCGACGTCTATGTCCTTAACACGGGCGAAGATATATGGTGTCGGTTTTTTACTTATAACCGACACTGATAGTGCCCAAGATGGCACCCTTTCTGTGGCGCGAAGGGTTTGGGCATCAGTTTTTAACTAATAACCGACGCTTATAGTCCCATGATGGCGCATTTTCAGTGGCGCGCGAAGAGTTTGGGTGTCAGTTTTGGAACCGACGCCTGATGGGTGGACTTTTAGTGTCACCCACATAGGTGTCGCTTAGAAACCGACACTAAAGGCTTTAAATAACCGACACTAAAGGTAGGTTCTGTAGTAGTGTGGCAACAAACACTTTGTTTTAAAATGGAGTATAAAGGTAGTTGTCTTGATTTCTTTGGGATATCCAACAAAACAACATTTATCTGATTTGCGTCCAAGCTTTTCAGGAAACATTTTCTTGACATAAGCTTCACATCCTCAAATATTCATAAAAGACACATTGGGATGCTTCCCATACCATATCTCATAGGGTGTCTTTTGATCCAATTAAGATGGTACTCAATTTAGTGTAAATGCTGCCATTTCTAGAGCATATCCCCAGAAAGAAGTCAGAAGACAAAAGAACTCATCATTGATCACACCATATCTAGTAATGGGTGAATCCTTCTTTTTGATACACTGTTATGCTATGGTGTTCCAGGTGGAGTCCATTGTGATACGATACCACAGTCTCATAGAGGGTCCTCAATCTCTTGGCTTAAGTATTCTCCTCCTCAATCAGAATGAAGTGTTTTGATACTTATACCAAGTTGGTAATGTACTTCATTCAAGAAAGACTTGAACTTTTCAAGGGGTTTCTAAATTATTTTTCATCAAGTATACATAGCTATACCTACTGAAATAATCAATAAAGGTAATGAAGTATTGGTAATCAACTTTAGGATTTGTTCTAAAAGGGCCACATACATCAACATGTATGAGTCCTAATAGATCACTTGCTCTATAACAGTTGCTAGTGAAAGTAACTTTTGTCATATTTCCCAAAAATCAAGACTATCATGCCTCTATTCATTTTAAATCAAAAGACTCCAAATAAATATATTTGTGGTGTCTGGATATATGGTTCTCATTTATGTTCCCTAGTCGATACTGCCAAACGTATATTTGGTTTGAGTTATCAAGTTTTAGCCTTTTGATATTTAAGTTATATACTATCGTATTCATATCTAAAAAGTATATACCACAGGACATTGGGGTACTTCCTTAAAAGATCTCATCTTTACTAATAGGACATCAACCATTCTTATAAGAAATTTAAATCCATTCTTGTCCAAACAAGATACAAATATGATGTTTCTATTAACGTTAAGTACATAATAGCAACTTTCTAACTCCATATAAGCCCACTTGACAGAGATAACTTATAGGTTCCAACTATAGTGGAAATAACTCTTGCTCCATTAGTAACCCAATTAAGCCTCAACTTTCTTCAAAGGTCTACTTCTTTTCAGATCCTACAAATCTGAGCAAATATGTGATCCACATCTGATATCCAGTACCTAAGATGAATAATTAGCAAAGTTAATCTCAATTATGTATATACCTCAAGTAGAGATCTCTATCCCTTGCTTTATCTTCCTTAGTTTCCTTATGTCAAAAAGACATATACCTTTTTCACTTACCTTTCTCCTTATCTTGAGTGCACAAGACTTGGACATAAACTTAGACTCAGAACATTTCTTGGCCTTGACTCTTACCTTAAAATCCCTTTTGCTGATCACCATCATGGGGTTTGTCCTTCTTCATTCATGTTTCAACATTTATCAACATACTGAGAAATTTGGATAGTAGTTTGGCCAAGTTACTCAAGTGATAACACTCAATAAACTAGTTGTATGATTCATGAAATTATTGTAGAACCATATATGTGGTCAACTCTTAGCCTAAAGGAGATCCTAGTCTCTCTAGATGTTCCACATTCCCAATCATATTGAGCACATGGGCTCTACTAGATCTCCCTTTATCAGTTTGCACTCAAACAACACTTTGGATACATTATACCTTTCTTGCTTTATATGATTCTTAAGATGTGTTACCATCTCAAGAATGTCCATGCTTTCAGGTTGAGCATGCAACTCATAGTTTGTACAACCCAACATAAGTTCTTTGATATGTCTGTGGCATCATTGCCATTCTTCAAGTAAGCATCTATTTCAACCTTAGGAACATTTGGAGAAGGTTCCTCTTACTCTAGTGTATTGAGCACATAGAACTTGCGCTCATAGGGAGAACATTTTTCAAAGTTCTAAATTATTCATGGAAGTTGGTCTTGTTTAATTTGTCCTTCTTAAGGACCAATCATGATGAGTGTATGTTTTCCATTTATGTATAAGAAAATTTTGCATTTTTTCCAAACAATTTTGATTTGATTTTATAAAATTGACAATATTAGTTAGGCCTTTAATTAATTATCAATCCCACTATTTTATTCAAATTGATAGCCCTCACTATCAATTCGAAAGATTGCAGCAAAAATCTCCTATTGAGCCAAGATCCAAAATAATTAAGATATTACCCAGCCAACGCTGGCGCTCACAACCAATTATTAAGGTAAGAAACATTTTCCAATTGCATCTCATGCACTTGGATAGGTGGTATACACAAGTCCTTGCCATTGTCCATCTGCATGCTTCTAGGCACTTAATCCTATTAAAGTCACCTAGTTATACTCACCCAAAAGCCAACACAATAGAATATGCGCCCTGCTAAGGAAGACCCACATATCTACCATCACACTTTCACAAGATAAACAATGCATCATGCTAGGGCGTGCCCACGCTTAGTCGATCAATCTTTTCATGTGTGTCTCTTATGGAAAGCATCTTAGGCTTAATATTTATTGAGGGATTTTATATATAAATACATAATAATATCCAATCATCATAGACTTATAGTATGCATTACATACATACTATATCCATAAAAGAAAACATGCAATCACAAACATACAAGTGATGATTATGACCATACTAATCTAATTCTTTGGAGCCACAAAGAATTTCTACCACCTAATGTAAGAATTCTGGCCTAGATTAAAGCTTAATTGTAATTACTTTACATAATGAGATGTTTTAATATCATGTCACAGGCTTACATTTTCATTTTGGTGCAATTTGATTGATGTTTGAGCAACCTTGTAGTATATGTGCTTGTTTTGGAATATTTTGCAATTTACCCAAAAGTGAGGGTTATCTTGCAAAATTTCACATGAAGAGAGTGTTCTTTGTACCTTGGCATCATGAGAAAATATATGGTTCTATGGTGCGCCTTGTTTGAATTATGTGTGGTGTTGTGACATCACATGGTGACTCTAGGGTTTCTAGGGTTTGCTTAGTTGATATGGTGATTGACTTAGGGTTTGATGCTATGACTTGTACACCAATTTTAATGAGGGTAGTGACTGAAACACATGGTTTGGATGTTCGGTTTTGACCGAGACAACCTAGAGGTGAGGATGGTCGAAACACTTTGTCCTCTAGTGTCTCGATCGTGTACATATGGTGTTTTAGGGTTTTGGTCAAAACCATGGGTACATGGTAGTGTCTCAACCGAGACAAGGGGTAACTGACCTAGTTGGTTGAGACAGTTTTGCTAGATTAACATTAACATTTCTAATTAAGCATGTGAGTGAAGGAAATAATATCTCTTTGAAGGGGATGTGTCCCTTGATGATCTATCTTGTTGACATCGCATAATCCCTTACTTCCCTCCTCCTTTGGGTATATAACCCCTTCTCTTCACAAGAGAGTAACTTTTTTGGCCCCACATTCTTCCTTCTTCCTTTGGATCATACTTGGAGATTCAGGATCAAGGAAGGTCATATCTTGAAAACTTGGTGACCGATCAACCTTGTTTGAGGAAGATCTTTTACTAGATCAACATCTTGGTGGAGATTCTTGGTAATTCCTCTTTTGGTAAGTGATCTTTTTCCTTGTATCACGTTTTATTTTCTAAAACCTCCATCATATTCTTCTTCCTCCTTGTCTATAGATTGTGGACTATCCATGGTGTCTTTTCTTAGTGATCTCCTCTTCACATGGGTCATTGATCATGTTTTGACAAGATGGAACCTAAGTGAGACAATGATTTCATCTATTTCTCCTTTCTCCTTTGGTTCAGCCGAGGACTATTTTCCCTCTTTCTTGAAATCTCTTGTTATCATGGTTTTCTTCTTCTTTGAGGTGATCCTTTGGCTGGAGAATTGAAGCTTGTATGAAGCTTTTTGGAGATTGAGATCTTAGAAGATTGGTTCTCTCCAAATCAGGTAGGTTATGTAACTCCTTCCACATCTATTTTGTGCATCTTAATTCTGATCTTATGTTATTTGTTTTAGACTTAAAACCATTATACTATATGGTTGGAAGTATGATGATATAAGGGTTTTGTGGCAACACATCCCACTATTACAAAGACAACAAGGTGTTACGCGGAAACGTGCGGAAATCACCATAAACCACGGATTACCAAAAATACGGGTTAATTAAAACTGATTGTGGAAAGCAGAATAACTAAGAAACTATTACATTTAAGTCCTCATCCTGCAAGCCAACATGTTATATAAGCATATACAAGCCTTGATATGTGTCCACATCTTAGAGGAACAACTGTCTAACCATCCCATGAGTTCATCACCTGTTATATATACATAACGGCCCGCATCCGGCCAGCAGTAGGATATGAAAACCCTCAACAATTATACATCAGGAAACAACGTCAAAACACCTCCAAGGACCTGAGAGTACATGGATGACTCTAAGACTCTACTACAAAATGATTAGAACATCAACATGTCCATTTCTTGCCTTCTACTGCTCGTCTTACTGCTCGGCCGCAACTCCGCGACCACCACCACGTCTAGCTCAAACACCTGAAAACTAGTGGCGTGAGACAATTGAACATTGTACCAGCGAGAAACATAACTCCCCACCAAAACTATAAAACCAAGAGGATAAAGCAACAATAGTAGATAAACAGTAAAATGTAGAATTAATAACAGTCTATATATCAAAGCTATTCGTACCATCAAGCTTAGTAGGCTGTACGGAAGGCATATCACCAATTATCTCGTTATGGAACATGATTGACAAGATAAGATTTATAAGATCTTATCACATAACATGAGGAACGTATAAGTAACTGCATGTATAACAAGATTAACTACATAAGCAAGGCCTCAACCAATGTTCCGTGTTTTTCCTTAAGCAATAAATACTATTCGGCTGGATTACATATTCTTATGCCCTAAGGAAGTGAGCCGTACCGCTCAAATCCAACCGACGGCTGCAAAACACGGAGCCAGTGCCATACGAGGTCAATGGAAGAGCCGGACTCCACGACCTCCCACCTCGTGGTCAGTGCATGAGAACCAAAGCAGGACCGCAGTCTCATGCTTAAGTGGCCTCAGCCACAGGGTCATGCTACCCTCTACCTAGCCCGCCTCGGTACAGGTATCGGTGCTAGTGAAACTGAGCCAAAGGCCTGTTCACTGTGCTTTGAGCCATGAACGCATTCATGCTCCCATATCACATATCCTGAGCCATGGGCCTGTTCACCATGCTCTTCACATACTGAGCTACGGGCCTGAATCCACACTCTAGAGTCTACAACCGAAGTTGCACTCTTACCTCCTCACTTTAGGCTAGGAGAAACCTCACATACTCAACAATATGCGCTCCGGGTTAACCTGCAGGAGAACCCGTTTCACCATCACCAGCTCCTGACGATGATGGATCTATGGCCAGGGCAACTACATGATATATTCCACTGTGATTAATTAATATCTTTTATGTGGATTGCAAGATTCAACCAAGTTATATAACATGTAAACTATAACAGAATAAATAGTATAAACTCAATAGTATGCTTTCATTGTAATCAACATCATCCTTATCCATCACAAGGATCCCACATTACATGTTATCACTAGGCCTCTTGCCAATCATCCCGATCCATCTCTAGGATCATCACATTGCCATGGGATCTCAATCCCTTATCACATAGTGCCACTATCTCTCAAGGCTTACATCATCAACATGGGATAGCAATCCCAAGCACTTTAGTTAAATACATCATACAAGTTATATCATTATCAAGAGTAACCATCACAACAGAGTTACTCAACATATATACCTCATAGCCCTTTACCTGGGTATGCATCTGTATGAGACCTGCATGGTTAGTATACATAATCATCATGAATAACTTAGAAGTTCATATTATCAACATAGTGGTGACATTGATGCTTATATGCCTTATCAATCATGCCTCAACTTGAGATCACAAACATTGATCATATTATTAAGCAAAGTATCTTACATGTTTACCATTTGCCCAACATTATTCATAATATCAAAATGATCACATACCTATGTAAATAAATGTAAGTTACATAAATGAGTTCTACCATAACGATTACCATTAAGTATATCAAGGGCCACCATCATGACTAAATGTGATACATACACAAGGTTTAGCATAGATGTGGTCACTATATCGTGCACATCCAGGGTTACTATCAAAACCAAACGTGATGCAAGAACAAGATATCAATTTCTATAAGGAACATGACCCTCACTAACAATACCCACTACCCTCACCATAGGTAGTATTGGGCAGGGCTCATCCAATCGTCCAACCACATCAGCCTTATAACGGTCAAGCAACTACCAAGGATAACGGGAAACATCTGTGGTATAACACGCAACGCTGTGTCGTGCTCTACATGCATCTCGTGCAACGCTGTGCTGCAAGGTCCATTGTGCAGCTGAGCCCAAGGAGTGTATCGTGCAAGGTGTGATGTGCACCATATCGTGCAACTCTGCCAGGCATCTTGGTGTCAGGCAACGCAATGTCGTGCTCAGCTATCTAGCCCAAACCTATCGCCGTCACACAAGGCAGGGGTTAACGCGACACCCGTCACAACATCTCAGAGCTAGCCAACACTTTCACGCCTCAATCCAACTACACTAGGCCATCTCTAGGTCGTGTGTGTGTGTGGGGCAAAATGCTCAGCAAGGTGCCGCTCAAACAACCAGCAAGGAGCCTATCGTGCAGCCCACCTATCCATGCCCTATCTGTCGTCACAAGCAAGGACTGGGGTGTGACGCCCATCACAAGGTCAGCTACCAAAGGGTATCATCCGTCATAGCCACTACACATATCGTCCAAGGTTCTAGGTTAAGAGGGGTATCGAGAAGCACCTACCCCAAGATCATAACGGTCAAGAAGCAATTCCACAAGGTCGTCATCAACCTCAAGCACAAGGGCACCAAACCCTAATGTATCAAGAGGATGGATCACCTCTCAACTTAAACGAGAGAGGGGTCTTGCACATGTCTTAACACCAATAGGGCAACACAAGGGCAACCCTAGACGAGGTCCACAACTACCACCAAGCTCACCTTTCAAGTCCATGGTGAGAGGAGGGTGTTGCTCAAGCAACTAGAACACAAGCTCACCTCTCAACTTAAACGAGAGAGGGGTATTTCCCATGATACTAGAACTCAAGCTCACTCCTCTAGGCCTAGGAGAGAAAGGGGTGTTGCTCACCAAGAAACCCTAGAACATATGGTTCGGCCAACAAGAACAACTAAGCAAGAATTAAACTAGCAACATGCATAACCGATATGATCATAAGAAACATAAAAGAACATGAAAGAAGGTAGTATAGTTAGGGTTAGGAGTTATGCAACCTGCCTTAAGCAAGCTCCTAGCTCCTAGCTTCAAGCTCCAAGCACCACCAAGGAAGAAGGAGACTCCAAGATGGATCGGCCACCAAGCTTGCAGGAGAAGAGAGTGTGTCGTGCACCAAGGGAGAGGAAGACTAAGGAACTAAAGGGATCCTTAGCAAGGGAAAGGAAACACATATATAAGGGGATGGAGGAGAAACCAAAGAAAAGCAAAGGAAATCAAGGTGTCGCCCACCTAGGGACACATGTCCATGTGAAAAAAAAACCACCACTCTAGCATGTCTTAAACACATGTCCAAGGCCATTGCCACATGCAAGCATCAAGCACCAAGTGTCCACTAGTGGTGACACAATGAGGTTAAAGATGGTCAAAGGTCCATGGGAAATACACCTGGGCGATAAACCACCACCACCACCATGGGCGACAGAGCCCTGGGCGACACAGCCTGGGTGACACAAGCACCCTCTTGCCCGATTCAAGGTTCAACCAAGCAAAGACGAGGCACCACAAGGCCCAACAAGCTCAACCAGGCCCAAAGGAACTCAAGCAACGGGCCCAAACCTTCCTCTCAACACTAGAGGAAGCAAGGAGAGGGAGGAACACCTTACAAGATGACAAACTTGCCCACAAACCCTAAACTTGGGTTATTTGCAAGTAGCACCTCCAACTCTCAACAAAGCACAACCAAACCCTAATCACCACTAAAGGTGATTAGTAAGCAACTAAGCATCAGGGTTAAGCAAAGCAAATAGGCTAAACCCTAAACGGAGGTCAGGGTCCTTACAAACTAACCCTCTACAAAGGGATTTTGTCCCCGAAATCCGAAGAGAAAAGTGAGGGATACTTCCTCCTCATCTCTTCCTCAAGCTCCCACGTGGCTTCCACAACGCCACGGTGATGCCAAAGAACCTTCACAAGAGCCAGGTCCTTCCTCTTCAACTTCTTAACCATTCAGTCAAGGATCGCCACAGGACCTTCCTCGTAGGTCACATCTTCATCAAGCTCAACTTCAACTGGTTGTATCACTGTTCCTAAATCTGGATGACTTTTCTTCAACATACTGACATGCAACACTGGATGTAACTTGTGCAACTCTGGCGGCAGCTCTAACTTGTAAGATACCTTGCCCATACGTGCTATGACTGGGTATGGTCCCATGTATCTGGGTGTGAGCTTACCCTTTTGGACAAACCTTAGCACACCTTTCCATGGTGAGACTTTAAGATATACTTTGTCTCCTTCTTGGAACTCCAAAGGTCCTCGGCGATTGTCTATGTAAGACTTTTTCCTGTCTTGTGCCGCTTTCAACTGTTGCTGTATCACCTTGATCTTCTCTGTTGTCTGCTGTACTAACTCAGGACCCAAAAGCTAATATTCACCAGACTCATACCAACACAAAGGAGATCTGAACTTCCTTCCATATAAGGCCTCATAAGGAGCCATGTCAATGCTCCGCTGATAACTGTTGTTGTAAGCAAACTCTATCAAACTAAGATGTACGTCCCAACTACCTAGGAACTACAAGACACAAGCTCGAAGGAGATCTTCTAAAGTCTGAATAGTCCTTTCAGACTGTCCATCGGTCTGTGGGTGGAAGGCGATACTAAACCTCAACTGCATTCCCAACGCTTTGTGCAACTGTTCCCAGAAACGACTCGTGAACTGAGGACCTCTGTCAGAAACTATCGTCGCTACCACACCATGCAAACTTACTATTTCATCCACATATACTCGAGCGAGCTTTTCGGCTATATACGTTGTCTTTACCGGTATGAAATGGGCAGACTTCGTCAATCTGTCCACTATTACCCAAATGGAATCATGATTCTTAGTTGTCTTGGGTAGACCAACTACGAAATCCATGGTTATATGATCCCATTTCCACTGCTGTATCGGCAAAGGTTGTAACATACCTTCCGGCTTCTGATGCTCAACCTTAACTTGCTGACACACCGCACATCTAGCCACAAACTCCACTACATCCTTCTTCAAACCAGGCCACCAATACAAGTCCTTCAAACTATGATACATCTTGGTGACACCTGGATGCATATCATACATCGACGTGTGCACTTCCTTGAGAACTAACTTCCTCAGATCATCAGCATTGGGAACCACCATCCTATCATGATAGCAAACCAGCCCATCTTCGGACTCATGGAACCCATCACACTTTTCGCTGCCGAACTCTGATCTGATCAACTATACTGTGTCATCCACTTGCTGTGCATCTTTGATCTTCTCTCTCAGCGTAGGCTTGACTTGCATCTGTGCTAAAAGTTCAGCTAACAAGGAAACTTCCATATGCACATTCATCTATCGCAAGGAAACAATCATATCCCGTCTATGGCATACCAGGGAGATCAACTGTGCCTTCTCTATAGAAAGAGAAGAAGTCTTTCGACTAAGCGCATCAGCTACAACATTCGCCTTACTAGGGTGATACTCGATGGTGCAATCGTAATCACTTATTAACTCCATCCATCGACGCTGTCGCATGTTTAACTCGTTCTGCGAAAAGATGTACTTCATATTCTTATGATCCGTAAAGATCTGGCACACTTCCCCATAAAGATAGTGTCTCCAAATCTGTAAAGCATGAACCACTGCTGCCAACTCCAAATCATGAGTCGGATAGTTCTCCTCGTGTTTCTTAAGCTGTCGCGAAGAAAAAGAAACCACAAGTTCTTACTGCATCAGCACACAACCTAAACCTTTCTTGGAAGCATCACAGAAAACAACATAGCCCTTTCCAGGCTCTGGCAACACTAACACTGGGGCACTAGTCAACTTTCCCTTCAAACTCTGGAAAGCTTGCTGACAACGATCATCCCAGACAAAAGGTACATCCTTTCTATTCAACTTCGTCATTGGCAATGCAATCACACTGAAGTCCTTGATAAACCTTCGGTAGTATCCTGCCAAACCCAAGAAACTACGAACTTCTGTCGGCGTCTTCAGCCACTCCCATTCTGCAACTGACTCCACTTTCTTTGGGTCCACTTTGACTCCTTCAGAAGATATCACATGACCCATACAACTGATGTTGGCGAAGAAGAGTCAACGCTAGTCGAAGATGTCGCTCATGCTCTTGCCTGTCCTGACTATAGATCAAGATGTCATCTATGAAGACTACAACAAAATGATCTAGGAACGGACGGAACACTCTGTTCATCAAATCCATGAAAGCAGCATGTGCATTGGTTACCCCAAACAACATAACCACAAACTTGAAGTGACCATACCTCGTCCTGAAAGCGGACTTTGGTATGTCATCTGCCTTAATCCTCAACTGATGACATCCGGACCGTAGATCGATCTTTGAAAACACTGTAGCACCACACAACTGATCGAATAGATCATCTATCCTTGGCAACAAATACTTGTTCTTGATCGTGACTTTGTTCAACTGCCGGTAATCTATACACAGCCACACCGATCCGTCCTTCTTCTTAACGAACAACACTGGAGCACCCCAAGGAGACGTACTCGGTCGGATGAAACCTTTCTCCAACAACTCTTGCAACTGCTTATTAAGCTCTGCCATCTCTACTGGAGCCATCCTATACAGTGTCTGTGCAACTGGCTGCGTACCTAGTACCAGATTAATCTCAAAGTCGATTTCTCAGGGTGGAGGAACACCAGGGAACTCATCAGGAAACACATCGGCAAACTCTCGGACAACTGACACCTCCTCGAGACTAGGACCTTTCGCCTTGGTAGCCACAACGGTATCCACAACGTGAGCTAAGAATGCCTCACATTCTTGCCATAGCAACTTCTCTGCTACCATAGCTGATACCAGACACGTCGGAAGAATCTTCCTATCTCCTTGGAAGATCCACTTCCTACCGCCATCATCAAACACAACTTGCTTGGAACCACAGTCCAAAACAACCCTATACTTCTCTAAGGTATCCATCCCAAGGATAACATCAAAACCATGCATATCAAGTGCTATAAGATCCACTTGTATACTGTGTTCTGATAAAGATAGGACACAAGATGGACACTCTTCTCGAAGCATCGAGGAACCATCAAGAGGGGTTTCTAACAACAAGCTATCTTTCTTACAGCTAATAGGTAAACGACAGTTCTTAAGAATGCTATAGGCGATAAAAGAGTGTGTAGCACCCGGGTCAACCAGAACAGATATAAAGCAAGAAGAAGACATATCAGAATGAAATAACTCCATCTGACCTGTCACCACTCACGGGTTGACTATCGCCTCCGGCTGACTCATAGCATAGAATCGAGCCGTTGCTTGCTATCCACGACCTCTACTTCCTTGGGCAGATGATCCCGCTTGTGATGTTTGACCATGTCCTCACCCTCTGCTACCACTGGGCTGCTGTCTATCTGATCCTTATTAGTTCTGCCTCGGCTGCTGCGTTACTTCAACATCTCTACTCAGGCAGTTCGATCTCCAATGCCCGATTTGACCACATAGATGGGATGACTGGTCTCATTGTTGTGGCCTAGATGGCCCTGTCACTGCCACAGAGGCGGTACTATGTGCCTTTGACAGAGAAGAAACATAACCTCTTCCCTTACTCAAGGACCAATGCGACGGTATACTGGAACCTCTCATCATGGAAGGTGCTGAAAACCTTGGCCTCTTGAAGCCACCAAACCTATATCCTTGGAACTGAGCAGGCCTCTTCTTAGATATGGATTCTCTTTTCTCCCTTACCGACCGTTCGATCCCCCAGACAGATTCCACAAATGTAGCAAACCGTTCTCAGTTTTCCAACACAGAAGCAGGTGTTGTCAACTCAGCACTCAGACCTTTCTCAAAGTGTCTGATCCACTCTTCATCTGTTGCTGCCTTGTGAGGACAAAACCTTAACAGATCCATGAACTTGGCTTCATACTCGGTGATGTTCATCGTTCCTTGGCGTAAATGCTCAAACTGACCAATCTTCTCATCCAGATACATCTTCGGAAAGTATCTGCTGACGAACTCGTGCCGAAAAAACTCCCAATCGATCACCTCCCCAGGCCGCTTCTCTTCCTCGATGGTCCACCGGTGACCAGCACTACCCTTCAGAAGGTAGACAGTGTGCTTTACTTTGTCTGCTTCAGGGATGTCGAGGATCCGGAAAGCCTTCTCAAGACTTGTTAGCCACATATCTGCATCGACTGGATCAGCCGTTCCAGCATAATCCGAAGCTTCGACTCGGCGAAGTCGCTCAAAGGTCTTCCAATACCAGATGTTTCACCATGGGGATCCTGTGCTCTCGGCGGAGGCACTAGCAATCGCTCAACCATGAGATTCATCATAGCCATCATCTGCCCCATCAACTGTTGCTAAGTAGGATGTTCAAGAATGGCTGGGTTAGGTTGGGGGACCTCAGGTACCCGATCTTCATGTGCCTGCCCTATAACTCCATCAACTAATGCAACATCGCTATGCTCAGCAGCATGTTCCTCATGGTTTCCAGACATCTTGACTTTTCTTCCACTGAGAGCAGAAGACGATTGTAAGAAAATCTAGAAAACTCACAAGAACAGACACAACCTAGTCCTAAATCCCTATAGACTCAGCGAACCTAGAGCTTTGATACCAAAACTTGTGGCAACACATCCCACTATCACATAGACAACAAGGTGTTACGCGGAAACGTGCAGAAATCACCATAAACCACGGATTACCAAAAATATGGGTTAATTAAAACTGATTGCAGAAAGCGGAATAACTGAGAAACTATTACATTTAAGTCCTCATCCTGCAAGCCAACAGGTTATATAAGCATATACAAGCCTTGATACATGACCACAGCTTAGAGGAACAGCTGTCTAACCATCCCATGAGTTCATCACCTGTTATATATACATAACGGCCCACATCCGGCTAGCAGTAGGATATGCAAACCCTCAACAGTTATACATCGGGAAACAATGTCAAAACACCTCCAAGGACCTGAGAGTATAGGGATGACTCTAAGACTCTACTACAAAATGACTAGAACAACAACATGTCCATTTCTTGCTTTCTACTACTCGTCTTGCTGCTCGGCCGCAACTCCGGGACCACCACCACGTCTAGCTCGAACACTTGAAAACCATCGGGGTGAGACAATTGAACATTATCCCAGCGAGAAACATAACTCCCCGCCAAAACTATAAAACCAAGAGGATAAAACAAAAACAGTAGATAAACAGTAAAACGTAGAATTAATAACACTCTATATAGAAAAGCTATTCGTACCATCAAGATTAGTAGGCTGTACAGAAGGCATATCACCAATTATCTCGTTATGGAACATGATTGACAAGATAAGATTTATAAGATCTTATCACATAACATGAGGAACATATAAGTAACTGCATGTATAACAAGATTAACTGCACAAGAAAGGCCTCAACCAATGTTCCGTGTTTTGCCTTAAGCAATAAATACTATTCGGTTGGATTACATATTCTTATGCCCTAAGGAAGTGAGCCGTACCACTCAAATCCAACTGACGGCTGCGAAACTCGGAGCTAGTGCCATACAAGGTCAATGGAAGAGCCAGACTCCATGACATCCCACCTCGTGGTTAGTGCACAAGAACTAAAGCAGGATTGCAGTCTCGTGCTTAAGTGGCCTCATCCATAGGGTCAGGCTACCCTCTTCCTAGCCCACCTTGATACAAGTATCGACACTAGTGAAACTGAGCCACGGGCCTGTTCACCGTGCTCTGAGCCATGAACGCATTCATGCTCCCATATCACATATCCTGAGCCATGGGCCTGTTCACCACGCTCTTCACATATTGAGCTACGTGACTGAATCCGCACTCTGTAGTCTACAACCGAAGTTGCACTCTTACCTCCTCACTTTAGGCTAGGAGAAACCTTGCATACTCAACAATATGCACTCCGGGTTAACCCGCAGGAGAACCCATTTCACCATCACTAGCTCCTGACGATGATGGATCTATGGCCAGGGCAACTACATGATATATTCCACTGGGATTAATTAATATCTTTTATGTGGATTGCAAGATTCAACCAAGTTATATAACATGTAAACTATAACAGAATAAATAGTATGAAACTCAACAATATGCTTTCATTGTAATCAACATCATCCTTATCCATCACAAGGATCCCATATTACATGTTATCACTAGGCCTCTTGCCAATCATCCCGATCCATCTCTAGGATCATCACATTGCCATGGGATCTCAATCCCTTATCACATAGTGCTACTGCCTCTCAAGGCTTACATCATCAACATGGGATAGCAATCCCAAGAACTTTAGTTAAATACATCATACATGTTATCTCATTATCAAGAGTAACCATCACAACAGAGTTAACATATATACCTCATAGCCCTTTACCTGGGTATGCATCTGTATGAGACCTACATGGTTAGTATACATAATCATCATGAATAACTTAGAAGTTCATATTATCAACATCGTGGTGACATTGATGCTTATATGTCTTATCAATCATGCCTCAACTTGAGATCACAGACATTGATCATATTATTAAGAAAAGCATCTTACATGTTTACCATTTGCCCAACAATATTCATAATATCAAAATGATCACATACCTATGTAAAGACATGTAAGTTACATAAATGAGTTCTACCATAATAATTACCATTAAGTATATCAAGGGCCACCATCACGACTAAGCATGATACATACACAAGGTTTAGCATAGATGTGGTCTACTATATCGTGCACATCCAGGGTTACTATCAAAACCAAACGTGATGCAAGAACAACATATCGGTTTCTATAAGGAACAGGACCCTCACTAACAATACCCACTACCTTCACCATAGGTAGTATCGGGTAGGGCTCATCCTATCATCCAACCACATCAGCCTTATAACGGTCAAGCAACTACCAAGGATAACGGGCAACATCTGTGGTATAACATGCAACGTTGTGTCGTACTCTACATGCATCTCGTGCAACGCTGTGCTGCAAGGTCCGTTGTGCAGCTGAGCCCAAGGAGTGTATCATGCAAGGTGTGACACACACCATATCGTGCAACTCTGTCAGGCATCTTGGTGTCGGGCAACGCAGCATCGTGCTTAGCTATCTAGCCCGAACCTATCGGCCATCATACAGGGAAGGGGTTAACACGACGCCCGTCACAACATCTCAGAGCTAGCCAACACTTTCACACCTCAAGCCAACTACACTAGGCCATCTCTAGGTTGTGTGTGTGTGTGGGGCAAAGTTCTCAGCAAGGTGCAGCTCAAACAACTAGCAAGGAACCTGTTGTGCTGCCCACCTATCCATGCCCTATCTGCCGTCACAAGCAAGGACTGGGGTGTGATGCCAGTCACAAGGTCAGGGACCAAAGGGTATCGTCCGTCATAGCCACTGCACATATCGTCAAAGGTTCTAGGTTAAGAGGGGTATCGGGAAGCACCTTCCCAAAGATCATAACGGTCAAGAAGCAACTCCACAAGGTCATCATCAACCTCAAGCACAAGGGCACCAAACCCTAATGGATCAAGAGGATGGCTCACCTCTCAACTTAAACGAGAGAGGGGTCTTGCACATCTCTTAACACCAATTGGGCAACACAAGGGAAACCCTAGACGAGATCCACAACTACCACCAAGCTCACCTTTCAAGTCCATGGTGAGAGGAGGGTGTTTCTCAAGCAACTAGAACACAAGCTCACCTCTCAACTTAAACGAGAGAGGGGTATCACCCATGATACTAGAACTCAAGATCACTCCTCTAGACCTAGGAGAGAAAGGGGTGTTGCTCACCAAGAAACCCTAGAACATATGGTTTGGCCAACAAGAACAACTAAGCAAGAACTAAACTAGCAACATGCATAACCGATATGATCATCATCAACATAAAAGAACATGAAAGAAGGTAGTATAGTTAGGGTTAGGAGTTATGCAACCCGCCTTAAGCAAGATCCAAGCTCCTAGCTTCAAGCTCCAAGCACCACCAAGGAAGAAGGAGACTCCAAGAAGGATCGACCACCAAGATTGCAGGAGAAGAGAGTGTGGCGTGCACCAAGGGAGAGGAAGACTAAGGAACTAAAGGGATCCTTAGCAAGGGAAAGGAAACACATATATAGAAGGGGATGGAGGAGAAACCAAAGAAAAGCAAAGCAAGGTGTCGCCCACCTAGGGACACTTGTCCATGTGCAAAAAAAACCACCACTCTAGCATGTCTTAAACACATGTCCAAGGCCATTGCCACATGCAAGCATCAAGCACCAAGTGTCCACTAGTGGTGACACAACGAGGTCAAAGATGGTCAAAGGTCCATGGGAGACACACCTGGACGATACACCACCACCACCACCATGGGCGACACAAGCACCCTCTTGCCCGACACAAGGTTCAACCAAGCAAAGACGAGGCACCACAAGGCCCAACAAGCTCAACCAGGCCCAAAGGAACTCAAGCAACGGTCGCAAACCTTCCTCTCAACACTAGAGGAAGCAAGGAGAGGGAGGAACACCTTACAAGATGTCAAACTTGCCCACAAACCCTAAACTTGGGTTATTTGCAAGTAGAACCTCCAACTCTCAACAAAGCACAACCAAACCCTAATCACCACTAAAGGTGATTAGCAAGCAACTAAGCATCAGGGTTAAGCAAAGAAAATAGGCTAAACCCTAAACGGAGGTCAGGGTCCTTACAAGTTTAATCTTGTAGTATTATTGAAAGGAGTAATTTCCTATAAACCCAAAATCTTTATCCACCCAATTGTGTGATAATTGAAATGTAGATATGTTCTTTTGGATCATCATCTATGGAATAATAATATGTGATATATGGTTCGGTTACCATGAATACTAATAGGTTTTGAGTATGATAGTATACAAAAGAACCCTGGATTTCCCTCTGTAAACATAACTTCTTTGATGATCTTCTATGATCCATGAATTAGGGTTGATGAACACCTTAGTATAGAGAGTTTGTTTATAGGTGATGTTTTGGTATAATTGGTTTGATCACATGTTTTGACCTTGATTCTGATATGTTCTGGAGTTGGATAGATGGTCGAGAGATCCTTTGGTCTTCCATCACATCCGACACCCTTGAAGTGGGTGGTTTGGACCGCGACACCCCCTAAACCTAAGGGTGGTCGCTACACCGGTAACGTAGCATTGCTGCATGGTCTCCCAACCTATTTGTTGGGACCCACTCTTTTGATCAGCATAAATACCAACCATTAGAGATAATCCCAAACCTAAACCCAGATTATGAAATAAAACAATGAATTCTCAACAAAGATGATTAAACAATATACGAAAAAGACAGATAAATTTTTCCTTTTTCTTTCTTTACAAACTCATAAATCAATGTCACATCAAGGACATCACATTCAGATATCACAAATCATATTCAACTCCATTAAATCTAGAATCAAATCTTGTTCTCATATGCGGTTCAGTTTCCATCAGATACATGTACATTGATGAACAAACTTAATCTACAACCCATCCCGGGAAAGAGAGAGTACAGGGACATTCTAATCTATCTAGATTATGCTATTTATATCCTCTGTGTCGTTACCTCTCAATTGGATAGCATTATACCTAAAAACATTTGAAACAACATCATGAGACTCATATAAAGCCTCAGTGAGTGCATACCTCCCACTCAAGCTAAGTACATGCATCAACATCAGATTAAGTATAATAAACTTAACAAAAACATGCAGATATTGAAAAGTCTAGCTATCATAAGTCATTTCTAACTTACAATGGTAATCTAACCCAATAGATAAGGTAATCACTTAAACCAATTATAACTTTAAAACATCTTTTAAAGCATGTCTATGAACAAATGAACATATACTTCTTAGTTCTGATTAAGAATCCTACTACATGAGTAATAAGTCAAGTTGTAAGCATTTTGAATCAATACATAATAATAACATTATATTTGTGACACTCCACCAGCCGGACCAGGAACACATCCTGTAGTCCTGAAGTTGAAGTACACATAATACATATCTACCAAGAAATACTATCAAATAGTAAGAAATCCAACTCATAATCAGAATGGATATGAATCCCATCATTTATAACTTATCAACATGACATATCATAATATGAAATAGAAAATGTCCATAGAAACATGATTACTTTCTACAACAAGAAGCATAATCAACAATGACAAATCATCAAGTAGTATTACAAGGAATGTAATAATCATTCAAATCATATTCTACACAGATTATCATCTTTTATTCATTTGCCCTGAAACTACTTGGCTTGTACCTCACCAAGTAGAAGTTGCCACGCCTGATTCTCATGTGAATGACTCATCGTCACTATCTTAGGATTTAGTCGACCACCCTAAGATATCAACAACAGACCCTGGCCACCTCAGGGTTGCCTAAAGAGGTCACGTCCTCATCTCGAGTACACGAGATAGGAACCAGCAAAATAGTAAATTACATATCACAACATTTCACATATTTTCACATTTCACATATTTCATTTCAATAGAGTCTATTCCATCTAGTCATAGACTTTCACAGCAAGGATTTAGGGTGAGGGCCACTCCAGATGACTCACTCCTAAATCCTAGTGGTCTAACCTTTAAGGTCTCGATCAACACTCCAAAAATCTTTCTCATAATTCATTGATTACTACAAGGAGATCCATTTTGTTTCCCTAGTGTGGTCCTCAGGGGAAACTCACGGTGTTTCGGGCACCTAACTAGATGTTCCATCATTTCACTTATTATTAATCTCTTTTACTCATCTTAAAAGAATTCAAAACATCATATATCATATATGTGTATTCTCACGTAACTAGAATAACATGAAGCCGATTAAGTTTATCAATAAGGAAAATGATTAAAGCAAGAAGAACAATAAATCTATATATCACAACACATGATTATTTCTATCTTCTACATCATCTCACAACAATCATCAATAGTGGGCTTTCTTCCCGAGACATAATCTTATTGTCCAACATTTACCCCATCAGGGTTTTATCATAATCAGTGGGCTTTCAGCCCTAGACATAATCTCATTATGCAATATTTACCCTTATTAGGGTTTCTCAATGTAAGGAGTGCATATTAAATTTAATTTCAACATAAATCATATCAGTTCATTGTATATCACAGTTATGAACAAATATTAGCAGATGTAGTAGTACTAGCAATAGTAAAAGCAAATATATATCATGTATCATTCATCATACTCAGAATAGATTTATCATACAACATATGCTTGTTCCATCCAATCTCAATAGATGCAAATAAATTTCATGCATATACAATCATAACAGACTTAGTTCTCTTCTTCTTTTATTTCACATTCTTCAGATGGGGTTACTAATCAACACATGTTGACTATCATTTGAAGTTTGTACTATTAGTCCATTCTCAAAGTACAAGACACAATTCAAGAACACATTCTTGTAAATCAATTCAAATACTTGAATTTCATCTTTTTGTTGAATTCAACTACAGTTATGTGCATCCCTTAATACCTCATTTGAGATTGTCATTGTAACGACCCTGCCTCCCGGTAAGCCCCAATGAAGGGAGACCCGAAGGTCAGAGTCGTTATCCCAATTAACATGATCAAAGGTTCGACAAATAATCAATAATAATTATGAAATTCTACTAACTAAACTAAAAGTAGGTATAAAATAAAACTTTTAATACCTTTTTTAAAACTAGGATATCTACCGCTATCCACATCTGGAGTTTATTCTAACTAATCCTCCTTTGTACTTTAATTCTTATTTAATTCCACATATGCCACTTTACTGTTTGTCCTTTTCAATCTTGCACCTAAAACACTGACAAACAAAATGTCGGCCATCATATCAAAATATTCCGGTATGTGGGGACAACCAAAATTTCACTAATATGGCTAACAATCTAATTATCACAATCAAGTTAATTAACAAGCCAATTTACGTTTTCAATGTGTCATTCTCCACCGCTTTTGCCCTAACCCCAGAATACCCCCTCTAGGGTTTCTCTTTTGCCATTGACTTAAGGCCACCTTCTCAATCTCGAGCTTGGTGCCTGGGGTCACCTCTTATGGTGCCCATTAGTCATGCAACATAGACCACCTTCTCATTACTAATCTTGGTGTATGGGGTCACCTCTCATGGTGCCCATTGGTCTTCCCTCCTGGGCTTGACCTTTTTGCATCATCCATCAGGGTGGCATGTAGGTGCGAGAATACACACTTATTTTAAAATTGTGATAATCGTAGTGACTTTATAATTTGCAAGTATGAACATCCAAATTGATAGGTTGCATTCAATGCGATTAATCATCCGGGAAAACTTAAGGAAACTAATGCGATTAACCATAATTAACCACATACCTGTCAGGCTGACTTGAGACAGAATTAATCCAATCAATGCAAGAAATCCAATAGGCAAGCAAGCACACAAAGAGATCTTGATATATGCATACAATTTCCTATCATTGATCACGCCATCAAGATCTATTAAACCTAGCTCACTTCCTAGGGGTTCTAGTCCACTTTTAGGGTTTTCATTACAATTAGGGTTTCTCTTCATTTATACTACTTTAAACCCTACAGTTTCCCACAAACCCTTAATTATCTCATCTATTCTTCACGAAAGATATTAAGGTTACCGTTTAACAACATATAACCTTAATTCAGATAAAAGGCATAATTAAACATCAATTAAGTCCATTATACTCTTTTACATTAAAACTATCATTTTTATCCTTTTAATTCATGACAAGATCTTTAGGCCTAATTATCTTCCTTGGTTCCTTCCGAATTAACAAGTCATAGTTCATAATGATCTACTTTTTATCATTAATTCCCCCTTTATCCATTAGAAAGCCCTAATTACTATTTTAAGGGTTTTTATCCACAATTAGGAACCTTTATACTCAAATTAGCTTAGAATCATCATATCTCAGCTTATTCATGAATTTGAATAATTAAAGCCATTAGGAGTCACAACTACCAACATTAGGGTTTCAAGGCCCATTAAAGCTCATTTATGTACATGAAACTCTAAATTAAACCAATTACGTGCAAAGTTCATCCTTTTTGTTCTTAATGTACCTTTTTATGATTAATAGGTTAATATCAACTTTAATCATCCATAAAACCCTTCTAAATACATTAATCATCTCAAAATAGGGTTTCTTAATCATTAAAGCATTAAAGTTGATAACTTCCACTACTTTTCGAATTTCAATAGGAATTATCTTCTAAATCTATTTTTATTGGATTCCTCGCATTTGTCTGAGAAAGATTCATATTTTACATGTATTGATCCGAGCTACCAATAAAAAGATATGATTTTTGCAATAATAACTTACTTGGACCAATCAAGAGCTGACACATCCTCCTTTTCCATGCAACGCGGCTCGTTTGGAAAACATAACCAAATTACTAGTTTGCCCATGGTTAAGTTGTTGTTCCTTGAGCCCACAGAGGGGCAGAATGGTCCAACGACCATGGGTCATCGTCAAGCTCAGATCAACCACGACGACCGCTGTTGGCAGCCCTTTACGGGGCTACCCACTCCTTTCCTAGTGCCCGACAACCACCACCGATCATTCCCCTAGCTCCGCCACCTCTTGCTGCACCTGGGGAGCTGCCCAGCTCATGGCCTAGGTGGCTTGTTCAAGAGCATATGTCCTACAACGTTTGGTCATCGTTGCAGCCATGCGGCTGCAGCTGCACGTCAATTAGGGTGAAGGGATTGCCACCAAGCATCCCGTTGATGTTGTGGGAGCTTCGTGCCTCCATTGAGACCCATCGCAGCTCCTCGGGGCCCTCGAGATCGGTCTACTTTCTTGGCTAGGGTTTACTTGCAAAGAAGGAGAAGAAGAAGAAGGGAGGGATGTGTGGAACTCTCCTTTGGCTAAGCCATGGGCTCTATCCTTTTATATAGGAGGGTAGCCATGCCCCAACATGCTTGCCCACAAAGAAACAAAGCCTCTTTCCAATAGGAATCTAATTCCTTGAGCCCATGGGCTACCCACTCCTTTCCTAGTGCCCGACAACCACCACCGATCATTCCCCTAGCTCCGCCACCTCTTGCTGCACCCGGGGCGCCGCCCAACTCGTGGCCTAGGTTGCTTGTTCAAGAGCATCTGTCTTGCAACATGTGATCATTGTTGCAGCCATGCGACTGTAGCTGCGCATCAGTTAGGGAAAAGGGATTGCCACCAAGCATCCCGTTGATGTCGTGGCAGCTTTGTGCCTCCATTGAGACCCATCACAGCTCCTCAGGGCCCTCAGGATCGATCTACTTTCTTGGCTAGGGTTTACTTGCAAAGAAGGAGAAGAAGAAGAAGGGAGGGATGAGTGGAACTCTCCTTTGGCTTAGCCATGGGCTCTATCCTTTTATATAGGAGGGTAGCCATGCCCCAACATGCTTACACATGAAGAAACAAAGCCTCTTTCCAATAAAAATTTGATTCCTTCAATGAGAAGTAATGTTCTCTCTCCTATTTATCTCCTTGATAAACTATATTCTTTGGTTATTTAGAAATTTGAAAATTCTCTCTCTTATTCTCTTTATGTTTGCCTTTTAATCCATTGGCACAAATTTTATTTTCTTTTAGTAGAAAATACCTCATTTTTAACAATGCCACAAAATTCATTCATTATACATCACATTATTCTCTTATTTTGTATTATTGGTATTTTCTCTTTCTTTCTTTTCATTGGGGCTCCTTGGACCCCAAGAAACTTTAATATCTCGAAATCCTTTTTAGTGGATACTTAGTATCCTTCTAGACGCATCTATATTCATTATTTCTCATTATCTTATTTATTTCTTTATTAAAATATCTCTTTTTGAGGATTTCTCTTTATCTCTCCTCTTATTTTCCTTATTGTAATTCCTTCTAACATTAGAAACCTCATCGATACGAAAATCCATCAAGGATAACTCAATTATACCTCTTTCCACTTATTTTCCACATTTTATCATTGTTTTCAATTTCTGTCTTAATAAAGAAATATTTAATTGCTCTTTTCTTTTCTTGTTGCATTATCTTTGCAACTTTGGACTCCTTGGAACCCAAGGATCCCGAGGCATGAAATCCACCTTTGGATTACATTCTTTTTCCTTATAGAGGTTTCTACATCTTTCTTTTCTCCATTTCTTATTAATAATGGAGTTTCTCTTGTCTTTTTCTTGTTATTGGGCCCAATAGCCAATAAATCCCACAAATCAATCAACAAGGCTATTGTAAACGAAATCCATCTATTCAAAACAAATTATATCATTATTTGTTCAATATCTTTAATAGGAGAAATTACATTTCTCACCCAAAAGAACCCAAAAAATTTGGGGTTGTAACATCCTTCCCCTCTTATAGGAATTTCCCCCCAAAATTCCACCAGGAACACAAACAAACATGATAAGTCTTTCCTTTGTCCATCATGGCTCCCATGTGGTCTCACCCTTTCCATGGTGCTTCCCAAGAACCTTCATCATCTCATATTCTTCCATCTGAGTTCTTTCGTACCTTAGTATATTGTACCCTCATAGGTGACTCATGACATTTTAGCCTCTCATAAAGCTGAATAGATTCAGGGCTCAGCACATGACTTGGGTACCTCACATAGTGCTCTAGATTGGACTCATGGAACACATCATGTTATCCTGAGGGGTAAGGCTAAACACAACCATCTCCACCAATCCATCTCAAATGGACTTTGCAACTGGGACTCATCTCTCTCTTAGCTATAACTTAAAGGGATCTCACATCACATATTCTCCCACAGTGAACTGCATGTCAGTTTGCTTTTGCATCAAATCAGGACTCATGTCACCCCTGGGATCTCTCTCAACCATTGCACGATCAAAGCAACTTCATCTGCACACACTGTGGTTCTTTTCTGACCTTCGTGAGGTCCCTTCACCAACATCATCTTAATGAAGTGGTGACCAACACAACCTCCCCTATAGAGCTTCTTTGCATCCCGACACTGGCTATGGTGGTTATCATCACATCTTACAGAGTACAAGAATTATCTCTAGATATCACTCTAAATGAGCACACATACTCTCATTAGACCCTCTAGTCTGGATCATACTAACCATTAGTTAGGGGTGATAAACTATACTAACATCGAGTTTGTCTACTTCCACCTCATGGAAGTGAATCTTTAGGTTATAAAGAAATTTTGAACTCGCATCATGGTGTAGTTGAACCATCTCTCTCTCATATGTAGTTCAACCAGATCTGTCCCTTGATAGCATTCTTTCTTTCTCATGTCATCTAGGTAAGGCGATCTACCATAACCCATATTGCATCTTGACCTTCCTTGGTCTAGGGGAGACTTACAACATCCATAGTGATGAGCTCCCATCCCCCTTCGGGGACTCTTTATCTTCTATATCAATACACTCAGTGGTGTGCATCATTCACCTCCTGTCATGCATGGCGATGAGCCACATGCATCTTTGTACACCTTTCATCTTCAGGAATCAAAGTACTGCTACCACTTATTATTTTAGCAGTACCATGGTGTATGGTGATCTTAAAATCACGATCTTCTGTATGTCATGATTCCTCAAGATTAAATCCTCGGAAACCCTAAACCACTCTAGTCGGGGTTTCATCACCTTCTTTTCCAGACAAGTGCATATGAGGTTGTACAAACATCCTTTCATTGCATCAAGGCCTAGGTTGGCTAACCAAACAACCACTAACTTGTTCAACAGATCTCGTCACATCTGAGTGTTAGCCAAACATATCTTCCTTCCCAAACTTAGGGCTAACCTAACAGCCTCTTATAGCCTCTTGCTAAACTAGGCAGCTGCATCTCAACCAGAACATCCATTACCACTTCACATCCTTAGGTGTTAGGTAATGTTGAAGACATTCACCTCCATATATTTCACTTATCATATCATCTCAGACTCTAAGTCTACCTTCATCAAGAATACCCTAAGCTCATCCTCTTTGTTATCAAACTCAACTTTGTATAACACATAGCTCAAAACATCCTCATTAGATGACTACCTTATTTCTCTCGATGTTTGTAAACCATCTACATATCATTTACTCTACAAGGGTATGTTATCATCTCTATCCTCATACCTCATAGCAACGTTCCAACTCACATCATCTTTATCCTTGGTGTAGGGCATGCGTATTGTCCTGTCTCTCACTCCCATAACAAGATGAAATAAGCATTTAGTGGCTGTCCAAACACAAAGTTCTTCCTGTTCCAAGAGTAGAGACGGTACATCCCACATTGTCAATACACCTTCAAACTAAGTTGAAACATGCAAATTATGCCTCTACATCACAATCATCTCGATATCAAAGTTACTTCCATGGACCACTGGTCTCGAACCTACTAGGGTCCACACACATTCCTTAGTCATCTCCCTAGGTCTATAGGGTGTCGACACTTTTGGGGTCATCCCTCTTCCCTTATGCATCCAGAGAGTGCCCTACTCATCTGCCCTTTGGGTCCCATGAGTTCATGAAGGTGATCAATCTCCTAACCCATGACCCTCATACAATAATAGTTGTTACCTCCCGACCCTATGGTCATGTGCAACTAGGGAATTAAGAAAATCCCACTTCCATTCTCCTTATCCTTACCTGACCCTAGGATAGACTTAGGATTCTATTATAGTACATGTCCAACTTAGAACCTTACCCAAGACTTCATCATCTCTCTCTACATTCATGGGCTATCTTTCATCCTTTCATAGGGGTCATGGTGACCTACCTACGTTGGTCAGGCCCCATACCGGTTACCTCCATGGTATCACACCCACATCCACTTAGAGATGGTTATCTATGGGTCTACGGGTTCATTCTCATACCATGTACTTTCCACTTAGCTTCTCAAGATCCTATGAGACCTCCTTAGGTTACCTCAAACCAACAAAATAGGTATACACCCTACCAAAGTGTCCCTCACCCAGGATGGGAGGAAGCTACATCTTGATAAAAAAGGTCACAAACGTCCTTATGTCTAGGGCTTACATCCACATGAGCATGCTTAACCCTAGAAAGCTACTAAGGCACAAGCAGACCACCTACTAAACCATGCCAGGTCACACTTGTTCTTATCCTCAACATTAGACCAGGAACAAGCCTTCACATGTCACCAACTTAGTTGTGAGGGGTTCATCACACATACCTTAAACTTAAGGTGTTTCCCTTTCCTCCAATCATGAGGAGTGCCATGATTGAATATATAAAAACTCAAATCTCATCATGAGCATCAGGTACACCACGTCCCCTCTTAGGCCTACGAACCCTAGGCTCACTTTTCTGCCAGAGATGTCCAACTGCATGCTCAACATTCTAACCATGAATCAAGCATGTATAAGGCATGACATACACTTCCTGTCATCCTTCTACTCGAGAAACCCTTCAGAGTGGAGTCCTCCTCAAGAACAACCCACTAGGTAAGGCCTCACAACTGGTTACTTAAACCTCCTCAGGGTCTAAGGCACTCTTCTTCTCATCTCTGAAGGTAAACACCTATATCATAGGCACATAGGTACCAGAAGCATCATCCTCTCTCTAGGGTTTGGTTCCTCTAAAGGCAACCAAGATATCATTAGCCTCCAGGGATCATGCATGAGGCAACCACTATCATCCACTTAGGTCACATCATTCTCAACTCCCACTGCTCCTCATACCTCGGGGTCTAAGCTCCAACCTTTTGCTTGGGTCATGATCTCTCTCTAGAGATAACCCTACAAACAACCTTACTATTAGAGGTCCTCTCTCCATGAAGGATCAAGATCACAAGCATACCCCTACATGGGTGAAGCCTATGTTCGACTTATGTTTGCTCAAGATTATCCATAGTCTTTTATGCTTATCTCATAAGCTATCCATCATACTCTCCTGGCCCAGGTTTCAACCTACTGCCCGCACTACTGACATACTTTGGGTATAAATTATGCCCTACTTGCATGAGCCCATAGGGTTTCTATCGGTTCTTCACTAACCTCATCGTTGAAGGAGATATCCTTCACTCTAACATGCATGTCCCTTCCTAGGGTTGGGTCGTCAAAGGCACTAGGTCATCCAACCTCACTTGCCTCATAAAATCATGGGCATCTAAAAGCATGTCCACACACCTGATCTATCATGACATCTAACTCATCATGCCATCTCTCTCTCTAACCACCACTTAGCACTACTACAGAAATGGCTTATAAAGTCACTTTTCAAGGTGTCAGTTGTATACATAAACCGACACCTAAACTCTACAGTGTCAGTTGATAACATAAATTGACATCCAATCTATGAAGGTCGACCAGACACGGGTACCGCTTTTATTAAGTGTCGGTTAATTAATAAAAAATGACACCTAAAATCAACCGCCAAAACCAAAATTCCAGCGAAAAAATTACCTCCAAAATTTGACATATGGCGTCGGTTCATAAATGAATAACCGACGACTAAAGGTTATTCGCGGGACATGAATAGTTGTCGGTTGTCTTTTAGTTAAAAACCGACAACTATAATCTAGTATAGGCATCGGTTGTTGGAAAAGAACCGACACTTTTGGTTTAGTTGTCGGTTATTTTGAATAACCGACGCTTATTGTCAACTTAATAGCTCACCAGTGCGAGTGACTCTTCCCCTTTCCCTGTTTCATTCCCAATTTCAGTTAGGTCCGGCGATTTTCTTGCTCACCCCCCGCCGGTCGTTACTCCATGCTCGCGCCCGCCGTGCTCCTGCTCCTGCCCTCGTCGCTGCTCCGTGCTCACTGGAGGCTGTGCTCCTGCTCCTACCCTCTATGCTCACCGGTGGCCATGCTCCTACTCCGTGCCCTCGCCGCTGCTCCGTGCCCTCGCCGCCGCTCCTGCTGCTCTCCATTCCGCCGCCGCTCCTCTCCTTGCTCCGACCGCTGCTCTCCTCTGCCCTCAAGGTATGCCTGCCCTGCCTTCTTCCTTCTTCCTCTGCTCCGGCGGCTGCTTGGGCGGTGCCAAGGCAACCACGGCCTTCTTCCTTCTTCCTCTGCTCCGCCCTGCTCTTCTTCTTTCTTCTCCCTCTCCTTACCAACAACAACCACGGCCGTGTGGGCTGGCACGGCCGTGGCTGTGTTGGCCGACCACACGGCCGTGCTACCCAGGCTGCTGCTGGGCATTTTTTTTAAGTTATTTACTTATTGGTAACTTGATAAATAACTCATATACACTGATCTATGTCAATGCCTCAGTTGATCACTCTTTATATTAGAGCTGCAAGCCTGTAACATTAAGTAATTTTTGAAAGTAAAATAATTATTGACTGTAATATATTGAACTTATATACAATACATGTTCTATGATAAGCCTTAGTTAATTTAATATGCATACTTTGTATGTAAGACATAGTAATCGGGTACTGCTGTATATCCAAGTAAATTACATGTAACTAATCATGACATAGATTTTAGAATGCATACTTTGGTTAAATGTACTGCTGTAATTTTTGATCAAGTGATGATATGTAAATGTAGCAATAAGTTAGTAAGGTATCAATGATAAGTTTGCTGTAATGTGATGCAAAATAGTTATTGTATCATGCATATCTTAATACTTTTTTGTTTTATAGTTGTATAGGGTGTTTTATGTGTGACAAGTCTATTGTTTAATAGTTTAGCTATAATCATTGTTTTATAGTTGTGTTATAAAGTATTTGGGTGTATATTATGGTTATTTAGGGTGTTCAGATATGTATAAAGGTTCCAAAAAGTATAGTATATATATGCATACATGTGCATTTTTTATAAAATTGTATAGAAAATCAAAACCCGTTCTTAGTGAGAATCCTAATCACCCTTCTTGCTTAATGATGAATTGTAATGCACACATGTGACATGCTTTGAATGACAACTAGGATTTTAGGTATAAGAATGACAAAACATTATTTGTTGGCCTAGAAACCCGTCCAAGATTTACTCATTAGGAGTAAATCTTGGATAGTCCTCGGTTTGGGACTGTTCTTGAACACCTAATCTCGCTCAGGATGTAAGTGTATAATATGTATTGGGTTTTCAAGAAAATTTCGGCAGCATTTCCCCGTTTGTTCTCTAAGTACATATGTACTTGGAGAATAGCGGGGAAATGCTGCCAAAATTTTCTTGAAAACCCAATACACATTATACACTTACTAGTGAGATTAGGTGTTCAAGAATGGGATAGGTGGTACACATTTATTATATATAATAATGACATCACATGTATTTGTTAACCTTAGACCCTAATCTTGTTGTAATATATACTTGTTTTCTCTTTGATCATAGAATGGATAGATCATGGATGTCCATTCGCAATCGCTGCACCCCAGAGTTTATTTCTGGTCTTGACCAGTTTATTAGATTTACCGAGGAACATAGGAAACAACCTGGAGATAGGTTCTACTGTCCATGTAGGCATTGCGGTAACAACTTGAAAGTCAATACTGGTGACGAAATCAAAAGTCATGTCATCTGCAACGGGATTATACAAAGCTATACAGAATGGCACTGGCATGGAGAGATTTCAATCCCGAAACCAGTGGATGTTGATAGCAGTGCTTGTGTGGAAGAAGAAATTTCCTACGATGACGTAGATGTGAATGAACCAGTTCCAGTAGACATCATTGATGCGATGCTGAATAGTTGTGTGGTAGAGCACACCGATCCACCTCCCATTTTTAGAAACATTGTGCATGATGCTGAGATGTCGTTATACACAGGTTGTACTAAGTTTATGAAGCTTAGCACTATGTTGAGATTGTATAAGATGAAAGCTAACAATAGATGGAGCGACAAAAGCTTCACGTCATTGTTGTCTTTGTTGAAAGAAATGCTTCCTGAAGGAAACGAGCTGCCAATCTCAACATACCAGGTAAAGAAATTGTTGTGCCCAATGGGAATGGATGCTAAGAAGATACACGCATGCCCGAATGATTGTGTATTATTTCAAAAGGACTATGCAGATTTGAAAGATTGTCCAAAATGTGGTGCGTCACGGTATAAATTGACGACTTCGGGTGAGTCCAAAACTGGTTCTCCTGCCAAGGTGATGTGGTATCTACCTATAATATCACGGTTTCAACGCTTGTTTGCCAATCTGATAGATGTGAAGAATTTGAGGTGGCATGCAGATGTTAAGAAAAATAATGATGGGATCCTACGACATGCGTCTGATTCCCCATAGTGGAAGAAGATTGATCTATTGTACCCTGAATTTGGTGAAGAAGTCAGGAATCTAAGACTTGGGCTTTGTACAGACGGGATGAATCCGTACAGGACATTGAGAAGCCAACATAGCACCTGGCCAGTCATGCTTGTTATATACAATCTTCCTCCTTGGCTGTGTATGAAAAATAAGTACGTAATGCTGTCGTTGTTGATATCGGGCCCTAAACAACCTAGAAATGACATCAATGTTTATCTTGAACCTCTGATTGATCACTTAAAGAAACTCTGGGGTGAAGGTGTGATGACCTATGATGCTTCACGAAGAGAGACATTTCATTTGCATGCTATGTTGTTTTGCACTATTAATGACTTTCCAGCATATGGGAATTTGTCTGGATATAGTGTCAAAGGAGCTAAAGCGTGCCCTATATGTGAAGAGAACACTGATTCAACAAGACTAAAACATGGCGGTAAGACTGTATATCTCGGTCATTGAAGGTTTCTTCCAAAATTCCATCCGTATCGTAGGAAGCGCAAAGCATTCAATGGATTGAATGAGGAATGGAGTGCACCTAAACCTATATCAGGGGAGGTTGTTTATGAAAGAGTAAAAGACTTTGTCAATGAATTTTGTAAGAGATCACAATGTACTATGGCCACACAGAGTGACAAATCTTTATTCAAGAAGAAGTCAATATTTTGGGATCTTCCTTATTGGAGTTCTTTGACAGTCAGGCATTGTATCGATGTCATGCACGTTGAGAAAAATGTCTGTGATAGTGTCATCGATACTTTGTTGAATATACCAGGTAAGACTAAAGATGGGATAAAATCCAGACTGGACCTACATGAAATGGGAATAAGGTCAGAATTAACAGAATTTCGTGAAATGGGAAATCAGAGAACATACTTACCTCCCGCTTGTTACACATTGTCTAGAAAGGAGAAGAAAGCTTTTTGTGAATGTTTGGTAAATGTTAAGGTGCCACAGGGTTACTCATCCAACATCCGTAGATTGGTATCAATGAAAGATCTGAAGTTGATAGGTCTTAAATCTCATGATTGTCACACTCTAATGCAACAAATATTGCCTGTGGCAATTAGATCTATGTTTCGAAGCATGTAAGGTTTGCAATCACCAGACTTTCTTTCTTTTTCAACAGTCTGTGCAGCAAAGTTATTGACCCTGATACTCTCGATAAATTGCAAAGAGAAGTGGTTGTTACCCTATGTCAGCTTGAGATGTATTTTCCTCCGTCGTTCTTTGATATCATGGTACGTCTTGTTGTCCACTTGACTAGGGAAGTGAAAATGTTGGGACCAGTTTTCTTGCATTGGATGTATCCCTTTGAACGATACATGAGCATTTTTAAAAGTGATGTTCGAAACCATTTTACAATGTGAATTACTTTATAATGTGAACTTTACAATGTGAATTACTTTACAATGTGAATGTGAACTTTACAATGTGAGATTTACAATTTGAATTACTTTACAATGTAAACTTTACAATGTGAATGTGAATTTTCAGATGGCTGAGCATTCTCCTGATGACCGTGCTGATGATTACCATGAGGGTGAGGACATCAATGCACTGCCTCACAATGTTAGTTTTAAAAATATATCATATATTTATATCTATATGTCCATTTATAGTTATATCTTGTAAATGTGTTTATTTTGTCAAATTTTAGGTTGATGATGCACATGTACCATCTGAAGCACTTGAGGCACTTGATCAGCAACACCAAAAAGTTGACAGGAGAAGGGGCATCACTATGATGAAGAAGTTAATAGTGCAAAAGGGCAATGGACCCAAACTTGTTGTGGATTTTGATAATGCAGGAAATGCATCTGGTGTGAATCGCAATTCATTTGTTTCATATCTTGGGTATGTTACTCGTAGCCATTGCGGTTGTATGATAGATTCTTGGCATAAAGTTTCTAAGGAGAAGAAAGACGCAATATGGAGGGATTTATGCGTGAGTTATTATTAATTTGCAATTATATTTTGTAGATTACTAATGTTTTGGATACTAGTTAATAGCAATTCTAATTTGCAGAGTATATTTGAATTGGATGAAAAGCTGAATCGTAAATACGTGATGCAACGCTGTGGGAGAGTCCTAAGGAACTATAGGACAAATCTCACCCGAGAATACATAAAAGAAGATGACAAGAGGAAGAAGACAGCCACTGAACAGTGGAACTTCCTAGACAAAGAAGAATGGGACGCGTTTGTTGCTTCAAGACAAACAGATGAATTCAAGGTATTAGGCGTCAGTCCCAATCTCATTAATATATGTTGTATTCACCTATTAAAGATTAACATTTACTGTTACTAATCAAATCATTAATGTGCATACTAACTAGGCCCTCAGTGAGGCACAAAGATCAAGGCATGCACTGAATGTGCATGACCACACAATGGGTCCAAAGGGGTATGCAGGCATTCGCCAAAGACTACAGTCTGAGGCTACTGCTCAGTCTGCTTCTACTCAGGAGTCCTCCACTGTAGGTAGCACACCTCTACCTCACCATGATATCTGGATAGCTAGGAGGCAAACTAAGAAGGGAGAAATAAGGAAGCCCATAACTGCTGAGGCGGCTGCAAAAATGGTAAAATACAACTCTTACAACAATCGTTCAAATATTGATTATTTGTGGTGTTTACTTAATTACAAATTTTTGTTTTGGCGATTAGCGGGAGCTGCACGAGCTGAGGAAACAAGGCAAGTTCATCCCTGAGGGCACAAGGGATGAATTGACATTTGCTCTGGGTAACCCAGAGCATCCTGGACGTGTTAGGGCTGCATGCGCTAGTGTGGGCATCAAATATTTTTTTGGGCCATCCCAGCGCAAACATGTCCCAAAAGTAGGACTTTCACAAGAAGAGGTAACATATTCTTTCTTTATAATGTTACTGTAAAAAGAGAATTCAATAATTAGAAGCTAACGTTTCTTTTATCCATGTATAGGTAGATAAGCTAGTTGATAGGAAACTGGAAGAAGCACTGAAAAAGTGGCAGGCATCTCAGACTGCCACTCAGCAGACAATACCTATCATAGCATCCCGCTCTACTCCTACTGCAGAGGTTGGGAGTAATCCTATAGACCCACCACCTAGCACATCCACTATAAGTATTTTTATGACATAGTAACTAGTTTTTTAATTCAAGATGATATTCTTTCAAGATGATATGTATATAACATTCTTTACACACAAATTTGTAGGGGTTGAAGCCATGCCGTCTAAAAGTTAATGAATATGTTGTTGCAGAGGCGTCGGCTTACCCATCCCTACCATGGGAACTGTTTCACGGGTCTCCATTACCAGCTGGTTGGATTCGTGTGAGCCCGGTACATATATTCCCCAGATGGATGGATCTTCTATTGCCATATGCCCACGCAGATTGTGAAACAGTTGGTGAGGCACTAGGCGGAGTGATATTGTGGCTAAAAGTGGATGTCATCTTTACTGAAATTGTATGGTAAATTTACATTACGTTAAATTGTTAGTGTGTGTATATGATGTCAGTTGATCTAAAATTATTATATATATATATATATACAGGTTAAAAAGAAGACACCCACAACATCTAGGCCTCCACTTCCACCTTCTACATTACCCAGTTGGGTTCCAAAGGACCTAACTGTCCCGTTAGGTCCTAACTGTAGGGGTATGGCAATATGGTTAGGCAAACATGATATAAATTGCCCTATAACTGTTTCTATAGATTCAGATGTTGCAGGTCAATCATACGAAAGCAAACTATATATACAAGATATTTTGGAGTTGTTTCGATATGATTGGATAAATACATCTGTGATAGAGCTATGGATAAGGTGAGATCTTCTTTATACATCCATATACCTTTGCTTATTTTGGTGATCTGGTTTCTTATTTATTAATGCATGCATAATTAATACATATTTTGCAGATACTTAGACAAGATATGTGCAGATTTTGCATTCGAACATGTAGGATTTTTGATTCCATATTTGATTAGTCTAGTAGCTAAAGACCCTCCGTCAGTTCAACAATACTGCTGTGAGGCTTTTTCAATTTTTGCTCAAAATAAGAAGACGATGATAATGGCTCCATTCAATGTAGAGTAAGTTTACTTTTCTTATTATAATTTGGACTTAAGAAAATTACATTTTTATTGTGGATTTTGAGTTATTAATTTTTAACTTTTTTACCGCTAGTGGTATGCATTGGGAGTTACTGGTTATTGTCCCCGAGACGTTCACTGTCTATTATCTAGATCCTAAGGGGAGTATATTGAATACAAAATATGGACACATAATGAAAATGGCATTATTTCGGTGAGAAATATTTCATTTTCATATCCATTAACATATGTTATTACATTACTATTTAATTATGCAATGTACTGTGTTACATTAACATGTAGGGGTTTTGATGAGTTCAAAAAGGCTGGAGGAAAGGTCCCCACGAAAAAGAACCAGCCAATAATTTGGAAGAACGTGAAAGTAAGTTCCCGAATGCAATATATGTATATATTATTTATGTGAACAATGCTTAATTAGTTGTATTTTTTAATATTTTGTATGTTTGAATTTATAGTGTCCTACACAAGACAACGGATGGGCATGTGGATACTATGTGATGCGATTTATGCACATGATTATCAAATATGCCGCATTGGACATCGATTGTATTGCTGAGGTATTATATAGTCTCATTAGATAATATGAAATATATCAATCTTATTTATAGCTCATTAATTATATATATACATCATTCTCTTTATAGGTGTTTAAAACTGAACACACGACATGAACGGCCTTACCAGATGTACATGCTCCCTATACGAAGGGAGAATTAAATGAAGTAAGAGAAGAATGGGCAACAACCATACAAGTAGTGGGGGATTTAAGATATAATTGGGATGTTGATAGCGAATAATGACTAAAGAATGATATTTTGTAAATGAATTTCTGAATTATAATATATGTGTGAATGTTTCTACATGTCTGGATGTTTCTACATGTGTCTGAGTGAAAATGAATGAAACTGTTGGTTGCTATATGAATGTTTCTATATGTGTGAATGTGAAAATGAATGGAACTACAGATTGCTATCTACATGAATGATTCTAAATGTGAATCAAATGGAACTACAGGTTGCATTGCTAAATGTGTGAATACTTTTGTTGTTAATTTTGTAGGTTTGTGGCCTGTTGTTGGCTAATATCAATGGATGTCGTAAACCCTGCAGTTCATAACTGAACTACAGGTTTCTCATCCTGCGAACAGCCATACAGCAGGTCTGCCAACTGACAGAAAAAAAAACAAAAAATAGGCGTCGGTTATTTGTATAAAACCGACGCCAAATAGTTACAGTGTCAGTTTTTAATAGAAACCGACATCTATTTCCTTAACACCACGGCCGTGCTGGCCAGCACGGCCGTGGCAGCGGATAAGACACCACGGCCGTGCTGGACAGCACGGCCGTGGCAGCGGACCAGAGACCACGACTGTGCTGTCCAGAACGGCCGTGTTGGGACTTATATGTCGTCGGTTATTAGCTAATAACCGACGCCTATAGTGCCCAAGTTGGCGCCCTTCTGTGGCGCGAAGCTATATGGCGTCGGTTTCTCAGGTAATAACCGATGCCTATAGTGCCCTACTGGCGTGTTTTCTTTGGCGCGCGAAGGGTTTTGGCGTCAATTTTTGAACCGACACGTAACGGCTGGGCTTTTAGCGTCGCCCACATAGGTGCGCTTAGAAACCGACACTAAAGGCCTTAAATAACCGACACTAAAGGTCGGTTATGTACTAGTGTAGGGTTAGGGTTAGCATCATCCTCAAGGGATGTGCTAGGTCTCTACTTATAATGGAGGTCTCTACCTCCAAGGCTAACTTTCTCCACTCATCCTCCTGACAAGAAGGTCTAACCTCATGTCTCTCCTGAGGGCATTACAACATATGTCATACGACCTAAGCATGTATCTATTCTTTAGTTTATGCTTAAACTATTAAGCTTATGTCCATGACATCTTATTTACATGCTTTTCATTAATTTGGTGGAGGATTCCTAAAACCTTATCAACCTTACCCATACCTCAAGAGAGTGAGGAAAAGAGAGATAACCCTAATCCTTAAAATCCTTAACAACATTAGAGTTGAGAAGGGATGAACAAGATGAGAGAGTCCTAAAGGTATCTTATTTCGAGTCAAATCTCGAGACATTGGCCAGGCAGTCACACTAATCTAGGATTCCTCGTATTCCGACTAGTAGTGCGGAGGAAAATCTTGCCAGCGCCCCAATGTGATCCTTTTCTAGACACCTCTGTCTTTCAGAAAATCCTCTAATAACTCCCTCGATTCTATGGAATTTGTAAAATTTAATAATTATCAAAGATTAACTGAGGAACCTATGCTCTGATACCAAATGTAACAACCCTACGTCCTGGTAACCCCTAATTAAGGGATACCCGAAGGTCAGAGTCGTTATCCCAATTAATAGGATCAAAGGTTCGACAAAGAATTAATAATAATTATGAAATTCTACTAACTAAACTGCAAATGGGTATAAAATAAAACTTTGCATACCTTTTTCAAAACATGGATATCTACCTCTATCCACATCTGGAGTCTATTCTAACTAATCCTCCTTTGTACTTTAATTCTTATTTAATTCCACATATGCCACTTTACTGTTTGTCCTTTTCAATTTTGCACCTAAAACACCAACAAACAAAATGTCAGTCAGCATATTGAAATATGCCGATATGTGGGGATAACCAAAATTTCACAAATATTGCTAACAATCTAATTATCACAATCAAGGTAATTAACAAGCCAATTTACATTTTCAATGTGTCATTCTCCACCGCTTTTTCCCTAACCCTGGAATACCCCCTCTAGGGTTTCTCTTTTGCCATTGACTTAAGGCCACCTTCTTAATCCCAAGCTTGGTGCCTGGGGTCACCTCTCATGGTGCCCATTAGTCATGCAACATAGACCACCTTCTCATTCTAGATCTTAGTGTCTGGGGTCATCTCCTATGGTGCACATTGGTCTTCCCTCCTAGGCTTGACCTTTTTGCATCTTCCATAAGGGTGGCATGTAGGTGCGAGAATACACACTTATTTTACAATTGTGATAATCGCAGTGACTTTATAATTTGCAAGTATGAACATCCAAACTGATAGGTTGCATTCAATGCGATTAATCATTCGGGAAAACTTTGAGAAACTAATGCGATTAACCATAATTAACCACATACCTGTCAGGCTGACTTGAGACAGAATTAATCCAATCAATGCAAGAAATCCAATAGGCAAGCAAGCACACAAAGAGATCCTGAAATATGCATATAATTTCCTATCATTGATCATGCCATCAAGATCTATTAAACCTAGCTCACTTTCTAGGGTTTCTAGTCCACTTTTAGGGTTTTCATTGCAATTAGGGTTTCTCTTCATTTATACTATTTTAAACCCTACAATTTCCCACAAACCCTTAATTGTCTCATCTATTCTTCACAAAAGATATTAAGGTTACCGTTTAACAACATTTAACCTTAATTTGGATAAAAGGCACAATTAAACATCAATTAAGTCCATTATACTCTTTTACATTAAAACTATCATTTTTATCCTTTTAATTCATGACAAGATCTTTAGGCCTAGTTATCTTCCTTGGTTCCTTCTGGATTAACAAGTCATAGTTCATTATGATTTCCTTTTTATCATTAACTCCACCTTTATCCATTAGAAAACCCTTATTACTATTTTAAGGGTTTTTATCCACAATTAGGAACCTTTATACTCGAATTAGCCTAGAACCATCATATCTCAGCTTATTCATGAATTTGAATAATTAAATCCATTAGGAGTCACAACTACCAACATTAGGGTTTCAAGGCCCATTAAAGCTCATTTATGTACATGAAACTCTAAATTAAACCAATTATGTGCAAAGTTCATCCTTTTTGTTCTTAATGCACCTTTTTATGATTGACAGGTTAATATCAACTTTAATCATCTATGAAACCCTTCTAAATACATTAATCATCTCAAAATAAGGTTTCTTAATCATTAAAGCATTAAAGTTGATAACTTCCACTATTTTTCAAATTGCAAGAGGAATTAGCTTCTAAATCTATTTGTATTGGATTCCTCACATTTTTCTTAGCAAGATTCATATTTTACATGTATCAATCCGAGCTACCAATAAAAAGATATGATTTTTGCAATAATAACTTACTTGAACCAATCAGGAGCTGACACATCCTCCTTTTCCATGCAATGCGGCTCGTTTGGAAAACATAACCAAATTACTAGTTTTCCCTTGGTTAAGTTGTTGTTCCTTCAGCCCACGGAGGGGCAGAACGGTCCAACGACTATGGTTCATCTTCAAGCTTGGATCAACCGCGACGGCTGCCAATGGCAGCCCTTTGCGGGGCTACCCACTCCTTTCCTAGTACCCAATGACCACTGCCAATCATTCCCCTAGCTCTGCCACCTCTTGCTGCACCTGGGGTACCACCCAGCTCATGGCCTAGGTGGCTTGTTCAAGAGCATCTGTCCTGCAACATGTGGTCTTCGTTGTAGCCATGCGGCTGCAACTGCGCATTAGTTAGGGCAAATGGATTACCACCAAGCATCCCATTGATGTTGTGGGAGCTTCGTGCCTACATTGAGACCCATCGCAGATCCTCAAGTCCCTCGAGATTGATCTAATTTCTTGGCTAGTGTTTAGTTGCAAGAAGGAGAAGTAGAAGAAGGGAGGGATGCTTGGAACTCTCCTTTGGCTTAGCCATGGGCTCTATCCTTTTATATAGGAGGGTAGCTATGCCCCAACATGCTTGCTCACAAAGAAACAAAGCCTCTTTCCAATAGGAATCTAATTTCTTCAATGAGAAGTAATCTTCTCTCTCCTATTTATCTCCTTGATAAACTATATTCTTTGGATATTTAGAAATTCGAAAATTCTCTCTTATTCTCTTTATGTTTGCCTTTTAATCGATTGGCACGAATTTATATTTTCTTTTAGTAGAAAATACCTCCTTTTAACAATGCCACAAAATTCATTAATTATACATCACATTATTCTGTTATTTTATATTTTTGGTATTTTCTCTTTCTTTTTCTCCATTGGGGCTCCTTGGACCCCAAGAAACTCTAATATCTTGAAATCCTTTTTAGTGGATACTTAGTATCCTTCTAGATGCATCTATATTCATTATTTCTCATTATCTTATTTATTTCTTTATTAAAATATCTCTTTTTGAGGATTTCTCTTTATCTCTCCTCTTATTTTCCTTATTGGAATTCCTTATAACATTAGAAACCTCATGGATACGAAAATGCATCAAGGATAACTCAATTATACCTCTTTCCACTTATTTTCCACATTTTATCATTGTTTTCAATTTCTTTCTTAATAAATAAATATTTAATTGATCTTTTCTTTTCTTGTTGCATTATCTTTGCAACTTTGGACTCCTTGGAACCCAATGAACCCAAGAGGCATGAAATCCACCTTTGGATTACATTCTTTTGCCATATAGAGGTTTCTACATCTTTCTTTTCTCCATTTCTTATTAATAATAGAGTTTCTCTTGTCTTTTCCTTATTATTGGGCCCAATAGCCAATAAAGCCCACAAATCAATCAACAAGGATATTGTAAATGAAATCCATCTATTCAAAAGAAATTATATCATTATTTCTCACCCAAAAAACCCAAAAAAATTGGGGTTGTAACAGTCATTCACTAGCATCACCAAACTCATCATTTTAAGGTAAGAGTTACATTCTTATAATTTTCTACTAATTCCCATCTGTTTCCTTCATTTTATATTCAGTAGTCTCAACTTCTTTCATTTCATGTTCATTACATCATTCAGATAAATCTTTCTTGATTCACTTTACATACAATTATTCACTTCTACATAACCTTTATCAAAGTACAGTTCTTATTATATTTCATTTAATTTGGGTTAATCCACATGTTATTAAAATAAAATATAAAATACTTCATCATACTATCTTCATTAGTTTCATCTTTAACTCACAATCACCATCAATACATTTTTTCTTCATATCATTTCTTATATTTAGATAAGTGTACCATGTAATTGACTTCTAATGTCATTCCCATAATCAACAATGATCATTCTTTATTATACTAAAACAAATGCACTAGACTTAGATGATATTAGAAAGACCCATCATATTCAATTGAAGTATTAATACTTTAAACTTCAGCATTTGATCACATTTACAACATCATATACAAGTTCTAGATTTATCACTCCTAATATTATTAATAATAAACTTTTAGGGTTTTCAAGAAGTCATTCCTTAGTTCAACATATCATAAGAATCATATCATTAAGTAATCCAATCATGATTCAAGGGTTCATCAGAGTTATTCACAAACATGGAAACCCTAGTTTCCATTTTCACACATTTCATTCATCAATCGTAAGTATACATTGATTAATTGACTCATTTAATTTACTTCCTCAACACAAATCCTAATCCAGATATGTGATCATTCAATTCCATTAATATTCCACAATACACTTGTCCAATACAATCTAGTGTAATTGAAATATGATTTTATGCATGTCAATTCAATTCCAAGCATATAGGCCAATGGGCTGATTTTTAGGCAAAATTTGCATGAAACAGCATAGTCATCTACCCATAAGATTACCCATTGATCCTCAATATATATATCAGGAACTAATGAAGTTCCAATCAATGAGAAATAATCAAAATCAGTAGAATTGGATCCCCCAATATCTTTCCCAAATCAAATCCAATCACATACATATACAAACAAGGTTTCTGGTTGTTTTAGCTAGATAGAATTAGGCTTTCAACATGAATACAAATCTTAGGAGGGAGAAAAACACTCACCTTAGGTGCCAAGAACCTTAAATGTGTAGGTCAACCTCTGAATTTTTGGAAACCCAATCAAACTCTCACAAAAGAATCCAATTCTTTCTCCTCTCAACTCGGAAACCCTAGAAATGGGGATTAGAAGAGAGAGAGTGAGAAAAGGGGGAGATTTGATGTGATTTCGAATCAAATCATGGGAGGGACGGAATCTTGACATGTGAGAGAAGATTCACCATGAAATGCTATGCAAAGAAGCTAAACTTACTTGATTTCATCATATCTTGGATAGAGAAACCCTAGGTCAACATCTCCACCACTTTCTCTTCTCAAAACCCTAGTTCTCCTCTTTCTCAAGAATTTCGTTACTTTGATAGGAATGACAAGTTATGAGAGCTCCTTGTGTTTTAGGTTAGTCATATTGATGAATTGAGGTGCTTAGAAAAATTGCAAACAAGCCCTTCATTATATTTTTATTTTTCTCAGACTGGTTGGTCGGCTGGGTTATAAACTCGACCGACACTACACTTTTCAAAACTCAAACCTCATGCAAAAATTATGAACCTTTAGTACAATGTCTTAAATTGAGTTTTTAAGCTTTAGTTCAAAATTTAGATCATTTCAAATTACCAATAAATAATTAAAAATCACATACTACACTTCTATATTACAGTCAACACCATGGTCGGTCGAGTTTGTCCTTCACAAAACTCGACCGAAACCCCTCTCTGTAGGGAATAAAAATTATCCAAAAATTAAAAAATTAAACATAGTGTCTATAATGGAGTTAAAAAACTACAGTTAGAATTTGAGGTCAATTGGATATACCCATAAAAAGATAAAATTCAATTACCACACTACTATATCAATCTAAAAATATGGTCGGTCGAGTTTGAAACTCGACTAATAAACAGGTCAGAACATTCTTCAAAAATCCTAATATTTTGCAATAGTGTTCAGATTTTCTATTTCCAAATCATATTTAAATTTGAAGTAAATCATAGTTATACATAAGATACTAAAAATGATTTAGTGAGACACTATACTTATCAAATTTTGTATTCATATGTCATCAAAACCCTAATTTAGGCTGATTAGGGTTTCCAAATCTTAACCCTAATTATGTGAATCAAAGTGTGATTAAACCTTCTCATTATATTTAAAACATCAAAAATTAAGTACCATCACAAATCAAGCTTTAAACAATGATCAACTTAGTTAAGCATACAATCATCCAAGTAAATCCTAATTAGATGACTAATTTGGAAATGGGTCATTACAAATTCTCCCCTCCTTCTAGGATTTCATCTCAAAATCCAAGAAAATATATGGAAGAATATCATATCATCTAACTGATCACCTCTTTGGGCATCAAATTATAAAGACTTTCATTTTATCTTTCTTTCATATGACATTTTTTTTGCATTAAGTGGATATTTCATCCCTTGTCATCATCATATCTCTCCTTGAGTATTACAAACACTTACTTCAAAAATATTAGTAATACATCATTTATCAATATTTGATTCACATAATCTTTCTCATCCTTTTAAAATTTTGATTCTGTATCTCATGGATAAGATTATGACTCATTCACATATTATCATCCACATTCATCAATTTCCTTTATGAAGAAGATCATCTAGTGTGCATCTTAGTTCATAGGTTTTCCTCACAATTTCAAATTTCATAATCAAATTCAAACTCATTAGAGTGTCTTCATAATCCATTAAGCTTTCATCTTTCATATATGAAATTTCATGCTTTCCATAGGTTCCATTTTGAATTATAAAATCATTTTCTTTTACATCATTTGATCGCCATTCTTCTCTTTTTCATCATGCATCTTATTATACTACCAAACTATGTTCATCAGGATACTTGGTCAGGGCATCCAGAAGAAGTACAGTCGGTAGTTCCATACTAGCTTACTTCAGTACCCAAATACTTGACTAGAGTATCTGGATATTGAGTTCAGTCAGTATGCACATCATTCAAGTTATATTCAACATCCACATTATCATTTATGCCTAGATCATATTATCCCTGTAGACTCATCTAACCTAGGCTCTGATACCACGCTTGTTGGGACCCACTCTTTTGATCAGCATAAATACCAACCATTAGAGATAGTCCCAAATCTAAACCCAGATTATGAAATAAAACAATGAATTCTCGATAAAGGTGATTAAACAATATACGAAAAAGATAGATAAATTTTCCCTTTTTCTTTCTTCACAAACTCATAAATCAATGTCACATCAAGGACATCACATTAAGATATCACAAATCATATTCAAATCCTATAAATCTAGAATCAAATCTTGTTATCATATGCAATTCCGTTTACATCAGATACATGTACATTGATGAAAAAACTTAATCTACAACCCATCCCGAGAAAGAGAGAGTATAGGGGCATTCTAATCTATTTAGATTATGCTATTAATATCTTCCTTGTCGTGACCTCTCCGCTGGATAGCATTATACCTAAAAACATTTGAAACAACCTCATGAGACTTATATAGAGCCCCAGTGATACATGCATCAACATCGGATTAAGTATAATAAACTTAACAAAAACATGTAGATATTGAAAAGTCTAGCATATAGTTCTATCATAAGTAATTTCTAACTTACAATGGTAATCTAATCCAACAGACAAGGTAATCACTTAAACCAATTATATCTTTGAAGCATCTTTTAAAGCGTGTCTATGATCAAATCAACCGATACTTCTTAGTTCTGATTAAGAATCCTACTACATGAATAATAAGTCAATTTCTAAGCATTTAGAATAAATACATAACAATAACATTATATTTGTGACACTCCACCAGCCAGACCAGGAACATATCCTACAGTCCTGAAGCTGAAGTATACATAATACATATCTACCAAGAAATACTATCAAATAGTAAGAAATCCAACTCATAATCAGAATGGATATGAATCCCATCATTTATAACTTGTCAACATGACATATCATAATATGAAATAGAAAATGTCCGTAGCAACATGATTACTTTCCACAACAAGACACATAATCAACAATGACAAATCATCAAATAACATTACAAGGAATGTAATAATCATTCAAATCATGTTCTACACGACTTATCATCTTTTATTCATTTGCCATGAAACTACTTGGCTTGTACCTCACCAAGTAGAAGTCGCCACGCCTGATTCTTGTATCAACGACTCACCATCACTATCTTAGGGTTTAGCCAACCACCCTAAGATATCAAAAATAGACCCAGGCCACCTCAGGGTTGCCTAAAGAGGCTCACGTCCTCATCTCAGGTACACGAGATAGGAACCATTAAAATAGTATATCACATATCACAACATTTCACATATTTTCACATTTCACATATTTCATTTAAACAGACTCTATTCCATCTGGACATAGACTTTCACTGCAAGGATTTAGGGCTGGAGCCACTCCAGATGACTCACTCCTAAATCCTGGTGGTCTAACCTTTAAGGTCTCGATCCCCACTCCAGAAATCCTTCTCATAATTCATCGATTACTACAAGGAGATCCATTTTTTCCCCAGTGTGGTCCTCGGGGGAAACTCACGGTGTTCAGGGCACCTAACTAGATGTTCCATCATTTCACTTATTATTAATGTCTTTTACTCATCTTAAAAGAATTCAAACATCATATATCATATCTGTGTATTCTCGCATAACTAGAATAACATGAAGCAGATTAAGTTTATCAATAAGGACAATGCTCAAAGCAAGAAGAATAATAAATCTGTAGATTGCAACAAATATGATTATTTCTATCATCTACATCATCTCACAACAATCATCAATAGTGGGCTTTCTGCCCGACACATAATCTTATTGTCCAACATTTACCCCATCAGGGTTTTATCATCATCAGTGGGCTTTTAGCCCTAGACATAATCTCATTATGCAATATTTACCCTTATCAGGGTTTCTCAATGTAAGGAGTGCATATTAAATTCAATTTGAACATAAATCTTATCAGTTCATTGTATATCATAGTTCTGAACAAATATTAGTAGAGGTAGTAGTACTAGCAATAGTAAAAGCATATAGATATCATGTATCATTCATTATACTCAAAATAGATTTATCATACAACATATGCTTGTTCCATCCAATCTCAATAGATGCAAATAAATTTCATACATATACATTCATAAAAGACTTAGTTCTCTTCTTCTTTTATTTCACATTCTTTAGATGGGGTTACTAATCAACACATGTTGACTATCATTTGAAGTTTGTACTATTAGTCCATTCTCAAAGTACAAGACACAATTCAAGAACACATTCTTGTAAATCAATTCAAATACTTGAATTTCATCTTTTTGTTGAATTCAACTACAGTTATGTGCATCCCTTAATACCTCATTTGAGATTGTCATTCACTAGCATCACCAAACTCATCATTTTAGGGTAAGAGTTACATTCTTATAATTTTCTACTGATTCCCATCTTTTTCCTTCATTTTATATTCAGTAGTCTCAACTTCTTTCATTTCATGTTTATTACATCATTCAAACCAATCTTTCTTGATTCACTTTACATACAATTCTTGATTCACTTTATCAAAGTATATTTCTTAGTATATTTCATTTAATTTAGGTTAATCCACATGTTATTAAAATTAAAGATAAAATACTTCATCATACTATATTCATTAGTTTCATCTTTAACTCACAATCACCACCAATACATTTTTTTCTTAATATCATTTCTTATATTTATATAAGTGTACCATGCCATTGACTTCTAATGTCATTCCCATAATCAACAATGATCATTCTATATTATACTAAACAAATGAACTAAACTTATATGATATTAGTAATACTTATCATATTCAATGAAGTATTAATACTTTCAACTTCAGCATTTGATCACATTTATAACATCATATACAAGTTCTAGATTTATCACTCATAATATTCTTAATAATAAACTTTTAGGGTTTTCAAGAAGTCATTCCTTGTTCAACATATCATAAGAATCATATCATTCAGTAATCCAATCATGACTCAGGGGTTCATTAAAGTTATTCACAAACATGGAAACCCTACTTTCCATTTTTGCACATTTTATTCATTAATCATAAGTATACATTGATTAATTGACTCATTTGATTCACTTCCTCAACACAAATCCTAATCAGGATATGTGGTCATTCAATTCCATTAACATTCCACAATACACTTGTATAATACAATCTAGTGTAATTTAAATATGATTTTATGCATGTCAATTCAATTCCAAGCATATCGCCCATTGGGATGATTTTTAGGCAAAATTCACATGAAATAGCATAGTCATCTACCCATAAGATTACCCATGGATTCTCAATCAATATATCATGAACTAATGAATTTCCAATCAATGATAAATAATCAAACTTAGTAGAATTGGATCCCCCAATAACTTTCCCAAATCAAATCCAATCACATACATATACAAACAAGGTTACTGATTGTTTAACCAGATAGAATTAGACTTTCAACATGAATACAAAGCTTAAGAGGGAGAAAAACACTCACCTCAGGTGCCAAACACCTTAAATTCGTAGGTCAACCTCTGAATTTTTGGAAACCCAATCAAACTCTCGCAAAAGAATCCAATTCTTTCTCCTCTCAACTTGGAAACCCTAGAAATGGGGATTAGAAGAGAGAGTGAGAAAAGGGGGAGATTTGATGTGATTTCGAATCAAATCATGGGAGGGACGGAATCTTGACATGTGAGAGAAGATTCACCATGAAATGCTGTGCAAAGAAGCTAAACTTACTAGATTTCACCATGTCTTGGATAGAGAAACCCTAGGTCAACATCTCCACCACTTTCTCTTCTCAAAACCCTAGCTCTCCTCTCTCTCAAGAATTTAATTTCTTTGACTAGAATGACGAGTTATGAGATCCCCTTGTGTGTTGGGTTAGTCATATATATGAATTTAGGTGCTTAGAATAATTGCAAATAAGCACTTCATTATATTTTTATTTTGCTCAGACTGGTTGGTCAGATGAGTTATAAACTCAACCGACACCAAACGTTTTAGAACTCAAACCTCATCCAAAAATTATTAAACTTTCACCCAATGTCTTAAATTGAGTTTATAAGCATTAGTACAAAATTTAGATCATTTATCATTACCAATAAATAATTAAAAATCAAATACTACACTTCTATATTATAGTCAGCAACATGGTCGGTCCAGTTTGTCCTTCATAGAACTCGATCGACACCCCTCTCTGTAAGGAACAAAAATCATCCAAAAATTACACAAATTTAATAACGTATCTATAATGGAGTTAATAAGCTACATTGAGAATTTTAGGTCAATTGGATATACCAATAAAAATATAAAATTCAATTACCACACTACTATATCAATCTAAAAATATGGTCGGTCGAGTTTGAAACTCGACCAATAAATAGATTAGAACATTTTTCAAAAATCCTGATATTTTTCAGTAGTGTTAATATTTTCTATTTCCAAATCATATCCAAATTTGAATAAAATCAGAGTTACACATAAAATACTAAAAATGATTTAGTGAGACACTATACTTATCAAATTTTGTATTCATATGTCATCAAAACCCTAATTTGGGCCGATTAAGGTTTCCATATATTAACCCTAATTATGTGAATCAAAGTATGGTTAAACCTTCTCATTATATTTTAAAAATTAAAAATTAAGTACCATCACTAATTAATTTTTAAACAATGATCAACTTAGTTAAGCATACAATCATCCAAGTAAACCCTAATTAGATGACTAATTTGAAAATGGGTCATTACAAATTCTCCCCTCCTTTTAGGATTTCATCCTGAAATCCAAGAAAATATATGGAAGAATATCTTATCATCTAACCGATCACCTCTTTAGTCATCAAATTATAAAGACTTTTTGTAACATGATGAATCTTAGATGTAATCTCCATGTAAACCTTTTTCCCAAGTTTCCCTCTCATTTCTATCCTTTATGTCATTTATGTTTAATTAGTGGAATTTATAGTGATTTAGTGAACATTTATTCACTAATTGTACCAATATAAGGGTTTATGCACAAATACCTCAGTGAAAGCTTAATTACAATAATTAAGTGATCTAAACCTTAATATAACTCTTTGATATGACTTGAAAACATAAAATGAGGCTAAGGTGCAAATTTGGTTCGATTTGGATGTTGTTTGTGCAAGTTATGGAATTTTAGGTACATTATGGACTTTTATGCAATTAACCCAATTGGGAGGTTTTCTTTGCAAATTATCAACTGAATTTTAATCCTTAGATATTCCCTTACCATTAACGAGATTTCAAACCATTGGAGAACCTAGTTTCACCTTGGTTTGATGGTATTTCTTTCCAAGGGCATTATAGGGATTACCCTCTTTATAAAGGTGCTTATATTTAAAAGCCATCAACTAATGAGGTTATTTCTTTCTTGAAAAGTGGTGGGTATGGCATAGAAGAATCTATGGGCTCTTAGGACCGAATTTTGATATCCAAGAAGAGTCCATGAGCTGTCCTCTTGCATGTCCATCAAGCCCTAGGCTAAAGACACATGGAAAGTCTCTTAAGACACCTCATGCTTCACCTCTTTCTTTATATAGCCATGTATACCCCTTCCCAACTCACAATTCGAAAAATCTTGCTCTACTTTTATTTACTCTAGCTTAGATAATAGTTTATTCTGTGTTTGGACATGAAGTTTCCATCCCAAGGTAATAGAGGGAGCCTACCTTGGTGAAGAAGGTTCCTAGGGCTTCCAAATTGCTCTATTAGGGTTTCTAAAGCTCCTCCTTGGTAATTTCGACCAAAACTAGTAAGGCTCCTTCCATCCTTACATATTTTCATACTGTTAGTCTTACTTAAACCTTCTTCTAGGTTGGAACCATGACCATACATGGTAAAACTCCACCTAAAACCCTAAAACATCTCATCTCCATGCTCTTTTGCTAGGGTTTGCACCTCTAAAGTGGAGAAGGTGATCTTTGCTCAAGAAAGGAGCTTAGCTTGGAGAAACCATCACTTATAACCTCAGGATCATTTCTGTTTGGACCTTCTTACATTCCTAGAGGCAAGTTTTGTTAACCCCCTTCTCATATATTGCTTAGTACATACTTAAAACCCATGCTTCTATGTTGATAATTGATGATTTCCATCTCTTTTTAGCATGTTCTTCTAAGGTTTTGGTTTCTTACTATTTTATCTTCTCTAGAATATCTAGTTTGGTTATCTAAGAAACTTCAAACCTGATCTTGGGTCAAATGGTGTTTTCTCCCTCTCCCTCTTTAATTATCTCGATCGCTGTGATGATGTGGAAATTTCCTATTAGTCAGTATTGAAAAATTTATATCTTCTAAACCGCTTATCGAAATTTGACAAATAAATATGTTTTGGAATTGGAAAATTAATATATATATAATAAAAATATTTTCAAGGTCTTATTTCATGGTTTTACGAAGGGTGATTTTTGTAAAACGAATTTAATGCATAAAATCCATAAAAATTACATCTTAATCATCATAACTCCAAAATTAACATAAGAATATGTTTTCTTCATCAGGAGAACCTAATAAGTTCATTGGTGATATTTTCAAAAGATAAATCTGAATTTTTCTAAAAAGTTCTGAAATTAGGGTTTCTATATATTAATGTGCACTATGTACTCTAATACATGTTAATACATTGAAAATAGGCAAAGTGGAACTTGGACTCAATTAAAGAGGTGAAAGTTAGTAACTGATATCAGTAAGAGAGGTATGTGCATTCATTACACCTTATGTTGGGATAATTGCAGACAAACCTTATATTTCCCTAATGAGGCTTAAATGAACCCTAAATATTCTATTCTTGAATCCAAATGTTGTCCATGCCTCAAATTAGATTATAATTTCTTCTTGTTTGGGTCTTATACCCCACTATCATGCTTATTGAATATTATGACTACTCTTGCCATGACTACTTTTCTAGAATGTGGATTTATGTTCTATTTAACTTAAAGTAGCGATACTTATGTACAACCACCCACAGAGGGCATGTATTTAGTCGCCCTGGGGAATGTTTTTATTCTCCCCTATATAATTGTGAAGGTGATTGGGAATGTCTTATTCTCCCCTCACCTATAGGTTAGAGGTCCGGTAGGTGCCTCAACCCTACTTAGTTAGGTAGGCATATTTATCTTACATGCAAATTGTTTTTGATATAATTGTTAATGGCAAGTTTCTTTTGAATATAGCCTCATACTCTTGTTATCTTCATCATACGATGAACCCTATCCTGTTTTTATTTGTTGTACTTATCTTGATATCCTAGATTAGTTTTGTGACACATACCTTATTTTCTTTCCCCTTTTGGTGGGTGCTTTCCCAACCACCCAGGTGTTGGTACTGAGCAAGGAGAAGGACAAGTTTGAAGGAATTCATCTCAGGAGTAGATCTCAAGCTATCTCAAAGGATGTCTAGGTTTCTATAGTTAGATCCTTTTCTCTTACCTTTTTCTTTTGAGAATAATCATGTAATGAACAATGAAATCCATGTAATAGGCTTAGTACTTTTATTTCTGCTGCTATTGAAATTTTGTAATGTATCTGGTGTATGCTAATTTACTTGGAATATTATACATGAATCCCTCAATATCTTTTGTCTTTCTAAAAAGATGGATGTTTTGTACTTCCTTTAAATTTTAGTGAGGAGGTGATCTCGTCTCTTTACAGCATGGTATCAGAGCCTTTAGGCAACTATAAGGATATGAAGTTGAAGCAAAGGTGTTTAGAATGGATCAGGGTTTCGGGGGCTGGCAATATTTTCCTCCGCACCACTATCTTGGTTTATTAGGACTCCTATGCCCATATGATACCGGCCTGGCCTGAGCTGATACAAATTGCCCAAAATAGTATGCTTTTAGGCAATAGCATTCTAGATATTCTTTTCTCGTCTATGCTTCTATTTTTTTCATCTATGATCCAAATACTCCTGGGAACTTAATATGTTAACCCTACCATTTAGGATAGGTGACTTGTTCGATAGTAGGAACAAGGGAAAGGAGACAAACCCTAATGACTCCAATGTGGAAAACACTCCTATGAAACCTGTCGGCCATAGTGTGGTCAACCCTGCTACTCCGGGTACCCCCTCCTTCACACCGGAGCAATAGCTAGAAATGCTACACCAGGTGCTCTCTGCCATGATGGAGCATCTCCACACAGTGGCTGCCAATGCCAACAAGCTGAGGGAGTACACCCTCACTGACTTCATAAAGATGCAACCACCCTACTTCAAGGGTGAAAGTGAACACAACATGGTGGATAAAGCTGATGACTGGGTGTTGGGTTTGGATCGAACCTTTGAGGGTAAGGCATGCCCTCCTCACTAGAAAGTTTGGTTCACGACGTATGTGTTTGATAGACCGGCACGTGTCTGGTGGAATGGTGTCGTCCGCACTCAAGACACCTCTACCATGGAGTGGGACCAGTTCTAGAAGCTCTTCAAGGAGAAGTACATCTATCATGCCTTCTTAAGGAAGAAGGAAGCCGAGTTCTATAGCCTTAGGCAGCGAAGCATGAGTGTGGCTGACTACATCCAATGGTTCCTAATTCTGGAACGCTATGCCACCAACCTTGGAGCTGAGAGAAGGGCGACATTTTTCTTAGAGGGCCTAAACTACCAAGTGGGTCGAAGTCTTTTTCCACATCTTCCACTCACCTTCTAGTAGATGGTGGAAAAGGCCCTGGCCATCGAGTCCTACCCAGGATTCCAATCCTATGGATACAGTAATGGATACAACGACAACAAGAGGAAGAACTCTACCCAAAATGAGAATCACAGACGTGATCGGTGCAATAGGTTCTCTCACCACCATCCTCTAGGGAGATGTCCTGTCAACAATGCACCTGCTCATAGAGACAACCAACCTCCTCCGACCTGCCACGAGTGTGGCCAAGTTGGGCATATCTGACCACTCTGCCCCCATTTCCAGCAAGGACAAAATAATACCCAGTAGCCGCAGCAGCCAAGGCAGAATCTGCCTCTGCGGAATAATAACAACAACAACAACCAGAACCCAAGGCGATCGCCAGTGGAGAGAAGGAATGGGAGAGTGTTTCCTCTCAATGCTGAGGAAGCAGGTGAAGATAATGAAGTTATTGAAGGTAACTTGCATCTTAATATGCTTCCTATAAAGGCATTGTTTGATTCTGGCTCATCTAATACCTTCATATCATGTCAGCTTGCTTCTATGTTAGAAATAGAATATGAGTATATGGATCATATATTGGATAGAAAAACCCCTAGTGGTCAGATCTGCTCTTCATATCTCCAAACAATGACCATGGACCTCTGTATATCTAGTATAATGTTTCCCTCAGATTTCATCTTGCTCGACATGACCACCTTTGATGTCATCCTGGGAATGAATTGGTTGAAGAGGTATAAAGCTATTTTGTTTTGTGAAGAATCAAAGGTTAGTTTGTCACATCCTATTGAAGGAAGATTGTGTGTCAAGGGTAGGAAGCGAGAAGATTGGAAAATTGTTATCTCCACCATCAAAGCTGAAAAGCTAGTCTCACAAGGGTGTAGAGCTTTCTTACCCTCTATAGTCCTCGAGGCTACACCTCCTTCTCTTGATTGCATAGATGTGGTGAAGGATGTCTTTCCCGAGGAGTTGCCTAGTTTTCCACCAAATCATGAGGTGGAGTTCTCGATCGAGCTTGTACCTGGAACTTCACCAATATCCAAGCCGCCTTATCATTTGGCCCCTGCCGAGCTTGTCGAACTAAAGAAGCAGCTAGAAGAGCTTCAAGACATGGGCTTCATCTGCCCTAGTGTTTCACCTTGGGGAGCCCCTGTCCTATTCGTGAAGAAGAAGGATGGTTTGATGTGGATGTGTATGGACTACCACATGCTTAACCAAGTGATGGTGAAGAACTGTTATCCTTTACCTTGCATCGATGACTTGTTCGACCAGCTAAAGTCAGCCACTATGTTCTCCAAAATGGATCTATGAATTCGCTACTACCAGATGCACATGAAGGATGATGATGTCTCGTAGACGGTGTTCATAACTCACTATGGGCATTATGAATTCATGGTCATGCCTTTCAGCTTGACAAATGCCCCTACTTCCTTCATGGACTTGATGAACCGAGTGTTCCGCCCATACCTTGACAAGTTCGTGGTGGTGTTTATCGATGACGTTTTGGTTTATTCTGAGATGTTAGACCAACATTGTGAGAATCTACGGATTGTACTCAACACATTAAGAGAAAATAAACTCTATGCAAAATTCTCAAAGTGTGAGTTCTGGATAAAGGAAGTGATGTTTCTGGGTCATGTGATTTCTGCCAGACATATAACTATTGATCCTGCAAAGGTAGATGCTGTGACCAAGTGGAAAGCTCCAATGAATCCCTCAGAGATCCATAGTTTCCTTGGCTTAGTAGGTTACTATCGAAGGTTTATCAAGAACTTCTCTGAGTTAGCCTTGCCTTTAACCAAGATGACGTGAAAGGAGGTCAAGTTCTCTTGGACACAAGAATGTGTGAACAATTTCCAAAAGCTGAAGGAGTGTTTGACTTCTGCTCCCGTTCTTGCCTTGCCTGTTGAAAGCATACCCTATGTCATCTACACTGATGCTTCTAAACAAGGATTAGGGTGTGCTTTAATGCAAAATGGAAAGGTGATCGCCTATGCTTCCCGCCAATTAAAATAGAATGAAACTAATTGGCTTACACATGATTTAGAGCTTGGTGCCATCATTCATGCTCTAAAAATCTAGCGACATTATCTCTATGGTGTGAAGTTTGAAGTTTTCTCTGACCATAAAAGCTTGAGGTACCTATTGACATAGAAGGATCTGAATCTATGACAATGAAGGTGGATGGAATATCTCAAAGATTATGACTTCACCATCACCTATCATCCTGGTAAAGCAAACGTCGTAGCTGATGCTTTAAGTCGCAAGAAGGATGTTGTTTATTCTGCTCTGAGATGTTTAGTATGGGAAAACCTTAAACATGTGGCTAGCTGGAGACCTCATCCTGTTGAATCAGTGGATGAAAACAAGTTGTGTGTTTATATGGCCATCTTGACCGTTACACCAACTTGGATCTTGGAAGTTGTGGCTGCACAGTTGGAGAGTTCTGAGCTTGAGGAGATGAAAGCTTTAACTAAGAAACTGCAATCTGACCTCTCTGTCAGAGTGGATGGTGTTGTCCGCTTCAAACAAAGGTTGTGGATTACTAATGTTGGTGATATGAGATAGAAGGTTCTGAGTGAAGCTCATGGGTCCAAGTACACTATTCATCCTGGCACAACAAAGATGTATAAGGACTTAAAATGAAGCTTCTGGTGGAAGAACATGAAGAATGATATAGCTCTATTCGTCGCGAAGTGCTTGACATGTCAACAAGTCAAGATCGAACATCAATGACCTGGTGGTATTCTTCACCCTCTTGAAATTCTAGAATGGAAGTGGGAGAAAATCACAATGGACTTCGTTACTAGTTTCCCCAAGTCCAAGAAAGGTTATGATGCTGTTTGGGGGGTTATTGATTGGATTACAAAATTTGCTCATTTCTTGCCTTTTAAAACCAATTACAAAGTTGTGGATATGGCTCAGTTGTACATTGAGTGGATCGTACGCCTGCATGGAGTACCTGAGGTAATAGTTTCTGATCATGACCCAAAGTTTACTTCTCGTTTATGGGGTCAGATTCAGGAGGAGATGGGTACTGACTTGCATTTTAGTATTGCTTACCACCCACAGACTGATTGTCAATCTGAGAGAACAGTTCCGATTCTAGAGGACTTGCTTCCTGCTTGTGTGATGGATTGGGGTGGTGCATGTGATCGGTATCTTCCATTAGCTGAGTTTGCTTACAACAATAGCTACCAAGCTAGTATTGGTATGCCACCTTTTGAATCTCTCTATGGTAGACCATGTCGTTCACCTTTGCATTGGGATGATATTGGTGAACATTCTCTAGTGAAGACCGATGACATGAAAAATGATGATAGAAAAGGTGCAGTTGATAAAGAAATGCATGAAAGATGCTCAAGACCGACATAAGATGTATCCTGACAAGAAGAGGTCCATTGTTAACTTCCTAGTGGGTGACTATGCATTTCTGAAGATCAAGCCTATCCGTTCTATTGCTAAATTTAAAGTTAAAGGCAAGTTGAGTCCCCACTATGTTGAACCATTTGAAATCTTAGATAAGGTTGGAGACTGTGCATACTTCTTAGCCTTACCTCCTTCCTATGATAAGATTCATAATGTGTTGCATGTCTCTGTGCTGAAGAAGTATGTGAAGGACACTTCTCATGTGTTTACTGTTGAGCCTTTGAAGATACATGAGAATCTGACCTATGAAGAGCTACCTGTGAAGATTCTTGACTCCCAAGTAAAGCAGCTAAAGAACAAAGAGATTGAGCTGGTAAAATTTTTGTGGAAATATCATGGTCTGGGAGAAACCACTTGGGAGTTGAGAGATGAAATGTTACATACTCACCCTTCTCGTTTTGCTTGGGATTTCAAGGAAGAAATCCTTTTAAAGGGGTGGAGTGATGTAACATAATGAATCTTAGATGTAGTCTCCATGTAAACCTTTATCCCAAGTTTCCCTCTCATTTCTATCCTTTATGGCATTTATGTGTAAGTAGTGGAATTTATAGTGGTTTAGTGAACCTTTATTCACTAATTGTACCAATATAAGGGTTTATGCACAAATACCTCAATGAAAGCTTAATTACCATAATTAAGTGCTATAAACCTTAATATAACTCTTTTATATGATTTGAAAACATAAAATGAGGTTAATTTTCAAATTTGGTTCGAATTGGAAGTTGTTTGTGCAAGTTATGCAATTTTAGGTACATTCTGGACTTTTATGCAATTTACCCAATTGGGAGATTTGCTTTGCAAATTATCAACTGAATTTTAATCCTTAGATATTCCCTTACCATTAAAAATATTTCAAACCATTGGAGAACCTAGTTTCACCTTGGTTTGATGGTATTTCTTTCCAAGGGCATTATAGGGATTTCCCTCTTTATAAAGGTGCTTATCTTTAAAAGCTATCAACCAATGAGGTTATTTCTTTCTTGAAAAACGGTGGGGATGGCCTAGAAGAATCTGTGGGCTCTTAGGACCGAATTTTGATATCCAAGAAGAGTCCATGAGCTGTCCTCTTGCATGGCCATCAAGCCCTAGGCTAAAGACACATGGAAAGTCTCTTAAGACACCTCATGCTTCACCTCTTTCTTTATATAGCCATGTATACCCCTTCACTACTCAAAATTTGAAAACTCCTACTCTCCTTTTCCTTCCTATATATTAGATAATAGTTCCTTCTATATTTTTCCATGAATTTGTTGTCCCAAGATAATAGAGGGAGCCTACCTTGGTGAAGAAGGCTCCTAGGGCTTCCAAATTGCTCTATTAGGGTTTCTAAAGCTCCTCCTTGGTAATTTCGACCAAAACTAGTAAGTTTGCTCCCTTCCTTCCCTATTTTCATATTGTTCGTCTTCCTTAAACCTTCTTTTTGGTCGGAACCATGACCATACATGGTAAAACTTCACCTAAAACCCTAAAACATCTCATCTCCATGCTCTTTTGCTAGGGTTTGCACCTCTAAAGTGGAGAAGGTGATCTTTGCTCAAGAAAGGAGCTTAGCTTGGAGCAACCGTATCTTATAATATCCGGATCATTTCTGTTTAGACCTTCTTATATTCCTAGAGGAAAGTTTTGTTAACCCCCTTCTCATATATTGCTTAGTACATACTTAAAACCCATGCTTCTATGTTGATAATCGATGATTTCCATCTCTTTTTACCATGTTCTTCTAAGGTTTTGGTTTCTTGCTATTTTATCTTCTCTAGAATCTCTAGTTTGGTTATGTAAGAAAATTCAAACCTGATCTTGGGTCAAATGGTGTTTTCTCCCTCTCCCTCTTTAATTATTTCAATCGGTTTGATGATGTGGAAATTTCCTATTGGTCAGTATTGAAAATTTCATATCTTCTAAATCGCTTATCCAAATTTGACAAATAAATATGTCTTGGAATTGGAAAATTAATATCTATCTAAAAATATATTTTCAAGGTCTGATTTCATAGTTTGACGAAGGATGATTTTTGTAAAATGAATTTAATGCATAAAATCCATACAAATTACATCTTAATCATCATAACTCCAAAATTAACATAAGAATATGTTTTCTTCATCAGGAGAACCTAATAAGTTCATTGGTGATATTTTTAAAAGCTAAATCCGAATTTTTTCTAAAATGTTCTGAAATTAGGGTTTCTATATATTAATGTGCACTATGTACTCAAATACATGTTAATACATTAAAAATAGGTAAAGTGTAACTTGGACTCAATTAAAGTGGTGAAAGTTAGTAATTGATATCAGTAAGAGAGGTATGTGCATTCTTTACACCCTATGTTGGGATAATTGCAACCAAACCCTATATTTCCCTAATGAGGCTTAAATGAACCCTAAATATTCTATTCTTGAATCCTAATGTTGTTCATGGCTCAAATTAGATTATAATTTCTTCTTATTTGGGTATTATAGCCCACTTCCATGCTTATTGAATATTATGACTACTCTTACCATGACTACTTTTCTAGCATGTGGATTTATGTTCTATTTAATTTAAAGTAGCGGTACTTATGTATAACCACCCACAGAGGGCATGTATTTAATCGCCCTTTTGGAATGTTTTATTCTCCCATATATAATTGTGTAGGTGATTAGGAATGTCTTATTCTCCCCTCACCTATAGGATAGAGGTCCAGTAGGTGCCTCAACCCTACTTAGTTAGGTAGGTATAATTATCTTACATGCAAATCCTTTTTGATATAATTGTTAGTGGCAAGTTTCTTTTGAATATAGCCTCATACTCTTGTTATCTTCATCATATGATGAACACTAGCCTATTTTTATTTGTTGTACTTATATTGATATCCTAGATTAGTTTTGTGACACATACCTTGTTTTCTTTCCCCTTTTTCTGGGTGCTTTACCAACCACCCAAGTGCAGGTACTGAGCAAGGAGAAGGACAAGTTTATGGAATTCATCTCAGGAGTAGATCTCAAGCTATCTGAAAGGATGTCTAGGTTGCTATAGTTAGATCCTTTTCTCTTATCTTTTTATTTTGAGAACAATCATGTAATGAAGAATGAAAGCCATGTAATAGGCTTAGTACTTTTATTTCCACTGCTATTGACATTTTGTAATGTATCTGGTGCATGCTTATTTACTTGGAATATTATACATGCATCCCTCAATATCTTTTGTCTTTCTAGAAAGATGGATGTTTTGTACTTCCTTTAAATTTTAGTAAGGAGGTGATCTCACCTCTTTACACTTTCACTTTATATTTCTTTCATATGACATTTTTTTGCATTAAGTGGATATTTCATCCCTTGTCAACATCATATCTCTCATTGAGTATTAGAAGCACTTACTTCACAAATATTAGTAATACATCATTTATCAAGATTTGATTCACATAACCTTTCTCATCCTTTTAAAATTTTGATTGTGTATCTCATGGATAAGATTATGACTCTTTCACATATTATCATCCGCATTCATCAATTTCCTTTATGAAGAAGATCATCTAGTGTGCATCTTAGTTCATAGGTTTTCCTCACAATTTCAGATTTCATAATCCAACTCTTCATAATCCGTTAAGCTTTCATCTTTCTTATATGAAATTTCATGCTCTCCATAGGTTCCATTTTGAATTATAAATTCCTTTTCTTTTTCACCATTTTTATCGCCATTCTTCTCTTTTTCATCATGCATCTTATTATACTACCAAACTATGTTCATCTGGATACTTGGTCAGGGCATCCAGAAGAAGTATAGTCAGTAGTTTCATACTAGCTTACTTCGATACCCAAATACTTGACCAGAGTATTCAGATACTGAGTTCAGGTAGTATGCACATCATCCAAGTTATATTCAACATCCACATTATCATTTATTCCTAGATCCTATTGTCCCTGTAGACTCATCTAACCTAGGCTCTGATACCACACTTGTCGGGACCCACTCTTTTGATCAGCATAAATACCAAGCATTAGAGATAATCCCAAACCTAAACCCAGATTATGATATAAAACAATGAATTCTCGACAAAGGCGATTAAACAATATATGAAAAAGATAGATAATTTTTTCCTTTTTCTTTCTTCACAAACTCATAAATCAATGTCACATCAAGGACATCACATTTAGATATCACAAATCATATTCAACTCCATTAAATTTAGAATCCAATCTTGTTCTCATATGCGGTTTAGTTTACATCAGATACATGTACATTGATGAAAAAAATTAATTTACAACCCATCCCGGGAAATAGAGAGTACATGGACATTCTAATCCATCTATATTATGCTATTTATATCTTCCTTGTCGTGACCTCTCCGCTAGATAGCATTATACCTAAAAACATTTGAAACAACCTCATGAGACTCATATAGAGCCCCAGTGAGTGGATACCTCCCACTCAAGCTAAGTACAAGCATCTGCATCAGATTAAGTATAATAAACTTAACAAAAACATGCAGATATTAAAAAATCTAGCAGATAGTTCTATCATAAGTCATTTCTATCTTACAATGGTAATCTAATCCAATAGATAAGGTAATCGCTTAAACCAATTATAACTTTGAAACATCTCTTAAAGCATGTCTATCAACAAATCAACAGATACTTCTTAGTTCTGATTCAGAATCCTACTACATGAGTAATATGTCAAGTTCTAAGAATTTTTAATCAATACATAACAATAACATTATATTTGTGACACTCCACCAGCCGAACCAAGAAGACATCCTATAGTCCTGAAGCTGAAGTACACATAATACATATCTACCAAGCAATACTATCAAATAGTAAGAAATCCAACTCATAATCAGAACAGATATGAATCCCATCATTTATAACTTGTCAACATTACATATCATAATATGAAATAGAAAATGTTCGTAGCAACATGATTACTTTCCACAATAAGAAGCATAATCAACAATGACAAATCATCAAGTAGTATTACAAGGAATGTAATAATCATTCAAATCATGTTCTACATGGCTTATCATCCTTTATTCATTTTCCCTGAAACTACTTGGCTTGTACCTCACAAAGTAGAAGTCGCCACACCTCATTCTCATGTCAATGACTCACCATCACTATCTTAGGGTTTAGCCAACCACCCTAAGATAACAACAACAAACCCTAGCCACCTCAGGGTTGCCTAAAGAGGCTCATGTCCTCATCTCAGGTACACGGGATAGGAAACAACAAAACAATATATCACATATTTTCACATTTCACATATTTCATTTCAACAGAGTCTATTCCATCTGGACATAGACTTTCATAGAAAGGATTTAGGGCCAGAGCCACTCCAGATGACTCACTCCAAAATCCTGGTGGTCAAACCTTTAAGGTCTCGATCCACACTCTAGAAATCCTTCTCATAATTCATCAATTACTACAAGGAGATCCATTTTGTTTCCCCAGTGTGGTCCTTGGGGGAAACACACGGTGTTCAGGGCACCTAACTAGATGTTCCATCATTTCATTTATTATTAATATCTTTTACTCATCTTAAAAGAATTCTAAACATCATATATCACAACAGTGTATTCTCGCATAACTAGAATAACATGAAGCATATTAAGTTTATCAATAAGAACACTAATCAAAGCAAGAAGCACAATAAATCTATAGATTGCAACACATATGCGTATTTCTATCTTCAACATCATCTCACAACAATCATCAATAGTGGGCTTTCTGCCCGAGATATAATCTTATTGTCCAGCATTTACCCCATCAGGGTTTTATCATCATCAGTGGGCTTTCAGCCCTAGACATAATCTCATTGTGCAATATTTACCCTTATCAGGGTTTCTGAATGTAAGGAATGCATATTAAATTCAATTTGAACATAAATCTTATCAGTTCATTGTATATCATAGTTTTGAACAAATATTAGCAGAGGAAGCATTAGTAGCAATAGTAAAAGCATATAGATATAATGTATCATTCATCATATTCAAAATAGATTTATCATACAACATATGCTTGTTCCATCCAATCTCAACAGATGCAAATAAATTTCATGCATATAAATTCATAATAGGCTTAGTTCTCTTCTTCTTTTATTTCACATTCTTCAGTTGGGGTTACTAATCAACACATGTTGACTATCATTTGAAGTTTGTACTATTAGTCCATTCTCAAAGTATGAGACACAATTCAGGAACACATTCTTGTAAATTAATTCAAATACTTGAATTTCATCTTTTTGTTGAATTCAAATACAATTATGCGCATCCCTTAATACCTCATTTGAGATTGTCATTCACTAGCATCACCAAACTCATCATTTTAGGGTAAGAGTTACATATTTATAATTGTCTACTAATTCCCATCTTTTTCCTTCATTTTATATTCTGTAGTCTCAACTTCTTTCATTTCATGTTCATTACATTATTTAGACCAATCTTTCAAGATTCACTTTACATACAATTCTTCTCTTCTACATTACCTTTATCAAAGTACAATTCTTAGTATATTTCATTCAATTTGGGTTAAGCCACATGTTATTAAAACTAAAGACAAAATAATTCATCATACTATCTTCATTAGTTCCATCTTTAACTAACAATCACCATCAATACATTTTTTCTTCATATCATTTCTTATATATAGATAAGTGTACCATGTCATTGACTTCTAATGTCATTCCCATAATCAAGAATGATCATTCTTTATTATACTAAAACAAATGCACTAGACTTAAATGATATTAGTATGAATCATCCTATTCAATTGAAGTATTAATACTTTCAACTTCAGCATTTGATCACATTTACAACATCATATACAAGTTCTAGATTTATCACTCATAATATTCTTAATAATAAACTTTTAGGGTTTTCAAGAAGTCATTCCTTAGTTCAACATATCATAAGAATCATATCATTTAGTAATCCAATCATGACTCAAGGGTTCATTAGAGTTATTCACAAACATGGAAACCCTAGTTTCCATTTTCACACATTTCATTCATCAATCATAAGTATACATTGACTAATTGAATCATTTGATTCTCTTCCTCTGTAAAGACCAAGTCTCTACTAAAAACCATGGCAAACAAAAACACCAATTGTGTAGTAGCGGAAGAAATAAAATGTGGCATCCAACTTATGAAAATAGGATTAACCAAAGCAGAAGCGAATTATTAGCAACGGAATTTTTGAAAATCACTAAAAATTTAAAACTTTTTACAAAGAGATCTATGAACTGAAAACCTTCTTCATAAAGAACCAAAGTAAGTTATTTACATTCTGATTCATCAGTACATCTCTATATCATCTCATCTCGAGAGTCATAAACATTAACTACCCTGTTAAACTGTACATGAGCAGTATACAAAAATCTCGAGGCTTCAAGCCAAAATTATCAGATCGACATCAAACTCTCTACTGACTCCTAGGACCTGAGACTACAGAGATGACACATAGGACTCTCTATATACAGAACCTAACAGACAGTGTCTCCACCTGAAGATCACTCTTGTCCTTGTTGTTGCTGCTGCTGTTGTGGCTGCTGTTGTTGCTGCTCACCCACTGAAGGGTTTCTTCTTCCTCGACATCTACCTAAAAAGTTGAATCCCACGGGGGTGAGACAATTGACAATTGTCCCAATGAGAGATATAACTCTCTTCCAGAAACATTGTTATTGCTGATAATAGAATAACACTGAGCAGTAGAATTATATATATTCAACAACAGGTAAATCATTGATTAAGCTAAGTAGAGCAGTATTCTCTATACAATTCATTCCAGTTATAAACTTGATAAAGCAGCAAGTCATTTAATCAATAAGGAATATGAAGAACATGTATATCATTTATCCAACTAGGATATAATAGACATTATATCATCAACCATTGATTCTCATAATTCAACCCTAAGCAAATATGCTACACAGCTGATTACATTTTACAAGCATACTTATGCCCTGAGGAAATGAGGTATACCGCTCATACTCCAACCGACCATTGCAAAATTGAAATTGGTACCATACATAGGTCAATAGAAGAGTTGGGTTTCTATGACCTCATCCTCCTCAGTCAGTGTGAGGAACAACATGCAGGACATCTCGTGTCTCTGCCAAAATAGCTTTCCAGGGTATACTGGCAACTTTGCTATTAGAGTTACAGTGGCATGCTGTATTCGCTTCACAATCGAGAGATTTCTTGTTTATCTCACATCAATTCGGCATTAACATCATCATCAGGAGATTAGTGATACATCATCCCAGCATATACATATAATGAAGGATTGAGAGATTTAGTGTTTATCTCACATCAATTCCTCCATTAGGGCGTAAGGATATTTGCGCCCATTACCCCCACATACTCAAAAGTATGCTCTCCAGGAGTTCCATTAGGAAAACCTGTTTCACCATCACCTAACTACTAATGATGATGGATCTATGGTCAAGGATCTACATGATATCATTTCACTTGATTAATTAAGTACATTACAACATTCTTTTAGCATCAGGCATGTTTTCAATCATAAAACATTATAAAATTTGCTATAAAGAATGAGTACTATTTCTATTAAGTTCATTTCACAACTTTATTAATCATTGGGATCTCAATCCCTTATCATCTCATCATCATGATTCAAGAATGTGGGTGTTCAAACCCTTAGATCATCAATATACTTGTTACCACTTTAATAGGTAACATAATGCCAACAAGTCATTTAACAATGTAAACATGATAATTGCAATGCATGTATTTCACATGGCTCTTATAGCCTATCAAACTCTTTTGTTACCTTTCACTAGGTAACATAGAATATCATTGCTTACAAAGCTCATAAAGTACTTTCAATAAACAAATCATCATAGCTCATACCTGGCTATGTTCAATATCTCATAAGACCTACATGATTAGTACAGATGATAACAGATACATCAATTTCATATCAGCACAATGTAAAACAATTATGACATCATTATTCAAGGGTTACACCACTATACCCTTGCTAGGGTTAGGGTTTCCCTTTTCAATTCAATTAGGGTTAATCATCCCCTTAGCTCAATTAGGATAAATGACTCATAATTTCATTATCCAACCTTAGAGATTCTTAGTATAATGTATAACCCAGAATTAGGGTTTCACACTTCTATTTACCTTATTTGGAATTGGGGTTTACTATTCACATTGCATCACCCTTGAATAGGGTTTACTATTCAACTCACATCATCCTAGATTAGGGTTTACTATTCACATTGAATCACCCTTGATTAGGGTTTACCATGTCATCATTATGAATTAAGATCATACCATTCATCATGTATTAGGATTTCACCTATCAATGCCCTCAATTAGGGTTATGATTCATTAACCTTTATAATTAGGGTTTCATGATCTCACTATGATGGATCATACCCTAATTAGTCATTCATTCATATTGGAAGTCCACTACTTGATTATCATTCATGTAGCAAGTCTTTTCTCTATTTCGTCCTCTATAAGATGATATTTACTTCAACCTTGATAAGTCTAAGTCAACTCAATATTGAAGAAGGATTGACATCATGGGTTATGTCTTTATCACCATGATTATTAAAGCTTAACTATTCAAAGGGTACTAATCACCCTATCTCATTAAAGGTACCATTATTATAAACACCATCAGTTTACATCATGTAATTGACTACTTAAACCCTTGACCTTTATTCCCTTTAAGTGTTCATACAATTTGATTAATTAACTTCCAAAGGATCTTGGTCACTTAGACGTCAAACGGTCTTGACCAATCAGACCTCAAATGGTCTTGCTCAATAAAACTCCAAACGGTCTTGAAAAAACCAATGAAACTGTTTGGTAAAGGTAACCCTTGAAATTATTTAGTAAAGTAGGTGGGGGAAACCGTTTACTAAATTTGACCCTCAAGATCGTTTGCTAAAGTTGAAGTTTTGAAACCGCATGAACTCAACCGATTTGGGATCATTTAGTCCCAAACAGTCTTGAGACCATTTGGACTCAAATGGTCTTAAGACTGTTTGTTCCAAACCTCCTCAAAACCGCATGGACCGAAGATAGTCTCAACAAGTCAAATTGAATCAGGGTTTCCAATGTTGGTTCCTTCAACCATTTAATTCATGTAACCAATAATCAATTGGACCTATCACCATACTTTAATTGAGTTGAATAGGTCAACCTTCAACTGATTTGACCCTCAATTGACCCTCAATTAATCATCAATTAGGGTTTGAATCAATTGGATTAGGGTTTGGAAACGATGAACCTTCAACATTACTCAATGTGAAACTAGTTACTTTAAAACTATTGGACCATCATCAAAAATGGACATGACCTGATCCCAAATGGTCTTGAGGTCGTTTGGATGACCTCCAAACAGTCTTGAGACCGTTTCCCAAGTCAACATCAAAATCCAAGTCAACAAATTGGGGTTTAGATCATTGGATTGATCACCAAATCAACATTTGATTGCAAATCAACTTGGTATCTTTAGATCTTCAAACACCTAACCATACTCAACCCTAGACCTCCAAACTGTCTTGGGTGACCCCCAAATGGTCTTGAGACCGTTTGGGTGATCCCCAAATGGTTTTGAAACCGTTTGGGTCAATCAACCCAAAGCATTAACTTATTCAATTGCAAAATCCACACTTAGCCGATTAGGGTTGATACCATATCTTTGGATCTTCAAACACTTAACCATACTCAACCCTAGACCTCCAAATGGTCTTGGGTGACCCCCAAATGGTCTTGAGACCGTTTGGGTGATCCCCAAATGGTTTTGAAACCGTTTGGGTCAATCAACCCAAAACATTAACTTATTCAATTGCAAAATCCGCACTTAGCCGTTTCGGGTTTATACCATATATTTGGATCTTCAAACACTTAACCATACTCAACCCTAGACCTCCAAATGGTCTTGGGTGACCCCCAAATGGTCTTGAGACCGTTTGGGTGATCCCCAAATGGTTTTGAAACCGTTTGGGTCAATCAACCCAAGTTTCTAAATCAATCAATTTGGAAAATCAGCACTTAACCCAATTAGGGTTTTGATGATTGATTGACCTTCAACTCATGAACCAATTGGAGTCAATCACCTATAATTGATGGGTCATTAACCTATATTATTATGAACAAAACCCCAAATGGTAAATCCCTGGTCAACATCACCAAACGGTCTGAAACCATTTGCCCTCATGCGGTTTGGTGAAACCGTTTCCCTCCAAATGGTTTGAAACCGTTTCCCTCCAAACGATTTGAAACCATTTGCTCCCAAACAGTTTGGGAAGCCGTTTGATCAAATATGAAGACCATTTGACCTGGGATTCTTTGGATAAACATATATGATGATGTCATCATCATATTCCTCCATTCAACCAAGAACAACAACCGTTTTTCATGGGAACTTCGGCAATGAACCAAAAGAGTATCAAATAGAAAAGAATAACCAACGATTATTAAAGAAAGGAGTGCAATACTAATGTTTAAGGGTTTAAGTTATAAAACCCACCTCCAATCTGATATCTAAGCTCCATGATCCACGGATCTAATGGTGGATGGAGTTCCAGCAACTGCCCAAGGTCCGTTCTTGAGCTTTTGGATGAGCAAGTTGGCTAGAATTGGAAATCGGGTGAAGAAAACCAAGAATCAAGCATTGATTTAGGGTTTTCACCATGAATGCGAGGTAGAAGATAATCAAGAATTACCAATAGGTTATGGTCGTCCTTATCCTGCTCCTGAGCTCTTCCTTGGTCGGCCAAACAAAGATGAGAAAAGGAATACTAAGGAAACGATCCTTATGTGTATTGGAAAAAGCTTATGTATATGGATTTTCAAGGAAAGAGAAAAAGAGAAATATTTTCTTTAATTCCAAAATAATTTCCACCAAACTCCCCTCCATTTCTTGGCCACGAATCCATATTCCTTTCTGGAAAAACTTCATCATTATCCAAGAATAAATGGAAAAGGAATTAAGCACCTTAAAGAATTTTATATTAATATCCAACCTTTTAGTGGATATTACTTTTTATTATCTTAATGTGAGTGGATTCCACTCAACCAAGATATTTTTGTGCCAAAGAAAGGCACAAGCTCGTCCAAATCTATTGCAAACACATCCTTCAACTTTTGGTTGAAGGGCTCCTTAACTAATTTATTTCTTTTTGCATTAAATTAAATTGAAGTTCTATATATGCTTAAATCTTGATTATTTTAATGTCAAGATTCTCTCTCCTCCAAGATAATTCAAATGAGGTGCCCCTCTCATTTTCTTTGCTCTACTTGATGCCAAGAAACATTATTGACCCTCTAGAGGTGATATATTGCATATTGAACCCTAAGTTTTGGGTAAATTGCACATTACACCAAAATTATGTTTTAATGCACAAGGATTGCTCTACAAGCTATATCTTGATGCCCAAGCTTGTGAAAACCATACCACTACATAATATTCATTCTTATGATGTCTCAACATCAGAGGAATCTCTTATCATGTGCAATTTGCAAGTTAACCCCTCAACTTGGGTAATTTGCACTTTAGTCCAAAATTAACAAAACAATGTTTCAACATTATTCAAAAAGGACTGAAATTGAAATATAATTTCCTCACAAGCCTTAATTACTTTTCAAAATATAAGAAAAAGCATCTAATCAACTTGATTAGGCAAAACACCTAGGGTTTAAACATAACCCAAGTCAGGTATGTTACAAATTATCCACCCCTTACAAGGATTTCGTCCCCGAAATCATTAACAAAACATTTTTAAGAGAAAAGGGTAGGATATTTCCTCCTCATTTCTTCCTCTAGTTCCCATGTAGCTTATTCAATGCCATGGTGATTCTAGAGGACTTTTACAAGACTAATGTCTTTCTTTTTCAGCTTCTTGATTCTTCTATCGAGAATCAACATAGGTCCTTCAACATAGGATATATCATCGGTTAACTCTACTTCGATAGGCTGCAGAACTAATTCTGTGTCAGGATGACATTTCCTTAGCATGGAAATGTGGAACATTGGGTGCAACTTTTGCAGCTCAGGTGCTAACTCTAGCTTATAAGCTACCTTTCCAATCTGTTCAATGATTGGATAAGGCCCCATAAATCTTGGAGCTAACTTTCCTTTCCTTCTGAACCTAAGAACTCCCTTCCAGGGTTAGACCTTGAGATACACTCTGTCTCCAACCTAGAATTCTAAAGGTCTACGACACTTATCAGCGTAAGATTTCAACCTATCCTGTGCAGTCTTTAACTGTTGTTATATTATTTTAATCTTCTCAGTGGTCTGCTGCACAAGATTAGGACCCAAAAGTTGATATTCACCAGTTTCATACCAACATAGGGGAGATCTACAACGTCTACCATACAAAGTCTTCATCAGGTGCCATGTCAATACTGTGTTGATAGCTATTATTGTACGCAAACTCTATCAAACTTAGATGTAGATACCAACTTCCTGTAAACTGAAGGACACGTGCCCTAAGCAAGTCCTCCAAGGTTTGTATAGTCCTTTTTGATTATCCATCTGTCTGAGGATGAAAGGTTGTACTAAACCTTAACTTTGTGCCTAAGGTTTTATGAAGTCTCTCCCAAAAACGACTCGTAAACTGGGGACCTCTATAATATACAATAGTAACTGGGATCCCATGTAGCCGCACTATCTCATTTACATATAACTGTGCCAACTTCTCAACAAAATAGGTTGTTTTGATAGGAAAGAAATGTGTTGTCTTTGTCAACCTGTCAACTATTACCCAGATGGAATCATGACCTTTGGCTGTTCTGGGTAACCCAAACACAAAATACATGGTCACATGATCCCACTTCCACTATGGTATAGGCAAAGGCTGCATTGTTCCTGCGGGCTTCTGGTGTTCAACTTTAACTTGCTGACACACCAGACACTGCATAACAAACTCAGCAACATCCTTCTTTCAACCAGGCCACCAATACGTATCTTTCAAGTTATGATACATCTTGGTGCTTCCTGGATGCATAGCATACATTGAAGAATGAGCTTCTTCTAGTACTAACTTCCTTAAGTTATCGACATCAGGTACTATCATTCTACCATGATAATAGGCTACCTGATGATCTGAATCATGGAAACCATCTCGTTTCTCACTACCATACTCTGATCTAATCTGTTGAACTACAACATCAGCTTGTTGTGCCTCCTTAATATGTTGTCTCAGAGTAGGTTTTATGTGCATCTTAGCTAACAACCTAGATAACAACGATACTATTAACTGTACATTGTCTTGCCTTAAAGAGATAAGCATATCCCTCCTAGATCACACCAAAGAATTCAACTGTGTTCTATCTAGGGATGGTGTTATTGATTTCCTACTCAAAGCATCAACAACCACATTGGCTTTCCCTGGATGATAATCAATTATACAATCGTAGTCCTTGATTAACTCCATCCAGCGACATTGCCTCATGTTTAACTCACGCTGAGAAAAGATGTACTTTAGGCTCTTATGGTCTGTGAAAATATGGAATGTCTCTCCATAGAGATAATGTCTCCAGATCTTCAAAGCATGGACAACAACAACTAGTTCTAGATCGTGTGTCGCATAATTATCCTCATCTTTCTTAAGATATTGAGAAGCAAAAGAAATCACTTGTTTATCCTGCATTAATACACATCCTAGTCCATTCTTAGAGGCATCACAGAAAACTATATACCCTTTCCCTTACTCAGGTAACACTAGCACTGGTGCACTTGTCAACCTTTCCTTCAACAACTGGAATGATTGTTGACACTTGTCATTCTAGACAAAAGGAACATCTTTTCTAGTTAACTTGGTTAAGGGTAAAGCTATAGAACTGAAGTTCTTAATGAACCTCCTATAATAGCTTGCCAACCCTAAGAAACTGCGAATCTCCATTGGTGTCTTTGACTGCTCCCATTGCAGGACAAATTCTACCTTTTTAGGGTCAACACGTATACCTGAAGCAGATATTACATGTCTAAGAAAAGAAACTTTTGGTAACCAGAACTCACACTTGCTAAACTTAGCATACAACTTATGCTCTCTTAGTAGAGTTAGAGCCTGACGAAGATGCTGCTCATGCTGTTGAGCATCTCTACTAAAGATCAGAATGTCATCTATGAAGACAACTACAAACTGATCAAGAAAAGGTCAACATATTCTATTCATGAGTTCCATAAATGTAGCTGGTGCATTAGTTAGTCCAAACGACATAACTGTGAACTCATAGTGACAATACCTTGTCCTAAAGGCAGACTTAGGTATGTCACCCTCCTTAATACGCAGCTGATGATATCCCGACCTCAAATCTATATTTGAAAAGACAGTTGCACCATGCAACTGATCAAAGAGATCATCAATCCTTGGCAAAGGATACTTATTCTGTATTGTTACTTTATTTAACTATCTGTAATCAATGCACAACCGCATCGACCCATCCTTCTTCTTAACAAAGAGGACCGGAGCACCCTAATGTGAAGTGCTTGGTCGGATAAAACCCTTCTCAAGCAACTCTTATAGCTGTTTCTTGACTTCTGCCATCTCAGCAGGCGCCATCCTATACGGTGTTTGTGCTATTGGCTGCGTGCCCGGGATTAGCTTAATTTCAAAATCAATCTCTCGGGGTGGAGGAACACCTGGAAGTTCGTCAGGGAATACATCTTCAAATTCCCTGACTACATGAACTTCAACATGATTAGAACTCTCCATGGTGGTATCTACCACATGGGCCAAGAATGCACAACATCCTTGCCTCATCAGCTTCTCAACTACCATGGATGATACAAGATAGGTTGGAAGAATCTTTCTATCCCCTTGAAAGATCCATGTGTCACTTTCATCAGTGAACACAACTTGCTTGGACTCACAATCCAAGACAACCTTATACCTTTCTAAGGTATCCATTCCTAGGATTATATCAAACCCGTGCATCTCAAGTGGTATAAGATCCACACGAATGGGATGTTCAGAAAAGAAAAGAATGCAGGGATAACACACCTCCCGCAAGACAACAGATCCCATCAAAGGAGTTTCTAATAACAGACTATCTGCTCTATAACTGGTACTCATGTTGCAGTCAAGAATCACTCTTCGAGTGATAAAGGAATGTGTAGCACCCAGATCAATTAAAACAAATATGATGCAGGATGTAGACTTATCAGAATAAAACAGTTTCATATGACCTGTCACAACCTGAGGGTTGATCACTGCATCAGGTAGATTCATCGCAAAGAATCTCACCGTCGCCCGTAGTTGATTCGGTGCTCGATGATTTGGTGTCGCTGATCTAGCTTGGGACGCTTGTCCACGTCCTCTAGCGCCACCTGGAAACTGTCTCCTTTGAGAACCTTGCTGACTCTACCTCTAGGGTTGAGTCACACTTGCCTCTCTGGATGTACAATCCTTCATCAGATGCCCCATCTTTCCACATATGAAACAAATTCTAATTCCTGGCTGTGGTCTGGATGGTCCTATAACCGACACAGACACTAAGCTGCGGGCTCCTTTTGGTGGTAAACTTCATCCTGTACCCCTATTTGACATCCACTGCATCTGGGTACTGAATCTAGGTGGTGGTGTAGGCACAGAAAACCTTGGTTTTTTGAAACCTTTGGATGAGGATCCTTGGAACTGGGGATACACCTTCTTGTTCTATCTCTTCTCAGTCACAGACCTCTCTATCCTTCTGACAGAGTCCACAAAAGTAGCAAATCTTTCCCTGTTCTCCAGAGTAGATACATGGGTAGTCAACTCAGCGTTTAGTCCCTTCTCAAAATGCCAAATTCACTCTTCATATGTGGTTTCCATATGTGGACAAAACCATAAAAGCTCCATGAACTTAGCCTCGTACTCGCTAATGTTCATTGGTCCTTGCCTTAACCTCTCAAACTGAGAGATTTCTCAACTAGGAACGTCTTAGGAAAGTATTCGTTGACAAATTCTCGTCAAAATACTTCCCATTCGATCTCCACACCTGGCCTTTTCCCCTCCTCTATGGTCCACCAGTGACCAACACTCCCCTTAAGAAGGTACACAACATGTCTAACCTTCTCAGCTTCTGGGATGTTCAGGATTCTAAAGGCCTTTTCTAACTCAGTTAGCCACATGTCAACATCTGCTGGGTCAGCTATTCCAGCATATTCCGTGGCTCCAACCCGGCGAAGTCATTCAAACATCTTGTCGGCTCCCTATCTTTCATCATGGCAGGTGCCCTAGGTGCATGTATGGGCATTCTATCAGTCATATGCATCATGGCAGCTATAAACTGCCCAAACATAGCCTGGAAGGTGGGATTCCCCATGTCATCTTGATTGAACTGGGGTGGTTCAGACACATGCTCCTCCCCTCCTTGGTCTCTTGCACCTCCTCCAGGTGCAGTGACACTACTTTCAGCAACATGTTCATCATGTGATCCAGACATCTTTAGTTTTCTCTTCTCCTCCTATATGAGAAGAAGAGACTATTAGATAGACTGGAATACACTAGAAAAGACTCAACAACCTTAATCCTATGTCTCTGTAGACTCAGTGAACCTAGACCTCTGATACCAACAATTGTGGCATCCAACTTATGAAAACAAGATTAACCAAAGTGGAAGCGAATTATTTGCAGCAGAATTATTGAAAATCACTAAAAATTTAAAACTTTTTACACAGAGATCTATGAACTAAAAATCTTCTTCATAAAGAACCAAAGTAAGTTATTTACATTCTGATTCATTAGTACATCTTTGTATCATCTCATCTCTAGAGTCATAAACATTAACTACCCTGTTAAATTGTACATGAGCAGTATACAAAAATCTCGAGGCTTCAAGCCAAAATTCTCAAATTGACATCAAACCCTCTACTGACTCCTAGGACCTGAGAGTACAGAGATGACACATAGGAATCTCTATATACATAACCTAACAGACAATATCTCCACCTGAAAATCACTGTTGTCCCTGTTGTTGCTGCTGCTGCTGTTGTTGCTGCTCACCCACTGAAGGGTTTCTTCTTCCTCGACGTCTACCTAAAAAGTATAATCCCACGGGGGTGAGACAATTGATAATTGTCCCAACGAGAGACATAACTCTCCGCCAGAAATATTGTTATTGCTGATAATAGAATAACACTGAGCAGTAGAATTATATATATTAAACAACATGTAAATCATTGATTAATCTAAGTAGAGCAGTATTCTCTTTACAGTTCATTCTAGTTATAAAGTTGATAAAGCAGCAAGTCTTTTAATCAATAAGGAATATGAAGAACATGTATATCATTTATCCAACTAGGATATAATAGAAAATATATCATCAACCATTAATACTCGTAATTCAACCCTAAGCAAATATGCTACACGGCTGATTACATTTTACAAGCATACTTATGCCCTGAGGAGATGAGGTATACCGCTCATACTCCAACCGACCATTGGGAAATTGAAATTGGTACCATACATAGGTCAATAGAAGAGCCGAGTTTCTATGACCTCATCCTCCTCAGTCAGTGTGAGGAACAACATGCATGACATCTCGTGTCTCTGCCAAAATAGCTTTCCAAGGTATACTATCAACTTCGCTATTAGAGTTACAGTGGCATGCTATACTCTCTTCGCAATCGAGAGATTTCTTGTTTATCTTACATCGATTCGACATTGACATCATCATCATGAGATTAGTGATACATCATCTCGGCATATACATATAATGAAGGATTGAGAGATTTAGTGTTTATCTCACATCAATTCCTCCATTAGGGCATAAGGATATTTGCGCCCATTACCCCCACATACTCAAAAGTATGCTCTCTAGGAGTTCCCTTAGGAAAACCTGTTTCACCATCACCAAAATGCTAACGATGATGGATCTATGGTCAGGGCTCTACATGAATCATTTCACTTGATTAATTAAGTACATTACAACATTCTTTTAGCATCAGGCATGTTTTCAATCATAAAACATTATAACAATTGCTATAAAGAATGAGTACTATTTCTATTAAGTTCATTTCACAGTTTTATTAATCATGGGATCTCAATCCCTTATGATCTCATCATCATGATTCAAGAATGTGGGTGTTCAAACCCTTAGATCATCAATATACTTGTTACCGCTTTAACAGGTAACATAATGCCAATAAGTCATTTAACAGTGTAAACATGATAATTGCAATGCAGGTATTTCACATGGCTCTTACATCCTATCAATCTCTTTTGTTACCTTTCACTAGGTAACATAGCATATCATTGCTTACAAAGCTCATAAAGTACTTTCAATTAAAAAATCATCATAGCTCATACCTGGCTATGTTCAATATCTCATAAGACCTACATGATTAGTATAGATGATAACAGATACATCAATTTCATATCAACACAATGTAAAACAATTATGACATCATTATTCAAGGGTTACACCACTATACCCTTTCTAGGATTAGGGTTTCCATTTTCAATTCAATTAGGGTTAATCATCCCATTATTTCAATTAGGATAAATGACTCATCATTTCATTATCCAACCTTAGAGCTTCTTAGTATAATGTATAACCTAGAATTAGGGTTTCACACTTCTATTTACCTTATTTGGAATTAGGGTTTACTATTCACATTGCATCACCCTTGATTAGGGTTTACTATTCACCTCACATCACCCTAGATTAGGGTTTACTATTCACATTGCATCACCCTTGATTAGGGTTTACCATGTCATCATTATGAATTAAGATCATACCATTCATCATGTATTAGGATTTCACCTATCAATGCCCTCAATTAAGGTTATGATTCATTAACCTTAATAATTAGGGTTTCATGATCTCACTATGATGGATCATACCCTAATTAGGAATTCATTCATATTGGAAGTCCACTACTTGATTATCATTCATGTAGGAAGTTTTTTCTCTCTCTCATCATCTATAGGATGATATTTACTTCAGCCTTGATAAGTCTAAGTCAACTCAATATTGAAGAAGGATTGACATCATGGGCTATGTAATTATCACCATGATTATTAAAGCTTAACTATTCAAAGGGTACTAATCACCCTATCTCATTAAAGGTACCATTATCATAAACACCATCGGTTTACATCATGTAATTGACCACTTAAATCATTGACCTTTATTCCCTTTAAGTGTTAATACAATTTGATTAATTACCTTCCAAAGGATCTTGGTCACTTAGACCTCAAACGGTCTTGACCAATCAGACCTCAAACAGTCTTGCTCAATAAACCTCCAAACAGTCTTGAACAAATCAATGAAACTGTTTGGTAAAGGTAACCCTTGAAACTGTTTAGTATAGTAGGTGGTGGAAACCGTTTACTAAAGTTGACCCTGAAGATCGTTTGCTAAAGGTGAAGTTTTGAAACTGCATGAACTCAACCGATTTGGGATCGTTTGGTCCCAAACAGTCTTGAGACCGTTTGGACTCAAACAATCTTAAGACCGTTTGGTCCAAACCTCCTCAAAACTGCATGGACAAAAGATAGTCTCAACAAGTCAAATTGAATTAGGGTTTCCAATGTTGGTTCCTTCAACCATTGAATTCATGTAACCAATAATCAATTGGACCTATCACCATACTTTAATTGAGTTGAATAGGTCAACCTTCAACTGATTTGACCCTCAATTATATATCAATTAGGGTTTGAATCAATTGGATTAGGGTTTGGAAGTGATGAACCTTTGACATTATTCAATGTGAAACTAGTTACTTAAAAACTATTGGACCATCATCCAAAATGGACATTACCTGACCTCAAATGGTATTTAGGTCATTTGGATGACCCCCAAATGGTCTTGAGACTGTTTTCCCAAGTCAACATCAAAATACAAGTCAACCAATTGGGGTTTGGATCATTGGATTGATCACCAAATCAACATTTGATTGCAAATCAACTTGGTATCTTTAGATCTTCAAACACCTAACCATACTCAACCCTAGACCTCCAACCGTTCTTGGGTGACCCCCAAATGGCCTGGAGACCGTTTGGGTGATCCCCAAATGGTTTTGAAACCATTTGGGTCAATCAACCCAAAGCATTAACTTATTCAATTGCAAAATCAGCAATTAGCTGATTAGGGTTTATACCATATCTTTGGATCTTCAAACAGTTAACCATACTCAACCCTAGACCTCCAAACAGTCTTGGTTGACCCCCAAACGGTCTTAAGACCATTTGGGTGATCCCCAAACGGTTTTGAAACCGTTTGGGTCAATCAACCCAAGTTTCTAAATCAATCAATTTGGAAAATCAGCACTTAACCCAATTAGGGTTTTGATGATTGATTGACCTTCAACTCATGAACCAATTGGAGTTAATAAAAAATAATTGATGGGTCATTAACCTAGATTATTATGAAAAAAACCCCAAATGGTCAATTCCTGGTCAATAACACCAAACGGTTTGAAACTGTTTGCCCTCATGCGGTTTGGTGAAACCGTTTCCCTCCAAACGGTTTGAAACCATTTTCTCCCAAACGGTTTGGGAAGCCATTTGAGCAACTATGAAGACCGTTTGACCTGGGATTCTTTGGATAAACATCTATGATGATGTCATCATAATCTTCCTCCGTTCAACCAAGAACAACAACCGTATTTCATGGGAACTTCGGCAATGAACCAAAAGAGTATCAAATTGAAAAGAATAACCAACAATTATTAAAGAAAGGAGTGCAATACTAATGTTTAAGGGTTTAAGTTATAAAACCCGCCTCAAATATGATCTCCAAGCTCCAATCTCCACGGCTCTAATGTTGTATGGAGTTCCAGCAACTGCCCAAGGTCCGTGCTTGAGCTTTTGGATGAGCAAGTTGGCTAGAATTGGAAATCGGGTGAAGAAAACCAAGAATCAAGCATTGATTTAGGGTTTTCACCATGAATTCGAGGTAGAAAATAATCAAGACTTACCAACAGGTTATGGTCGTCCTTCTCCTGCTCCTGAGCTCTTCCTTGGTCGGACAAACAAAGATGAGAAAAGGAAAACTCAAGAAACGATCCTTATGTGTATTGGAAAAAGGATATGTATAAGGATTTTTAAGGAAAGAGAAAAAGAGAAATATTTTCTTTAATTCTAAAAAAATTTCCACCAAACTCCCCTACATTTCTTGGCCACGAAGACATCTTACTTTTCTTGCAAAACTTCATCATTATCCAAGAATTAATGGAAAAGGAATTAAGCACCTTAAAGAATTTTATATTAATATCCAACCTTTTAGTGGATATTACTTTTTATTATCTTAATGTGAGTGGCTTCCACTCAACCAAGATCTTTTTGTGCCACAGCAAGGAAAAAGCTCGTCCAACTCTATTGCAAACACATCCTTCAATTTTTGGTTGAAGGGCTCCTTAACGAATTTATTTCTTTTTGCATTAAATTAAATTAAAATTCCATATATGCTTAAATCTTGATTATTTTAATGTCAAGATTCTCTCTCCTCTAAGATAATTCAAATGAGGTGTCCCTCTCATTTTCATTGCTCTACTTGATGCCAAGAAACATGATAGACCCTCTAGATGTGATATATTGCATATTGAACCCTAAGTTTTAGGTAAATTGCACATTACACCAAAACTAGGCTTTAATGCACAAGGATTGCTCTACAAGCTTTATCTTGATGTCCAAGCTTGTGGAAATCAGACCACTACATCATATTCATTCTTATTATGTCTCAACATCAGAGGAAAATCTTATCATGTGCAATTTGCAAGTTAACCCCTCAACTTGGGTAATTTTCACTTTAGTCCAAAATTAACAAAACAATGTTTCAACATTATTCAAAAAGGACTGAAATTGAAATATAAGTTCCTCACAAGCCTTAATTACTTTTCAAAAGATAAGAGAAAGCATCTAATCAACTTTATTAGGCAAAACACCTAGGGTTTAAACATAACCCTATTACAAATTATCCACCCCTTACAAGGATTTTGTCCCCGAAATCATTAACAAAACATTTTTAAGAGAAAAGGGTAGGGTATTTCCTTCTCATTTCTTCCTCTAGTTCCCATGTAGCTTCTGCAACGCCACGGTGATTCTAGAGGACTTTTACAAGACTAATGTCTTTCTTTTTCAGCTTCTTAATTCTTCTATCGAGAATCAACATAGGTCCTTCAACATAGGATATATCATCGTTTAACTCTACTTCCATAGGGTGCATAACTGATTTTGTGTCAGTATGACATTTCCTTAGCATGGAAATGTGGAACACTGGGTGCAACTTTTGCAGCTCAGGTGGTAACTCCAGCTTATAAGCTACCTTTCCAATCTGTTCAATGATTGGATAAGGCCCCATAAATCTTGGAGCTAACTTTTCTTTCCTTCCGAACCTAAGAACTCCCTTCCAGGGTGAGACCTTGAGATACACTCTGTCTCCAACCTAGAATTATAAAGGTCTACGAATCTTATTAGCGTAATATTTCTACCTATCCGGTGTAGTCTTTAACTGTTGTTGTATTATTTTAATCTTCTCAGTGGTCTGCTGCACAAGATCAGGACCCAAAAGTTGATATTCACCAGTTTCATACCAACATAGGGGAGATCTACAACGTCTACCATACAAAGCTTCATAAGGTGCCATGTCAATACTGTGTTGATAGCTATTATTGTAGGCAAACTCTATCAAAGTTAGATGTAGATCCCAACTTCCTATAAATTGAAGGACACATGTCCTAAGCAAGTCCTCCAAGGTTTGTATAGTCCTTTCTGATTATCCATCTATCTGAGGATGAAAGGTTGTACTAAACCTTAACTGTGTGCGTAAGGCTTTATGAAGTCGCTCCCAAAAATGACTCATAAACTGGGGACCTCTGTCAGATACAATGGTAACTGGGACCCCATGCAGCCACACTATCTCATCTATATATAACTGTGCCAACTTCTCAGCAGAATAGGTTGTTTTGACGGGTAAGAAATGTGTTGTCTTTGTCAGCCTATCAACTATTACCAAGATGGAATCATGACCTTTGGCTGTTCTGGGTAACCCAACCACAAAATATATGGTCACATGATCCCACTTCCACTGTGGTATAGGCAAAGGCTACATTGTTCCTGCGAGCTTCTAGTGTTCAGCTTTAACTTGCTGACACACCGAACACCGCATAACAAACTCAGCAACATCCTTCTTTAAACCAGGCCACCAATACATATCTTTCAAGTTATGATACATCTTGGTGCTTCCTGGATGCATATCATACATTGAAGAATGAGATTCTTCCAGGATTAACTACCTTAAGTTCTCAACATCAGGTACTATCATTCTACCATGATAACATGCTACCTGATCATCTGAATCATGGAAACCATCTCATTTCTCACTACCATACTCTGATCTAATCTGTTGAACTACAGCCTCAGCTTGTTGTGCCTCCTTAATCTTCTATCTCAGAGTAGGTTTTATGTGCATCTTAGCTAACAACCCAGATAACAACGATACTTTTAACTGTACATTGTCTTGCCTTAAAGAGATAAGCATATCCCTCCTATAGCACACCAAAGAATTCAACTGTGCTCTATCTAGGGCTGGTGTTGCTAATTTCCTACTCAAAGCATCAACAACCACATTGGCTTTCCCTGGATGATAATCAATTGTACAATCGTAGTCCTTGATTAACTCCATCCAGCGGCGTTGCCTCATGTTTAACTCACGCTGAGAAAAGATGTAATTTAGGCTCTTATTGTCTGTGAAAATCTGTAATGTCTCTCCATAGAGATAATGTCTCCAGATCTTCAAAGCATGGACAACAACAGCTAGTTCTAGATCGTGTGTCGGATAGTTCTCTTCATGTTTCTTAAGATGTCGAGAAGCAAAAGAAATCACTTGTTTATCCTACATTAACACACATCCTAGTCCATTCTTAGAGGCATCACAGAAAACTATAAACCCTTTCCCTTGCTCAGGTAACACTAGCATTGGTGCACTTGTTAACCTTTCCTTCAACAACTAGAATGATTGTTGACACTTGTCATTCTAGACAAAAGGAACATCTGTTCTGGTTAACTTGGTTAGGGTAAAGCTATAGAACTGAAGTTCTTAATGAACCTCCTATAATAGCCTGCCAACCCTAAGAAACTACGAATCTCCATCGGTGTCTTTGGCTGCTCCCATTGCAGGACAGATTCTACCTTTTTAGGGTCAACACGTATACCTGAAGCAGATATTACGTGTCCAAGAAAAGAAACTTCTGGTAACCAGAACTCACACTTTCTAAATTTAGCATACGACTTATGCTCTCTTAGTAGAGTTAGAGCCTGATGAAGATGCTGCTCATGTTGTTGAGCATCTCTACTATATATCAGAATGTCATTTATGAAGACGACTACACACTGATCAAGAAAAGGTCAAAAGATTCTATTCATGAGTTCTATAAATGCAGCTGGTGCATTAGTTAGTCCAAACGACATAATTGTGAACTCATAGTGACCATACCTTGTCCTAAAGCCAGACTTAGGTATGTCACCCTTCTTAATACGCAAATGATGATATCCCAACCTCAAATCTATCATACAAAAGATAGTTGCACCATGAAACTGATCAAAGAGATCATCAATCCTTGGAAAAGGATACTTATTCTTTATTGTTACTTTATTTAACTGTCTGTAATCAATGCACAACCGCATAGACCCATCCTTCTTCTTAACAAAGAGGACCGGAGCACCCCAAGGTGAAGTGCTTGGTCGGATAAAACCCTTCTCAAGAAACTCTTGCAGCTGTTTCTTGAGTTCTGCCATCTTAGCAGGCGCCATCCTATACAATGTTTGTGCTATTGGCTGCATGCCCGAGATTAGATTAATTTTAAAATCAATCTCTCGGGGCGGAGGAACACCTGGAAGTTCTTTAGGGAATACATCTTCAAATTCCCTGACTACAAGAACTTCAGTAGGATTAGAACTCTCCATGGTGGTATCTACCACATGGGACAAGAATGCATAACATCCTTAGCTACCATGGCTGACACAAGACAGGTTGGAAGAATCTTTCTATCCCCTTGAAAGATCCATGTGTCACTTTCATCAGTGAACACAGCTTGATTGGACTCACAATCGAAGACAACCTTATACCTTTCTAAGGTATCCATTCCTAGGATTATATCAAACCCGTAAATCTCAGGTGGTATAAGATCCACTTGAATGTGATGTTCAGAAAAGAAAAGAATGCAGGGAGAACACACCTCCCACAACACAGCAAATCCCATCAAAGGAGTTTCTAACAACAGACTATCTGCTCTATGACTGGTAGTCATGCTGCAATCAAGAATCACTCTTCGAGTGATAAAGGATTGCGTAGCACCCAAATCAATTAAAACATATATGATGCAGGATGTAGACATATCAGAATAAAATAGTTTCATCTGACCTGTCACAACCCGAGGGTTGATCACTGCATCAGGTGGATTCATTGCATAGAATCTCGCCGTCGCCTATGGTTGATTTGGTGCTCGATGACTGGGTGTCGATGATCCAGATTGGGACGCTTGTCCACGTCCTCTAGCTCCACCTGGAAACTATCTCCTTTGAGAACCTTGCTAACTCTGCCTCTGGGGTTGAGTCACACTTGCCTCTCTGGCTCTAAAATCCTTCATCAGATGCTCCATCTTTACACATATGAAACAACTTCTAATTCCTAGATGTGGTCTGGATGGTCCTGTAATCGACACAGACGCTGAGTTGCGGGCTCCTTCTGGTGGTAAACTTCATCCTCTACTCCTATTTGACGTCCATTGGATCTGGGTACTGAATCTAGGTGGTGGTGTAGGCACAGAAAACCTTGGTTTCTTGAAACCTTTGGATGAGGATCCTTGGAACTTGGGATACACCTTCTTGTTCTGTCTCTTCTCAGTCACAGACCTCTCTATTCTTCTGACAAACTCCACAAAAGTAGCAAATCTTTCCCTGTTCTCTAGAGCAGATAAAGGGGTAGTCAACTCAGCGTTTAGTCCTTTCTCAAAATGCTGAATTCGCTCTTCATTTGTGGTTGCCATATGCAGACATAACTGCAAAAGCTCCATGAACTTAGCCTCGTACTCGCTAATGTTCATTGGTCCTTGCCTTAACCTCTCAAACTGAGAGATTTTCTCAACTAGGAACGTCTAAGGAAAGTATCTGTTGACAAATTCTTGTCGAAATACTTCCCATTCGATCTCCACACCTGGCCTTTTCCCCTCCTCTGTGGTCCACCAATGACCAGCACTCCCCTTAAGAAGGTACACAACATGTCTAACCTTCTCAGCTTCTGGGATGTTCAGGATTCTAAAGGCCTTCTCTAACTCAGTTAGCCACATCTCAACATCTGCTGGGTCAGCTGTTCCAGCATATTCCGTGGCTCCAACCTGGCAAAGTCGTTCAAACTTCTTGTCGGCTCCCTATCTTTCATCATGGGCAGATGCCCTAGGTGCAGGTATGGGCATTCTATCAGTCATATGCATCATGGTAGCTATAAACTGCCCAAACATAGCCTGGAAGGTGGGATTCCCCATGTCATCTTGATCGAACTGGGGTGGTTTAGGCACATACTCCTCCCCTCCTTGGTCTCTTGCACCTCCTCGGGGTACAGTGACACTACTTTCAGCAACATGTTCATCATGTGATCTAGACATCTTTAGTTTTATCTTCTCCTCCTATATGAGCAGAAGACACTATCAGATAGACTGGAATACACTAGAACAGACTCAACAACCTTAATCCTATGTCTCTGTAGACTCAACGAACCTAGAGCTCTGATACCAACAATTGTGGCATCCAACTTATGAAAACATGATTAACCAAAGCGGAAGCAAATTATTAGCAGCGGAATTATTGAAAATCACTAAAAATTTAAAACTTTTTACAAAGAGATCTATGAACTGAAAAGCTTCTTCATATGATTCATCAGTACATCTTTGTATCATCTCATCTTGAGAGTCATAAACATTAACTACCCTGTTAAACTGTACATGAGCAGTATACAAAAATCTCGAGGCTTGAAGCCAAAATTCTCAGATCGACATCAAACTCTCTACTGACTCCTAGGACTTGAGAGTACAGAGACGACACATAGGACTCTCTATATACATAACCTAATGGACAGTGTCTCCACCTGCAGATCACTACTGTCCTTGTTGTTGTTGCTGCTACTGTGGCTGTTGTTGTTGCTGCTCACCCACTGAAGGGTTTCTTCTTCCTCAACGTCTACCTAAAAAGTTGAATCCCATGGGGGTGAGACAATTGACAATTTTCCCAGTGAGAGATATAACTCTCCGCCAGAAACATTATTATTGTTGATAATAGAATAGCACTGAGCAGTAGAATTATATATATTCAACAATAGGTAAATCATTAATTAAGCTAAGTAGAGCAGTATTCTCTATACAGTTCATTCTAGTTATAAACTTGATAAAGAAGCAAGTCTTTTAATCAATAAGGAATATGAAGAACATGTATATCATTTATCCAACTAGGATATAATAGACAATATATCATCAACCATTTATTCTCGTAATTCAACCCTAAGAAAATATGCTACACAGTTGATTACATTTTACTAGCATACTTATGCCCTGAGGAGATGAGGTATACCGCTCATACTCCAACTGACCATTGCGAAATTGAAATCGGTACCATACATAGGTCAATATAAGAGCCATGTTTCTATGACCTCATCCTCCTCAGTCAGTGTGAGGAACAAAATGTAGGACATCTGGTGTCTCTGCAAAAATAGCTTTCCAGGGTATACTGGCAACTTCTCTATTATAGTTACAGTGGCATGTTGTACTCTCTTCACAATCGAGAGATTTCTTGTTTATCTCACATCGATTCGGCATTAAAATCATCATCAGGAGATTAGTGATACATCATCCCAGAATATACATATAATGAAGGATTGAGAGATTTAGTGTTTATCTCACATCAATTCCTCCATTAGGACGTAAGGATATTTGCACCCATTACCCCCACATACTCAAAAGTATGCTCTCCAGGAGTTCCCTTAGAAAAACCTATTTCACCATCACCGAACTGCTGACGATGATGGATCTATGGTCAGGGCTCTACATGATATCATTTCACTTGATTAATTAAGTATATTACAACATTATTTTAGCATCAGGCATGTTTTCAATCATAAAACATTATAACAATTGCTATAAAGAATGAGTACTATTTCTATTAAGTTCATTTCACATCTTTATTAATCATTGGGATCACAATCCCTTATCATCTCATCATCATGATTCAAGAATGTGGGTGTTCAAACCCTTAGATCATCAATATACTTGTTACCACTTTAACAGGTAACATAATGCCAACAAGTCATTTAACAGTGTAAACATGATAATTGCAATGTAGGTATTTCACATGGCTCTTATAGCCTATCAATCACTTTTGTTACCTTTCACTAGGTAACATAGAATATCATTGCTTACAAAGCTCATAAAGTACTTTCAATAAACAAAGCATCATAGCTCATACCTGGCTATGTTCAATATCTCATAAGACCTTCTTGATTAGTACAGATGATAATAGATACATCAATTTCATATCAGCACAATGTAAAACAATTATGAGATCATTATTCAAGGGTTACACCACTATACCCTTTCTAGGGTTGGGGTTTCCCTTTTCAATTCAATTAGGGTTAATCATCCCCTTAGCTCAATTAGGATAAATGACTCATCATTTCATTATCCAACCTTAGAGCTTCTTAGTATAATGTATAACCCAGAATTAGGGTTTCACACTTCTATTTTCCTTATTTGGAATTAGGGTTTACTATTCACATTGCATCACCCTTGATTAGGGTTTACTATTCACCTCACATCACCCTAGATTAGGGTTTACTATTCACATTGCATCACCCTTGATTACGGTTTACCATGTCATCATTATGAATTAAGATCATACCATTCATCATGTATTAGAATTTCACCTATCAATACCCTAAATTAGGGTTATGATTCATTAACCTTCATAATTAGGGTTTCATAATCTCACTATGATGGATCATACCCGATTTAGGCATTCATTCATATTCAAAGTACACTACCTGATTATCATGCATGTAGCAAGTCTTTTCTCTCTCTCATCCTCTATAGGATGATATTAACTTCAACCTTGATAAGTCTAAGTCAACTCAATATTGAAGAAGGATTGACATCATGGGTTATGTCATTATCACCATGATTATTAAATCTTAATTATTCAAAGGGTACTAATCACCCTATCTCATTAAAGGTACCATTATTATAAACACCATCATTTTACATAATGTAATTGACCACTTAAAACATTGACCTTTATTCCCTTTAAGTGTTCATACAATTTGATTAATTACCTTCCAAAGGATCTTGGTCACTTAGACCTCAAACGGTCTTGACCAATCAGACCTCAAAAGGTCTTGCTCAATAAACCTCCAAACGGTATTGAACAAACCAATCAAACCGTTTGGTAAAGATAACCCTTGAAATCGTTTAGTAAAGTAGGTGGTGGAAACCGTTTACTGAAGTTGACCCTCAAGATCGTTTGCTAAAGGTGAAGTTTTGAAACCGCATGAACTCAACCGATTTGGAATTGTTTGGTCCCAAATGGTCTTGAGACCGTTTGGACTCAAATGGTCTTAAGACCGTTTGGTCCAAACCTCCTCAAAACCGCATGGACCAAAGATAGTCTCAACAAGTCAAATTGAATTAGGGTTTCCAATGTTGGTTCCTTCAACCATTGAATTCATGTAACCAATCATCAATTGGACCTATCACCATACTTTAATTGAGTTGAATAGGTCAACCTTAAACTGATTTGACCCTCAATTGACCCTCAATTAATCATCAATTAGGGTTTGAATCAATTGGATTAGGATTTGGAAATGATGAACCTTCAACATTATTCAATGTGAAACTAGTAACTTTAAAACTATTGGACCATCATACAAAATGGACATGACCTTACCCCAAACGGTCTTGAGGTCATTTGGATGACCTCCAAACGGTCTTGAGACCATTTTCCCAAGTCAACATCAAAATCCAAGTCAACCAATTGGGGTTTGGATCATTGGATTGATCACCAAATCAACATTTGATTGCAAATCAACTTGGTATCTTTAGATCTTCAAACACCTAACCATACTCAACCCTAGACCTCCAAACGGTCTTGGGTGACCACCAAACGGTCTTGAGACCATTTGGGTGATCTCCAAATGGTTTTGAAACCGTTTGGGTCAATCAACCCAAAGCATTAACTTATTCAATTGCGAAATCAGCACTTAGCCGATTAGGGTTTATACCATATCTTTGGATCTTCAAACACTTAAATATACTCAACCCTAGATCTCCAAACGGTCTTGAGACCATTTGGGTGATCTCCAAAATGTTTTGAAACCGTTTGGGACAATCAACCCAAGTTTCTAAATCAATCAATTTGGAAAATCAGCACTTAACCCAATTAGGGTTTTGATGATTGATTGACCTTCAACTCATGAACCAATTGGAGTTAATCAACTATAATTGATGGGTCATTAACCTAGATTATTAAAAAAAACCCAAATGGTCAATACTTGGTCAAAATCACCAAACGGTCTGAAACCGTTTGCCCTCATGCGGTTTGGTGAAACCGTTTCCCTCCAAACGGTTTGAAATTGTTTGCTCCCAAACGGTTTGGGAAGCCGTTTGAGCAAATATGAAGACTGTTTGACCTGGGATTCTTTGGATAAACATCTATGATGATGTCATAATCATCTTCCTCTGTTCAACCAAGAACAACAACCATTTTTCATGGGAACTTCGGCAATGAACCAAAAGACTATCAAATAGAAAAGAATAACCAACGATTATTAAAGAAAGGAGTGCAATACTAATGTTTAAGGGTTTAAGTTATAAAACCCGCCTCAAATCTGATCTTGAAGCTCAAAGATACATGGATTTAATGGTGGATGGAGTTCCAACAACTTCCCAAGGTCCGTTCTTGATCTTTTGGATGAGCAAGTTGGCTAGAATTGGCAATCGGGTGAAGAAAACCAAGAATCAAGCATTGATTTAGGGTTTTCACCATGAATTCGAGGTAGAAGATAATCAAGACTTACCAAAAGGTTATGGTCATCCTTCTCCTGCTCCTGAGCTCTTCGTTGGTCGGCCAAACAAAGATGAGAAAAGAAATACTAAGGAAACAATCCTTATGTGTATTGGAAAAAGGATATGTATATGGATTTTCAAGGAAAGAGAAAAAGAGAAATATTTTCTTTAATTCCAAAATAGTTTCCACCAAACTCCCCTCCATTTCTTGGCCACGAAGCCATCTTCATTTCCTTGCAAAACTTCATCATTATCCAAGAATTAATGGAAAAGTAATTAAGCACCTTAAAGAATTTTATATTAATATCCAACCTTTTAGTGGATATTACTTTTTATTATCTTAATGTGAGTGGCTTCCACTCAACCAAGATCTTTTTGTTCCACAGCAAGGAACAAGCTCGTACAACTCTATTGCAAACAAATCCTTCAACTTTTGGTTGAAGGGCTCCTCAACTAATATATTTCTTTTTGCATTAAATTAAAGTAAAGTTCCATATTTGCTTAAATCTTGATTATTTTAATGTCAAGATTCTCTCTCCTCCAAGATAATTCAAATGAGGTGCCCCTCTCATTTTCTTTGCTCTAATTGATTCCAAGAAACATGAGAGACCCTATAGAGGTGATATATTGCATATTGAACCCTAAGTTTTGGGTAAATTGCACATTACACCAAAACTAGGTTTTAATGCACAAGGATTGCTCTACAAGCTTTATCTTGATGCCCAAGCTTGTGGAAACCATACCACTACATCATATTCATTCTTATGATGTCTCAACATCATAGGAACATCTTATCATGTTAAATTTGCAATTTAACCCCTCAACTTGGGTAATTTGCACTTTAGTCCAAAACTAACAAAACAATGTTTCAACATTATTCAAAAAGGACTGAAATTGAAATTTAAGTTCCTCACAAGCCTTAATTACTTTTCAAAAGATAAGAGAAAGCATATAATCAACTTGATTAGGCAAAACACCTAGGGTTTAAACATAACCCAGGTCATGGATGTTACATAAAACTTGACTTTATGCAAAATGTATAGAGAGTACATCATCAAATTTCCATAAAGGAAGTAGAACTTAAAAAAACATAGGATCTAGGTAGAGGAAGACTTAGACTAATACAACTTGTCTCCAAACTACAACTCATACATAAAGGTATAACTAATTCCAAGCTAGCTGTGCTCTCTCCTTAGCCTTAGGCAAGCTCACGAAGCTTCCATTGTGCACCGCGATCCTAGCCTGGATGGTTGGGATCATCCAGCAAGAGAGAAAGGAAAAGTATGTGTCAAACAAAAGGAATAGGTCAAGTAATAGACAACAATATTTCATAATAAAATATTCTCTATACTACAAGATTTTAAAAGAAATGAGGCAAGTATATGAATAAGAGAGAGAAAACTGCCATAACCAATCACCATAATAATAATCACATAGCATGAATAAATTAAGACACAAAGTCATCTCAATATAGGGTGAGGCACCTACCAGACCTCACCAGTGGTAGGGGGACTAAAACCCCAGTGCCTATAAAGTGGCAGGGGGACTAAAACCCCAATGCCTATATAAAGTGGCAGGGGGACTAAAACCCTAGTGCCTGACAGGAGGACTAAAACCTCAATGCCCTATGGGTGGTTTGTACTCATGTACACTACATTGTCATTTGGCCTAAAATACATCATGCTTAATAGTTCACTTGACAGTATTGAGAAGTATAACAAGATTGCAACATTGTAAAATGGGAATAAAACCCAAATAAATAATCTCGAGAAATGGATGAGCCAAACATTGGCCATAGAAAGATTCGAGAGTTACAATCAAATAAGCCACATAGGCAATAGAAGCATCACATAGTAAAGAACCAAATAAAGACATTTATAAGGATAACAAGGCTAGCACAATAGTGAGGTAGGGTTGGATAAGAGCGCAACTGAAGAGTAGGTAAATTGCACAATATACACATGCATACATTCCACATAATTAGGTGTCACATAGATAAATAGGGTTCACATATGAAATAGGGTCCACATACCTTATTTTCGATTCATTACCATCACATTCACCAATCTAATTGCATCCAATTCCATATTTCCCTAGTTGAAAACATTACACATGTATTAATATATATTAAGGCATAAAGCATAGAAAAAACCCTAATTTTGGACTTATCTTCAAAACCATGATCTAAGGTTCAAAACCTAGTCAAATATATTAGTCATATTCTCCTGAATAACAAAACATATTTTATTACCCAATTTCGAGCTAAAATAGATTAATTACACATTTTAGATCATTTAATATAATCAAATAGGTATCCAAAGAAAACTTCGAAAAAGGAATCATAATTGGGACACAATAACAATAAAATCAGATTCTACATGAAAAATCCTTTCCAACGACTATTTATTTGCATTTTTCTGACCATGGATCGATTTACTATGAATTAAGTAAAATTGGCCAATCATAATGCAAGAAAACCATAGCGTGATAGTAATTTAAATGAAAATGTAAGTCGATATAAATAATAGGTGAAATGACTAAGATACCCTTGCTCGTCAAATCAAATTAGATAGCTAACCAGGGCAGTATTGTCATTTAGACTTGTGTGTATCATCGTTGGTGAGAAACAAGGGAAGGGATGAATTTACGATTATGCCCATGGATGATTAATTGTCCCAATCACAGGGGCATGTCCACGGGTGTCATTGCACGACCATGCTTCTTCAGCCTTGGCCATGGCGCGAGTAGTGAAATAGGGGGAAAAAAGCATGTTTGCATCGAGAGCTAGCAGCTGCCTCGGGGAAAACCAGACTCATCAGTGAGTTCCCCATCACTCGACGATCACAGTGGTCCTCTCCATCCTTACTCTGATGGTCTAGAGCTCGAGAGGCAGTGGAGAATAGAGGGATGGCAGCTTGAAAGAAAACAACAGTGAAAACACCATGAAAAAGCACGACTAAGGCCACAAGCACGACCAATGAGTCTGAGTGAAGTCGGCGAACCATTTTACGTGACTGGAGGAGGACCGAGGCAAAGAAGAGCCAAGCACTGACGTGGAGGTAAACCTGGTCTATAGGACTGGGCACCTGGGGGCGTTGCGAGGCAAGGTGATCAAACATAATTGGAGTACAAGCGTCGATGATGCTTACCTAGAAGCCGATTGAACAGAGGTGGTTGGAGGTGCGAGCAGTAGGCTGAGGTTGATGCCACTGAAGACAGAGTAGGTCAATGTGTCTCGGGCAAGGAGAGGTGGAATTGGAGGGAGAGGAGGAAGGATCGAAGCCTGAGGATGCTCGAAGAGCCCTTAAATAGGTGTGGGGAAGGTCGATGCTTGCTCTGCAACTCCTTGGTGGAGAGGAGGAGGCAGCCTAGGTTGGGCGTTTCATGCTCAGTGAATGGGAGGAGGTGAGCAGTCCCTTGTTGGATGCGGCTTGGAGAGACGAATCACGAGGAGGAAGAATCGAGTGAGATGGTGATGTGTAGAGGGAGAATGAGTCAGGGAAGGTCGGGGGTCTGGAGCAGCCCGACGGCCAAAGGTAGGGGATGAAGTCCTGACCATTGGATCAGATCAAGGCTGATTAGGAGCTATTGGATGCGAGTCCACTATGGACCCAGGGTGTGTGACAGGAAAAATAATGGACTATAGCATTATACATCCATTTAATGAAATCGATTAAAATCCCATAGTTACACTTTATTAAAAGCTTATAAAATGGATTTGAAGAGTCAAATCAACTCCAAATAACTCCAAATTTTAACCATAGGCTGATAATGATGCATATTACGATGCTATGTAATTAGTTTTGCATTTAATGCATATTTTGGCCCTAAATAAATCATTTCTCATTAAAGTGTATATTAAAATATTAAAATGAATGAATTATATGAAAAGACTTCTTTAAATGGATTACATGAGTGAATTACAAGATATCCATCCATTAAGATATCCATCCATTATTAACGTTAAGAGCAAAAACTCACCATTATATTCTATTTTGATATATTATTATCATTTTTTAGGAGAGAGAAGGAAATTAGGTTAATTACACCCATAATTAACTCAAATACACATTATTACTAATATATTTATCCAAAAAGCTCCAAATAAACATTATCCACTTATTTGCTCTCTTAAGTGTACATTTTTCATATTAAGAGCCCAATTATTTCATTGTGTGGGTTATTTGTGCAAACACCACTCCATTTATATAAATGAGGGAAAAAGGTAATTTCAACCTTGAATTGTGTTCAAATTGCATAAGGAGTCCAAAAAGAATATTAAAGAAAGGAAATTTATGAATTTGGTCCAAAAGGACTTGAAAGAAATGAAAATATAGAATATGGGTAAATTGCAGGGAAGACCCTGAGATTCAGTATGTTACAACACTCCACCCCTTAAAGAGGATTTCATCCCCAAAATCACAACAAGAGGGAAGAGAGGGTGAGTGTGCAACATACCAACCTTAAAAGACTTGATGGGTACTAGAAGATCTACACATAAGCCAGGTGTTACTAAGGTTTCCACAAAACCTATAGCCTTTTATCAAACTCAAATTAACATTTTTTCCTTATTAGCATAATCTCCATCATGAAGAGGTATCATATTTATTATACTATCACTTGTGCCATATTTTATTCAAAACAATTACATCTCAATATTATATCATATGTATTTCCCTCATCAAGGGTTTTAAGCACAATTAGGGTTTACTAACCCATTTCAACATTAACTAATGTATTAGGTCAAAAACCTTAATAACATGAATTCATTTTTCCATCATTCTCTTAAGACTATCATGTAGAATTATCACAAATTAATTTGTAGAAAAAGTTAATACTATCCAACAAGTTATTAAGCCTATAATAATTCTAAATAATGTCAAATAAATGGCTTATACCTAAGTTACATATTGTCACAACATATTTCATACTCATGACATCATTAATCATTTTTGTCCATTACACTTCATATTATAAATTATACATATTTTATATCACATTAGGCATTTATGAATATTTATGTGAATCCAATTATTCATTATCATGCTTGAGTCATTATATGCATTTTAGTGAATAGGATGTAACCCATTAAATATTAATGAATTAATTCATGGATCAAGTTATGATGAGGTGTTCATTAGAGAACAAGGTGATATACCATACATATATTGATAACTTTGTGACTTTAATCCATTTATATGTATCAAGGTATATTATGTGATGATGACACCTAATGTCACTAATGTATCATGAAAGGCATTAAGGGTATATATATGTATATGTTGTCAAGGCTAGATGATTACATATTAGGGTTTAGGTCAACATGATCATTACATATATATTATACCTTAATCTGTCATTAGAGTAACTTAGTCAAAATTATGTATATTTACAAATATTAATGAATAACTAATTATTATGTGTATCAATAATATGTGAAGGTTCAAGCATATGAACTATCTCTATATGACTTACTACATATTCATGTGTGTATAATCAAACAAGTTCAATTACAAGTATAATGCGTTTGGTAATTTCTTGTTCACATAAGTTATTATGTACATATGTCCACATGGATAGGGTTTCTAACTCCTAACTCTAAAGGTATTTGATTTTTCTTTTAATTGAGATTCCATCCCCCTAAAAAGGGATTTCATCCTCGAAATCAGATTTGCAAAACCAAATAGGGTACTAACACCATTACCGTCACCCGACCCCTTAAAAGGGTCAACTAAGTCAAACTAAGATAAGGGTAAAAGGGTACATAAAAATCAACACTAAAAGGATTTACTAACCAAGCTTCAGGGTGTAACATAGGGTACACTAAACCCTAAATATAGGAGTATAAGGTATTTAAGGATAATTTTTGTGTAACAGATCAAATCATCACTTATGGTTTTCCTAAGGTATTCAACAATTAGGCAACATGACCAACGATAGACTATTTCGAGTTGTCTGTATCAGATCAGGCCAGGCCAGGTCATATGAGCTCAGGAGTCCTCGTTACCAAGCTAGTGGGGTGGAGGAAAATATTTCCAGCACCCCAGCTCTGACCCTTTCTAGACACCATCACTTTCAACTTCTTGCTCTAGTAGCTTCTCAATAGACAATTCACCAAAAAGTTGACACATTTTATTTCTAATATGAAATTATTATGATCTTAAATCAAACTTTCATCATAGGTCAACTCTAAGGTGAAAAACTTACTAAAGGAACTATATATGATAAGGGTTCTATCTAGGAGACAATTTGAATTAGTCAAGAATACGACTACCTTGATGCTCTGATACCATGTTGTAAAGACCAAATCTCTACTAAAAACAATGGAAAACAAAAACACCAATTCTGTAGCAGCGGAAGAAATAAAACTTGACTTTATGCAAAATGTATAGAGAGTACATTATCAAATTTCCATAAAGGAAGTAGAACTTTAGACAAAACATAGGATCTAGGTAGAGGAAGACTTAGACTAATAAAACTTGTCTCCAAACTACAACTCATACATAAAGGTATAGCTAATTCCAAGCTAGCTGTTCTCTCTCCTTAGCCTTAAGAAAGCTCACGAAGCTTCCATTGCGCACCATGATCCTAGCCTGGATGGTTGGGATCATCCAGCAAGAGAGAAAGGAAAAGTATGTGTTAAACAAAAGGAATAGGTCAAGTAATAGACAACAATATTGCATAATAAAAGATTCTCTATACTATAAGATTTTAAAAGAAATGAGGCAAGTATATTAATAAGAGAGAGAAAAATGCCATAACCAATCACCACAATAATAATCGCATAGCATGAATATATTAAGACACAAAGTCATCTCAATGTAGGGTGAGGCACCTACCGGACCTCACCAGTGGCAGGGGGACTAAAACCCTAGTGCCTATAAAGTGGCAGGGGGACTAAAACCCCAGTTCCTATATAAAGTGGCAGGGGGACTAAAACCCCAGTGCCCGAAAGGAGGACTAAAACCTCAGTGCCCTATGGGTGGTTTGTACTCATGTACACTACATTGTCATTTGGCCTAAAATACATCATGCTTAATAGTTCACTTGGCAGTATTGAGAAGTATAACAAGATTGCAACATTGCAAAATGGGAATAAAACCCAAATAAATAATCTCAATAAATGGATGAGACAAACATTGGCCATAGCAAGATTCAAGTTACAATTAAATGAGCCACATAGGAAATAGAAGCATCACATAGTAAGGAGCCAAATAAAGACATTTATAAGGATAACAAGGCTAACACAATAGTGAGGTAGGGTTGGATAAGAGCACAACTGAAGAGTAGGTAAATTGCACATTATACATATCCATAGATTCCACATAATTAGGTGTCACATAGATAAATAGGGTTCACATACGAAATAGGGTCCACATACCTTATTTTCGATTCATTACCATCACATTCACCAATCTGATTGCATCCAATTCCATATTTCCCGAGTTGCAAACATTACACATGTATTAATATATATTAAGGCATAAAGCATAGGAAAAACCCTAATTTTGGACTTATCTTCAAAACCACGAATAAGGTTCAAAACCTAATCCAATAGATTAGTCATATTCTCCTGAATAAGAAAACATATTTTATTACCCAATTTGGAGTTAAAATAGATTAATTACACATTTTAGATCATTTAATATAATCAAATAGGTATCCAAAGAAAACTTTGTAAAAGGAATCATAATTGGGACTCAATAATAATAAAATCAGATTCTACATGAAAAATCATTTTCAACGAGTATTTATTTGCATTTTTTTGACCATGGATCGATTTACTATGATTTAAGTAAACCGGCCAATCAGAATGCAAGAAAACCATAGCGTGACAATAATTTAAATGAAAATGTAAGTTGATATAAATAATAGGTGAAATGTATAAGATACCCTTGCTCGTAAAATCAAATTATATAGCTAACCAAGGCAGTATTGTCATTTAGACTTATGTGTATCATCGTTGGCGAGAAACAAGGGAAGGGATGAATTTACGATTATGCCCATGGATGATTAATCGTCCCAATCAAAGGGGCATGACCACAGGCGTCATTGCACGGCCAGACTTCTTCAACCTTGGCCATGGCGTGAGTAGTGAAATAGGGGGGAAAAAGCATGTTCGCATCGAGAGCTAGCAGCTGCCTCGGGGAAAACCAGACTCATCAATGAGTTCCCCATCGCTCGACGATCACAGTGGTCCTCTCCATCCTTACTCTAATGGTCTGGAGCTCGAGAGGTGATGGAGAATAGAGGGATGGAAGCTCAGAAGAAAACAATAGTGAAAACACCACGAAAAAGCACGACTAAGGCCACAAGCATGACCAATGAGTCTAGGTGAAGTCGGCGAACCATTTTACATGACTGGAGGAGGACCAAGGAAGAGAAGAGCCAAGCGCCGATGTGGAGGTAAACCTGGTCTATAGGACCGAGCACCTGGGGGCGTTGCGAGGCAAGGTGATTGTAACATCCCTGACCTGGGTTATGAACTAACCCCAGATGCTTTGCTTAATCATGTGATGAAATGGTTGTGGTTATTTGTTGATAATGTAATTAAAGCTTCTGAGGAACATATATTTCCCTTTCTGTCCTTTTTAAACAATATTGTAATATTGTTTTGTTAAAAGTGGACTTATGTGCAAATTACCCAATTAGAGGGGTTAACTTGAAATTGCACATGTTTAGATGTTCCTATGATGATAAGACATCATAAGAATGAATTTGATGAAGTATTATGGATTCTCCAAACTTGGGCACCAAAATGCAGCTTGTGGAGCAATCCTTGTGCTTTAAACCCTAGTTTTGGTGTAAAGTGCAATTTACCCAAAACATGGGGTGCAACATGTAAAATATACCTTCTAGAGTATCTTTTATGACTCTTGACATCAATTATAGTAAAAGTGATGAAGAGGGCACTTCATTTGAATAATCAAATAAGAAGGATAACCCTTGTAACTAAATAACCAAGTGATAAGCATAATGACCCTTTTATATGTGTGCAACTTAGTAGGATATTTGGCTTCCTTTTCACTAGACTTTGGTTAAGGAGGAGTTTTGCTTAAGTATAGAAAGGAGGGGTGTGGCCAAGAAGGAGAGAAGGACCCATATGAGAAATAGAAGAAAAGATTGTCCTTATCTTGAAAACATGCCCAAAGTATATATACACCTTTCTTTTACAACCAAGGGATCGTTTCCCTTTCTCTCTTCACTTATCTCTTCACCACTACAGAAATGGCTTATAAAGCCACTTTTCAAGGTGTCAGTTGTTTACAAAAACCGACACCTAATGTCTACAGTGTCGGTTGATAACATAAACCGACATCCAATCTGCTTAGGGAGCCCAGACACGGGTACCGCTTTTAATAGGTGTCGGTTAATTAATAAACAACCGACACCTAAACTCAACCGCCAAACCCAAAATTCCAGCGAAAAAATTGGCTCCAAAATTTTACATATGGCGTCGGTTCATAACTAAATAACCGACACTATAGGTTTAGTTGTCAGTCTTTTTAAATGACCGATACTTAGTATAGGTGTCGGTTCATAACTAAATAACCGACACTATAGGTTTAATTGTCGGTTTTTTTAAATAACTGACACCTATTGTGAACTTAATAGCTCACCAGTGACCGATTCTTCCCCTTTTGTCCCTATTTCATTCATTCCCGATCGATTTCCCTAACCTCCGGCGATTTCTTGCTGCTCCCTGCCACCGCCGCCGCCCCTCCCTGCCCGTCGCCGCCGCTCCTTCGTCGCCGTCGTCGCCATCGCTGCAAGAAACTGTCGCCGCCCGCCCGCCCTCTCCGCCGTCGTCAGTAGCATCTAGGACCGGCCGCTCCTCTCCTCGCCTCGCCGCCCTCTCCACCACTCCTCTCCTCGCCGCCGGCAGCTGCTAGGACTGGCCGCTGCTCCTCTTTCCTCAAGGTGCCCGCCCTAGCTTCTTCTTCTTCCTCTGCTCGTCTTCTCTCAAGCTGCCTGCCCTGCTGCTGGGCGTTTTTTTTTTAAATTTATTTACTTCTCTCAAGGTGCCTGCCTGCTCATACACATATTGATGTACATAGAATAAATGCTAAAAAGGTGTGATTTTAGGGTTTAGGTACTGATTTTGTGCTTCTACTGAGCTGAATCCTCTATTGTGTATACAATATATACATGTTCTATGATAAGCCTTAGTTAATTTAATATGCATACTTTGTATGTAAAACATAGTAATCGGGTATTGCTATATATCCAAGTAAATTACATGTAACTAATCATGACATATATTTTAGAATGCATACTTTGGTTAAATGTACTGCTGTAATTTTTGATCAAGTGATGATATGTAAATGTAGCAATAAGTTAGTAAGGTATCAATGATAAGTCTATTGTAATGTGATGCAAAATAGTTATTGTATCATGCATATATACTTAATAATTTTTTGTTTTATAGTTGTATAGGGTGTTTTATGTGTGGCAAGTCTATTGTTTAATAAATTAGCTATAATCATTGTTTAATAGTTTAGCTATATTCTTGGTGACAATCCTAATCACCCTTCTTTTGCTTAATGATGAACTGTAATGCACACATGTGACATGCTTGGAATGTAAATGATGAACTTTTCCCTAAATTGCCAATCATGCTTTTAAAGACATCAATAATCACCCTAACTTGAAGAACTAGGATTTTAGGTATAAGAATGACAACACATTATTTGTTGGCCTAGAAACCCATCCAAGATTTACTCATTAGGAGTAAATCTTGGATAGTCCCCGGTTTGGGACTGTTCTTGAACACCTAATCTCGCTTAGGATGTAAGTGTATATAATGTGTGTTGGGTTTTCAAGAAAATTTCCGCAGCATTTCCCCATTTGTTCTCTAATTAGTACATATGTACTTGGAGAACGGCGGGGAAATGCTGCCGAAATTTTCTTGAAAACCCAATACATATTATACACTTACTAGTGAGATTAGGTATTCAAGAATGGGATAGGTGGTACACATTTATTATATATAAGAATGACATCACATGTATTTGTTAACCCTAGACCCTAATCTTGTCCTAATATACACTTGTTTTCTCTTTGATCATAGAATGGATAGATCATGGATGTCCATTCGCAATCGCTGCACCCCAGAGTTTATTTCTGGTCTTGACCAGTTTATTAGATTTTCCGAGGAACATAGGAAACAACCTGGAGATAGGTTCTACTGTCCATGTAGGCATTGCGGTAACCACTTGAAAGTCAACACTGGTGACGAAATCAAAACTCATGTCATGTGCAACGGGATTATACAAGGCTATACAGAATGGCACTGGCATGGAGAGATTTCAAACCCAAAACCAGTGGATGTCGATAGCAGTGCTTGTGTGGAAGAAGAAATTACCTACGATGACGTAGATGTGAATGAACCATTTCCAGTAGACATCATTGATGCGATGCTAGATAGTTGTGGGGTAGAGCACACCGATCCACCTCCCATTTTTAGAAACATTGTGCATGATGCTGAGATGTCGTTATACACAGGTTGTACTAAGTTTACGAAGCTTAGCGCTGTGTTGAGATTGTATAAGTTGAAAGCTAACAATAGATGGAGCGACAAAAGCTTCACGTCATTGCTGTCTTTGTTGAAAGAAATGCTTCCTGAAGGAAACGAGCTTCCAATCTCAACATACCAGGTAAAGAAATTATTGTGCACAATGGGAATGGATGCCAAGAAGATACACGCATGCCTGAATGATTGTGTATTATTTCAAAAGGACTATGCGGATTTGAAAGATTGTCCAAAATGTGGTGCGTCACGGTATAAATTGATGACTTCGGGGGAGTCCAAAACTGGTTCTCCTGCCAAGGTGATGTGGTATCTACCTGTAATATCACAGTTTCAACGCTTGTTTGCCAATCCGATAGATGCAAAGAATTTGAGGTGGCATGCAGATGTTAAGAAAAATAATGATGGGATCCTACGACATGCGTCTGATTCCCCACAGTGGAAGAGGATTGATCTATTGTACCCTGAATTTCGTGAAGAAGTCAGGAATCTAAGACTTGGGCTTTGTACAGATGGGATGAATCCGTACAGGACATTGAGCAGCCAACATAGCACTTGGCCAGTCATACTTGTTATATACAATCTTCCTCCCTGGCTGTGTATGAAAAATAAGTATGTAATGTTGTCATTGTTGATATCGAGCCCTAAACAACCTGAAAATGACATCGATGTTTATCTTGAACCTCTGATTGATGACATAAAGAAACTCTGGGGTGAAGGTGTGATGACCTATGATGCTTCACGAAGAGAGACATTTCATTTGCATGCTATGTTGTTTTGCACTATTAATGACTTTCCAGCATATGGGAATTTGTCTGGATATAGTGTCAAAGGAGCTAAAGTGTGTCCTATATGTGAAGAGAACTCTGATTCAACAAGATTAAAACATGGCGGTAAGAATGTATATCTCGGTCATCGAAGGTTTCTTCCAAAATTCCATCTGTATCATAGGAAGCGCAAAGCATTCAATGGATTGAATGAGGAACAGAGTACACCTAAACCTATACCAGGGGAGGTTGTTTATGAAAGAGTAAAAGACATTGTCAATGAATTTGGTAAGAGATCACAATGTACTACACGGAGTGACAATTCTTCATTCAAGAAGAAGTCAATATTTTGGGATCTTCCTTATTGGAGTTCTTTGACAGTCAGACATTGTATCGATGTAATGCACGTTGAGAAAAATGTCTGTGATAGCATCATTGGTACTCTGTTAAATATACCAGGTAAGACTAAAGATGGGATAAAATCCAGACTGGACCTACGTGAAATGGGAATAAGGTCAGAATTAACAGAATTATGTGAAATGGGTAATAAAAGAACATACTTACCTCCCGCTTGTTACACGTTGTCTAGAAAGGAGAAGAAAGCTTTTTGTGAATGCTTGGTAAATGTTAAGGTGCCACATGGTTACTCATCCAACATCCGTAGTTTGGTATCAATGAAAGATTTGAAGTTGATAGGTCTTAAATCTCATGATTGTCACACTCTAATGCAACAAATATTGCCCGTGGCAATTCGATCTATATTGCCGAAGCATGTAAGGTTTGCAATCACCAGACTTTGTTTCTTTTTCAACAGTCTCTGTAGAAACGTTATTGACCCTGAGACTCTCGATAATTTACAAAGAGAAGTGGTTGTTACCCTATGTCAGCTTGAGATGTATTTTCCTCCTTCGTTCTTTGATATCATGGTACATCTTGTTGTCCACTTGACTAGGGAAGTGAAAATCTTGGGACCGGTTTTCTTGCATTGGATGTATCCCTTTGAACGATACATGAGCGTTTTCAAAGGTGATGTTCGAAACCGCTATCGGCCTGAAGGGAGTATAATTGAAGGTTATTTGGCAAGAGAGGTTATGGATTTCTGCAATGACTTTCTCAGTGGTAATGACACTCCTGATAATGACAAGAATATTGACGAGCTATTTGGCAAAGGAATTTTAGGTTCACGTGTGAAAGTAATAAGCCGTGAGCAGTTGGAACAAGGTCATTTGTGTATTTTACACCACATAGATGAAGTGAACGTTTATATCAAGGAACATACCAATTTCATCAAAAGATAATATCCTCGAGCGAATACAATGTGGCTTCCTAGAGAGCATAACAAGACTTTTATTAAGTGGTTTGAAGATAAAGTCTTACATCAACTATCTCAAACACCAGATGATATTACTGAAACTATCAAATGCCTCGCCTTTAAACCAAAGTTGACTGTTATGTCTTATGAAGGGTATGACATTAATGGATTCACATATTACACAAAGCGCCAAGATGATAAGAGTGTCGTCCAAAACAGTGGGGTCACCCTTCAAGAATCAACTATGTTTTTTGCAAGTGTAAAGGATAAGAGTCCACATGAAGCTAAAATGTCATATTACGGTGTCATTGAAGACATATGGGAATTTGACTACATAGATTTCAGAATTCCGCTCTTCAAATGTAATTGGGTTGATAACACCAAAGGAGTTATAGTGGATGAATTGGGTTTCACTTTAGTGAACTTTGAACAGATTGGCGAGAAGGCTGAACCATTTATATTGGCATCACAGGCGAAACAAGTATTTTATATCGATGATCCTGCAAATGATAAATGGTCGGTTGTTCTTCATGGTAAAAGACAGTTCGTTGAAGATCCTATAGATGAAGAACAGTACTAAGATAAGTATGATGACTCCAGTCCATTCTCAGTTGGGTTGCCAACACCAACAAATATTGAAGCTAATGATGACTTGTATGTGCGCGGAGATCACAATGAAGGATTGTTAATTGATAAAAAATCGCAATATTAGAGGTATATATGTTTTGTTTTATACGTTTTTATTTTTTCTGAATATGTGAACTTTACAATGTGAGCTTAATTTATAATGTGAGCTTAATTTTTCTCTTTGATCATAGAATGGATACTTTATAATTTGAATTACTTTACAATGTGAATGTGAACTTTACAATGTGAGCTTTAATGTGGATATGTACTCATTAGCCTAGAACCCCATCCAAGATTTACTCATTAGGAGTAAATCTTGGATAGTCCCCGGTTTGGGACTGTTCTTGAACACCTAATCTCACTTAGGATGTAAGTGTATAATGTGTATTGGGTTTTCAAGAAAATTTTGGTAGCATTTCCCCGTTTGTTCTCTAAGTACATATGTACTTGGAGAACAGCGGGGAAATGCTGCCGAAATTTTCTCGAAAACCCAATACACATTATACACTTACTAGTGAGATTAGGTGTTCAAGAATGGGATAGGTGGTACACATTTATTATATATAAGAATGACATCACATGTATTTGTTGGCCTAATCTTGTCCTAATATATACTTTTTTTCTCTTTGATCATAGAATGGATACTTTACAATTTGAATTACTTTACAATGTGAGCTTTACAATTTGAATTACTTTACAATGTGAGCTTTACACTTTGAATTACTACTTTACAATGTGAACTTTACAATTTGAATGTGAATTTGCAGATGGCTGACCATTCTCCTGATGACCGTGCTGATGACTACCGTGAGGGTGAGGACATCAATGCGCCGCCTCACAATGTAAGTTTTAAAAATATATCATATATTTATATCTATATGTCCATTTATAGTTATATCTTGTAAATGTGAATTATTTTGTCAAATTTTAGGTTGATGATGCACAGGTACCAGCTGAAGCACTTGAGGAGCTTGATCAACAACACCAAAAAGTTGACAAGAGAAGGGGCATCACTATGATGAAGAAGTTAATTTTGCAAAAGGGCAATGGACCCAAACTTGTTGTGGATTTCGATAATGCAGGAAATGCATGTGGTGTGAATCGCAATTCATTTATTTCATATATTGGGTTTGTTACTCGTAGCCATTGCGGTTGTCGCTTAGATTCTTGGCATAAAGTTTCTAAGGAGAAGAAAGATTTAATATGGAGGGATTTATGCGTGAGTTATTATTAATTTGCAATTCTATTTTGTAGATTACTAAATTTTTGGTTACTAGTTAATAGAAATTCTATTTTGTAGAGTATATTTGAATTGGATGAAAAGTTGCATCGTAAATGCATGATGCAATGCTGTGGGAGAGTCCTAAGGAACTATAGGACAAATCTCACCAGAGAATACATAAAAGAAGCCGACAAGAGGAAGAAGACAACCACTGAATAGTGGAACTTCCTGGACAAAGAAGAATGGGACGTGTTTGTCACTTCAAGACAAACTGATGAATTCAAGGTATTAGGTGTCAATCTCATTAATTAATATATGTTGTATTCACTTATTCAAGATTAACATTTAGTGTTACTAACCAAATCATTAATTTACATACTAACTAGGCCCTCAGTGAGGCACAAAGATCAAGGCGTGCACTGAATGTGCATGACCACACAATGGGTCCAAAGGGGTATGCAGGCGTTCGCCAAAGACTACAGGCTGAGGCTACCACTGCTCAGTCTGCTGCTACTCAGGAGTCCTCTACCATAGGTAGCACACCTCTGCCTCGCAATGATGTCTGGATAGCTGGGAGGCAAAATAAGAAGGGAGAAATACCTAAGGCCGCAACTGCTGAGGCGGCTGCAAAAATGGTAAAATACAACTCTTACAGCAATCATTCGAATATTGATTATTTGTGTTGTTTACTTAAGTACAAATTTTTGTTTTGGTAATTAGCGGGAGCTGCACGAGCTGAGGAAACAAGGAAAGTTCATCCCTGAGGGAACAAAGGATGAATTGACAGTTGCTCTGGGTAACCCAGAGCATCCTGGACGTGTTAGGGTTGCAGGCGCTGGTGTGGGCATCAAATCTTTTTTTGGGTCATCCCAGCGCAAACATGTCCCAAAATTGGGACTTTCACAAGAAGAGGTAACATATTCTTTCTTTATAATGTTACTGTAAAAGAGAATTCAAAAATTAGAATTTGACATTTCTTTTATCCATGTATAGGTGGATAAGCTATTTGACAGGAAACTCGAAGAAAAACTCGAAGAAGCAATGAAAAAGGGGCAGGCATCTCAGACTGCCACTTACCAGACAATACCTACTGCAGACTCTACTCCTACTCCTACTGCAGAGGTTGGGAGTAATCCTGTAGAACCACCACCTAGCGCATCCACTGTAAGTATTTTTATGACATATTAACTAGTTTTTTAATTCAAGATGATACGTATATATGAAATTGTAGTCATTTAAGAAAAAGATGATATGCATATATGTATATAACATTCTTTACACAAAAATTTGTAGGGGTTGAAGCCATGCCGTCTAAAAAGTAAAGAATATGTCGTGGCAGAGGCGTCGGCTTACCCATCCCTACCAGGGGAAACATGTCACGGGTCTCCAGTACCAGCTGGTTGGATTCGGGTGAGCCCGATACATATATTCCCCCAGTGGATGGATCTTCCACTGCCAAATGCCCACCCCGATTGTGAAACGCTTAGTGAGGCAGTAGGCGGAGTGATATTGTGGGAAAAAACATATGTCTTCTTTACTGAAAAGGTGCGGTCAATTTACATTACGTTCAATTGTTAGTGTGTGTATATGCTGGCAGTTGATCTGAAATTATATATATATATACAGGTTAAAAAGAAGACACCCACAACATCTAGGCCTCCACCTCCACCTCCTGCATTACCTAGTTGGGTTCCACATGACCTACCTGTCCCGTTAGGTCCTAACTGTAGGGGTATGGCAGTATGGTTAGGGGAACATGATATAAACTCCCCTATAACTGTCTCTTCTAATTCAGATTCTACAGGTCAGTCATACGAAACAAAACTATTTATACAAAATATTTTGGAGTTGTTTCGATATGATTGGCTAAATACATCTGTGATAGAGCTATGGATAAGGTGAGATATTCTTTATACATCCATATACCTTGTGTATGATATGGTGATCTGGTTTCTTATTTATTAATGCATGCATAATTAATACATATTTTGCAGCTACTTAGACAACATATGTGCAGATTTTGGATTCGAACATGTAGGGTTTTTGATTCCATCCTTGATTAGTCTAGTAGCTAAAGACCCTACATCAGTTCAACAATACTGCTGTGAGGCTTTTTCAATTTTTGCTGTAAAAAAGAAGACGGTGATAATGGCTCCATTCAATGTAGAGTAAGTTTACTTTGCTTATTATAATTTGGACTTAAGAAAATTACATTTTATTGTGGATTTTGAGTTATTAATTTTTAACTTTTTTTCCTCTAGGGGTAAGCATTGGGAGTTATTGGTTATTTCCCCCGAGACATTCACTGTGTATTATCTAGATCCTAAGGGGGGTAAATTGAATACAATATTTGGACACATAATGAAAATGGCAATATTTCGGTGAGAAATATTTCATTTTTCATATTCGTTAACATATGTTATTACATTACTATTTAATTGCAATGTTCTGTGTTACATTAACATGTAGGGGTTTTGAGGAGTAAAAAAAGGCTGGAGGAAAGGTCCCCACGAAAAGAACCAGCCAATAATTTGGAAGCACGTGAAAGTAAGTTCCCGACTGCAATATATGTATATATTATTTATGTGAACAATGCTTAATTAGTTGTATTTGTTAATATTTTGTATGTTTGAATTTATAGTGTGCTACACAAGACAACGGATGGGCATGTGGATACTATGTCATGCGATATATGCACATGATTATCAAACATGCTGCACTGGATATCGAATGTATTTCTCAGGTATTATATAGTCTCATTAGATAATATGATCGAAATATATCAATCTTATTTATAGCTCATTAATTATATATATACATCATTCTCTTTACAGGTGTTTAAATCTGACCCCATTACAGGAAAGGACTTACCAAATGTTAATGCTCCCTATACGATGGGAGAATTAAATGAAGTAATCAAAGAATGGGCAACAACCATACAATTAGTGGGGGCTTTAAAATATAATTGGGATCCTGATAGCGAATAATGACTAAACAATGATACTTTGTAAATGAATTTCTGAATTATAATATATGTGTGAATGTTTCTACATGTCTGGATGTTTCTACATGTTTCTGAGTGAAAATGAATGAAAGTGTTTGTTGCTATATGAATGTTTCTACATGTGTGAATGTGAATGAATGGAACTACAGATTGCTAGCATGTGTGAATGTTTATAAATGTGTGAATGAATGGAACTCTTTTATTGTTAATTTTGCAGGTTTGCGGCCTGTTATCGGCTGATATCAATGGATGTCGTAAAACCTATAGTTCATAACTGAACTGAACAAGTTTCTCATCCTGCGACCAGCCACAGCAGGTCTGCAGACTGATAGGAAAAAAAAAACAATAGGCGTCGGTTATTTGTAAATAACCGACACATAATGATATAGTGTCGATTTTCCTACAATAAACTAACGTCTATTCCTTAACAACATGGCCATGCTGGATAGCACGGCCGTGGCCAAGATGGCGCGGGTTTGGGCGTCGATTATTTGTAAAAAAACCAACACATAATGTTCTAGTGTCGGTTATTTGTAACAACCGACGTCTATTTCCTAATATATGGCGTCGGTTATTTGTAAATAACCGACACTGATAGTGGCCAAGATGGTGCCCTTTTTGTGGTGTGAAAGTTTTGGGCGTCGGTTTCTTATCTAATAACCGACGCCTATTGTCCCCTGATGGCGTGCTTCCGGTGGCGCGCGAAGAGTTTGGGCGTCAGTTTTGGAACCGACGCCTAATGGGTGGACTTTTAGTGTCGCCCACATAGGTGTCGCTTATAAACCGACACTAAAGGCTTTAAATAACTGACACTAAAGGTAGGTTCTGTAGTAGTGCTTGCTGCGGCCGACTAAGGAAGGAGCTCATGAGCAGAGGAGAACGTCCAAGTAGAGTTGGGTAAGCTTTAACCACTATCTAGCTCGGATTCATGGAGGAAATCATGATACAAGGTTGGTTTACTAGTTTTTCTTACTTAGTTCTTCTTTCTAGCCATCCTTTCCAACCAAATCTTGAAGAAGAAACCTTGGAAAACCTATGGAGCTCAAGCCACCATTAAATATTCGAAGATTGGAGCTCTAGAGCTGATTCTAAGGCGAGTTTTATAACTCTAAACCTTAAAGCTTTGATTATGCATCTTGTTTTCTTGCAAACGTTACTAGTTCTTCTTTCTTGCATCCTTCTATGCATTCTTGCAACTAAAACCATGAAGAACAGACCTTGATCTGGAGGTAGAAGAAGATGGTCATGATTACCAATGCTACTTTAGCAAACGGTCTTGCCCCCCCTTGGCCAAACGGTTTCACAAGGTCGGTTGGAGAAAACGGTCTCCAAGACCATTTGGTTGAGTTGACCAAGGGTTGACCGTTTGAGATTTCTGTTCATAATTAGATTGGTTGGTAACCCTCCAAATTTGAGGGATTAACTCCAAAGGAATCGTGAGTTGAAGGCTAATCAATTAGGTAAACCTAATTGAATTAAGTGCTGATTTCCAACCTAATTAACTTGACCTTTTTGGGCAAACGGTTTCAAAACCATTTGAGAGCGTTGAACAAGGGTTGACCGTTTGCAATTCCTGATTCTAATTATTTTGGTTAATGACTCACCAAATTTGAGGGGTTAATTCCCAAGGAATCATGAGTTGAAGGTTAATCTATTAGGCAAACCCTAATTGGAATTAGTGCTGAAATTCCAATGAGTTGATTTGATGTTTTGGGTTGATTAGCCCAAACGGTTTCAAAACCATTTGGGGATCACCCAAACGGTTTCAAAACCTTTTGGGGGTCACCGAAGACCGTTTGAAGGTCTAGGGTCAAGTATGGATATGTGTTTGAATATCCAAAGATGTGGTATGAACCCTAATCGGCTAAGTGCTGATTTTTGCAAGTGATTGAGTTGATGTTTTGGGTTGATTGTCCCAAACGGTTTCAAAACCGTTTGGGGATCACCCAAACGGTTTCAAGACCGTTTGGGGATCACCCAAGACCATTTGGAGGTCCGGGGTTAAGTATAGTTGACCAATTGAAGGTCCAAAGGTATCAAATCATTTTTGCAATTAAGTGCTGATTTGATGATCAACTCAATGGATCACACCCCAATGGAATTTCACTAGAATCCAAAGGTTGGATGAGCCAAATGGTTTCAAAAACGTTTGGAGCTCATCCAAACGGTTTTAAAACCGTTTGGTGGTCACCCAAGACCGTTTGGAGGTCTAGGGTTGAGTATAGTTAGGTGTTTGAAGGTCTAAAGGTACCAAGTTGATTTGCAATCAAATGCTGATTTGGTGATCAATCCAATGATCCAAACCCTAATTGATTGACTTGGATTTTGATGATTTGATGGGAAAATGGTTTCAAGACCGTTTGTAGGTCATCCAAACAACCTCAAGACCATTTGGGGTCAGGTCATGTTCAACTTGGATGATGGTTCAATGGTTTCAAAGTAACTAATCTTGCATTGATTAGTGTTGAAGGATCATCGATTCCAAACCCTAATTCAATTAACTCAAACCCTAGTTGAGGACTAATTGAGGGTCAATTGAGGGTCAAATCAGTTTAAGGTTAACCTATTTAACTCAATTGAAGTATGAGGATAGGTCCAATTTATGATTGGTTCCATGAATTCAATGATTGAATGAATCAATATTGAGAACCCTAAACCGATTGGTGTAGTTGAGACCATATTTGGTCCATGCGGTTTTGAGGAGGTTTGGACCAAACGGTCTCAAGACCGTTTGGGACCAAACGGTTTCAAAACCGTTTGGATTCAAGCGGTTTCAAAACCGTTTGGAGGTTGAAAGTGCAAAACCGTTTGGGATCTTTTAAGGTCAAGAATGCTTAATGCTTTAAAGACTTAGATGGTTCAATGGTTGTTTAACCTAAACCCTAAAGACACCTAAAGTCATTAAGGGGTTAAGTAATTAGTTAACTAATGTATGTTAGGGTCAATGGTGAAGATTACAAAAGTACCCTTAGTGGGTTAGTGTGACTAGTACCCTCGATCAGGTAAACCTTAATGACCTTAATGGTGATGACTTGACTTATGTCAGTCAAAGTTGAATTGACTTAACCTAATCAAGAGTGATGTAAACATCATCTATTATTAAGAGGAGAGAGAAGACTCCTAATATCAATGAAAATCAAATAAGATACCTTTAAAATGTATCAATACACACCATTAGGGTATGATCCTTCATAAGGAGATCATGGAAACCCTAATTATGGAGATTATGAATCTTAACTTAATTTGAAGGTGTTAATGGAATTAATCATCATAAATAATGATGGTAAGACCTCAATTCACTGTGATGTGAATAGTAAACCCTAATTTTAGGGTAAATCATGTAATGTGAATAGTAAACCCTAATTTTAGGGTAAATCATGTAATGTGAATAGTAAACCCTAATTCTAGGGGAATAACATGATGTGAAATAGTAGTCCCTAATGGTGGAATATTAATCATAAACCTAATCTAGGGGAGATGTGATATGAATAGAAACCCTAATTGGAGGTGATGTTATGGGAAACCCTTATTAAGATGAATAGCAAGCTTAACTTATGGCTTATTAATCATGAAAACCTTGAGATGGTTTACTAGATAGTAAAATAAGGTGAGGTGTAGCTAAATCAATTAAATAAGATGAATATGTCATAAACATATAGAATAGGTTTAGTGAACCCTGTGAATGATAAATGTGGTAATTTCAATAAATAAGGATTTAAGAGCTAAGATGCCTAGATCCAAACATCCCTATGAATAAGTAATAGATTTTACACCTTACAATCATAATGGGCATCAAACTCTTAGAAATGATGTATACTAAAGCATGATGTAGATAACATCCTGAATATGAAGATACCTAGAATAGTTTATGATGATTTATCCTATATCAACAATGTTTAAACCTATATCATTACAAATAATTGGATAATTCTGATATATGATATATGCATCATATGAGGAATGGGCTAATACTTAGAAGTGATGATCATTAATGATACATGATGAGTACAACACCCGAAATCAAACACTTATAATATCTTTGAATGCTCCCAAGGGTAGTGGAGTATTATATTAGGGTTGAACTGATAATGTGAACAGGAAACCCTAATTAATGAAAGGTAGGGTACTTTAACCCTAAGTTTGGGTTATTCTTTTAAGTATGAAACCCTTTGAGTGAATTATAATATGAGTAATCCTTATGCCTTATAAATCAAAGGGGTTTAATAACCTTAATTGAGTTGAATAAACCCTAACCCTAGAAATCAACCATGGTGATGTAACATGGTCATGGTATGATGTTGATAGTACGACCATGCTATGGAGCATGGCCGTGGTAGCTTCCCTTTGCAAGACCATGCAAGGTAGCATGGCCGTGGTGTTCTATGAATAAATTGAAAAGAATTGGTATTGTACTGATAGTGTTATATATGCATGTCTTCAATTATATTAGTCATGCAGGTTGTTAGCAAGAGGTAATCATAGCCATGTAAGAGTTATGATGCTTTATTCATTGAAAGTATGTTATAAGCTTTATGAATAATGATATACTATGTTGCCTGGTTTAAGAGGTAACATATGAGAATGATGGGTTGTAAGATCCTTGAGTAATATTTACATTGTTACAATTAAGGTCATGCTATTAGATGACTTATGATGATTTAAGGATTTGAACACCCCTGTTGTTGAACCATAATGATGAGATGGTTAAGAAATGATAACTGATGTGAAATAAACTTGATACATTTAGTATTCTTTTTCTATAGCAGATGTTTTAATTATTTATGTTTGAAAACATGCTTGATGCTAAAAGAATGCTAAAATGTACTTAAATAATCAAGTATGATCATATCATGTAGGGCCCTGACCATAGATCCATCATTGTCAGAGACCAAATGATGGTGAAACAGGTTTTCCTAAGGGAACTCCTAGAACATATACTTTTGAGTATATGGGGGATTATGGACGCGAATATCCTTACGTCCTAATGTAGGAATTGATGTAGGATGTATCTTTAACCCATCAATCCTTCATTACATGTCTATGCTGGGATGATGTATCATGAATCTCCCGAGGGAATCATTAATGCCGCATCGATGAGAGATAATCAAGAGATCCCTCAATGACTAAGAGAGTACAGAACGCCACTGTGACTCTAATAGCGAAGTTGCCACAATACCCTGGATAGCTATCATAGCAGAGACACAAGTTGTCTTGCATGTAAATCCTCATACTGACTGAGGAAGATGAGGTCATAAGAATCCGGCTCTTTTGATGGCCTATGTATGGTACCGACGTGATTTCGTAATGGTCGATTGGAGTATGAGCGGTATAGCTCATCTCCGTAGGGCATAATAATGTTTAGAAAACATAATCAGCCGTGTAGCATAACTGCTTAGGTTGAACTATGAGAAACAATGATTGATGTTACATTGTTTATAATGTTCTAGTTAAATAACTAGTATACATGTTCTCCATATTCTTTAATGAGATATGCTTTGATATCCAATTAAGTTATAATTGAAATGTTGCTTTACTTGACATTAAACCTGCTGTTAAATGTTAATAATTATACTGCTTATTATTATTCCTTATTGCAATAACAAAGCATTTGGTGGAGAGTTATAACTCTCGCTGGGACAATTATTCAATTGTCTCACCCCCATGGGATTCGACTTTTTAGGTAGATGCCGAGGATGAAGGAATCCATCTAGAGATGAGCAACAACAGCAGCAGCAACACTAGGGGTAGCAGTGAATCTCAGGTGGAGATACTGACTGTCAAGTCTTGTAGATAGTAGGTCCTATGTGTTTTCTCTGTACTCTCAGGTCCTAGGAGTCAGTAGATCTGAGGTTTTTGGCTTAATGCCTTGAGATTTTTGTATCTTGCCTATACAGGTAACAGGGCAATGGATGTATGTAATCACTCGAGATGTGAATTCACAGAGATGTAATGTCAAACCATGTTGTAAACAGTTCATCTTGTTTTCTTATAAAAGAGTTTTATGGTTTAAAGATCTCCTTCTAAAAAGTTTTAAATTTTTAGTGATTTTGATAATTCCGCTGCTAGTTAATCACTTCCACTGTGTTTACATCTTGATTTATCGATTCGGTCACCACAATTTAGTGGTATCAGAGCTCTGGGTTCACTGAGTCTACAGAGACATAGGACTAAGGTAGTAGAGTCTATTCTAGTGTCATCCAGTGTATCTGATGGTATCTTCTGCTCACATAGGAGGAGAAGAACTTGAAGATGAATGGATCGGACGAGGAGTTTGGTGCAGAGAGCAGCAATGCTACACCGAGAAGAGGTGCAGAGGAGCAAGCAAGAGAGGGACAATTACCTGAGATCCCCCTAGATAATCCAACCATGATAAGGAATCCTTCCTTAGGAATCACTGTTGGGGGATTTAGGGCAACAATGATGTATCTAGTGGATCAAGCACTAGCAATGCAACCTAGGTTACCAGCTCCTAATGATGATGTTTTGGATATCAATAGAATATGTAACCCACAACAACAGGTTGAAGCAATGGTAAATGATGAAGTTCTGAACTTGGAACGAGTCTGTGCTCAAGCTCAGCCTGTTGAATCAATATATAGTAATGTAGGGGTTAGAATACAACCAGAAACTAGGATCTGCCAGAGGTGTAGGATACCTGGACATATCAGACCTAATTGTCCAGAAAAGAAATATAAAGGAAGAATTGAGAAAAGGCCTATCCAAACCCAGGAGCAGAGACCTGGTAGTTCCAAAAGGAAGAAGTTTCTGGTGTCACCAACACAACCAGGACCTAGTGCACCAAGGCAATGGTTATCCAGAAAGGGTAAGGAACCCTTTAGACCACACCGGGCACCCAGAACTTGCTATCAATGTGGAAAGGTAGGGCATCTAGTAAGAGATTGCCCAGCCAGAAATGTTATGGAAAATCAACCTCTGAGGAAGAATCATCCTGAGACAATGAATAATCCTCGAGTCATAACAGGTTAGACAAAATAAATGGTATTTCTTATATGTCTTTTTATGATCTCTTGGATAAAACTGGGAAAGCAATTGATTGAACTTTCCTTGATTAGTCCTATAAAGACTTATAATGTTGTATAAAATAGATATTTTATGTTGCATGCTTACCTTCATAAGAAGATGAGGTATTAAAGAATTGGTCTGGATAGAAAATTCAGTAAGATTAATACTTATACTTGTGATGATAAGAAAAGAGAAGGAATATGGTAGTATACAAGTGCATATTACCTTGTCTCAGTATTTACATACCCTGGCCAGGTATACAGTTGCTGATGATAAAGTAAATATAGAAACTCTTAGATTGTTATATTTTTGATTGCTCTGATCAAGCAGTCATTCTGAGGAAATCTAATGAGAATCATAAAATAAGAAATATGAGAATAAGGAAGGTCAACCTTGATCGGTAAAGGTTGTAAGAATAATAATAAAGATGTTTATGTGATGAATACTTATAAAGGTATCAGTTTAACCTCGACTTTGGTTCTAAAATGAGAATATATGTAATAAGTAATGTCCCTAGATGAAAGGAAGAAAGAGATGTAATGTGTTGATAACACATGTGATAGGTACCAAAATAAGAATGCAATAATATATCAAATGATTTATATTAATTACCTAGACTGGTCAACTATGAAATTAAATTGGACATATAGAATAATATGAACATCACATGTTAGGGGTTTATGTTTTTCATAAACATATCTTTCTCCAAGATATCTGTCAAATAAGTCCTTGTTTGATAAGTAACTTTTCCCTATGATAAGAGAATGTACAACTAATGATATAGTAAGTGCAAATAATAAGGAAAGTTAGTATGGTGTTATCAGATGTGATGATACAATCAAGGTATGGAAGCACTTATATAGTCTCAAAATAAATAACAGAGTATGAGTGTGATTTTAAGAAAAGTTGATCAAAACTTTATAATATCTCCATAATAAAGAAATGTTATCTAAGGATGTAATGATATGATGCTTAAATAATATCTGGTTTCCCTTTTCTTTCTGGGATTTTGGGGGTGAAATCCTTGTTAGGGGTTTATAATTTGTAACATCCCTGACCTGGGTTATGAACTAACCCCAGATGTTTTGCTTAAACCTGTGATTAAATGGTTGTGGTTATCTGTTGATAATGTAATTAAAGCTTCTGAGGAACATATATTTCCCTTTCTGTCGTTTTTAAACAATATTGTAATATTGTTTTGTTAAAAGTGGACTTATGTGCAAATTACCCAATTATAGGGGTTAACTTGCAAATTGCACATTTTAAGATGTTCCTCTGATGATAAGACATCATAAGAATGAATTTGATGAAGTATTATGGATTCTCCAAGCTTGGGCACCAAAATGCAGCTAGTGGAACAATCCTTGTGCTTTAAACCCTAGTTTTGGTATAAAGTGCAATTTACCCAAAACATGGGGTGCAACATGTAAAATATACCTTCTAGAGTATCTTTTATGACTCTTGTCATCAATTAGAGTAAAAGTGATGAAGAGGGCACTTCATTTGAATAATCAAATAAGAAGGATAACCCTTGTAACTAAATAACCAAGTGATAAGCATAATGACCCTTTTATATGTGTGCAACTTAGTAGGATGTTTGGCTTCCTTTTCACTAGACTTTGGTTAAGGAGTAGTTTTGCTTAAGTATAGAAAGGAGGGGTGTTTCCAAGAAGGAGAGAAGGACCCATATGAGAAATAGAAGAAAAGATTGTCCTTATCTTGAAAACATGCCCAAAGTATATATACCCCTTTCTTTTACAACCAAGGGATCGTTTCCCTTTCTCTCTTCACTTATCTCTTGCTGTGGCTGACTAAGGAAGGAGCTCAGGAGCAGAGGAGAATGTCCAAGTAGGGTTGGGTAAACTTTAACCACTATCTAGCTCGGATTCATGGAGGAAATCATGATACAAGGTTGGTTTGCTAGTTTTTCTTACTTAGTTCTTCTTTCTAGCCATCCTTTCCAACCAATTCTTGAATAAGAAACCTTGGACAACCTATGGAGCTCAAGCCACCATTAACGATTCGAAGCTTGGAGCTCTAGAGCTGGTTCTAAGGCGGGTTTTATAACTCTAAACCTTAAAGCTTTGATTATGCATCTTCTTTTCTTGCAAACGTTGCTAGTTCTTCTTTCTTCCATCCTTCTATGCATTCTTGCAACTAAAACCATGAAGAACATACCTTGATCTGGAGGTAGAAGAATATGGGCGTGATTACCAATGCTACTTTAGCAAACGGTCTTGCCCCCCCTGGCCAAACGGTTTGCAAAACCGTTTGGGGCAAACGGTTTGCAAAACCGTTTGAAGGGCAAACGGTTTCACAAGGTCGGTTGGAGAAAACGGTCTCCAAGACCATCTGTTTGAGTTGACCAAGGGTTGAACGTTTGATATTTCTGTTCATAATTATGTGGGTAGATAACCCTCCAAATTTTAGGGATTAACTCCAAAGGAAACGTGAGTTGAAGGCTAATCAATTAGGTAAACCTAATTGAATTAAGTGCGGATTTCCAACCTGATTAACTTGACCTTTTTGGGCAAATGGTTTCAAAACCGTTTGATAGTGTTGACCAAGGGTTAACCGTTTGAGATTCCTGATCCTAATTATGTTGGTTAATGACTCACCACATTTGAGGGGTTAATGCCCAAGGAATCATGAGTTGAAGGTTAATCAATTAGGAAAACCCTAATTGGAATTAGTGTTGAAATTCCAATGAGTTGATTTGATGTTTTGGGTTGATTAGCCCAAATGGTTTCAAAACCGTTTGGGGATCACCCAAACGGTTTCAAAACCGTTTGGGGGTCACCAAATACCGTTTTAAGGTCTAGGGTCAAGTATGGATATGTGTTTGAAGATCCAAAGATGTGGTATGAACCCTAATCGGCTAAGTGCTGATTTTTGCAAGTGATTGAGTTCATGTTTTGGGTTGATTGGCCCAAACAGTTTCAAAACCGTTTGGGGATCACCCAAACAATTTCAAGACCGTTTGGGGATCACCCAAGACCGTTTGGAGGTCTGGGGTTAAGTATAGTTGACCAATTGAAGGTCCAAAGGTATCAAATCATTTTGCAATTAAGTGTTGATTTGATGATCAACTCAATGGATCACACCCCAATGGAATTTCACTAGAATCCAAAGGTTGGATGAGCCAAACGGTTTCAAAACCGTTTGGAGCTCATCCAAATGGTTTTAAAACTGTTTGGTGGTCACCCAAGACCATTTTTACGTCTAGGGTTGAGTATAGTTAGGTGTTTGAAGGTCTAAAGGTACCAAGTTGATTTGCAATCAAATGCTGATTTGGTGATCAATCCAATGATCCAAACCCTAATTGGTTGACTTGGATTTTGATGATTTGATGGGAAAACGGTCTCAATACCGTTTGGAGGTCATCCAAATGACCTCAAGACCGTTTGGGGTCAGGTCATGTTCAACTTGGATGATGGTTCAATGGTTTCAAAGTAACTAATCTTGCATTGATTAGTGTTGAAGGATCATCGATTCCAAACCCTAATTCAATTAACTCAAACCCTAATTGAGGACTAATTGAGGGTGAATTGATGGTCAAATCAGTTTAAGGTTGACCTATTTAACTCAATTGAAGTATGAGGATAGGTCCAATTGATGATTGGTTCCATGAATTCAATGATTGAATGAATCAATATTGAGAACCCTAAACCGATTGGTGTAGTGGAGACCATCTTTGGTCCATGCAGTTTTGAGGAGGTTTGGACCAAACGGTCTCAAGACCGTTTGAATACAAATGGTCTCAAGAACGTTTGGGACCAAATGGTTTCAAAACCATTTGTATTCATGCGGTTTCAAAACCGTTTGGAGGTTGAAAGTGCAAAACCGTTTGGGATCTTTTAAGGTCAAGAATGCTTAATGCTTTAAAGACTTAGATGGTTCAATGGTTGTTTAACCTAAACCCTAAAGACACCTAAAGTCATTAAGGGGTTAAGTAATTAGTGAACTAATGTATGTTAGGGTCAATGGTGAAGATTACAAAAGTACCCTTAGTAAGTTAGTGTGACTAGTACCCTCGATCAGGTAAACCTTAATGACCTTAATGGTGATGACTTGACTTATGTCAGTCAAAGTTGAGTTGACTTAACCTAATCAAGAGTGATGTAAACATCATCTATTAGTAAGAGGAGAGAGAAGACTCCTAATATCAATGACAATCAAATAAGATACCTTTAAAATGTATCAATACACACCATTAGCATATGATCCTTCATAAAGAGATCATGGAAATCCTAATTATGGAGATTATGAATCTTAACTTAATTTGAAGCTGTTAATAGAAGTAATCTTCATAAATAATGATGGTAAGACCTCAATTCACTGTGATGTGAATAGTAAACCCTAATTTTAGGGTAAATCATGTAATGTGAATAGTAAACCCTAATTTTAGGGTAAATCATGTAATGTGAATAGTAAACCCTAATTCTAGGGGAATAACATGATGTGAAATAGTAGTCCCTAATGGTGGAATATTAATCATAAACCTAATCTAGGGGAGATGTGATATGAATGGAAACCCTAGTTGGAGGTGATGTTATGGGAAACCCTTATTAAGATGAATAGCAAGCTTAACTTATGGCTTATTAATCATGAAAACATTGAGATGGTTTACTAGATAGTACAATAAGGTGAGGTGTAGCTAAATCAATTAAATAAGATGATTATGTCATAAACATATAGAATAGGGTTAGTGAACCCTGTGAATGATACATGTGGTAATTTCAATATTAAGGATTTAAGAGGTAAGATGCCTAAATCCAAACATCCCTATGAATAAGTAATAGATTTTACACCTTACAATAATAATGGGCATAAAACTCTTAGAAATGATGTATACTAAAGCATGATGTAGATAACATCCTGAATATGAAGATACCTAGAATAGTTGATGATGATTTATCCTATATCAACAATGTTTAAACCTATATCATTACAAATAATTGGATAATTCTGATATATGATATATGAATCATATGATGAATGGGCTAATACTTAGAAGTGATGATCATTAATGATACATGATGAGTACAATAACCAAAATCAAACACTTATAATATCTTTGAATGCTCCCAAGGGTAGTGGAGTATTATATTAGGGTTGAACTGATAATGTGAATAGGAAACCCTAATTAATGAAAGGTAGGGTACTTTAACCCTAAGTTTGGGTTATGCTTTTAAGTATGGAGCCCTTTGAATGAATTATAATATGAGGAATCCTTATGCCTTATAAGTCAAATAGGTTTAATAACCTTAATTGAGTTGAATAAACCCTAACCCTAGAAATCAACCATGGTGATGTAACATGGTCATGGTATGATGTTGATAGCACGACCATGCTATGGAGCACGGTCTTGGTAGCTTCCCTTTGCACGGCCGTGCAAGGTAGCACGGCCATGGTGTTCTATGAATAAATTGAAAAGAATTGGTATTGTACTGATATTGTTATATATGCATGTCTTCAATTATATTAGTCATGCAGGTTGTTAGCAAGAGGTAATCATAGCCAGGTAAGAGTTATGATGTTTTATTCATTGAAAGTATGTTATAAGCTTTATGAATAATGATATACTATGCTGCCTGGTTTAAGAGGTAACATATGAGAATGATGGGCTGTAAGATCCTTGAGTAATATTTACATTGTTACAATTAAGGTCATGCTATTTGATGACTTATGATGATTTAAGGGTTTGAACACCCCTGTTCTTGAACCAAAATGATGAGATGGTTAAGAAATGATAACTGATGTGAAATAAACTTGATACATTTAGTATTCTTTTTCTATAGCAGATGTTTTAATTGTTTATGTTTGAAAACATGCTTGATGCTAAAAGAATGCTAAAATGTACTTAAATAATCAAGTATGATCATATCATGTAGGGCCCTGACCATAGATCCATCATTGTCAGAGACCAAATGATGGTGAAACAGGTTTTCCTAAGGGAACTCCTGGAACATATACTTTTGAGTATATGGGGGATTATGGACGCGAATATCCTTACGTCCTAATGTAGGAATTGATGTAGGATGTATCTTTAACCCATCAATCCTTCATTACATGTCTATGCCGGGATGATGTATCATTAATCTCCCGAGGGAATCATTAATGCCGCATCGATGAGAGATAAACAAGAGATCCCTCGATGACGAAGAGAGTATAGAATGCCACTGTGACTCTAATAGCAAAGTTGCCAGAATACCCTGGATAGCTATCATAGCAGAGACACAAGATGTCCTGCATGTAAATCCTCACACTGACTGAGGAAGATGAGGTCATAAGAATTCGGCTCTTTTGATGGCCTATGTATGGTACTGACACGATTTCGTAATGGTCGGTTGGAGTATGAGCAGTATACCTCATCTCCGCAGGGCATAATAATGTTTGGAAAACATAATCAGCCGTGTAGCATAACTGCTTAGGTTGAACTATGAGAAACAATGATTGATGTTACATTGTTTATAATGTTTAGTTAAATAACTAGTATACATGTTCTCCATATTCTTTAATGAGATATGCTTTGATATCCAATTAAGTTATAATTGAAATGTTGCTTTACTTGACATTAAACCTGCTGTTAAATGTTAATAATTATACTGCTTATTGTTATTCCTTATTGGAATAACAAAGCTTCTGGCGGAGAGTTATAACTCTCGCTGGGACAATTATTCAATTGTCTCACCCCCATGGGATTCGACTTTTTAGGTAGACGCCGAGGATGAAGGAATCCATCTAGAGATGAGCAACAACAACAGCAGCAACACCATGGGCAGCAGTGAATCTCAGGTGGAGATACTGACTGTCAAGTCTTGTAGATAGTAGGTCCTATGTGTTGTCTCTGTACTCTCAGGTCCTAGGAGTCAGTAGATCTGAGGTTTTTGTCTTAATGCCTCAAGATTTTTGTATCTTACCTATACAGGTAACAAGGCAATGGATGTATGTAATCACTTGAGATGTAAATTCACAGAGATGTAATGTCAAACCATGTTGTAAACTGTTTGTCTTGTTTTCTTATAAAAGAGTTTTATGGTTTAAAGATTTCCTTCCAAAAAGTTTTGAATTTTTAGTGATTTTGATAATTCCACTACTAGTTAATCACTTCTGCTGAGTTTACATCGTGATTTATCGATTCGGTCGCCACATTGATCAAACGGAATTGGAGTACATGCGTCGAGGATGCTTACCTAGAAGCCAATTGAAAGGAGGTGGTTGGAGGTGCGAGCAGCAGGTCGAGGTTGCCACCACTGAAGACGGAGTAGGTCAGGGTGTCTCGGGCAAGGAGAGGTGGAATTGGAGGGAGAGGAGGAAGGATCAGAGCATGAGGGTGCTCGAAGAGACCTTAAATAGGTGTGGGGAAGGTCGATGCTTGCTCTGCAACTCCTTGGTGGAGAGGAGGAGGCGGCCTAGGTTTGGCGTTTTATACTCAGTGAATGGGAGGAGGTGAGCAGTCCCTTGTTGGATGCGGCTTGGAGAGACAAATGACGAGGAGGAAGAATCAAGTGAGATGGTGATGTGTAGAGGGAGAACTAGTCGGGGCAGGTCGGGGGTCGGGAGTAACCCGACGGCCGAAGGTAGGGGACGAAGTCCCGATCGTTGGATCAGATCAAGGCTGATTAGGAGCTGTTGGATGCGAGTCCACTATGGACCTGGGGCGCATGACAGGAAAAATAACAGACTATAGCGTTATACATCCATTTAATGAAATCGATTAAAATCCCATAGTTACACTTTATGAAAAGCTTATAAAATGAATTTGAAGGGTCAAATCAACTTCAAATAACTCCAAATTTTAACCATAGGCTGATAAAGATGCATATTGCGATGCTATGTAATTAGTTTTGCGTTTAACGCATATTTTGGCCCAAAATAGAGCATTGCTCATTAAAGTGTATATTAATATATTAAAATGAATGAATTATATGAAAAGACTTCTTTAAATGTATTACATGAGTGAATTACGAGATATCCATCCATTATTAACTTTAAGAGAAAAAACTCACCATTATATTCTATTTTGATATATTATTATCATTTTTTAGGAGAGAGAAGGAAATTAGGTTAATTACACCCATAATTAACTCAAATACACATTATTACTAATATATTTATCCAAATAGCTCCAAATAAACATTATCCACTTATTTTCTCTCTTAAGTGTACATTTTGCATATTAAGAGCCCAATTATTTCATTGTGGGTTATTTGTGCAAACACCCCTCCATTTATATAAATGAGGGAAAAAGGTAATTTCAACCTTGAATTGTGTTCAAATTGCACTAGGAGTCCAAAAAGAATATAAAAGAAGGGAAATTTATGAAATTGGTCCAAAAGGACTTGAAAGAAATGAAAAGATAGAATATGGGTAAATTGCATGGAAGACCCTGAGATTCAGTATGTTACATCCTCAACACAAATCCTAATCAAGATATGTGGTCATTTAATTCTATTAGCATTCCACAATACACTTGTATAATACAATCTAGTGTAATTTAAATATGATTTTATGCATGTCAATTCAATTCCAAGCATATCGACCATAGGGCTGATTTTAGGAAAACATCACATGAAATAGCATTGTCATCTACCCATAAGATTACCCATGGATCCTCAATCAATATATCAGGAGCTAATGAAGTTCCAATCAATGAGAAATAATCAAAATCAGTAGAATTGGATCCCCCAATATCTTTCCCAAATCAAATCCAATCACATAGATATACAAATAAGGTTTCTGATTGTTTTATCCAGATAGAATTAGGCTTTCAACATGAATACAAAGCTTAGGAGGGAGAAAAACAATCACCTCAGGTGTCAAGCACCTTAAATTTGTAGGTCAACCTCTAAATTTTGGAAACCTAATCAAACTCTCGCAAAAGAATCCAATTCATTCTCCTCTCAACTCAGAAACCCTAGAAATGGGGATTAGAAGAGAGAGTGAGAAAAGGGGGAGATTTGATGTGATTTCAAATCAAATCATGGGAGGGTTAGAATCTTGACATGTGAGAGAAGATTCACCATGAAATGCTATGCAAAAAAGCTAAACTTACTTGATTTCATCATATCTTGGATAGAGAAACCCTAGGGCAACATCTCCACCACTTTCTCTTCTCAAAACCCTAACTCTCCTCCCTCTAAAGAATTTCATTTATTTGACATGAATGATGAGTTATGAGAGCTCCTTGTGTGTTAGGTTATTCATATAGATGAATTGATGTGCTTAGAACAATTTCAAATAAGCCCTTCATTATATTTTTATTTTGCTCAGACTAGTTGGTCGGCTGAGTTATAAACTCGACCAACACCAAACTTTTCAGAACTCAAACCTCCTCCAAAAATTATGAAAATTTAACCCAATGTCTTAAATTGAGTTTATAAGCATTATTAAAAAATTTATATTGTTTGGAGTTAGCAATAAATAAATAAATATCAAATACTACACTTCTATATTGCAGTCAGCAGCATGGTCGGTCGAGTTTTTCCTTCATAGAACTCGACCGACACCCCTCTTTGTAGGGAAAAAAATCAGCCAAAAATTACGCAAATTTAATAAGGTGTCTATAATGGAGTTATTAAACTACAGTTAGAATTTGAGGTCAATTGGATATTCCAATAAAAAGATAAAATTCAATTCCCACTTCTATAACAATCTAAAAATATTGTCAGTCGAGTTTGAAACTTGACTGATAAACATGTTTGAACATTCTTCAAAAATCCTGATATTTTTCAATAATGTTCATATTTTCTATTTTCAAATCATATCCAAATTTGAATAAAATCAGAGTTACACCTAAAATACTAAAAATGATTTAGTGAGACACTATACTTATAAATTATGTATTCATATGCCACCAAAACCCTAATTTGGGCCGATTAGGGTTTCCAAATATTAACCTTAATTATGTGAATCAAAGTATGATTAAACCTTCTCATTATATTTAAAACATCAAAAATTAAGTACCATCACTAATCAAGCTTTAAACAATGATCAACTTAGTTAAGCATACAATCATCTAAGTAAACCCTAATTAGATGACTAATTTGAAAATGAGTCATTACACTTTTGGTCAACGTTGCGACTAACTTTGGCTAAGTTTGATGGTCGAGACACTTTTTCAGTTTGTGTGAGGGTCAGAAGCAGCTAATGGTAGGTTGGTTACAGTTGTGACACCAAAGGGTTAAATTCATAACATCTTGTGACGGTTGGGTAGACACTCTGTTGTGTCTCGGTCACAACACACCCTATGGTGTGATGGTTGCAACACTCCTTGGAGGAGTTTCAGTCACAACATCGCATTGCATGCTTCCTAGTTTTGTGGTCATGACTCCATGTCAGGGTGACGTTAGGGTCATAACACCTAGGGTCGAGACAATGTATAGTATCTTGATCTTGACATGGGTTGTGAGAGGTTGAGAATTTGGGATGTGTCCCGATCGAGACACATGTGTTATAGTGGTCAAGACCAATATGTTATGAGAGGTCAAAACCAAGTGTTGAAGGTGGTTGAGACCATGTGTTGTGAAGTGGTTGAGACACCTAAACACATACATGTACATGATCAATACATAGTGCAATAGTTTACATAAGATGATGTGATTAAGGATGGCTAATCATGAATAATAGTACTTAACCCTAGTACCCTCGAACAATATGGGAGGTGATGGAATTAGGGTTAGAGGTTGAGGAATGATATGGAACCCTAATCAGATGCATATGAACCCTAACCCTAATCTTGTGACAATGAGATGTATGTGCTTATTCTACTTGAAGTGATTATTATATGATGTTTCTTTCTTTCTCCTACTTGTGTAACACTAACTTGTAGGGGAGATGAATGTCATAGCTACGAGTATGCTATTGTGATCCCTATGTAATATATGGTGGTGATTATGGGTAATGTTGAGGAATATTGTGATAATTGAAAGTACAAGAGTTACATGAATTTGTCCACTAACCTAGCAAGTGCTTTATGCATAGAGAAAGGGATTGATATCCCATCAAAATGTGATATTAATGATGGCCTTGTAATGGCTGCAATACTAGTTTCATGCGGTGATGAGAAAGTTCTCACTTTGTACGTTTCATATCTTCTGAAGTTGTATACTACCTTTAATTTTGTAGAATTTTTTTAGGGTTAATACATTGTAACTTGATTGATGAATAAAAAGATACCCAATTGAATATCTAATAAAGTGAAACCCTAATCATGTAGTTGCCTTGTACCATATAGCCATCTTTAGTGTCAGTATCTAGTTGGATGGTGAAACGAGTAACTCCTATAGGAAACACAGAGCACATATTGCTGAATATGTGGGGTACTAGTAGAGATAACTCCATGTATCCTTAAATTGTTGTAATAATGGTATATTATTTATTATAGTACGACCATGCATGAGCATGTTCTCTAGTGTTGTGCCATGTACCAAGGTAGACTAGCTATTTTACAGGACCATAACATTGACTATAAGTTGTTGTCTCTATAGGACTATAGCTTTGATGACAAGTTGTTGTCTTTGTAGTTTGATTATTATGTCATTGTGTTGCAGACTCAAACTGACCGAGTAGTGCTGGTGATGATCATGGAGTCTGGCTCTTCCATTGATCTTGTATGGTACTGATTTTGACTTAGCAGTGGTCAGTTAGATTTGAGTGTACGCCTCAAATCCTCAGGACATAATGATAAAAGTTATAATATAATTGAGTAGTATATTTTCTTAGGGTCAAATACAGATCAGATTGGATGACCCCATATCTTATTTCTTGTATTGTTTATTTTATAACAATTATATATGTTCTTAATATTCCTTTTAAAGTATAAATTGTTGTACTGCTCAATTGTAATTACTGAGACTACTCAATAGTAATACATGCTCTGTTTAACTATTTTATTATATAATTGTGCTTATAATAGACATTGGCGAAGAGTTATATCTCTCACTGGAATGTTTGATCTCACTTTTTGGGTTCCACAACTTCTTAGGTGGTCATGGATGAGGAGGTCGAGTTTGTTGTGCAGGTGCTGAGCTGCTGGTTGAGCAGTGGTTATCAGAAGGTTGGACATGGTACTAGTTAGAGTTTTGTATTAGAGTCCTATGTGTCATTCCTATACTCTTAGGTCTTTGGGGAAATTTTTTTGTATTATATATCGACATGTATATTTTGGCTTCATTCCATGAGTGTATAGAAATGGCATGTACATACAAACAAGTTGTAATATGAAACAGTTGTGGCTTAACAACCTTTGAATATGATTTGTATCATCTTTTGGCATATATGAGATAAAAATGGCCTGAGTTGAAGCCTTGTTTATATATTTACTTCCTCTTGATATGATGCTTAGCTAATGGTTTTAATTTACTCTATTTTGTTGTAATATTGCTATTAATAAATATTCTATACTTTCTTTTGAGTAATCTCACTATGTGTGGCAGAGGGCGTCACAATTTGGTTGGTATTATAGCTATAGGTATAATGAGTCAACAAAGACAAGGACTCGGGTTTGAGTCTATTCTAGTGTCCTCTAGTATATCTTATGGTCACTTCTTCCTATATAGAAAAATAAAAAGAGAAGAAAAGATGTCTAGAGAACACAAAGAACATGTTGATGAGTGTGGTGTTCCAAGACTAGGAGGTGGTGCTAGGAGGCAAGAAAGGGCTAATGTTGTGCAAAAATGCCACAAGTTGACCCACCCAATGTAGCCAATCCTACTTTTAGGGACATGTTCAGACAGTTTATGGCTACAATGACACACATGGTGGATAGGATGCTTGTAGCCCAACCTAGGGTAACTATTCCAAGTGTTGAAACACAAAGGTCTAAGAAAACTTTTGAGAGACTTCGTCATGTAGGAGAGTTGGAGTATGTAGGTACATCTGATCCAGCTGATGTAGATAATTGCCTGACTAAGTTGGAAAAGACCTTTGAAATCCTTAACATCCCTGAAGAGGATAATGTGAAACATGTTGTATACTTGTTGAATGGGAATGTCGGCCACTGGTGGGGCATAGAGGAAGAGAAAAGGCCGTGTGTTGTGTTTATTTGGGAAGAATTTCTACAGGAGTTTGTAAGTTGGTACTTTCTAGAGACTAAATTGGATGAAAAAATTGTATGGTTTGAGAATATCCGGGAGGGATATATGTCAATCAGTTCTTATAAAGCTAAGTTTATGGAGCTTCTAAGGTTTTGTCCACACATGGATGCAACAGACAAGGAGAGGATCAAACACTGTGAGAAGGGTCTGAGTAGTAAGCTAACAACTTCAGTGTCATCTTTCGAGAATAAAGAAAGGTTTGCCACTTTTGAGGAATCAGTTAGGAGAGTTGAGAAGTCCTTGATAGAAAAGTGTGAGACAAAGGCGAAGAAGAGGCTTGTACAGTACCAAGGATAATCATCCAAAGTCTTCAAGAATCCTAGGTCCTCAACACCTCAGCCTCAACAAAGGTCAGTGACTTAGTCATAGTGGACACAGAGCAGATGCAGAGGTCATAGTTTTCCGCCTAAGGAGCTCATAGTACAATGTTAGTGTATGTGACAGGGCCTTCTAGGCTATGGTATGAGAGTAAAACTTGTTTCAAGTGTGAACAAGTGGGGCATACTAAGTGGTATTTCCCTGTGAAAGATGAAGAGGTGACTCGGAAGTCCATGAGGAGTCAGCAAGGGTCGCAACAACGACAACAACACAGTGGTAGAGGACGCAGATGGGCATCACTAACTAGTTCTTCAGGACATCCTAATAGAGGAAGAGGGCGACCACATGTGACGACTAGATTCTATGAAATAACCAAGCTAGAAGGAGTCATGAACCCTCAAGTTGTGACAGGTCACATGGAATTATTTCATTCTGATTTGTCTTCTTCGTGTTTCATATCTGTTTTGATTGACTTGGGTGAAACACATTCCTTTATGGCTAGAGAAGTGATAGCTTGATGTTCCTTACATGTTAGTCGTAGACAGAATAGTCTTCATCTAGAAACTCCTCTAGTTGGTTCAATAGAGCTTCCAAAAGTGTTTTCATCCTTGGTGTTCTATCTTTCTCAAGACATAGCATTCAAGTGGATCTCTTACCACTTGATATGCATAGATTTGATGTGATCCTTGGGATGGATACTTTAGAAAAGTATCAGGTGATCATGGAATGTAGTGTCAAGGTGTCAATGTTTGTGGATGGGGATGTTTTGTGGATATTTCAAGGTGATAGGAAGATTCTTCTGACATGTCTAGTTTCATCTATGACAGCAGAGAAGTGGATGAGACAGGGTTGTCTTGTATTCTGGCACATGTGGTGGATACCATGGCTAAGTGTCCTAGCATTCAGGAAGTGCCAATTGTATAAGAGTTTGAGGATGTGTTTCCTTATGAGTTTCCAAGTGTACCTCCTCCCAGAGAGATGGATTTTGAAATCAATCTAGTTTCTAATACCCAACCTATAGCACATACACCATATAGGATGGCACCGGTTGAGATGTAGGAACTAAAGAAACAGTTGCAAGACCTACTTGAGAAAGGTTTCATTTGACCGAGCACATCTCAATGGGGTGCTCCCATTCTGTTTGTGAAAAAGAAGGATGGATCACTGAGACTGTGCATTGACTACCGATAGTTGAATAAGATGACAAATAAGAACAAGTATCCATTACCACACATAGATAATTTATTTGATCAGTTATGAGATGCCACAGTCTTCTCTAAGATAGATCTAAGATCAGATTATCACCAGTGCGGATTAAGGAAGATGACATACCAAAGTAAGCTTTTAGGACAAGGTCTTGTCATTATGTGTTTATGTCGTTTGGGCTAACCAATGCACCGAAAAAATTTATGGACCTGATGAATAGGGCATTTAGGCCCTATCTAGATAAGTTCATAGTTGTGTTTATAGACAACATCCTGATCTAGTCTAGAGATATCCAGCAGCATGAGCAATGCTTACGTCAGGCTTTGACCTTGTTGAGGCAACACCACTTGTATGTGAAGTTTTGTCAGTGCAAGTTCTGGTTAAAGAGAGTGGCTTTTCTAGGACACAGAATATCTACTAGAGGAGCCTGTGTAGACTCAAAGAAAGTAGAGTCAGTGTTGGAATGAGATCAGCCTAAGACACCTATGGAGGTTCATAGCTTTCTAGGTTGGTAGTATATTGTAGAAGGTTCATGAAGAACTTCAGTGTGGTGGTTCTACCCCTAGAAAAGTTAACAAGGAAGGATGTTCCATTTGTTTGGGATGCAGATGTCAATGATCTTTTATGATTTTGAAGGAGAGGTTGACCAGTGCATTAGTATTAGTGCTATTAGAGTAAGGAAAGGGTTATATTGTCTTTTATGATGCATCCAAGAATGGTCTTGGTTGTGTGCTTATGTAGGATAAGAACACGATTTCTTTCACTTCACGACAGCTTAAGAAACATGAGGAGAACTACCTGATGCATGATATAGAGTTAGCCGATGTGGTACATGCCTTGACGATATGGAGACACTACTTGTATGATGAGAACAGCCAAATCTTCACTGACCACAAAAACTTGCAATATATCTTTTCAAAATAAGAGTTGAACATGTGACAATGACGCTAGGTGGAGTTGATATAAGATTATGATTGTACCATATATTACCATCCAATGAAGGAGAATGCAATGGCATATGCTTTAATTAGGAAGTCTTCTTCATCATCATCTGTTGAGAAGGCACAATTGAGTGTTTTGTTGTGTCATGAAAGAGATATGTTGTTTTTTCTCCTATAGATGAATGTACAGTTGGAGGTGTCCATGTTAGCAGTTTTGTTGGAATAGTTACAAGTAAAGTCGACAATGAGTCAGCAGATCAGAGATGTGGAGGAGAATGATATTGCGGTACAACAAATCGAGAAGAGTTGGGCAATGAGAAAGGTGATGGATTCCATGAATATGATAATTGGACCGTGTGTTATCATGGAAGGACAGTGGTTCTATATGTGGATCATCTGATAATTTTAGTTCTAGAAGAGGCTCACTCTTCTATGTACACTATGCATCCATGTAGCACTAAGATGTATCAGAGTTTGAAGGATTTGTATTGGTGCTCAGGATTAAAGCATGATGTAGCTGAGTTTGTGGCTAAGTGTGTAGTGTGTCAGATAGTTAAAGATGAGCATCAGAAGTCAGCATGGACTTTACAACCATTTCTTATAACACATTGGAAGTGGGATCATATCACAATGGAATTTGTGGTTAGATTTCCAAGGACATCCAAGGGTCATGATTCCATCTGGGTAATAGTGGAAAAGTTGACTAAGTCAGTGCACTTTTTGCCAATGGACTCTGTATACGACGGAGAAGCTTGCCCATGTGAATGCTGATGAGATAGTATGTCTACATGGTATCCCAACTACTATAGTGTTAGATAGAGGTCCTCAGTTCACTAGTTGCTTTTGGGGATGTCTGCATACAACGATGGCTATGCAATTCAGATTCAGTATTGCATTCCATCCACATATAGATGGACAGTCTAAGAGGACAATACAAACTGTTGAGGATCTTCTGAGAGCCTGTGTGTTGCAATTTTTGGGAAATTGGGATATGCACCTTAGTTTGATAGAGTTCACATATAACAATAGCTATCAGAGGAGCATCGACATGGCACCATATGAAGTATTGTATGGGAGACATTGTAGATCTCCTTTGTGTCGGTATGAGATGGGTGAGTATAAGATCTTAGGTCCTAAATTTGTATAGCAAACAATAGAAAAGATCAAAGTAATTCAACAACAGTTGAAGGCAGCATAGGGCAGACATAAGTCTTACACTGATAACCATCATAGACATTTAGAGTTTCAAGTGGGGGACATGGTTTATATCAAAATCTCTCTTTGGAAAGGTGTTTTAAGGTTTGGTAAAAAGGGTAAGCTAGCTCCCAGATATATGGGACCTTATCCTATGGTTGCATGTGTTGGGAAGGTGGCCTATAAGTTGGAGTTGCCACCTGAGTTGCAAAAGTTGCATCCTATGTTTTATATCTCTATGTTGAGGAAGTGTCACCCTGATACGGGGTTGACTCTTCAGCCTATAGAGGTAGAGTTGAATAATGACATATCTTATGTAGAGGGTGTGATACGGAGTTGACTCTTCAACCTATAGAGGTAGAGTTGGATAATGACATATCTTATGTAGAGGGTCTTGTTCTAATCCTAAATAGAAGGATCAAGAAGTTGAAGAAGAAGGACAACATATTATTTAAGGTTTTGTGGCATCATCGTGGCATAGTGGAAGCCACGTGGGAGCTTGAGGATGAGACACGAAAGATGTATCCATCTCTTTTTGCATAGAACTTTGGGGGAAAAATCCCTATTAGGGGTTTATAGTTGTAAGACTCCTGACCTAGCTTAATACTTAAGAGTAAATACTTTGCAAAATTAGATGTTTTATTATCATGTGACAAGCTTACATTTTCATTTTTGTCCAATTTGATTGATGTTTGAGCTACCTTATAATATATGTGCTTATTTTGGATTATTTTGCAATTTACCCATAAGTGAGGGTTATCTTGCAAAATGTAACATGAAGAGAATTTTCTTTTTATGTGGGCATCATGAGAAAGAAGATGGTGCTATGGGGTGCCTTGTTTGAATCATGTGTGGTGATGTGACATCACAGGGTGACTCTAGGGTTTCTAGGGTTTGCTTAGTTGATATGGTGATTGACTTAGGGTTTGATGTTATGACATGTACTCCACTTTTGGTGAGGGTAGCGACCAAAACACATGCTTTGGATGTGTGGTCTGGATCAATATAACCTAGAGGTGAGGATGGTCGAAACACTTTGTCCTTTAGTGTCTCGACCAATTGCATATGGGGTTTTAGGGTTTTGGTCAAAACCATGTGTACATGGTAGCGTCTCAATCGAGACAAGGGGTAACCTACCTGGTTGGTTGAGAAACTTTTTCTGGATTAACATTAACATTTATAATTAAGCATGTGAGTGGAGGAAATACTATCTCTTTGAAGGGCATGCATCCCTTGATGATGTATCTTGTTGACACTTCATAATCCCTTACTTCCCTCCTCCTTTGGGTATATAACCCCTTCTCTTCACAAGAGAGAAACTTTTTCGGCCCAAAATTCTTCATTCTTCCTTTGGATCATCCTTGGAGCTTTAGGACCAAGGATGGTCATATCTTGAAACCCTAGTGGTCGATCAACCATGTTTGAGGAAGATCTTGTGATAGATCAACATCTTAGTGGAGATTCTTTGTGATTCTTCTTTTGGTAAGTGATCTTTTTCCCTGGATCACATTTTCTTTTTTGAAACCTCCATCATCTTTTTCTTCCTCCTTAGTTGTAGACTATGGACTATGCATGGTGGCTTTTCTTGAAGAACTCCTCTTCACAAGAATCATAGATCATGTTTTGACAAGATGGAACCCGAGTGAGAGGATGATTTCATCACTTTCTCCTTTCTTCTTTGGTTTGGCCTAGGACTATTTTCCCACTTTCTTGAACTATCTTGTGATAATGGTTTTCTTCTTCTTGGAGTTGATCCTTTGGCTAAAGAATTGAACCTTGGATGAAGCTTTTAGAGATTGAGATCTTAGGAGATTGGCTCTCTCCAAATCAGGCCGGCTATGTAACTCTTTCCACATCTATTTTGTGCATCTAAAATATGATCTTATGCTATTTGTTTCAAACTTAAAATTGTGATTCTTTATGGTTGGAAGTATGATGATATTAGGATTTAATCTTGTAGTATTCTTGAAGGGATTACTTTCACATAAACCCAAAATCTTTATCCACCCAATTTTGTGATGATTGAAATGTTGATGTGTTCTTTTAGATTATCATCTATGGAACACTAATATTTGATAATGGTTTAGTTACCATGAATAATAATAGGTTTTGAGTGTTATAACATACCCAAGAACCACAAATTTCCCTCTCTAAATATAACTCCTTTGATAATCTTCTATGATCCATGAATTAGGGTTGATGAACACCTTAGTATAGAAGGTTTGTTCATAGGTGACATTTGGTATACTTGGTTTGATTGCCTATTTAGACCTTGATTCTAATATGTTATGGAGTTGGGCATGTGGTTGAGACATCCTTTTGTCTTCCATCATGTTCGACGCTCTTGAAGTGGGTGGTTTTGTCAATGACGCCCCTAAACCTAAGGGTGGTCACTACACTGGTAATGCAACATTGCTACATGGTCTCCCAACCTATTGGTTGATGTTGTGACTAAGTTTGGCTAAGTCTGATGATCGAGACACTTGTTCAGTTTGTGTGAGGGTCATAATTGACTAAAGGTAGGTTGGTTACAACCGTGACACCAAAGGGTTAAAGTCATAACATCTTGTGACTATTGGGTTGACACTTTGTTGTGTCTCGGTCGCGACACACCCTATGGTATGACGGTTGCGACACTCCTTGGAGGAGTTTCAGTCACGATATTCCATTGCATGCTTCCTAGTGTCGTGGTCGCAATGCCCCATCAGTGTTATGTTAGGGTCGTAACACCTACGGTCGAGACAATGTGTAGTGTCTCGATCATGACATGGGTTGTGAGAGGTTAAGAATATCAGATGTGTGTCAATCGATACACATGTGTTACAGTGGTTGAGACCCATATGTTATGAGAGGTCTACACCAAGTGTTGAAGGTGGTTGAGACCATGTGTTGTGAAGTTGTCGAGACACCTAAACACATACATGCACATGATGAATACATAGTGCAATAGTTTACATAAGATGATGTGATTAGGGATGGCTAATCATAAATAATAGTGCTTAACCCTAGTACTCTCCAACAATATGGGAGGTTATGGAATTAGGGTTAGAGGTTGTAGAATGATATGAAACCCTAGTAAAATACATATGAACCCTAACCCTAATCTTATGACAATGAGATATATGTGCTTATTCTACTTGAAGTGATTATTATATGATGGTGCTTTCTGTCTCCTACTTGTTTAATAATAACTTGAGGTGAGATGAATGTCATTTCTATGAGTATGCTATGAGGATCCCTATGTAATACAAGGTGGTGATTATGAGTAATGTTGAGGCATACTGTGATAACGGAAAGTGCAAGAGTCACATGAATTGGTCTAATGACCTAGCAAGTGCTTTATGCGTAAAGTAAGGGATTCATATCCCATTGAGATGTGATATTATTGATGACCTTATAATCGCTGCAATATAGGTGTCATGTGGTGATGAGACAAGTTCTCACTTTATACGTTTTATATCTTTGGAAGTTGTAATCTACCTTTAATTTGTATATTTTTTTAGGGTTAATACGTTGAAACTTGATTGATGCATAAAAAGATACCCAATTGAATATATAATCAAGTTAAACCCTAACCATGTAGTTGACTTGTACCATAGATCCATCTTCAACATCAATATCTAGCTGGATGGTGAAACGAGTAACTCAAGCGGGAAACTCAGAGTGCATATTGTTGAATATGTGGGGTACCAGTGATGATAACTCCCTGTATCCTTAAATTGTTGTAATAGTGGTATTTTGTTTATAATATAAAGTCCATGTGTGAGCCTATTCTCTAGTGCTATTCCATGAACCATGGTAGACTAGTTGTGTTACAAGACCATAGCATTGACTATGAGTTGTTGTCTCTACATGACTATAGCTTTGACTACAAGTTGTTGTCTTTGCTGTTTGATTGTTATGTCACTGCATTGCAGACTCAAACTGACCAGTAGTGTTGGTGATGATCATGAAGTCTGACTCTTCCATTGATCTTGTATGGTATTGATTTTGACTTAGCAGTGGTTAGTTGGATTTGAGTGGTCTGCCTCAATTCCTCAGAGCATAATGATAAAATGATAATACAACCAAGTTCTATATTTTCTTAGGGTCAAATACAAATCACATTGGATGACCCCATTCCTTATTTCTTGTAATGTTTAGTTTATTATAGTTATACATGTTCTTCATATTCCTTTTAAGAGTATATATTGTTCTACTGCTCAGTTGTAATTGTTTAGACTACTCAATAGTAATACGTTATTTATTTAACTATTTTGTTATATAAATCTGTTTATAATAGATGTTGAAGAAGAGTTATACCTCTCGTTGGGACATTCGGTCTCACTCCATGGGTTCCACAACTCGTTAGGTGGTCGTATACAAGGATGTTGAGTTTGTGGTATAGGTGTTGAGCGGTAGGGAAGAAGTAGTTATTTGAAGGTTGGACATGCAGCTAGTTAGAGTTTTGTAGTAGAGTCCTATGTGTCATCCATATACTCTTAGGCCTTTGGAGAATTTTTTTTGTATTACATATGGACACGTAGATTTTGGCTTTGTACCATGAGTGTATAGAAATGGCATGTACATATAAGCAGGTTGTAATATATAACAATTGTCGCTTAACAACCTTTGAACATGATATGTATCATCTTTTGGAATATATGAGATACATATGGCCTAAGTTGAAGACTCGTTTATAAAATACTTCCGCTTGAGATAATGCTTTGCAAATGGTTTCAATTTACCTATTTTGTGCTAATATTTCTATTAATAATAATTTCGTTCTTTGTTTTGAGTAATCTCTCTTTGTGCGGCAAAGGGTGTCACACCGAATGTCATAGATCGCATGTAGCAACCTATATTGGAAAATATGTTGTTGGGAACATGACAGTTGTGAAAACACATCATGCTACATGACATTAGTCAAAACCAAGATGCCAATCAAAACTTGATTATTGATATTATTACAAAGGTGCAAAACAACCAAAATAACTTTATAAACCTATCAAAGAACATTTACATAGAGGTCCATCATCTTGCATATAACTACAACCATACTGGGTATCTTTACATCTGTTATGTGGTCTCAGCCACAACCTGTTATACAGAAATATATTTCCCACATATTTACAACATGTACAAACACAAGTACACTACCAAAATCTTGTGTCGCTGTAAATCATCTGCAAATTTTCCCCGCCTGGACCTAAGAATACAAGGATGACTCTAGGATTCACTAAAAGCTCACCAACCTTCTCCCTATAGGGATCTATAAACTACTCCTCACTACCATGGGTCTAATGACACTATTGATGATCACCTAAAAATATGTGGTGACCATGAGGTGAGACCCATGTACCACCGAGAGATATAACTCTCAAAAACATGTTTTGCATAAAGAAGATTATGGAATCTAAACGTTTAAAATAGATAATATTACAAATTTGAAAGATTAATATAATTTACACAAACGATCAAGAAAAGCTAAAATCATAAGTACAATTGATTTCTCGTACCACATTATAAATTATCTATAGATTATGCAAATGGGAGTCACCATGTGACCCTAACAGATACACTACACAACTGGATTACCCATTTTATTAAGACACAGATAGTTTGAGGTGTACCACTCAAACTTTTGGCTGACCATAACAAATTTAATATCAACCCCGTATAAGATCTAGGATGTCCAAAATTCTAAGATCTCTTTCCCTCAACTAGTATGAGTAATATTTGAAATGTTACACCGGCCTGACTACTAAAGACATCCTATTCTGTCCTGGGTACATAGGCAACAACACTAGATACCATGGTATTAACCATCAAAATCCAAGTTAAGACCACAGTGCTCTCAACACATATCAACTCTGAGACATGGCTTCGACCCTTTTGCAAAACTTTGGGATCTAGATGGAAGAGATAAACCTCCTTGCACCTACATATACTCAACAATATATGACTACAAGCTCCTCTTGGGATTACTCATTTCACAATCCAACAAATTCTAACACTGAAATAGTTCTGCAAACTCAGGGCACTACATGATTAGGGTTATAGTTGATTAATTATGTTGTTTGAGTATCTTGACTGCATCAACCAAGTTACATATAAGCTCCTAAAGTAAGCTTACAAAATTAATTGTACAATACAATTTCCAAAGGTATAAAATGTATGAGATATGTTCCATGTTACTCTATCATGGTATGTTCAATCACTCTTGGCCCTGGAGAGGCCTAAGCATCAAACAAGGTCGAATCACAACCTGAAATGTCATTTAGGAAAAATAGTAATAACTTCCTATAGGAATATCATATTCATATGAAATTTTGCAGAAGGTTAAACATGTCACAAACGAACTTGTTGCTTAGTGTAAGTGTTCATCAGTCATAGGAAGTATGACATTTCCAAGAGTATCATAAAAGAGTTACTTTTAGCATTATGAATTTTTCCAATTATGATTTCAACATCAGTAGAAGATAGAACCACTATAATCACCATCAATTAACCACTTTATGGAAAGGTTTAAAGGTGTGGATCAAATTTGTATCACCAAAACATTACACATGAGAAAATCCATCGAGTTTTACATTAAGTTACATCATTTGATCTTATACTTAGTAAAACCATTAGTTCATACACTAAGTAAGACCATCAGATCTTATACTCAGTAAAACCATCAGTTTTTACACTAAGTAAAACCACCAAATTTTATACTATGTAAAACCAGTGGTTCTTACATTAAAAAAAACCATCAGTTCTTGCATTAAGTAAAACCATCATATCTTATACTCAGTAAAACCATGGGTTCTTACACTAAGTAAAATCATCAGATATTATGCTTAATAAAACCATCAGTTCTAACCTTGTAAGTCCAAAATAGCTCATTACAGAGGAATGAACGTTCATAAGATCTTAGTGTAGTTTAACAACACCCATAACTACCACACATATGTTCATATAGTGCTCAAAAGACTATCCTTCTTCATATTACTATGTTTCTAGAACAAGATCTACATATAACAAGTTAATAGTAGGCAAGAATTGGGTTAAAGGTTATATCACTCACCTAAAAGTTGAAGAAGAACGTCCAAACACCATGATATCTAAAAGAATAGAAGGTACAACCTTAGCTTTGCACTTTTAAAGCCCTAAGGTATCTCCTATCTTCAGGAATGGGGTAGATCTAGAGAAAAGAGAGAGAAGAAAATAGGGTTCTTCAACCTCATGCGTGCGTTTCCATCAAGAAGACCAAGGTTTCACCCATGGAAGAAAAGAGAAGAAAGAGAACAACACAAAACGAGGTTAGGGAAGAATATATTACTTATATAAAGTAAGAATCTAGGTTTGAAGGCTCGGATCAGCCCTAGAAGTGTTAAATCCATGATCTAGCCAAGCTTCATCCTTAAGAAGGTCCTACTTCACCAATTGATGGGTTTAGACCGCTCTAGAAAAATGAACATGTGTGGGAATGCAAGGTTCATTTGAAGGAGAGTGGTAGAGTATATATAGCTAGGATGAGAGAGAAAAGTGGTAAAAAGTAGACAACTTACCTTTCCATATATCAACAGTTGAGAACACCTTTTCCATGCACTATCAGAACATCCATCCGTTTGTCTCCCAGGAGAGCCATCAATTTGTGCACTTGTGGAACCATTGATTTGGATCTCCAAGAAGACCATCAATTTGCAACCCCGTCTTTCCATCAGTTTGCAAACCCAAAACCATCATCAGTTCCCCCATACAAGGAGAACTATCAGTTCTCAGGCCATTAAGGAGAAACCATAGATTCTTAGACGAATAAGGAGGACCATCAGTTTTCAAGCTATAAGGGAAAGCCACATGATCCTTAGGATACAAGGAGAACCATCAGTTCTTAATCCATCAAGTGAGAAACCATCAGTTTCAAACTTTTAACTAAAAAGAAACAAACATCTGATGGTGCATCCAAGCATCAAAATGTGCAACTACACTAAACAGATAAAGAAGATTACTTATGAAGCAAAACATACATGTGATGTAATTATAGGTAGATTCTTAGAAAAGGGAAATTGCATAAAGGTCTATAAGAGCATAAACTTGCAAAACTTAAGTAAACTAAGTCTGATTTGGACCAGAATGAAACATGTCTTTACCAAATGATATTAAAACATAACTAATGTTTAATCAAGGAACTAAGTACTCAATAAAATCAAACAAGCATGTTTAAGCGCAATTCCAGGTCAGGGGTCTTACACCGATTGATCGGCTGGACCCTCCAATTGATCACTTGGATTGCTAGTTGATTGTTTGGCTTCCATCGGTTGGTCAACTGGCTCCTAGATCATGTGATTGACTGGACTCCTCCAGTTGATCGCTTTGGCCTCCAGTCAATCAATAGGCTCCTCTTTTTGGCTGCCCACCTTAGTCCTCCACATGATTGACTTGACTTCCCAGTTGGTCAACTCACCTGGGGCATAGCGTATTCTCTTTTCTAAGAAAAAAATTAAACTATCCTATTCATGTTAACTTATTACATTATAAAAGTTGAACCTCAAGATACATTCAAGAGAAGTATAGGGAGGAAAGCATTAATTACATTTGGAGAATGAGAGATAGAGGCACGGTATGAAACTGAATGGAAGGTAGGAATAAAACCATTCAACCAAGAGCACACATCCATAAGGGGTTGACCATAACCACACATTCATCCAACATCAAGAACAATTTTAGGGAGACAGGTATAGATTGCATATATGTTATATCATACATATTGGGATTATATGTGTCATTCAATTAGACATTGTCATTGACCATTCTAAATATTCTCATCATATGCAATAAAATAAATGATAAAAACAATCTAATGTAATCTATTTATATCCCGATACACCATAAATTGACGTTACTTTGAATCCACTGTAGGGAAATAAGGATGACATATAAGGAAACCGAAACAAAAAAAATTGTCATTATTTCTAATTTGTAGATCATGTCAATAATGATGTATCTAGGAAAGAAGATATGCAGCACATATACCTAGTACTGGAGCAAGTCCATTGATAATCCTTGTATAGACATATGCTTCTTCTTCAAGAAGCTCCTAAAATGATGTCGACCATGACCTCCTGGTGTAGCGCCATCAAAGACGGTTGATGACATTCTCCTAGTATGATGGAAATAGCCTCCACACCTCTATATAGTTCACATGGACCACTGGGAATTCCTTTTGTTCTAATAGAGATGACTAGACAAAGTTGTCCTTCGTGTTGTCAATGTGCTACTTTCAACTTTTCTCCCCATTGGCTATCTCTCCCTTTTGTGGGTAATATGCCTCTGGCTGTCACGTTACCAAAAAGTTGAGACTAGGGGACTTGTCCTTAGATCCTTGGTCACCCCCTCCCCCTTAATATAGGAGTGGATGCGTCAGGGTTTCCACAAACTCAGCGACACATTTCATGAATTTTCAACTATTGCTAATCACGTGTCAGTCGACTGGAACCCCAGTCAGTCGAATGGAACACCACGTGGGTTGATTGGAATGATTTTCTATTTTCCAACATATTGGAGTTGAAGATGAAGATCAATGCATGACCTCAACATCAATCTTTGATCCAGTCTTATTGATCGTCAAGTAGTTTGAATGGACTTCTCACTTCGTTGAATGGAAACTCTAGTCACTCCAGTCATCCAATGTTGTTTAATTTTATTACTCAAAGACTTTAGTAACCAAGTCAAACCTTATTCATGAAAAAAATCCTATTCCAGATGCATCCTATGTGTGTGACCTTATAGGTCCCAAATTACGTTGACAATGAATGTCCATAACTAGATATGACATCACAAACAATGGGCAATATATAGAAACACATCATTGCTACTCAAGTAATTGGAAAGTTGGAGAACATCTTCAACCTACAATCCATGATCAATGTTACAAAGGTCGTATAGTTCCTTTGTCTCTGATATCCAAATTGAATGTGAGGCATGGGATCTTCATCCTCTTAATACTCAATCCATGTTTTTTGAACTAGAGAAGACTCTTGAGATACACGTGAGCTTAATATCACATATTGACTCACATGAGAATGGCCATGCATTTCTTAGTCTCACTTATCAAGTGTTCAGGATAGAATCTCTGGTAGGAGGGAGAAATCCCATCTACATTACTCATAGTCAATCCTCATGTGTCACAACATACCCGATCACCACCTTTATGGAAACCCATATTCAAGGTCACGTTAGATGGTGTCAAAGTTCATCAAACAAAATGTAATGAGTTTAGTGACTTTTTCTCTATGAATTGCAATCACTACTATCACTTTAAGAGCTAATTCTAACTAATATTCAATGGTTCCATGTATCACTCTCATGGTGGGTCTGTTCGGTACAGTATTATCTAATAAGTACCTATGTGTTTGGCTTGATATCATATATCATGACTAATGAGATTATATTAGAAGCCAACACACATTCTAGTCTTATGTATTATTGTCATCTATTTTTCTTCCACAATAGTATCATACTAGGGACATAATAAGAATGTATGTACTCTTATCATACATATGATCTCATTGTCTAAGTCCAGAACCTGAAGACATATGTCATTGTGTAACATCATTATTTAGACATCTATAATCTTTGTGTCATGGTCTCATGTCTAATACATATATGATAGATGGAACTACTTTTATTATTACCAAATCAAGTCAATCATGACCCATTACAATCATCATATGATTGGATCTCTAGGCACAAATACCAATAGTAACAATTTCCGTTTTCATCATATGCAATTCTTAAGTAGATGGTTGTTCAAGTCTATGTCAATAAACAATCATATGATTATATGCCATCTTTATGCCTCTAGGTACTTAATCCCATTAGTGTCACCTAGTCAAGTCCAACCCAAATCCAATAAAATAAGTATGCACCGATTGACAAACCCATATACTTATTATCACAATTTTCAGAGGTAGATTAAGCACCATAGTTGGCATTCCCAAGTATAGATAAACCAAGTTTCATGTGTGTCACACTTGGAAGGAAGCTTCAAATTTGATATTATATTGAGGTATTTTAATATATATCTATATACATATGTATCCAATCACCATTACATATACATTATTATATATATAATATACTATAACAATCATTACGTGCGGTAAAATTGGATATGGAAACTAGTACAAAAACGTTATCCACCAAGTGTTGTAGAAACAAATTAAGATATTCACATTTTTATGTAATCCCAAAGCTTGCCTTTTCAGGGTTCCTGATCGCCCAATCAGACAAGCTGATCGATCGATAAGAAGTTCCTTATTTGGGAAGGTGTTGTTGTTGATCCATCAATTCATCTAGATAATAAATCATCCGACCAATAACTTCAGTGTGGGCTTCTAGACATCTTCTACTCTTCACCATGGTCCATGGTTGAGGTTGTCACGTCATCCTATTCTAATTACATAATTAAAATTTACATAGAGAACAAATATAAAGAGGCATGTCATGTAAACTATTTACAAGTGATACCGTGTTTGATCAAAATACATGTTTTAGATCACACCGCAAAGATCTAACTTCCATATCCACATCCATTGAAAAAAAGCTAAATTTCCACAGAATCACATGGATATATGTATAATATATACATATCATATCTACTAAATAGTCTAACTAATTAATTAATTTGTTTTTTTTTGTAATATGGCCCTAATTGTGTATTGGCCTTTTAGGGTTTTTCTTAAGTCTCTCACCTTTGCAAAATCTCACTGTTCCACATGTGAATAGTCAATCAAAAAATTAAGGATTGACCCCCTTCATCCAAGTGTGACATGCTGGGCTACAGAGGGAGTTCTGGGGAACTGATGAGTCATTAAGTACTCCTCGGGCAAAAGAGTGATGTGACACTATCTTAAGTGGAAATTTTTGTCTAAGATTAGGTATCTAAAATCAAGTGAGTATTTTGGGAAATAGAGGTCACCAACTACGAGAAAAGTGGGTCCCGTTCAACACCCTCCTTGTGTTTACAAAAGTCACTAGGAGTCTTCCTAGTTGGTAGGTCATTGCATCTAACCTCTATTGGGCTTGCCAAAGAACCCCTCAGGAGCCCAGAGTCAAATACTAAATGTTGTACTAAAGAATTAGGATGTGAAAGAACCCTCTTTCAGCCCTTCATCTCCCCCTTATCTTATTTTTTGGGGAGGAGTGTTCCCTTCGGTCTATAAGAAAACATCTACACAAGGGGAATTTCCCATCATATCGTCTTTTTCAAAATATCGTATATGATATTAGATGATATCATGGATACAAGTTTGCAAATTATACATCCAATGAATAATTTGTAGTTCAAAATTTAAATTGGTCTTATAAGTGTATAATGTTAGCTCTCATACCACTATAGGGTTTAAGGGAAGGGGCACAATGGAATAATAAAAAGTTTTCCCTTTCTACCTGAGTTTGTTGGATTCATCATAGATATAAAATGTCCATTAATAGAAGAAATAAGGGAGGATAAAGGTGATACATTTGTGCACACTACTTTTCCAATAAGTAAACATGTCTTATGTCAGTGAAGAACTTGATCCTCCAAATATAGATGTAGAACGACCATCAATAAGTGCATATAGATAAGAAGAAGATGCATATTAGGCAGAAAGCAACAACTTATTTTCATCTTTTAGAACATGTTCTTCAAATTTTTGGTGTGTATGCCTCACCCTTTACTTCATACAAATTGATGAAGGAGAACATGGTGCACCACCTTGTCCAACAAGTGAAATAGGAATAGGAGTTTTCAACACCCTAGGATTCTTGAAACTCCCTTTCTTATCCTAGCTTGGGAAAAAATTGTTAGGGTGACTTCCTCTTCAAGAGATAGAAATTTGATGGCCAACATGCCTCACAAGTTGCCTCAAAAGAGTTTTCTAACCCTTTGGGACGTGCTCCCTTTATGTAGGAAAGTCATGAGATTGAAAAAATTAAATTCCAATCCATTTCATAATATCAATCTTACAAGTAATTTAATGTTGCAAAATCATACCAGTTGTGTGATCAACCAATCATGCCTTGTGATTGTCTGACCATAATCCCTAATCACACAATCAAATTAGTTGTCCGACCAATCACAATATTCTTGATCTAGATCTGAGTTGCTTTTATATTTTAGACTTGCCTTGTAACATTGTGATCACCTAATCAGTTGGCATGATCGTCTGATCACATGTATCATGTGAAAATTTCAATCAATCAATTGAAAATCAATGATCTATTAATCCAATCAACATGATTTGACTAATCAAACATTCTAGTCCTCCATCATTAGGTAATGAACATGTTTATGATAAAAAACCATTCTAATTATATTTTTGGTTGTGAGTTTGAATTCACTATACACCCTTGTGTTTGTGACATGGTAGGTTCCTAATTAAGTTGGAAGTAATGTTCAAAACAACACAATGAAATATTATTGTCTAGCCACACATTATTTCCACCTAAGTAAATGGAATGAATTGGATAAAAACTACTACCTATATAGTGAACAATGTTACCATGACCATACAATCCCTTTATCTCACATGCCCAAGTTGAAATCAAGACATGGAAGGTCGTCCTCTTAATCATTCAATTTATATTCCTTGAACTAGAATATACTATTTGAGATAATGTGAGATCAATATTATATATTGAGTCACATGAGCATGACCATGCATTTTATAGTCTTGTGTTTACATGGATCCGAGATGTAACTCCAATGGAGGGACAAATTCCATCTACATCACCCGAAGTATGCCTCGTATGTCCTAGTGCACCAAATTACCACTTTTTGACAACTCATATTTCAGAACATGTTGGGCTAGTGACAAAGTGAACAAATGGCACATGTTACTTTAATGACTTTAGGTCTAAGGATCTCAATCACCACTATAACACTGAGATGAGAGTTTGACATGTCATTAGTTGACTTCCATATGTTAACCTCAAGGTGAGTCATTGTAATACAATTTTTTATTTGACACATACCAAATGCATCTGAGTCCATATCTAAAATTGTGACTCATGAGATATAGTCATCACTCACCATATATAGTCTTTTGTATTATTGTTTTCATACTTTATTCAAAGTAATAACCAACTAAGGAAATAACAAGAATGATTACTTTTATTATGCATATAATCTCAAAATCATTAACCTAAACCATATGTCATCGAGTTAACGTTCATAGGACATTGTTAACTTTTATTTATTATCTCAATATTAGAACTGTAACATATATACCTGAATCTAGGTTCATGTCTTAAACCCACTCTTATATCTAGCCCCTTTTGTCTTATGTTAATATGTAGTACCTTTTCCCCTAATGTAAGACATATTAGGATGAGTTAGTGCCAAATAGTATCATGAATTGATAAATACCTTTTATTTATGATAAATAAAGAGAGAAAAAATCATAATACAATCACAAATGGGATTTAATGTACAAATATACCAAATAATAGTATTGACTCTGATTTGACACTCTAAATTATTCCCTAGAGTATGATGTCAAAGAATTCAAGTTAATATGTAAAAGTAGTGTCACAACTAAATTACTGAGGCAAGACAATGCATTAAGTGTATGTTTAATATACAACTGATGAAATATAACACCAACATTTTCAAATTATAGAAATGTGATACTAGGTTTCATCACATCATAATTATCATACCTAGAAATTTCAAGTCAAATGGAAACTAATTTCTTCCCCAAAGTAATTTCATAAAAAAGCATATAATGGATTAAATCCCATTTGAAATTGGGTGTGGTTGTCCCCCCCACTGATGGGGGCTGTTAGGGCCTCGGTTCAATCTTTCCTATTCCAACTTAGTTCACCATCTCGGACTTTATATAGAACATTTTTCTATATCAACTCCCTCTATATATACCGTAGTTGAAGTGCCTAAAGTAGAATTTGGTGTCCATATTTGAATTTACTTGACATTAACTCTCTTCAATCCACTTGGCCTATTGTCTGATCCCTGCTTCTAGTCATCACCTAAATTGGCTAATTAATTGTCGTGTTGATTTCCTTATGTTATGTTCATTCTGGTCACACTAAATTTCTTGGTGTGTCACATTTATTTGGGTTGTCTATTATTGATCATAGGATAACTTGATCATCTTCCACCTCTGATGGGAAGGGGTATCATTGTAAAAAAATGATGACCCTTGGATTCACTACCCCCTCTCCTGTCTCCCTCCCTCCTTTGTCAATCTCTTGATTCCTACATCTCCACGTCTGATTGTAACATGTCCAAATTTAGGTACATATTCATTTTTTCCCATTTATCTTGTAAACTTTTATTTAAGAATCATTTTCTTAACTTATATTGTATTAGGATGCTTGGAATATTTTGTAGTAGAGTTCTATCTAACAAATCAATTAGTTGAGGTTTTAATACAAGAAAATAGCATAATCTCCTAATTTGGGCCTATTTTTGCAAATTCTCCACATTGAAGGATTTATGTTAAAAATAAATGTTCAAGATTATCCCTATTTATAGGTATGGGTAAGAAGGAGTCGGACACATAATTTAAGTATTAAATGATAAAGGAATAAATAAATATCTTAAAAATATTACTTTGGAATCAAGTTAAGATTCGATAGGTTTAGATTTGTCAAATAGTAAAAATAATAGAAAAATTGGCTTCCTCAAACCTCAATTGGGAAATCCACCAAGTTTCAATTTATATGGAAATTATTCGCTCTTCCAATTTATATGGACAAGTGAAAATAAATTTGTCACATTGTCACATAGATTCCGTCGTTAGCGGATGCGTAGTTCACTCCTTTCCATTGGATCATAGGTCAGTCAACGGACGGATCATAGGTCAGTCAATGGACACATTATCACCTACATGGTGCCAATAAGTAAACTATCCAAGTTGTACACAAAAAATTAATTTCTTGATTGCTCCCTCCACACTCCATCTTTCTTCGAGATTTCTTATCCATTAGTTCCCTTATCAAAATCTAAATATATTAACACCTTGCTCGATTCCTATATTTTTATATTCAAGAAAGGCCTAATTCTTGTTGCCCAAGACTCTTGGATCCTTGACCCTAGAGACCCTAACTTATAAACCCTATATATCACACCCTACCATTGCCTTCGTGGCACCTCTTACAATTGAAAATCAAAGTCAATTTTGACTTGGGCTTTGTGCTTTACCATTGATAAATTGAAGCTTGGTGCTCCAGTTCATGGCATCATGGGTAGGAATCTCTCAGCCCTATCTAAATCCCAACTAGGGTTCATATTCCCATCTCATGTTCTTTGTATATTGATTGTTCCAATCTGTATTCATGTCCCTTATGAGTTTTCCCCAATCTCACCATAACCTACTATAGAATAGTCAACAACCATGGAGAGAGCTAGAGATGAATGATAAGATGGGTAGATGACCCTATTTCTCTCGATTTCTCTTGGAGTTGCTATATCGTATCTATGGGCAAGGTCTCATTTTCACTATTTTCATTTTTTTAATGATGTGAATGATTGTTAATGATATGAACAAATTAATGTGTCACACTCATACAGTTAGAATATTAATACAAGGATAAATCAGTCAATTGATATTTTTTTCAATTAAATCATTAAATTACACAAAACATGTAAATTCACAACATTAAGCTCCAAAAAATTGAAAAAAAAGTTCTAGAATCATGAGATTTTTCTTTATCTTTTGGTTTGGTTTTCAACGCCTTACTTTTATTATTTAATAAAGTTATTCTTAGCGGTATGCATCCCTATTACTCTCTTGTTAATAATCAAGGAAAATTATAATGAACAAAACTAAGAAGTTGGATCAGACATATAATAGGTAACATAGAACCGTTGCCATTTTAATAGAATGTAGTAATCTAGTCTTTTATGAAGATTTTGATTTCTAGGATTTCATGGTATGTAACATAATTGAACTTGAATTTATGTACAAAATTTTATGTAGTTTTGAGATGATTCTAGATCTGATAGGGTAGAATATTGGTCTCTGATTTAAATACTCAAGTCAAGGTATGTGCATCTCCCCGATCGTCTAGGCATTACTAATATGACCAAGAAATTGTTTGCATATGAGGAATTTCTTGATTAATACTTGAAGAAATATTAAATATATTTGGAAGTCCTATTTCCTTAATATTATTTCTTGAATTGATAATTATTCCATGAGACCTTATGACTGAAGATCCTAATGTGGGGTTACAAAGAACAACTGTCTTCTTTGAAACCCATTTCTTTGACAAACACATATCACCAAAATTAGACCATCATCACTCATTCCAATATCACTAATTTGTGCCAAAATGTGTTTTTTGTTTGTAAAATGGTTTTGAATTCTACATTTAGAGCAAGGTAACATGTGGGGTTACCCTTGGAGATAGAAAATATGATGGATCTTCAAAACAATTGATTTAACACATTGGCTAGCTCAAACTAAGACATGGTTTATTCAAATATAAACCTAGTGGGGTGTATGGGGTGACTACAAGATCCTCACAGAATTGAATCTCCTCAATTGACTGGAGAGTGAAGGTAGCACTAAAAAAGGTCACTAACACACTTTTTACGTGCGTAGAAACGCAAGTGTATGCGTCAATGTAATATAGGCCTTTGTGAGGCCCGAGTCGAACTCAGGGACACATGAATTATCGGAGACTACTACTAACTACTCGCAATCAGCTAAACCGATTAAAAAGTTGGAGGTTGTTGTAAAATTAAAATAAAATAAAATAAAACAAAACAAAGCAATCAATTAAATGTTTAGTTTAATCAATTCAAGTGGGAATCTTTAGGATTGCGGTTTCACCACGGGTTATCATTGTATGAATTTCTATATAGTCACTCAGATTTATCTCTCTATCCGGGTAGTGTCCTGAAATCAGAATTGCCCACTGTCGTGGTACAATTCACTACCTATGTCTAGGTCGGTTCCACCGTCGTAGTAACGTATACCCTAAACTAGGTGCATTAAAACCGATCTCTCAGTATCCACCATTAACCTTACACCACCTTATTCAAGGGATTTGTTAATTAATGTCAATTCTGTCTCTTTTCAACCATTAATTCTTCTTTCAAAGTAATTAAGGGCATTAGATTATTATTATGGTGATCAATCATAACAATATAATTGAGAAAACGAAATTATACCACGGATTTAAGAGATAAATGATGAATTACTATGATAAAATTGTCATACAATGATTTCCCAGGCTATTCCCGGTCCTAAAGATAAAGGGGATTAGCCCCGCATGTTCATCTCAAGACAAAACATGGCAGAGAAAAGGGGAAACATGGAGAAAAATGTGATTCAGTGGTGAAACCCCTGAACAGAGAAGATCCAAGTCCTCCTTGGTGTAGAATACACGTTCTCCCGCCTTTCGGTGGTGGAAATCGTCTTCTTCAGCGTCCGGAACGTCTGGGGCATGCTTCTGGGCTCTGTTCTTTTCTCCACACCTTCTCGGGATGTGTGCATCGGCTAATGACGTGATCCATTCCTCTTGGCCACCGTCATTAGGTATAATCACCGAGTTAGGTCGCCAAAATATCACAACCGTCAGATTTAGATAAATTTGAAACCAACTAGTATCTAACGGTGTCGATACTATCGACGCGAGTCGATAGTATCGACCTTGCACTGTATCGGCTGATCTTCTTTTCTTTTCTTTGTCGCGACTAATGTCACCTCGATACCATTGACGCGAGTCGATGGTATCGACATTTATAGGCATCAGTTTTTGTCCTTTTACCGTCACTGTATCTCCACCAGTCGATGGTATCGATATTTGTGTCGATAGTATCGACTCTCTTTTCTGAAGCAACCTGATGTTATCTCGATACCATCGACTCTCCTGTCGATAGTATCGAGATTTTACTGCTCCTTGCTGCTGCCTGCCTATGGTCCGGTCGATGGTATCGACCACTGTCGTTGGTATTGACAGCAACAAATACTTGTTTTTCCTGAAATTTCAACATGAAACCAAATAAGCCGAAACAAAACATATTCTTGTGATAATTTATTCTCAAAATACTGAAATAAGGGAGATTTGACATAGAGAATGATCATAGACCAAAGTAGATGAATTATGCAACATTAACCACATAAATGACTAATAAATGCATAAAACACATATAAAACAAGTCTATAAATGAGACTCAAAATCATCACATCAAACTCCCCTAAGCTTGAACATTGCTTGCCCTCGAGCAAATAAACCTTAGAATAGAATTTCCAGAGTCAACTGAAGAACAAATCATCACAACAGACATCCCATATGATCCCCACCGGACATTCACATTCCGGCCCTCACTAACCACAGAATGATAATTACCCCAAAGGCGACAGTAATTATCCATAAAAGATATCTACCTCAAAACTGATGAAGACTATCACATAAGGCAGTTAACATGATAAAATGCGCCGGTTCAGACTCAGTGCATCTTGTGATCTATACTACGTTGCTCGCCCTAACTACCATCTACATGGAAGCAACTCTCCTGATATTCACAAATGAGGAGAAAATCACGGTGGCCTACCAATTCGAGCAACAGGTGGATGGAATGGGTGGCTAATGGTATAAACAGAAGCAGTATATGGTTTCAACATGCATAAACAAGAATGCCCTAAATGATGCATTTGCACATGAACATGCCCTAATGCCTAAGATTGGGTGGAATGATGCATGCACTAACATCCCGTCTCAAAATGAGATGGAATATCTAACCGAGCTACATCATGTACTTAATCATCTTAAGATGCAGGTGAGATTATGTTCCTTTCTCCCTCTTATTCTACTTGCTTCTTAATAATTTTCTTTTTCTTTTTCATTTTTTTTTCTTTTCAGGCCCTTATATCCACAAATGACAATGAATAATTTATTGGGCTTACTTTTTCTGCACAACTCAAAGATTTAAACTATTCAGAAGGTATGGAACAATTTAATTCACCATTAAAGAAGAAATGAGGTACATGATATACTCTATGCATTAGAATTATGAATGCAGCTAAATGACATGCACCTAAGGGTAATGTGCATGTATTTTTTTATTTTCATGTGAAACATGTGAAAGTGGTTGCAATGCAAAACCTATCTATATGAGATGCAATCAAAAAGATTAAAACCGTAAAGTACTTCCAATTCTTATGGTGGATTGTGAAAAACAATGAGGTGGAAAGATCACAAGACTAATTGATTGAACCTTTGAAAAGTATTATGTGTCCCTCCTTACTGACCTGTGTAATAGTTAAGAGGTTTCTCTCTCTTACTTCAAATCAGAGTCTCATTATCATTTGTTCAGTTTAGGCTCCCATATACAAGAAAGTGAGATGACCCAAGACTTAAGACATCCACAATTACACTAGATAGAACATGGATCCTACAAACAAACTAAGATTGCAAGAAATAAATGACAAGAACAAACAAAATAAAACTAAAAACTGAGAAAATAAAAGATAGAGTTGTTCCAACTACCCCCCCAATCTTGAATTCGACTATGGCCTCATAGTCAAAACAATCTTAAAGGGTGGAACACAGATACCGATTACTCTTGTGGCAGAGGCGGGTATTGTGGAGCTGTAGGGTCCCAGGATGGGTGCTCTCCCTGAAAGCTCAGATCAAACTGGGGCATAGGTGGAGGTTGTGGATACCCCCCAAAGTAGTTCTGGCTCCAGTAGTGATCATAGAAAGGCTGTTGTTGCATCTCCATCCTATGCAACCTGTCATGAATCTGTTGTTGGTTGCCAAGGAGGAGGCGCTCATTATCGAAGATCGCCCGCTGATTGTCAAGTAACCAGTTCGTAGTATCCTGAATACCGGTATACACTGTAGTGTGATGATGCTGTGTCTGCTGTATGTCCTGCAACATAGCATACATTCCCTGCATGGAATAGACATCCTCGCTTGGCTGTGAGGGCGATGGTGGTGGCGGAGGCTGTGAAGATGAAGATGCACCCGGATGCATGTGAGGATGCTTCCTAGGTGCCACTCGTGCCCGAAGAGGAGTGTAGGCCTCCTCTTCCTCTTCAACCTCGTCGTCATTATTGTTGTCGTCGTCGTTGCCACCGTCTTCATCGGAGTCAACAATGGCTATGATTGTCCATCGGAAATGTTGAGCACCCTCGATATGGAAGACAGGATTGAGAAGCGAGCATTCTTGATATGTGTGGTTTACATGGAAATGAGCATATGGTAAACCATCTCGAAGAAAGATAAGATTGGATCGGTGAAGATGCTGCAAACTAACCTTGCTTCTACTGGAGAGAGGAGTAAGCTGTTGGAAATTCAACCCAAGGTAGGAGGCCAGCTGTGTAATGAGTCCTTCAAAGAGAATTGGAGCCTTCCGCGTACTCCACTTTACAGCCAACACCCGCTGCAGAAAGAATGATCCCCAGTTTCACTCTTGGCGCTTCAGTAGTTTATGAAAGAAAAACAAGTCCATCTCCTGGAATTTGCTAAGAGCCAGATCACCATGGCCGAATAGGGTGGTGCAGATCATGCGGTGAAGAACTCGCATAAATGGATGCTCAAAATCCACTACCGCCGCATTGTGGTAGCTGACAGATTTGCTCGGCGGCACCGTCACGAGCTCGGCGAAGATAGATTAATAATCTATTCTGTTGTTTGGCCGCCGGTAGTCATTTCACCCATGGTTCCAGTTGTAGATCTTGTTGAACTGCTTGAGGGTGAGATTATAATCATTGTTGTACAACCGGAAAGACACACGACCCTGGATCCACTCGCGGTCTGTGGCGATGATATCATTGGGCACGACACATACGTCCAACGATGCCATGAATTCAGCCACCAGCTCCTTGTATGTCAGCCAGTCACTGAAGAATGGCTGGCCATCAGCATGGTATTCCATCTCGTCGGGCGTCCTGCTTGTGTGTCTCGACTGCCCTTTCAAGACGTAGGTGAGATTAGCGTCGAACCCCAAGTTGCGTATCACCTCCTGATCAACATAGCGGGTCGGCTCAATTTTCCTCTGCATGATCTCCTCATAGATCTTCTTGACCTCCGTGGACGGATGGACAATCCGCGGACGTGGAATCGACGTAGTCGGTGGCGGCACGAACTCTGGGATGTCCATCGGGTTGGCGTGCGAAGACGATGCACCAGCAACATGCACCATGGTTGCGGAAGAAGGAGGAGTAGAGAAAGAGCTCGGTGAAGATCGGAGAGGGAAATCTCCGCTTGATGAAGAACGCGCTCCTGGATGCTCGTCGCCGAGCTCGGATTGCTCTGGAGGACGCACGACACAAGTAGAGGAAGAACTTGTTGAAGGTGTGACGTCATATGATGACAAACCCCTTCTTATATAATTGACGTCGGCGCTGCTGCGTTCCCGTCGATACCATCGACACGGGTCGATGGTATCGACACGCGTAGCATAATCCGTACTGCCACTGGTATCGACGGTCATCGATGGCTGGATTCGCGGGGCCCGGATCACTGACGTGTTCCGTCCCCCTGATCGACTCTCTGGTTGCAGCGATTACTGTTGATCTCCTCTCGCGGATCGGTGACGTGGCACGTCGATACTATCGACGCAAGTCGATAGTATCGACTTCTGTTTAGGGCAACACCCTCGCGTGGCCCAGCCGCCGCCTTATGCCTGTAACTGTGTCGATACCATCGACAGGCCCATCGATGGTATTGACTTCACTGAGATGATTTCTTCTGAATATCTCCAGAGATCTCGATGGTATCGACTGGCATGTCGATACTATCGACTTTGACTTTGCGATCTACCTGTTGGTGTGTCGATACTATCGACGTAGTGTGATTTCTGTCGTCACCAACCTGTACCACGGTCGATACCATCGACACAAGGGTCGATGGTATCGACTCTGCCTCAGTCCTGCACAATGAGCAAACGATCACGGTATCTTTTTTACACTAAAAACCAAGTCAAAACAAATCAAACTACAAATGGAAAAGAAACTAAACTAAAGTACCGATGGATGGGTTTCCTCCCAACAAGCGCCCTTATTTAACGTCTTAGGCTAGACGACTTAAAGCTCGTCATGCATCCGAAGTGCAATGAGTTTGACCTCATTCACTTTCCTCGTGTAATATTCACCAAAATACAATTTCAACCTTTGTCCATTGACCAAAAATGTGGTCTCGCCATCGCGCACCATGATTGCGCCATGTGGTCTGACCTCCTCTACTGTGAATGGTCCACTCCATCGGGATTTCAGCTTCCCGGGATGCATCTTCAGCCTGGAGTTGAACAAAAGGACACAATCTCCTTTCTTGAAAATGCGCATTTGAATATGGCAATCGTGAATCAACTTTGTGCGCTCCTTGTAGATCCACGAGCTTTCATATGCATTCATTCGCAGCTCGTCAAGTTCATTGAGTTCAAGTAACCTCTTCTTTCCCGCTTCATCATAACTCAGATTTAGCTTCCTCAGCGCCCAATGCGCTTTATGCTCCAGTTCCACCGGTAAGTGATAGGCCCGGCCATAAGCCAACCTAAAAGGTGTAGTGCCTATAGGTGTCTTGAACGCCGTCATGTATTCCCACAATGAATCCGGTAGTAGAGTACTCCAATTCTTCCTTGTGGAAGCCACCGTACGCTCCAAGATCTTCTTAATCTCTCGATTGGAGATCTCTACTTGTCCTTGAGTTTGCGGGTCGTACGGGGTACCAATGTTGTGTTTGACCTCATACTTTCTCAACAGTGCCGTGAACTTTTGATTCCGGAAGTGTGTACCTCCATCACTTATGATCATTCGGGGCACACCGAACCTGCAGAAAATATATTCCTTAACAAACCTACACACTACACTGGAATCATTAGTCGTTGTGGGTATGGCCTCTACCCACTTCGACACATAATCAACAGCCAAAAGGATATACAAATTAGAATTTGAGGACACAAAGGGTCCCATAAAATCTATACCCCATAAGTCAAATACCTCAACCTCCTAGAATACATTAAGGGGATCTCTTGTCTTTTTGATATGTTGCCCGCCCTTTGGCAGGAATCACATTGACGCAAAAATGCATAAGCATCCCTAAACAAGGTGGGCCAGTATAGGCCACTTTCTAGTACTTTGGCTGTAGTGCGAGAGCTTGCATGGTGGCCGCCCGTCGGTAGTGTGTGACAATGACTAAGAACACTTTCATATTCCTCCTCTGACACACACCTGTGTAAAACACCATCCCTGCATTACTTCAAGAGAATAGGGTCATCCCAGAAATAATAACATAAAGAATGGAAAAATTTCTTCTTCTCTTGGTACGTCCAATCATCCAGGATGATTTTGCAGGCAAGATAGTTCACAATATAAGAAAACCACGGGTCTTTCGATTTCACTTTCAAAAGTTGTTTGTCTGGAAATGTCTCGGTAATAGGTATGTGTAAATCCTTTTCATCTACCCTCTCTAACCTAGACAAATGGTCCACGACCACATTTTCAATCCCCACCTTGTCTTTGATTTCGATATCAAATTCCTGTAAAAGCAAGATCCACCTAATCAATCTAGGTTTGTCATCCTTTTTCTCCATCAAATACTTAATGGCGGTGTGGTCCGTCCATACCACGACTTTCGATCCAACTAGATATTGCTGAAATTTTTCAAAAGCGAAAACAACGGCAAGCAATTCTTTCTCAGTAGTCGTGTAATTGAGTTGGGTGTCATTCAAAGTTTTAGATGCATAAAAAATCACAACGGGTTTATTGTCCACCCGCTGTCCCAACACAGCCCCGACTGCAAAATCGGATGCGTCACACATTAGTTCAAACAGCTTGGTCCAATCCGGTGTTTGCACAACCGGTGCGGAAATCAATTTTTCCTTAAGCATGTTGAACGCATGTAGACATTTTTCATTGAAGTCAAAAACAACATCCTTTTCTAAAAGCTCAGATAAAGGTTTGGCGATTTTAGAAAAATCTTTTATAAAACGACGATAGAAATCGGCGTGACCTAAGAAACTTCGTACCCCTTTTACCGAATTTGGTGGGGGCAATTTGGAAATCACTTCAATTTTTACTGGGTCTACCTCCAAACCTTTACTAGACACTTTATGTCCTAGCACTATTCCTTCACTCACCATCATGTGGCATTTCTCCCAATTCAGGACCAAATGTGTGTCCTCACAACGTTGTAGCACCTTATCCAGATTGTAAAGACACTCGTCAAAAGATGCACCATAAACAGAGAAATCATCCATAAAAACCTCTAGACAATGTTCTACCATATCAGAAAAAATGGCGAGCATACAACGTTGAAAGGTCGTCGGTGCATTACATAACCCAAAAGGCATACGGCGGTACGCAAACGTTCCATAAGGACAAGTGAAGGTGGACTTCTCTTGGTCCTTAGGATCTATCAAAATCTAATTGTACCCTGAATAACCATCTAGAAAACAAAAATTTGATCGGTCAGCTAAGCGCTCTAAAATTTGATCAATAAACGGAAGAGGAAAGTGATCCTTTAGCGTAGCGACATTCAATTGTTGGTAATATATGAAAACACGCCACCCGGTTACCAAGCGGGTGGTGACAGGTTCATTTAAAAGATTATGGGTAACAGTAATTCCCCCCTTTTTAGGGACTACCTGCATAGGACTCACCCACGTAGAATCAGAAATAGCATAGATGATACATGCAGAAAGAAGTTGAATCACCTCCTTCTTAACAACCTCCATCATGCTCGGATTTAGTCGACGTTGCGGTTGAATCACCGACTTGGCTCCCTCCTCAAGCCGAATCTTGTGCTGGCAGAAAGTAGGGGAGATCCCCTTGATATCTGCAACAGACCACCCAAATTCTCCCCGGTGGTTCTTCAACACTATCAACAACTGGTCCTTCTCCTCAGTACTCAGATAAGTAGATATAATCTCAGGCAACTTTTCTTCCTCAGCTAGAAATGCATACTTGAGGTGCGGTGGCAACGAATTCAACTCCAATTCTGGCGGGCTGATTAGGGATGATTGAAGCAGTGGTGGGAGTTCGCCTAAATCTTCATAGTACCTCGCATAGAAGCACGGCAACATCTGAAGCATCTTGGCACACTCCTTCAGTGATTTACTTCTCATCCAATCATGTGTGATATTGACTAAGTAGGCTTCAAGTGGTAATTATGGATGTGCTTCAAAAACTGAATTTTCTATAGCCTCATCTTCAGTAGACGGAGGATTGTCCTCCTCCTCATCGTTCGGAAAACCTACAGCCTTGTTAAGGGATACCACCTTGGTCTGCTTCATGATGTCCACAGCCAAAGTCCCTTTTTCCACCTTGGTTATTACATGAGCCATATCTAAAAATGGCTTCCCTAGACAAAGTGAGATATTGTGATCAAAATGCTTTACCATGTGGCATTGCTCCTTGGCTTTAGGTGAAGTGGCACTAGAAGGCATGACCATCTCAAATCGATCATCGGCTATACCTAAGGTGAAACGACCTCTCCCCATCTCAAGTATCATGTCAGCAGTAGCTTGGAAGGGTCGTCCGAGTAGTAGCTCATTGCCTTGTTCATCTTGCATCTCCATGACAACAAAATCTGCTGGAAATACAAATTGATCTACTTTCACTAGCACGTCTTCACAAATACCGTATAGCTTTACCACTGAATTGTCCGCCAACTGGATTGTCATGTTTTTCGGCCGTGACTCTTTTGATCCTAGCTTCTTGAACGTAGAGAGGGGCATCAAGTTAATGCTCGCCCCTGAGTCACATAGCGCTTCACCAAACTTAACTTTCCCAATGTAACATGAGATGTTGAAACAGCCCAGATCCTACCTCTTTGGTGGCAATGTGCCCATGATGAAGGCACTCACCTGCTCCTTGACCACAACAACCTCCGTGTCTTGGATTTTTCTCTTCTTGGTAATGATGTCTTTCAGAAATTTTCCGTAAGAAGGGATTTGCTCAATTGCTTCCAATAATGGGATGTTGACTGAAAGCTTTTTGAAACTGTCTAGAAACTTTTTAAATTGGGCATCCACTTTCCTTGCCTTTGCACTGTTCGGATATGGGACCGAGACAGCCTGTGCCCTTAAATGTGGTGGCACATAAGGTGTCCTTTTCTGCATCTCCTCCTCATCTGCAATAGGATCATGAGTAGCATCCACTGCTATATCCGTAACAGGTTCTGTGACCGGTATGGGCAGCTCCTCAGTGGCCTCACCTTCAATTTCTACTTGGGGTTTTCTTCGTTCATCGGCTCTGGGGTTTAACAGTTTCTTGCCACTCCTTAGCAAGATGGCCTTCGCCTGCTGGTTTCCTCCTGGAATATTAGTGTTACCCAAAAAACCTTGGTGCGCCGGCTTCTTCAGATTGGCTATCTCCGCTGCCATTTGCGCCATGGACGTCTCTATTGTCCTCATTTGAGCCCCATGGTTCTGCAGTGTCTGCCTGAACTGGTTCATAAACTCCCCTTGTTGCTTTATCTGCTGGCCAAAAGTAGTCATTAATTCTTGATTTTGCTTTATCACTTGATTGAGCAACTCCATGCTCTTATCCTCTACTACTGGTTGGGGTTTTGCATCTGGATCCTTCAAGAAGTTGTTTGGATCCTTCCAAGAGAACTTCTTGTCCTTCCTCCATGAGTAATCATTATTTATGTAACCTTGCTGCTGCCTCATGAATTTGACTTGTGCCTCGTCCTCGGATTCAATATCCTCTTTTGCAAGCAGTTTCTTCACGAGAAGGTCCATCTTCTCATTCAGCTGCTTGATTGCTTTAGACTCCCCTGCTACTCGAACATGCTCAACGGCGTCCCTGTCACCCCAAGATTGCTTCTTGGCCATGTTCTTAAGGATTTCCCAACACCTCGTGTCTGTGTTGTTCAAGAAGAATCCTGAGCTTGCGGAATCGAGATTACTTCTATCATGCTCGGAGAGAGAAAAATAGAAGATCTTGACCTGTGTCTCTTTGTCAAGCCCGTGATGCGGGCACCGCCTAAGCATGATATGAAACCTTTCCCAGGTCTCAGAGTAGGTCTCTCCTGCTTTCTGTGTGAAGTTGTGCATCTTCCTGATCATGTCATTGGTCTTCTCGGGCGGGAAGAACCTTTCAAAGAAAACCTCCACCATGTGGTCCCAGGATTCCACATATTCATCTTCCAGGTTGTGCTACCACTCTCGTGCGTTTCCCGCTAGAGAACTCAGGAAGAGCTTCATGTAGAGAACATCTTGTGGAAATCTGTCTATTTTTATCATATCACAATTCTCCACAAATTGACTTATATGTGCGACTGGGTCTTCATTCTTGAGCCCATGGAATGCATTTGACTTCACCAAGTTGATTAATGCAGGGTCAATCTTGTATGTCGGAATATTAACCGCCTGCTTCTTGATTGGCCCCTTGGAAGCAGACGAAGAAGAAGCTTTGATCTTCTCCCATATTGTCTGTGGCTCTGCCATCTCTTCTTGTTCGGGTTCAGAATCTATATCCTCCAGATGGTCTTGATTATAATCCTCCTCATCTTCCAGTCCCGACAATGGAACCTTTGGTGCCTCTCGTGTGTAGTCGGTGCTACGTGTCTGCACCATACACAGTACCTGCAAAGTGAAAATTTAAGTTCAGTACCGTGCTTGACGATTACAAAATTTAGAAAATAGACTATGAATTTTTGAAAATGATAAAAAAATAAAAAATGTGGCCTAGAGTGGCCACTTGCAGCACTCGTAGTGCCGACAACTTGTCGTATCCCTGACAACGGCGCCAAAAACTTGACATGCTTTTTACGTGCGTAGAAACGCAAGTGTACGCGTCAATGTAATATAGGCCTTTGTGAGGCCCGAGTCGAACTCAGGGACACATGAATTATCGGAGACTACTACTAACTACTCGCAATCAGCTAAACCGATTAAAAAGTTGGAGGTTCTTGTAAAATTAAAAGAAAATAAAACAAAACAAAACAAAGCAATCGATTAAATGTTTAGTTTAATCAATTCAAGTGGGAATCTTTAGGATTGTGGTTTCACCACGGGTTATCATTGTATGAATTTCTATATAGTCACTCAGATTTATCTCTCTATCCGGGTAGTGGCCTGAAATCAGAATTGCCCATTGTCGTGGTACAATTCCCTACCTATGCCTAGGTCGGTTCCACCGTCGTAGTAACATATACACTAAACTTGGTGCATTAAAACTGATCTCTCGGTATCCACCATTAACCTTACACCACCTTGTTCAAGGGATTTGTCAATTAATGTCAATTTCGTCTCTTTTCAACCATTAATTCTTCTTTCAAAGTAATTAAGGGCATTAGATTATTATTATGGTGATCAAGCATAACAATATAATTGAGAAAATGAAATTATACCACTAATTTAAGAGATAAATGATGAATTACTATGATAAAATTGTCATACAATGATTTCCCGGGCTACTCCCTGTCCTAAAGATAAAGGGGATTAGCCCCGCATGTTCATCTCAAGACAAAACATGATAGAGAAAAGGGGAAACATGGAGAAAAACGTGATTGAGTGGTGAAACCCCTGAACGGAGAAGATCCAAGCGTTCCTTGGCATAGAATACGCGTTCTCCCACCTTTCGGTGGTGGAAATCATCTTCTTCAGCGTCCGGAACGGCTGGGGCGTGCTTCTGGGCTCCGTTCTTTTCTCCACACCTTCTCGGGACGTGTGCAGTGGCTAATGACTTGATCCATTCCTCTTGGCTGCCGTCATTAGGTATAATCACCGAGTTAGGTCGCCAAAATATCACAGTCGTCCGATTTAGATCAATCTAAAACCAACTTGTATCTGACGGTGTCGATACTATCGACACGAGTCGATAGTATCGACCTTGCACTGTATCAGCTGATCTTCTTTTCTTTTCTTTGTCGCGACTAATGCCACCTCGATACCATCGACGCGGGTCGATGTTATCGACATTCATATGTGTCAGGTTTTGTCCTTTTACCGTCGTTGTAGCTCCACCAGTCGATGGTATCGACATTTGTGTCGATAGTATCAACTCTCTTTTCTGAAGCAACCTAATGTTATCTCGATACCATTGACTCTCCTATCGATAGTATCAAGATTTTACTGCTCCTTACTGCTGCCTGCTTGTGGTCTGGTCGATGGTATCGACCACTGTCGATGGTATCGACAGCAGTAGATACTTGTTTTTCCTGAAAGTTCAACATGAAACCAAATAAGCCGAAACAAAACATATTCTTGTGATAATTTATGCTCAAAATACAGAAATAAGGGAGATTTGACATAGAGAATGATCATAGACCAAAGTAGATGAATTATGCAACATTAACCACAGAAATGACTAATAAATACATAAAACACATATAAAACAAGTCTATAAATGTGACTCAAAATCATCGCATCAGTCACTCGTTCCTTTTACTGCACACTAGAAGTAGCAAAAACAATCTTCTTGGCCGAATCAATCTTCTACATATTGGATCCCTTGGTATACACCTTGGTTTGTACTTGGGTGATAGAAGGAGAGGGGCATATGAGTATTTGTAGTTTTTAGGGAGGATAATATGGTTGTTGTGTGGTGGTGTTTTGATGTACTTGAATAATGGAACTCAAGAAGTGGTGATGATAATGTGGTTGTTGGTTGATTGAAGATTCAAAGGTGAGATTGTGGGGCGGTGAATGGTGATAATACTTGTTTGTCTTATAGAGGTGATTATATTGGGAGACAATTATGGAATATCTAGTGAGATACTACCACCCTAGGGTGGTGGTCTCATGGTAGATACGAGATGGAGGTGGCAATGAAGAAGAAGACAACAAATCAAGGAAATTATTAGCTTAGGATCAAGATGTTTCTTCTGGCATCACTCCTTTTTAGCATGTATGAATAGTGATTAGAAAGCACATGAGAGGTGTACAATGTCGCAAGTGATCAGGAGGTGGAATCTCTTGTGGAATTGATTAGGTTAGAGCATGGAAGAGTGGATGCATGTCAACTACTTGAGTGGGGGAGAGGTAGCAATGTGGATTCATTCAGGTTGGTCTTCCTTGGAAGGAGGGAGAGGAGTTTTGGTTGATTAGGAGATGATAAGATGTTCCCAGAATGAGACCCTTCCCTTCATTATAATTTTAAAATTTTGTATTTAGACATGATGTGTCTTTGGTAGGCACACGTCGTGTCTTGGTCTAGGGTATTGGAGATTTTCTACAGCCAAGGACATGATGTAGATGAAGCTATACATGTCATGTTAGGGTCTAGATTCCTCTTCCCCTTTATGACTAGTAGAAAATTATATGTATTAGTTGGAGCACCTCATGTTCTACCTTAGTGGCTTGATCCAAAATATTTAATTTGAGGCATAACATGTCAAAGTGCATAAGCATCATGTCTTTCTCAGTATCTTTGTTTGTAATCAAGGATTATAAAAGGTTATGTGCCACTTAGGGACACATCATGTTGTTAGTGATCATGCCATAAACTTTCCTTTCTGAACCCATTCCCATCATGTTGTATCATGGACATCACGTGTTAGGAAACAAATCAGTAATAAGTCTCCAAATGGTTTGTATTCAAATAAGCATCAAATCATAACCAGATCATGCATTAGTGTTAATGAAAACAAAAGATTTTACAAAACACATGGGTACATACAATAAAAGAGTTCACATCTAGAAAAAAATATAATAAAATTGATAAAATGGGAAATTGTGAGCTTCCTCCCACAAGGACTTGGATTTAATGTCTCAGATAATGTCACAGGGCAGTGCTTTATATTGGATTGACCATTGGGGTCACAAAATTCAACATCTGTGATGTACATTCCCTTTAGTTCCTACTCTACAATAATTTCTTTATATGAAGTGTTTTTACTTTGATGCATCAAAAAGAAAGTTATATTTTTATCATAGATCTCGACATGCATGACCCCTTTGTTAGCATCAATCACTACTATCAGACTCATAAGAAATAGACATCCCAAGATGATATATCCTAGTTCATCTCCCTTATGTTGTAGTATCAGGAAATTAAATGGAACAAAAACATTTTAAATATTCATGAGTACATATTCAATTATAGACTTGGAGATTTCATATGAATGATCATCTATTTGATATTGATTTTCCTTTTCTTGAGTTTTTTCAGGCCCAACTTAGTAGATATAGTTAGAGTTATAATATTTGTACCAGATCCTTGATCACAAATAATAGTAATGAAATGTAAATGACATATATCACTTGAAATATAGAAGTCTCCATGATCTAGTTAATTAGTTGAGGTACTAAAAATTGGTGTAATGATCACACTTGATGCTCATCTTCCTCCTTTCCATTAGAGGATTCCTCATGAAATGAAATATCTAGGATGGAATTTGTTCCATATCTTCATAATGGGTGTGCATGCATGACATTTTCCTAGTTGGTTGCACTTCATGGCGTTCCTCCATGCTATTGATACTCATCAATTTATGAAAGGGCTAGCTTGTTCTAATATTTCTTACCAACTAAGGTGCATATACAAAGTTGTAGTGTTTTCTTCTAGTCTAGCTTTTGTGGATTTCATTTTTTGATTGTCAACAAATGTGGGGAAGAATCTTTCAAACACATATTGTAGAATTATCTACATAGGATGATTATGTCACTCTTTCCCTAACCAAGTTTCAAGTAGTTGACTCATCTGCAGTTAAAGTGCTCACATACATTCACTTTAGTATTTCTAGGTACCACCCCTTTAGTGCTCTTGAGTCCACTAAATTTTGATGCTAGTTGTCCTATATTGTGTTCTAATCCCTTGATTAACATGGCTTGATTTTTAATAAGTGATAAAATTTCATTGATAAATTTAGAGAATATACCCTCAAGTTGTCTAGTATTATTTTATTGGTATTATTAGTTATCATGGTGTTGTTGGTGTTAATGTTGCTAGTCATTGACCAAATAAGTTTAGGTTGATTTCTCCAACCTAGGGGTGGGTGTGGTCTGGTCAAGTATGGTCTGACCCTAAAACCACAGACCAGACCACATATAGTGGTCTGAAGATTTTCTTGACCAAACGTGACTACTTAAAGGGGACCAAACTTAACTTGATCCCTAAAATGGGATCAAGTTTGGCTAAGTTTGGTCTAAAACCACTACTACATGGTATTTACTAGCCGTACACTTATATGAAGATAAAAATTTTAGTAATATGATTAAGTTTTGGTGTCAAGTTATTGAATCTCTTCAATAAAAATCATACTTTTAATAGAATGAACTAAATATTCAAACATTAGATGGAATGTTTCATATATTACATGGAACTAATACATTTTAATTCTCTCCAAAAATTATATATATAAATATATATCAATTACAAAATTAATATAATTGTCATGCTCAATATTAATAAAAAGAAAATGTTAAGATAATTTGAAATATTGTTTATGCATCAAACAAATCATGACTAGATCAATTTACTTGAGTATACATATAGAGACACATACATATACATATAGAGAGTTGGTCAAGTTGGGTTTGAACAATTAACCAACTTCCTAGACTATGACTAGACCATTGAAGAATGCTCTGAACATTTTTCAAACTAAACTTGACCACAATACTCATCTAGACCAAACTTAACGAGGTGGTTTGGTGAAGTTTGGTCTGATCCGATGGTCAAATTTAGTTTCCCATCCAGCCCTACTCCAACTAATATAGTGGAAATTTGAAAATGCATTTTTCCTATGGTGCTTCTCAACAAAATCAACATGTGACCATTCTAATGATAACACATTACAATCAATATTCTTGAGTGCTACATTGGCAAAATAGCACAACGTATCTTGGCACACTCGATTGACACATATTTTATTAAGTTTCTTGTATGTTTATCTAGCTTGTCATTAAGGGATGATATGGCTTCCAAAACATGATTTATGTTTTTCCCATGATCAAATATACTGACGGACTATTTCATAGACATGATCGAAATAAGATTTTTACCTTCAATGGGATTCTTGGTCAATAGACTTCCCCAACAGTTACATCTATAGTAAGGTGGTAAGATGTGATAACCTACCAAAAAAAGTTATGATCTTTGTCCACTCAACCAAGTTGTACAGTGGACATCTCTGGCGTAGTTCTTTGTATATTTCCCAATCATCAATAAGGTTTTTCCATCTTTATGCTCAACATTGGGGATATTCTTAAGGATTTCAATAGTCTAGCATAGAGGGAAAAAATTTTGCAAATTTTTTGTTAAGATCACATTTCAATTTTGCATTCATCATCTTTCTAGTCCTTGGACCCACTACCTCTCTATGGCTTTTATGGTGTAAGGGAAGAGTCATATATATAAACCACCATCCATCATCTCATTTTTTATTACTATATCACAAAATTTTTGGAAATTCTTCACATGTAAATAGATCTTCATTAGCCAACCATGAGAATAGATTTTGTTAGATTATGCCAACTATACTTGGATTAGAAATGTTTGGCACTAGTTAAATTTGGTTGGACTATTGTCAAAAAAACACCTCATTTGGTTGTTCATGTTTTAAGTTGGGGTTGGACTTACACTAGCTTTTTCCTTACTTTGCTTCTTCCTTTTAATTGTGGTCACATGATGGTTAAAACAACCTTGGCATTGTCAAAAGCTTCGGAGTACAAGTACCAAATAGAAAACGTGTATACCATGTATGATTCCTACCAAATAAGAGGAAAATGGTTCAGTTGTGTGAAAAATATAAGGCATATAATAATTGAACCAGTGTAAAAAATGATTTTTATAAAGTTGAATTACCTAAATGATATAAAGTTTGAATTTGTCGAGTAGGAATTGTTCCCCAACAATAGTTCCAAAAGTTGATGCATCACAACTTGTGCAATAAATAATAAATGCTGATAATAACAATCTAACTCCCATAATGGTATGCATGAAGAATATCAATAGTTGTAGTTCATCTCTAGAATGGACCAAGACGTATCAACCATTGATACAATTCAATTAACCAATGATTGGAATAGTAAAATATGGGTTTGAGATTTTCTCAAGGATAACATAACTAATGAATAAATTTATTTTATGTTATAACAAATGAAAATAAGAGTATTTACTGTCATCACATACAAAGAGGATATGACAAACTCATAAAAAGATGTCAAAATATGATATTAATCATATCTCTAGAAAATGTGATTAATGTATCCCAACTAAAAATCATCTAGGTGGACAAATTGATTTCTCTCAACTACCCATCATAAGAAAATCTAGTGATTTCTTCTATCTCTTTCAGTTAAAAAATTACTAACATAAAACAAAAGCATGGATATAAATATGCATAAACTTATACTCATTCTAATGAAATACAAAGTTAAATCTCTAATATGCTGTCGACTAACCAACATTTTTCTTTACGAGTTAACATAAATAGGAAACCTTGGTCAAGGTTACAATAGACATGCAAAATATAAAAGTGAAATAAAGAAGAAAACTGGAAACAATACCAAATGGGGTTTATCATGTGAGTTATGTATGCCAATATGGCACAAAATACAAGGTAATTTATTGTATACACATAATAGATTCACACATTAGAATTGAAATCATATTCTAGGTGGATTACATTGAATAGCCACAAAAAAAAAGAGAAGGTGTATGATATGTAATACTACACATGTAGAGAAATATTCTATAAAATTTATATGGAAGAGTAGGTCCTCTCCACTTGGTAGAAGAGGGGTCCACTCCTCGTTTATTCTTCCTTTTATATGGATAGAACAATGCTTCTCGAACACTACATTCCAAAAACCTTTTGGGAAGAAGCAATGAACACATCTTGTTTAATTTATATTAGATTCTTCACTCCATCCCTATCTTAAGAACACAAATTATGAGATAATATATAGCAAAATTCTTGAAGTTGACTACATTCATACCCTTGGCTCAACACATAATATCCTAAACACAAAGGATGATCGAGATAAGTTTGACGTAAATCCTACAAAAAATTCTTTTTAAGATACTTACAAAAAATAAAGAATATAGGTTTTAATCAAAATTTAGAAAAGGTTGAAGAATTGATGTATAAACTTTTTTATTGAATTTTCACCTAAATATAACATTGAAAACTTGATCACTCAAATTGAGGATTTAGGATTTCACACTTGATCCAAATCTATCGACTTTAATAAATACAAAAGATGATAAAATTCAAAATTATCATCAAACCAATGAGCCCTCACCTTATCAAATCATTGTCTAGGATAATTAAAAACCAACATGTTGATTTAATCATTGGAGATACTAGAGAACAAATGAAGAGTTGGTATTCATTTACAAAACAAGTAAACTTGATTTTTTTATCCAAATTGGAACCAAATACCATCCATGACTTTCTTGGTGATGGCTATTGCTGCATTGACATGCAAGAAAGAACTTAAACAAGTTGATAAAAGAAAAGTTTGGTATATAGTTTCTAGACCATAAAAAAAAACAATCACTCGAACTAAATGGGTAGGAACATGCTCAATGAAATAGTCATCATAGTTCATAAAAAGTGTGTCTCGTGGACCAAAGATGTAATCAACAAGAAGGAACTTTTTTGAAGCTTATGTACATGTATCTTTGGCTCGAATCTGTACATATGTTTTGACATTAACTAACCATTTGATGATTAACAATTAACCAAATGGATATGGCTTTCCACCCCATTGTGATCTTTAGTTCTATTTCAAAACTTCCCTTGGGTGATATTTCCACCCCATTGTATGGATATGGCTTAAGTAATACAATGACCCTTTCTATTTCTATCTCAAAAAAAAAACTAAGCATTTGATGATTAACAATTAACCAAATGGATGTCATGAGCATGTTTCTAAAGGTATAATTTAAGTTTATGTTTTTTGCACAATGGTTATGATTTGATTATATTGAAAATTATGAATATGTTTATAAATGAAATAAAGTTTTGTGTGGTCTAAAGAAAGCTCCTAGAACATGGTATGAAATACTTAAAATTGTTCTACTAAATAATGGTTTTTTATCAGACAACCCAAATTCGCACTATTTATTAAGCTTGTAGATGTATTTTTTTATGTGTACAAATATATTCTCTTGATGTTATTTTAGGATAAAGGATCATTTGCTTTGGAATAGTTTTTCATACAAACAAAAAATGAAGTTGAAATGAGATAATTGGATAACTCACATTATTTATTGATTTTCAAATAAAATAAACAATAGAGGAATTTTTGTCTCCCAAGAAAATTCCACCAAACAAATCCTTAAAGATTTGATATGAAAAATTGCAAGACATGTCCTAGTGATGGATGCATCAGTTGTTGATAAATATGACAAGTTCAAACCTTTTGATACCCATCAATATAGAGGAATTAATTGATTGCTACTTTATCTTGAAACCTCTAGACTTGACATATCCTTTTCAGTAGGTCTCTATACTAGATTTCAAGCAAATCTAAAGAAATCCCATCTCTATGTAGTTAAAAGAATTTTAAGATATCTAACTACAACTCTTGATGATAATATTTCGTATCCACAAGATGGTTTAAAAAATGTTGGATTTAGAATTGAAAACAAAAGAACTAGTAGAGTATGCTTTATTTTATTTAACTCGGTAGTATCTTGGTTCGATGAAAAGAAAATTTTGACAATTGAAACTAAATATATGTTTGTTGGAAGTGTTGTTCTCAATTTATTTGGATAAAATAGGTTTAGATAAGTTCTATATTTATACAATTAATATATAAAATATTGTTATATAATCGATGCAATAAACATATCTAAAAGTCTGTATTACTTAGTTATGCTAAAGATATTGAAGTCAAACATCATTTTATTTGGGATTATAATGAGAAAAATCAAATTTTCCTAGATTATAACCACATTAAAAAAAATGGTGGATATGCTAAAAGAATTGTTGCTTGTGCATCAACTTAGCTCTATTAGCAAAGATTTCTAATTGAGCCATTAACATCACTAGCAACATTATTATGATAAACTATGTTACACATGTACATGCTCATCAAGATACACTATTTGTAATAGTCATTCCTGTGATCATATATTTATATTGACATGTAACTTAATGATCCATATCCTTACTAGTTCAGTCCAAGAAGGGACACTCTAGTGGTTAGATCCTTGGTTTATTACCAAGACGTACCCGTTTCAAACCCCGAAGAAGGCATGAATAGAATCACCCTTTATATACAAAAAATCATAATTGCACCATTTTTTGTGTATTATAAATGTGTCTGAAATATGCTCTATATTGAATACTTTGTCTCATTTTCTCAAGAAAATGATAAAAGATAATTTTTATGTTTCAAGAGTTTTCTTAGAAAACACATTACGTAAATTTATAGAGAAAAGGTAATTATTATGTTTTCCCAATCTATTGTATATAAGGTTGGGATACACCCTTAGGGGCTTAATATATTATCCTACATACCACTATCTTGGTTTTCAAGACTCCTAGGATATAATAGAACCCTACTAGGATAAAACCCTAAGAATTATTCAATAATCTAACTCCTAGGTATCAGTTAAATATGCACTTTATATCATTAATTTTATTCTATACATAGTATATAAAACCCTAAGGGAAGATTTTTTTATTCCATTGTGTCCCCTTCCCAAATATCATACATTGCCATCATAATGGTAGATAGGAGAGATGCATCCATGGCATGTGACTAGTAGTCTTCCATCTGGAGTTGAGAGCAACCTGAAGTAACAACAAGAAAGAGCTTGAAACCTTCACCAGAGCTTCTCTGTGACAACATTATATACTTTGTTAAGTCTTATTTATGTGATTTAATTCAAGTGTTAATGCTTTTCCTTATTTAGAAAATTTGGGTAAATATATTCCAAAACCCCTAAAAGGGGACAAAGGTACAAACACATCCTTACATATAGTTACTGGCTATCAAAATGCCAAAGGAAGAGGGATTTACATAGATAGAATAGTTTAGTAGAGTTCCCAATTCCTAACTATAAGAGACTATACATTCGATAGATTCTTCTTATAGTTAGAATAGAGCTGCTTGATTTCCAAGGGAAGCTGTGTGAAGATGGCAGTAAAATCAGATGAACCTCCATTATGAAGTCTTCTATTTCTTTCAGCCCAAATAAGATGCACTGCACCAGTAATCGCCCAAAGTTCAATAATGCTATTGTGTTTGGATCTACTACCAATAACGGATAGATAGGTGTGCAAGGAATAAGAAGATCTAATATTAAGTTTTAATTGAGCTCAACCCCATACATATTTCCAGTACTTGCATCATTCAAATAGATGTTTGACTGATTCCATGTCGAGATGACAAAGAAGACAAGGAATAGAAGGCTCCCCAGACCATATTCAAAGGTATGAAGGATGTTCTTGTGTGATCTGTAAGTTGTGAGGCTCCATCTTGGATAATGATTAGATAGCCATAGGATGTCAAACACTTTATCATTGGGAAGCTTTTGGTGATAACTATTCCATAAGATGTGATCATCGGTGTTGGTATAAGAGGGACACAACAACAACATTCTTTTGTGACATGTTGAACCCCCCATAAGGTGAGCAGTGGATGCGAGAAGATTAGCACCATAACGTCTAGTCATCAAAGTACTCCAAATGCATGAACTATTGAGAAGCTTCTTTTTTCTTTTCAAGGTGTAGTAATAAACAAGTTCATCTAGTTTTTTTAGGCCAAGATCTCCTTTCTTCTAGTAGAAATGCAATGTTCAACCAGCTAGTCGGATGTGTAGAACTTTCCCATATGAAGTTAGACATGAGAAACTCCATTCTTCTCAAGATGGAGCTGGGGATTTCCCCCATTCTCATCCAATATGATATCAACCCCATAACACAATATTTGATTAGCATGAGATGACCTTCCATTGAAATCTTAGAGCCAGACCATCTCCGGATCATATCACAGAGTTTATCAAGACATTCATGAAAATGCCGTCTTCTCAAGTTCCCACTGGCCATAGGAAATCCTAGGTATTTGGTAGGCCAGGTGCCTCTTTGAATATCCATACAGTTGAATAGAACCTCCTTATTGCAACATGAGGTAGAGAGGTAAAGATGAGTCTTGTTAGGTTTACATTTCATGCCAGAAACATTCCCAAATTTTAGAGAAGGTATTTAAGGTGAGTAAGACTATGATCCCATCCTTCAGTGAAGATAAGCACATCATCAGCAAATAAGAGATGACTTAAACTCTTGTTCTATTTATAGGATAGCTTCTGAGCTACTTCTTGTACTGAGCTTCATCAATGCATCTACTAAGACCTTCCATAGCAATAGAAAATAGTAAAGGTGATAAAGGATCACCCTGTCGAAGACCATTAGAACTTTTAAAGAAACCAATAGATGAACCATTCAGATTAAGAGACAATGAAGAGGTTTCTGCACACTATTTGATTAGAGAAATCCATCTCTCACTGAATCTGAGACCATCCAGGAAATCCCATAGATAAGACCATCTAACTGAGTCAAAATCCTTAGTAACATCTAGCTTCACACAGGTAGCTGGAGGGCTAGCCTTGAGATTGTATTTAAGCGTGAACTTTATAGCCAGTAAGGAACAATCATCAATACTCCTACCTTGAACAAAAGCACCTTGATAAGGAGAAATGAGTTTAGCTAGGTTGGAGGCTAACCTTCAAGAGATGACTTTGTTTATGATCATGTAGAGCATAGAACAACAAGAGATCAGACAAAAGTCAGCTGGAGATGAAACGATATCTTTCTTAGGTATTAGATCAAGAAAAACACGGTTGACTTGCCTGACCATGTTCACACCTTCAAAAAACCATTGAACAACCTTAAGTAGGTCATCGCAGATGAGGTTCCAATTTTCCCTATAAAAGTAACCATTGAAGCCATCAGGTCCAAGGCTCTTGTTGGACCCAATGCCGCAGATAACATCCCTAACCTCCTTCATATCTAGTATACAACACATCTTGACATTGTCATCAGTAGTGACTATAGGTGACCATTCATGAATGCAAGAAGGAGAATCTGATTGACTCTGATTATACAGCTGCTCAAAAAGTTTGATGGTATCATTAGCAATAGAATCGACATCTTGTGTAAGGTTACCTTGGGAATCGAATAACCCCGTGATGGAGTTGATGGCATCTCTTCACTTGACTATAGTGTGGTAAACTTTAGTATTCAAGTCACCATTCGATAACCATCCCATTCTACTTTGTTTCTAGAAATAGTTCTCTTCGGCATTGAGAAGAACATCAAGCTTATTAGGTGTTATTTTTTCAGCTTCAATAAGATCAGCATCTTGGGGGCTCCTTCTAAGAACTACAAATATATCATTAAGCTCTAACCTTTCCTTTAAGATGAGGTTATTAAGATTAAGATACTTCATAGACCTTGTTTTCAACTTGTCTTTAACATGCTTAAGTTTTTGGCAAAAGCAAAAGAGAGGATTGCTAGATATATCATAGTTCCAGGCATCCTTGATGATGTCACGACATCCTTCCTAATCCATCTAGAAATTAAGAAATCTGAATGGCTTCTTTTTGTGAATGATATTCCTCATGTTGACATTTAAAGCACATTGATCAGAATAAGAACAAGTGATGAATTTTGTTTTGGAACCCGAGAACTTAGCCAACCAAGCATCATTGACCAAAGCCTGATCAAGCTTGCAAGCTATCCTCTTGACAACCCCTTGCTTGTTATGCCAAGTATATACTTCCTTACCTATGGTAGATAGCTCAGTGAGGCTTGCATTGTCAATTTTAGTATTTAAAGAACTCAAAATAGTAGATGGAACCTCACGACCCCCCGCCATTTCTTCTTATTTATGAATATTGTTAAAGTCTCCAATAATTAACCAATCATAATCAATATTTACATAAAGACGTTCAAGAGTATTCCAGAAAATGGATCATTCAGTCAAGGAATTCCTTGCATAGATAGTAGTAAGCACTATCAAAAGTCCACCTTTGTTAAGACATTTAATAGTAAATTGTTGATCATCCATCTCACTGACCAGGTTGTCCCAACAATTTGGGTTCCAACCCACATACACACGACCATTGGGATCATGTAGAAAATTAGAAACCCAAAGCCATCCTTTAGGAAACATTCTATCAGAAGTATGTAACATATGCTTCTTAATTTTTTATTCAACTAGCACAATAATAGTTTCTTTATTATCTAAAATTGTCCTTCTAACCTCTCTCTTCTTTCATGGTTTCCCAGAACCACAAACATTGGTCATTAAGAAGGTCATTAATGACCTCTATCGGCTGATAGGGTCTTATGAGACCCATCATCTTAGAAATACTTAGGAGTCTTAGCAAGCACCAAGCCAGATGACTTGAAAACTTTATCAATCGTGACTTTTCCAGTTTGTTCCTAGACTGTGTCATCCATCATGCGATCCAAGGAGGTAATTAGTGATTCACCACCAACACTAGCCACCATCACATCAGGCACCGATCCAGACAACTTGGAAGTAGTTGTGGTTTCCCCAGTTTGAACTTGGTCTGTGTCATCCACCATGTGATCTGAGGAGATATTTAGTGATTCTCCATCAACACTAGACACTGTTTCCTTCACAACATTATTAACTTCAGTATTAGTATTCTCTTCGATGCCTCCATCACCTGTCAGTGCAACAAAGATGTTACTGGTGTGAACGACCTCCCCCTAGTCAGTAGTATGCTTTGTTTGATGCTCGGTATTGCTATTCTGAGTATCATAAACATGGGTGTATTTTCTCTTATGTCCAACCACCTACTTAACTTGTGAAGTCTTGGGTACAAGAATCTCTTCAGTTACCTTAGGTTTAAATGGACAGTCGTGTGAGTCATGACCAAAAACCTTGCAATCAGAACACCTCTTTGGAATATATTCATAATGGACTTCAAAAATAGCAAGTTCCCTTCTCAGCATGTCGACCCAGATCTCCTCTGGTGGTTCTTCATCAGCTTTGACCTCAACCAAAGCACACGCTTCCCCTAGTGACTCCTATCCAATCAATTTATAATCAATTCTCAATAACTTACCAACCCCACTAGCAAAAATGCCCACTACTTTGGGGGACAAATTCTGACCCATGCTAGGAATACTAATCTAGACTGGAATGGTACTAAAGAAATCTTTTTGAAGATCATTGTCGGTTTTGTAATCTTTGACAACAACTAGCCTATTGTCAAACCATCTGGTAATGATGTTTTTCTTGTCATTGATAGAGTTAAACCTCAATAGAAAGAACTTATCTAGGTTGGAGAATAGATCAAAGCCACCTCTGGTCTTCCATACACGATGTATCCATGCAAGGAGATGAAAGTAGTAGGGATGCTTACGCATGACATACATGATTGCAATATGTTACCAACACTTTTCCATAGCTTCATATGTATGATCATTGATGGTCACATATCATTTCCCATCGATTCTCTCCAAAGGATCAAAATTTTGTTGCTCAAAGGTATTAGTGCCCCCAAGGACATGATTCCATGCCTTCTTGGTGATGTTAGGGTTGCTTTGATTCTTCAAGGAGATCTATTCATCTGATGTGGCCGAGGAACTCTCCGTCAAGGCCATTGCAATGGGAGAGAGGGGAGGATCTCCCCTCTCCATGATGGTCGGAGTCGATCGCCTCTTCAGTCGCTAGAGTTAGCGGCGCAAACCCAAGGGTAACTAATGCTTTTCCTTATTGAAGAATCAGAAAACCTAATATACGTTAAAATATTTTTAAAGTATCTTCTTAGAGTAAAAGTTTTGGGTTCAATGTCTTGTGTTTAATTTGATAATCAATGATCAAATAATTTGGTATGATAATAAATTTAAAAGATACAAATTATTTTAGTTACCTAGGAAATTAATTAATGCATTATCTAATGGTTGCTTAAAAACCAAGTTTGAGTGGATGAACAAAGTGTTTTTGTCTTGATATTTTTCCAAATAATAGATACTTGATAAACTAATATAATCCTATGTTTTGAAATAAATAGTTCTATGATTACGGTATTCAAATAAAAATAAAATAAAAACATTAGTTGAGGAGTCCCCTTAAATGCAAACTTATGGATCCTGACTAAGTTTCTAGCTAGGAGTCTCCTCCCTTGCCAAAACTCCACCTAGGTCATGTTCTCACTCCCCTCAACCCCCTCTCTCCCCCTACCTAATATCTTCCCACATTTTTCTCACCATTAACTTTGGGAAGTTTAGACAAACTCGACGAACCCCCTTCTTGCCATTATCCCCAAAGTACTACATAATTCCCAGAATCACATATAATATAACGATAAGGGTTGATCATGGACACAATTCCTCATGTCCTAATGCATGTATGAGGCCACATGGAGAACCAATATGACTCCCTCAACTCGTTCTTACTCTAAATTGGGTTTGATAGACCCTACATTTGATTCCCAAAACTTACTCGTATCTCTAATGATGCCCACTTTATTACCCTATTGGATAAGCATCTCTATCTATTTTCTTTGGCTTAGAGAATCGTCAGGAACTAATAAAAGTCTTTTAACCTTCAATTTAATGTGAGGATGGCCCTAATCCCTCCTCTTCTCTCCAAATTTTGCAACCTCATAGATAAACATCAAAACATATCCTTCAACCATCTATGAAACTATTGTTTGAAGTGAGATCATCCCTAGGCATCTGATAACTTTTTTTGATCCCCAAATCACCAACAACCAAGGTAATTCTCATCTCTGTAGGTTCATTTTCATCTAGTAAACATGATAATCTATCTACCTCCTCTAACCACCCCATGATGATATGAGGGGCTTGATGATTTTATGGAAGTCAGACGAAGCGAACCTGTGACACCCCGCCATCACACAGACAACGAGATGACATGCGAAAACGTGTGGAACCTCACATTACTGAAAAACATGGGTTAATTAAAATAGATTGCGGAAAGCATACATGAGAGAACTTTTGCATCTAGATCCTACAGAAAGACATGTTATATAAACATTCACAAGCCATGTTATAGGTCCACAGCTTATCGGAACCAGCTGTACGGTTAGCACCAGAGTTCAACACCTGTTTATACATTCATAACGGCCACGTATGGCCATCAACATGATATACAAAAATTACAACAGCTAGTATCATGAAACGTCATCAAACACTTCCAAGGACCTGAGTGTACATGGATGACTCTAAGACTCTACTACAAAACCACCAAAACCATAGCATGTCCATATGTTTCCTTCTATTGCTCTTCTTGCTACTCGGCCGCAACCTCACGACCACCACCATGTCTAGAACAATCACCTAAAAAGGGTGTAAACCAGCGGGGTGAGACACACAGTCCCAGTGAGAAACATAACTCCCCGTTGAAACTATAAAACCTCAAAAAGGTTAAAGCAGATAACAACAGATAACTGATAAAATGTATAACAAGAGAAGCATACTGAGCAAAGCTATCATTACCATCAAGCTCACCAAGATATTCAGGAGGCATATAACCAAGTATTCCTTTATGGAACATGATTGGCAAGATAAGCTTTATAAGAACTTATCACAAGATATAAGGATTGTACGCACAACTACATAGTTCAACTAGATCATCTATATAAGCAAGGAACCAATCAATGTTTCATATTTTTCTCTAAGCAAGATATACTTATTCAGCTGGATTACGTTTTATTATGCCTTGAGGAAGTGATCCTTCCCTTCTCAAATCCAACCATTGGTTGCAAAGCCCAATCTGGTGCCATACAAGGTCTAAGGAGATCCAGACTCCATGACGTCACCTTCTCGTGGTCAGTACATGAATCATCAAGCAAGACCGTAGTCTTATGCTTATAGGGCCTCAGCCTCTGGTTCAGCTCCGCAAGCTACCCAAATCTTTAGCTCACCTCATCACAGGTGCAAGTGCATACATCTAAGCCATGAACGCATCATTCTCATCATCACATATCCAGAGCCATGGTTCTGTTCACCATGCTCCGTATATCCTGAGTCTACAACCACAGTTGCACTCAACCCTCCTAATTTATGCTAGGGGAACCTCGCATATTCAACAATATGCGCTCTAGGTAATCCCGCAGGATAAACCTGTTTCACCATCACCAAATACTGACGGTAATGGATCTATGTCTAGGGCAAACTACATGATATGTTCATCTATAATTGATTAGTATATTTTAATCCAATTGTTGAGGCAAAACAAGGTATAAACATAGCCTTATAGGATTACATCATTATTTCCATCATCATACTATCCTGGGACCTCAAATCCTCATTATATCAACCACTGCCTCTCAAGGCATCATAATCATGCATCCGCATCCTGGGAACACATCCCTTATATCATCATCAGAGGATAACACCTCAACCAGGCATTCAACCTTATATCAGGTCCTCAGACCTATCAACTTGTTGCCACATTACCACATGGTGCTATTCCAACACATACATCTCATAGCTCTTACCAGGCTATGAATCCACATGAAATACCTGCATGGTTAGTATACACATTAATAGAGATAACTAAAGCCATCATGGATTAACAGAATGATCATGCTATCAAGTATATAAAGCAACATCCATGTAGAAGTCATAGTTTTATCATTAACCATAAAGATATATCATGCCCCATACTTGTGATCATAGGTATGTGTCACACCATCTTGTGAAGCAACATCATATGCTTCCAAGCTTTCTGGTTCACAACCTATCATTTTAACTCACCATCATATTTGCAGGATTCAAGGTGATTACATCATATCACTTGTGTTATCATTATAAGCCATATACATTCTGAGTTATCAGAACCTTCACCAAAACTCTTGCAACCCTCACGATTGGTAGCATCAGGCAGGGTGACTACCCTCACCCAAGCCTATCGGCCAAGCACAATGACCAACCCTTACCACCTGCAACGCCTTAGCATAACGCTACGTCAGGCAACACCTACCTGGGCAACGCGCAAACTGTGACGCTCGGCATCCTAAGGTGAGCGACGATGCATTGTGCAAGTAGGGCTAATGCTATATCGCGCATGCCCCTATAGGGTGGTATCGACCAAGGCCCTATTTCCCACTCAGGGTTAGGGAACTACCAAGGTCGTGACACCCAACCACCAAACCATAACATCCATGGGTAGAGCGACTATGAGGATTCATATCGGTTAACTCAACTGAGGGTGTGTCGTGCAAACACAAACCCCAAGCCCGACACAGGGTTACTCATCTTACCCATAACGTTCAAGGGAGGCTAGCATGTTTCCCACTTCATAACAAACAAGACCTAGGCACCACAAGAAGGCCTATCGCCCAACTAGGTCAAGCATCTTATATCGGCCACCACTAAGGCATCGTCAAGGGTTCTTATACAACCATCATATCGGGAACCAAGCCACCAAGAGCATCATAGCATATAGGCCAAGATCATCACAAGATGTATCGTTCAAAGCAAAAGATATAATGTGTGTTGGCCAAGCTCTATCTCAAGCCAAGAGAACCATATTGGGCGTCAAACAAACCATCTCAACTAGGTGTAGCGGTCAAGACAAGGCTATCGGGCAACACTACTCCAAGGTCATATCGTGCAAGGCACAACCCCACAAGGTCATCTTCAACCTCAAGCACAAGGGCACCAAATCCTAATTGATCAAGAAGATCGACTCACCTCTCAACAACCAAGAGAGAGGGGTTTTGCACAACCTCTATCACAAATCGGGCAACCACAAGGATCCACCTCAACATAGGACATCATCTATTCAAAAGCTCACCTCTCAAATCCATGGTGAGAGGAGGGTGTTGCCCAAGCGACTAGAATGTAGACTTGCCTCTCAACTAAAATGAGAGAGAGGGGTATTGCCTACATCACTAGAGCTGAAACTCACTTCTCTAGACCAAGGAGACAAAAGGGGTATTTCTCAACAAGGAAACCCTAAACCATGGTTCGGCCAACTAGGTGTAAAGGCATATAAACCATCAACAACATCATGCTAATTATATCCATAAGATCAAAAACATGTACTAGAGCAAGAAACATAACATGCAATGGCCGATCATAAACATATATGAAACATGCAACATAGAGAAGGTAGTATAGCTAGGGTTATAAGTTATGTAACCCACCTTAAGAAAACTCCTCAAGCTCTAAAGTTCCAAGGTTCTTGCTCCTGGCTCCAAGCTCACCACTTTTGGCCACCTCAAGAAAAGGAACAAGGATCATAACCACCATGGCCGAAGGGTAGGCAAGATGGAGAAGAAGATGCTAAGGAGAGAGGGAAGATGCTTACCAAAGAATAAGAACCACCTAGGGTTTGGCCACAAATCTAGAGGAAGAAGAAGATATCTCCTCTAAGGGGAAAGGATCAGCCACCAAGCTCTCCAAGGAAGGTGTGTCATGCACAGAAGGTGGGGAGAGCAACAAAAGAGCTAAATGGTTCCCAAGGAAGAGAAAGGCAAGGCATATATAGATGAGGGTCAAGGTTAAACCAAGGCAAGGTGTCACCTTACCAAGGGACACTTGTCCACACAGTTTACCACCTTGCAAAACACATGCACATGCCATGCCACCACTCAACCATGGTTTGGCCACATGTCCAAGCTAGGGTGACATAACCAAAGCAAGGAGGTCAAACAAGGTCAAAGGTCGACACACCACCACCACCTTGGCCGACACCCCCATGGGCAATACCCCATGGCCGACACAAAGCATCCTTGCCCGATACAGGGCTCAACCAAGCAAGGCAAGGCCCAAACAAGAGAAAACAAAGCCCAAAAGAGCTCAACCAAGCCCAAGACAACTCAAGGCACGAGCTCAAACCTTCCTCTCAACCCTAGAGGAAGCAAAGAGAGAGAAAGACATCTCTCAAGGGGACAAACTTTCTCTCTAACCCTATCTTAGGTTATTTTGCAAGTAGCACCTCCAGCTCTCAACTAAGCACAAGTAAACCCTAATCATCCCTAAAGATGATTAACAAGAAACCCAGCACAAGGTTTAGGCAAAACAAACAGGGTAAGCCAAAAATGAAGGTCAGGGTCCTTACAAGCCATAAACCTCTACAAAGGGATTTTGTCCCCAAAATCCGAAGAGAAAAGCGAGGGTTACTTCCACCTCATCTCTTCCTCTAGCTCCCACGTGGCTTCCTCAACACCACGATGATGCCAAAGAACCTTCACAAGAACCAGATCCTTCCTCTTCAGCTTCTTTACTCTTCTATCAAGGATTTGCACCAGACCCTCCTCATAGGTCACGTCTTCATCAAGCTCAACCTCAACTGGATGTATCACTGTCCCTGTGTCTGGATGACTTTTCTTCAACATACTAACATGGAACACTGGATACAACCTGTGCAACTCTGGCGACAACTCTAACTTGTAAGCTACCTTGCCAACATGTGTTATCATCGGGTATGGCCCCATATACCTGGGTGCCAGTTTGCCTTTTTGGCCAAACCTTAGCATGCCTTTCCATGGTGAGGCCTTGAGATACACTTTGTCTCCCACTTGGAACTCTAAAGGTTGTCGGCGATTGTCTGCATAAGACTTTTTTCTATCCTGTGCCGCTTTCAACTTTTGTTGTATCACTCTGATCTTTTCTGTTGTCTATTGTACTAACTCAGGACCCAAAAGCTGATATTCGCCAGACTCATACCAGCATAAAGGTGATCTGCACTTCCTTCCATATAGATCCTCATAAGGAGCCATGTCAATGCTCCGCTGATAACTATTGTTATAAGCGAACTCTATCAAACTGAGATGCATGTCCCAACTACCTAGGAACTGCAAAAAACAAGCTCGGAGAAGATCCTCCAAAGTCTGAATAGTCCTTTCAGACTTTCCATCTGTTTGGGGGTGGAAAGCGGTACTGAACCTCAACTGCGTTCCCAACGCTTTATGCAACTATTCCCAGAAATGACTTGTGAATTAAGGACCGCTGTCGGAGACTATCATTTCTAATACACCATGCAAACACACTATCTCGTCTACATACACCTGAGCAAGCTTCTCTGCTATATATGTCATTTTTACTAGTATGAAATGAGCAGATTTTGTCAACCTGTCCACTATTACCCAAATGGAATCATGATTCCTAGTTGTCTTTGGTAGACCAACTACAAAGTCCATGGTTATATGATCCCATTTCCATTATGGTATTGGCATGGGTTGCAACGTACCTGATGGTTTCTGATGCTCAGTTTTAACTTGCTGACATACTGCGCACTTAGCCACAAACTCAACTACATCCTTCTTCAAGCCAGACCACCAATACAGGTCCTTCAAATTATGATACATCTTGGTGACTCCTATATGCATAACATACATCGACGCATGTGCTTCCTCAAGAACTAGCTTTCTTGTATCATAACCATCGGGGACCACCATTCTACCATGATAGCAAACTAGTCCATCCTCGGACTCATGGAACCCATCACACTTTTCACCGCCAAGCTCTGACCTGATCAACTGCACCGTATCATCTGCCTGCTGTGTGTCTTTGATCTATTGTCTTAGCGTAGGCTTGACTTGCATCTGTGCCAACAGTCCTGCCAATAAGGAAACTTCCAACTGTACATTCATCTGCCATAAGGAGACAAACATATCTCACCTATGACATACTAAGGAACTCAATTATGCCTTCTTCATAGAGAGAGAAAGACTTTCTACTAAGTACATCAGTTACCAAATTTGCCTTACCAGGATGATACTCAATGGTGCAATCATAATCATTGATTAGCTCCATCCAACGACGTTGTCGCATATTCAGCTCACTTTGCGAAAAGATATACTTCAAGTTCTTGTGATTTGTAAAGATCTAACACACCTCCCCATAAAGATAGTGTCTCCAAACCTTTAACGCATGGACCACCGCTGCAACTCCAAATCATGTGTCAGATAGTTCTCCTCGTGTTTCTTAAGTTGTCGTGAAGTAAAAGAAACCACATGATCCTCCTACATCAACACGCAACCTAAGCCCTTCTTGGAAGCATCGTAGAAAACAACATAGCCCTTCCCAGGCTATGGTAGCACTAGCAGTAGAGCACTTGTCAGCTTCTCCTTCAAACTTTGGAAAGCCTGCTGACAACAATCATCCCAGATAAAAGGTACACCCTTCCTGGTCAACTTTGTCATGGGCAACGCGATCACACTGAAGTCCATTATAAACCTCTGGTAGTATCCTGTCAAACCCAGAAAACTATGAACTTTTGTCAGCGTCTTTGGTTGCTCCCAATCTGCAACTGACTCCACCTTCTTAGGGTCCACTGTGACTCCTTCTGCAGATATCACGTGTCCCAAGAAGGTCACTTCCTTCAACCAGAACTCACATTTGCTGAACTTGGCATACAACTAATGTTAGCAAAGAAGAGTCAACGCTTGTCGAAGATGTTGTTCATGCTCTTGACTATCCCGACTGTAGATCAAGATGTCATCTATGAAAACTACAACAAACTAATCTAGAAACAGATAGAACACCGTATTCATCAGATCCATGAAAGAAGCAGGTGCATTGGTTAGCCCAAACAACATAACCACAAACTCAAAGTGACCATACCTCATCCTAAATGCTGACTTTGGTATGTCGTCTGCCTTAATCCTCAACTAATGATATCTAGACTGTAGATCGATCTTTGAGAATACTATAGCGCCATGCAACTGGTTAAACAGATCGTCTATCCTCGGCAACAGGTACTTATTCTTGACCATGACTTTGTTCAACTGTCGGTAGCTATACATAACTGCATCGAGCCGTCCTTCTTATTAACAAACAACACTGGAGCACCCTAAGGTGATGTGCTTGGTCATATGAAACCTTTCTCCAACAACTCCTGTAACTACTTCTTCAACTCTGCCATCTCTAATGGAGCCATCCTGTACAATGTCTGTGCAACTGGTTGTGTTCCTGGTACCACATTGATCTCAAAATCAATCTCTCGAGGTGGGGGAACATAAGGGAACTCATCAGGAAACACATCTACAAACTCTCATACAACTGTCACCTCCTCAAGGCTAGGACCTTTCGCCTTGGTATCCACAATGTGAGCTAAGAATGCTTTACAACCTTGCCGCAACAACTTTTCTGCCACCATTGCTGACACTAGACATGTCAGAAGAATCTTCCTATCTCCTTGGAAGATCCACTTCTCTCCATCATCATCAAACGCTGCCTTCTTGGAACCACAATCCAACGCAACCTTATACTTCTCTAAGGTATCCATCCCAAGGATCACATCAAATCCATGCATATCAAGTGGTATAAGATCTACTTGTATACCGTGTCCTGAGAAAGATAGAACACAAGACAGACACTCTTCTCAATGTATCGAAGAACCATCGAGAGGGGTTTCTAACAACATGTTATCTTTCTTACAACTAATAGGTAAAGGACAACTATCAAGTAGACTATGTGTGATAAAAGAGTGCGTAGCACCGGGGTCAACCAAAATAGATATAAAGCAAGAAGAAGACAAATCAGAATGAAATAACTCCATCTGATATGTCACCACTTGCGGGTTGACTATCGCCTCCAGATGACTCAAAGCATAGAATCGAGTCGTTGCTTGTCCACATCCTCTGCTCCCTTGAGAAAATGATCTTGTTTGCGACGCTTGACTGTGTCCTCGCCCTCTGCTACCACTAGGCTGCGGTATGCCTGACCCTTGTTGATTTTGTCTCAACTGTTGTGTTACCTCAATGTCTCTTCTTGGGCAATTTGACTTTAAATGCCCAATCTGTCCACAGTGGTAACATGACCTGCCTTTTGTCTATGGCCTAGATGGCCCTGTCACTACCACATAAGTTGTACTATGTGCCTTAACCTCTTCCCTTACCTGGAGACCACTGAGATGGTGTATGAGAATTCTACATTACGGAAGGTGCTGAAAATTGTGGCTTCTTGAAGCCACCAAATCTCTGTCCCTGGAACTAAGCAGGCATTTTCCTGGTCATGGACTGCCTTTTCTCCTTAACAGATTGTCCAATCCTACAGATGGACTCCATAAACATGGCAAACCACTCCCAATTCTCTAAAGCAGTAGCAGGTGTCGACAACTCAACACTCAAACCTTTCTCAAACCGCATGATCTACTCATCATCTGTCGACGCCATGTGAGGACAAAACCTCAGCAAGTCCATGAACTTGGCTTCATACTCGGCGATGCTCATCAATCCTTGGCGTAGATGCTCAAACTGATTGATCTTCTCATCTAGATACATCTTTGGAAAGTATCTATTGATGAACTCTCTCCAAAAAACCTCCCAACCAATCTCCTCATCGGGTCGCTTCTCCTCCTCGATGACCCACTAGTGGCCAACACTACCCTTTAGAAGTTAGATGGAATGCTTGAATTGTATGCTTCGGGGATGTCGATGATCCGGAAGGCCTTCTCAAGGCCTGTCAGCCACAGATCAGCATCCGCTGGATCAGTCGTTCCAGCATAATCTGAAGCTCTGACTTGGAGAAGTCACTCAAAGGTCTTCCCAATACCCGATGCTTCACCATGGGGAGCCTGTTCTCTTAGCTGAGGCACTAACACTCGTTTTACCATGTGATTCATCATAGCCATTAACTACCCCATAAGCTGCTGGTAGGCAGGATTTTCGAGAATGGCTGGGTCAAGTTGGGGGACCGCAGGCACCCGATCTTCATGTACCTGCCCTCCTACTCCATCAACTGATGCAACATCGCTGCTCTCGGTAGCATGTTCTTCATGGTTTCCAGACATCTTTAAGCTTTATCTTCCGCTGAGAGAAGAAGGTTATTGTAAGAAAATCTAGATAACTCACAAGAACAAACGAAAACCTAGTCCTAGATCCATGTAGACTCAGGGAACCTAGATCTCAGATACCAAACCAACTGTGACACCCTGCCATCACACAGACAATGAGATGACACGGGAAAATATGCAGAACTTCACATTACCAAAAACATGGGTTAATTAAAACCGATTGCGGAAAGGATACATGAGAGAACTTTTTCATCCAGATCCTGTAGAAAGACATGTTATATAAACATTCACAAGCCATGTTATAGGTCTACAGCTTATCGGAACCAACTGTATGGTCAGCACCAGAGTTCAACACCTGTTTCAACACCTTTTTATACATTCATAATGGATACGTACGGCCAGCAGCAGGATATACAAAAATTACAACAGCTAGTATCGTGAAACAAAATCAAACACCTCCAAGGACCTGAATGTACATGGATGACTCTAGGACTCTACTACAAAACCACCAAAACTGCAGCATGTCCATCTCTTGCCTTCTACTGCTCTTCTTGTTGCTTGGCCACACCCTCATGACCACCACCACGTCTAGAACGATCACCTAAAAAGGGTGTAAACCAGCGGGGTCAGACACACAGTCCCAGCGAGAAACATAACTCCCTGCCGAAACTATAAAACCTCATTAAGGTTAAAGAAGATAACAACTGATAACTAATAAAGTGTATAACAAGAGCAGCATACTGAGCAAAGCTATCATTACCATCAAGCTCACCAAGATATCTGGGAGGCATATAACCAAGTATTTCTTTATGGAACATGATTGATAAGATAAGCTTTATAAGAACTTATCACAAGATATAAGGATCATACGCACAACTGCATAGTTCAACTAGATCATCTATATAAGCAAGGCATCAATCAATGTTCCATATTTTTTCTAAGTAAGATATACTTATTCGGCTGGATTATGTTTTATTATGCCCTGAGGAAGTGAGCCTTCCCTGCTCAAATCCAAACATTTGTAGTGAAGCCCAATCCGGTGCCATACAAGGTCTAAGGATATCCAGACTCCATGACCTCACCTTCTCATGGTCAGTAAACGAATCATCAAGCAAGACCGTAGTCTTATGCTTATAGGGCCTCAGCCTCTGGGTTAGCTCCCCAAGCTACCCAAATCTTTAGCTCACCTCATCACAGGTGAAAGTGCATACTTCCAAGCCATGAACGCATCATGCTCATCATCACATATCCTGAGCCATGGGTCTCTTCACCCTGCTCCATATATCCTGAGTCTACAACCACAGTTGCACTCAACCCTCCTATTTTAGGCTAGGGGAAACCTCACATATTCGACAATATGTGCTCTAGGTAATCCCGTAGGATAAACCTATTTCACCATCACCAAATATTGATGATAATGGATCTATGGCCAGGGCAAACTACATGATATGTTCATCTATAATTGATTATTATATTTTAAGCCAATTGTTGAGGCAAGACAAAGTATAAACATAGCCTTATATGATTACATCATTATTGCCATCATCATATTGTCCTGGGACCTCAATCCCTCATTATATCAACCACTGCCTCTTAAGGCATCATAATCATGCATCAGCATCCTGGGAACGCATCCCTTATATCATCATCAGAGGATAACACCTCAACTAGGCACTCAGCCTTATATCAGGTCCTCAGACCTATCAACTTGTTGCCACATTACCACATGGTGCTATTCCAGCACATACATCTCATAGCTCTTACCAGGCTATGAATCCACATGAAATACATGCATGGTTAGTATACACATTCATAGAGATAACTGAAGCCATCATGGATTAACAGAATGATCATGCTATCAAGTATATAAAGCAACATCCATGTAGAAGTCATAGTTTTATCATTAATCATAAACATATATCATGCCCCATACTTGTGATCATAGGCATGTGTCACACCATCATGTGAATCAACATCATATGCTTCCAAACTTCCTGGTTCACAACCTATCATTTTAACTCATCATTATATTTGCAGGATTCAATGTGATTACATCATATCACTTGTGTTATCATTATAAGCCATATACATTCTGAGTTATCAGAACCTTGAACAAAACTCCTGCAACCCTCATGATAGGTAGCATCTAGAAGGGTGACTACCCTCAACCAAGCCTATAGACCAAGCACAACGGCCAACCCTTACCACCTACAATGCCTCAGTGTAACGCTGCGTCGGGCAACACCTACCCGGGCAACACACAAACCGTGATGCTCAGCGTCCTAAGGCGAGCGATGATGCGTTGTGAAACCAGGGCTAATGTTATATCATGAATGCCCATATAGGGTGGTATCACCCAAGACCCTATCGCCCACTCAGGGTTAGGCAACTACCAAGGTCGTGACGCCCAACCACCAAACCATAACCACCATGGGTAGAGCAACTATAAGGATTCATATCGACTAACTCAACTGAGGGTGTGTCATGCAAACACAAACCCCAAGCCCGACACAGAGTTACCCATCTTACCCATACCATTCAAGGGAGGCTAGGGTGTTTCCCACTTCATAACAAACAAGACCTAGGCACCACAAGAAGGCCAATCACCCAACTAGGTCAAGCATCTTATATTGGCCACCACTAAGGCATCGTCTAGGGTTCTTATACAACCATCATATCGGGCACCAAGCCACCAAGCTCATCATAGCATATCAGCCAAGATCATCACAAGATGTATCATTCAGAGCACAAGATATAAGGTGTGTTTCCCAAGCTCTATCTCAAGCCAAGATAACCATACTGGGCGTCAAACCAGCCATCTCAAGAGGTGTAATGATCAAGCGTACAACCCAAGACAAGGATATCAGGCATCACTACTCCAAGGTCATATTGTGTAAGGCACAACCCCACAAGGTCATCTTCAACCTCAAGCACAAGGGCACCAAACCCTAATTGATGAAGAAGACCGGCTCACCTCTCAACAACCAAGAGAGAGGGGTTTTGCACAACCTCTATCACAAATCGGGCAACCACAAGGATCCACCTCAACATAGGACATCATCTATTCAAAAGCTCACCGCTCAAATCCATGGTGAGAGGAGGGTGTTGCCCAAGCGACTAGAATGTAGACTCACCTCTCAACTAAAATGAGAGAGAGGGGTATTGCCTACATCACTAGAGCTCAAACTCACTTCTCTAGACCAAGGAGAGAAAAGGGGTATTTCTCAACAAGGAAACCCTAAACCATGGTTCATCCAACTAGGTGTAAAGGCATATAAACCATCAACAACATCAACAACATCATGGTCATTATATCCATAAGATCAACAACATGTACTAGATCAAGAAACATAACATGCAATGGCTGATCATCAACATATATGAAACATGCAACATAGAGAAGGTAGTATAGCTAGGGTTATAAGTTATGTAACCTGCCTTAAGCAAACTCCTCAAGCTCCAAAGCTCCAAGCTTCTAGCTCCTAGCTCCAAGATCACCACTTTTGGCCACCTCAAGAAAAGGAATAAGGATCATATCCACCATGGTCGAAGGGTAGGCAAGATGGAGAAGAAGATGCTAAGGAGAGAGGGAAGATGCTTACCAAAGAACAAGACCCACCTAGGGTTCAACCATCAAGCTAGAGGAAGAAGAAGAGATATCCTCCAAGGGGAAAGGATCAACCACCAAGCTCTCCAAGGAAGGTGGGTCGTGCACACAAGGAGGATAGAGCAACAAAAGAGCTAAAGGGTTCCTAAGGAAGAGAAAGTCAAGGCATATATAGATGAGGGTCAAGGTTAAACCAAGGCAAGTTGTCACCTTACTAAGGGACACTTGTCCACATGGTTTACCACCTTGCAAAACACATGCACATGCCATGCCACCACTCAACCAAGGTTCGGCCACATGTCCAAGCTAGGGTGACACAACCAAAGCAAGGAGGTCAAACAAGGTCAAGGGCCGACACACCACCACCACCTTGGTCGACACCCCCATGGGTGATACCCCATGGCTGACACAAAGCATCCTTTCCTGATGCAGGGCTCAACCAAGCAAGGCAAGGCCCAAACAAGGGAAAACAAGGCCCAAAAGAGCTCAACCAAGCCTAAGACAACTCAAGGAACGAGCCCAAACCTTCCTCTCAACCCTAGAGGAAGCAAAGAGAGAGAAAGACATCTCTCATGGTGACAAACTCGCTCTCCAACCCTATCTTAGGTTATTTTGCAAGTAGCACCTCCAGCTCTCAACTAAGCACAAGCAAACCCTAATCATCACTAAAGATGATTAGCAAGCAACCCAACACAAGGTTTAGGCAAAACAAATAGGGTAAGCCCAAAATGAAGGTCAGGGTCCTTACAAAACCCCTCTTTGAGACATAACTTCTAGTGTGCATAGCTCAAGTCAACTCCTAGTTGAAACCATGGTTAATAATCATGCAACCAGTTCATGCAGGAAAATTCCCCTTGGAATTTTATCCTACTGCCCCAAAGTTGCATGATCAAACTAATCAATGCAAAAGGGGTAAGGGGATCTTTACCCAACTAAAAGTTAGCCCACAACCACCATATATACATATGTATATGTATATATGTGTATATATGTATATGTGTATGTATATATATATATATATATATATATATATATATGTATATAATGGTGACATAGAAGATTAGTATTGGCCAAGGTGTTTTAAAGCTTTTGAAATTACATAAAATTTCTCATTGATCTAGATATAGTCAATATATATATGTAAACATCATAAAAAAGGGTATAGAATATGAATAACACAGTTTCAACTCCCTGTATCGCCTCTAATTCAAATATAATATTTGCATTTTTTATTCAATAAAAATTGAAATGAAAAACATAACAAATATTTTATATCTTGTTTTTTTGGTCAGTCAAGAAGCGTGTTACTAAAACCAAAAACTTTGGGCACAGAGTACCCCATTACATCACAAGGAGCTAAGTGCTCGACCAAGGACCATATACCCCACGCAGGGGGTATTACACTAGACCTAAAGATAACAGTCTCTGAGAAGAACATCGAACTAACAAGACTAAAAACTAGACATTACTGCTAGGAGAACGATTTATTACAACCTGTAGATACATGCCATAAGCCCACCCACAAAGAGTAACTATAGATTACAATATGACATCCACCAAGTAATCCTACCTGGAACAACATCACTAGCTTTAGATCCTCTCAGATCACCAGAACCATCACATTCCACTGACAGAGAACTGCAAGCCTAAGAGGTTTGAAACAATCCTTTCATTCTTGACACGGTACCAACATAGCTACACCCACAATATGTGGTCCTATGCCAACAAATAGAGGATTCAACTAACATCTGAAACCACACAAGAAATCTGTTGATGTCCTACAATAGGAACTACAACCAACTTCTTACAAAGAGGCTGCTCGTCAACACCTTAGGGGTGTTCCTATACCCAGGAAAGGAGGGGAAGTCAGGATGAAGGATCCGACCCCAACTCCTTGTTGTAGGATTAACCAAGAGCAAGCTACGAGGAGCATACAGAACGAACACGTTGAGAGTGCTCTACCTCATAGCAACAAGAGCTAGGCACTCAAGAACTCGAAGCCCCTATTTGCACAAGAGAATTTCGTCGATCAACTGAATGGCGTCCAGCAAGCAGACGGAGAAAGACCAAAGGAAGCCAGCTCGAGGACCCCATCACGTGGATTCGATCGGCCACCCAGAATACCCTCAAAGGATGCCTGCAGGATGAGGAGGACGCTGCCAGAGCCTGGGGGAGGAACCCCATAGAGCCTGGAGGATGCCGCCAAAGCCCATGAGGGTGGATCTAAGTTGTCGATGGAGAGGCCCTGCGGTAGAAATGGCACATGAGCGAACCCAGACCCCCGTCGAGGAGCCAACTCCACCCAGGATGCCAGAGCTATATCAGATGCAGACGACGACACCAAGAACCTGGAAAGCCAGGTCTTATCTCGGGGGGAAGAAGGCACTAGTGCCAGGGGCGGTAGCGAAGCAAATGTGAGTGACGATAGGGGAGGGCTCTTCTCCATTCTTTACGCATGAACGAAATATAGTCGATTGAATCGAAGAATTCGACCTCAATCAGATCGCGGCTCACACAGCGCAGACACAACCCATGCTTCCTGGATTGAGAGGAGCAACCATCGGGGCAACTAGATCTGCTCGACACCTTCACCTCTAGGATAATGAACCCTTTGCTTCAGTCGTCGTGGCTGGTTGGAAGCCATGGGGAGGGCACGCCCGAGATGACACCCCTCCCACCAGCGGCGTCATCGGTTAGAGATAAGTGAGAGAAACCCTAGAAAGAGAGCACCACCAGGATATGTCCTTAATTTCTTGTTAAAGTCTTTAAAATCATATACATGATGATAAGGTTTGATCCATTCCTAACTTGAATAGTAAATTTATTTTTCTATAATTAAAGACATAAGTTGTATTTTGTAAAAATGGGTCAAAATAGGACTTACTATGTTTTCCCCAAAAAAGTGGGAGTATATATTAGGAAACCCTATCGTGAATCTCATAAACCATATATTTACCCAAATCCAAGCCCTCATACCCATACTTGTTCCAAACACTAAATTGATGTTGTGATAAACATGTTAGTAATATAGTAGTTTTGTTTGTTAAATGTAAATTCAAACTATTGTTTGACATTCTAAGGATTGATTTGATAAAGGTGTTTTTTGGTTAGAAAATGAAATAATTGTTTGTATTCAAACTTTTGTTTTTTTATATCTTTGTAATTTTTAGTATTCAAAAAGAGATCATTTTTAGTTTACGTCAAAATTTTTGGCTGGAGTGTATCAGTGAAACATAAAAGATAGTAATCCTGACTAGATACCATCAGGATGGTTAGGGAGAAACTCACTCCCTATCTAGTAGATAAATTTTCTTAGAATTATGAAAAAATATGATAAAAGGGGAAGGAACAAAACACAACATGTATTGTCAAAACTATTAGAAAAATGATAGGGAAATTTTATGATTTTTGTAGAGGAATATCTTGTTTAGCTAGTTCACTTTAAGAAAATTTGGTTCACAAGTGGAATTTATAACATGCATAAAAATGATTCAAAGCACGATCTTTCATATTTCAAATTATCAATTTGGTGACATTCTTATATATTTATTGAGCGTGTGGAAAATTTGGTTTCTGCATGACAATATAGAAATAAGGTGACATTACATTTGTAAAGAATTTATATTAAATGAACAATCAATGTTAAAGGGAAGGCTAAATATGAATAAATATAGAGTGTAGTTCACTGTAGAGAATCTATATAGTTTATTCTGTTTCTTTTCAGAAACGTTTAGTTTAAGTTTTGCATCAAATCTCTTTATGTAACTCCTTTGGGATATTTATAATTAATGAATATGTCAAAAAATATCATTATTTCACAATTTAATTATATTTGTGTTAAATTATGAATATCCTATTCCAAAAATTCAAGTAATTATCATTTCCCCCTTGTCCTCATTGTACACACATCATTAGGGTAGGGGTCATTTACATTCTCCTTCTCCTTCATCTTTGTTTTTTTTGTTTAGGGAACACATACAAAATGGATGGAATGGGGACCGATCCTTGAGTAAAATTAGGTCATACTCTTGAGTGAAAATGGTTGTGGCAATCTTTGTTTCTACTTGGATGAAGAATCAGTTAATCGAGTGGGTGTCCAGTTGGCTAATTGACTCAATGTAATCTTTGTGATCATGAAACCCTTTTGGTTGACTATGGATTCGTCAATTGACTAGAAACTAAACTTCGTCTTTGACATAGTAACAACTAATTTAGTGGATAAACCAATGAATTGAGTGAATAAACCAACAATTAACTAATGCGTATTTTAGCTTTCTAAAGAGGGGCTCCTGGTGGTCAACTTCTAGAGCTAATCAATTGATTGCAAATCCTATGATTTAAATAATATTTATTGATGAGATGAACCAACCAACTAAGGGACTCAGACAATCATATCACATGATGGACATTTATTTTTGAACAATGAACTCCATTCAAATGGCCAGAAGTGACAATTATTTGGTTAGTATCTGGAGAACTGTAATAAGCTCATGGGAAGGTGATCATCCTTCTGATTTCTTGGAGAGTAGGAGTGATGATGGAATTGACTTCAAGTGGGTCATGTGAGACATCACACTCCTTTGATCATTACCTACATTAAATAGAAGAACTTCCATTAAAACCACTAAATAACATAAAAGAGAAAAAAATATAAATTAATCTTATTAAAAGGGTAAAATGTTTAAACAAAGTTCTAATATATGCTATTTTTGCAACAATAACAAGGATGAATATGCGTTCCTTAGTTTCCTTTGATGCCAAAACTAATATACAACATAAAGGTTTGATGGTAAGTTGATGAGTATCTTCCATGGAGAAGTCAATTGTGTACATTGTACCAACAATATGAAAATATATCTCAATGATGGCGTTCAAGGTACCAATACAAAAAAGATAGATTGACATGCATACTAAATGCTTCCAGCTATATATTTGGATCCTATAAAATTATATATATTGGTGGATTGTTCTTCATTTGTTTTTTCAATATATTGTATTGTCATTTGTTGATAATAGTAATGCAAATTAGGTTCTCATTGTCACACTAGTGTTAGGGTTTGGCAATGGTGGGTGATCAAGAAACAATGACGACCACCTTTTGGAAACCCAAGACCATCCTGTTCATAGAGGAGGAATGATGGAAAAAACCAACCCAAGCATGGAAGGAAGGGAAGGGGCGATTCCTACTTCCTTTGAGAAGCCAAGAGACACAGGGTGTCTAGTTTATAAATCAATCTTGAAAATTCATGGGATCAACCTTAACTATAGCAACATATCGAGTTCCTTGTCACATGATTATGGGGAAAGCTTTCATGATGCTTCTATGGAGGTGTTGGCTATGATCCCAGTGGAGGAACAATTTCTAGACTTGGTCGAATAAGTTCATAGATGAAACATAGAAATGTCTAAAGTACGGAGACACAAGTCTCATACATAGATTTGGTAGACATCCCACATAAAGAATCCCTTTGAAAACTTGGATATGGATTCTATGCTAAAACTAGAGGACAAAAACATTATGAGTAAATAGGCTTCCCATCATTTGATATTATGAATGAATCTATTGAAGTTCTCCTTAAACACTAGAAATATGAAGTTGTCATGAAATTGATTTCCAAGGAGATTGAATACCTTACCTTAAAAGACAAGATAATTCTCCGTTGGAAACTGAATGGGAACATCAACCTGCTTGATCTAGATAATGAGTATTTCCTCATGTAACTTTAGTTGGAATACAATTATCTCATAACTCTTATTGCAGGGCCTTGGACTTTATTTGGTTCATATATATTAGTACAAAAGAGGAACTGTTACGACCCCAATTCTGGGTTCATTTGTTGATAAATGTAAATTCTCATGTTAAAGATATTTGAAAAAAAAATAATAATACAATTTTTTTATTTCGTTTATAATAGCCTTGATGATTATGTTGTGGGCTTTATTGGCTATTGGGCCCAATGACAAGGGAAATTCAATTAATTAATGAATAATTGAGAATTTGATAAAAGAAAGGTGTGGAAACCTCTAGAAGGCAAAAGAGCTTAATCCAAAGGTGGATTTCGTGCCACATGGGTTCCTTGAGTTCCAAGGAGTCCAAAGTTGCATGATAATGCAAAAAGAAAAGAAAAAGGTCAATTAAGTATTTCTTTATTAAGAAGGAAATTGGAAACAATAGTAAAATATGGAAAACAAGTGAAAAGAGGTATAATTGATTTATCTTTGGTGGAATTTCGTATCCCAAGGATTCCTAATGTTAAAAGGAATACCAATTAGGAAAAAGAGAAATAAAGAAAATCCTCAAAAAGAGATATTTTGATAAGAAATAAATAAGATAGTGGGAAATAAAGGATAAAAGATAAATAAAAGGTCAATGTATATTCCCAAGATGGGTTTTCCATCCATTAAGGTTCCTTAAGGTTCAAGAAACTCAGAATGATAATTTAATAGCAAAAGAAAGATAAAATAAGCAAGAAATATACTTACTCGAGTAATATCTTGCACCTAATGAAAAGGTACGTTTTCTTTTAGATAATGAGCCTAATTTTGGCATATAGGTAGATAAAGTTATTATTAACTTTCCCTCAAAATTTGGTGTTAATTGGATGAGTGGTTTGGGAGATATGAATTTCACAAAATCCATAAAAGACTAGGAAAGTATTAAAAGTTGTGTTTTTGATTTCTACTGGGAATACTTTTGCTAATACGTGTGAAATAGCAGCCGTTGATCTAGGATCCAACGACGACTGCTTTGTCACCTACCTCGAGCCATATAAGGAAAGTTGCAGAGATTTCCAAAGGGTTTCCCTCTCGATTGAATGCATAAGAAAACTCGGGGACCTTTCCTTTAGATTTGGGAGACCAGGGCAAACTCGCCTACCCTGGGTTTTTCCTGGTTTGGAGCTCTGTAGAAGCTTTGCCCAAACCACAGGTGTTGTGAAACCCAACTCTCGATCCTAGTATCTATATAAGGGCTTTAGCGCCCCACGCAAAGGATGAGACTAGTCGTAAGACTCGGCCGAATCTAGGGTGTTCATCCCAGCCTTCAATTCTGCCAACCGATCTCCATTTTCTTCCCTCCCTTCTACTATGTTCCATCAGCGAAGCTCCTTCTCTCGTTCCTCATTGGCGCCGCCTCCCAAGAAATTGGGGACGCTGGTGACTCAGGCGAGTAGCAGCGGAGGATTCTGCTCCAAAACCCATCCCTCCGACACCCTGTTGCCGAAGTCAACCTCTAGATTGACTGCAACCTGGAGTTGGGGAACGCAGGCTCGCGAGCACTGGGCAAGCGCGAGGTTGAAGGTGAGAAAGGAGGGAATGACGTATCTACCCCCAGGCGCGTGTGGTTTCAGATCAAGAAGTCAGGGGCAATGATGTAATGTCACCGTGACTGGGATACAAAGCAAGCCACACAGCGTTAGATCCAAAGGGGGGATCATCGATCCACCGATCCAACGACCGTCATTTTTTTGGTATTTCTCCTCTCTGATTGATTTTGCACAAAAATGGGTTTTCTTGCGAAATCCATAGAAATTACTAGGAATCTCGAATTGATAAACTCAAAATATGAAAGTTGACTAGAAAAATACAAGGAACAAGATAAAAATGGTTTGGACACCTAAATCTGTATATTTTAGCAAAAGTGAATATTTTGGTAAGAAAATGTTTCAAATTTATGGTTAGAAACCCTAATTGTTGATAAAAGATATACTTAGTCTTGCAATTAGGTTAATTTGAGCATGTTTAACTTGATTAATGATTAAGATGGTTTTTAACCCATTTTGGTGATAGAATTGCATGTTTAGGGTTTTTAATTCAATATGTTGATTAATATGTTGAAGAACCCTAAATTAGAGAAAAAGAAAAGAAAAGATAGAGTAATCCAAAAATTAGGGTTTTTGTGGACCACACCTGATCTTAAGAATCTTATTGGAAAATAAGATAAGAAAATTAGGGTTTGATGTATATTTTGATAAAAGTGAAATAAAATTGGGAAAAAGGTAATGAAACCCTAATTTTCAAGAAACCCTAAAATTGGAATAGCAATCCTAAGGAATAAAAATGAAATTGGATAAATATTGATAAAAGGAAGTTGGAATGTTTATTTCAGGATTTCTGTGCACCTTGCTTGCTTGATTGGACTTTTTCTCTCTCTACATAATTTCTGTCTCCAAACCTGCGATACAGGTATGTGGTTACGCTTATGATTATTCCGCATTAGTTTGCCTAGGATTTTCTTGATGTTTACATCGTGGATTGAATAAATTGTTGGATGAATTTAATTCATGCAAATTATAATGTGAATATGATTATCACATAAGAAATGTGCCTACTAGCTCAGATCCTAGTCCCCTCTGTAGCCTAATGGATTGACCTAGTAAATGGCTACCAATGGGGTAGGTCCATCAGGTCATTAAATGACTTAGTAAATGGCTACCAATGGGGTAGGTCCATCAAGTCATCATGAGTCAGGGATTGGGCTACCTTTGGGTAGGACCATGCGACTCCATAACCCTAGGAATTGGCTACATGTGTGGTAGGGCCATGGGGGTAAGGATCTACCATATGAGAGAGGTAGTATCCATGTCCACTATAGGGACGGTACAGAGATAGGGGATAGGCAAGGATTGAGTAGTATTGCTTAAAGTGTAATCTTGGATGTGAAATGATATTTGGTTGACTACATTGTTAACATAGTTGCACAATTATTGTTTCCCCCACATACCAGCTTCTTGCTGACCGACATTTTGTTTGTCGGCGTTTTAGGTACAAATGAAAAGAACAAACAGTAAAGTGGCATATGTGGAACTAAATGAGAAATAAAGTACACAGGAGGATTAGTTAAATTAGTATCTGCATGGATAGAAGATTAGAAATCCCAGATTTGAAAAGGTAAACAAAGTTTTATTGTATACCCATTTTCAGTTTAGTTAGTAGAATTTCATAATTGTTATTGATTATATGTCGAACCTTTGATCCTGTTAATTGAATAACGGATGTGTCCTTTGGGTCTCCCTTAATTGGGGGTTACCGGGAAACGGGGTCGTTACAATTGGTATCAGAGCATAGGTTCCTCATTTAATCCTTAATAATGATTAAATTTTACAAATTCCGTAGAACCCAAGGGAGTTATTAGAGGATTATCCAAAAGATAGAGGTGTCTAGAAAAGGATCACGACTGGGGGCTGGCAATATTTTCCTCTGCACCGCTAGTCGGAATATGAGGACTCCCGGATTGTGTGACTGCCTGGCTGATGTCTTAGGATATGGCTCGAAATAAGATACCTTTAGGACTCTCTCATCTTGTTCATCCCTTCTCAACTCCAATTCTATTAAGGACCTTACGGATTAGGGTTTCCTCTCTCTTCTCCTCACCCTCTTGAGGTATGGGTAAGGTTGATAAGGATTAAGGAATCCTCCACCAAATTAATAAAAAGCATGTAAATAATATGTCATGGAGATAATCTTAATAGAGTAAGCGTAAATGATTAGATACATGCTTAGGTCATATCACACGAGTTGTCATTTCCTCAGGAGAGACCTGAGGCTAGACCTCCTTGACAGGAGGATGAGTAGACAAAGTTAGTCATGGAGGTAGAGATCTCCATTAAAAGTAGAGACCTAGCTCATCCTTGGAGGATGATATTAACCCTAACCCTAAGTGAAGGTTAGAGAGAGATGACATGATGAGATAGATGTCATGGTTGACCGGGTGTTTAGTCAGACATGCCTTGGGATCGTCATACAAGCCGTGAGAGGTTGGATAACCTAGTACCTTTGGCGACCCAACCCTGGAGAGGGTCGTGCATGTTTGAGCGAAGGATAGCTCCTTCATGGATGAGGGTAGAGAAGAACCTATAGAAACATTTTGGGCTGTTTCAAGTAGGATATAACTTGTACCTAGAGTGCGTCAGTAGTGTTGACAGTTAAATGAAACCCTAGATAAGGGATCATGATGGATGGCTTATGAGATAAGCATAAGGGGTTATGGATAATCTTGAGTAAACATAAGTTCGAGTATAGGCTTCACTCAGGTAGGGGAATGTTTATGAACTTGATCCTTCTTAAAGAAAGGACCTCTTATAGAGAGGTTGGTTGTAGGATTAGCTCTAGTGAGAAAGAGCAGACCTCAGCCAAGAAGGTTGGAAGCCTAAAACTCTGAAACTTGAGGAACAGTGGGAGTCGAGAATGATGTGACCTATGTGGATGGTAATGGTTGCCTCATGCATGATCCCTGGAAGTTGATGATATCTTGGTTACCTTTAGAGGAACCAAACCCTAAAGAGAGGATGGTGCTTCTGGTACCTATGTGCATGTGGTATAGGTGTTTACCTTCTGAGATAGGTAGAAGAGTTTCTTAAACTTGAAGAGGATGAAGTAGCAAGTTTTGAAGCCTTGTACTTAGTTGGTTGTCCTGGAAGAGGACTCAACTCTGAGGTGTTGCTCGAATGAAAGTATGACATACCTTGGACATGCTTGATTCGTAGTTAAGAGGTTGGGCATGCAGTTGGACATCCAAAGGTGGACCTAGGGTTTCTAGGCCTAAGAGGGGAAGTAGGGTACCCGATGCTCATGATAAGATTTGATTCTCTATAGCTTCAAGCATGTGTAGAGGAAAAAAAAAAGAAACCCCTTAAAGGTATGTGTGATGAACCCCTCACAACTAAGTTGGTCTAATGTTTAGGAAAAAGAACAAGTACGACCTAGCATGGCTTAATAGGTGATCAACTTGTGCTTTAGTATCTGTTGGGTTAGACATGCTCATGCGAAGGTAACCCTAAGAACGGTTGTGACCTTATCGTCAAGAGTTGTAGTTTCCTCCCATCCTGGGAGAGGGACCCTTTGGTAGGGTGTATACCAGTGTTGTTGGTTTTGAGGTAACCTAAAAGAGGTTTCATAAGATCTTGAGAAGCTAAGTGAAAAGTACATGGTATGAGATTGAACCTATAAACCCATAGATAACCATCTCTAAGTGCATATGGATGTGTTACCATGGAAGTAATCGGTATGGGGCCTGACCAAGGTAGGCAGGTTGTCATGACCCCTATGAAGGGATGAAAGTCAGTCATGAATGCAGAGAGAGATGATGAAGGATTGGGTAAGGTTATAAGTGGACATGTACTATAATAGAATCCTAAGTCTGTCCTAGGGTCAGGTAGGGATAAGATCGATGGAAGAAGGAGTTGCCTAATTCCCTAGTTGCACATGACCATAGGGTCGGGAGGTAGCAACTATCATTGTCTGAGGGCCATGGGTTACGAGATTGATGACCTTCATGGACTCATGGGACCCAAAGGGCAGATGAGTAGGGCACTCCCTGGATGCATAAGGGAAAAGGGATGACCCCAAAAGTGCCGGTACCCTATAGACCTAGAGGAGATGACTGAGGAATGTGTGCTGACCCAAGTAGGTTCGAGACCAGTTTTCCATGGAACAAATTTTGATGTTTGTGATGTAGAGACATAAGTTGCACGTTTCAACTTAGAATTGAAGATGTACTGGCGATGTGGGATATATCATCTCTGCTCTTGGAACAGGAAGAACTTTGTGTTTGGATGGATGCCAAATGCTTATTTCTTCTTGTTAGGGGAGGAAGAGATGGGACAGTACACATGTCATACACCTAGGGATAAAAGATGATGTGAGTTGGAACGTTGCTACAAGGTATGAGGACTGAGATGATAACATACCTTGGTGGAGTGAATGGTACATGGATGGTTTACAAAACACTAAGAGAAGTAGTGTAGTCAGCTTAGGAGGATGTTTTATCAAGAACTATGTGGAGTTTGCAAGTTAACCAAGGTTGAGTTTGATCACCATGAGGATGAACTGAGAGTTTCTTGATGAAGGCAAACTTAGAGTTTGAGATGAGATGATAAGTGGAATACATGGAGGTGTATGTTCTCAACAATACCTAACACCTAAGGATAAGAAGTGGTAATGAATGTTCTGGTTGAGATATAGCTGCCTAGATTAGCTGGAAGCTAGAAGAAGTGGAGGTTGTTAGGCTAACCTTAAGTTGAGAAAAAGAGATAAGTTTGGCTAACCCTCAGACATACGAGATCTGTTGAATAAGATTAGTGGTTTTTTGGTTAGCAAGTATAATCCTTGACGTAATGAAAGGATGGTTTAGAGCCTCAGATGCACTTCTTTGGAAAGAAAAGTGAAGAAACCCTAATGAGAGTGGTTTAGGGTTTCCGAGGTATCAATCTTGAGGAATCATGACATACTGGAGATCCTAGTTTTAAGATCACCAAACACCGTGATACTACAAAGAGAGTACGTGATAGTAGCACTTTGGCTGCTTGATGTGAGGTTGCATGCAGCATGTGGCCATGCAAGCCAGGAGGTGAAGGAACAAACACCAGTAACCCAATACATGGATATATATAGTATAAAGAGTTCCCGAGGGGGAATGGGAGTTCATCACCATGGATGTTCTGAGTCTCCCCTAGATCAAGGAAGGTCAAGATGCAATATGGGTTATGGTAGATCGCCTTACCTAGATGACATGAGAAAGAAGGAGTACTGTCAAGAGACAGGTTTTGTTGAACGACATAAGAGAAAGAGAGATGGTTCAACTACGTCATGATGTGAGTTCAAAAGTTCTTGAGTATGACCAAGGATCACTTCCATGAGGTGGAAGTGGATACATGAAGAACTCGATGATAGCACAATTTATCACCCCATACTAATGGACAGTTTGATCCAGACTAGAGGGTCTGATGAGAGCATGTGTTCTCATTCAGGGTGATACATAGAGACAGTTCATAAGAGGTGATGTTAGCCACCATAGCCTTTATCGGGATGCAAGAAGTCTTATAGAGAGATTGTGTCGGTCATTACTTCATTAAGATGATGTGGGTGAAGGAGGCCTCGCAAAGGTCAGAAAAGAACCACAGTGTATGCAAATGAAGTCGCTTTGATCGTAAAATGGCTGAGAGAGAGAGCCCAGTGGTGACATGAGTCACGAGTTGATGCAAAGCATACTGACATGAAGTTCATTGTGGGAGAATATGTGATGTGGAAATCTGACCCCTCTAAGCTACAACTGAGAAAGTTGAGTCCCCAATATATGGGTCCATTTGAGATGGATTGGTGGAGATGGTTGTGTTTAGCCTTGCCCTCAGGATAACATGATGTGTAATGTGTTCCATGAGTCTGATCAAGAGCACTATGAGAGGTACCCAAGCCATGTGCTAAGCCTTGAACCTATTCAACTTTTAAGAGGCTGAAATGTCCTGAGTCACCTATGAGGGCATGATATACCAAGGTAAGAAAGAACTCAGATGGAAGAATATGAGATGATAAAGGTTCTTAAGAAGCACCATGGAAAGGGTAAGGCCACATGGGATCCATGATGGACATATGAAAGGCTTATCCTGTTTGTTTGCTTGCTTGATGGAATTTTGAGGGAAAAATTCTTATAAGAGGGGAAGGATGTTACAACTCCAATTCTGGGTTCATTTGCTGAGAAATGTAAATTATCATGTTAAAGATATTTGAAAAAAAATAATAATACAATTTGTTGATTTCGTTTACAATAGCATTGATGATTATGTTGTGGGCTTTATTGGCTATTGGGCCCAATGACAAGGGAAATTCAATTAATTAATGAATAATTGAAAATTTGAGAAAAGAAAGGTGTGGAAACCTCTAGAAGGCAAAAGAGCTTAATCCAAAGGTGGATTTCGTGCCACATGGGTTCCTTGAGTTCCAAGGAGTCCAAAGTTGCATGATAATGCAAAAAGAAAAGAAAAAGGTCAATTAAGTATTTCTTTATTAAGAAGGAAATTGGAAACAATAGTAAAATGTGGAAAACAAGTGAAAAGAGGTATAATTGAGTTATCCTTGGTGGAATATCGTATCCCAAGGATTCCTAATGTTAAAAGGAATACCAATGAGGAAAATAAAAGAGAAATAAAGAAAATCCTCAAAAAGAGATATTTTGATAAGAAATAAATAACATAATGGGAAATAAAGGATAAAAGATAAATAAAAGGTCAATGTATATTCCCAAGATGGGTTTTCGATCCATTAAGGTTCCTTAAGGTTCAAGAAACTTAGAATGATAATTTAATAGCAAAAGAAAGAGAAAATAAGCAAGAAATATACTTACTCGAGTAATATCTTGCACCTAATGAAAAGGTACGTTTTATTTTAGATAATGAGCAAAATTTTTGCATAAAGGTAGATAAATTTATTATTAACTTTCCCTCAAAATTTCGTGTTAATTGGATGATTGGTTTGGGAGATATGAATTTCACAAAATCCATAAAAGACTAGGAAAGTATTAAAAGTTGTATTTTTTATTTCTATTGGGAATACTTTTGCTAATGCGTGTGGAATTGCAGTCATTGATCTATGATCCAACGATGACTGTTTTGTCACCTACCTCGGTCCATATAAGGAAAGTGGCAGAGATTTCCAAAGGGTTTCCCTCTCGATTGAATGCATAAGAAAACTCGGGGACCTTTTCTTTAGATTTGGGAGACCAGGGCGAACTCGCCTACCCTGGGTTTTGCCTGGTTTGGAGCTCTCTAGAAGCTTTTCCCAAACCACAGGTGTCGTGAAACCCAACTCTCGATCCTAGTATCTATATAAGGGCTTTAGCGCCCCATGAAAAGGATGAGACTAATCGTAAGACTCCGCCAAATCTAGGGTGTTCATCCCAACCTTCAATTCTACCAACTGATCTCCATTTTCTTCCCTCCCTTCTACTTTGTTCCATCGGCAAAGCTCCTTCTCTCCTTCCTCATTGGCGCCGCCTCCCAAGAAATTGGGGACGCTGGTGAGTCAGGCGAGGAGCAGCGGAGGATTCCACTCCAAAACCCAGCCCTCTGGCACCCTGTTGCCCGAAGTCAACCTCTAGATTGACTGCAACCTGGAGTTGGGGAACGCAGGCTCGCGAGCGCTGGGCAAGCGCGAGGTTGAAGGTGAGAAAGGAGGGAATGACGTATCTACCCCCAGGTGCATGTGGTTTCAGATCAAGAAGTCAGGGCCATTGATGTAATATCACCGGGATTGGGATGCAAAGCAAGCCGCGCAGCGTTAGATCCAAAGGGGGGATCATCAATCCACCGATCCAACGACCGTCATTTTTTTTGGTATTTCTCCTCTCTGATTGATTTTGCATAAAAATGGGTTTTCTTGCAAAATCCATAGAAATTACTAGGAATCTCGGATTGATAAACTCAAAATATGAAAGTTGACTAGAAAAATACAAGGAACAAGATAAAAATGGTTTGGACACCTAAATATGTATATTTTAGCAAAAGTGCAAATTTTGGTTAGAAAATGTTTTAAATTTGTGGTTAGAAACCCTAATTGTTGATAAAAGATATACTTAGTCTTGCAATTAGGTTAATTCGAGCATGTTTAACTTGATTAATGATTAAGATGGTTTTTAACCCGTTTTGGTGATAGAATTGCATGTTTAGGGTTTTTAATTCAATATGTTGATTAATATGTTGAAGAACCCTAAATTAGAGAAAAAGAAAAGAAAAGATAGAGTAATCCGAAAATTAGGGTTTCTGTGGACCAAACCTGATCTTAAGAATCTTATTGGAAAATAAGATAAGAAAATTAGGGTTTGATGTATATTTTGATAAAAGTGAAATAAAACTGGGAAAAAGGTAATGAAACCCTAATTTTCAAGAAACCCTAAAATTGGAATAGCAATCCTAAGGAATAAAAATGAAATTGGATAAATATTGATAAAAGGAAGTTGGAATGTTTATTTCAGGATTTCTGTGCACCTTGCTTGCTTGATTGGACTTTTTCTCTCTCTACATAATTTCTTTCTCCAAACCTTCTATACAGGTATGTGGTTATGCTTATGATTATCCCACATTAGTTTGCCAAGGATTTTCTTGATGTTTACATCGTGGCTTGAATAAATTGTTGGATGAATTTAATTCATGAAAATTATAATGTGAATATGATTATCACATAAGAACTGTGCCTACTAGCTCAGATCTTAGTTCCCTCTATAGCCTAATGGATTGACCTAGTAAATGGCTACCAATAGGGTAGGTCCATCGGGTCATTAAATGACTTAGTAAATGGCTACCAATGGGGTAGGTCCATCAAGTCATCATGAGTCAGGGATTGGACTACCTTTGGGTAGGACCATGCGACTCCATAACCCTAGGAATTGGCTACCTGTGTGGTAGGACCATGGGGGTAAGGATCTACCATATGAGAGAGGTAGTATCCATGTCCATTGCAGGGACGATACAGAGATAGGGGATAGGCAAGGATTGAGTAGTATTGCTTAAAACGTAATCTTGGATGTTAAATGATATTTGGTTGACTACATTGTTAACATAGTTGCACAGTTATTGTTTCCCCCACATACCAGCTTCTTGCTGACCGACATTTTGTTTGTCGGCATTTTAGGTACAAATGAAAAGAACAAACAGTAAAGTGGCATATGTGGAACTGAATGAGAAATAACGTACACAGGAGGATTACTTAGATTAGTATCTGCATGGATAGAAGATTAGAAATCCCAGATTTTAAAAGGTAAACAAAGTTTTATTTTATACCCATTTTCAGTTTAGTTAGTAGAATTTCATAATTGTTATTGATTATATGTCGAACCTTTGATCCTGTTAATTGAATAACGGCTATGTCCTTCGGGTCTCCCTTAATTGGGGGTTACCGGGAGGTGCGGTCATTACAGGAACTCTCTATTCACTATAGAGAGTACTAACCCTGAAAAGATGGTGGCATGGATTCACATCCTGAACATGCCTATCCATCTATACCATGATATTTTTATCACAACAATTGGTAACCATGTTAAATGAAGTAAAGTGGATATCAATACCACATGGTAGAGAAGGGGTCATTTTGCGAGACTAGCAATTGGAATTTTTATGGGGAAGATTGTAATCACATCTAACTTCATCTCTCAAAAAAGTATCATGTAGAATATGAGAAGATACCAGTTATATGCCTTAAATCCAGGAAGATCAAACATAACAACAAGGAATGCCCATCTAGAAATTATGAGGTCCCTAGTGAGTCTTGTTGAGAATACATACATCTATTAAGAGGAGAGATACACAAACATCACCGATTCTCCAATGGCATCCATGCTAGACATTTCTTCAAGAAACCAAGACGAAAGCCATCGACAAGATAGGATGAAGAATTTTGACATCAAAGTAGGTTTGATAATTTATAGGAGTTAGGAAGTGAAAAAGAGATAGAGGAAATAGTTAAAGAGGCTTATGAGTCCAACCTTCAGACAAGAGGAATCGACAAGAGGGAGAGGAAAAGAAATAAAAAATAGCAAGCAACACCAAGAACAACCACAAGGGGAAGCACATCATACAAACCAAACATCAAAGAAAATTGCACAATGGAGTTCACCTGTGGTGTCAAAGAAGGATCATGACCCATAACACACACTAGTCCATATCAGAGGTGATGTAGTAGTGGATAGGTTTGAAGGGCCACTAAATCCTTTTTAGAATGTTAGGTGAATTTATGCCAAGAACCTTGTCAAGGGGTCCCAGTGCATCCACTTGAGAAATCAAAAATAAATCATACCAGTGGACTAGGCTAGAGCCAACACAAGGAAGAGGGGCAAACAATCACACCAAAAATATCTTGAGGAAGAAGCATGTGTTGATGAAGGGGAAGGAAACATTGAAATCATTGTTAACTGATGTTTGTGATTACATGGAATATCTAGGGTATTTGTCATAAAAATACCAAACTAAAACTAAAAAAGCTAATCCAAAAACATCAAGTCTATGTACTAGCCATCCTAAAGCTGCACAGAAGCAAGAGCACACCAAGAACATCATGAAGTACATTCAGTTCAACAAATCGAACATAGTTGCAGCTCCGGGGATCTGTTGGGGTCTGGGTGTTATGTAATGAACCAACATATACTAATGAAGTGTTGCACTCACACAAACAATTTCTTCATTGCAATATAGATGGCAAGGTCTTTTTCTCACTTTTGTCTATGGGATCACTGTTCACTTAGGTAGATTATTTCCATGAAGTCATCTTGAAAAATCAGTTCTAGTTGCAATGAACCATGGGTTATAATAGGGTATTTCAATGCCCATATCTTACCCTAGGAGAAGATTGATTAGTAAAACATTAGACTTTACAAGCTGCAAGGAGTTCTCATATACACTTTCTAAATTGGAATTAAAAAAATCTAGGTCACATGGGCCTTATATCACCTTTAAGAGGGGTTTACTTCAAATGTGATTGGAAAGAGTAGTAGGAAATCAACTATGGATGGAGAAATTTAATCATTCTTCAGTTGGGGTGGTGTGAGATATTAACTCAGTTGATGCTCCTATCCTTCTAACTGCAATACTTTATACCAAAAAGTATGTTATAAGGCCCCGCACCATAGAACAATGGCATGAGCACAAGAACTTTGCTTCAATAATAGATTCCCACTAAATAAATGGAGATTGTTTCGTGAATAAGACAAAGAATTTCATACGAGGGTCAATGAGCTAGGATTTTATGATAAAAAAAGAAATATGACTGCATAAAAAGTCTCTTATGATTAGACGCCATCTTTCTCAGAAACATCTATCAAAACAGTATAGCCCAGAGGTAGAAAACAATATTATTGATAATCAGGTTGAGATGTTGGAGATAATGAGACTAGATGAAATTGATTAGAGGTAGAAAGTGCTCTACAAATAGCTTAAATTGGGCGAATGAAATAATAATTATTATACCATTATGAAAGTGAGAAGGTGGTTGATGCATTGGTTTTTTTATCACTATTCATAATCTATTTTGTGCATATTAATTGCATATTTTTTCATTTTGAGATATGTTTATGAACTATTTCTTATTATTAGCTTGTGAGTCATTATTGCATCAATTATTAAGTATTTCTAGTAAATCATGCCAAGTTATCATTTACATTTTGGACAAATATGAGTTTTCCCTTGGTTCAGGTTAAATGAGCACTTTTATGAAATTTGGGTGCCACTAAACCATATGTCAGTGGTACCGACATGACAAGAGTTCACAATAAGGAAAGAGGAAAATCAAAATGCTACTGAGATCATATCATGATACATATTAAGAAGTTGATTCTGCCAAAGTTGTTAGTCAGTGCTATTGATTCACCATCCAGGGAGCATCATAAGTCGAGCTTAATTGTTTTGGTGCCACCGACTCCCTTGTTGGCAGTATCAACCTCAACATTCAAGTTACATCCAAAACTCAACTAAAGCAACTCAATGCTATCGACACACATGTCAATAGTACCAACACAGTTTGATGGTTACAACTCAGTCCACAACTTGGTGACATTGACTCCTTGTGATGGTATCAACTCTTAGTGATTAGTTTAGGTCTACGATTAAGTTAGATCCAACGACTACAAACCAATGATAGTTGAAGACCCACTTATGACATAAGGGGAGTGTTCCTAAAAGGAGGACCACATTTTTTCATGTTGCAATAAAGCATGAAGTTAGCAAAGGAGGAGATGAAGGAGATAGCCATAGGCTAGATGTTCCATGCACTTCTGGAGGGAAGATTTGTGGCTAAAGCACTACAGATCAAGGAGTTCACTAGAGGTGGTCACTAAGACGACTTATATAGGGGTTCTTACATTGGTTTTCTATTGTTTGGCATGTGTCTCCCACTTCGTCTCCTTGTACGATGACTACAATCATATAGGGCTAAACCTAATACTCCTTAGGACCTAGGAGTAGCCCAATATTGCTTTGTATTTGATAACATCCAAATTTAGGCATTTACGTTTAGTATTTATTTACAGTTTTGTATCATTATACCCTTAATTTACCCAAAATAACTATATATGCCTATCTTTTAGTAATTTATACATTCTTGGTCAATTGGACAATTTAGGGACTTATAGGCACTGAACTTAAGAAGATGTCAAATTTTCCAAGATTTCTCCCAGGGAACCTGGTCGGGTCCACCTTAACCCGATCGAGTTCACCACCTGATTTTTGCAGCAGCTTACACTTTAGCGACCACCAAGATGTTTTCTCAGTGACTAATGAACCTCATTTGCCATCAACTACCACAAAAGTCCCAGCGATTGCCAAATGATACACAAAAGTTAGTGACTGATGATTCTCTAGACATCAACAATCGATGTAGCACTCATCGACCATTTAAAGACCTATGACCATTGAAAAACGTGAAGGTTCAACAATCACAGTAATGTCAACGACTGCTAGGCTTTCCCTACTCAGGTTGGGCAACGAAAACTAAGTGACTAGACTCTCAACGATATTGAAGGTGTAGTTAGCACTTATCACACAGACTCCACCTTCGCCTATAAATACTTTCCCCTTGCTACCTAGCAAAGGGTTCAACTATTTGGTTGGTTCATATTCCTATTTTCAGTGACCAACTATTCCTAGAGTTTGTGGGAAAGTTTCAAGTTACAAAGGGATGAAGAGCACACCCTACATATATATATTTAGTTTCTTCCATCCACCACCATTTTCCACCATCATCCATCCACTTCCAGCCATTCCCATCCACCTTCCACCTTCATATATCCACCAAGCTATTGATTGGGGTAGAATTAAGGAGAAAGGATGTCAAGGAGTCAAGAAGATCAAGGAGGACAACCTAAGGGATGAGATCTAACCCTTTTGGACGATAAGGAGAGAGACCCACCTTTCTTCTATGAGATAACTCTCTTCTCTTCCTCTTTCTTTTACTTCTCTCCTTTGTTTCTATATAAATGATGTTCTTCCATCTCTATTTTGTGCCATTTATACTTGTCCATGGTTAGTTGAGATCCTTTTTGTATATGTAGATCATTTTGGGCATGTTTATATATTTTTACCTTAAGCAAGTAGTTTTATTCAAGGTCTAGCATGTTATTTATTCTATCTTCTCTTTTAGGTTATCGTAACTTGTTTGGTTGATCTCTTTCTTGTTTGAACTTCATTTCTACCGAGATCAAGAGATTAGTTGTAGAAATGGATAAGAGAAGGTAGTTTGGATTGAATCTAAAAGGATGATGTCCAGGGGTGGTTTATACATAACATTTTCCTTAGAAATGGTGGGCACACTTGAACTTGATCAGGGTCATCTCTGCTCGCATGGGTCCATGGTATGTATTCTATTCAGATCACTTTTGTTCCTAGCATATTTGATCATTTTCAACCCAAAAGGGTATTTGGAGTTTTTAGGGGTGTTGATCTGATATCCTTGAGAGAGGTTTTATATCAATTGATGAGGTTTTAGTCACACTATGAGAGAGCGAGTGGGATGACCCCCACATGAATGCTACCGTGATATGTGCTATGTTTGGATGATAATTGCTTGCTAGGGTGTTCAAGGGTTGTCTACACCCGAGAACAGGTGCATAGACTGCCCAAGGTTACATAGTTAGGAACTCCTTCTCCTGATTAGTACAATTCTACAGACTCTATTTTCTTTAATTTGTATTATATTATTTTGTGATGCTTTTCTAAACTATTTCTAGTTCTTGACATACATCAACTATTAGATTGGCTTAACTGACTTAAGAATGAGGCCTTAAGCGGCTTAAACATATCCTCATCCCTATGTTTGACCTCGTATTGAGTTGCGGGGGGCTTGAAGGTTTGAAGTTATAAATTTAAAAGTCTGATTCACCTTTGGGATACACTCTTAAGCTTTTTGGGCACTATCTCGGGGCCTATCAACTTTTTGGCTCTATTGTTAAGGACATGGTTTTTCCATGTTTACACACCCAAAAACTTTGTTTTGTCATCCATAAGCATTTATATATATGCATAGTTCCTCTTTTGTTTTGTAGATAGTTGTTCATATATATTGAATATCTTTCCTTTTTTGTATACATTTTTCGGCCATGGACCTTGCTTCCGCAAGGCAGGTTATCTTGTCTACTAGTCCTCCCAAATTTGTCTATAGTCTAGACTACTGGTGAATAATTGAAAGTCATGTGCTACAACTAGTCGAGATATATTAAGCCCCACCATTGTCATTATGAGATGTTTCAACAAGGGAGATTGTCGATCATCCCTCAACCTCCGCAATGTCATGGGATCAAGAACTAATCAGAGTAATAGTGCTAGCTGAAGAAAGTGTCAATGTACTCACCTCCTCCTTAGCACTTCATCTCTAGGAACAATTTGACCCTCTTTGGAAGCTACTACAAAGGCAAGATCATCATCTACAAGTATCCACCAAACTTGCAGATCCAGTAGAAGTATACTTCAAACTATAGAATGAGGATTCATCCGAGTGCATCAGTTTGATATAGCGGGTTTCCAATAGAAGTGCATGGCTGAATTGATGGATCTTGCAAGCATTTCTGCTCAAGTCCAACAACTTCATGATAAGTATGTTGAACAGGGTAGGAGACTTCAAGAACTCATCAATTTAGTTACCATGAAGTTGGAAGCGCAATCCCATGAACATGAAGATTACAATCATCAAAACCATTCCATTGAGCTTGAAGTGGAATTTGCTTCACCATCCTATTCAGACCGTCAACTGAATTCACCATGATATTTCTATGAACACCCACCAACGTGGGAAAGCCCTTCATTTTATCTAGATGATTTTGCTCATCAATGATGTAAGATACAAGACACGTGCATGAATGGTTTTATGATGATGATGACAAATTTCATCCTCATCGGGGTAGTCAAACAACCTCACAACAAGAGGGTCAATTTGAGGAGCCTAAATCAAATTTTGATCCATACCAACATGACATATCTTAGTTTACTACTTGTCACTTCACTTTAAGCTATACACCAATCATGGTTTGGAACAATTTGTTTGATGAGGATGGCGACCACTATTCATGTTGAGGAAGTGAGTATACTAATGATGATGAGATAGAGCATTACGAGCCAACATTCCTACTATTATGTTACAAGGATCCGTCAAAATTCAAGGAGTAGGATGGACAATCCATTACAACATCATTGTTGAGCATGAAGTTAATCCAGACCCCACAAAAGCTGACAAGCTTTGGGTGGTAGAACCGCAACCAGATACACTGTAACATATTGAATCTCAGGGTCTTCCCTACAATTTACCCATATTCTATCTTTTCATTTCTTTCAAGTCCTTTTGGACTAATTTCATAAATTTCCCTTCTTTTATATTCTTTTTGGACTCCTTGTGCAATTTGAGCACAATTCAAGATTTAAATTACCTTTTTCCCACATTTATATAAATGGAGGGGTGTTTTCACAAATAACCCACACAATGTAACAATTAAGGACTAATTATGCAAGATGGAGTTTAATGAGAGATAATAATTAGATAATGTTAATTTGGAGCTTTTTGGATAAATATATTAGTAATAATGTGTATTTGAGTTAATTAACCTTAATTATTTCTCTCTCCTCAAAATATGATTTTAATTCATGAAAATATGTTATTTTGTTGAGAAATGATTATTGAAATCTTAATGTGTTTAATATCTCGAAATTTAATCACATGTTTCATAAAAAGAAGACTTTTCATATAACTCATTCATTTTAATATATTAATATACACTTTAATGAGCAATATATTTAATTATGGCCAAATAATTGGTGAAATGAGAATCTAATTACATAGCATGGTTCTAGACTTTAATATGAGCCTATGGTTAAAATTTGGTGCCTTTTGGACTTCATTTGACCCTTCAAATCCATTCTATAATCTTTTAATATAATGTAACTTTAGTATTAAATTGATACCATCTATTTGATGTGTAACGCCAATGTTCCATTTATTTTTCATGTCACGCGGTCGGTCAGCTCCTGCGCCCGATCCGACGGTCCTGTGTTAATGAGATTTTGATCCGACGGTGCAAAACACGTCTTCGACCTCCAGCCCGCCTAAGCGACACAACCTCCTGTACTCCCTCGATCTTGCTCTCTCTCCCTCCTTCATCAATTCACTTCATTCTTAGTGCATTGAGTTTGACTCTTCAATTTGTTTCCAATGAGCCAAAGATTTCCCTCTCTCGTTCACCAGAGACGAAATGCCTATTAGGGGATTTCGGCCTCTCTCCGCCTCTAGTTCACAGAAAGACCTAGGGCTCGTCTCCCGGCTATATAAGGGTCCCTAGAGCACCCTCACTCCAACCCTGTTGCTCATCTTCCTCCAATTTCATCACATCCTTCCCCAAACTCCCTGACCAGCTCGAAGTGGATCTCCAATGATAATGGCTGAGAACTCATCCTTCCGGCCACCTTCGTTAAATTATCTTAGCGGTGAGCTTCCTTGGACTCTGTTCTCCACTTCGCCTTCTTTACCTTGATTCATGACGCCCCCGAACGCCGAGTCCTATAGGGCCACTGTAGAGAAGCCGCCATCACCAAGCTTTTCTTCGCCTCAATGTTCCTCTGTCCTCACCGACTGTTGCTTTGACCTCACGTCGAGTTTGTGAGCGTTTACACGGCCTTAGCATATGATTTCCCATTCGTTTGCTGTGGTGTTGACCCTCCTCTGTTCTGGCCATTCCGCGGCCTGTTTCCAGTGGTTTTGGGCACGGGAGTTGTCGTTCAGTAGCTCCTTGGGATCATACAGACCTCGGGAGTTTGCTCCCATCTTAGATCCTCATTTCGTTGGTTGTTGCGGCCCAGAGCCTCCGGCCATGACCCCCAGGCTGTTGCTCGATTTCCATGGCTCGAAGCAGCAAGATGCCTACGGGTGTATGGACCCTTGTGCCCGTGTGGTGTTAATAGCCTAATTAGGTGAGCGTGGGCGATGATTTCTTTTGCAAGATTAATACTTGCAAATGACCGTTCAACCCTCGTAATTTTCATTAAATCAATATTGACGACCAAGGGAAAAATGGTCATTTGCCTCTTCCTACAGTCGCCCTTGACCTCTGCCAGCGAGCGTGGACCTACTGATGCGGCCAATTGTAATTGGTCTGCATCAGCGTGGGCCCGGCCTCAGTGGCCCAATCGCCCCTTTATTTTGCCTATGTGGCATTTCCCTGAATTCTGAATGGCTGAGATGATTTAATTCATAATAAATCATTCCCATGTCAAAAAAATTCGAATAAGTAGTCAATGGAAAGTATTTTTAATGTAGAATTTGATTTTGAAGTTTTTGAGTCATGATTTGGATTCCTTTTTCAAAGTTTGCCTTGAATTCCTTTTTAAGTGTATAAAATGTTCTAATATACATAATTAATTAATTTTAACTCCAAATTGGAAAACAAAATATGTTTTATTATTCAGGAGCATATGAATAATCTATTAGACTAGGTTTTGAACCTTAAATCATGGTTTTGTAGATAAGTTCCAAAATTAGGGTTTTTCATATACTTTATGCCTTAATACATTCTAATACATGATAATGTTTGCAACTAGGGAAAATATTGATTGGATGCAATCAGATTGGTGAATGTGATGGTAATTAATTAAAATAGGTATGTGAAGCCTATTTTAGTATGTGACCCCTATGTATGTGAAAACCTATTGGTGTATGTGAAGCCTATTTTAGTATGTGACCCTTATGTATGTGAAAACCTATTGGTGTATGTGAAGCCTATTTGGTATGTGATTCCTATTATGTATGTGGAATGTATATGTGCAAATTACCTATCCTTCAGTTGGGTCTTATCCAACCCTACAAACATTATGTGCTAGCCTTGATCTCCTCCTAAAATGCCTTTATTTGTCTCTTTACTTATTTGATGTTTTTGTTACCATTATGGCTCATCTAATTGAATTATATGGATCTTGTGATTGCCTATATTTGGCTCCTTACTTATGATATGCTTCTATTGCCTATGTGGCTCATTTAATTGTAACTCTTGAATCTTGCTATGGCCAATGTTTGGCTCATCCATTTATTGAGATTATTTATTTGGGTTTTATTCCCATTTTGCAATGTTGCAATCTTGTTATACTTCTCAATACTACCAAGTGACTATTAAGCATGATGTATTTTAGGCCAAATGACAATATAGTGTACATGAGTACAAACCGCCCATAGGGCACTGAGGTTTTAGTCCTCCTGTCGGGCACTGGGGTTTTAGTCCCCCTGTCATTGTATATTAGGCACTGGGGTTTTAGTCCCCCTGCCACTTTACAGGCACTGGGGTTTTAGTCCCCCTTCCACTTGGTGAGGTCCGATAGGTGCCTCACCCTACATTGAGATGACTTTGTGTCTTAATATATTCATGCTATGTGATTGTTATTGTGGTGATTGATTATGGCAGTTCTCTATTTCTTATTTGAATATTTGTCTCAGTCTCTTAAAATCTTGTAGCATAGAGAATCTTTTATTATTCAATGTTGTTGACTATTACTTGTCCAATTCTTTTTTATTGACACATTCTTTTATCTTTCTCTTGCTGGATGACCCCAACCATACAGGCTAGGATCAGAGTGCGCATGGATGCTTGGTGAACCTGCCTAAGGCTAAGGACATGACAAAATGAAAAAGAACATATAGCTTGCATGATCATAGTTACCTTTATAAGTTGTTTTGTTTGGAGACAATATTGGCTTAGTCTAAGTCTTCCTCTACCTAGATCCTATGTTTTGTATAAAGTTGTACTTCCTTATTGGAAATTTTTATAATGTACTCTTTATACATTTTGAATAAAGTCAAGTTTTATTTCATCCGCTGCCACACAATTGATGTACTTGTTTATCATGTTTACTAGTAGAGACTTGGTCTTTACATACACTTGGAGTACTTAGTGTTCAGAAGAAGATTGGATGACTCAGACTGTACATAGAAATCTATCTCAGCATCAGAACTCAATTTTAGAGATGGGGAGAGAAGAGAGAAGTCATGGAGAAGATATGCAACCTCTCACCTATACCTCATCCTGTGTCGACATCCTAGGATCTAACTATTCAAATTTATACCTTGATGGGTACCTTGAAGATGATTTGGCGAAGAACTCATTTCAGTGCATCTCAAATCAATTCCAGCACAGAGATGACTTCGTCGAGTCATTGGATTTTAATCACCTATTCTATACTCAGAAAGGCTCATATCTCTACCTATAATTCTCCAGAATGGGGACCCAATCAACAAGGTGCAAGTAACCCAGAACCAAAAACTACATATTTGGGATCTGAGCATAGGAATTGTGGGCCAACCACCCCCTCTCACCTATGGAAATTTTCTTTCTCTCTTAAATTTGCATAATAAAAGTCATTTCAATTTCTTAATCTATAGTTTGATTTTTTGTCTAACTATTTAAATTTAATTTTTCTCATTTTGCATCATTTGGATATTCTTTATTACAATTGCATGCATTTCTACCATTCTTCCTCTACATCTGCTATGGTACTATCTTTTTTAACTAGGTATGAATTTATACATCTGTCTGGATCAACAAAAAATCAAGTTTTTAGGTTTCTACAAGGATTTCCATGTTTTCATAGCACTGACCTAATCATGGTTTGGACAAACCCGATAACGGACGTGGTCTATTATCACACTAATAAACTCACCCAGGGCTAAAATCCCTGAGTTTTTAACCAAAACCTTGTGCAATAATAACACCCGCAAGCGGATGAGTCTAATCACAGTATAGTTGAGGATCGAATCCCAAGGGACAACATTTTTAAGAATCTTTTACTAGTCGAATCAAGAATAATATTTAGAACATAGGTTGATTTAAGGTTAATTAAACTAAATGTGAGTAAAGTAAAGAGCAGGATTAAAATTTGATTAAAGATTAATGATGAGAATCGCGGGGATGGACCTGGGTTTCACCACCACTACACATGCAAACATATCCAATCACAAACATCCAGGCAAGATCTAACTATCCAGATAGAACTGATGCGAACCCTCCCTAAGGGATGTTTAGGTCTACGTAAGCATCACCTTAAGCATCTAATTTCTCATCGCCATCTGAATCATGCACTTATGGTTTTGAAGATACAGATATCCAGATGAAGCTGCAGCCCTCCCCGAGGGATGTTTGGGCACACAAAAGCTTCACTGTGGGCTAGATGGCTCGTCCCCTCATAGATAATTCACTTACGACCTTAGGGAATCCCTTTATATTTCTAGTCATGGAGTCAACCACGATAATCGACATTCAAATCCTACATAATGAAGTTCTTGCAACATAGGAACGAATAAGATACACACATCGACAATTAACAATGAAATGAAAAGTTATATACATGCCATGGAACATTTAATGTTTGAACTTGTAAGCATGGGAAGCGGGGCTAGTCCCCACACCCCAACGAAAGGAACCTACTCACTCATGATGCGAGAAACAAGAAGAACAAGAGAGGAAGAAGAGTCTGCCATGAGCACGATGAAGAAGAGTGTCACAGCTTGGTGAAGATGATGCAGTCTTCTATGTAGTGTCGGAGCATATACGACAAAGAGTGATCGACACTAGGGTAGACTGGGCAGTCTCTCTCTCTCTCTCTCCTCTTTCTTTCTCATCTAGTCCTTCTTCTTCGTAGCAGAGGGAGAAATCTGTGGATAGTGGATGGATGGCCAAGATCCATAGGGCGGATGGTTGGGATATGGTGTCAAGTTAGCCCTAGGTTTGACCCAAGAACTTGGACCTGTAGTGGTGTATGCAGGTACTGGTTGAGTGGAAGGGGGGTACCATTGCAGTGATTGGGCGAGGTGGATATGGTCCCTGGCTGTGGATGAAGTGAGCGGAGGAGGAAGATGAGTGGAGTGCATTATGGAGACGAAGCACTGTTAGATTTGGTGGAGGTGTTGTTGGAGATGATGATGGTTGGCGGGCGTGGACCTATCTCCCCCAAGGGTTGAGTGCTAATGGGAACAACCTGGATGGCGGCGGGAGAGGATGTCTTGGAGGGTTGGATCGGTGGGTATTTATAGGAGCAGGGCGGCTAGGGTTGTGGGTCTATCCTACTTCAGATCACAGGAACGGTTCTATGGTCGTGGTGCCACAGGTCACGATTGCAAGGGTGGAGCGACACCGCGGGTCACAGTCTAGGGTTGTAGATGGACGCCGCGAGTAGGTGGAGGAAGGGCATATGGATGGAGGGAGACTGTGATGCAAAGGTGATCGCGGTTGATTACTACATGCCATGGCTAGGTGTTGTGGGAGGATGGATGCAGGAGGGCAGTAGAGGGGAGAAGAGGAGGTGAGATCGTGGTGATGCTGTGATGAAACCATAGGTCGCGGTTAGGTCGACCCTGGGCATGGCAGAAGCATGGGAGGTCGTGTTCTTGCAGCAAAGGGGTCGCACTTCTTGGTTCTAGCCCTGGTGGTCACAGTTGTCACCATTGGCTCCTAGCTGCGGTTATGGAGGAAGCTTGGTCGCGGTTTTAGATGACCTCAGGTCGAGGCTTTCTGCCATTGGGAGAAGCGGGATGCTAGGGCACAATAGCAAGGTGTGAAGGAGAGCAGTGGAGGAAGAAGAAGGAAGTTGCGGTGTTGGGAGAAAAGGTAACCACGATCACAGTGTGGAGGATCAGGTCGTAGTCATGTAGGGTGGAGGTCGTAGTGTGATGGATGGCTTAGAAGGTCGTGATCGGAGTGGGGTGTTGTCGATCGCGGTTGGGGGAGAGTAGAACTATGGGCAAAGGAGTGGAAACTATGGGCAGCAGGTCAAGGTTGAAGCATTGTTGTCAAGCACGGGAGGAAAGGAGGAACAACCATGATCGCGGTAGTAGGGTTAGCAGGAGGAAAAGGATGTGACCGAGAAGGTGGGTCACTGTGTGTTTTGAATAAAAGAAGAGCACATGGTAGTTGGGCCATGGGTTGCTGTTGAAGTGAAGAAAGGACCAATTAGCTATAGTTGGGTATTCTTGGGCCCAAATTGGACTCTTGGGCTTAATTGGTCCTCCAAAAAGGTGCAAAAATTGAATTAAAATAGGGATAAATTTGATTAAGCCCAGTCAATGCGCATATTAGAAGATAAAGCCAATAAACACAAAAATACTAAGCAAAATTGGGCCCAACATGGCGACTGAACCCAGAGGAATACACATTCATCAAAATACCCCGAACTTAAATGTTGCTCATCCTTGAGTAACACAAAGTTTGAAATAGTCGCCAAATGAATACTTTCAACTCGTGTGATTGCCTCGTCTTGACATCATGATTATTACTCTTCTTCTTTGTATGACTAAGCATCTCAACTTCCAGAGACCACTGAACACATCTTACAAAATCTTCGTTCTTGAGTTTGTTTTCCAACGTCACTTCCTCCCTACTTTTTCCAACATCAAGCATTTCTAAGAGTTTTGTAAGGGTCCAAATATACCAGCAGAACAACAAGTGTGCACCTGATCTGACACTGGTGTTTTTAAAGATATTGGCAAAGTAGGCATTCATTGTGCCTGTAGGTGGAAAAAGGAGTGAAGGGTGGTATGGGAGGAAGAAAATAAATCTCTCCTCTATTTGACTCGAGATTTTTACTATATGGTTGCAGTCTCATTGACCGCAACTCTTATTATTATTATTATTATTATTATTATTATTATTATTATTTATGTGAATCTCTCCTCTATTCGACTCGAGATTGCATTTTTGTGTCCACATTGGTATCTTTTCTTGTTGGTACACCCCTATTACATAGCGAGGGGTATGGAAGAAATGAATAAAGAGGGAGGAAGTGTGCCACCCCAAACTTAGGGTTTGGCACTATTTTGGTTATTTTTGTTTCTTTTTTATGGACGGAGGGGTAAGAAGATGATAGAAGAAATGTAGAATAGAGTTTAGATCAGAATGCAACTTGATTTACAATTCAGTGCACCAGGTTGTTCTCCTTGTCATACTCTGCTCAAATAATGACTTGATTGGATCCGGTGGAGATTCCATGGTATTGTTCCACTAATAAGTTAGGAAGCACAATGTGTTTGATCCCTCTTAGTTTGACAGATACTTGCCATTTTTACTGATCATGATGTTAGGATTCATAAGCTTCACACAGTGATTTCTAACCATTGGCTAGTTTCACAAATTGTTCCCCTTGAGGCTTCGCTTCAGATAAGGAGGGTATAATGATTCAAAATTTCATGGAAAAACAGGATATATGGCTAGGTGAAGACTTTGATTAAAACAAAAGCGTCAAAACTTCATCAAGTTTCTATACTAAACTACTTTGAAAATTTGAAAATTATTGATTTTTTTTGAAAAATTAGATCAAAATTGCAATGATGAAATCTTAAGTCTGAAACATATAGGAGTGGGTGGAAAGTAAAGTACGTACCACCCACCCTCCACCCTGAACATAGAAATTTGTTCATCCCGAGCAAACTCTAAATCCGATATCGAGGGGGAAAATCGTGCTGGTTGGTCCACCAGATGTGGTTGTATTCCTTTCTCTGACGCATCCTACATCTGAAATCTCAAGAATGAAAATTATCAGGACATAAGATTGCATCTTGCTATGTATTATCTACTAGGGGCAAAAATTGTGTAATTCGAAACTAAAAATAAAATAAAAAACTAAGCTAAGGATCGGGTTGCCTCCCGACAAGAGCCTTTGCTTTATGTCATTGGCTCAACTTGATTCCTTCAATTTTGTGGTAGATAAGTTGGTTTGGATAGATTTATTGATTCCTTAGTGCTAGTGTCGGTTGTGGTGAAATATATCTTTAAGTGTTGGCCATTTTCTACAAAATTGCCTGACTTTTCACTCAATAAGTGAATGCACCATGTGGATAGATGATTTTGACAATGTATGGTCCAAACCAACGAGAACGGAGTTTCCTTAGGAATAACCTTGGACTGGAGTTGAACAGTAAAACTTGGTCTCCCACTTGAATGTCCTTCCTTTTCAGATGACCATTGTGCCACAACTTTGTGTGTTCTTTATAGATTTTGGCATTCTCATAAGATGTCATACGAAGTTCATCCAGCTCCTAAAGTTGCAACATCCTGGCTTGTCCAACTTTCTTCATGTCAGAACTTAGCTGTTTGATTGCCCACCAAGCTTTGTGTTCGAGTTCTATGGGCATGTGACATGATTTTCCATAGATGATTCTGAAGGATGTTGTTCCAAGAGGATTCTTGAAAGGAGTTTGGTAGGCCCACAAGGAGTCATTGATTTTTACTGACCAATCCATACAGTTGCGTCCTATTGTCTTTTCCAGGATAGCCTTGAGTTGACAGTTCGAAACCTCTACTTTCTCACTTGTTTGTGGATGGTAGGGGGAAGCTACCTTGTGTTACACCATATCTTCTTAGCAACGCTTCAAAGCTTCTTTCCAAAAAATGAGAACCTGCGTCAAATATCACAGTGTGTGGAACTCCAAAATGGGGAAATGTAATGTCGTTGAACATTGTGATGACATGTTTTGAATCACTAGTGACTGTTGGTATGACCTCTACCCATTTAGAGACATAATCCACTGCGACTAGAATGTAGAAAAATCCATACGAGGGTGGGAATGGGCCCTTGTAGTCCACTCCCCAAACATAATAAATCTCTACTTCTTGCCACAGCTTAAGTGACATCTCATCTCTTTCTGTAATGTTACCTATTCTTTGACACTTTTTACATGATAGAACAAAGTTGAATGCATCTCTGGATATGGTTGGCCAAAAGAAACCACATTGTAAAACTTTCAAAGTAGTTTTCTTTGAACTCATGTGGCCACCAACTGGGCCCGAGTGGCATGCTCTAAGACAAGTTGGGCTTCTTCCTCAGTGATGCAATGTATGTAGAGGCCATCAGTACAAAGCTTAAAAAGGTATGGTTCATCCCAGTGATATTTCCTCACATCATGCATGAATTTCTTTAGTGCATTTCTGGTACATTCAAGGTGGATGACACCGGCGATGAGGTAGTTCACATAGTCTGAGTACCAAGAAGTAGCTTATGAGACTTTCATGAGCTGGTCATCTGGAAGCGAGTCATTAATTGGGATCTTTTTAGTATCCAGGGTATGGATACGACTCAAGTAGTCATCCACAACATTCTTTGTTCCTTTCTTACCTCTTATCTCCATATCAAATTCTTGCAAGAGGAGAATCCATCTGATCAGCCTGGGTTTTGCATCTTTCTTTTTTAGGAGGTAACGAATAGCAGCATGATCTGTATAAACAACGACCTTCAAACCAATGAGGTAGGATCTGAACTTGTCAAAGGCATACACAACTGCTAAGAGTTCCTTCTCGGTAGTTTCTTAATTCCTCTAAGCTTCGTCAAGGGTCTTCGTTGCATAGTAGATGACATGATGTTTCTTCTTTATACATTGGCCTAATATGGCACCGACTGCTTAATCACTGGCATTGCACATCATTTCGAATGGGTGCCCCCAATCTAGAGCTCGGATGATAGGTTTTGTCGTAAGAGCATGGTTCAGGTTGTTAAAACTTTTGATGCAATCGTCATCAAAATGGAAATCAGCATCCTTTAGTAACAAGTTGGTCATAGGCTTCGTTATCTTGGAGAAATCTTTGATTAGTCTTCTGTAAAAGTCTGCATGACCAAGGAATGCACGAACCTCTCTTACATTGGTTGGGATAGAGAGTTTGGAGATCACTTCGATCTTTGCCTTGTCCACTTCAATTCCTCGATTACTGACCCTATGGCCAAGAACTATGCCTTCTTTTACCATAAAGTGACACTTCTCCCAATTTAGCACTAGATGTGCGTCTTCACATCATTTGAGGACCAGGGAGAGGTGTTTTAGGCATGAGTTGTATGAATCCCCATATATAAAGAAATCATCCATGAAAACTTCAATAATAGTTCTGGTTAGACCAGCAAGTATGGCTGTCATGCAGCGTTGGAAGGTTACAGGTGCATTACATAGCCCGAAATGCATCCTTCTACAGACGTATGTTCCAAAGGGGCTAGTAAAAGTTGTCTTCTCTTGGTCATCTGGATGTATAGGAATTTGATAGAATCTAGAGTAACCATTGAGATAGTAGAAATATTCTTGGTGAGCCAGCCGCTCTAAGACTTGGTCTAGAAAAGGCATCGAGAAGTGATCTTTATGAGTTTCCTTGTTCAATTTCCTGTAATCGATACACATCCTCCACCTAGTAACTGTTCGAGTGGGGATGAGTTCATTATCTTCATTCCGTATCATAGTAGTGCCACCTTTCTTTGGGACAACATGTGCAGGGCTCACCTATGGTGAGTTAGATATAGGATAGATGATTCCTGTAGTGAGCAATTTAATGACTTCAAGGTGAAAAACTTCTTTCATATTAGGATTCAGCTTCCATTGACGTTCAACAATCATCTTGTGGTCTTCCACCATTGGGATTTTGTGCATGCAAAGTGCTTGACTGACCCCGGTGAGGTCACTCATCTTGTAGCTGATAGCTTTCCTTCTTTCTTTTAATTCTTTCAGGAGTTTATCTTCTTGTTTGGTCGATAGATCAGAATTTATAATGAATTGGTAGATCTTGAGATCATCTAGAAACACGTACTTTAGTCCCTCGGGTAGGGGCTTCATTTTAGGAGCTTCTGCTTTCTCACATAGGTCTTTATCTACATTCACAGCCTTGAGTTCCTCAAATTTAGCTTCAGGATCTTCTTCGACAACATTAAGTTGGAGAACGCAATCCTTCACTTGTTCGTCGATGGAGTTGTTAGCATATGGGTTTGCTAGAGCCACTTCTAAAGGATCATCTAGTTCATAATCTTCTTGTGTGAGGAGTGACATTTTCTCTATGCAATCAATTAAGTAGACTTCTTCTTTCATGCTTGGTCTTCGCATACTTTCAAAAACTTTGAACTCAAGAGTTTCTTTACCTAGTCTGAGCAGCAAGGTTCCTCCTTCAACATCAATTAGATCTCTCATAGTTGCAAGGAATGGACGGCCAAAGATAAGAGGGTATCTGGCATCTTCTTTTATGTCAATCATGACAAAGTCACATGGGACATAAGAGTCTTTTCCTACCTTGACTGGGACATCCTCGATGATTCCCAAAGGGAGAGTCATAGAATTGTCAGCAAGTTGTATGGTCATTCTAGTTGGAAGAAATTATGCAAACCCTAGCCTCTTACAAAGGCTAATTGGCATGATAGAGATGCTAGAACTGAGATCGGCCAATCCTTTCTTACATGAAGAGTCACTGATATGGAACGAAATCCCAAAGAATCCTGGGTCTTTCTGCTTCTTAGGCATCTTGCTCTGAATGATATCAGAAGTGGTTGTTGCTAACTTAACTGTCTCGTAATCTTCAGTTATATACTTCCTTATGAGGAGAGACTTCAAGTACTTCATCCAGGATGGTATCTCATCTAGAGCATCAAGAAAGGGTATATCAACATGAAGCTTCTTCATAGCTTCCTTGAACTTGTTGAAACACGTGTCAAGCTTTGTCTGCTTCAAATGAGCTGGGAAAGGAGGACGAGGCTTATACACTGGCACCTTTGGCTCAAGTGTTTCTTCAATTTCAGTAACAATAGGTTCTTCTAAACTTACTTTGTATGTTTTGGCAGCGGTTGGTGGTTCTTTCGGTTGAGATTTGTGTACTTTAGAGTCCTGGGCAATCACAAGATCATCATCGTCTGTAACAACCATGGGTGTCTTGATAGGAGGACCAGAATAATCTTTTTCATACCTGGTGGTGACATCCTTCAGTTGTTATGGATGTTTAGGATTGTTCTCTAGTTGTCTAGCGAAAGCTCCAGTAGGTGGCTTGAGGCTAGCTGAAAGTTTAGCTAGTTGCAATTCAATAGTCTTTTGATGGGCTTGCTGGTTCGCTATCATAGTCTGTTGTGACTACAACATCTTCTCAATGGCTAAGAGTTTGTCATCAGGAGAGATGGGACTGGCTTGCTGTCCTTGTTGTTGATAGGTGTGACATCCCCAGATTTTCTAAAAATTAATCTAATGTATGACATCCAAATTGAAACCCTCACCTCAGCGAGAATCCCAATTTAAACACCCCACACTAGCCTAAGAAGAAGAAAATCGAGGGAGTCAGAAGGAAACAACAGTAGCACATGCATATGAACAATAATAAAACCATACACACATGTTCAAGGTTCTTCAGTTTTGAGTTGCATAATGAGCAAATGTCAGGCTTTGCTATTGTTCATGCTCTTCATAGGTCTCTAACCATGAAACATCATACCCAAAGCTCTCTTATATATACACCACTAGATTCCTATGTGGGAAACCACCAACCCGAGCATGAGGCTTCACAGAAACTAACATAGCTACCTCCTCCAGGGTCTTGGTCTCTCTCCCTCACCCAGATGGCAGGCACTCATATCTATGTTCACATATGCACATATATACCAGCCTCTCTCTGTCTCTAGGGTTTGGTCCTCCCAAGGACATCTTGGGTTCAACAAGACTATAGGAATCATGCATAAAGCAACTCATCTCAATCACTCAGGAGTAGTCTAGTTTAGGACATATCACATATCTCAGAATTCTCATATCTTGGAGTCTAGGTTCTCTGACCTTCTCCCAATGGGTCTCACTCTCTTTGGAGTTAACCCCAAAACAGGTCCTAACACTAGAGGTCCTCCATCGTGAAAGAGATTTAGGCTCATGTTGACTCACAACCTAGTATTAACTTAGCTTATCTTATCTCATAAAAGCATATTTACTTGCATCATCAAAACTTATCCCAAAACCTCAAAACTGAACTCAAGTCCTCGAAGACAAACATAGATCATCATAACCATCTTTTATCATCAACATAAGACCTACATCGTATCATCAAAACTTATTTCATCTATCATATATTCCAACAAGGCTTTAGACATCTAATCTAGAACTACTCTCTCTTCTAGACTGATGTCATCACTTTCACTTAGGTAGCATGACCACCTCCTACTCATACATGTGTGGGGACATCCAAATTGAAACCCTCACCACTGGCTCGTAAAAGGTAAAATACCCAATAACTTGCAGATCTTAGATAATTCATATAAAATAGCCTGTTGATCAGAAAATTACAAATAATATACTGAAATGTTCAGAAAAATGCATAGAACAACCTGGAACAATAAAATCAGGCTTTTTATGTATTAATATTAGTGATATCATGTAAGTTGTAAAATGCTTAGTTCATGAGTAATAAATATCAAATGATGACATAAAATTATGGAAAAATGTCAGTAACTCCATAATAATGTTTATAATGCACCTGATGTCAAGGATGATCATGTTGATGTACGAAATCATGTAATTTGCTTTATATTGCTATCTAGGGCTAATAACCCTAAATAAAAGACAATTAATACATATGTGCTAAATAAATGATGAGATTCACAGCGTAAGCTCATATCAGTATATGAAACCTCAATTTTAATTATGAGATCATAATGATGAATAGAATCCATGTTATATGAAGATGAATCTTAATACATGTTATAAAACCCTAATCTCGGTTAATGATGTAACCTAGGGTTAATTAATGTGCACAAAAATGCTATGGAAGATAATGTTCAGATAATGGACCATAATCTGTAAAATGACATCAGTAAGATAATTCTAAGACAAGAATACAAGTAATGGTACACATATCCAAATGAGTAAGCAAACCCTAATATGAGCACGACTAGGGTTAAGATGAGATATAATAAGATGAGAACCTGATGATAGTATATGGTCTTGTTTTGATCAGGTTTGACCAAGCTTATAGTTGACATCAGTGATATGTGTTTAGTATGATCTATCTCTTTGGAAGGTACGCCATTACCTCTTACTTGGCTTATTATATAATATGCTTGTACTATATGCATAGTAAAATACATGGCATATGATATTGGATGAAATGATTGTTCTTGTATGATATCTTGCTTGATTTTCCATACTTATTGCTATGAACACATGAAACATAATATATATGTTCCATTATATGAAAGCACTATATCTCTTTGGTAAGCATAGTGCTAGTGAGTGATCTATCTCTTTGGTAAGCGGATCACATGTACAATGATCTATCTCTTTGGTAAGCAGATCATAAGGCCTGAATGCATCTATCGCATTGGTAGGCGGATGCACGAGCATATAATGGAAAATGAGCTTAAAATATGTGTTCTCTTTTGTTAATGAATATCTTTGTTCAAGTATATGCTTTTCTTATATTCTTCTGTTACTGCCAAGTATATTAGTTTTATCTTATTGCCAAGATATGATGAGAGGTAAATAAAAGACACGTAGGTGTACTCAGTACAATATTCTTGAATATTGTGCTGACGTGTACCGCATGTAATATTTTGTTTAGGTTGTGGTTATTCTCTTGAAAATCTAGGTTAGTGAGAGTTGTGTGGCGAGCTGATGTACAGGTGGACCTATTGTCTTAAGATCCTATTGTTTTGCTGTAGCACATGTATATGTTTAGTAGTTTGTTGTTCAATATGTAATATCAAATGTTGTAACAATTCATGTTGTAATTATATGTTGAATGGTGAACATGTGTGTATGGTTTTATTATTGTTCATGTGCATGTGCTACTGTTGTTTCCTTCTGACTCCCTCGATTTTCTTCTTCTTAGGTTAGTGTGGGGTGTTTAAATTGGGATTCTCTCTAAGGTGAGGGTTTCAATTTGGATGTCATACATTAGATTAAGTTTTAGAAAATCTGGGGATGTCACAATAGGGGACTTGGTTTGGATTCTGGAACTGAGAGTTGTTTTGATACTAGTTGTAGTTTTTATTCTTGAAGTTACCTCTAAAGTTCCCTTGATTCCTAAAATTTTGTTGTTGGTTATACTGGAATCCTGGAGGGCCTTATTGTTGATTATTTGAACAAAGTTGTCGTGAGTTTTCCGCTCCTGAAGGGCTTCCATATTGAAAACCTGGATGGTTCCTATTCTAATTCGGATTGTAATACCCCTGACCAGGGATAGTGTTGACAACATTCAGATTTTCCATTCGACCATTATCTCCTTGGGCATAAGTATTGCCTAGAATAACATCATAGAGGATATTACAAGCTAGCGTAGAATGATCAGTGCCTTTTGCATGCTTCACAAAACAATGATGTTGACTTGACTTGTTCTTGTTGTCGAGGGGGAGAATGTCTTCTTTCATAGGCAACAAAAGATGATTCAAGTTGGTCTTGTTTGGCAACTAGAAGCTTAAGTGATAGATTTGTACTCAGGAGTAGCTTCTGCCATTGAAACCTTCAACACTCCTTTGCTTACGAGTCTACCCCAGTTGGCTTGATTTTTAACTCTAAGGGTGACAACCTTCCATGCACTATCTTAGCTTTGACACATGAAGTTTCCTCCAGATGAGGAGTCCAACAACTTCTTGATGTCATCATCCACACCCCTATAGAAGATCTCGATGAGCTGATTCTTAGGGATTCCATGGTGTGGACACTTGCATAGAAGCTCTTTGTATCTTTCTCATGATTCAACAAGGGATACTCCAGGGACCTGAGTGAATTGAGCTATACATCCTCTGATTTCATAGGTGAGAGAAGGTGGAAACTTTTCCTGAAAAACATTTTGTTGTTGTTCCCACGTGGTGATGGGTTCACATTGCAATGAGTTGTACCAACTCATAGCTCTATCAGCAAGAGAGTATTTCAAAAGACAGAGTCTGATAGCATCATCAGTGACTCCATTTTTCTTTGTCATAGCACATAGATCTATAAACCTTAGAAGATGTTCTTGACTATCTTCTCATTGCTTACCATAGAAAGGGCTATTCTGAAGCAGTGTAACACAGTGTGCCCTTATCTCAACATTTGGAGCATTGATGGGAGGAGGTTGTACTGGGTGGTGAATATCAGCAGCATTAGGGATTGAGAATTCTGGAAGGTCTTTTTGTAACTCAGCTTGTTGAGCTACTTCTTGAGCTGCTTGGATTTCTTCTTGAACTGCAGCTCGGGCTTCTTGCATATGCCTTTCTCTTTGTGCATTAAGGGCTTGTGCAACCCTTCGGGCTATTTCCTCTTGTTGTTCCATCCTAGCTTGGTTCTCTATGCTGTAACGACGAAAGGTTCTTTCTATCTTAGGGTCAAAGCTAGCAACAAGGCTGAAACTGTTCGAGCAATGCATGCACTAGTCTTTAAGGGTACCTAGGATGGAAAGGTCTTTCAGAAGTAAGATGAACGGAGTAGAGTCAAATTCAAGTAGATGACCGATAGTATCAAAAGTAAAAGAAAATCCTAGATTAGCCTCAAAAGAACTAGATTCAACTAGATGATTCTGTTATCCCTAACAACAATGCCAAAATTTGACGTGGTCTATTATCGCACTAACAAACTCACCCAGGGTTGAAATCCCTAAGTTTTTAACCAAAACCCTGTGCAATAATACCACCCGCAAGCAGACGGGTCTTATCGTAGTATAATTGAGGATTGAATCCCAAGGGACAACGTTTTTAAGAATCTTTTACTAGTCGAATCTAGTCGAATCAAGACTAATATTTAGAACATAGGTTGATTTGAGGTTAATTAAACTAAATGTGAGGAACGTAAAGAGCAGGATTAAAAGTTGATTAAAGATTAATGATGAGAATTGTTGGGATGGACCCAGGTTTCACCACCACTACACATACAAACATATCCATTCACAAACATCCAGGCAAGATCTAACTATCCAGATAGAACTGCTGTGAACCCTCCCTGAGGGATGTTTAGGTATGTGTAAGCATCACCTTAGGCATCAGATTTCACATCGCCATCTGGATCTTGCACTTACGGTTCCGAAGATATAGATATCAACTGAAGTTGCGGCCCTCCCAGAGGGATGTTTAGGCACACAGAAGCGTCACCTTGGGCTAGATGGCTCATCCCCTCACAGATCATTCACTTGCAACCTCAAGGAATCCCATTCTATTTCTAGTCAGGGAGTCAACCACGTTAATCGACATTAAAATACTACATATTGAAGTTCTCACAACATAGGAACGAACAAGATACACACATCGACGATTAACAATGAAATGAAAAGTTATGTACATCCCATGGAATGTTTAATATTTGAACATGTAAGCACTGGCAGCGGGGCTAGTCCCCACACCCCACTGAAAGGAAACTACTCGATCATGATGTGGGAAACAAGAAGAACAAGGGAGTAAGAAGAGTCTGCCATGATCACGATGAAGAAGAGTGTTGTAGATCAGTGAACATGATGCGGTCTTCTACGTAGTATCAGAGCAGATCTGACGAAGAGTGATCGACACCAGGGTAGACTGAGCAGTCTCTCTCTCTCCTCTTTCTTTCTTGTCTAGTCCTTCTTCCTTGTAGTAGAGGGAGCAGTATGTGGATAGTGGATGGATGGCTAAGATCCACCGAGTGGACGGTTGGGATGAAGTGGCAGGTTAGCCCTAGCTTTGACCCAAGAACTTGGACCTACAGTGGTGTATGCGGGTACCTGTTGAGTGGAAGGGGGGTGCCCTTGCGGTGCTTGGGTGAGGTGGATTTGGTCCCTGGCTGTGGATGAAGTGAGCGGAGGAGGAAGATGAGTGGAGTGCATTATGGAGGCGGTACATTGTTAGATTGGGTGGAGGTGTTGCCGGAGATGATGGTGGTTGGCGGGCGTGGACATATCTCCCCCACGGGTCGAATACTGATGGGCATAGCCTGGATGGCAGTGGGAGATGATGGCTTGGAGGGTTGGATTAGTGGGTATTTATAGGAGCAGGGTGGCCAGGGTTGCAGGTCTACCCTACTACAGATTGCGGACACAATTTCGTGGTCATGGTCGTGGTGGCGCAGGTCACGATTGCGAGGGTGGAGCGACACTACAGGTCACAGTCCAGGGTTGCATATGGACTCCACGAGCAGGTGGAGGAAGGGAATATGGATGGAGGGAGACCGCGATGCAAAGGTGATCATGGTTGATCATTGCAGGCCACAATCAGGTGTTGTGGGTGAATGGATGTAGGAGGGTAGCAGAGGGGAGAAGAGGAGGTGAGATCAGAGTGATGTTGTGATGAAACTACGGGTCACAGTTAGGTCAACCACAAGTATGGAAGAAGCATGGGAAGTTGTGATCTCAAAGCAAAGGGGTCGCGATTCTTGGTTCTAACCCTGGTGGTCACGGTTGTCACCATTGGCTCCTTGCCACGGTTATGGAGGAAGCGTGGTTGTGGTTTTAGATGACCTCAGGTCGAGGCTTGCTGCCAGTGGGAGGAGGGGGATGGTAGGGCACAACAACAAGGGGTGAAAGAGAGCAGTGGAGGAAGAAGAAGGCGGTCGCAGTGTTGGGAGAAAAGGAAACCGCGATCACAGTGTAGAGGATCAGGTCGTGATCGTGTAGGGTGGAGGTCGCGGTGTGATGGATGTCTTTGAAGGTCATGAACGGAGTGGGGTGTTGTTGATCGCGGTTGGGGGAGAATAGAACCATAGGCGAAGGAGAGGGAACCGTGGGCAACAGGTTGAGGTTGAAGTGTTGTTGTCGAGCATGGGAGGAAAGGAGGAACAACCACGATTGCGGTAGTAGGGTTAGCAGGAGGAAAAGGACACAATTGAGAAGGTGGGTCGCGGTGTGTTTTGAATAAAAGAAGAGCACATGGTGGTTGGGCCATCGATTGCTGTTGAATTGAAGAAAGGCCCAATTAGCTATAGTTGTGTATTATTGGGCCCAAATTGGACTCTTGGGATTAATTGGTCATGCAAAAAGGTGCAAAAATCGAATAAAAATAGGGATAAATTTGATTAAGCCCAGTCAATGCGCATATTAGAAGATAAAGCCAATAACACGAAAATACTAAGCAAAACTGGGCCCAACATGGTGACTGAACCCAGATGAATACACATTCATCAATCACCCTCTCATCGAACCTGACCACCAGTTGGTCAAACTCGATAGAATCTTTTCATTCCTCTCATTCCACATAACTATATTTCCTAGGATGCACCTGAATAGGTCCAAACTGACACAGTCGAGTTCGCTCCTTGTTTTTGTCCATATTACGTCGACCGATCAATGGTCAAAAGACCAATTCAACTGATAGCTTGTCAGAACTAACAACCTAACACGACTGTCTAGAACCAGGCTCTTGACTGATCTTTGGAATCTTACTATTACACTTTTGACCAGTCGACCCAACTAGGCCAACCTCGGCGTGAACGGGTTGTGGCCCGCACTAACCGACAATTGTCTTTTTCCGTGCAGTTCTCGATAAACGGTCAAAAGTCAGTCAAACTAAGAGAATTGTCAGTGTAACCGATTGTCATGTTAGTCAGTCTTCGACACGATCATCTTTTTGACCAGTCAATATGACTATCTTTCCTCTTTGACCATTTTTCCCGCTTTGACAACTTTTCCTGCCATTTCACGTACCCCCACCCACCCAAGACCACCTTCGCCCAGTCAGGCCCATCCAGGCCCAACGTGCACCCGACCTATAAATAGTTTTAGGGTAAGGTTGTTTTCTGCACAATGACTTCCACCTCTTCCCTCTTACCCTAATGGAGCCCTAGCACCTCTTCCATCTTGACTCGGCCAGGTTGGCTGACAAAAAGCCAGCGACCATATTCTCAGTGACCCCTAAAGGTGTAGCGACCACTTATCACACACACTCCACCTTCGCCTATACATGCGCACCCCTTGCCATCTAGCAAAGGGTTCAATTGGTTCCTATTCCTATTTCTGGCATCTAGCAGTTCCCAGAGCTCTATGGGAGAGTTTCAAGGTCCAAAAGAGATGAAGAGCACACTCTACATCTATCTCTTCAGTTTGCTTCCATCCACCATCATCCATCCACTTCCAGCCATTCTGAGCCACCTTCTACCTTCATACATCTACCAAGCTGATGTTTAGGGAAGAATAAAGGAGAAAGGAGGCGAAGGAGTCAAGAAGATCAAGGAGGAGGACCCAAGGGATGAGATCCAACCCTTTTGGAGGCTAAGGAGTGAGAGACAACTCTCCTCTACAGAATAAATCTCTTCTTCTTCCTTTTTTTTATGGTTTTCTCCTTTGTTTATGTCCAATTGATGTTCTTCCATCTTTATTTGGTGCCAAATATTCTTGTCCATGGATAGTTGAGTGCCTTCTTGGCTATGTAGACTGCTTTGGGTATGTTTATGTACTTTTACCTTAAGTAAGTAGTTTTATTTTAGGTCAAGAATGTTATGTTCTATCTTATCTTTTTGGTTATGATACCTAGCTTGGTTGATATCTTTCTTGTTTGAACTTTCATTTTTGCCTAGATCAAAAGATTAGATGTAGAAATGGATAAGGGAAGGTAGTTTGGATTGAATCTGAAAGCAGGATGTCCAAGGGTGGTTTATACAGAACCTTTTCCTTGAAAATGGTCAGGCACACTTAAACCCAATCAGGTTTATCTCCGCCCGCCTAGGTCCACGGTCTGTATTCTATTCAGATCTTTGTTTCTAGAATCATTGATTATTCTAGACTCTAAACAATATCTGGAGAATTTCAAGCGTGTTGAATCAATATCCTTGAGAGAGGTTTCATATCAATTAATGGGGGTTTTAGTGACATTGCGGGAGAGCGAGTGTGATGACCCCCACAAGAACAACTACCACGATATGTGCTATGTTTGGATGATAATTTATTGCCAGGGTGTTCAGGGTTGTGTATGCCCGAGAACAGGTGCATGGACTGCTCAATCTGAGGTTACATAGCTACGAAGTCCTTCTCCTAATTAGTAGAATTTTGTGGACTCTATTTTCTTTACTTTGTTTCATTTTATTTCATGATGTTTTGCTAAACTAGTTCTAGTTCTTTACATATATCAACTATCAGATTGTCTTAACTGACTTAAGAACAAAACCTTAAGTGTGACACCTCATCACACTAAATGAGATACTCAAATCATAAAACATGATCCAACTACATATTAATCCCATATCCAGAAAAGTGGAATAATTAAAACCGATTTCAACATCATAAACAATGTTTTGAAGCATTTACATAAATGTCCATCTTTTCCACAAACTCATATATCATACATGTATTTACATATGTATCCATTTCCATCAGTCACTTCCTGTCTACAAAAGAGATTTTCTACATTCACCTGTCATATATACAACCACCAACACATTCCTAAAACCTCGTGTCAATACATGTATATCATCTAAAAAACACATCCCATACCTGGTCCTGAGAGTATAGGGGTGACACTAGGACTCTACTACTAACAACTACAACTATCCAACCTTTAGTGTTTATTGATCACCAGGCTGATCCTCTTCCACAACACGATCTCGACCCCATTTCCAGTGACCGCCTAAAAAGATGTGGTGACCCACGAGTGAGACCCATGTCCCAATGAGAGATATAACTCTCTCCAATAGATATTGACTACACTATATTATTTAATAGTAAATAGATTGAGAAAATTGAAGTATTTGATAAGAAATTGACTAGATTAAGCAATTCTAGCATGTGAACCAAGTTAAGAAGACATGCTTAGCAACAAACATGACTATCTGAGTATATATCAGAAATAAGTAAATTTATCCTTCTCATAATTTATCACTCTAATTGTAGCATATAACAACTCAGTAGGACAAGAAATATGACAAGGGTTAACAAACAAAGTGAAACACATTTAACCCTGACAAATATGCAATACATATGTTGTACATCTTTTAATATGCCCTCAGGAATTTGAGTCATACCACCCAAATCCACCTGACCACTACAATGTCAAATCAGTGCCATACTAGATCTATGGAAGAGTCAGACTCCATGTTCTCACCAACAACTCTCAGTAAGTAGGAGAGACAACGTAGAGACATAATAGTCAACTTCCAACAATGACATATAGTCAAGATGAAAACAACTAGCCCACCTTGGTACAGGTCACAGTGCTAGAGAACATGTCAGACATGCATGTTTGATCTGAGGAATTCTACATTTGCACCCACTGATGTCTTTCACATACCCCAATATCTATGGCATGACTGTAGACATTCTCCATACCCTGTGAGGAAGTATGTCAAGGAAACACACACACAGTCTCTCGCACCCTGCATACTCAACATTATGCACTCTGAGTTTCCCTTAGGAACACTCATTTCACCATCTAGAAAATTCTGACATTGAAGATGGTTTTATGGCATGGGGCACTACATGATTAGGGTTTCACTTGATTATTTATTTCCAATTGGGTGGATTAAGGTTGCATCATACAAGTGGACTGTGACAACCTTGATTTTCTCTCTCCTCTATTATACTCCTTATCTCTCATCAAGTGTCTCTCTTACTCATTTTGATATTAATTTCATAACTGGATAGTTGTCATGTTCCACTTTGGCGACTGCCATGATCAATTTTACAATGTCTGACTGGGTTGATTTTTGTTCTGTTGTGTTCGTAATTGAATCCACTACAAAGTGGTGCCTATTAGAAAGACAAGAGAACATGGTGTTGAGATTCGAAATTAGATACAAGAAGGTGACATGGTATAGCGAGATACTTAGTTAAAAGTACAAATTAAAGTCAGACATTATAAAATTGATCATGGCAGTCGCCAAAGTGGAACATCACAACTACCCAGTTATGAAATTAATATCAAAATGAGTAAGAGAGACACTTGATGAGAGATAAGGAGTATAATAGAGGAGAGAGAAAATCAAGGTTGTCACATGGACATATAAACCCAAATTCATTTCTAGTAAGTGTATAAGTATAAAATTCTAGAAGATATAAAATGTATGAGACACAAATCTTAACTAAAATTACCTCATGGTACTATTTCATTGGCATTCATGAGATTATACTATTCATCATATCACCATATGACTCAAATCCTTATCACATTGTTCTGGGGTTCCAACCCTTATGATATCATGAAGAGGATTACATCTCCATTAGGGCTCAACCATTCCCAAGAGCATTAAAACCATCACATCATACCCTGTAAGATCGTGATTATCTATTTATGCCTTATAGCATGCCTCAACAGCCCATCACCAAACAGGTGACATATGAGTATAATATAGCAAGGAACTATGATATTTGTAATGACCACATTTGTGCTTAATTGGTAAACTAGGGTTTACCTAAATGATTACATGCTTGATTAGATTGAACATCATTTAGACTTGATTAATGATAGTAGATCAATTGTGATGTTTCAAACCTAAGAATAAACTCTAACTATGATTTTAGTTTGAATAATTAGGGTTTGAAAAATGTAAACCATAATCGGAAAAAATTAGGGTTTTGATAGTACATGAATATGGAATTTGATCAGGATAGAAGTGTGGTAATTGATTTTTCATATTTTCTAAAAAAAATTTATTTAAATGAATTTTGGATATGATATGGATAACTCAATCATGCATATTGGAGAAAAATTTCAGAATATTTGAGTGTTCTTTGAATGTGGTTCTCGGTTGAACTATACTTCAACCAAAATGTTGATAGAGTTCTTTTTAGCAGTGTAGTGTTTTATTTTTTATTATTTATTGGTAACCCCAAATAATATGAAATTTTAACTGGAGATCCAAACCTCAATCATACAAAATATGTAAAATTTTCACAATTTTTGGATGCGTTTAGACCTTATCAGTAGACGAGTTACAGTAATATGTTTATGACAGAAAATTCAGTTGAAATAAGAGAAAGTATAGTGAGGGGTCAATGTGCAATTGACCCAAGCAGATCAATTTCTCTATATGGTCAACCTAACATAAAAGGATCTCTCATAATTCATAATTCAATCCAGAGAAATGAAATACTATAGAGAGAGGGAGAGTTAGGGTTTGAGAGGAGAAAGTGATGGAGATGCTAACCTTGGGTTTTGCGGTTCGAGGAATGATGAAATCATGTAAGTTTAGCTTCTTTGGATATAGTTTTATGGTGAATCTTCTCTCACATGTCAAGATTCCGTCCCTCCTCTGATTTGAACCAAAATGGTATCAAAACTTCCCCTTTTCTCACTCTTTCTTCATAATCCCTCATTTTTAGGGTTTTCTAGTTGAAAGGAAGAAGAATCGGGTGAATTGCTTGGGATTTGATATGAGATCGAGATTTTCAGGGATGAGCTACATTTTTAAGGTATTTTCACACCTTAGGGTGAGTGGGAACTTCCTTTAAATAGTATATTGCAAGAAAATTGGTAAAATCATCCATAATCTTTAATTGCTTAGTATGTGACTACAAACCCTGAATTGTGTGTTTGATTTAAGTTGTTGCAAAATGATATGAAATGGATTCTTCCTCTGTTTGGATGAATTTCAGATGATAAAATGATATTATAAATGTATACAATACATCCTGATGAGAATTCCCTAAGTATTCATAAAGGTTATAAGAGTAAATTGAAATATAGGGAATTTGTCTATGACTGAAATTGATGTATAGTTAAATTGAGAAATTTGTTTATCTAGATCCCCTTGGTTATGAATGATTGTTTATCTGAATGCATAGTACATATATGTCAGATACTATCTTGGATTTCATTTAAGGTGAATAGTGCTTGTTTGATATCTCAGTAAAGAGGGTGAAACCCTAGATGTGAGGAAAGTTGGATATTTGCGAATAGATATTGGGAAATCCATTTGAACGGACTTTTTTGACATGATAGACTTTATTTATTAAATTTTATTATTGATACATGTTATCTCAGTGAATGGCATGGAAACCCAAATTCAACTCAGTTCCAAGGTTTCATACATATATTGATTTTATATGATTCGTTGATAGTAGTCTTCATTCAGTGAATGTTTATGTCGCATGAAATCCTTATGAGAGCCATGTGATAAGTGAATGAGGTAAATGAATCCCTAAGGATAGGGTGTTCAATGAATCAAGTATTTTGATATCAATGTTCTAAGTATGAAATGTGGTGATGCAGAACTCAAGATTTGGGTTGAGGTGCACGTTTTTGAAGAAAGTACAAATAATTTACAGGTGCAAATGATGATTACTCGTATGTCAAGTAATTAACTCTTATTAGTGTATTAAGAAGTTAAATTACATGATTCTAGTGTATAAAGTATCAAGTGAACATGTATTCTGTTATTTAAGAATTTTAGTCTTCCTGTAGATATAAAATGTTGATTTTTTAGTATATTACAGTGTTTTGAGTATATTGCTCTGCCAAGATTAGAATGATATACATGTTGTGTTATAAACTTCAAATAAATAGACACAATAGCATAGATATACCAGATTCAAGTATAAGTAAGCGAAATGATACAACATAGTAAGAGCTTTCCAGGAATAATGAAATAATAGACTTAAGAGCCTTGAAGACTGTAGATTCCCTACGGATGTCACACTATAGGGAGGAAACAATCTACCCCGGCAGCGACCAGTATACGAGGATCAGATTGCACCCACAGAGTGTGTAGGGAGACGAAGCCCTTAAGGAAGTCTCCTAAGAGAAGATAGGTGACCCAACGTGAATTGGAGATCCCAGTGGTAACCCATAGGTACCCATAGAGAGTACCAAGATGAGGCCCACAGAGTGTCTCATACCCTTCGCCTATGTACTCAACCTAGAAGGAGAGGTCCAGTTAAAGGCCATCTCTTTAGCCACCTTAATCAGACGTGATAGTTCGAGTCAAGTAGACTCAGATTCAGTTCTAGGCTTAGATTCCTAGGTTTTAAGCTAAGTCTTGTACGGTGAGATTGTAGTTCACTATGAATCTTCATATGTAGAGTACACTGCATATGATCTGAGCATAAGCTAAAATATGTTCATATAGGTTTAAAAAGTTTCTTATGATTAAGAAAAAGGCTAAGAAAGATTCGAGTACAGTTTCCCAACAATTATTCTTTGTATGTTTTTAAATTATTAGTTCTCTTTGAAATTAATCAAGCATGCTCATACATTGAATTTCTCTTGTTGATATCTAGAGTATCCTGCCATATTTATGATTGTAAATGATCAATCTCTTTAAAGCTTACTGCTACTATAATTGATATCAGTTGCTCAAAAGTTTATCTATAATTATATTAGTGCTTTAGGCTATTTCTTTGAAGTACTCATTCACTGAGCAAGTAGGCTCGCCCCTCTACTCAAAATTTTTAGGGAAACCACGTGGACTTGAAGAAGGTCAAAGCATTAAAGTAGATCTACCACAAGAGTAAAGTCTAAGTACAGTTAAGTTTAGTCCATCCCTGTCAGTCTAGGTCCTTGTATAGATGTGAGAGAGTTGTAAATGATTTTTGTATCTTTGTTTACTTAATAAGAGAGAATGCATCTGATTATCATGTCATATGTACCTGAGAATGAATGTATGGATTTGTATCATTTATGTTGAGATCACATTAAAGTAATCAAAGTTTGATTCTCTTGTAAAGTTTGTTTATGTGATTCAATTTGAGAAAACAAAGAGTTTGAAAAAAGAAGAAAAAGTTAAGGGTGTTCTTTGTATTACGTTAAATCCTCAATTTATGCCCTAATCTCATGATTAATGATAATTGTGAGATCAGGGTGTAACAACTTGCTATCAGAGCTTAAGCTGAGTTGTCAGGGACCATTAAGTTAGTAAGTTAGAGTCATAAGTGTGGCAGATAGGAGATTTTATGATGTTAGCTCTGGGGATATGAGTATTTGGATATCCTAGCCCAATATCTGAGTACTTGGATCAACAAGTATCAAGCTACTCTACTTATTCTTTCATGTATACCCTGGTCAGGTATATAGTGGAAGGATGGTTTAGAGAGGAACCCTAGAAGTATTCGGGTTAGAAACAAGATAAGTAACATGAATTCAGAGTATAAATGTAAAATGAGATAGAACTTTCATTTCATATTGTTGTTTTATTGGAGATGAATAGAAAAGCTCTTATATGTTTGAATTTAGATATTCGGTATTTTGAAATATATATGGATCTTTAACATTTGTTGTACACTATGCACTTGTAGAATTTATTGATTACATTCTTTGTATCAAGTAGACTATAAATGATCTTTGAATGAGCTTTCCTAAGTGGATAAGTTTTATTCCACACATTTGAGATGAATAGGAGTTGAGTAATCCTGAGTAGCTCTTGGCTTCAGGACTATAGGTTCAGCCTGGTCCAGATGACAGGATGCATTACTGGGATCTAATGACTCCTATTAGTAACATAACAAGAGTAAATTCTGGATAGATTAGATCCAAATTCTAGTAGGATTGTATATACTCTAAGATTTTGAAGTATAAGGGAAAGACTGGGATAACTAAGAATCAGTTGGAACTGAAATTTGAGATCCAACTTTGGGGCCTCATATGAGAAACCCTTAATTGGGAATAAAGGAACACGACATAAGGTTTAGATTAAGTTTAATGATTAATATTATATGAACTCTAAATATGAAATGTGGAAAAGATATGAAAAAAGTATATAAGGACTAAGATAGTAAGAATCAATCATGAGGAATGGATTATATAACTGAGTACAATGTTTTTATGTACTCCAAAGCAAAGGGAAAATAGAAGAAAAGAGCTAAGTATACAATAAGTACATAGAAGTGAAGAGTCTTCAGAAGTGTTAAAGTGAAGAGAACTAGATGAGCATGTAAATCATAAAACTAGGATAAGAAACTTAGTTGAAACAAAGAGAAATGTTGGAAATGATGACCTAGATTAAGGAATGAGGGTTATGATATAATTGAGATCATGGAATGTATACCTTTATTAATAATTTTAATACATTGATCCTTACTACCTTTGGATTCCAAGTGTCTATAGAACAACAAACTAGTTTCTAAAAGAAGAACAAAAGTGTAGCTAAATAAATGAATAAGTCATACAAAGGTAGACTATATTCAGGAAGGAAAAACTTGATTGAAAGAGAAACTATGTTTCACCCATGCATGAGCCATTTGATTTAAAATGAAGGATATGTAATGTATTAAACATGAGGTGATACTAGTAGAGAGATTATTGATTTAGAATTTAAACTTCACATTAGTAGAAGGATAAAAGGAAATATATGCAACATGGTATACATGGTCATACACATAAAAGAAGCAACATGATCATAAGAGAAAACTAGAAGTTAAAGATGACATGTGGAATAATAGTATATGGTAAGGGGATTATGGAAAGTAAAGAAGAGTTTGAAACATAATGGAGTAATACAGGTTATAAAAGAAAGAGGTTGAGAGATTTAAGAAAGTGATAGTTAGTCAAGTATACTTGTTGATAACTAATTAAACCTACATAAGACAAATGTATTGATGGGATGTTTCAAGATAAGAATTCTAAGTCCTAGAATTGTCTTCTCTTTCATATATTACTTAATGAAAGAAATGTGGGAATGATGTGATAAGAAAATGAATCATATCTCATGCATAACCATCATGGTAGAGGCCTCTAGTGAATGTAATAATGACACACAATATGATGATGAAACCCTAGAAGGGTAAATTGAGAATGTAATCTATCTGAATGGCCAATTAAGATGAAGGAAATTCAATTGATAAGATAAGGAAGACTTTAGTAAAAACTTGTGAGATCCAAAGTTTGAATTTCAAATTAAGGGAGCAAAGTCACACCACAATAACGTCATGCCACTAATAAAGGCCAAACCCTAGAATGTTTAGAGTTGTAATTGTTGGCTAAATTGGACATTATTATAATCCCTTTGTTTTGATGATGACAAACATTTCATTCTTTTGGATCTAACGTGCTACTTGAGTGATGTAGGAACTAGGTGGATGACACAACTTTGGAAGATCTAAATGCTCACAATGTGTTAATTTCATAATTTTAATCAAATGTAAAAACTTGTACAAGATATATAATGTACAAGTACTTAGACATCATGTAAATCAAGCGTTAGATCTTCCCTAGACACTCACAACACTTAGATAGGTCATTCCTTATAAGAGTGTCACATCTGCACACTCATACATACACTTAATACTTGAATTAAAACATTGAAACATGGTTAATCTCGGTCGAAAAAATCCTTGACCGAGACACTCTCAGTCGACAACTTCTTCGACCGAGAAAGACCCAGGTAGCCGTTAGACACAATAGACAAGGTAGTTGGCAGTTGGAGAAGAACGTTATATACACTTGCTCCAGACAGTCCCTTGGTCGACAAGTCCTCGACCGAGATGGACTCTCGGTCGACAAGTCTTTGACCGAGAAGTGTTCTGTCTGCAATTTTCAGAGTTAATTAACTAGTCGTTGCTAAAGCAACTAATGTGTATCTAACAGCTAGTTAAGCACTTAGAACCCCCTAGAAAGTGTCTAGAATGTCCTTAAGCACTTGTAGGCCATTCCTATAAATAGGAAATTCCTTAGGACACCCCAATATACACTTGTGCAATACTTGAGCTTACATACTTGCAATTGGAAATCTATTTTGAGCAATTGAGCAAAACTAGCATTGGCTACTCATTTTCCTTGATCCAAATTCGTGTCCTATAGGATAGCATCTCCTATCCACTAAACCTACATTTCAATACTCATTGGTTAGGAGATCGATACGCTTGATATAGGCAAATTAAGCCTTGTGCTTCAAAGTGGTAATTGTAATTTCCATTTCCTTTCTTGTTCTTTCTTATTCTTTGTACTCTCCTTGCTACTCCTAGGGTTGGAGGCTGCGGATTGGAGAGGGTTTGATCTTCTTGGTGAAGAAGGAGATCTTTGGACTACTTCTAGAAGGTTGTTGCAACGGGAAGCTACTTCAAGAGGAAGTCTACTTCAAGGGGGAGCTTGAAGTTACTTTAAGAAGGCTGCTTCAAGGTTGGTGCAACTACTTCAAGGTGAAGGCTGGCCAAAGGGTGTAGAAAGTATTATAATTTTATGTAAAATCCTTGAGAGGTTATAAAATTTAATACTTTCAAAATCCCGGTTGGGTAAGCAACTGGGTAGTGGATTGACTACCTTAGTATTTGCTAAGGTTGGAACCACTCTAAACACCTTGTCTCCTTCTTATTATCTCAATTGTGGTTGTTTGAGTTAAATTATTTTAAAATATCCACAAAACCCTATTCACCCCCCTCTAGTGGTTTTTCAATTGGTATTAGAACAGGCTTCAAGGAGCTCTAATCGAGTCTTGAAGAATGAAGGGTGGTGGTGTCTACAACCGCAAGCAAAAGAAAAGCATGGACCAATCTTCAACTAGTTGCAATTGGTGCTTGGGAACAAGGCACACTACACCTAGCTGCCGATGGAGGTCAAAGAAGGAAGAAGTGCATAAAGAATGCCTAATTGCTACAATAAGTGAAGAAGAAGAAGGGGTAAGTCTTTTTGATCTACCTAAAGAAGAGTTAATTTCTAGTCTTAAAGAGACACATAATAAGTATATTGAGTGCAAAAAGAAATTAAAAAAATCTAATAAAGCAAATGATGAGTTACATGCTAAACTTCTTGCTCTCACATCTGAAAATGAGGATCTTAAAAAGGTTATTGAAGACCATGATATTAAACTAAAATCCGTTGAAGCAAATTGCAATCTTCTTTCCCTAGAAAAGTTAAACTTGCAAACTCAAGTAAATGATCTTAAAAAACAACCTATTTTGTGTACACATCTAGATTATGATGTTATTGTGAAAGAAAGAGATTCCTTATTATCTAATCTAGATCAAGTAAAGCTAGACATCAATAAGAGAATGTATGAGATTGTCAAGCTACAACGAAAAATTAGTAGTTTGAATAACAATGATACGCTTGATAAAATTTTAAATAATTCTTATCATCAAATTGGAAGGAGTGGACTAGGTTATAATCCTAAAAGAAAATCTTATCAAAAACCTAGTTGGAGAAAGACACAGGCGTTAGAAAATCAATCTATATATGTACCTAAAGGAAAATATACATATGTACCCAAGAACAACCTAGAAAGAGATATGAAGTTGATTCTATATGTTGCCATTATTGTTTACTTCTTGGACATTATTCCTTCTCATTTTCGTACAAGAAAAAGGATGTTGAGTTAGTATGGGTTCCAAAACCTCCAAACTAATGAATATAATTAAGTTGAGATATGACCAAAAACTCTAAGTTGTATATCTTCATGTCTATCTCAACTTCAAAATAATAAGATAACAAATTGATATAAATCTCTAACTTGAAAATACACATTTTTCTGCAGAAACACATCTTTAGAAATTTGTCTTAATTTGGGTCTCAAAACCTAAAGATTTGAATATGATTAGTTGAGATTTGATCTCATATTACTTTGATATTTATATGTTTTATCTCAACTAAACTGAATTTTAAAATCACATAATTGAATTGAAAGTGATCTATGTTTTACTTATAAAACAAATTATTGAAAAATAGTACAGAAACAATCTCGGTCGAGACACTGTTCGACCGAGAACACTGTCGGTCGAGAATTAGTCGACCGAGTAGGTTACTATTTTCAAGTTTGCAATAAATCTGACAAAACCTATACAAACAACAACATTCTCGGTCGAGAAAATGTCGACGGTGATAAAATCAGTCGACAAACAGTTCGACCGAATCAAGTTCTGCTGAACCTGTTTTCAATTAATCTAGTTTGCTATCAATGTGTTATTAATGATTGATTTAATATGCAAATCAAGAATAAATCTTGGAGACCATTTTTGAAACAAGACATATTGATCTTTTTGCATCATGAATTAAGGTATAACATTATGAATATTACAAAAGTGTTATATGAAGACTGATTTTGAACAAACCTTATTCATTGATTGAAAAAGTCTATTAAGCATGATCATTTACATGGTTTATCCTCTACATGATTTGGCTTAAAACTGGAAATCATGAACCATGTTGTTTTAAATTAAGGAAATTATTGTTTTATCATAATTCACATGGTTTGTCCCAAGTATTCCCTGGTCTATCCATATAGGAACCATGTGTATTAAAATTTAGTTTAAATGACCATGATCATTATATTTCATGAAATTATATGTTCGTATCTTGATCACTATATTGTGGATATGCTTCTACTGTTCTATCAAAATCATTATGCCATGATCATTGTGTTTCATTTTTACTTGGTTTTTCTAAAATATTCTTTGATCTATATATACAAACCATAAATGGATGATCATTGTGATTCAACACATTAGAAATATAGATGATGATAAAATTGAAAGTGTCTCTTAGAACAAAAATGTTAATGTTTTATCTATTTGTTTGTTCTAAGAAATAAAAAACAAAATCTTGACTTTAAGATATTAATCTTTCTTTCAAGGATATATGTCTCTAAAGAATCCTATGATTAATCTGGAAATGAGGGTACAAGAAGAAATGGGAATTGATATTTATGTACCTATAGCAAAGCTTAGGAGACATCATTCAAAATGAATACAGTCTAGGAAAATCAAGGACAAAGACTTCATTGTGATGCCTATATTAAGTTTTAATTGATAAAACTTCTTCATAATAGGTATAACTCAAAGTGCTTCAAATTGATTTCATCAAGTTACCTGCAGATATTATACTTCATATATGAGTGCTCAAATTGGAAATCTACAGAAATTGCCTCTTGGTTGAAATAAAGTTTGACCAAGGGGTGCTATGGTCAAAGTCAAGGTCGACCTAAAATATGCTTGACAAAATGCTTATTTGTACATAATTTTACAACACTTAATCTTAGTATCTTGATTCAAAATATGTTTATCATATTGAAAACATAAATTTAGTGCATAACTCTCATAAAAGGACAACTTATTATTATCTAATATTGATTGTGACCTTAGAATCCTTTAATCATCTTGACTATAAGATTAAGGGGGAGCTCACACAAACTTTCTTGATTATAAAATTAAGAAGCTTACAAAACTTTGTAAACATCATTTGCAGCTTGTTATGACCTTAGTATCCTTAAAAGTAATTTTGGTTATGAAAACAAAGAAATCTACAATATTCATCTATATGACATAAATATTGTTCTTAATGGAATTCAATATGTATTCATCATGAGCTTAAGGGAATCTCATTTCAGTTTCAGGGCTTAACATCCCCTGTAAAATGGATGAGAAATCAATACATATATGCCATGAACTTAAAAGGAACTCATATCATTTCAAGGCTTAACATCCTTTGCAAATGATTGAGAAATAAATTGTGGCTAAATTTAACAATAATTGGTTTGCATTAATCCCTTGCTTTTAAATTTAATATCTCTTTAAGGGGGAGCATAGCATAAAATTAAGGGGGAGAAATAAAAATTCATACTAAATGATTATCTTAGATATCTTTTTGAAATGACAAAGGGGGAGAAATAATATAAAATCAAAAACATAAAATAAAATAAGTTTCTTAATATCTCAGCCACCACCCACTTGCAAAAAAATAATGGCTACAAAAGGTAAACTTCAGGTATGAAACTCATATGATTTATATTTCCTTATATTATATTTAGGAAAGGTTTGTCATCTTCAAAAAGGGGGGGACTATTGGCTAAATTGGACATTATTATAATCCCTTTGTTTTGATGATGACAAACATTTCATTCTTGTGGATCTAACGTGCTACTTGAGTGATGCAGGAACTAGGTGGATGACACAACTTTGGAAGATCTAAATGCTCACAATGTGTTAATTTCATGATTGTAATCAAATGTAAAAACTTGTACAAGATATATAATGTACAAGTACTTAGACATCATGTAAATCAAGCGTTAGATCTTCCCTAGCCACTCACAACACATAGATAGGTCATTCCCTATAATAGTGTCACATCTGCACACTCATACATACACTTAATACTTGAATTAAAACATTGAAACATGGTTAATCTCGGTCGACAAAATCCTCGACCGAGACACTCTCGGTCGACAACTTCTTCGACTGAGAAAGACCCAGGTAGCCGTTAGACACAACAGACAAGGTAGTTGGAAGTTTGAGAAGAACGTTATATACACTTTCTCCAAACAGTCCCTCGGTCGACAAGTCCTCGACCGAGATGGACTCTTGGTCGACAAGTCTTCGACCGAGAAGTGTTCTGTCTACAATTTTCAGAGTTAATTAACTAGTTGTTTCTAAAGAAACTAATGTGTACCTAACGGCTAGTTAAGCACTTGGAACCCCCTAGAAAGTGTCTAGAATGTCCTTAAGCACTTGTAGGCCGTTGCTATAAATAGGACATGCCTTAGGAAACCCCAATATACACTTGTGCAATACTTGAGCTTACATACTTGCAATTGGCAATTTGCTTTGAGCAATTGAGCAACACTAGCATTGGCTACTCATTTCCCTTGCTCCAAATTCGTGTCCTATAGGATAGAATCTCCTATCTTCTAAACCTAAATTTCAATACTCATTGGTTAGGAGATCGATATGCTTGATATAGGAAAATCAAGCCTTATGCTTCAAAGTGGTAATTATAATTTCCATTTCCTTTCTTGTTCTTTCTTATTCTTTGTACTCTCCTTGCTACCCCTAGGGTTGGAGGTTGCGGATTGGAGAGGGTTTGATCTTCTTGGTGAAGAAGGAGATCTTTGGACTACTTCTAGAAGGTCGTTGCAATAGGAAGCTACTTTAAGAGGAAGGCTACTTCAAGGGGGAGCTTGAAGTTACTTCAAGAAGGCTGCTTCAAGGTTGGTGCAACTACTTCAAGGTGAAGGTTGTCCAAAGGGTGTAGAAAGTATTGTAATTTTATGTAAAATCCTTGAGAGTTAATCAAATTTAATACTTTCAAAATCCCTGTTGGGTAAGCAACCGTGTAGTGGATTGACTGCCTTAGTATTTGCTAAGGTTGGAACCACACTAAACACCTTGTCTCCTTATTATCTCAATTGTGGTTGTTTGAGTTAAATTATTTTAAAATACCCATAAAACCCTATTCACCCCCCTCTAGTGGTTTTTCAATTTGTATCAGAGCAGGCTTCAAGGAGCTCTAATCGAGTCTTGAAGAATGAAGGGTGGTGGTGTCTACAACCGCAAGCAAAAGAAAAGCATGGACTAGTCTTCAACTAGTTTCAATTGGTGCTTGGGAATAAGGCACACTACACCTAGCTGTCCATGGAGGTCAAAGAAGGAATAAGTGCATAAAGAATGCCTAATTGCTACAATAAGTGAAGAAGAAGAAGAGGTAAGTCTTTTTGATCTACCTAAAGAAGAGTTAATTGCTAGTCTTGAAGAGACACATAATAAGCATATTGAGTGCAAGAAGAAATTAAATAAATCTAATAAGGCAAATGATGAGTTACATGCTAAAATTCTTGCTCTCACATCTGAAAATGAGGATCTTAAAAAGGTTATTGAAGACCATGATATTAAACTAAAATCCGTTGAAGCAAATTGCAATCTTCTTTCCCTAGAAAAGTTAAACTTGCAAACTCAAGTAAATGATCTTCAAAAACAACATGTTTTGTGTACACATCTAGATTATGATGTTATTGTGAAAGAAAGATATTCCTTATTATCTAATCTACATCAAGCAAAGCTAGACATCAATAAGAGAATGGATGAGATTGTCAAGCTACAAAAAAAATTAGTAGTTTGAATAACAATGATACCCTTGATAAAATTTTCAATAATTCTTATCATCAAATTAGAAGAAGAGGTCTAGGTTATAATCCTAAAAGAAAATCTTATAAAAAACCTAGTTGGAGAAAGACACATGCGTTAGAAAATCAATCTATATATGTACCTAAAGGCAAATATACATATGTACCCAAGAACAACCTAGAACAAAATCATAGAAAGAGATATGAAGTTGATTCTATATGTTGCCATTATTGTTTACGTCTTGGACATTATTCCTTCTCATTTCCGTACAAGAAAAAGGATGTTGAGTTAGTATGGGTTCCAAAACCTCCAAACTAAATGAATATAATTAAGTTGAGATATGACCAAAAACTCTAAGTTGTATATCTTCATGTCTATCTCAACTTAAAATAATAAGATAACAAATTGATATAAATCTCTAACTTGAAAATACACATTTTTCTGCAGAAACACATCTTTAGAAATATGTCTTAATTTGGGTTCTCAAAACCTAAAGATTTGAATATGATTAGTTGAGATTTGATCTACATATTACTTTGATATTTATATGTTTTATCTCAACTAAACTGATTTTTAAAATCACATAATTGAATTGAAAGTGATCTATGTTTTACTTATAAAACAAATTACTGAAAAATAGTACAGAAACAATCTCGGTCGAGACACTGTTCGACCGAGAACACCGTCGATCAAGAATTAGTTGACCGAGCAGGTTACTGTTTTCAAGTTTGTAATAAATCTGACAAAACATGTACAAATAGCAACATCCTCAGTCGAGAAAACGTCGACCGAGTTAAAATCGGTCGACAAACAGTTACACTGAATCAAGTTCTGCTGAACCTGTTTTCAATTAATCTAGTTTGCTATCAATGTGTTATTAATGATTGATTTAATATGCAAATCAAGAATAAATCTTGGAGACCATTTTTAAAACAAGACATATTGATCTTTTTGCATCATGAATTAAGGTTTAACATTATGAATATTACAAAAGTGTTATATGAAGACTGATTTTGAACAAACCTTATTCATTGATTGAAAAAGTCTATTAAGCATGATCATTTACATGGTTTATCCTCTACATGATTTGGCTTAAAACTGAAAATCATGAACCATGTTGTTTTAAATCAAGGAAATTACTATTTTATCATAATTCACATGGTTTGTCCCAAGTATTCCCTGGTCTATCCATATAGGAACCATGTGTATTAAAATTTAGTTTAAATGACCATGATCATTATATTTCATGAAATTATATGCTCGTATCTTGATCACTATATTGTGGATATGCTTCTATTGTTCTATTAAAATCTTTATACCATGATCATTGTGTTTCATTTTTACTTGGTTTCTCTAAAATAATCTTTGATCTATATATACAAACCATAAATGGATGATCATTGTGATTCAACACATTACAAATATAGATGATGCTATCATTGAAAGTGTCTCTTAGAACAAAAATGTTAATGTTTTATATATTTGTTTGTTCTAAGAAATTAAAAACAAAATCTTGACTTTAAGATATTAATCTTGCTTTCAAGGATATATTTCTCTAAAGAATCCTATGATTAATATGGAAATGAGGGTACAAGAAGAAATGGGAATTGATATTTATGTACCTATAGCAAAGCTTAGGAGACATCATTCAAAATGAATACAGTCTAGGAAAATCAAGGACAAAGACTTCATTGTGATGCCTATATTAGGTTCTAATTGATAAAACTTCTTCATAATAGGTATAACTCAAAGTGCTTCAAATTGATTTAATCAAGTTACCTGCAGATATTGTACTTCATATATGATTGTTCAAATTGGAAATCTGCAGAAATTGCCACTTGGTTGAAATCAATTTTGACCAAGGGGTGCTATGGTCGAAGTCAAGGTCGACCTAAAATAAGCTTGACAAAATGCTTATTTGTACATCATTTTACTGCACTTAATCTTTGTATCTTGATTCAAAATATGTTTATCATATTGAAAAGATAATTTTAGTGCATAACTCTCATAAAAGGACAACTTATTATTATCTAATATTGATTGTGACCTTAGAATCCTTAAATCATCTTGACTATAAGATTAAGGGGGAGCTCACACAAACTTTCTTGATTATAAGATTAAGAAGCTTACAAAATTTTGTAAACATCATTTGAAGCTTGTTATGACCTTAGTATCCTTAAAAGTAATTTTGGTTATGAAAACAAAGAAATCTACAATATTCATGTATATGACATAAATATTGTTCTTAATGGAATTCAATATGTATTCATCATGAGCTTAAGGGAATCTCATTTCAGTTTCAGGGCTTAACATCCCTTGTAAAATGGATGAGAAATCAATAAATATATCCCATGAACTTAAAAGGAACTCATATCATTTCAAGGCTTAACATCCTTTGCAAATGATTGAGAAATAAATTGTGGCTAAATTTAACAATAATTGGTTTGAATTAATCCCTTGCTTTTAAATTGAATATCTCTTTAAGGGGGAGCATATCATAAAATTAAGGGGGATAAATAAAAAGTCATACTAAATGATTATCTTGGATATCTTTTTGAAATGACAAAGGGGGAGAAATAATATAAAATCAAAAACATAAAATAAAATAAGTTTCATAATATCTCGGCCAACACCAACTTGCAAAAAATGAATGGCTATAAAAGGTAAACTTCAGGTATGAAACTCATATGATTTATATTTCCTTATTTTATATTTAGGAAATGTTTGTCATCTTCAAAAAGGGGGAGATTGTTGAGTAAATTGGACATTATTATAATCCCTTTGTTTTGATGATGACAAACATTTCATTCTTGTGGATCTAACGTGCTACTTGAGTGATGCAGGAACTAGGTGGATGACACAACTTTGGAAGATCTAAATGCTCACAATGTGTTAATTTCATGATTGTAATCAAATGTAAAAACTTGTACAAGATATATAATGTACAAGTACTTAGACATCATGTAAATCAAGCGTTAGATCTTCCCTAGACACTCAAAACACTTAGATAGGTCATTCCCTATAATAGTGTCACATTTGCACACTCATACATACACTTAATACTTGAATTAAAACATTGAAATATGGTTAATCTCAGTCGACAAAATCCTCGATCGAGGCACTCTCGGTCGACAAATTCTTCGACCGAGAAAGACCCAGGTTGGCAGTTGGAGAAGAACTTTATATAAACTTGCTCCAGACACTCCCTCGATCGACAAGTCCTCGACCGAGATGGACTCTCGGTCGACAAGTCTTCAACCGAGAAGTGTTCTGTCTACAATTTTCAGAGTTAATTAACTAGTCATTGCTAAAGCAACTAATGTGTACCTAACGGCTAGTTAAGCACTTAGAACCCCCTAGAAAGTGTCTAGAACGTCCTTAAGCACTTGTAGGCCATTCCTATAAATAGGACACCCCAATATACACTTGTGCAATACTTGAGCTTACATACTTGCAATTGGCAATCTGTTTTGAGCAATTGAGCAACACTAGCATTGGCTACTCATTTCCCTTGCTCCAAATTTGTGTCCTATAGGCTAGCATCTCCTATCCACTAAACCTACATTTCAATACTCATTGGTTAGGAGATCGATACGCTTGATATAGGCAAATCAAGCCTTGTGCTTCAAAGTGGTAATCGTAATTTCCATTTCCTTTCTTGTTCTTTCTTATTCTTTGTACTCTCCTTGCTACTCCTAGGGTTGGAGGCTGCAGATTGGAGAGGGTTTGTGTTGGCTAAATGGACATTTGTAAATCCCTTTGTTTTGATAATGACAAACATTTCATTCTTGTTAATCTAACGTGCTACTTGAGTGTTGCAGGAATAAGGTGGATGACAAAGCAATTAGGGAAATCCATATGCTGACATATTTATATTTTCATGAAATGTAATCGCTTTGTAAAAACTTGTACAAATATATAATGTACAAGTACTTAGATTTCATGTAAATCAAGCGTTAGATTCTCCCTAGCTAAACATCACATTTAGATAGGTCATCCCCTTCAAATAAGTGTCACATATGCACACTCATACACACACTTATTGCTTTAATTGAAAAATTGAAACAGGGTCAATCTCGGTCGACTAACTCCTCGACCGAGACACTTTTGGTCGACAATCTTCTCGACCGAGAAAGACCCAAGTAGCTGTTAGACACATCTGACAAGGTAGTTGGCAGTTGGAGATAAACGTTGCAAAACACTTGATTCAGAGAGCCTGTCGGTCGACAAAAGTTCGACCGAGTAGGTGTCTCGGTCGACCATTTCTCGACCGAGATGGACTCTGACAACAACTGCAAAATAAATTAATTAGCCGTTGCTAAAGCAACAAACTTGTACCTAACGGCTAGTTAAGCACTTAGAAACCCCTAGAAGGTGTCTAGAACGTCCTTAAGCACTTATAGGACATTCCTATAAATAGGACATGCCTTAGGACACCTAAACTCACTTGTTACACTTGAGAAATCTTTGAGTATACTTTGAGCAACCTGTTTGTGAGAAAATTGAGCATAGTGACAATTGGCTACTTCTTCTCTTAGCTCAAAATTCGTGTCCTATAGGCTAGCATCTCCTATCCACTGCAATTAAATTTCCATACACTTTGGTTAGGAGATCTACATGCTTGATCTAGGCAAATCAAGCCTTGTGCTACAAAAGGATAAGTTGTAATTTCTATTTTCTTTCTTGTTCTCTATTGTTGTTTGTACTCTCCTTGCTACTCCTAGGTTGGAGGCTGCGGATTGGAGAGTTTGAAGATCTTCTTGGTGAAGAAGGGGACCTTGAGCTACTTCAAGAAGGCTGGTGCAACGGGAGGTTACTTCTAGAGAGGAAGGCTACTTCAAGGGGGAGCTTGGAGTTACTTCAAGAAGGCTACCTCAAGTTGGTGCATCTACTTCAAGTGAAGGCTGTTCAAGGGGTGTAAAGAAAGTATTGTATTTTGTGTAAATCCTTGTGAAGGTAATAAAATTAATACTTTCAAAATCCCAGTTACCGAGTAATGGACTGACAACTTTAGTATTTGCTAAAGTTGGAACCACTCTAAACACCTGTCTCCTTCTTCCATTCTTCATTTGTGGTTGTTTGAGTTAAATAATTGCTAAAATATTTAAAAACTCTATTCACCCCCCTCTAGTGTTTTTCAATTGGTATCAGAGCAGGCTTCAAGGAGCTATAATCGAGTCTTGAAGTATGAAGGGTGGTGGTGTCTACAACCGCAAACAAAGGAAAAGTATGGGGCAACCTTCAACAAGTTGCAGTTGGTGCTTAGGAACAAGCCATGCAACACTTGGTTTCCCGTGGATGTCAAAGAAGGAAGATACACATAAAGAATGTCTTATTGCTACAATAAGTGAAGAAGAAGAAGAAGAGGTAAGCCTTTTTGATTTATCTAAAGAAGAGCTAGTTGCTTCTCTTGAAGAGACACACAATAAATATATTGAGTGCAAGAAGAAATTAAAGAAATCTAATAAAGAAAATGATGAGTTACATGCTAAGCTTCTTGCTCTTACATCTGAAAATGAAGATCTCAAAAAGGTTATTGAAGATCATGATATTAAGCTAAAATTTGTAGAAGCAAATTGTAATCTCCTTTCTCTAGAAAAGATTAATTTGCAGACTCAAGTGAATGATCTTCAAAAACAACCTGTTTTGTGCTCACATCTAGATTATGATACTATCGTGAAAGAAAGAAATTCATTATCATCTAATCTAGATCAAGCAAAGCTAGATATCAAGAAGAGAATGGATGAGATTGCTAAGTTACAACAAAAAGTTAGTAGTCTAAATAATAATGGCATTCTTGATCAAATCCTAAATGATCCTTACCATCAAGTTGGAAGGAGAGGACTAGGTTACAAGCCTAAAGGAAAATCTTATCATAAACCTAGTTGAAAAAAACACAAGCACATCAATCTATGTATGTACCTAAAAGCACAAATACAAATATACCCAAGAACAACCTAGACCAAAATCATAGAAAGGGATATGAGGTTGATTCTATATGTTGTCATTATTGTTTGCGCCTTGGTCATTATTCTTTTTCATGTCTGTATAAGAAAAAGGATGTTGAGTTAGTTTGGGTTCCAAAACCTCCAAACTAAATGAACGAAATTAAGTTGAGATATGACCAAGGACCTAAGTTGTATATTTCTACGTCTATCTCAACTCAACATAATGAGATATCAAATTAATTAAAGTATCTAAACATCTAACTTGCATAATTGTGTTTTACTTGGAAGCAATTAACAGTTCAGAAAACATTTCAGAAAACTTGTCGGTCGAGAAACTGTCGACCGAGAGAACAGTCGGTCAAGAAATAGTCGACCGAGCAGGTTACTGATTTCCAGTCTGAAATAAATCTGCTATTTTCGATTGGTCAAATTGCTATCTACTATACATTCTGGAAATTATCTTTGAGAATGTATATGAGATTAATTTGGTTCATTCTCTAAATGATTTAAAACTGAAAATTATGAATCATATTTAAGTCAAAATTACTACCTACATGGTCCGCTCCAAGTATTCTTTGATTTATTCACATAGAAACCATATGTTAAATTTCATGTTTTATCATTACATCATGGATATATTTTCAACTTTTCATTATTCAACCTTCTATAGATAAATGTTGATGTTTGAATAATGATTATTGCATCCTTGATGATACATAGGCAAACAAAATGATTTGTTGGTTATATGTTGTTTTAATGCTTGCAACACATAAGATAAATATTTCTCAATTGGTATCTTTTAAGAACCGAGATATTACTTAAGAATCTTATGTGGATACAAGAAGAAGTGAAATTTGATATTCATGTAACTACAACAAAGCTTATATTCTAAGAAAAATCAAGGACACAATGTTTTCATATTGAGTATTATTTAAAATACTTCAAATTGATATCTTACATGCAGATATTATATACGAGTATTCAATTTGGAAATCTGCAAATTTGCCTCTTGGTTGAAATAAAATTTGACCAAGGGGCGCTATGGTCGTAGTCAAAGTCGACCTAAAATAAGTTTGACACAATACTTCTTTGAATATCATTTTCTTTATAAATTGTGATTAAAAGAACAATTAATTTATGATCACAAATTTGTCCAAATATTGGTAACAATAATCGCAATATTACGCCCTTAGAAAGTATATATGATCTACAAATTTAGTCTATCATTTGCATTAAAAATTAGCTTAAAAATTTCATACCCAGTAAGTTTGTCGGTCGACAAATTCTTTGACTAAAAACATCTCGGACAGCCTATTTCTTTCGACCGACAGACCTCAGACAGAAATAACATCAGACACACTTCCGGTCGAAAATTGTTCGACCGAGCCAGTGTCGGTCGACAATTGTTCGACCGAGAATTGACCGTTGGGATATAACCGTTGAAATCCGACCGTTTTATGACCGTTGCAACCCATCAATTGACCATTGGGGGGGGGCTGAGTGGCGTGTCTGGGATATGACCGTTGCAGTCGATCGGTCGACGAATTGTCGACCGACCTGGTCACTGATTTGCTATAAAAGGGACCAAAAACGGGTCATTGTTGCACACTCTCATATTCTTACTTCCATAGCTTCTCTTTAGTACATTCTTGTGCAATTCTTTAGCTTCTTCATCCCAAAGACTTTCTTGCTTCTTCTCCACCTTAAAGCAAAGAAATGGCCTCATCATCTACACGTGGAAAGAAGAAAGTTGCTAGCAAGAAAGGAAGGGAGGCTACTCCACCATTGACGATCATCAACGACATCCCTTCGTCGACGCAGATGATGGTGATCGCTATCTCAGGCTCTCCTCCAAAACTCCTCTTCCACGACGGCCGGTTGACGTCATGGACTTCCTCAGCATCGTCGACCTGGAAGATCTTTTTGAGGTGCAAAATTTGAAAGAATTTCTTAACCCTTCTTTCCCTTCCTATTCTTCCAAAGTGGTAAATGAGCTCTATGCAAACCTAATCTCCCATTTCGAAAATGAAAATAACTTCTTCTACTCTATGGTCAATGGGCATAGCTTTCGATTTAATGAAGAGGATATTCTTGACATGCTCAACATCGACTTAGATGAATATCAAGACACTCTTGACCTTACAACTGGAAATCCACTTAATATATTTTCCCAAGGTGATAATACCGTCAGTCTTAGTGACATTAAACGAGCCATTTTTCAATCTAATACTACTTGTCACAAAGATCGGGGTACCTACTATGCCATTAATCTCAAACCAGCAGCTAGGATTGTCAATCTTATTGTTTCCACCAACATACATCCTAGAGCAAACAAGTCTGAAGTTCCTATTTTTTGCATGTGTTTAATTTATGCCATTATCAAACGTATTCCCACAAATTTTATCCGCATAATCCTTAAGAACATGCTTGAGTTTTCTGGCAATCCCCCATATGTTGATTTTGTATGCCAAATCACTCAACATTTTCTTAAAACACAAATTGAGGATATGGGATACACATGGGAAAGAAGACCACAAAAAATAAGTAAAAACACAATAGAGAAAATGGGAATTGATTTTGGTCACAAGAGGGCTAGGACAGAAGCTGAGACATCTACTCAAGATATACCACCACCACCTCCTCCTACCAACCCTTCCTATGATCCCATCCAAAACACCCTAACCTATGTTGCTGGGTCACAATATCATCTAAGCAGACAATTAGACTATAACCACCATGCCATGACCTACCTAAATCAAAGGATGCAAACCCTCTCTCCAAATCAACCAGATGAATATCCTTATTCTTTAAATCCTGGCATGCTCAACCCATATAATCCATCTTACAACTACTACCAACCTCCACCTCCACCATCTACAGATCTCACACACACTCAGTTCTCCTCAATACAATTACAAGACATTGCTGCTCATTTCCGTTTTGATCGGGTTCCTACCTTCTTGGAAGCATATGCTTTAACCAAGACAGGTGCTTTGGAGTGGCAAACTTTAGTCCAATATTATGGAGCTGAGCCATTTCTTGGAAAAGACCCTGATATTGATGTAATACTCAAGTCTTTCCAGTGACATTTGGAGTGACTGTTGTATTAGTTGTAATGAAATGATTATCTTTGCATGATTGTAATAAAATGGTTATCCTTGCATGATTGTAATAAAATGGTGATCTTTGAAATGAAATAGTTATTTTTACATGAAATGGTTATCTTTACTGATTCTATTGGATATTCCTCTATGGCATCATTCGAATATGGATTATAAGACTACTCTAGTAGAGCATACAAAGTAAGGGGAGTAATAAATATGTCATAAATAAAAAGGGATGACATTTTTGCAAAACCTGAAATTTAAAAAGTGTGGCTAAATTGACCATCTATTTAAAACGGATATGTATTTAAGGGGGAGCAATACTTTTTATACAATATTTATTCTTAAATGGATATCTTTTTAGAATGACAAAGGGGGAGAAATAAATATAAAACTTAGTATTTGTGCAAAACTCAATCAATGAGTTTCATAAACTCTTGGCTTTACATTTAAAGTTGCTATATTCCCTAAAGGATTGGATTTCATGTTCTATAATTCATGGGGAATAATAAGCACACATTTTATAAACAAGAGAAGAAATTTACAAAGGTAATCTTCAGGTATGAAACTCACATGTTTTTATACTTTCTTATTTTATATTTAGGAAATGTTTGTCATCTTCAAAAAGGGGGAGATTGTTGGCTAAATGGACATTTGTAAATCCCTTTGTTTTGATAATGACAAACGTTTCATTCTTGTTAATCTAACGTGCTACTTGAGTGTTGCAAGAATAAGGTGGATGATAAAGCAATTAGGGAAATCCATATGCCTAAATATTTATATTTTCATGAAATGTAATCGCTTTGTAAAAACTTGTACAAATATATAATGTACAAGTACTTAGATTTCATGTAAATCAAGCGTTAGATTCTCCCTAGCTAAACATCACATTTAGATAGGTCATCCCCTTCAAATAAGTTTCACATATGCACACTCATACACAAACTTAGTGCTTTAATTGAAAAATTGAAACATGGTCAATCTCGGTCGACTAACTCCTCGACCGAGACACTTTCGGTCGACAATCTTCTCGATCGAGAAAGACCCAAGTAGCCGTTAGACACATCTGACAAGGTAGTTGGCAGTTGGAGATAAACGTTGCAAAACACTTGATTCAGAGAGCCTGTCGGTCGACAAAAGTTCGACCGAGTAGGTGTCTCGGTCGGCCATTTCTCGACCGAGATGGACTCTGACAGCAACTGCAAAATAAATTAATTAGCCATTGCTAAAGAAACAAACTTGTACCTAACGGCTAGTTAAGCACTTAGAAACCCCTAGAAGGTGTCTAGAACGTTCTTAAGCACTTATAGGACATTCCTATAAATAGGACATGCCTTAGGACACCTAAACTCACTGGTTACACTTGAGAAATCTTTGAGTATACTTTGAGCAACCTGTTTGTGAGCAAATTGAGCATAGTGACAATTGGCTACTTCTTCTCTTAGCTCAAAATTCGTGTCCTATAGGCTAGCATCTCCTATCCACTGCAATTACATTTCCATACACTTTGGTTAGGAGATCTACACGCTTGATCTAGGCAAATCAAGCCTTGTGCTACAAAAGGATAAGTTGTAATTTCTATTTTCTTTCTTGTTCTCTATTGTTGTTTGTACTCTCCTTGCTACTCCTAGGTTGGAGGCTGCGGATTGGAGAGGTTGAAGATCTTCTTGGTGAAGAAGGGGACCTTGAACTACTTCAAGAAGGCTGGTGCAACGGGAGGTTACTTCTAGAGAGGAAGGCTACTTCAAGGGGGAGCTTGGAGTTACTTCAAGAAGGCTACCTCAAGTTGGTACATTTACTTCAAGTGAAGGCTGTTCAAGGGGTGTAAAGAAAGTATTGTATTTTGTGTAAATCCTTGTGAAGGTAATAAAATTAATACTTTCAAAATCCCGGTTGGGTAAGCAACCGGGTAGTGGACTGACAACTTTAGTATTTGCTAAAGTTGGAACCACTCTAAACACCTGTCTCCTTCTTCCATTCTTCATTTGTGGTTGTTTGAGTTAAATAATTGCTAAAATATTTAAAAACTCTATTCACCCCCCCTCTAGTGTTTTTTAGTTTGATCTTCGTGGTGAAGAAGGAGATCTTTCGACTACTTCTAGAAGGGTGTTGCAATGGGAAGCTACTTCAAGAGGAAGGCTACTTCAAGGGGGAGCTTGAAGTTACTTCAAGAAGGCTGCTTTAAGGTTGGTGCAACTACTTCAAGGTGAAGGTTGTCCAAAGGGTGTAGAAAGTATTGTAATTTTATGTAAAATCCTTGATAGGTAATAAAATTTAATACTTTCAAAATCTCGGTTGGGTAAGCAACTTGGTAGTGGATTGAATGCCTTAGTATTTGCTAAGGTTGGAACCACTCTAAACACCTTGTCTCCTTCTTATTATCTCAATTGTGGTTGTTTGAGTTAAATTATTTTAAAATATCCATAAAACCCTATTCACCCCCTCTAGTGGTTTTTCAGTAGTAGTTCAAGGGTTGTCACTAGTGATTTGACCTTGAATACTAGCATTTCTATAAAGCAAGATCATGAGATTTGCACTATGATAAGTAAACTAGCACTGATAGTAATCCAAGGTTTAAAGATAGCTAATCTGAAAGGTAGATAAACAATATGGAAATGATTTAGAGTAAAGGATAAGAAATAGATTTGAAATATAAGAGGTGTGTTTTGAACAAAAGGAGAAATACAATATGAGTGAGGTGTGATATGAAATAAATTCTTACAGTAATAGCAAGAATGATGAATAATCTACTCATACCTTGTATGTTTCAATTTAAGGGATGTTTAATCTATATGATTAAAATGAGAAGGATAAGTAGCAAAAAGTAAGTAGTAATGAATGAGGAGAGAGATAAGAGAAAACCATGGCTTTTAGTAATATGTGAATTTGTTTTTAGAAGTATAATTTGTTGAAGGTATATTAAGGGATGTAAATTGGTTCTATGTATGATTTCAGTGCACATGTGCAAGAAATATGTTAATTAAAGGTGTCTGATAGTTTAAGCTATTCATATCAGTAATACATCTTAGTATTGTACAATTGTGGTATGGTGATATGGGTTGATTGATGATTGAACAAATGGAGGGTTACCCTAAATAAGGTAGTCTTACCTATTCACTCATATGAATAGAAGTGATTAATAACCATATTGTATTGATATGTAACCCTCATGATGTGTAGCTTGTTATACCTAGCTTTAATATAACTAAGTGATGGTAATTGGGTATGAATAGTCTTTGAATGACTAATACAATTATGGAGTACTCTATTACTATTGTTGAAACCCTAGTTTGCTATAACCCGATGGTTACACCTTGAATTATATTTGGGCTCATACTTGAGAATAGTATGGAATGTAATGGTAATGGTTCACCTTATGCATCCATGATCCAATGGGGATGCTGTGAGTAGTAATGTACAATTGTTGTTGAATATAGTCTTTTAACTCAAGACTATTTTGCTATTTGAGTATCACAATAGTAAAATTCAAAAGAACATGGTGAACTCTCTTTCGTGATTTAGAGGTAATACATAACGATAGTACATATTTAGCAGTATGATTTGAGATAGTTGGATCCAATTATCAATGTTGAGGTAACACCTCAAGAGTATGAAAATATTGAAATGGTTGTTTCTCTCTCTATTATGATTGATTGTGGCATAGAGAATTTGTTTGTTGTCATTGAGAACTATTTCAAACATGTTATGATTAGAAAAGAAATGAAGGACTTAATGTTAAAACTGCATTCAAGTATGAAATACAAGAATGTAATGACATGTAAGATTTCATATGCTTAAATTAAACTTTGAATATACTTTGTTTGCGTATTTATGTTTTGGGGATGAAACTTTTTAAGGGGGTGAGAATTGTAATGACCAAATTTGTGCTTAATTGGTAAACTAGGGTTTACCTGAATGATTACATGCTTGATTAGATTGAACATCGTTTAGACTTGATTAATGATATTAGATCAATTGTGATGTTTCAAACCTAGGAAGAAACTCAAACTATGATTTTAGTTTGAAAAATTAGGGTTTGAGAAATGTAAACCCTAATTGGAAAAAATTATGGTTTTGATAGTACATGAATATGGAATTTGATCAAGATAGCAGTGTGGTAAATGATTTTTCATATTTTCTAAAAATTTTGTATTTAATTGAATTTTGGATATGATATGCATAACTCAATCATGCATATTGGAGAAAAATTTCAGAATATTTTAGTGTTCTTTGAATGTGGTTCTCAGTTGAACTATACTTCAACCAAAATGCTGACAGAGTGCTTTTTAGTAGTGTAGTGTTTTATTTTTAGTTATTTATTAGTAAATATATATGATATGAAATTTTAACTGAAGATCTAAAAATTAATAATAAACAACATATAAAAGTTTCATAATTTTTGGATGCGTTTAGACCTTATCAGTAGATGAATTACAGTAATATTTTTATGACAGAAAATTCAGCTGAAATAAGAGAAAGTATAGTGAGGGGTCAATGTGCAATTGACCCAAGCAGCTCAATTTCTCTATATGGTCAACCTAACAAACAAGGAGATCTCATAATTCATAATTCAATACAGAGAAACAAAATCCTAGAGAGAGCGGGAGAGTTAGGGTTTGAGAGGAGAAAGTGATGGAGATGTTGACCTAGGGCTTTGCGGTCTGAGGAATGATGAAATCATGTAAGTTTAGCTTCTTTGGATATAGTTTCATGGTGAATCTTCTCTCACATGTAAAGATTCCGTCCCTCCTCTGATTTGATCCAAAATACTATCAAAACTTCCCCTTTTCTCACTCTTTTTTCATAATCCCTCATTTTTAGGGTTTCTGAGTTGAAAGGAAGAAGAATCAGGTGAATTGCTAGGGATTTGATATGAGATGGAGATTTTCAGGGATGAGCTACATTTTAAAGGTGTTTTCACACCTTAGGGTGAGTGGAAACTTCCTTTAAATAGTATTTTGCATGAAAATTGGTTAAATCATCCATAATCTATAATTTCTTAGTATGCGACTACAAACCCTAAATTGTGTGTTTGATCTAAGTTGTTGCAAAATGATATGAAATGGATTCTTCCTCTGTTTGGATGAATTTCAGATGATAAAATCATATTATAAATGTATACAATACATCATAATGAGAATTCCCTAAGTATTCACAGAGGTTATCAGAGTAAACTGAAATATAGGGCATTTGTCTATGACTGAAATTGCTGTATAATTAAATAGAGAAATTTGTTTATCTAGATCTCCTTGGTTATGAATGATTATTTATCTGAATGCATAGTACATAAATGTCAGATATTATCTTGGATTTTATTTAAGGTGAATAGTGTTTGTTTGATATCTCAGTAAAGAGTGTGAAACCCTAGATGCGAGGAAAGTTGGATATTTGCGAATAGATATCGTGAAATCCACTTGAACAGATTTTGTTGACATGATAGACTTTATTTATTCAATTTTATTATTGATGCATGTTATCTCAGTGAATGGCATGGAAAACCAAATTCATCTCAGTTCCAAGGTTTCATACATATATTGATTTTCTATGATTTGCTGATAGTAGTCTTCATTCAGTGAATGTTTATGTCGCATGAAATCCTTATGAGAGCCATGTGATAAGTGAATGAGGTAAATGAAACCCTAAGGATAGGGTGTTCAATGAATCAAATATTTTGATATCAATGTTCTCAATATGATATGTGGTGATGCACAACTCAAGATTTGGGTTGAGGTGCACATTTTCTAAGAAAGTAAAAATAATTTACAGGTGCAAATGATGATTACTCGTATGCCAAGTAATTAACTCTTATCGGTGTATTACGAAGTTCAATTGCATGATTCTAGTGTATAAACTATCAAGTGAACATGTATTCTATTATTTAAGAATTTTAGTCTGCTTGTAGATATAAAATGTTGATTTCTCAGTATATTACAGTGTTTTGAGTATATTACTCTTCCAAGTTTAGAATGATATACATGTTGTCTTATAAACTTCAAATAAATAGACATGGTACCATAGAGATATCAGAGTCAAGTATATGTAAGGGAAAAGATACAATATAGTAAGAGCTTTCCAAGAATAATAAAATAATAGACTTAAGAGCCCTGAACACCGTAGATTCCCTACGGATGCCTGCACTATAGGGAGGAAACGATCTACCCTGGCAATAACCAGTATACAGGGATCAGATCGCACCCACAAAGTGTGCGGGGAGACAAAGCCCTTGAGGAAGTCTCCTAAGAGAAGATAGGTTACCCAACATGAACCGGATATCCCGGTGGTAACCCAGAGATACCCACAGAGTGTTCCAAGATGAGGTCCACAGAGCGTCTCAGACCCTCCACCTGTGTACTTAGCCTAGAAGGAGAGGTCCAGTTAAAGGCCAGTTGTTTAGCCACCTTAGTCAGACGTGACAGTTTGAGTCAAGAATACCCGGATTCAATTCTAGGCTTAGCTTCCTGAGTTTTAAGCTAAGTCTTGTACGGTGATATCGTAGTTCGCTATGAGTCTTCATATGTAGAGTACACTGCATAAGATCAGGGCACAAGCTAAAATATGTTCATATAGGTTTAAAGAGTTTCATATAAGTAAGAAAGGTTAAGAAAGATTCAAGTACAGTTTCCCAACAAATATTCTTTGTATGTTTCTAAATTATAAGTCCTCTTTGAAATTAATCAAGCATGCTCATACATTGAATTGCTCTTGTTGATATCTAGAGTATCCTTCCATATTTATGATTGTAAATGATCAATCTCTTTAAAGCTTACTGCTTCTATAATTGATATCAGTTGTTCAAAAGTATATATGTAATTATATTAGTGCTTTAGACTATTTTTTGAAGTACTCATTCACTGACCAGGTAGGCTCACCCCTCTACTCAAAATTTTTAAGGAAACCACGTGGACTTGAAGAAGGTCAAAGCATCAAAGTAGATCTACCACAAGATTTAAGTCTGAGTATAGTTAAGTTTAGTCGGTCCCTGTCACTCTAGGTCCTTGTATAGATGTGACATAGTTGTAAATGATTTTTGTATCTTTATTTCCTTAATAAGAGAGCATGCATCTGATTATCATGTCATATGTACCTGAGAATGAATGTATGGATGTGTATCATTAATGTTGAGATCATATTAAAGTAATCAAAGTTTGATTCTCTTATAAAGTTTGTTTACGTGATTCAATGCGAGAAAACAAAGAGTTTGAAAAAAGAAGAAAAAGTTAAGGGTGATCTTTGTATTACATTAAGTCCTCAATTTATGCCCTAATCTCATGATTAATGGTAATTGTGAGATCGGGGTGTAACAATATTCATGTAGCAACATATAAGGGTTTCAACAACAATAAGAGAACATTACATTATCATAGTAATCATTCAAGAGGGTTGATTACAATCTATCACCATCACTTAGTTACCTTAGGGTTATGTGTAACAAGCTTTATCACATTAAAGTTACACATCCACTTATTATGGTGATTTATTGAATATATTCATATGAGGGAAAAGGTAAGGCTACAATTTAAAGACATTGATCCATCAAATTCACATTCTTAGAACCAACACCTTGTACGATAGAATTTATTCTAAACCATTGGATCAAGTTTAACATTTCAAAACTATCAGTTGATATGTAGGTTTAATCCTTGGATCATATACCCAAAGAAACCAACGATTTAGGACTTAATTGAAGCAACTCATGATACCTAGTTAGACCATCATGTGGTAACCTGAACCACCATCAGTTGTGACACATTATGTCACCATCATCTGATGGAGTCAATACTACCATCATTGAACACCATCTGATGTTGAACTAAAAATTGCCATTGGTTCATACCATCTTTAGGGCACTAAACCATTGATCATTGAGCTTTGAAAAGAGTCTATAATTGACCCAAGGTGTGACAATCGTTTGACACCATTTGTCATCACCATTAGTTGCCATAAAGCCATCTCCATTGGTTCTAATACAAGGTCATCCATCAATTCTTGTATAAAGTTGAAAATTAGCCTAATAGCACTAAGTATAAGACATCATTTGATAGGTACTTAGCACCATCAGATGGTATATAAGAAAGAACCAATTCTTACTCTACCTCAAAAATATTGTGCACATAATTTCGGATTCATATATATATCTAGAAAGTAATCAAGGAACATAATTAAAATCTAAATCCCAAGCAAGAATAACGTTATATGCATATATCTTCATTTTAGAGAAAGAACATGAATAATCAAGCTTGTAATTAGTAATAAAAGTGAAGTGTTTATAAAAATTACCTCTAGGAATAAGATCAGATTCTAAGAAGCAAGAAAACTTGAGCAAAGAAGATAAAGAACCTTAGATTTAGGTTTGAACTCAGACAAGTAAGCTTCCTCTCCAAGAAAGGGAGTAAACCCTAGCTGAAGGGAGCAAGAAGATAAGTTCTTTGAGTTTTAAAGAAAACTTTGCCATGGAACAACATGGTTCCATCTAGGAACAAGGTAGGAAGAAGAAGAATAGAAAAAGAAAATTAGTATAGAAGGATAAAATTACTAGTTTAGGTTAAGATCACCTAAAGGGGGCTTCACAAACCCTAGATGAGGGTAGATCTGAACCCTAGATGCTCTAATAAGAGGGTCAGATACTTCTTCAATGGGCACTTTTTTTGCCACCAAGAAGGTGAAATACGAAGCTCTGGAGAGGAGGGAAGAGATATGAGTCCAAAGGTTATGTTTGTGAGCTAAAGGATAGGTATATAAGTTTATGGATAAGGAAAGAGAGAAACTTGAGGTATCCAAGCAGCTCTACACGTGTCCATAGCCTAGATCTTCCATGGACATGCAAGAAGTTGTTCCACCACTCATGAAGACCTTCATAGAAATCAATTGTTGGCTCTCCATGTTGGGTTTTAGGGGAGACAGAGAAGGCAGTGGTAACAAAAATTTTCTCCCCAACCCATACCGAGGAAACGTGTCATCGTCTATATAATAGGAAAGGATGATTTGCGGAATCATACCTTGTCCCGAGGCTTGCTCGGCGACAATACCTCGCGTAATGCGCGGTCTTCAACTCCGGACTTCGACGGTGTCTGTGCAACTCCTAGTCGCACCGGGACTGACAACTCCTACTCAAACCGGACTGTCGGATGATAGTTGTCCTCCTAAGCGGCAGTGTCCTCCCGCCTCTGTAGTAGTCCACACGGACCACCTGGAACTCCACACTCCTTGTCCCACAAGGAAGTGGAAGGAGTCGCACCCTCTTGTTGACGTACTAGTCGCCAACACGCTCTCCTGCCTCCTGTTGCAACTGCAGTTGTCCTTCCCTTGCTGCACCTCCCTTTTGCGGGAAGCACTTGCTCGGGCTCTCTCACGGTTACCAAAACCAAAGAGAACGACAACTTGTAGAGCAACTGGTTGCACTGAGCTGTACTGTAAGAAGCCCCCAATACCCCTATATATATAGGAGAGTCATGGGACAGGGTTCTCCATCCCGGGCAATGCGGGACTAAAAGCAGGAGTAGAAGGGTTCGAGAATTTTCCACAAAAAGCAACCGGTTCGCAACTTGAAATGATCGGTTCACAACTGAACCGATCGGTTCGGCCATTGAGCCGATCGATTGGACCTGAGCCGATCGTTTGGGGCACTCCAACCGATCGGTTGGTGCCCTGAACTGATCGGTTCATGGTCCTAATCCGGCTCAAAAAAGACTTTCCTTGTTTCTTTCCCAATTGGTATCGAATACCAATATTATTCCCAATCGAATTGGGCAATTTGAAACCAAAGGAAAATTCTTGCCGACATGACTTTTCCCAACTGGTCGGTTGCACCAGTTGAGCCGATCCGTTCAACCCTTGAACTTTTCGTTTCAACCTGGGCATGAGCCGATCGGCCTGGACACTCCAGCTGACCGGTTCAGCAACCTCAGCCGACCGGTTCATCACATGAACCGATCACTTGGGAGCACAGGTTGGGCAAAATCAGTCAATTGCGATTTCAATCAATCTGATACTCCAATCAATGCGTCCAAAACCTTGAACCATACGATATTGAGCTATCGACTGATTGAGTGTTTAATTGAACTACTAAACTCCTTTAGTAATCAATCTAAACATTGCTTTGTGGACAAAACTCCTCTTCCAGGTTAAATCCTATGTGTGTGACCCTGCAGGTCCATTTCACGTTGGCAGTGAAAGTCCATAACACTTATGACTTCACAAGCAAAGAGCGGTGCCTAGTCACACATCAGTGCTACCCAAGTGAAAGTAGAAAGTTGGAGAACAACTTTCATCCTACAATCCGTGAATGGTGTTACAGCGAATGTATAATTCCTTTGTCACTGATATACCGAATGAACTCGAGGCATGGAACAGTCATCCTGTCAACGTTCATTCACTTCCTTGATCTTAGAGTAGACTGGAAGAGATATGTATGACATCAGTATCATATACTGATTCACACATGCATGCACGCCTTTCTCAATCCTACTCAACAAGTGGCCATGGATATCAAACTCCCTCAGGAGGGACAAATCCCATATCTATCACTCACCCCTCAAAAGCCCCATGTGTCAAAGCCACCCAATCATCACCTTTATAACAACCCATGTTTCAGGACTACGTTTGATGATGTCAAAGTGTGCCCAATGACATGTGTTGAGTGCAGTGATTTCAGGTCTAAGAATCACACTCACCACCATCACTATGAGTACTGATTGTGACTACCATCTCATGGTTCCATGTGTCAAACTCACGGTGGGTCTGTCTGGTACACTTGTTCTCTGACAAGTACCTATGTGTTTGGTTTGATATCTCTATATCATGACTAATGAGATTCTGTCATCAACCAACACCACAATCTAGTCTTGTGTGTCATTGTTGTCTATCTACCTTCCACAATGACATCCGACTAGGGACATAACAAGAATGTACAAACTCTTAGCATCCGTATGATCTCATCGTTCAGGTCATGAACCTGAAGGCATACGTCATTGAGTACTGTCATTCTCTAGACACTCAATCTGTTCTATCACTATCTCATATGACTGAACCAGAAAGAATTGGAAGCTCGCCTTTGATGTTTATCAAATCAATCTCAATGTATCCCACCAATCATCCCATGATTGGCTCTCAGGGCATACATACCAACAGACTCCCACTTGCACTGCGAGCCAATCACCCATGAATCATATTCATAGTGATCTTCAAACATGTCCCACATGTTACTGTGCTCTTAGTGCAAACATAGTGAGTAATGGCAACACCTTGCCAAAGTCTGTACAAATTGCATGACTCTCATCTCTTCATTGTACGTCACACGTATGAGATGGAGTTGCCGTAATATGCGATCTAGTATTCCATTGCTAACCTTTAGCCACATTGCATGATCAAGGATTCCAAACTTATCATCAATGAGTGGAATATAAGCTCATCCTATGAACTTTCAGATCCATATAGTATCCACTGCTGTTTACTAATACATAGATGCTCGGCATTTCCCTTTTTCAAATGGCTTTATTGGAACATTTCCAATTATCAACAAACTTTCACTTTTATACATCTTATGTATATATATTGCGATTAATTTTCTGTCCTTTCGGAAGTTCGCATCAATGTAACTCTTTACATCAAACTCTTCCTTATCTCCATAGAACTAGTACTTCACAAGCACTTATCAAGTTCTCATGGTATTCCAGTAACCCTTACTGGAAATAGACAGACATCCACTCGTCATGTCACACATACGAGTTATCAGGATGAGCACATCATATTGCCATGTCCTACATACAAGATGATGAATGCATTTTATTCTTGCCATGTCATACATGCAAGATAATGGGATGATTACATACATGATAGATCCATATCTATTCTTAGCGTTCACGCTCTTCATAAGAATTGAACACTTGGCCTTGGGATACTAACTCCATGTAACATGGACAAGTTTTCTCCCACTGAATCTGTACATACTGAACACTTCAGTACAGATTGCCAATGTATGCTTTCTCTTTCCAGGTCAAGAGATTTTCGAGAACTATCTCTATAGATCTCTATTCCTATCACATAGGAAACATCTCTATCTTCCTTAAAGATAATTTCCACATTCGGATTTCCAATCTAGAACATTTCCATTTCACATCAATATGTGGAATGTGAATACGCTCCCACTAAATCACATATCCCTTCTTTATCTTTGACATATCAGTCAAACCCTTTGACTATATCATCAAAGTAAAGATCCAATTTTGAGTTGCTTGTACTCAATCAATCACATTGATTAGTCCATTGTAACTTATAGACTTCATTTGCATTAGTGGATTCATAAACCTTATAGGTTGTGTCACGTACACATCCTAGTTTTATTCCTCATAGGAATGCGGTTTTAGTATCCATATGCCAAATGTCTTAGTCATTAAGTTGCAATCAACAAGCATCATCCTTCTCAAAATGTTATCCATGTGTCTTAACACTTAAGACTCGTTTTCACTTATGGATATGATCCAATGAGTGATACCATCAAGGTCATACCTTATGGTTCACATGGATGTCATTTAGGATGTAACAGTCATAAACCATAACTCAAGATTCGGTTCCTCATATTCATCTTGATAGTTGACTCATCACATGAACAACTGATCACATAGATAATTGAGGTGTATCTGTTAAAGATATAAGAACTCACAACCCTTGTGATTCTTAATTTCTTTTATTATTGTGGGGTATTCATTTATTAAGAAGAATTCAGTTATTTGATAATCATTCTCTAACTCCTTAGAGTATGATTCCTTCTTGATTCAGACATCACCATGCCTTAATCATGAGTTTACTATGATACACTATCATAATCACTCAGAAGGATCTCAAACATTTGGTCCAAGTATTTCATTCATTGATCTCATCAAGAATTAATACTTTACCAAATTTGTACTTCATTTATGATAATCTTGAACACTTCAAGATAGTCATATTGGTATTTCTCTAAACACCATTTGAAGTATTAACATTTATTCCAATAGGTATGTAAATACATCACATGTATTATACCTAATAGGATAATCACTCTCCCACTACATTAGTGAAGATTGATCAATCATGTCCAAGATATTCATGTCCCTTACTGGTTCTCTAACCAAAAGAGTCTAGTTTTATCCATCACATGGAAACTAGAAATGAATTTCTCATGATTAATGCTAATTAAATTGTTTGAGTTATCTATAACTTTTGGGTATCGTCTTATCTTATGCATATCAAATATCACAAGATAAATAAGGCATTGCCACAAAGATCACATCTTTATAAATTGAAACATCTCTTTATTAATTGCCATCATTGTCATACAATATGCAAAAATAAAGTGTTTCTATCTATTGGCAAGTATGAAATAGCAGTTCATAACTGTATTACATGCCTTATTGGCTGAAAATAAACTAAAGTATTCCTATCTATAAAGGCAACACTTGCCCCAAGTAAGAATGCTTTACACTTTATATCTTGATATCATATATCTCAAAAGTGTTACAAGTTTATTTACATGACACCTTCAAGTAGAGGCTTCAGTCGCCTCCTTCTTCTTTTGTTCTTCTAGGTAGAGAGGACAATTCCTTTTCCAATGTCCTGGCTTTTGACAATGGTGGCAATTTCCTTTCTTGGTCACGCCTCCCTTGGCCTTGAGAGCTGAAGATGGCTTGGACTCCTGGCTAGCTTTAGAACCTTTCTTAGCTTTTCCCTTGCCCTTGCGCTTGGACTTGCCTTTCTTACTCGTGATCACCATCACAGCTTTAGGCTTGTCCTTCTTCATCTGTAACTCGGCTGTCCTCAACATGCCCAACAACTCAGACAGTGGCCTATCAAAGTTGTTCATGTTGTAGTTCATCACAAACTGACTGTAAGATTCTGGCAACGATTGCAGTATCACGTCAGTAGCCAACTCTTGGCTCAGTGGAAATCCCAGTCTCTACAGGTTCTCCACATACCCAATCATCTTGAGTGTGTGAGGACCAACTGGATCTCCTTCTGTCATGACACACTTGAACAGCGCCCTAGAAACATTGTACCTCTCTTGTCGTGCCTGATCTTCATACATGTTCCTGAGATGCAGAATCATCTCTATGACACCCATGTTCTCATGTTGCCTTTGCAACTCATGGTTCATTGAACATAGCATCAAGCATTTTGCATCAATGGCATCATCATAATGCTTCTTGTAAGCATCCCTTTCTGCCTTTGGTGCATTAGGAGCGGGTTCCTCTGGAATTGTAGTATCCAGGACATAGAGCTTACGCTCTTGAGTGAGAACAATTCTCAATGTCCGATACCAGTCGTGGAAGTTCATCCCATTTAGCTTGTCCTTGTCAAGGACCGATCGCAAAGAAAAGTTGTTGTTGTTTGTTGCCATTTGAACTACAAAAGGAAAATATGCAATTTTAGTCCAAAACTCATTTTTGACTTATTTGATTGATTTGAAAGTTTGACGATATAATTAGGCCTTTAATTAATTATCGCTCCCACTATTTTACTTCAAATTGATAGCCCTCACCATCAATTCGGAAGATTGCAGCGTACAACCTTCTAGTGGGCAAGATCCTGAAATCCTCTAAGCCATGGACCAGCTAGGGCTGTCACCCACAACATAGATCTCTCAGGTAGGCAACTTTTGCCAATTGCATCATATGCAACTCTTGATAAGATGTCATCTACAACTGCTTGCAATGATCATCTCCATGCCTCAAGGTGCTAGATCCTATCTAGGTCACCTTGTTAAGTCCGACCCAAAGCAAACACGATGAATATGCACCCTGCTTGGGCAAACCCACACATTCATCCTTCACGCTTCCACGAGATAGACGGTGCACCACGCTTGGGCGTGCCCACACTTGGTCGATCAAGCTTTTCACGTGTGTCGCATTTGGAAGGCATCTAAAACTTAGTATTTTAATGAGGGATTTGGTTTTATATACATATACATATCCAATCACCACAATACATAGTACGTATCATATACATGATATATCCCACAGAAAACATGCACAAATGATAAAAGGCGATGATTATGGCCATCCTAATGTGATTCCTCGAGCCAAGAGGAATCACGGTCATCTAGGTCTACATCACATGCAACCTGTACAAGATGAACTATGTGCCTTGCCATCCGAGTTGATCAATTCATCACATGAATGATCTGTACTCTCCAGTTGGTCATCTGGGTGCCACCATCCGATCGGTTGGCTCCTCCAACCGATCGGTTCGCCTGGTCGTCGTGCATCTCGTCATGTCCGCCACTCGCTCGTCTCGCTCCTCGAATCGGTCATCAACCGATCGGTTCACTCCTTGAACCGACCATCTGGAAGGTCAACCGATCGGTTCACTCCTTGAACCGACCGTCTGAGCAGTCGTCTTGATGTCCGCCGGTCTTTGACATAACAAGAAATAAAATCTATCCTATTTATTACATTGCTTTAAAAAGGGAAACCCTGAGTTACATTCGGGGGGAGCTGTCACGGAACCGGAATCCCAGTCCCATGAACCAAACGTATACCAAAGGCGATATGCGGAAGCATAAAGCTTAGCACACATGAACATATAACAAGATAAATGCACCAACATAAACTCAACAATCAACAAGATATATTAAGAAACATCATTATAATACATGATTTGAATTACATGTTCAAGAGTCACTTTGTACAAGTCTGCTCATGTATACTATATCTGGATCTTACAACAAGTACACCTAGCATAGCTCACCAAGTCCTTCAACCTTCTAGCCATCTCTGAACCTAAAAACAACATACGAGAAACGGGTCAACACACGAGGTGTTGAGTATGGGGCCGAAAGATACATATATATAAGCTTTGCATAATTTTGAAAAGATTTCAAGATTAAACGAACAAGAATAAACATGTTAATTGTTTAACAAATGCGAAATCATATTTTATGTCATTTCACTCCATTATACCAACAATATCAAACATGTTTAAGGCCTTTGACCAACTTCCCGTCGGAAGGGTCCGTAAGGGTGCTCAAGCTTAGCTAACCCTTTTATACGAGAGGGACCTCAAGGTCGTAACCAAGAGCCCTTTATCAACAACATTATAATGGAGTTCCAAATATATATGTGTTCAAGTTATAAAACAGACGAAGCAAACATCGAGTATGACATATCAATACTACATGGCAATATTTGAGAAAATAGACAAACAAGCATATAATATATGTCTTTTCAAGCAAGAAAGCGGTAGTCATATAACTAGATAAGGCCCATACCTGATTCAGAGATTCATAACCTAACATATCTTTCACCATCTAGCCACATGCCAAACTTGATTAACAACAAGATTACATATATGCATTAGATTCTCATCATTAAACCTATTTAGATGCATTTTAGCGTTTTGGCCAAGGTGGTTTCCAAGGTTGGTTATAGTACATTAGATGATCTCATATTGATTTAGGATCCATCGTAAGAGTGTGGCTCAAGTTTCATATTCTTTCAAGGTTTCATCTGGACGTGATAAGATTTAGGACACTTATACCCAAATTAGGTCACGAGACTCATAATAGAGTAACCAAGGACAAAGGTTATCAATGAAATATAACCAAGCATAAGGGATGGCTTAGATCAGCAAGAGTAGGACATAAGAGGCATAAAAAAGGTTGGGTAGATGTCCCTTAGGGTCTAGGTATCATCAAGACATTGATATTTAGACAAAAAGAAAGATCAGATCATCAAGACATTGATACATGAATCATATTCAAGAAACATAACAACTTTGGTCAAGATCATATATTAAAGTCCAAGGACAAGTCACATAGTGCAAACGGGAGTAATTCTTAAGCAATAGGGGTGATAAGGACCCTCTTGTAGATCAAAGATGTACTAAAGATTCTGATTTCATGATTAGGCAGATAGATGATCATTAAAGGTTCAAGTTTTATCACCTAGATGCATTGAATGAACTAAACATGGATAAAGTTATCATTTTCAAGAAATCAGGGGAGTAAACATCAGATTTAGGACCTGGAACCATGCCCAATTGGTAGGTCTCGTTGAGCTGATCAATTTGGTATATTGGATTATAACTTTTGGCCAAGGGAGATGGAAGTTATGGATTTTAGAACTTTTGATTAAGAACTATATTAATAAAGGAGGACATACCCATGTATCTATTGACAACCCGCCGCCAATGGATCATGGGACCTTGTTGGTCCACTCTTCATCCAGTGGTCCATCTCCTGCCGGTCTGGGCCTCTAATTTTGGGTCGATGTGCTCACTGGGCCGCTCACCCGCCACCTCCTCTCGTCCCTTCCTCCGTTTTCTTGGTCGCGCGATCCCCTATTTCCCAAACGGAACAGAGCATACCGGCAGGGCGGCGCCCAGCCTTCCCCGGGGCCGCTGCGCCCATGGCAGACCGTGGAGGAGTGGGTCGGAGGTCGGTGGGGGCTCTGTGGTGGTTGGACGGGACTACAGCGCCGAGGGTTCACGGCTGGCCGTTGGCATCTCTCCGAGCTAGTTTTGGGCGGAAGCAGCAAGAAGAAAAGAGGGATGCCGACGCAAAAGGGAAAAAGGAAAGTCGGTGGCACGAGAAGACTAGGGCAAATTGGAGAAGGGCAAACCAGGGAGGGGGTATATAAGGAGAAGACTAGGGTTGCCGTCCGTTACCCAATCTGGGTGGAGGCAGGGAAACTCTTTCCCTGTCGCTGGTTTCCTAAAGCGGAAGGGGAAGGGACAAGAAGATGGGCTACAGTGTTGTATTGGGCCTATGTGGCCGGCCCAATAGAGAAAAGGGCATATAAAAGAGCTAAAACAAATTATAAATAGCAAAATATCAAGGTGTCATAACTTGGACTCCGAAGGTCCAATCGATGTGCTTTTTGTTCCTCTGGATTCGTAATTGAAACGTCTACAACATAGTATACAAATGAGAGCAGTATGATCATATTGATGGGGTTCAAAATGGATTCAAGAGGATGATGTAATAAATGATAATACTAAGCTCAATACTAAACTCAAAGTGTTGATTGATGTCACACATTGTGAAAATCATGCATATAGTGATCAAAATGGGTCATCAATAAGACAAGTCATGAAATTGAACTCATACTTAGTGATGTGAGTCACCAATAGAGAAAGGAATAGTATAATAAAGGAGAGAGAAAAATCGAGGTTGTCACATCCTTCCCTCCTTACAAGGAATTTCGTCCCCGAAATTCAACCAAGATCATAGTTAAGAGTCAAGCCAAAATCCATCGAGTCTAGGTATCCAACCATGGTTATCAAGGCATTTTGCATGATGGATGCACACTAGGTTATTATCATTCAGGGTGTACCCATCTCGATAATGTACATGTTACTTAGCACTCTAATATTGTATTACGACATCATCACCACATTAGGGTTTTTGTTCATATCTTTATATGAGACCAAGGGGTATCATCAAAAACTAATTCTCAAATGAATATGTTCATGGTCATGACTTCAAACGAGACTATCATCGAGTGTGCATCTCATCTTTATTCTAGATTTCATGCATGGTTTTGTTTTCCCCACAAATTTCCACCAACTCTAACTAATTATGTTCATTATTTTAAAATTAAACAATTTATTCACCATGTGTATTCGAGTTATGACCCCAAGAGCATCGACATATACAATTAATCCTTTTTTTTGGTACGAGATTAGGTATGTTACCCTTGATTGTTCAAGCTAAGATCTTATGACATCATCATATCTAGATCATAATTTCAAATCTATATCTTTTATGTATGGTATGATTTCATACTAGGTCTATCTCATGAGAGTGGCTCATTGCACATATATCAAGATTTTAACTTAAGTGAGATTCTTTCATGTATTGAATATCATCAACATCGAGGTTTTGAAACTTTCTCACTTGTATCAAGAAAGAGTTCCACAAGCTCAAGCCACTCAAGCTAAGACATATATATATCCAACAAGACTTACTAACCGTAAATTCTATCCATAACAAAAATTTCTACCCATTGGTGTTTTATAGAAACAAGGGTAACCACTAGATTCCTTTATATACAACTACTAACCCGAGTATGAGGCTCATCATAGATATCAAACATCATATACATCATCTTAGGTCTTGGGACATCTCCCTCACCTAAATATCAAGCATCAAAATTTTCATTTGCCTCTCTCTCTAGGGTTAGATATTTTCATAGGAAATCTAGGGTTCAACATTTCAAGGAAACCGTCCACTAGGTCACTCAACTCATATACTTAGAAGTATTCTAGCTAGGGACTCATAATCAAGTATTTCATCATTCATATTATTCAACATTTCAAAAATTTTGGAGTTTAGGTACTCTAACCTTTTCCCGATACGGGTCAACTCATATCAACATGTCTTCCTATTCATATGTCCCATGCTAGAGGTCTTCCTTTGTATAGAGATTGAGGCCTGTGTTGGTCTCGAACCATATATCATATCTCCACACATACAAGACTAGGTACAAGCAAGCATGTCAACCCACTAGCTATGTTTAGCACATCAACCAAGTGGTATGTATCATATAAGGTGCTAGGTCTAGCTAGGGCTGCATGGTCAAACTCATCTCACATCGTCAAACATACTTAACCTTCCTCAAACATCTTGGGTCCTATAAAACATCAACATCATCATCAATATCATAGTCATCATCTTCGGTTTCTAGGTTGTTCACTTGCCTAACCTATATCATGGCTCTAGACATCTCTAGAGACTATCACTATCATCTAAACTCTCATCTAGACTTGATGTTACATCTCTTTCTCTTAGGTTGCATGGAAACTCACTGCCTTTCTAAGTGTGGTAACATTTTTCATATGTACATATAATAATACTTGAAATATGTTTTCTCCAATGTTTAAACAGGCGATGAAAACCACCATACTCCATTCGAATAAAACCAAAACCAAAACGAGTTACCACACTCATTAGGCAGTCTAGTATCATGACACCTAGAGAACTAGCAAGAACATGGTGCACACTTGTGTAGACATCCTAAGCACATGTCGCGAGTCATGTCTAGGGAGGTAACTTACACAAGTCTACACCTAGTTCTAGAACATCTAGGTTCTAACCTAGAGGCTAAGTCAACCTGATCCACAAAGGACATCTTATTAAGTTTCTAGGGTTGAGATGTAAGGTGAGTTTAGTTTGTGTTTCATGTGAGCAATGTTTGGTGTAGTTATTGTTCATGCTCTGATACCATCTGTCACGGAACCGGAATCCCAGTCCCATGAACCAAACGTATACCAAAGGCGATATGCGGAAGCATAAAGCTTAGCACACATGAACAGATAACAAGATAAATGCACCAACATAAAATCAACAATCAACAAGATATATTAAGAAACATCATTATATTACATGATTTGAATTACATGTTCAAGAGTCACTTTGTACAAGTCTGCTCATGTATACTATATCTGGATCTTACAACAAGTACACCTAGCATAGCTCACCAAGTCCTTCAACCTTCTAGCCATCTCTGAACCTAAGAACAACATACGAGAAATGGGTCAACACACGAGGTGTTGAGTATGGGGCCGAAAGATACACATATATATAAGCTTTGCATAATTTTGAAAAGATTTCAAGATTAAACGAACAAGAATAAACATGTTAATTGTTTAACAAATGCAAAATCATATTTTATGTCATTTCACTCCATTATACCAACAATATCTAACATGTTTAAGGCCTTTGACCAACTTCCCGTCGGAAGGGTCCGTAAGGGTGCTCAAGCTTAGCTAACCCTTTTATACGAGAGGGACCTCAAGGTCGTAACCAAGAGCCCTTTATCAACAATATTATAATGGAGTTCCAAATATATATGTGTTCAAGTTATAAAACAGACGAAGCAAACATCGAGTATGACATATCAATACTACATGGCAATATTTGAGAAAATAGACAAACAAGCATATAATATATGTCTTTTCAAGCAAGAAAGCGGTAGTCATATAACTAGATAAGGCCCATACCTGATTCAGAGATTCATAACCTAACATATCTTTCACCATCTAGCCACATGCCAAACCTGATTAACAACAAGATTACATATATGCATTAGATTCTCATCATTAAACCTATTTAGATGCATTTTAGGGTTTTGGCCAAGGTGGTTTCCAAGGTTGGTTATAGTACATTAGATGATCTCATATTGATTTAGGATCCATCGTAAGAGTGTGGCTCAAGTTTCATATTCTTTCAAGGTTTCATCTGGACGTGATAAGATTTAGGACACTTATACCCAAATTAGGTCACGAGACTCATAATAGAGTAACCAAGGACAAAGGTTATCAATGAAATCGAACCAAGCATAAGGGATGGTTTAGATCAGCAAGAGTAGGACATAAGAGGCATAAACAAGGTTGGGTAGATGTCCCTTAGGGTCTAGGTATCATCAAGACATTGATATTTAGACAAAAAGAAAGATCAGATCATCAAGACATTGATAAATGAATCATATTCAAGAAACATAACAACTTTGGTCAAGATCATATATTAAAGTCCAAGGACAAGTCACATAGTGCAAACGGGAGTAATTCTTAAGCAATAGGGGTGATAAGGACCCTCTTGTAGATCAAAGATGTACTAAAGATTCTGATTTCATGATTAGGCAGATAGATGATCATTAAAGGTTCAAGTTTTATCACCTAGATGCATTGAATGAACTCAACATGGATAAAGTTATCATTTTCAAGAAATCAGGGGAGTAAACATCAGATTTAGGACCTGGAACCATGCCCAATTGGTAGGTCTCGTCGAGCTGATCAATTTGGTATATTGGATTATAACTTTTGGCCAAGGGAGATGGAAGTTATGGATTTTAGAACTTTTGATTAAGAACTATATTAATAAAGGAGGACATACCCATGTATCTATTGACAACCTGCCGCCAATGGATCATGGGACCTTGGTGGTCCACTCTTCATCCAGTGGTCCATCTCCTGCCGGTCTGGGCCTCTAATTTTGGGTCGATGTGCTCAATGGGCCGCTCACCCGCCACCTCCTCTCGTCCCTTCCCCCGTTTTCTTGGTCGCGCGATCCCCTGTTTCCCGAACGGAACAGAGCAGACCGACAGGGCAGCGCCCAGCCTTCCCCGGGGCCGCTGCGCCCATGGAAGACCGCGGAGGAGTGGGTCGGAGGTCGGTGGGGGCTCTGTGGTGGTTGGACGGGACTACGACGCCGAGGGTTCACGGCTGGCCGTTGGCATCTCTCTGAGCTGGTTTTGGGCGGAATCAGTAAGAAGAAAAGAGGGATGCCGATGCAAAAGGGAAAAAGGAAAGTCGGCGGCACGAGAAGACTAGGGCAAATCGGAGAAGGGCAAACCAGGGAGGGGGTATATAAGGAGAAGACTAGGGTTGTCGTCCGTTACCCAATCTGGGTGGAGGCAGGGAAACTCTTTCCCTGTCGCTGGTTTCCTGAAGCGGAAGGGGAGGGGACAAGAAGATGGGCTACAGTGTTGTATTGGGCCTATGTGGCCGGCCCAATAGAGAAAAGGGCATATAAAAGAGCTAAAACAAATTATAAATAGCAGAATATCAAGGTGTCATAACTTGGACTCCGAAGGTCCAATCGATGTGCTTTTTGTTCCTCTGGATTCGTAATTGAAACGTCTACAACATAGTATACAAATGAGAGCAGTATGATCATATTGATGGGGTTCAAAATGGATTCAAGATGATGATGTAATAAATAATAATACTAAGCTCAATACTAAACTCAAAGTGTTGATTGATGTCACACATTGTGAAAATCATGCATATCGTGATCAAAATGGGTCATCAATAAGACAAGTCATGAAATTGAACTCATACTGAGTGATGTGAGTCACCAATAGAGAAAGGAATAGTATAATAAAGGAGAGAGAAAAATCGAGGTTGTCACATCCTTCCCTCCTTACAAGGAATTTCGTCCCCGAAATTCAACCAAGATCATAGTTAAGAGTCAAGCCAAAATCCATCGAGTCTAGGTATCCAACCATGGTTATCAAGGCATTTTGCATGATGGATGCACACTAGGTTATTATCATTCAGGGTGTACCCATCTCGATAATGTACACGTTACTTAGCACTCTAATATTGTATTACGACATCATCACCACATTAGGGTTTTTGTTCATATCTTTATATGAGACCAAGGGGAATCATCAAACACTAATTCTCAAATGAATATGTTCATGGTCATGACTTCAAACGAGACTATCATCGAGTGTGCATCTCATCTTTATTCTAGATTTCATGCATGGTTTTGTTTTCCCCACAAATTTCCACCAACTCTAACTAATTATGTTCATTATTTTAAAATTAAACAATTTATTCACCATGTGTATTCGAGTTATGACCCCAAGAGCATCGACATATACAATTAATCCTTTTTTTTCGGTACGAGATTAGGCATGTTACCCTTGATTGTTCAAGCTAAGATCTTATGACATCATCATATCTAGATCATAATTTCAAATCTATATCTTTTATGTATGGTAAGATTTCATACTAGGTCTATCTCATGAGAGTGGCTCATTGCACATATATCAATATTTTAACTTAAGTGAGATTCTTTCATGTATCGAATATCATCAACATCGAGGTTTTGAAACTTTCTCACTTGTATCAAGAAAGAGTTCCACAAGCTCAAGCCACTCAAGCTAAGACATATATATATCCAACAAGACTTACTAACTGTAACTTCTCTCCATAACAAAAATTTCTACCCATTGGTGTTTTATAGAAACAAGGGTAACCACTAGATTCCTTTATATACAACTACTAACCCGAGTATGAGGCTCATCATAGATATCAAACATCATATACATCATCTTAGGTCTTGGGACATCTCCCTCACCTAAATATCAAGCATCAAAATTTTCATTTGCCTTTCTCTCTAGGGTTAGATATTTTCATAGGAAATCTAGGGTTCAACATTTCAAGGAAACCGTCCACTAGGTCACTCAACTCATATACTTAGAAGTATTCTAGCTAGGGACTCATAATCAAGTATTTCATCATTCATATTATTCAACATTTCAAAAATTTTGGAGTTTAGGTACTCTAACCTTTTCCCAATACGGGTCAACTCATATCAACATGTCTTCCTATTCATATGTCCCATGCTAGAGGTCTTCCTTTGTATAGAGATTGAGGCCCGTGTTGGTCTCGAACCATATATCATATCTCCACACATACAAGACTAGGTACAAGCAAGCATGTCAACCCACTAGCTATGTTTAGCACATCAACCAAGTGGTATGTATCATATAAGGTGCTAGGTCTAGCTAGGGCTGCATGGTCAAACTCATCTCATATCGTCAAACATACTTAACCTTCCTCAAACATCTTGGGTCCTATAAAACATCAACATCATCATCAATATCATAGTCATCATCTTAGGTTTCTAGGTTGTTCACTTGCCTAACCTATATCATGGCTCTAGACATATCTAGAGACTATCACTATCATCTAAACTCTCATCTAGACTTGATGTTACATCTCTTTCTCTTAGGTTGCATGGAAACTCACTGCCTTTCTAAGTGTGGTAACATTTTTCATATGTACATATAATAATACTTGAAATATGTTTTCTCCAACGTTTAAACAGGCGATGAAAACCACCATACTCCATTCGAATAAAACCAAAACCAAAATGAGTTACCACACTCATTAGGCAGTCTAGTATCATGACACCTAGAGAACTAGCAAGAACATGGTGCACACTTGTGTAGACATCCTAAGCACATGTCGCGAGTCATGTCTAGGGAGGTAACTTACACAAGTCTACACCTAGTTCTAGAACATCTAGGTTCTAACCTAGAGGCTAAGTCAACCTGATCCACAAAGGACATCTTATTAAGTTTCTAGGGTTGAGATGTAAGGTGAGTTTAGTTTGTGTTTCATGTGAGAAATGTTTGGTGTAGTTATTGTTCATGCTCTGATACCATCTGTCACGGAATCGGAATCCCAGTCCCATGAACCAAACGTATACCAAAGGTGATATGCGGAAGCATAAAGCTTAGCACACATGAACAGATAACAAGATAAATGCACCAACATAAACTCAACAATCAACAAGATATATTAAGAAACATCATTATATTACATGATTTGAATTACATGTTCAAGAGTCACTTTGTACAAGTCTGCTCATGTATACTATATCTGGATCTTACAACAAGTACACCTAGCATAGCTCACCAAGTCCTTCAACCTTCTAGCCATCTCTGAACCTAAAAACAACATACGAGAAATGGGTCAACACACGAGGTGTTGAGTATGGGGCCGAAAGATACACATATATATAAGCTTTGCATAATTTTGAAAAGATTTCAAGATTAAACGAACAAGAATAAACATGTTAATTGTTTAACAAATGCGAAATCATATTTTATGTCATTTCACTCCATTATACCAACAATATCAAACATGTTTAAGGCCTTTGACCAACTTCCCGTCGGAAGGGTCCGTAAGGGTGCTCAAGCTTAGCTAACCCTTTTATACGAGAGGGACCTCAAGGTCGTAACCAAGAGCCCTTTATCAACAATATTATAATGGAGTTCCAAATATATATGTGTTCGAGTTATAAAACAGACGAAGCAAACATCGAGTATGACATATCAATACTACATGGCAATATTTGAGAAAATAGACAAACAAGCATATAATATATGTCTTTTCAAGCAAGAAAGCGGTAGTCATATAACTAGATAAGGCCCATACCTGATTCAGAGATTCATAACCTAACATATCTTTCACCATCTAGCCACATGCCAAACCTGATTAACAACAAGATTACATATATGCATTAGATTCTCATCATTAAACCTATTTAGATGCATTTTAGGGTTTTGGCCAAGGTGGTTTCCAAGGTTGGTTATAGTACATTAGATGATCTCATATTGATTTAGGATCCATCGTAAGAGTGTGGCTCAAGTTTCATATTCTTTCAAGGTTTCATCTGGACGTGATAAGATTTAGGACACTTATACCCAAATTAGGTCACGAGACTCATAATAGAGTAACCAAGGACAAAGGTTATCAATGAAATAGAACCAAGCATAAGGGATGGTTTAGATCAGCAAGAGTAGGACATAAGAGGCATAAACTAGGTTGGGTAGATGTCCCTTAGGGTCTAGGTATCATCAAGACATTGATATTTAGACAAAAAGAAAGATCAGATCATCAAGACATTGATACATGAATCATATTCAAGAAACATAACAACTTTGGTCAAGATCATATATTAAAGTCCAAGGACAAGTCACATAGTGCAAACGGGAGTAATTTTTAAGAAATAGGGGTGATAAGGACCCTCTTGTAGATCAAAGATGTACTAAAGATTCTGATTTCATGATTAGGCAGATAGATGATCATTAAAGGTTCAAGTTTTATCACCTAGATGCATTGAATGAACTCAACATGGATAAAGTTATCATTTTCAAGAAATCAGGGGAGTAAACATCAGATTTAGGACCTGGAACCATGCCCAATTGGTAGGTCTCGTCGAGCTGATCAATTTGGTATATTGGATTATAACTTTTGGCCAAGGGAGATGGAAGTTATGGATTTTAGAACTTTTGATTAAGAACTATATTAATAAAGGAGGACATACCCATGAATCTATTGACAACCCGCCGCCAATGGATCATGGGACCTTGATGGTCCACTCTTCATCCAGTGGTCCATCTCCCGCCGGTCTGGGCCTCTAATTTTGGGTCGATGTGCTCACTGGGCCGCTCACCCGCCACCTCCTCTCGTCCCTTCCCCCGTTTTCTTAGTCGCGCGATCCCCTGTTTCCCGAATGGAACAGAGCAGACTGGCAGGGCGGCGCCCAGCCTTCCCCGGGGCCGCTGCGCCCATGGCAGACCGCGGAGGAGTGGGTCGGAGGTCGGTTGGGGCTCTGTGGTGGTTGGACGGAACTACGGCGCCGAGGGTTCACGGCTGAACGTTGGCATCTCTCCGAGCTGGTTTTGGGCGGAAGCAGCAAGAAGAAAAGAGGGATGCCGACGCAAAAGGGAAAAAGGAAAGTCGGCGGCACGAGAAGACTAGGGAAAATCGGAGAAGGGCAAACCAGGGAGGGGGGTATATAAGGAGAAGACTAGGGTTGCCGTCCGTTACCCAATCTGGGTGGAGGCAGGGAAACTCTTTCCCTGTCGCTGGTTTCCTGAAGCGGAAGGGGAGGGGACAAGAAGATGGGCTACAGTGTTGTATTGGGCCTATGTGGCAGGCCCAATAGAGAAAAGGGCATATAAAAGAGCTAAAACAAATTATAAATAGCAGAATATCAAGGTGTCATAACTTGGACTCCGAAGGTCCAATCGATGTGCTTTTTGTTCCTCTGGATTCGTAATTGAAACGTCTACAACATAGTATACAAATGAGAGCAGTATGATCATATTGATGGGGTTCAAAATGGATTCAATAGGATGATGTAATAAATAATAATACTAAGCTCAATACTAAACTCAAAGTGTTGATTGATGTCACACATTGTGAAAATCATGCATATAGTGATCAAAATGGGTCATCAATAAGACAAGTCATGAAATTGAACTCATACTGAGTGATGTGAGTCACCAATAGAGAAAGGAATAGTATAATAAAGGAGAGAGAAAAATCGAGGTTGTCACAGGAGCAAAGGTAGGAAAGAATCTCGAATTATTTCGAGTTACATCAGGAATAGGAGAAGGAAGATCGGTGCGCAGACCGAGATGCAAGCAACCACAAACAACCAATCACAAATAGGGGTTTATAGGCCATAATCACGCTACGCACATCCACCACAAAACTCATTTAAGGGTGACGCGTATCGAGTGCATTAATAATACATATTATATATGTAATTAGGGATTTGTGGATTTAGGATTGGACATGCATAAAGCCGATATTATTCGCATCGTATGCAATAAATAAAGGCGACAAACCAAAATCGATCATATCGATATTCCTAAAATATAGAACAGCTGACGTGGCTCTGATACCACTGTTGGGTTCTAGGGGAGACAGAGAAGGCAGCGGAAACAAAAATTTTCTCCCCAACCCATACCGAGGAAACGCGTCAACATCTATATAATAGCAAAGGATGGTTTGCGGAATCATACCTTGTCCTGAGGCTTGCTCGGCGACAATATCTCGCACAATGCGCGGTCTTCAACTCCGGACTTCGACGGTGTCTGTGCAGCTCCTGGTCGCACCGGGACTGACAACTCCTACTCGAACTGGACTGTCGGATGACAGTTGTCCTCCTAAGAGGCAGTGTCCTCCCGCCTCTGTAGTAGTTCACACAGACCACCTGGAACTCCACACTCTTTGTCCCACAAGGAAGTGGAAGGAGTCGCACCCTCCTGTTGACGTACTAGTCTCCAACACGCTCTCCTGCCTCCTGTTGCAACTGTAGTTGTCCTTCCCTTGCTGCACCTCCCTTTTGCGGGAAGCACTTGCTCGGGCTCTCTCACGGTTACTAAAACCAGAGAGAACGACAACTTGCAGAGCAACTGGTTGCACTGAGCTGTACTGTAAGAAGCCCCCAATACCCCTATATATAGGAGAGTCATGGGACAGGGTTCTCCATCCCGGGCAATGCGGGACTAAAAGTAGGAGTAGAAGGGTTCGTAAATTTTCCACAAAAAGCAACCGGTTCGCAACTTGAAATGATCGTTTCACAACTGAACCGATCAGTTCGGCCATTGAGCCGATCGGTTGGACCTGAGCCGATCGTTTGGGGCACTCCAACCGATCGAACCGATTGGTTCGGCCATTGAGCCGATCGGTTGGACCTGAGCCGATCGTTTGGGGCACTCCAACCGATCGGTTGGTGCCCTGAACCGATCGGTTCATGGTCCTAATCCAGCTCAAAAAGACTTTCCTTGTTTCTTTCCCAATTGGTATCGAATACCAATATTATTCCCAATCGAATTGGGCAATTTGAAACCAAAGGAAAATTCTTGCCGATATGACTTTTCCCAACTGGTCGGTTGCACCAGTTGAGCCGATCGGTTCAACCCTTGAACCGGTCGTTTCAACCTGGGCATGAGCCGATCGGCCTGGACACTCCAGCCGACCGGTTCAGCAACCTCAGCCGACCGGTTCATCACATGAATTGATCGGTTGGGAGCACAGGTTGGGCAAAATCAGTCAATTGCGATTTCAATCAATCCGATACTCCAATCAATGCGTCCAACACCTTGAACCATACGATATTGAGCTATAAACTGATTGAGTGTTTAATTGAACTACTAAACTCCTTTAGTAATCAATCTAAACATTGCTTTGTGGACAAAACTCCTCTTCCAGGTTAAATCCTATGTGTGTGACCCTGCAGGTCCATTTCACGTTGGTAGTGAAAGTCCATAACACTTATGACTTCACAAGCAAAGAGCGGTGCCTAGTCACACATCAGTGCTACCCAAGTGAAAGTAGAAAGTTGGAGAACAACTTTCATCCTACAATCCGTGAATGGTGTTACAGCGAATGTATAATTCCTTTGTCACTAATATCCCGAATGAACTCGAGGCATGGAACAGTCATCCTGTCAACGTTCATTCACTTCCTTGATCTCAGAGTAGACTGGAAGAGATATGTATGACATCAGTATCATATACTGATTCACACATGCGTGCACGCCTTTCTCAATCCTACTCATCAAGTGGCCATGGATATCAAACTCCCTCAGGAGGGACAAATCCCATATCTATCACTCACCCCTCAAAAGCCCCATGTGTCAAAGCCACCCAATCATCACCTTTATAACAACCCATGTTTCAGGACTACGTTTGATGATGTCAAATTGTGCCCAACGACATGTGTTGAGTGCAGTGATTTCAGGTCTAAGAATCACACTCACCACCAGCACTGTGAGTACTGACTGTGACTACCATCTCATGGTTCCATGTGTCAAACTCACGGTGGGTCTGTCCGGTACACTTGTTCTCTAACAAGTACCTATGTGTTTGGTTTGATATCTCTATATCATGACTAATGAGATTATGTCATCAACCAACACCACAATCTAGTCTTGTGTGTCATTGCTGTCTATCTACCTTCCACAATGACATCCGACTGGGGACATAAAAAGAATGTACAAACTCTTAGCATCCGTATGATATCATCGTTCAGGTCATTAACCTGAAGGCATACGTCATTGAGTATTGTCATTCTCTAGACATTCAATCTGTTCTATCACTATCTCATATGACTGAACCAGAAAGAATTGGAAGCTCGCCTTTGATGTTTATCAAATCAATCTCAATGTATCCCACCAATCATCCCATGATTGGCTCTCAGTGCATACATACCAACACTCCATGCCCACAATTGTCCCCCAAGCAAAGGCACCATTAGTTCTTTAGACCCTTAGTCACTTCAATGGTGAACCATTGGTTGACAATCTCTTTTAAGTGAACCACCGGTCCAAGTGAATGAAAAATAGAAATTATCAAACTAATACTTATAGAGTTGACCATTCATTGTGACCATCTGTTGGTGACCATAGGATGTCAACTAAATAGGGAAACTATTTATTGATGTCTCCTATAGGTAGCCCATCCATGAAGGGGTAAAACCCTAAGTCACCATTGAAAGAAACACCTCCAAACCAAGGTTCAAATAAGTTCCCCATGGATCAACAAGATCCATAATGATAATAAAACATCTAAGGAACATAATTTATATGAAAAATTGCAAGGAAAACCTTATATTTGGGTAATTTATAGAAGAATCCAAAATGTGCATAAAATTGTATAACTTGCTCAAACAATGTCCACATTGGACCAAATTTGAAACTTAAGCTTGTTTCATGATACCAAAACATATCACAACGTTATATTAGGCTTAAAGTACTCAATTATGGTAACTAAGAACGTTCAACACTTTAATCATGGTCAGGGGTCTTACATTAAGTTTCTTAAATGTAACCATGTCCCTATGTTCCACCCCGTACATCTATTTTGACCCAATATTGAGTTGCAAGAGCCTTGAAAGGTTTTAGGTTATAAACTTAAAGTTTGATTGATCTTTGGGATACACACCTGAAATTTTTGGGTGCTATCTTGGGGTCGATCAGTATTGTAATTCAATGAATTAATAATATATTTCCTTCATTATGGATGTGAATTTTTGATTTCCAATTTATTTATTTGTTTATGTTTGATCACCACAATCAAAGTAATAGACCATTAGTTTCATGTGAGAGATATAAGGGTTCCAAAAATTCATAGATTCACATATCCTATATTGTGACTTAGGAGAGGGCTTACAGTTGTGAAAGAACAACCTAGATATTTTGATAATGTGCCTAGCTAATTCATAAATGGATAGGGGAGTGGGATTTGTTTTATTTAGGTAGTGTGTTGCACTGTATGAGTGGTTAATTCTTGCTAAATGTCTTTAGTCTAGTCTTAAGGGTTAATAATTATTGATGAAATGGAATTTGAATGCATGCATGCCGTGGTGAAACCATAGTCCTAAGGAATCTGCCCATTCTTGACCACATGCATTTGAGTGTTGATTTAATTCTTTGCTCTTAGTTATAGTATCAACCAATTAATAATTTTATAGGCCTAGATGATTATGTTTTACTTAGTAGTTTCCTTTAGTAAACATTTCCTTGAGTTCGAGAGTCAGGACTCATAGGCATGTATTACACGACAAGTGAACTTGGGTTTTACACTCATAATTTAATGAGTCAATGTCAAAGCAAGATATCGAGGATACAAAATAAAGATGATAAATGGGATGAGATTAAAAGTTAGATAGCAATATTGGTGGGTGATTTCTTCCATAACCTTATGACTAACCCAAATCTAGTCTCTTTAGCACATAAGGTGGAATATTATGTGGGCTCTTTCCCTCGCATTATAGAACAACAAATAGTACACCTCGCCAACATACCTTGAGGAAGACCAAAATGGGGTGGTTTTATTTTCCATGTTGCCTCAAAGGCCCATGGCCCCAAAAACATTGATGCAAGATTTCTCTAGAATACTAGAAGCTCATAAAGAATGACCTCATATCCTTTTCACATGATCCATTCAAAGGACATCCTTTTGAACCCTTTTCAATTGACTCAGTGATCATCCTCATCCCTAAAAACTAAAACCCCACCAGTTGTAGTCACCTTAGAGCCATATCTTTAAATATTGTATGTGTGGAGGTTATATCTAAGGTTCTTGTTAGAAACATAAACACTTCCCTGCAGGAGTGAAACAAGTTGTATACCCAAAAGAAGACTGTATGATAATTACCTACTGATGCAAAAGATCATATAGTCTATGGAGAAGACCAAAACTAGAAAATGCAAAATGACAATCAAAATGGGTTTATCGAAGGCCTACAACAAGTTCAGTTGGAACTTCATTCTCGACTCTCAATGGAAATCATATTCCCCCAAATATCATTGATATTATTATGCAAATTATTACTTCAAGAAAGTCTACTATTGCTTGTAATGGAGATCAATTAGAGCCTATATGGCCTTCTGGGAGTGTCAAGCAGGGTTACCCCCTGTTCCATTACATTTTTATTATCTATATGGAACATTTCTTCTATGAAATCTAGTCCAAAATGGTTCACCATAAATAGAGACATGCATCATTCACTTATAAGAAAAACAAGTTTTCTCATCTATGATTTGTGTACACTATCTTCCTCTTTGGTGAAGCTTGTATCACCCAATATATGATTACTCATATTCCTTCACAATTCAGGGTTGCATCTAGTCAGGTGGTGGCACAGGAGAAATCTTCTATTTACTTCTCAAATAGTACCCCAACAATTACATATAGAGCCATTTGTTGGAAGATGAAAATGACCGAAATGGAGGGCCTTAGAAAACATTTGGTAATTCCATCCATAAGAGAAATTCAAAGGAGAAGTACCTAGACATTGTCAAAGATTTCAAGGAAAGTAAACAATTGGGAAAACATGAATCTCGCATTGGCAGTAGAATCACTTTGGCAAAGTCAAGTATCATTACCACAACATCTCACATATTGAAGTCATGAAAGTTACCTATATCTATCTGTGATAAGTTGGACCAAATAACTCACAATATTATTTGGAGGGGGAATTTCCTATGAAAAGGTGTTCACTTGGTTTTCTGCAAGAAGCTACTTGCATCCACAATGAAAGGAGGGCTTCGAGTCATAGCCATGAGAGAACTCAATGAGTCTTAATTGATAAGATCAGATGTCAGAATTTGAGCCTGCAAGATACTGATGCAACCCAATTTTAGGGCTTCATCTTGTGTCTTTTTTTCATGATAATCACATCTAAATAGTTTAGATTACAAGTTATTCCCTCAAATATGATTTATAATTCCAAATGCACTTATGCCTCCTTTTTAGTGCATTTCAGGGCATGCATTGATGCATGGGAGCTAGATTAAGAATGTCTATGGGGTCTTACACCCCAAGAGTGGACCTATCTCTTCCCCAAGCTTTCCTTGAATGCCCAAGGGAAACTCAAAGCAAAAGGAGGCTAGAAGAAGAAGATGAAGTAGAGATCAACACCAAGAAGCCCCAAAACAGTCATGGTACATCACAACGGTCGTGGGAATTATGCTCCAAAAGGCATAGGGAAGTCGCTCAATTTACACACGAATGACCATGGCCATGGTCATCACAACGGCCGTGGTCACTGAAGACCCCACGGCCATGACCCCCATTGTAATGACCCCACCTCCCGGTAACCCCCAATTAACGAAGATCAGAAGGTCAGAGACGATATCCCAATATTTCAGGATCCATGGTTTAACATTTAATCAAAATAATTATCAAAATCTACTATTACTAAACTAAAAAGTTGGAATCAAATAAAACTGTTTGCATACCTTATAAAATTTAGATTCTAGATTTCTATCCATATAAAAAGTCTATCTAACTAATCCTCCTTTAAAAGGTCGGTTGTATCTTCACAAATTATTATTTACTTTTTGTCCATTTTCAGAATTGTACCTAAAATGCTGACAAACAAAATGTGAGTCAGTATATTTCTATACTAGTATATGGGGGACAATCAAAATTTCCACAAATAGTTTCTAACAACCTAATTATGACAAATAAGTTATGAACAATCCAAATTACATTTTCAATGTGACATTTTCAACCACTTTTGCCCTAAACCCTAGATTACCCTCTCTCAGGGTTTGTCCTTGCAAGGGACATAAGGCCACCTTCTCCATCTTGAGCTTGGTGCCTGGGGTTACCTCTCGAGGTGCCCAATTGTCTTCCCTTCAGGGCTTGACCGAATAGACCTTCTCTCCGGGGTTTGGTCATGAAACGTACATCAGGGTGGCATGTAGGTTCGAGAATACACATATATACTTAATTGCGATAACCATAGGGACTTTATAGGATTGCAAAATTAAACATCCAATAGTTTATGTTGCATACAATCGATAAAACGTTCGAGAAACGGCGTGAAACTAAATCAATTATTCATAAATAACCACATACCTGTTCATTCGATTCAACAGGCTAACAATAATCCAAGCAAAGAAATATCCAGTCAAGCAGGAAATTCAGACAAGCAATGATCCTGAAACAATCATATAATTTAATTACTATTCCCTTTCTCAGATTAGAATCATATGAACTCGCTTAGGGTTTTCCTACTTCCTTTAAGGGTTTCACTGGAGTTCATCCTCATCATTGATACTATAAACCCTAAATCAGCAAATCTAAGTATAAACCCTAATTAGCTTGTCATATTCCTTCTAACAGGCTTAGGATCAATAAATAACAACATTATCCCAAATAATTCAGATTATTCAAGTTAATTTCCTTCTTTACCCTAGATTAGGGTTTCTACATGTATTATCATAGATTCATGGATTAAAACCCTAAAGCAAGCCAATTATAATCTAATTTCAAATTCCAACTTTACTTTTCTTTTCAATAGGTTATTAATACTCAAATTAACCCATTAAGCATCTTAGATTTGATCTCTAATCATCATTAGGGGTTTTAATCTAAATTTAATGCACTTTAAGATCAACTCAAGGTACTTTTGCAATTAGTAACAAAATCATATGCTAAAAATATTTTTATCAGATTACTCATATTATTCTGATCATTTTTAGTATATAAAGTTCCTTCATTTGACCTTCCTATTAATTTCTACAATTTTTGCAATGAAAAGTATTTTTTTGGATTTTCTAGCAGAGAGGAATCAATTTCCAAAAATCACCATATATCGCGGCCGTTCGATCAGTGGTCTGCTAGACCACACAGGATCCAATGATCTGTGGTTGTGCGCCTCACCTGCGATTAAAAAGAAACAAAACATGAATATGCCCTTACCCAAACTAAAGAAGCGGGAGGGAAAGCTAGTAATTTCACTAGAGGTCATCTTCAACCTCCGGTTGTTCTGCGTGTGGATTGATGGTCAACCCCACCAGTTGACTTGGTGCTCTTAGGCTGCTATGAGCAAACGAAGGCTATCTGTAGCTTCATTCTCTTCCCACGAACTTGCTCGTCGGTTCAATTGTTCCTCCAACTGCCCCTTCAACGTAAATTAGATGAAGCTTTCCCGACACTATCTACTCCCCGACGAGGTCTTCGGTTAGGCTTGTTCCTTGAATTGAAGGCTCCACGATAATCGTCGTTGTGCCGTGATCACGAGAGGGTAGATTAGGGGGTTCCTGACGTCGTTGCATGTCCTACCCTATATATAGGGTAACCATCAAGTTCTCGATGAATTGGGGACTTCCCCATTTCACAATAAAACCCCACAAACCCCAGGCTAGGTAATGTTGGGATGATCTCCTGAAGGAGACGGACTCCTCCACATCCACGCAGGTTGCCTCAAATCTGAGGAATCTCAGATCAAAAATCCACGCAACATGGACTCTGTGTCCCAGTCCTCGCGAGAGTGGGATTTCACCCAAACCATGGATCATTGATCCAATGGTCATGAGTGCGTGTTTAAAACCAAAATTCGGGATCTTAATCAAAAATTAAATTGCGACACATATTCCTTTCTATTTTAGGATAACTTCAAAAATTCATATCTCATGAACCGTGCATCCTTTTTCCACCAAAACTTAAAGGAAACTTTGGGTTGACATTATCTACTTGTATATTAAAATTGAGACCCAAATTCCAAAGGAAAAGGTATTACCTTCATAATCAAGTTATCTTTTAATAAATCCTATTTAATTGGTATTTTCTCTTTCCTTTCTTATTATCTTTGCAACTTGGGCTCCTTGGAACTAAAGAAATCCCAAAGACACAAAATCTACCTTTGGAGGCTACCTCCTAGACTTCTAGAGGTTTCTACCTCTTTTCTTTATCCTTTTCTTAATTATTCTTTTATTAACAGAATTTCTTTTTGTTGTTATTGGGCTCAATAGCCAATACCACGAAATCAAACAACAAGACTATTAATAAGGAAATCCATTCATTTAAATCAAAACATACAATTATTTGTTCATATATCTTTAAAAGGAGAAATTACATTTCAATTTTGAATTAGGAAAATTGAGGTTATAACATTGTAACGACCCGCACTTTTGAGTGTCTAAAAGACCTTAAATTCGTAGATCGTTAATCATAACTCCCATGATCAGATTCATGAAATAATACAAAATAGTAAACAATTTCCATTAATGATCAAATATTTACATGTTTACATGAAAAGATCCTCTAAGGAGTTACATAAACTTTAAATAGAATTAGATTTTACATGTGTGAAGATAAACCATTAAGACTAAACCTTCATGATTAAACTGTAGTGTCTTCAACATCTTTATATGTACCCTCATGTCCACGCTATCAAGTATATCTGATACCTAAAATGCCGACAAACAAATACGCGATCAGTATATTTCTATACTGGTACGTGGATTCAAACAATAATCACAAGTACAGATATAAGCAAACATCTTTATCTTGAATATAAACTCATTTTCATATTCTAACCCTTATCTGGTCCACTACCTCAGGTGTAATCATTGTCCCTCTGGGGCTCATGTGCATTACCCTTAAGATCAGTCTGACCCAGGGTTCAGAATGTAGTTATTTACTTTACATGATACTCATATGAACTTTATAGCTTGCAAGAGCTAAATAAACAAGCAAGCAATTTATTTGTCGTTCAATCTCGTCGAGAAACATCGGCAATCTCAGAATTTGATACATGTAATCATAAGCATAACCACGTACCTTATGTCATCGCAGAAACCATGTAGAACATCATATGTACTTTAAGAATGCATCCAAACATCCAGGCAACAAAGCATGTAATCAACAAGTATCTGAAACAAAGCATACTACGTATGTGTTACCATGTATTCATATTTCCTTAATCAGATGTAGATGCACTCCTATACTAGGGTTTAGGGTTATCTCATGTTTGGACCATGGATTAGGATTACAAACCCTAATTCCATCATATCCTGGTTTCTAAGATTACAAATCCAGTTATGCATATTAGGTGAAACCCTAATCGTCAACTTATGCATATTAAGCTATTCATGACATCTAGACTACATTATCAACATTAGATCATAACAAGATGTTGACATTGGTTTTCAAATCCTAAATCAAAAACATATAATATTACTAATATGGAATCGTCCATTATTCCCCATTATCAAGGTTTTACTCATTATATATGTCTAGATCAGGTATGAACATAACATAACCAATTCTAATCAATTAAGCATCATATTAACATAAATATAGGCTTTCTTTTATGTTAATCACATTAACACATGTATTGCACATAATTTTAGAACAAGAAGCATAATCAGGTTTTGGTAATATTTTATTTGGATTCGTCTCATTTTTCTGATCAAAACAATATATCATTTTACTATTTTCCGGGCATACTAGCAATTTCAATGTTTATTCGAAATTGAGAATATATGAGCCAATCAGACATTGACACATCAACCGGTTACCTTTGGTTTGTTTTTGCTGATGAGCTATCCTGGGATCTTGGGAAAGGACTCATTTGCCCTTGAATGGTACACGCACAGCTATGGGTAGACTTGTCCTTACCCAGCGGGTCTTCTCCTCCCTCGCAAAGCCCCCACCCGTGGCTACTGTGCTCTTCCGCCGAGTCACTACCTCGGCTCCTTGGGACCTAGGGACAGAAGGGAGGAATTCGGTACCTTTCCTACCCTCGAAAGAGGTGGCCAGACAGTATCCCCACACCACCATCACCAGAGACCAGTGGCCCCATCCTCATCATCTCGGCCGGCCGCGGATACAGAGAGCTTGCTCTGAAACCGGAAAACTCCACCTGCCGGCGGTCACGCTGGCAATGGTCAACCTCTCTGCCGTTCTTCAGAGGGTTCCGCCCACCAGGGATTCCCTCATTCACCCTCTCGCATGTGTAGAACATGGTTGCTCTGCCTTTTCCGCTCAACGTCGAGGGGCAATGCCTCCGCCCAGGCGATGTCGGTGAGACTCTTAGTAGGTGCGAGTTCCTCCTCCGTCGTCTCATTTCCCAATGGGAAGCTCCTTCCCTTGGGCACTACTCGCCCCCTCAGAAACTCCAACAGGTGTCTAAACGTCTGAACCCCTGCCAGCCTTCGTCGTTCTCACGCTGGAGTACATTTGTGCAAGTGAGGCGGTCATCCTCATGCTCGGTCTCTGCCTCCACATATACTGCCGCCCTCGGAGCCCGAAGCAGTTTGTACATTGCTAGATGGGTGCCGATGGTAGTTTCTGCTGCAATGAGGCAAACCTGCCGCCTCCTCTTCTAACCTACTTCCTCTACTCAGTGCTACTCTGGCGTCAGTCCGAACAGGAACCACAATAGCCACTAGTCGTCAACCCAACCCTATGTTAGGATGCCTGCGCACCGTGGAATCTAGGCGGTGCACCACCAAGGTCCCCTCCACTTCGAGGGTTGCATTCAAAGTAGAAAGGAGGGTGGAGTGCATGGTCGGATGAAAACTGAAGGAGAGGAGATATCCCTATACATATATACAGGTATAGATTTGCTCCTGAATCCTTTGCACGAACCCTAAGTTTTTGGGACTGGTTTCCCTCATACGTGATTGCCAAGAAAAGAGAACAACCACATGCGTTATATTCCTTCCTAAAGATAGATGGACTCCTTTCCTAACAGGAGTCCATGTGGGTCATGACTTACTAATGGAAATGTATTAAACATAAAACATACACCTTTGCATAATCCCTCTTTCCTTTATCTTTCTTTTAGGCATTAAAAGATGTCCTTTTCTATTCACAATTATCTCCATCTACAGAATAGGGAGAAACCAAGGCATATCTATAATTATTTCAACTTTCTCTTACTTTTCTTTTAAACCATATTTCCTATTTCTCTTAGGAAACTTACATATTGTTCCATTATTTGACTTCCAAGAAAAGGTGGTTAATCTTTTAATTAATTATCTAAGCCACTCATTATCTTGGATTATCCTTGAAATCCTCTTATTATTTTATATTGTAATTATCTTTCAACATACCAAAAAGACAACCCAAGGTAACACTATTTGGGTCCCAACCATTTTGTTTCCAATAATGGAAAGATACATATTCTTTTAACTATTTAACACATTATAAACTTTATTATCCTTTGGAAAATGTTTACCAACATCATTACTATTTATTAATGCATGAATTCCCTTTTATCTATTTGTCTTGTGCGAAAAGCACTTGTGCGACAAAGACAATTAACATTACCATTCCACCAATAAAATTATTGAGGTAATATCAATTTAATTCATGCATCATATTTTATAGTTCAATTTTTACCAAAATTTGAGGATATTACATTCACCCCTCCTTAAAAGGAATTTTGTCCTCAAAATTCAGGCCAACTAAGCCTAGGTGAATGATAACTCACATTATTTTCAAAACTTAGGGTTAAGACCCTACTTAAACAATTTTGTTTTATAACTAAGATTGGTACCTGAATTGAAATTCAAGAATATCCAAATCTCCAGTATTCAGAACTCATCATCTCTTGATGATTTAATTCTTACTTTTAATTTCATTATGACTTGGTGATTTCTCTTTTCACCTAGGTTTCCGACCTATTCCTTATTTGCACACAAGAGTGAGGTAACACCTCTAACCCTACGTCATTACACATTAAATGTAGGATATTCATCCTCATTATCTCAATTTTAAGCATAATTTGTGTCTATCCAATCTCCCTTCCTCATAATAAAATGAAATAAGCATTTGGCTGCATCCCAAACACAAAGTTCAATCCATTCCAAAAGAGTAGATAGTGCATCCACACATTACCTTTCAATTTCACATATTAAGTTGAATCATAATCTATATGACTCTAAACTTTCTTTCTCTTAATTTTATAGCATTCTTATGTTCCATGAAGTCAAGTGTCCCTTTTCTTACTCTTAAGTTAGGTCACAACTTCTCTTAAGTTTTCATGACTTCTTTATATCTTTTATATTTACATCTCATGTATCATTATGAGCCTTAACCAAATCCTCGAGGTCTCTAGGGGTATAGGTACTTTTGGAGTGATCTCATCCTTATGCATCAAGAGAGTGCCTTTCACATTCACCCATTAGGCTACATGATCCTCATGGAGGTAGCTAATATCCTGAGTCATGTACCTTGGATAAACATAGCCGTTACCTCCCGACCACACGGTCATGTGCATTCAGGGCATATCAACTCCCAACCCATCGGTCCTATGTACCTCTAATACACCCTACTTGACCCTAGGTTTGCATTAGGACTCTACCCTCCCTAAGAGTTTCTTTTGAGATATCACATCTTTTAAGCATATTATTCTCTTATTTAATTCTTTAACCCAGATTGCCTTCATCTCTCTCTTTTGAGTACACATAATGCAGTGTCGTCCCATCATTGGGCTCGGGCCACCTTCCCTCCAGGGATTGGTGCCATGTCGGTCTTCCCTCCTAGGCTTGACCTCTGTGATCTTCCCCTCCAGGGGCTTGATCCTAAACAACTGCATTGTGGACTTAGGCCACCTTCCCTCCTGGGCTTAGTGCCTGCCTGGTCTTCCCTCCTGGGCTTGACCGTTTCATGACCTTCCCTCCTGGGCTTGGTCGTCCACTTGGGCCACCTTCCCTCCTGGGCTTGGTGCCTTACTGGTCTTCCCTCCTGGGCTTGACCAATTGTGTCACTCAGAGTTGGCATCCTTGGGTTCAAAGAATTTAAGTGCTTTCATTTTTTTTAATATCTTTAACTCTTCACTCCGCTAGGCAAGGATTAAGGTTATCTCAATACTTAATTACATTTATTCACTTACCTTTTAATGGAAAGTCCTAGCCTAGGGTGTCTTCTTTGCTGATAGGAGGGGGTTAAGCTCTCTAGCCACAACCTAATCCCAAGATCTAGGTTTTGCCTCCCTCATAGGTCATCTTCCCACTCTTTGGGTTGACCCACCCTAGGTTGGAAAACTAACCCTAAAGGTTTCTTAGACATCTCTTTCTTTTCATTGAGTATAACTTTTATCATTATAACATATCAACCCATGTTTGCTCAATCTCTGGAATACCCCCTCTTGGTCTCTGTTTATTCAATGAACTTGGGTCACCTTCCCTCTAGGGCTTGGTGCTACCTCAGCCTTCCCCTCTAGGGGCTTGGCCACCATCACTAAACTCCTAGAGACAACATGAGGAGTTTGATCAAGTTATATACCAACTTTTCATCTATTGGATTTTTATATCTCTTAAGACATATCACATAAGTTTTATGCTCCTCATGCCCATATGCATTGGAGATTGGATTACCTAGACCATCCCTTATCTTTCTTATTTATGATTTCAAGTTCCACATGGGTGATGTCCCATACCACCACACCATGTTGATTATCAATTTTAAGTTTCACATGGGTAGTGTCCCATACCACCACACCATTTTGATTACAAATTTCAAGTTTCACATGGGTAGTGTCCCATACCACCACACCATGTTTATTAATTAGGATTAATGTTTTAGGGTTAGGGTTAGGGTTAGGGACTACACTCTACCTCTTAGAGTTTCCCTGCCCCTAGACTCTCTAGAGTTTTCACACCCTATTCCAAGTCCTTCCTCTAAGAAAGGGCTTACCCAAACATGTATCTTCCTAGTGTTTACCCTCGCTAAAGGGACCTACATGAAAGGTTACATCTTTTCACATTTTACATATGTTATTAACATTTTCTTTTCAAAGATTTTAAGCACGAGATGAGAAGTAGAGGAAAATGTGAGATGAGGAACTTAATTTTTCTGTTAAAATTGCTAAGGATAATTTGAAATTATAAACTATTATGTATTAGTTGATGAATCTATGCTCTGATACCAAATGTAATGACCTACACTTTTGAGTGTCTAGAAGACCTTAAAGTCACAGATCGTTAATCATAACTCCCAGGATCAGATTCATGAAATAATACAAAATAGTAAACAATTTCCATTAATGATCAAATATTTACATGTTTACATGAAAAGCTCCTCTAAGGAGTTACATAACCTTTAAATAGAATTAGCTTTTACATGTCTGAAGATAAACCATTAAGACTAAACCTTCATGATTAAACTGTAGTGTCTTCAACATCTTTATCTGTACCCTCATGTCCACGCTATCAAGTATATCTGATACCTAAAACGCCGACAAACAAATACATGATCAGTATATTTCTATACTGGTACGTGGATTCAAACAATAATCACAAGTACATATATAAGCAAACGTCTTTATCTTGAATATAAACTCATTTTCATATTCTAACCCTTATCTGGTCCACTACCTCAGGTGTAATCACTGTCCCTCCGGGGCTCGTGTGCATTACCCTTAAGATCAGTCTGACCCAGGGTTCAGAATGTAGTTATTTACTTTACATGATACTCGTATGAACTTTATAGCTTGCAAGAGCTAAATAAACAAGCACGCAGTTTATTTGTCATTCAATCTCATCGAGAAACATCGGCAATCTCAAAATTCGATACATGTAATCATAAGCGTAACCACGTACCTTATGTCATCGCAGAAACCATGTAGAACATCATATGTACTTTAAGAATGCATCCAAACATCCAGGCAACAAAGCATGTAATCAACAAGTATCTGAAACAAAGCATACTACGTATGTGTTACCATGTATTCATATTTCCTTAATCAGATGTAGATGCGCTCCTATACTAGGGTTTAGGGTTATCTCGTGTTTGGACCATGGATTAGGATTACAAACCCTAATTCCATCATATCCTGGTTTCTAAGATTACAAATCCAGTTATGCATATTAGGTGAAACCCTAATCATCAACTTATGCATATTAAGCTATTCATGACATCTAGACTACATTATCAACATTAGATCATAACAAGATGTTGACATTGGTTTTCAAATCCTAAATCAACACATATAAGATTACTAATATGGAATCGTCCATTATTCACCATTATCAAGGTTTTACTCATTATATATGTCTAGATCAGGTATGAACATAACATAACCAATTCTAATCAATTAAGCATCATATTAACATAAATATAGGCTTTCCTTTATGTTAATCACATTAACACATGTATTGCACATAATTTTAGAACAATAAGTATAATCAGGTTCTGCTAATATTTTATTTGGATTTGTCTCGTTTTTCTGATCAAAAGCATATATAATTTTACTATTTTCCGGGCATCCTAGCAATTTCTATGTTTATTCGAAATTGAGAATATATGAGCCAATCAGAGATTGACACATCAACCGGTTACCTTTGGTTTGTTTTTGCTGATGAGATATCCTGGGATCTCGGGAAAGGACTCCTTTGCCCTTGAATGGTACACACACAGCTATGGGTAGACTTGTCCTTACCCAACGGGTCTTCTCCTCCCTCGTGAAGCCCCCGCCTGCGGCTACTGCGCTCTGACGCCGAGTCTCTACCTCGGCTCCTTGGGACCGAGGGATAGAAAGGAGGCATTCAGTACCTTTCCTACCGTCGACAGAGGTGGCTAGACCGTATCCCCACACCACCATCACCAGAGACCAGTGGCCCCATCCTCGTCATCTGGGCCGACCGCGGATACAGAGAGCTTGCTCTAAAACCGGAAAACTCCACCTGTCGGTGGTGATGTTGGAAATCGTCGACCTCTCCGCCGTTCTTCAGAGGGTTCCGCCCACCAGGGATTCCCCCATTCACCCTCTCGCATGTGTAGAACGTGGTGGCTCTACCTTTGCCTCTCAACGTCGAGGGGCAATGCCTCCGCCCAGGCGATGTCGGTGAGACTCTTAGTAGCTGTGAGTTCCTCCTCCGTCGTCTCGTTTCCCAACGGGAAGCTCCTTCCCTTGGGCACTACTCGCCCCCTCCGAAACACCAACATGTGTCTAAACGTCCGAACCCCTGCCAGGCTTCGTCGTTCTCACATTGGAGTGCATCTGTGCATATATCACCGGAGTTGAGGCGGTCGTCCACATGCTCGATCTCCGCCTCCACTTATACTGCCACCCTCGGAGCCCGAAGCAGTTTGTACATTGCTAGATGGGCGTCGGCGGTAGTTTCTGCTGCAATGATGCAAACCTACCGCCTCCTCTTCTAACCTACTTCCTCTACTCAGTGTTGCTCTGGCGTCAGTCCGAACAGGAACCACAATAGCCACTAGTCGTCAACCCAACCCTACATTAGGATGCCTGCGCACCGTGGGATCTAGGCGGCGCACCACCAAGGTCCCCACCACTTCGAGGGTTGCATTCAAAGGAGAAAGGTGGGTGGAGTGCATGGTCGTATGAAAACTGAAGTTGAGGAGATATCCCTATACATATATACAGGTATAGCTTTGCTCATGAATCCTTTCCACGAACCCTAAGTATTTGAGACTGGTTTCCCTCATACGTGATTGCCAAGAAAAGAGAACAACCACATGCGTTATATTCCTTCCTAAAGATAGATGGACTCCTTTCCTAATGGGAGTCCATGTGGGTCATGACTTACTAATGGAAATGTATTAAACATAAAACATACACCTTTGCATAACCCCTCTTTCCTTTATCTTTCTTTTAGGCATTAAAAGATGTCCTTTTCTATTCACAATTATCTCCATCTACAGAATGGGGAGAAACCAAGGCATATCTATAATTTTTTCAACTTTCTCTTACTTTTCTTTTAAACCATGTTTCCTATTTCTCTTAGGAAACTTACATATTGTTCCATTATTTGACTTCCAAGAAAAGGTGGTTAATCTTTTAATTAATTATCTAAGCCACTCATTATCTTGGATTATCCTTGAAATCCTCTTATTATTTTATATTGTAATTATCTTTCAACATACCAAAAAGACAACCCAAGGTAACACTATTTGGGTCCCAACCATTGTGTTCCCAATAATGGAATTATCTAAGACACTCATTATCTTGGATTATCCTTGAAATCCTCTTATTATTTTATATTGTAATTATCTTTCAACATACCAAAAAGACAACCCAAGGTAACACTATTTGGGTCCCAACCATTGTGTTCCCAATAATGGAAAGATATGTATTCTTTTAACTATTTAACACATTATAAACTTTATTATCCTTTGGAAAATGTTTATCAACATCATTACTATTTATTAATGCATGAATTCCCTTTTATCTATTTGTCTTGTGCCAAAAGCACTTGTGCGACAAAGACAATTAACATTACCATTCCACCAATAAAATTATTGAGGTAATATCAATTTAATTCATGCATCATATTTTATAGTTCAATTTTTACCAAAATTTGAGGATATTACAAACATCCTCCCCTCCTTATAAGAATTTTGCCCTCAAAATTCAGCAATCAAACAAACAACTCAGGATATTCTTTTTCCATGTCCATCTTCAGCTCCCATGCGGCCTCATCCTCTCCATGATGCTTCCAAAGAACCTTTACCATCTCTATATTCTTACATCTGAGTTTTTCACCTTGGTATCTAGAATCTGCAAAGGTGACTCATGATATATCAGCTTCTCTTGAAGCTCAATAGGCTCAGTGCTCAGCACATGGCTTGGATCTTGCACATATCGCTTCAGATTGGACATGTGAAAAACATCATGCATCATACTATATTGAGGGGGTAATGCCAAATGGTATGCAACTTCACCAATCCATTCTAACATCTCAAACGGACCCACATATCAGGGACTCAACTTTCCTCTATTTTTGGCTATAGCTCGGAGCGATCGAATTTTCAAGAATACATGCTCTCCCACAGTGAACTGCCGGTCAGTCCAATTCGCATCAGCATACGACTTCTGTCTATCATGGGCTCTCTTCAGCCTCTGCTTGATCAAAGTGACTTTTTTGCATACACTTGGAGCTCATCTGACCTCAACAAGGTCCTCTCACTAATATCATCCCAATGAAGTAGTGATTGACACAGTCTCCCATAAAGATCTTCATATAGAGGCATCCTGATACTGGCTTGGTAGTTGTTTTTGTCGGTGAACTCGGCTAAAGGTAAGTATTGCTCCCATGATCCACCCCAATCGAGCACACAAGCTCTCAACAGATCCTTTAATGTCTGGATCATCCTCTCTGACTAACCATCTGTCTGGGGGTGATAAGTAGTACTAAACATCAACCTTGTACCAAGTTCCTCTTGTACATTCTTCCACAACTTGGAAGTGAGCTTCGGGTCTCTATCGGAGATGATGGAACTGGGTATGCCATGCAAACATACTATCTCCCTAATATACAGCTCGGCTAGGTTTGACACCTTGGCAGTGGTCTTCAGGCCAAGGAAGTGTGCTGACTTGGTAAGGTGATCTATCAGAACCCATATAATCCAAGCAAAGAAATATCCAATCAGGAAGGAAATTCAAACAAGCAATGATCCTGAAACAATCATATAATTTAATTACTATTCAGTTTCTCATATTACACTCATATGAACTCGCTTAGGGTTTTCTTACTTCCTTTTAGGGTTTCACTAGAGTTCATCCTCATCATTGATACTATAAACCCTAAATCAGCAAATCTATGTATAAACCCTAATTAGCTTGTCATATTCCTCCTAACAAACTTAGGATCAATAAATAACAACATTATCCCAAATAATTCAGATTATTCAAGTTAATTTCCTTCTTTACCCTAGATTAGGGTTTCTACATGTATTATCATAGATTCATGGATTAAAACCCTAAAACAAGCCAATTATAATCTAATTTCAAATTCCAACTTTACTTTTCTTTTCAATAGGTTATTAATACTCAAATTAACCCATTAAGCATCTTAGATTTGATCTCTAATCATCATTAGGATTTTTAACCTAAATTTAATGCACTTTATGATCAACTTAAGGTACTTTTGCAATTAGTAATAAATCATATGCTAAAACTATTTTTATTAGATTACTCATATTTTTCTGATCATTTTTTGTATATAAAGTTCCTTCATCTAACCTTCCCATTAATTTCTTTAATTTTTGCAATGAAAAGTATTTTTCTGGATTTTCTAACAGAGAGGAATCAATTTTTGAAAATCACCATATACCCCGGCTATTGAATCAGTGGTCTGCTGGGCCATGTGAGATCCAACGATCTATGGTTGCGTTCCACACTTGCGATTAAAAAGAGACAAAAGATGAATATGCCCTTACCCAAACTGAAGAAGCGGGAGGGCAAGCTAGTAATTTCACTGGAGGTCATCTTCAAACTCTGGTTGTTCTGGGTGCGGACTGATGGTCACGAGAGGGTATATTAGGGGGTTGCTCATGTCGTTGCGTGCACTACCCTATATATAGGGTAACAATCAAGTTCTTGGTATATTTGGGACTTCCCCGTTTCATAATGAAACCCCACGAACTCCAAGCTAGGTATGCTCATGATGATCTCCTGAAGGAGATGGACTCCTCCACATCCTCACAGGTTGCCTCAAATCTAAGGAATCTTAGATCAAAAATCCACGCAACTTGGACTGTGTGTCCCAGTCCTCACGAGAGTGGGATTTCACCCAAGTCATGGATCACTGATCCAATGGTCATGAGTGCGTGTTTAAAACCAAAATTCAGGATTTTAATCCCAAATTAAATTGTGACACATATTCCTTTCTATTTTAGGATAACTTCAAAAATTCATATCTCATGAATCGTGCATCCTTTTTCCACCAAAAGTTAAAGGAAAATTTGGTTTAACATTATCTACTTGTATAACAAAATTGATACCCAAATTCTAAAGGGAAAGGGTATTACCTTCATAAGCAAGTTATGTTTTACTAAAGCCTATATAATTGGTATTTTCTCTTTCCTTTCTTATTATCATTGCAACTTGGGCTCCTTGGAACCGAAGAAATCCCAAAGACACAAAATCTACCTTTGGAGGCTACCTCCTAGCCTTCTAGAGGCTTCTACCTCTTTCCTTTCTCCTTTTCTTAACTATTCTTTTATTAACTGAATTTCTTTTTTCTTTTATTTCTTTTTTTGTTATAGGGCCCAATATCCAATAAAGCCCAGAAAATCAAACAACAAGTTTATTAACAAGGAAATCCATTCATTTAAATCAAAACATACAATTATTTGTTCATATATCTTTAAAAGGAGAAATTACATTTCAATTTTGAATTAGGAAAATTGGGGTTATGACATCCTCCCCTCCTTATAAGAATTTTTCCCTCAAAATTTAGCAATCAAACAAACAAGTTAGGATATGCTTTTTCCATGTTTGTCTTCAGCTCCCATGTGGCCTCATCCTCTCCATGATGCTTCCAAAGAACCTTTACCATCTCTATATTCTTACATATGAGTTTTTCACCTTGGTATCTAGAATTTGCAAAGGTGACTCATGATATGTCAGCTTCCCTTGAAGCTCAATAGGCTCAGTGCTCAGCACATGGCTCAGATCTTGCACATATCGCTTCAGTTTGGACACGTGAAAAACACCATGCATCATACTATATTGAGGAGGTAATGCCAAATGGTATGCAACTTCCCCAATCCGTTCTAACACCTCAAACGGACCCACGTATTGGGGATTAAACTTTTCTCTATTTTTGGCTATAGCTCGGAGCGGTTGAATTTTCTAGAACACATGCTCTCCCACAGTGAACTACACATCAGTCTGCTTTGCATCAGCATACAACTTCTGTCTATCCTGGGCTCTCTTCAGCCTCTTCTTAATCAAAGTGACTTTATCTGCATACACATGGACCTCATATGACCTCAACAAGGTCCTCTCACTGACATCATCCCAATGAAGTAGTGATCGACACAAATTCCCATAAAGAGCTTCATATAGAGGCATCCCGATACTAGCTTGGTAGTTGTTTTTGTAGGTGAACTCGGCTAAAGGTAAGTATTGGTCCCATGAACCACCCCAATCGAGCACACAATATCTCAACCGATCCTCTAACGTCGAGGTCGTCCTCTCTGACTGACTATCCATCTGGGGGTGATAAGAAGTACTAAATTTCAACCTTGTACCAAGTTCCTCTTGTACTTGCTTCCACAACTTGGAAGTGAACTTTGGGTCTCTATCAAAGATCATGGAACTGGGTATGCCATGCAAACATACTATCTCCCGGATATACAACTTGGCTAGGTCTGACACCTTGGCAGTGGTGTTCGGGCCAAGGAAGTGTGCTGACTGGGTAAGGCGATCTATCACAACCCATATCGATTGTAAAAGTCTGTGGGGTCATTGGTGTTCAGCCTTCACCATCTAGCACGTAAGACAGTTGGCCACATATGCTGCAATGTCTCTCTTCATCCTTGGCCACCAAAATAGCCTATGTCGATCCTTAAACATCTTTGTAGTGCCCGGGTGTACCATATACTTAGAACCATGAGCCTCTTGCAAGATATGTTCCTTCAATGGTGAATCCTTAGGAACCCATATATGGTTCTTGAATCCGATCTCTCCATCTACTCCCACTGAGAGACAGGTCTATGGATTCTTCAACAAGCCCTTCATCCTGCTGAGTTCTAAACTGGTCAATTGTGCTGCCATTATCTCCCTTAACAACTCTGAATAAATTTGAATATTGGCCAACCAAACTCGGTCCTCTAACGGCTACGAAGCCCACTCTACCATCTTTTCGAAGCTCTTCCATTGACTGGACAAAACAGATGCACACCTGAGCTATTTCTGACTCAACACATCAGCTATGACGTTCGCCTTTCCAGGATGATAGGCAATGGTGAAGTCATAATCCTTCATGTACTCCATCAATCATCATTGTCGTAGGTTCATATCTCTCTGTGTCAGGAGGTACTTCAGGCTCTTATGATCGGTGAGGATCTCAAAGGTAGCTCGGTATAGGTAATGTTGCCATATATTCAACGCATGGATGATAACAACCAACTCTAAGTCATGTGTTGGGTAGTTCACCTCGTTGGTTTTGAGTTGTCGGGAGGCATATGCAACCACATGTCGATTCTGTTTCAACACACAACCAAGTCCCATCTTTGAAGCATCGGTGAATATCACAAAACTCTCATTACTAGAAGGTAGAGTCAAAACTGAAGTGGTGGTTAGCTTCTCCTTTAGCTCCTAAAAATGAGCCTCACATCTATCAGACCACAAAAACTTCACATCCTTCTGAGTCAACATGGTAAGCGACAAGGTGGTCTTCGAGAAATCCTTGATGAAGCACCGATAGTATCCGACCAACCCCAAGAAGCGACAAATCTCAAAGGGGTTCTTTGCTGCAGGCCAGTCTTGAACTGCCGACACTTTAGTTGGATCTATGGCGATCGTTTCTCCTGATATGATGTGTCCAAGAAACATGACTCGATCTATCCAAAACTCACATTTTGATAACTTTCCATAGAACTTTTGCTTTCTCATGATATCAAGGACTCTACTCAGATGGTCACGGTGTTGAACTAGGTCATCAGAATACATCAAGATGTCTTCTATGAACATGATAAAAAAGGAGTCAAGGAAGGGTTGGAACACATTGTTCATAAGGTTCATAAAGACACTGGGTGCATTCGACAACCCAAATGGCATGACCACAAACTTATAATGGCCATGTCAGGTTCAAAAACCCGTCTTAGGTATATCCTCACTTCTCACTCTCACCTGATGGTATGCTGGCCTCAAATCGATCTTGGAAAAGACTCGGACTGATTTGAGCTAGTAAAAAAGGTCCTCCATCCTAGGTAGGGTGTACTTGTTCTTAATGGTCTCCTGGTTGATCATCCGGAAATCAATACACATCCAGAGTGATCCATCTTTTTTCTTCACAAAAAGGATGGGTGCTCCCCATGGTGACATACTAGGCCGGATAAAACCTTTATCTAGCAACTCCTGCAACTGAGTTTTCAACTCAAGCAACTCAACTGGGGCCATTCTATAGGGTGCCTTAGATATAGGGCTAGTCCCGGGAGCTAACTCAATGGAGAAATCTACCTCCCTCACAGGGGGAATCCCTGGTAGATCATCTGGAAACACGTCGACATACTCCTGAACCACCTCTATATCCTCTAAGGGTCATACCTTGGCCTTAGGCTCTGTGACTATGGCCAAGTATGCTCGGTAGCTTTTGGATATCATCTGCTCAGCCTTCAAAGCCAATACATAAAGGCTGGTAGTCGCATATCTCCTTCCTCGAATGGTAAAGTGTGGATGACCAAGTTTCCTAATGATGGTCTTCTTTTCTCTATAGTCAATATGTGCTCCATAGTTGTAAATCCAATCCATACTTATGATCACATCGAAATCATTCATATCAAGGAGGATGAATTCAGTGGGAAGCTCATGGCTCAGGTACTAAACTGGAAAGATAGGGGTTTTTAAAAGAGATGTATATATTCGATCACTCAAGGTTGTGACATCCAAAATGTAGCCTAAATCCTTGATGTCCAAACAAAGCATAGTTGCTAGATTTCTCAAAATGAAAGTATTAGTAGAACCAGAATAAAGAAGAGCTTTTACATTTTGTCGTATGACTTCAAGCATGCCTACATAGTTTCTTACTATATCAGACTGCTATTACATGATCAAACTAACTGAAAGGAAAACTCTATGGGTTATTACCCTCGATCAACCTATTAGCATTCGCATGGGCTTCTTCATTGTCAATGGTGAACACTCTAGCTTGCCTTTTCTCTCCAACAGGTGGACCTCCAACTGGTACTCCTCCTACTGGGGGTGTTTCTACCACTGGTCGCACTTCCATTGGACCTCTCATATCAGGTAAAGGATAGTTTGCAATGAAGTGTCCCTCTTGCTGGCAATGGTAGCACACTCTCTTCTCAAAGAGGCACTTCCTAGGATGTGTCCATCCACAAGTACGACACTTCTAAAAGCGACTCTCACTACATGGCTTTCCTTTGTTTCCATGCTTGCCCTTGGTTTTTTTTTCCTTGTTCCTTCTTGTGGTCATTCTTCTATCCTTGAGTACCTTCAGTGAAACCCAAATATCCTTTGGGTGGGTTTTGAGTAGGCATCACTGACCTCTCCATGTCTAAGGTGGTGTTGTAGGCTTCATAGAAAGTTGTTAGTTTACTCACCATCACATGTGGTTTGATTGCAGGATGAAGACTCTCCACAAAATGGTCCACTCATATTTCCTCATCCATCATGTTCCTAAAATGCTCCAAGATGCGAAACTTGTGGCCACAGTCTGCAACAGATAGATTACTCTGGATCATGTTGGTGAACTCTCTTTACTTCTCCTTATTAGCTAAAGCGGAGATTAATCTAGCGGTAAAGATAGTCTCAAAGTCGGTCCATGCCATCAACTCCTCGCTTAGATCTCATCCCATGATGTGGTTTTCCCACCAGATCTTGGCTGCTCCTTCATCTCTGGTTATATCCCTGAGGGCCAGGGCACTAATAGCCTCAGTTAGCCTCTTCTGTTGTTCCATCTATACGACATCAGGGGTGTGAACCACCATTTCTGGTCCTGGACCACCGGTCTAGTTCTCCTCAAACTTGACCTAATCCTTAGACATGTGTTCCTCTTCTTGGTCCATCTCAAGGTTGTCGAAGGGTACCGGCTTAGGATCGGGGCCTTCTTTCGAGGCTCTCTCGGGTCTCTTTCTCTTCCTTGAGGACTCATCACCATGGTTCCTCTTCCTCTTCTCAGAAGATCCCTTCCTCTTGTGGGGAGGCCAACCCTTTATAGGGTTCTCGATGGCCTCAGGGATAGCTACGGTCTTCACACGAGCCATCTACATAAGCATGCAATCAAACTTTAGTTTATATCTAAACTAGTTATACTTATGCTAATGACATCTTGTTTACGTACTTTTATTAATTTGGTGGAGGATTCCTTAATCTGTATCATACCTACCCTGACCTCAAGAGGGTGAGGAAGAGAGAGAAAAACCCTAAATCCAAGAATCCTTAATTGAATTAGGGTTAGGAAGGGATGAAATAGATGAGAGAGTCCTAAAGGTATCTTATTTTGAGTTAGGACCTCAGACATTGGCCTTGTACTCACACTACATTCGGGAGTCCTCATGACCGTCTAGCGGGGTGGAGGAAAATATTGCCATCCCCCGGACCGTGATCCTTTTCTAGACAACTCTGTCTTTGGAAAATCCTCTAATAACTCGCTTGGTTCTACAAGTTTTAAATGAGAAACCACAACTCTGATACCAAATGTAATGACCCCGCCTCCCAGTAACCCCCAAATAAGTGAGACCAGAAGGTCAGAGATAATATCCCAATATTTTAGGATCCATGGTTTGACATTTAATCAAAAATAATTATCAAAATCTACTATTACTAAATTGAAAAGCTAGAATAAAATAAAACTTTTTTCATACCTTATAAATTTTTAATTCTAGACTTCTATCCATAGAAAAATTCTATCTAACTAATCCTCCTTGAAAATGTTAGTTGTATCTTCACAAATTTTGATTTATTATTTATCCATTTTTAGAATTGTACCTAAAATGCTGACAAACAAAATGTTGGTCAGTATATTTCTATACTGGTATGTGCGGGACAATCAAAATTTCCACAAATAGTTTCTAACAACCTAATTATCACAAATAAGTTATTAATAATCCAAATTACATTTTCAATGTGACATTTTCAACCGCTTTTGCCCTAAACCTTGGATTACCCTCTCTTAGGATTTTGTCCTTCGAAGGGACATAAGGCCACCTTCTCCATCCTGAGCTTAGTGCCAGGGGTCACCTCTTGGGGTGCCTAATGGTCTTCCCTCTGGGCCTTGACCGAATAGACCTTCCCTCTGAGGCTTGGTCATGCAATGTACATCAGGGTGGCATGTAGGTTTGAGAATACACATATATACTTAATTGTGATAATCATAGGGACTATATAGGATTGTAGAATTAAACATCCAACAGTTTACGCTGCATCCAATCGATTAAACATTCGAGAAATTCCATGAAACTAAATTGATTATTCATAAATAACCACATACATATTCAATCGATTCAACAAGCTAACAATAATCCAAGCAAAGAAATATCCAGTCAAGCAAGCAGTTCAGACAAATAATGATCCTAAAATAATCATATAATTTAATTACTATTCACTTTCTCGAATTACACTCATATGAACTCGCTTAGGGTTTTCCTACTTCCTTTTAGGGTTTCACTAGGGTTCATCCTCATCATTGATACTATAAACCCTAAATCAGCAAATCTAAGTATAAACCCTAATTAGCTTGTCATATTCCTCCTAACATGCTTAGGATCAATAAATAACAACATTATCCTAAATAATTTGGATTGTTCAAGTTAATTTCCTTCTTTACCCTAGATTAAGGTTTCTACAAGTATTATCATAGATTCATTTATTAAAACCCTAAAAAAAGCCAATTATAATATAATTTCGAATTCCAACCTTACTTTTCTTCTTAACAGGTTATTAATACTTGAATTAACCCATTAAGCATCTTAGTTTTGATCTCTAATCATCATTAGGGTTTTTAACATAAATTTAATGCACTTTCTGATCAACTCAAGGTACTTTTACAATTATAAACAAAATCAGATGCTAAAACTATTTTTATCAGATTATGACTATTTTTCTGATCATTTTTCATATATAAAATTGCTTCATCTGACCTTCCTATTCATTTCTATAATTTTTGCAATGAAAAGTATTTTTCTGGATTTTCTAGCAGAGAGGAATCAATTTTTGAAAATCACCACATACCTCAGCTGTTCGATCAATGGTCCACTGGACCATGCGAGATCCAACGATCCGCGGTTGCACACCTCACCCACAATTAAAAAGAAACAAAAGACTAATATGCCCTTACACGAATTGAATAAGTGGGAGGGCAAGCTAGTAATTTCACTAGAGGTCGTCTTCAACCTTTGGTTGTTTTGCACATGAACTGATGGTCAACCCTACCAGTTGATTTGGCGCTCCTGGGCTACTGCGAGCAAACAAATTCTATTTGTAGCTTCATTCTCTTCCCACGAACTTGCTCGTCGGTTCAATTATTCCTCCACACCGCCCCTTCATTGCAAACTAGATGAAGCTTTCCCAGTGCTATCTGCTCCCCAACGAGATCTCCGAATAGGCTAGTTCCTTAAATTGAAGGAACCATGACGGTCGTCATTGTGCTGCGGTCATGAGAGGGTAGATTAGGGGGTTTCTCGCATCGCTGCGTTCCCTACCCTATATAGGAATCTCAAATCAAAAATCCATGCAACATGGACTTTGTGTCCCAGTCCTCTCAAGAGTGGGACTTAACCCAAACTATGCATTGCTAATCCAACGGTCATGAGTGCGTGTTTAAAACCAAAATTTAGGATTTTAATCCCAAATTAAATCATGACACATATTCCTTTCTATTTTAGGATAACTTCAAATATTCATATATCATGAACCGTGCATCCTTTTTCCACCAAAATTTAAAGGAAACTTTGGGTCGACATTATCTACATGTATGCCAAAATTAAGACCCAAATTCCAAAGAAAAAGGGTATTACCTTCATAAGAAAGTTATCTTTTAATAAAGCCTATTTAATTGGTATTTTCTCTTTCCTTTCTTATTATCTTTTTAACTTGGGCTCCTTGGAACCCAAGAAATCCCAAAGACACGAAATATAACTTTAGAGGCTACCTCCTAGCCTTCTAGAGGATTCTACCTCTTTCCTTTCTCCTTTTCTTAATTATTCTTTTATTAACCGAATTTCTTTTTCCTTTTATTTGTTTTTCTTGTTATTGGGCCCAACAGCCAATCAAGCCCACGAAATCAAACAACAAGGCTATTAACAAGGAAATCCATTCATTTAAATCAAAACATACAATTATTTGCTCATATATCTTTAAAAGGAGAAATTACATTTCAATTTTGAATTTGGAAAATTTAACACCTATCATGGTCGTGGCAAGCGATTCCCGCCTCACCCGTGGTCAGCAAGACGACCGTGGTGATTTATGCATAATGATTCCCAAAATCAACAGGGAATTGGTCCAGTTTACACGTGAATAACCATGGTCTTGGTCATCACCATGACTGTGGCCCTTGAAGGCCACCTCACCAGTGGTTCTCACCACGCCCATGGCAAGCTGAAGACACAACAACCTCAAAGTGGCCTCGCATGTGGCCTCCTCCTCCAACACGGTCGTGGTACCCCACATGACCATGGTACCCTCTACCCACCACGACAGTGGCACCCCACCACGGTTGTGGCCACCATACACACTTATCATATCAACTCCACTTTCCACCTTGGCCGTTTCACAGCCCATGATCGTGCCATGTAACCCCCACCACGGACGTGGCACTTCAATATGACCGTGGTGACCACCTAAACCTACCCATTTTCACCACTGATTTTCCCACTTTTCCCCTAGTTACCCTAGTGCTTCCCCACCACCTATATATACATAGGTGGCAGCCACATCATGAAGGTTATTCTCCCTTAGATGCCATTACTCCTCTCCACCCATTCTAGAGCATTCATTGCACTCCCCTTGCATTTATGCTCTCCACACACCATTTCCACCTCATTTCCACCATAGAAACGTAGTTTTCTGGGTTTTCTACCATAATCCCCTTCATTTTCATGCCCATCATCTACTTTGGAGGAGGGAGGTCACCTTAAAGTAGATAGGAGTGAAGGATAAGGATCTACTTCGAGCTTTAAGGAGTCTTGTCCCCTTCTTATCATTTCTTTAATCTTTTCTTTGAGCATATCTAGCTAAGCCCCTTGAGGTGGGTTGTTTGGGGGTTAAAATGTGACTTTGATATCATGTTGGGGAAAAATAACTTGTAATTAACATAATTCCATTCTATTATTATTTCCTCTTGCTTCTATCTCATTTCCCATTATCTTACAAGTGGTTTTTGCTTTCAAACATAAATTACTTGTTTTGTGATGCTTGATGACACTTAGCTTCTAGGGAAAATTGGAATTTATGTGGAAATATTAGGAATGGTTCCCAAGTCCAAATAGTGGATCCCTATATAGCCCCCTTTGTTCCTACATACCTCTCCCTTCTTCTACAAGTGAGTGTGAGATCTAAGTAGCTAGTATAAGTGTGATTGGTGCAATTGCCTAGATCTTCCGAAAGGCTAGATGGCAAGTAACATGAGGTGAAGTACCCTCATCTCTACTCCCATTACTACCCTTGACTCTCAATTTCCCTAATACCACTTACCCTTGAAACCTATTTTGCCAAGTCCTACTAGAATTACACCTAACCCTAGTACTCCAACTAGGAGTATAGGGTATATTCTAATGTCACTTTCCTCTTTGTTTGGCTTGGTAATCTAGATTGAAATGTGAGATTTGCATAGTATGTTGACCTTCCCCCAACTAATATCAAGTTGCATTCCCAAACGGCCCACTTATCCATCATATTGATTAAAATACACCTTTGCCCTCTTAACTTTTAATGCTAGTGTAGTTAATTGCCTTTATTAATTCTTAGCTAATTGTCTAGTTCTATATAGTTAGGTCTTGCTTAAGTAGTTAGGGCTCATTTGAGCTTGCTTGTGCTAATTTAGTTAACTAGTGATAGCTTAGACTCTTTCTTGCCTAATTTCCTATCTTGATAGTATAGTGTAACTTCTTGCTCTAGCCTAATTACTTGCCTTGTGTAGTTTCTTATCTTAACATGTATAGAGTAATCTTTGGCTTTTGATAACTTAATTTCTTTATTGATCTTACTTGCTTGCAATTGTAGTGTAATCAAATGAAACCCAACTTAAAACCCTCAAACCCTAATCTCCACTTTAGGAACAAAGCTAACACAAACCTTTCTCTAGTGCCCCCTCTCTCCCAGTGGATCTAACCCCTTTTACTTGCCTCTCATCTATACTATAACATGACCCTGTATGCTTGCGGGAGCATTTTTTTAGTGTTGCGAGTGAACCTTGTTTGGGGACTTATAAATTTGAAATATCACACGTGTGTGGAAAATCGCACCAGATACCATATGTAAAACACTTATAGAAGCTAAGTATAGAAAGTGGAGGGAAATAAGGTTAATGGGTCACTCACTCAAAGGAGTATCATAGTTCAATATCAATATGTGAAGGACAGATTCACAATTTCAATTGGAAATGGAAAGCATAATGAGGATCTATAGGACCAATGGCTAAGAAAGGGGCTAGTATTGGTCCTTAAAGACTAGGTACATGTATCACAGGGATCTCAAGACCTCAAGACATCAAGCCTTGTGATTGAGGATAGTGTTTGGGATGTGGAGTTCCTAAAGATTTACCTAGAGGATGAATCCATAAATGCTATCATTTTGATGCCCACACCTGCATAGGAGCTCTCCAATGATGTCTTCTATTGGATGAAGCATGTACACATAAGAATTGAATCAAAAAATATGCATGTTGAGTTGATTATTCAAATATATAAGGATACATATGGTGAGTGGAGTTTGATATGGAAGAAGCAAGTTCCCACAAGGGTTAAGGTGTTTATGTGGCTCATCCAACATGAGAGGTTGTGTATGAATTCACTAAGGAAGATGAGAAACATGATTGATGTAGACATGTGTGGAGTCTGTTAGACAAATTCTAAAACATGTCCTCATGACATAAGAGATTGTACGAGAGTTAAGAAAATGTGGATGATTCTAAACGAGGTGTGAGTGTTGATTTCTTCTCAGTATTAATGTTGGGGATTAGCTAAAGAGTAATCTAAAGAATGACTTTATTTAAATCTAGAATATCACATTCTCAATTGCATGTTGGAGAGCATGTAAGTACATGAACATGTTTATTTTCTAGAAGTCTATGACCAACTCAAGGGATGTAGTTTGGGAATTTGCATAGTTGAGGTGGATATTATGAGGGCCTTCAATCATCTAATGCCAAAAAATGACACAAATATATGTAGAGTTAATATCAAATGGAAGGCATCTCAGGTGGATGTCTTCTAAATCTTTGTTAACACTACTACCAATTTGTCTCTTAATTTGAAAAGCACCAGTTACATATTGAGGAACTTAGATGGGGACTGGGTTGAAGGTGGAGTAGTATAGCACCCAAGTCAAGACCCACTTATACATGAACTACTTGTAAAAGTCAGGGGTATTCATGTGGCGTATAGAGATATGAGGGGGAAGTGCAAGATTTGCACATATTCAAAATATCAATGAAATACTTGGAATGTCTAACGCTGCCCTCCAAAGTACAAAATACACTTGATCAAAACTGCCTTCCATACTTTCACCATTCTTAAATGAGAAGGGAGGAAAATTGATTGGATGACAAGATGGCAAAGTGAGTCCTCAAGATACCTAGAAATGAATTTCATGCCCTATCTTGCCTGGACAAGATGAAACACATACTATGTAAGATATGACCTAGTTTAATTTTGTTTAGTTGTCCTTTTTTACATAAATAAAAGGCTCTCATTGAGAGTAAAATTAATCTAGGACGTTCTTAGAGATGTTCATGATACTCAACTCAAAAACAGAATTCTAAATTGTTTTTATTTGTTTACATGTTATTCAAAATGACTGATAAATGAAATATATGTTTTGAAATAGCTCTAAATTGTTGTTTTATGTTTACATATGGTTTAACATGATGATGCACATCTTGGGAAGTTTGAGGAGTGTTTTTTTTCTAATTATCCTACATTGATTAGACACTTTAATTCCACTAATAAAAATTAAGGTAATTAGAATGTACACAAACATATCAAAACTCTATGATAGACAACATGCCTCCAAATAGGGGGTCAACAAATAACAAGTTTGATTTAAAAACCATCTAATGGCTTAAGTTGACGATTTCTAGTGGGTTGGTTTTGGTACCTCTCTATTAACCAACATAAATGGAAAACATTAGAAAGAAACCCTAAACATAAACCAAGATTATGGAACAAAACACCAACTTATTGATAGACATGTTTAACAAAGTATGTGTAAAAGACATGTAATTGTTTTCCTTTCCTCATAAAACCTTATAAGACAAAGTCACTTCATAGGTAGCATGTTTAGCTTACATTAGATACATGTACATGAAAGAGCAAACTCAATATACAACCCATTCCAAAAAAGAGAGGATACAAAGACATTCTAATCAAGATTATTCTATTTACATATTTTTTTTACAACCTCTCCATAGAATTGCATTATAACTAGAAAAAATTGAAAGAACATCATGAGAATCATATAGAGATCAAGTAAGTGGATACCTCCCACTAAATTTGAGTACATGCATCAACATTAGATCAAGTATAATTAACATAAAAGAAACTTACAAATATTGAAAAGTTTAGTAGATAGTTCTAACAACTACTCATATCTAGTTTATTACAATAATCTAACCAATTAGTTAAGGTGATCACTTAGACCAAATCCAACTTGAAAATATGTTTTGGATCATGTCTACAAATAAATCAATTTATACCACTTAATCTAGATTGACAATCCTTAGTATGAGTAACAAGTCAAGATCTATACATCTATAACCAATAGACAATAATAACATCATCTTTGTGACACCCCACGAGCCAGATCAGGAACACATCCTATAGTCCTAAAGCTAAATTACACATAAGAAATGTCTACCAAAGCTGACTACTGAAATAACAAGTAAATGCACAATATATATAGATTGGATATTAGATTCCATCATCAACTAATTGTTAACATTTAAGATCACATTTCATACTAGATAGATAAGAATGATGCAAAAAATTCTATTTATAAGAGAATAACTAATTTGAACAACAAGAAAAATATCTAACAACTAAAGATATATCAAGCAGCAATAAAAGGAATGTAACAAACATTGAACTCATGTTCTAAAGGGTTTTTCATGTTTTTATTCATTTGTAATAGAATTGCTTAGCTTGTTTCTTACCAAGTAGATGTTTCCATGCCTAATTATTGTGTCTTCGACACACCATATCTTAGGGTTTAGCCAACCACCCTAAGACATCAACAATAGACCTTGGTCCCCTATAGGGTTGCCTTAAGATAACAAGATTTGAAAAAACATAAAAAATATCAACTTATCATGTATTATCATATTACACATTTTTCACACTTTTCATTTCATCATAGTCTATTCCTCATGGATATGGACTTTCACAACAAAGGATTTAGGGTCATAATCACACCAGATGACTCAACCAAAAATCGTGGTGGCCTTACCTTCAAGGTCTAGATTCACACTCTGGAAATACTTCTCATAATGCTATGATTACTATAAGGAAATCCATTTCATTTCCACAGTTTGCCGCTAGTGGGGGAGTTATGGTGTTCATGATAGCTATATGTGTCATCATTTCACTTGTTATTGATCTCTTTATACTCAACTTAAAGAAATTGTAGATAATCATTTATCATATGTGTATATTCTATGGTGCAACTAAAATGACATAAACAAGATTAGGGTTAACAACAAAGTCAAGCATCATATCAATAATTAAAAAAATCTATGATTTTCAACATTCATGTTTCTTTCCCATTTCCACATCATATCATATGATTTATTGTCAATGGGCTATCAGACAAAGACATCACCTCACCATCCAACATTTACACTAAATAGGGTTCCTCAAATATTATCAATGCATGTTGTTAAAGCTCAACATAATCCATATCAATTCATTCTTTATCATAGTTCTCAACAAATATGCACAGAGACACTAGAACTAGAAACAAATATAGTCATATAGACCATATTACGTCATCCATCATGTTCAAAACTCATTTATCATACAACATATACTCATTCCATCCAAATCCAATAGATGTAATTAAATTTCAAGCATAAAAGTGCATAACACACATCATTGTCCTCTTCTATTATTTAGTGTTTTTAGTTAGGGTTACTAATTGACACACATTTTATTCTTATTTTATTCCATATGAATAAACCATTCTCACTGTACAAATATACTAAAAAACAATTAATATAGGACACATTTTTCAAAATCAATTCACATTCTTGAACCTTATGTCGTAATTGAATTCAACTACACTTATATGCTTACTTAATCCCTCATTTGAGATCATTATACATTATTATCACCTAGCTCATCATTTTTGGGTTAGAGATAGACTCTTAGATCAATCTCCTAATTTTGAACATTTTCACTTCATTTCATATTCTTTAGTGCCAACCTCTTTCATTTCATGTTTACTACTACTCTAGGAAGAAATCATTCTAAATTTACTTAATGCATTTGTTTCTCTCTCACTAATATCCTTTATAGCCCAAATTTATGATATTTCATTCAATTTTTATAAACCTAAATATATCTAAAGTAAATATATTAAAGTGTTCCTCATACTTATTTTATTAATTTATCATCCATCTCTTATCATCATAATTTATTTCACCCTTGTCCATTACTTATAGTGCATATAGATACATATACCATGTCTTTTGACTTTTAAATATGTTTATGTAAATATAAACAATTACTCCATTTCTTACAAGACTACCAATTTAGTAAATACAATGGATTACAATTACCTTTTCTTTCTCCTTAATATTTATTAGTCTCTCAATCCATCATTATGTTTACTTGTATAAAAGTCTTGCATTCATGTGGAATTTATTGATTTCCATATGTTATACTAGAATTATGCATTGCACTTATATCCTCTTAACAAGATTTATCACATTCAAATGAAGTAATAACACCTACAACTGACAATCTTTTTATATTCATAAGATTATATGTGAATTTGGTTTTATCTATCATACTCATCTTAATACTAGATTTATAGGCTTTTAAGAAGTCATCATAGTTCAAGACATCATATAAATCATAGTATACAATTATCTCATCAGGGTTTACATAGGCTCATTGTGTCTTTTAAAGATACATGGAAATCCTAGCTTCCATTTCACACAATCAACTAATCATTTACAAGCATACAATGATTTAATGACTCACTTGAGTCCATCCCTCAACATTTACCCTAGATATGGATATCGCCCTTAACAAACCCTCATATTTTTACCCTCATGTATATAATATATAAAATTCAAGTAAGGATTCAAAATTTCAGCTAATCTATTCATGCTTATTGAGTTTAAATATGGTTACATACATGTCAATTATATTTCCAAGCATATCGCCCATTGGACTGAATGGTGGAAGATAATGTAGTTCCCTATACATAAGACCTGAAATATTGATTGAATCAATATGTAATGAATTAAATAAATTCACAACGACTCCAAATAAGCTACATTTTATTCCCTAAACATATACCAATTGGTTACCCAATTGCATACAAATACAAACAAGAATTTTATTAATTTATCCTGATAGAATTAGGCTTTCAACATAATTTATAGAGCTTAAGAGGGAGATAAACACTCACATCATGTGCCAAGCACCATATGAAGGTTTGATACAATCTTAATTTCTAGTAATCCAACCAACTCATAATGATTGGGTCCACTTCTTTCTCTTCTCAACTTGAAAACCCTAGAAATGGAGAATAGGAGAGAAAGAAAGAGATAAAGATGGTGATTTACACAATTTTTTTCAAATAAGAGGGAGGTTGGAAGCTATTCATAAGAGAGAATATTAACCATGAAAAACTATCTATAGTTGATGAACTTACATGAATTTGAAATCTACAAAAAGTCAAAATCTAAATTCAATGATTTTCTTCTTCAATACCCTATTATCCCTCTTTCTCTAAAATTTTGTATCATGGATAGGATACACAGATTATGGGATATATTAGGATTATATAGATCATTCAACGTGTTGGAACATTTACAAATAATTTAAAATATATTTTTATTCTTTTTTATTTATTCAGACCGGTTGGTTGACTGAGTTGTCAGTGATTAGAAACTCATCTAACAACACACTCTATAAAAACAAAATATCATCTAAAAATTATCCATATTTTTGGCTAAATCTATGAAATTGAGTTATCGAGCTATGTATATAATTTCATATAATTTCATGTATCAAGAATAAAATAAAATAAAATGCCACACTATTATATTTCATCCTGAATACATGGCATGATGAATTTGACTTGGGGAGACTCAGCCGACCAAGATGTCAAAAAACAATAAAACTTAATCCTCAAGACCACATATAATTTTTTTATCCAAACCATATCCAAATTTCAACCAAATCAGAGTTATACTGAAAATAACACAAATCATTTACCATAAAAAATCCTAATTTGGCCAATTAGGATTTTTTCTTCTCAAGACCTAATTATTAAAAAAAATCATGCTTAGAGTTCCTCATTAGGTATAATTTACCGTAATAAAATTATCACCATGAATCAAGATTAACCAATGATCATTCTAGTTAAGCATGTAATCATCAGAGTAAACCTTAATTAGATGGTTAATTTTGAAATAGGTAGTTACAAATACTCCCCTCCTTATAGGATTTTATCTCAGGTTCCAATAAAAAGTGTGATGATCACTGCATATAATTATGCATCTCTCTAAGCATCTTGTTAGATTGATTTTCAATTTATGGTTCTTTCTTATCACATCACTTTCTCACTTCTTGGATCATTTACATTAAAATTCTAAATTTACTAGCATTAGATGGATGTTTTATCCCTATCAACATCATACCTCATTAATAAATCTTGGTAATACATCACTATCAAGACATGATTATAATCACCTTTCATATTCTTTTATCTAAATATCTCATGGATCAAGATTGTAATTCATATTATTATTTGCATTCATCACTTCTCATCATAAAGATGACCATTTAGTCTTTATCATTCTCAGTCTCATTTACAATTTCGGGTTTCATTTTCATAATCAAAATATATTAGGAATTATCTTAATAATCAATTAGAGTCATTCATCTTTCTCATACAAAATTTCCATATTGTCTTAAATTCCATTTTTAATTGTATAATCCATTCTCTTTCTCGATCTTATCATTTTTATTACAATCATGTATCTTGTTATACTCTTAAAATGTATTCATATAGATGCTTGTCAGGGAATCCATAAGAAGTATAGTCTACATCTTTTTATAGCCTTATCTCAATACCCCCAAATACCTGACCAGCATATTTGAATATTGAGTTCAATCATTATGCATATTATTCAGGCGATGTTCAATGTACATATTAACATTTACCCCTAGATCATATTGTCCATTCATACCCATTTAACCTAAGATCTGATACCACATTGTGAGTACCTCTCTTTTTTATAAGCATAAATGTCAACCTATAGAGCGAAACCCTAAACCTAAACCTAGATTCAGGAACAAAACACCAAATTCTCAAAAAACATGTTTAACAAAGTATCCAAAAAACACGGGTAATTTTTTTTCTTTTCTTCATAAAACATAATAAGCCAATGTCACATCATGGCCAACTTTTTTTAGTTTACATCAAATGTACATAAAAGAGCAAACTCGATCTACAACCCATAATGGGAAAGAGAGAGTACATGGACATTCTAATCTAGAACATAGGGCTGTAAATGGGTACGGGTAGACCCGCGGACCCACAAATCCGGACCCTTAAAAAAACTGTCACGGGTCTAATTTTTTATACCCGCATACTCTTGGACCCGTATACCCTTGGACCCGCATATAAGCGGGCCCAATAATGGGTATGCTTGGACCCAGACCCGCTAGACTCGTGTACCCGCTATACATAAGTAACTACTAAAATAATATGTTATATATATCATACTTTACTAGTCTAATTAATATAATTATTGAGATTATATCCTACTCTAAGGTTGAGACTAGTCATATAACTAAGAATTAACTATTCTAGTTACAATAATGAACATCATATGTAAACTTAAAATCAAAATGTCTACTAATCTACATTACTTTCTACATAAATTAAATGTTATGATCATGACTACAAATATGTAAACAATTACTCAATTAATTGTATTGTATAGAATATAGCATTGTCTAATATAATTATTACATGTTAATATACTATATGATAACAATATCTTGTTGTGTTAAACATAGTCATTTCTCTTACATAAACAAAATGATGTTTTATAGAACTGCTTAGCCGCATACCCGCTATTATTACGGGTACGGGTATGGTGCGGGTCCAAGTTTTGTATTATGCGGGTCTAGAACCAGAACCGGACCCGCTAAATTAGATGGGTATGGGTATGGGTATGGCCAGACCCGCACCGTACCCGCACCGTTTACACCCCTACTAGAACATTCTATTTATAACTTCTCTGTCATGACTCTCCACTAGATAGCAAATAGATGAAAAGTTTTGGAATAACCTCATGTGAATCATATAGAGCACCAGAGAGTGGACACATCCCACTAAAGTTGAGACATGCATCAACATCTTCTAAAGTTTCATGAACTTAAAAAACACTTGTAGATATTGAAAAGTCTAACAGATGGTACTAGAAACTAGTCAAATCCAATTTATGATAATAATAAAATGAATAAACTAAGGTGATAACTTAGACCAAATTCAACATTAAAACATCATTTAGAGCATGTCTGTTAATAAATCAATAAATGCAACTTAATTCAAAATGATAATTATGAGTAATAAGTCAAGATCTATACATCTAGAATCAATACATAATGATAGCATTATCTTTGTGACACCCATCAGTAAGACCACGAACACAAATTGAAGCTGAAGTACACATAAGACATGTCTACCAAACATCACTATTCAAATGAAAAGTAAATTCAAACCATATTTAGAGTGGATAATAAATTCCATCATCAATTGATTGACAACATTTACGATCACATTCCATACTCAATAGATAAAAATGAGGTAGACGATTATATTTACAAAAGAATAACTAATTTCTATAATTAATAAAAATATTCAACCACAATATCTTTATCATTAGGAATAAAAGAATGTAACAAACATTCAGCTTATCTTCTACACAACATATCATCGTTTTATTTGTTTACCCTAAAACTACTCAACTTTTACCTCAAGAAGTAGGATTCATCACCCTTGATTCTTGTGTCAATGACTCACCATCACTATCTCTGGGTTTATTCAATCACCCTAAGACATGAAAAACAAACCCTAGTCCACCATAGGGTTGCTAAGGAGGCACATGTCCTCATCTCAGGTACACAAGATAGGAACAATCATAACAGCTTATCAGAATATCACATATCATCATATTTCACATGATTCACAATTTTATTTCATCGTAGACTATTCCTCATGGACATAGACTTTCACACTAGATGATTTAGGGTCAGAATCACACCAAATGACTGATCACTAATTCTTGGTGGTCTAAACTTCAATATCTAGGTCCACACTTCAAAAATCATTCTGACAATACTCTAATTACTACAAGGGAGTCTGATTCATTTCCCCAATGTGGCACTTGAGGGAAACACATGATGTTTAGGGAACCTAACTATATGTTTTATCATTTCATTTGTTATTAGTCATGTATACTCATCATATAGAAATTGTGATCATAATTAATTATATGTGTATATTCATGGGAAACTAGAATGAAATAAATCAAATTAGGGTTAACAAAAAATCCAAGCATTATATCAATAATTTAACAATCTATTATTTACAATATTAATGTATCTTTCCCATTACCCCATCATTTCATATGAATTATCATTAGACAACTATCAGCCCTACATATCATCCAACATTTACCCTAAATAACATTCCTCAAATGTAATCAATGCATGTTAATTTAATCCCAACATATTCCTTATTAATTCATTCCATATCATAGTTCTCAACAAATATGCACATCGACACTAGAACTAGAAACAAGCAAGAATATAGACCATCTTATGTCATCCATCATGTTCAGAATAGGTATATAATACAACATATATTTATTCTATCCAAATTCAATATATGTAATTACATTTCAAGCATAAACATGCATAACATCCTTAATTCTCCTCATTTATTATTTAATATACTTCATATAGGGTTACAAATCAACACATGTTTGGTTCTTATTTTAATTCCAACTGAATAAACCATTCTCAGAGTACAAGTATACAAACATTTAACTACAATGAAGAGCATATTCTTGAAAACTAATTCACAATCTTGAACCTAATCTTGTAATCATATTCAACTATATCTATATGCATTCCCTAATCCCTCATCTGAGATCATTATTCATTAGCATCACCTAACTCATCATTTTTGGGCTATAGTTAGATTCTTAGATCAATATACTTATTTTGACTAATTTTCCTTCATTTCATATTCACTAGTCCCAACCTCTTTCATTTCATGTTTACTAATACTCTTGGAACAAATCATTCTAAATTTACTTAATGCAAAACTTTCTCTCTTGTTGAAATCCTTTATAGCCCTACATTAGTGTATTTCAATTAATTTATATAAGCCTAGATATATTTGAAATAAATAGCCAAAAGGGTTCCTCATACTTATTTGATTAATTTATCATCCATCACTTATAATCAAAATTTAGTTCACCCTTATATGTTGCTTGTATTGCATCTACATACATATACCATGTCATTTGAATTTCAAATGCATTTTGGTAATTATAAGAATTTCTCCATTTCTTGCAATACTACCATTTTAGAAAATAGAATGAATTACAATTCCTTCTTCTTACTCCTCAATCTTTATTCATCTCTCAATTCATCATTATGTGACCTGTATAAAAGTGTAGTATTCATGTGAAATTAACTCATATTCCTAATATTTTATTAGATACATACATTAGTCTTATATCATCTTAATAAGACTTACCACCTTCAATTGAAGTAACAACACATAAAATTGTGCATCTTTTCACATTCACAAGATTATATACAATTTTGGGTTTATCTCACATACTGGTCTTAATACTACATTTCTAGGGTTTTTAGAAGTCATCTTAGTTCAAGACATCATATAATTCATATTATTCAATAATATTGTGAGGTCATACAGAGGTTCATTGAGTCTATTCAATACATGTGGAAACCCTAGTTTTCTTTCCACATAATCAACCAATCCTTTACAATATACAATGATTCATTGACCATTTGAGTCTATCCCACGACATTTATCCTAGGTATGGAATTTCCTTCATGCCAAACTCCATATATTTATCCTTGTGCACATAACATATTCAATTCATGTAAGAGTCCGAAATTTCAGTTGAGCAACTCATGCTTATTGAGTTCAAATATTATTACATACATGTGAACTAAATTTCCAAGTCTACCACCTACTGGGCTGATTTTTAAGAAAAAATGTTGTAAAATTATATAGTTCTCTATTTATGAGACCTAAATTGTGTTGATATATTAGTAACTAAATAAATAGAAAACAATGAGAAGTAGTCCAAATCATTATAATGTGATTCCCTAAAAATCTTTCGGATTGGTTACTCAATTATAAAAATTACAAACAATAATTTTGATTAATTTAACCACATACCTACATAATTACATATCTTAAGAGGGAGATAAAAACTCCCCTCAGGTGTCAAGCACCTTCAAAACTCCAATATAATCTGAATTTTTAACAATCCAACCAACTCACAAAGATTGAATTCAATTCTTCCTCTTTTAAACTCGAGAACCCTAGAATGGAGAATAGGAGAGAAATTATGGTGATTTGCTACATTTTATTTAATATCAAAGGAAGGAAGGAATCTAGACTTAAGAGAGAAGATTTATCATGAAATCATATCTATTCTTGATGAACTTACATGTATTTGTGAGCTATAGGAAGAGAAAACTTTAATTCAACACTTCTGGAGATTTTTTCTCCTTCAAAATCCTAAGTTTCCTCTCTCTCTCTCTCTCTAGAATTTCATATCCATGATAGGATCCGTGGATTATGGGAGAAAATAGGGTTTTAGGTTGATGATATAGATCATTTGAGGTTCTTTGAACATTTACAAATAAAAACAAAATCCATTTTTCAACCTTCTTTTTTATTTATTTAGACTAGTTGGTCAACTGAGTTGTTATTGATAAGAAACTCAGAGGGAACCACACTTTGTTGAACACAATATCATCAAATGATTATGAATATTAAAATGAATGTATGTTAGTTAATTACCAAGCTACAGTTTAAGTTTTTGATAATTTAGATGTACTAATAAAAAATATAAAAAGTTAAATATCATATTTCTATATTTAAGCCTAAATATGTGGTTGGTTGAGTTTCAACTAGGGAAACTGAACAAACCAATAGGTTAGAAAAAAATAAATTCTTATATTTTTCAATCACACTTATAATTGATTTATTCAAACAATACTTATGTTTCAAGTAAATCACACTTATAGATGAAATATTAAAGATCATTTACTATACCACTATAATTATCAAATTTAGTATTCATATACTACCAAAATCCTAATTTGGCCAAGTGGGGTTGTGATTCTCAAACACTAATTATTCAAAACAAGGCATACTTATAGTTTCTCATCGGGTTAAAACATCATAATCAAACTATCATCATGAATTAGGATTAATCAATGATCATTCTAGTTAAGCATGTAATCATCCTAGTAAACCGAAACTAGATGGCTAATTTGAAAATAAGTCCTTGTAGTTGGTATTATTGCAGCATCATCTATTGTGATAGTCATGCAATGACTTACTCTTTATGCTATATTTGTATTCTACTTTGGAACTCACTTATTGGCATATCATAGGACTATATGAAGAAATTAGTCATTCTAAAACAACATTTTAATTTAGCTTGGTGGTCTGGAAATATAAAGTATAAATTGATGTGTGTATTCTTGGGGGAGACTTCATTGCACAAGGTTCACTGAAGGAACAATTTCTATAGATACACAACATTGTCTCAGGTATCATATGAACCAGATTAATGGCTTCAACAATGAGGCAAGTCTCTTTGATTCTAGTATTGTCAAATCACATTTTACCTAACCTGGAGGGTCTTCTTGGGATATTCTTGTACATTTATTATGTAAACATGTTTGTATGACTAGTTCTTTTTAGCACATCACTTACAAGACATCAAAACATATCAAACTCATATGATAATCAAATAATATACACAACATTTACCTTGGAACCTAAACCCTTTTTTAGGTATTTTGGTGTAGATACAATCCATACAACAAATATTATTTCCCAATATAGGAATATAGATGAAAAGGAACTTCAATTTTTCTCCTTAATAACATAAAGGATATGATAAAATCTCTAATTCCTTAGGAAATAAACACATATGGTATTATACACAAAAGAATAAATGAGAAGAAAACCTTACTACATGAGATGGAAACATGCCACAACCTAGACAAGCCTAACATAGATCACTTGGAAAATAGAATTCAAAAATTATTTCTTGATCAAGCCCACTAGTAAATTTCTAGATTATAGGTACATCTAATATTGAATTAGATCACAAAAATGAGTGGCACAAAAACCTTTATTGTCATTACATAATATAAAGTGTCATTGAATGCTGATAATTGTTGTTGTGATTCGTATGTGGGTACCACTTTTCTTATAGCGTCGGTTCAACTTAGCAAAACTAATGCAAAAGTAGCTAGATAAAATTTTACTTCCTACAAAATACTGTGAATAGAAGCATATCATCAATTAATAGTATAACTAATTTCATAGGATTCTTATGATGATTCATACAAAAAATAAATGTTCCCTTCAAAGAAATTTCTTTGGCATCTATTTAGAGGGAAATTTGATGCTATACATTCCCTCCAATCAACAGTTGTAATGGTAGTTTTTTAGAAATAATAGATGCTACAAATACCACTTAATTTTTCCATTCAATACCCAAAATATTGAGCACATGCTACATCATTTTTCTTTTTGCAAAAGTGATGTTGAGGGGAAGTGATAATACCTAGATGTTAGTGATTTTATCATCCATTTTGTAGTCAAAACTGACATCATCCATCTAAATTGCTATGTCAGGTTGCGAGTAAAAATTACATAATAGGCATTTGTAATCTATCATGTCTTCTTTTTGATGTAATCGATGCTATTATACCTTGTGAAATATCATTGCTAACAGTGTATATACCCAAAAATTCAATTTCTTTGTTGTTCCCCACTCCAGAAACATTTTTTTGTTCTATTCCATCCTCTTTTCGTGGTTATTGATTCTTCTCTCCTTCCCTATCTCCGTTGTTGCTAGTTCCCTTTGTTGTCATTGTCATCATTCTTGATGCATATGTTGGTTGTTGGCTCTATTTTTTTATTTCTATTCATTGTTCACACCCTTGATACTATCATAACATATGACCATCCTCTCTGTTAGCAAATTTTTCTTCTTTTATTGTACCATGTAGTGTTGCCCTTCTCCTCCCCTTGGATCACCTCAACCTAATGGTGCTTCTTATCACATTAGGTATACTATCATTGTATGCTTGATTCTAAATTTAGAACAATGTATGTTTTTTATTTAGAGTAATACATGCATGAATGAAATTTTCTTATTGTCTATATATGCATGAATGAATTAACGCAAATGGATGAATGAATATATTTTTTTATTTATTTAACAATATATCTTGTTAGATATAATGAAAATCCCCCATGCATAATTGATTTCTCTAGGAGACTAGGGAAGCGAAGGTGGGTTACCCTCAATTTTACCACAGGATGGCAGAAAAGTTGGCTGACAAGTGCACACAGCTAGGGTTATAAGAGTAGGAAGAGGTTGACATTGTTGATTTGGGGTGACGGAAATGCAAAAGAAAGTCATGTGTCTCTTGTTGTAGCAGTGAAGTTTCTGAAAGAAATATTGTATAATTTATGGGCAATGAAAATGACTTTTACACAGTCATGGACTTTTCTGAACAAAGTACTCTTCAAGCAATTGAACTATATGGTCTTTCTTATCCACTTTTCCCATTGGAAAGAAAAAAATTGAATTTTTGAGGGGGGATGGAACTTTGACAACCTGCTATTGCTGATAAATGATGTCAAAAATATGGATATGTCAGAGAAGATGATCTTCAATGAGCACCCTTTCTAGATCCAAGTATATGGTATGCCACTTGGTCACAAGTCAAAATACACTATTCAAATAGTTGTAGTGAAACTGAGATGAGTAATTCAAGTTGATTGGGATGACTTAGGGTGGGAAACATCACCTTGAGTCTTAGTGGGAATAGATGTTACTAAATCATTGGAAAGAAGTAAAACAAACCTGAGACTAGAAGGGAAACATCATGATCCTGGAGTTTGAATATAAATGGCTTCCCAATTTTTGCTACCTTTTTGACCTTATAGGTCACGTGGATAAATATTACACTCTTGACCAAGAAGATGAATAAGAAAGATAGATGTGGGGTCCATGGATGAAGACACCACTAAGGAAACCACAATTATCTAATGTGGAGGAATTGTATGGGGAGGGTACCGTTAAGTGAACTCTTACATTCGATGTGGAACTAGAAAAGAATGTTTTGATAGGACCATGGAAGGTGGGGTCAGGAGGTAAAAGGGATATGGGGATCCATCTTATAGAGAATTGAAACCTGTTGCAAAGTCTACATGTACATCTTGTGGGAAGGCTAGCCTTCAATGCTTTGAAATAGAGATTTTATGCATGAGTTGCCACTTGTTCTTAGAGAAGGAGTTGAGGGTGAATGTGTATGATGTGATGGGTTGATACAGTGGGCTCAAAGTCAGGAAGTGGGGCAAGAGTTCATCAATGATTAGGTAATTGAAAAAGCATGTATAGATGAGTATCGAGGAGGGTGTAGCAAGTTTGGGGTGATTTTCATGAGAAGACATCTTTGGTGGGTATTACAATCAAAAAATCTAATAAAGAAGGCTCACTGAGGGAGAAAATCATATACCAATGGGAAATATGTTCAATACAGTAAGCAGTCACCTTTTGAAAGAAAAAGTATATGATTCTACTATGCTCAAGAAACCAGGGATACATTTGAAGATTGCTTTTTGCAATGAATGGATAGGAATGAGAACTAGATAAGAGGACAGAATAAGAAAGTGCAAATCAAGCAAATTGAGCCTAGTTCTGAAAATGCAAAGTGGATAGCAAACAAATTGAGAAAGTCCCTTATTATTTTAAAGAGGGGCATCATCATTGAGGGTGAGCCGTATGACTAGGAGGATGAAATTCATTGAGGTCTAGGGTAATGGAATAGAGATGGGGCGATAGATCAAAAAATAAATACAAGGAAATCGGTATTTTGGTAGGTTCGGAGGGTTCTGAAGTGACTCAAGTAGAGGGATTTTGTAGGTACCAATACCATGAACAATAATGAAAATGCTAAGTTGGAACTTGTGAGGGATGGGCAAGCCTGAAAGTAAGAATGCCCTTCGTATTTTGTGTTAGAGGGAACACCTAAGCTTGGTCTTCTTATCAGAGACCAAGGTAATTGGTTCCTTTTTATAGGATGTGAAGAGAGACAATGGGTTTATGAATGTCCTATGGTGACGTCAATGTGCTTAGATTCTCCCAACATCATATTGAATGTATCATTTTTTAAAGTAAAGGAAGTATTCGGTGGAGGGTGATGGGTATCTATGGCTTGTCAGAGAAACAACATTAACATAACACCTAAAATCTTATGAGGAGATTGAAGAACAAATCAGATTTACCTGGTATTTTATTTGGGATTTTAATAAAATAATTTCCAATGTGTTGGAACTTGTAGCTCCATGGAAATAGGACAGCTTGATGCAAAACTTCATAGATATCAATTATGACTGCTCTCTTATGTGCCTAGGCTATTCTGGTAGCCCATTTACTTGGCAACGTGGCCTTCTAGTGGATTCCTTGGTCAGAGAAAGATTAGATAAGGTTATATTGACCTTTGAGTGAAGATATGTGGTCACATATTGCAAGGTTTTTTTATTTTGGTGGGGTGGTCATTAAATCAAGTGGTGTGACTTGATAACACCTCAATGAAAAGTTCAAGTTTTGACTATGGGCTTTGACTGTGGTGAAACAGTGGCTAGTATTTGAGTGGGCATGCTGTGGTGTTCCCCCAATGACATGGTTGGTCCTAGGGTTTACTCACGATTGGGGTGGGTCCAATAGTGGCCTTATCAAGGAGGGTTACCTCAATACCAAAAAAAGGTTCTTTATTTTACAACATAAAAATTTGACCACAACCTTATTATCATCATGGAAGACATGGGTGATATTAAAAGAAAGAAAAGAAAAAAAGATTAGTTTTAACCAATGTGATGAGCATAGGAGGAGTGCTATGAGACAATCACAAACTTTCTAGAAGAGCGCATATTGTAGATATTCTGGACAAGATTTTGAGGTGTGATGAGAAACTAGAGGCAAGGGTTGAAAATAAATTCGATAAGTTGAAGGAAAAGATACATGAGGTCAAACAACTTCTCAAAGAAGAATGGAACAAAAAATATAGAAAATATGGTGTTGTTCAAATCTTGCAAACTTTAGCACCATCTTGAGAAGTAGAACATGATGGAGGACTCCTACTGGTTTTCTAGGGATATAGTCAATGAGATGAAGGTAGGTGACAAGAATACAACTTATCTCACAAAGCTTCTCATAGGATAAAACAAATTTTATTGAGAGCCTGAAAGACAAACATTGGGTGTGGAGAAATGAGGATAAGGAGATAGAGTTTGTAGTTCGTTATATCTTCCAATTTGTGCTCAACACAAGAAATCTGTTGCAGTTTGATGAAGCAACATGGGGCTGAAAATTCAGGTAGATGAAGAAATGAATAGACTGACGGTGCCAGATGTTTGAGATTAGGATATAGTAATTATAAGCCCTAAAATTGATGCATCCAAATATAGCTCATAGACCGTATGAGATGAAACATATTTTCTTTCTGAAATTCTGGCATATGGTGGGCAAGGATATATCTAATTACATCAAAGGGTGGTGGAAAGGCCAAACAAATATTTAGGAGGTAAACTCTATGCTAATGTTTCTTATTCCTCAGGTTTAGAAACCCAGAGAGATGTATGGGTATCAGCCCATAAGTATGTGTAATGTGGTCTAATTGCATATTAAGTTATTACTAATTGGATGAAACCCATTATAGATCACATTATGTTAGTACTTTAGAGTGCTTTTATTCCAAGAAGTCAATTTCCTTATCTCCTACAAGCATTTTTCATAAATTGAAGAATGGAGCAAGAAATAAAAAATATAGTATGGCTCTAAAATTAGATATTTTGAAGGCTTATTACCAAGTGGAATTGGATTTTCTAGACCATGTGTAGAAGTAATTAGGGATTGGAGATAGGTGGAGGAAGAATATTTTTAGATGTGTATCTATAGTTTGCCAAGGATTTTCTATTAATGATGATCAATACATGAGGACAAATCCTCTCCATAGACTATTTAGGCTGACTCTCTTTCTCTCTATCTATTTATTTTGTGAGGTGTTCCTTTTCTACTTCAAACATATATACTTATGAGAACAATCTTTTGCATGGGATCAAAGTTACTATATTTTCACCATTCATCTCTCATCTTTTCTTTACAAATAATAACATCTTGTTTGCTAGAGCGTCTCAACAAATGTTCCTAGTTGTAGCTGATATGATTAGCTAGGAGGAACATGCATTGGGATAATAGACTAATTTCCAAAGGACAGAATTGGCTTTTAGCAAAAGCATCTTGCATACCACAAAACAAGAACTAAATAATCTTATCAAGGTGAGATAAGTGGATAAACACAAAAAGAATCTTGGGCTGCCTATAGCAATAGGGAGATCTTAGAGATGTGTCTTTAGCTTTGTGAATAAAAGAATATGGGAGAAAAGGGAGTCTTTACTACTAACTCGATGGACTAGATCAATTGTTTGGGTATAAAAAATTAAATTGGTAGTTGTGCTATAGTAAATGATAAAGTGTGGAGCATAATTTGAAGGTCCAGTTGGCTCCAAAGCTAGTTCCTTTTTTATGGCAGGTTCTCATTGGGATTTTGGTTAAAATCAGAACACTACATGATAGACATTATGACGTGGATGAGAGGTGTCTGATCTACATAAAAGAAAAGGATACTATATCCCACTTGCTCTTTAGGTGTAGTTAACAATCTAAAATATGGAAATAAATGGTAGTGAGTTATATATTGAATGATTTCTCATATATAAATCTTAGTGTTGTGCTAACTTATCTCTCAGATAGTTCCTATGTGAGGAAACAGATCATATAACATCCTGCTTATGAGGAGTTTGGTCTTTCAGGAACAATGTGGTTTTCAACAACAAGAGGCATGACCATGGTTCAATCATTCAAAAGCATGCAATTCTAATCAAGTACTACTAGATTGATAATAGGATAATGTATCATGAAGAAGAACATGAGGCAATGAAGACCATGACTTCCTAGTTTGCACCAATAGCAGGTAACAAGAAACTAAATGTTGACGTTGTGATCAGTAAAGAAGGATGGATTGGTGTGGAAGTCATGCTTTGTGTATCTATTAGTGAGGTCCTTTCTATTGTGTCAGAGAAGCATTACATTTCAATTTCTCCCGATGTGGGGGAATCTTTCTCCCTTCTAAGATGTGTCGTGCAAGATAGGGAGCTAAACTAGAATGGGGTTGAATTTGAAAGTGACTCATAGATCCTTATCTCAATTCTAAAGAAGCATCATAATAGGAGAGACTAAGTGAGCTTGATTGCTTTTCATATCACTCGTGTAGCTAGTTTCTTGAATCATGCATCCTTTTCCTTTGTTAGTAGATCATTTAACCAAGTAGTCCACACCACAAAAAAACTTGCATTGGTTCAAGGTTATTTTTTGATGGGTGTGTGGGATCTATCCCTCCTCTTTTAGGAACCTTGTTCATGGTGATTTAGTTCATCATCATCTAAACCTCAATCCCAACTATGTTGGGGATGACTACATGTATCCTTCATTTCCATTTAGCTCTATCATGGGTCATATTCTGCTCAAGATGTAGAGTACAAAAAATATCTAGGGTTTTAATATGCACTACCTTCTCTCTACCTTCTCTCTAGGGCCGGCGCACTATGGTTGGTAGGGGAGGATGCCCACCTCTTTTCTCCCCTAATGGTGAAGGAAGCTCGAATAGGTTCTCTCTAGGAGAAGATGTCACAGTGGCGGGGACGTGGGTTTGTGCCATGGAGGGGATGCCCCCCCATGATCAGAGGTGTGGTCGTAGCTAACCCAAAGACTCCTTTCAGGAGGGAAGGGGACCAGAGAACTTAGAAGAGGATGACGGACTCCATCCTAGGTGAGATGGGGTATTATCACAAGTACTCAACAATAGTACAAATCCTCGGGAAGAAGTGCCACCCTACCCAACTACGGGGGTGGATGATTCACAATTGGAGACCTAGGGGCAAGATAGAGATCTTCACCTTGGATGGGGGACTATATCTTGCTTGCTTCTCTTCAGTGGCGGATTGGTGGAAAACAATGCAAAAAGGACCCTGGTTCTTTGATGGCCAGTTGGTTTTGGTTCGGAAGTGGATGTGGGAAGTGGATACAAGGAGGGCGGATTTCACCACGGCCCATGTCTGGGTCTCTCTACCGGATGTGGGGCTTTATAGGACTCCCCAAGCCATTGCGGTGATAGCTCATGCCATAGGCGAGCCAAGAGCCATTGATCATAAATTGGATGGAACCACTATGGGCAGTGCATATTTTTGTGTTCACATCTCAACAGTAGTAACCCCTCTGTCAGAAATCATGGTGGAGCTCACCAATGGTGAAGAATGGGAAGTCAGGGTAAGATATGAAGCCTTACATGATCGATGCTCTAAGTGCCAGGTTTTGGGCATGTTTTGGGTCAATGCCTAGGGGAGAGATGAGTTAGTCAATCCCCTCTTATTATTCCTAAACCACCTAGAGGTCGACCACAGAGATATGGGAAGTCCAAACCACCCCCACCCCCCCAGCAAAGGAAAGGGAAGGAAAAGGTTCCTGACGGAGACAACAACAGCACTGAGGTTTTGGTGGAGGCGAGCACTTCTATTGCCCCTGACTCGGTCTAGCCAGAGGAAGGAGAGGTACTTGTGGAAATGCCAGTTGTGGCGACTGGTAAAATAGGCAACACTGAATAGGGAGGGATTCCTACTGAGACTGTTGATGGAGGACAAGGAAATAACCCTTTTGTAGCGCTAAGCAACATAGGATATGAAGATATCCTGGAGATTGAGGGTCATATAAGAATTCAAAGCTCAAGGTGTACTAGGAACATGAACAAGAAGAATAAGAAAAAGGGCGTCTCAAGAGAGGGGAGTGGCCCCAAATAGAAGTGATATGTCTATCCTCGCAAGGAATGTGTGAGGAGCCTCGCTAGCAGAAAAACAAAGAAAGATATAAGTGATAGAGGAAGAAGATAAGGTTACTCTTGTGTTCTACTTTGAAACAAGAATAAGAAGAACAACATCGAAGAGAATTAATACTCTATTCCCTACTGGGTGGTCATCCTTGTCCAATATTCAATGCAAGAATGGTGCCCCCATAGAAGTTGGAACCCGGAGATCTGGGATGTGGAATCCATAGATACGACTAACCAGATCATTACTATCAGCTACTGCAACAGAGGAGGGATGACTTTTATTACCTCCGAGATCTATGGGGAGAATCTTGAAGGTGATAGGATGAGGCTATGGGAAAATATAAAAACCACGACCCAGAATGAAATTCCCTGGATTGTGTGGGTTTATTTCAATAACATCAGAAGATCTCTAGGGAAGCATGGTGGGCTACTAGTCCCTGATCATGTGATGGAAGCTTTTAACAATACCATGGATGTAGATGGACTTATGGAACTAAACTCTGTCAGAGGAGGAGTTTCTTGGTCAAATAAACAAGGTAGAGGAAGATGCATATCTAGCACGCTGGATAGAGGCCTAGTAAACGAAGCCTGGCTAAAAGTTTGGCCTATTGTCGTCATCAAGCATGGTGTTGATCCACTTAGTGACCACATCTAGATGAAACCTGATAACCCCCAAACTAAATTTGGTTAAACGTTTCAGATTTTGTAATTGGTGGTGCAAATAGAATGGTTTTAAACAAGTAGTGTAGGATGCTTTGGATACTGATGTTATGGGACACCCCTTGTATGTGGTTACAAAGAAAGTGCAGCAATCAAAGAAGGCAATATGTAAGTGGTCAAAGGAGGTGGTCAACCTGAAGAACATGATTATGGTTTCTAGAAACCAGTACAATGAAGCAGCTACAGAGGCAAGAGAATATCTTGATGATGATGATATCATTGAGGATTGGCTTAGATCCAAGGAGAAACTTAACAAAGTTCTAAAAGTTGAAGAAATCTTCATGTGGCAAAGAAGTAGGCTCAAGTAGCTTAAGGATGGTGACTTAAATACAAGATTGTACCATGCTATTTTGTGCAAGAAGGAGATGAATGAGATTGTCCACCAACTCATCAATGACGAAGGGGAAGTGGCTAAAAGTAGGAGTGAGCTTAGTGCAACTACTATTAACTACTTTGAGAAGATATACAACCACTAGCCCACTAGTAGACAGTGCATAGATAGTGCCATCTACCCTATGCCAAAAGTCATTGCTGAAATGAATGATGATATGTGAAAAGATGTGGATGAGGAAGAGATTAAAGTTGTTGTCTTCTCCATTAATTCATCAAAGGCACCTGGGCCTAATGGATTTAATATAAAGTTTTTCCAATTCATGTAGTATCATATTAAACATGATATTATAAAGGTGGTCAAATGGCTTCTACAGGGTGGAAACATGGAGCAAGAAACTAATCATACGTTTATCAAGTTAATCCCCAAAAAGAAGGATGTCGGGACCATGGATGATTACAAGCCTATCTCGTGCCGCTCAACCCTCTATAAAATTTGGGTGAAGCTCCTTGCTGGACGACTGAAGACCTAGATGCCTTACATTGTTTCTGAGGAACAATGTGCTTTTGTAAAAGGCCACAAGATAGCTGACTGCACTCTTTTGTCAGTGGAATTCCTCACGGTCTTCAAAACCAAAAACTCTAATGCTAAAGAGTGCATCAAGATTGACTTGATGAAGGCCTAGGACCACTTCCGATGGGATATTATGTCGGAGATTATACTTGCTCTGGTTTTTTCTTACAGGTGGATCAACCTCATCACACATTGCATCACCACGACTTCTTTCTCTATCTTGCTTAATGGTGGGCCGATGGGCATTATCAGGGCGACTAACTGCCTATGCCAGGGAGACCCCCTATCACCCCTTCTCTTCACCCTTGTTATGGAGGGCTTAACCTCTATGATCAGGGATGTGGAGTAGAGGAACGTCATTAGACCATTCAAGATTAATGGCACAAAGGTCAAAAGCCATTTGATATTTGTCGATGATGTTATGCTCTTCTCCACAGGACATGTGAATAGACTGGTTGATTTTAAGAGGCTGCTAGAACACTATTGTAAGGCGACATGTTTGTACATCATTGCTATAAAATCTTGCGTATACCTCTCTAAATCTTGTGATAGCATGAGAGGTAGGCTCAAGACTACGGATGGGTTGTGTAGGGGTTGACTCCCTACCAGATACCTTGGAGTGCTGATTGCTAGGGGAAGAGGAAAATCAGGCAACTCTCTAATGTGCCTGGATAGGGTTAGGCTCAAGATTGTAGGATGGATAGGGATCCATATGTCTATGGCAAGGAGATTGATGTTGACTCAATCGGTGCTACAAATGATGGTTAGATTTTGGAGTGAAATGTGCCTTCTTCCCAATCCAACCATGTATAGCCTCACGAGGTTGATGACAAACTTCATTTGGGGAGGGAAAGCTCATGGCATTTCTCGGGGGATGATTGCAAGGAGGTACAAACAAGAAGGATTGAACGTCAGCAAAGTTGAGGAAATCATCAAAACAGGGAACCTTCGCCGGCTGGATAGGTTCCTCACGGAGAAATATGGGGTGTGGGATAAGTGGCTGAGGTGGCGATATGGTAACACCCCCTAGCCCTATGCGTCTTCTTCTAGGATTTGGGAGAACATCTGTTCATCTTGGCATCAAGTTGGGAACCTATACTATGTGTATTTCGACAGTTTATACAAGCTTACTGGGCAACAAAAACCATGTATCCACATGGACACATGGGAGCATGTTTCATGATCCAAGTTGTTGTGGGGCAAAGGGTTTGTCCCTAAGTGGAGGATGACATGTTATAAAGCTATTCACAAAGGATAGACTAAGAAGATGGGGCATCAACACAAGTCCACGATGTTGCTTTTGTACTGAGGAGGAAACCCATGAGCACTTGTTCCATGAGTGTAGTAAGGTTAAGTATGTGTGGTTGCTGATGTGGCTTAAGAATGGGTGGTGGTCGTTCAGGTCTAACAGTCTGAGGGACACCATGGAGCAGATCAAGAACAATTGCTCAAACCTGAAGGAGCTAGCTTTTGGTAGGTTATGCCTTACCAGCATTTGTTTCAATAAGTAAAAGTTAAGAACCTGGTGATGCATGAGAGAACGGGAAATCTTGATATCTTCCATTTAGTGGCTAGAGATATAGGTGTTGTTTTAAAGGCCAAAAAAGGCCTTGATAGAAGGGTCAACCTATAGGTTAGATTACAATGGGGCTTTTTGTAGAGTCAGCCTGTGTATACTTTTTGTTTTTGACATGTACAATATAGCCTGGTTATACCCCACCTTTTTGGCAATATATTTACCTATTTCCAAAAAAAATCTCTATTTATAATCTCATCCCATGTTAATTGAGGACTTCCTCTTCTTCTATTAATTGTTAGCATTGCTTCGTATAGGCACATTAGTTGGTCTGCATTGAACACATCCATACCATCTAAGTCAGTCCTCATGCAACTTGTTGTCCATGCTCGCCCCCCCCCACTTTATTCCTATTACAGTCATTTCCCAGTCGATCTTTTCTTGTCTTACCACACATTCATCTCAGCATACACATTTCATCCATTGTCATCTCATTGAGACCTTGTTCCTTCACTTCCCAACATTCACTCCCATGGAGCATGACTGGTCGTATAGCTATTCTATACAACTTACTTTTTAACCTGAGAGTGGTCTTTTGATCACATAAAACTCCAGTTACACTTCTCCATTTCAACCATCCTATAGTGACCACATGACAAATGTTATTTTGGATATCCCAATCTATATGAATAATAGAACCCAAGTAAAAATATTTATCACATATTGGTATATCTACTCCGTCCAACTTGGATCCACCATTCACATTGCAAGATTTAATGAAATTGCAATTCATATACTCCATTTCGCTCCAAGTAATCATCGATCCATTTGATTCCAATGTCTTTCTCCAAAGATCAACTTTATCATGCAGTCCATCTTTTGTTTCATCAATCGATACAATATCATCACCAAGTAACATACACTAAGGAATATCATCCTGAACATGCTTTGTCAACTCATCCATAAGAAGAGTGAATAGATATGGATTGAGTGTCGATCCTTGGTGTACCCAAACTATGATAGGAAAAGTTGGTGTGTAATAACCTAGTTTTCTATTTCCCCAAATTTCTTCACGCCTCGACAAGGTTGACACTCAATTATGCTCAACAACCTTTCTTGCCTTTATTTTGATGAAAGTGAGTCACAATGTACTCAAGTAACGCATAAGAACCGATTAGATGACACAATGTACCTTATTTGACTAATGAAGAGGTTTTGGTACACCATGGATATGTAATTCCATTGTTAGTCCTCATTATGAGCCTACATGTATCCTAACTTCAATTTCATGTGTTGGAGCTTGATGTCATGGTTCTAATGCATCTTTCTTTTCCCAATTTGAAGTTTCCATGTGGAAAAGGGTCCCATTTGAAAATAAGACCTAATTTCTAACCCTTTTGTCCTTTTATTTTACTTTGGGCCGACTAGAAACCAGGCCCAACAGGCCAATACCCCTTTTCCCCACCTATGACTTCTACCCCTCATGCACTCAAGGTTGTACGACTACCCAGTGCCACCCATGTTGCCTCTCTTCCTCTCATTTTTCTCCTTCTCTGTCTGCCTTCTCACTTGGCCGCTTGACCAGTTGTGGGGCACCAATCAGAGGGTTAAACCCAACTGGCAACCTCCATCACCTACCTTGAGAACCTTCAAACCCAAAACCCCCTCCTCCACTTCCCCTACCTCATACTTAAACCCTCCAAACTCCCCCACTCATGAGATACACTCCTCCCCTCTGTAAAGAAATGTTGCCTCTCTACTTCTTGCCCTTCCACGCTCACCACCTCAGCGCCGCCAATGGTTGCAGGTTTCGAAAACCCTAACATCGTCTTCAAGACAACCTAGAGGGGCAACACATCCCTTCCCTCTCTCTTCCCCTCCCCTCACAGTTCTAACCAGATATTCCTCTAATGGCGTTGAGGCTGCACTGATGGTTGCCATCTATTTGCTATAGCGAGAAGCACCACAACGACATCCAAATGATGACGATGGGAAACGGAGGTTCCTTCCACCACCCCAGGCTCGTCAACACCCACACTCAACCTTGCTCCCACCATCTGCTCCCAACCACAGTAGCAGCTCCCCCACCATTGTCTGTAGTGAGTTCGCAAACCCTAGGCGTGGAGACGACGATGCAAGTGTCGGGTTAGACACCTTAGCCCAGTTTGATTGCCTCTTTATCATGCCCTGAACCACCCCCTCTCTCTCGCACTCTCCTCACCACACATGCAATTTTCAAGCCAACCGTAGTGCACCAACTCCTCATTGGGCCCACCTCGACATGCGTCGCATGCCACTCGCAGTCGGCACTACCTCTCACCACCGCTCTCGGTAGCAGTAGACAGTGGAGCCAGACGCACACCCTAGCCTCTACCCATCACTGCAAACTAAGGGATAAGGACCCCTAGATGCCTCCCACCTATATGCTTGATTCCCCCCTTGTGGGCCGGCCCATTTTGCCTCCTTCTCGTGAAACAAACAAGGGTATTTTCCGCCAAAAATCCCCCCTTTATCTCTAAACCTCTATGTTATGTATCTCTGTCATATTGCATCCAAATACCTAAGTGTTATATATCAAATTGATCAGAAAATTACCACCATTTATTTGGTGATGTCTATTGTTCCTAGTTTCTTTCATACCTCTACTGATTTTCTATTTTATTGCACTACTTGACCTTTAATCATTCAAACCTAATCAACTTTGCTATTTGCATGATCCTAATGACTAATGACATGATTTCGGGGTACCCCAATGACTAATATTCCCTTGGCATGAATGTTAACTGATCTAGCTCGCTTGCTTGCTCTCTAATGGTATCTATTATGTGCTAATATTCATAAGTTACCTTTTTGGGTATTAAAATAATGTAACTTGAACACTTGTAAAGTTTGTATCTCTAAATCCCATGAAATGTTATCACCCTGGAAATCAGTAATCACTATTATGTCTCATGCTCTATAGAATCAAGATCTCATGCTTTATTTCATATTAACATCATAAGACTTTATGGGCTCACTCTAGTAGATGATTTTGATCTGAAATGACTTATCTTGAAACCATGATTTTAAGGATACGAATTTACCTTACTCATCTTGTTAAATCATATTGTTTTTATCTTTGAGTATACTCTAAACATGGACATTCTATTAGCCTATGTCACCCTATGATGTTGTGCACCATGTAATTTGCTTTTGTGAATATGTTGATACGACTAGAACCATGCTTGTTTAAAAGTGGACCTAAGTGCTTGATAATGTCCATGAGGGTACTCCTGCTCCATACTAATATAAGATCTATCCTTGTATTCTAGGTTGACATTGAGGGCCTTACCTTGATCTCTTGGTGCTAGGTTTTACTCTACACTTGCAAGGTACACTTTTTACTCCTCTTGAATTATTTCTATTGCTATGACTTGGTTGCTAGTTATATACATAGATTTTAAATGCTTGGCTATGAATATTGTTTGACATAAGTGACCTTATGATATCATTTTCATGCTTTTGATATATAATATATGTTGAACATCACCCTCAGACATTAATATCAAACCATTGTACAATGACCCTTGTGCTCTACCCAACTCATGGGATGTGGGCATAAGGAATGGTGACTCCTACTTGAGTTATCAAGAAAGGAGCAAAATTCTCAGTTGAATATAGGGTGACCCCATGGCTTTGGTCATTTGGGCCCCTCATGGTTGAAACATGCAACTATTGGCTATGCCTTAGTTTGCCATATAGACTCTTCCTTTGGAAGTTGTCACACGAATACAAGGCCTTACGATGTTGTTAAGTATAATGGTTAAATTCACCTAAAAGATGCTCTTAAAAACTTTATAACATGTTTCTTATGTTTATTATCCTTTGGTCTTTACGTCTTGTTATCTTGACAAGTGTATATTATGTTAATCTCATAATCTTGCTAGTTCCATTTTGCAAAGTGTACCAATGGACCTGCATTGAATTTGTGTCATAATTTTGTTCCCTATTATGTGATCAACAAGTGAATCAAGATTTGCAAAGGAATGTCTACAACAAAGAACAACATCTCAACATGGGGCTTGTAGTAAATACATGGGTTTCTAAATCTCTTCATGTAATAAAATAGTTGTGTTGATCTTCTAGTCTCTTCATGTTGTTTCCCTGATCTACGTTGTACTTAAGACATGTTGGTTCTAAATATGATGATGGACACTTTTTTTGCTTTTCTTTACATATGCTTGTGTGTCTTGTGCCATTCTATGGATGAACTCCCCAATCCACTTGCCTTTGTCTATGTAGCCATTAGGAGTGTGGACTTGGGGTAACAAACAATGTTTCATGACAAATGGTATATGACGATGCAAGCGTCGAGTTAGGTGCCCCAACCAGGTTCGACCACTTCTTCCTCACACCCTAAACCCCCCCTCCTCTCTCCTCGCTACGTAGGTGATCTCTGAGCCAACTGTAGCACGCCAGCTCCCTGTTGGGCCCACCTCGACATGTGTTGCACGCCACTCGCAGCATGTTGTTGCCTATCACCACCGCTCTCAGTAGCCACAGATAATGGAGCCAGCCACGTCCCCTAGCCATTGGCCATCAATGCAAACTGAGGGAGAAACACCCCTAGATGTTGTCCACCTACATTCTCAAAGCCCCCTTGTGGGCTGGCCCATTTTGCCTCCTGCTCGCGACCCAAACAAGGGTATTTTCACCCAAAAACCCCCCCTTAGCTCTAAACTTCTATGTTATGTATCACCCTCATCTTGCATTCAAATACCTAAGAGTTACATATCAAATTGATCAAAAAATCACCACCTTTTATTTGGTGATGTCTATTGTTCCTAGTTTCTTTCATACCTCTACCGATTTGTTATTTTATTGCACTACTTGACCTTTAATCATTCAAACCTAATCAACTTTGCTATTTTCATGATCCTAATGACTAATGACAAGATTTTGTGGTACCCCAGTGACTAATATTCCCTTAGCATGAGGTATAAATGATCTACCTTGCTTGCTTGCCCTCTAATGCTATCTTTTATGTGCTAAGATTCATAAGTTAACTTATTGGGTATTAAAATAATGTAACTTGAAAACTTGTGAAGTTTGGATCTCTAAATCCCATGAAATGTTATCACCCTCAAAAATAGTAATCACTATTATGTCTCATGCTCTATAGAATATAGATCTCATGCTTTTATGCCATATTAACATCATAAGACCTTATGGGCTCACTCTAGTCGATGATTTTGATCTAAAATGATTTATTTTGAAACCATGATTTTAAGGATATGAATTCACCTTACTCATGTTGTTAAATCAGATTAGTTTTTTCTTTGAGTATACTCTAAACATGGATATTCTATTAGCCTAAGTCACCCAATGATGTTGTACACCATGTAATTTTCTTTTGTGAATATGTTGATACGACTAGAACCATGCTTGTTTAAAAGGGGACCTAAGTGCTTGAGAATGTTCCTGAGGGTACTCCCACTCCATACTAATATAAGATTTGTCCTTGTACTATAGGTTGACATTGAGGGCCTTACCTTGAGCTCTTGGTTCTAGGTTTTACTCTACACTTGCAAGGTACACTTTTTACTCCTCTTGAATTATTGATATTTCTATGACTTGGTTGCTAGTTCTATACGTAGAGTCTAAATGCTTGGCTATGAATATTGTTTGACATAAGTGACCTTATGATATCTATTTCATGCTTTTGATATATAATATATGTTGAACATCACCCTCAAACATTAATGTAGCAAACCATTATGCAATGACCCTTGGGCTCTACCCAACTCATGGGATGTAGGCATAGGGCACGGTGACTCCTCCTTGATGGTTTTAGAGAGGAACACAATTCTCGATTGAATATAGGTGACCCATGGCTTTGGTCATTTGGGCCCCTCATGGTTGAAACGTCCAAATAACTGATATGCCTTAGCTTGCCATATAGACTCTTCCTTTGGAAGTTGTCACACAAATACAAGGCCTTACGATGTTGTTAAGTATAATGGCTAAATTCACCTAAAATATGCTCTTGAAAACATTGTAACATGTTTATTATGTTTGTTGTTCTTTGGTCTTTACTTCTTGTTATCTTGCCAAGCTTATATTATGTTAGTCTCATAATCTTGCTAGTTCTGTTTTGCAAAGTGTACCAATGCACCCACATTGAATTTGTGTCATATTTTTGTTCCCTATTAGGTGATCAACAGGTGAATCAAGATTTATGAAGGAACCTCTAAAACAAAGAACAACATCCAAACATGGGGATTGTAGTAAATAAGTGGGTTTCTAAATCTCTTCATGTAATAAAATAGTTTTGTTGATCTTTTAATCTCTTCTTCATGTTTCCCTGATCTACGTTATACTTAAGACATGTTGGTTCTAAATATGATGAGGGACACTTTTTTTTTATTTACATATGCGTGTGTGTCTTGTTCCATTCTATAGATAGACATCCCAATCCACTCACCTTTGGCTATGTTGCCATTAGGAGTGTGGACTTGGGGTAACAAATAGTTTCGTGACAAATGTTATACGACGACACAATCGTCAGGTTACATGCCTCAGCCCGGTTCGACCACCTCTTCCTCATGCCCTGATCTGCCCCATCTCTCTCTCATGATCTCCTCCTCACATATGTGATCTCCGAGCCAACCGCAATGTGCCAGCTCCCCATTGGGCCCACCTCGACATGCATTGCACGCCATTCGTAGCATGTCGTTGCCTCTCGCCACCGCTCACAGTAGCAGCAGACAGTGGAGCCAGCTACGCCCCCTAGCTGCTACTCATCACCACAAACTAAGGTAGAAGGACCCCTAGACACCTCCCACCTATGGTTCGACGCCCCCCTTGTGGGCTGGCCCATTTTGCCTCCTGGTCACGACCCAAACAAAGGTAATTTCCCCCAAAAATCCCCCCTTCAGCTCTAAACTTCAATGTTATGTATCTCCCTCATCATGCATCCAAATACCTAAGTGTTATATATCAAATTGATCTGAAAATCACAACCTTTTCTTTGGTGATGTCTATTGTTTCTAGTTTCTTTTATACCTCTAATTATTTGTTGTTTTATTGCACTACTTGACCTTTAATCATACAAACCTAATCAACTTTACTATTTGCATGATCCTAATGACTAAAGACATGATTTCATGGTACCTGAGTGACTAATATTCCCTTAGTATGAGTGTTAATTGATTTTCTTTCTTTCTTTATAATGCTATATTTTATGTGCTAAGATTCATGTTACCTTTTTGGGTATTAAAATAATGTAACTTGAATAGTTATGAAGTTTGGAACTCTAAATCCCATGAAATGTTATTACCCTAGAAATTAGTAATATCTATTATGTCTCATGCTATATAGAATCAAGATCTCATGCTTTTATGTCATATTAACATCATAAGATCTTATGGGCTCACTCTAGTAGATGATTTTGATCTAAAATGACTTATCTTGAAACCATGATTTTAATGATATGAATTTACCTTACTCATCTTGTTAAATCAGATTGGTTTTTGCTTTGAGTATACTCTAAACATGGACATTCTATTAGCCTAAGTCGCCCTATGATGTTGTGCACCATGTAATTTTCATTTGTGAATATGTCGATACGAATAGAACCGTGCTTGTTTAAATGGGGACCTAAGTGCTTGAGAATGTCCATGAGGGTACTCCCACTCCATAATAATATAAGACCTATCCTTATACTCTAGGTTGACATTAGGGGCCTTACCTTGAGCTCAAGGTGCTAGGTTTTACTATACACTTGCAAGGTACACTTTTTACTCCTCTTGAATTATTAATATTGCTATGACTTGGTTGCTAGTTATATACGTATAGTCTAAATGCTTGGCTATGAATATTGTTTGACATAAGTGACCTTATGATATCCTTTTCATGATTTTGATATATAATATAGGTTGAACATCACCCTCAAACATTAATGTAGCAAACCATTGTACAATGACCCTTGTGCTCTACCCAACTCATGGGATGCAGGCATAAGGCACGGTGACTCCTCGTTGAGTTGTCAAGAGAGGAGCACAATTCTCAGTTGAATATAGGGTGACCACATGGCTTTGGTCATTTGGGCCCCTCATGGTTGAAACGTGCAACTATTGGCTATGCCTTAGTTTTCCATATAGACTCTTCCTTTGGAAGTTGTCACACGAGTACAAGGTCGTATGATGTTGTTAAGTACAATGGTTAAATTCACCAAAAAGTTGCTCTTAAAAACTTTGTTATATGTTTCTTATGTTCATTGTTCTTTGGTCTTTACTTATTGTTATCTTGCCAAGCTTATATTATGTTAATCTCATAATCTTGCTAGTGCCATTTTGCAAAGTGTACCAATGCACCAACATTGAATTTGTGTCATATTGTTTTTCCCTATTAGGTGATCAATAGGTGAATCAAGCTTTATGAAAGAACCTCTAAAACAAAGAACAACATCTCAACATGGGGCTTGTAGTAAATAAATGGGTTTCTAAATCACTTCATGTAATAAAATAGTTTGTTGATATTGTAATCTCTTCATGTTGTTTCCCTGATCTATGTTGTACTTAAGACATGTTGGTTCTAAATATGATGATGGACACTTGCTTTGATTTGCTTTACATATGCTTGTGTATCTTGTGCCATTCTACAGCCAGACGCCCCAATCCACTCACCTTTGTCTATGTAGAGATTAGGAGTGTGGAATTGAGGTAACAAATAGTTTTGTGAAAAATGGTATCAGAGACAAACACATGAGATTTTGTGTAAGTAGGGAATGACACATCATTATAACCTAGGGAGAACCTAAGTCCATAATGGTGAAACTAAGGTAGCAAGTTTGGTACACCACGTGGGGTTCCTCCATACATCTACCTTGCCTAAGTAAATCTAATGATTGGATTAGGACTCTTCATTAAAGCCTAGAGAGTCCTCTAGCATTTTCTCTCTTCCTTAAGGACTAACCCAAGCCACCTAGTTAGATGAGGATTAGTTAGATTCCAAGTATAATCTTACTCTATGACCCAATACTCACATGATCACTCTATTTTGGGTAGTCTATGTATGGGGAAAAAAACTAAAATTCAAAATTATTAGTAAAAGTTGATTAATATGATATTGATGCCATGATATGATTGTAAGTATGAAACTCAATTAATGCTCTTGACGGTTAGTACTCATATGTTCACCCCCCCCCCCCCCCCGATCATGTGAAACCTGATTGTGCCCGATTATGACTAATATGCTTCCTACATTTGAGAATAATGTCAATGATCTTGATGTGGTGAAATAAGGAGGATATATACTTTATACCACCTGTTTAATGAGGTCCCTATTTAATTAGTGCCTTTTATGTCCCAATTTGATTAAACCTCAAACATAGTTAATCAAATATTACCCTATTTTGACTTGTACCATGATTATGCTTAACATAATGATGCTCTTGGACTCATGATCTTGATTTTAAGACTTTGATACTTGAGTCACCTAATGATTACTATGCCTCCATGTAATCTCAATTTTGACATGATATGATATTTTTGGACCCTTGATCTTGTCCTCTTATACTCATACTCTTGGGGTGCCCTATTAAACTGCTCAACTTCCCATTATGTCTTGATTTTGAAGGAAGGGAACAATATTATGACCCTAAATACAAGGATCGTGGACTTTGTCCCACATGATTATTTTGACCCTTGACCTCATAAGATATGACTTGATAATTGATACTCTCGCTATTTTATATATACTCAATGATCATGATTAATATGGACTAAATGTGCTAGATTAGGGTTGAAGTTTGGTTTTCGACTCCCCTAACCTCAGACACATCCCTATTTAGACCCCTCTAAATCTTTAAGGAATGGTGATCCCTTTCTCACAATTCCAATCTTTTGACCTAAGCCCATAATAGATCTTCGTCATGGTAATGATGATACTCAATCTTGATGTCTCAATTTGAAAAAAAATGATCAACCTATGGTTTAGTAGAAACCTAAAACACTATTTTTTAAATGTTTGGTTCTATGACTTGAATATCCAAACATTGACCATCCATATTGATTTGTGATCTATGTACTCATGATTTTTATCTTGATATGGCTTGGCCCACATCATCTCCCAATACTCGATCGGAGATCACCTGATTTATGACTAATGACTTTCATGTTCCCAAATTTGGTATTGTTGGCTTTATGATCATGTTGGCCTCTTGATTTATGAATTAAGGTTTAAGCTCCATATGGACTAGGTTGGGACCCTCCATCAATTTTGAGCACAAAATCACGATATTGAAATATGATGTTGGTCTTGGATTATTGAAATATAAAATCTCAATCAAGGACCCCACCTAGGCCAATGTAGAAGCTAGAACCCTAAATTTTGGGATTAAAATTCATGTCTTACTCTTGAACTCTATTCAATTGAGAAAAAGTGGAATCTCTCCAAATTGGTAATCTATATGACAATCTCTCAAAATATGTGACTCATGTAATGATCTTTCCCAATTTGATAATCTATGTGACTATGATGCTCAATTTCTTGATTTTGGGATGAGATTGATTTGGTAAGTAGTGATGATACCTTACGGGATAGTGTTATGATGTTGATACTGAATATGAAATCTCAGATCTACACTTGTGTATTGATTTAAATTTTGGGGACAAAATTTTCTTTTAAGGTGGGGAGGATGTGATAATCTAGTTTTCTATTTCCCCAAATTTATGCACACCTCGACAACAAGTTTGACACTCATTTATGCTCGATAACCTTTATTGCCTTTATTTTGATGAAAGTGAGTCACAATGTACTCAAGTGATTCATCATAACTGATTAGATGACACAATGTACCTTATTTGACTAATGAAGAAGCTTCGTTACACCATGGATATGTAATTCCATTGTTGGTCCTCACTATGAGTCCTCTTGTATCCTACTTAAATTTCATGTTGTGGGGCTTGATGTCATGGTTCCAATGCATCTTTCTTTACCCAATTTGAAGTTTCCATGAGGAAAAGGAGCCCATTTGAAAATAAGACCTAATTTCTAACCATTTTGTCATTTTATTTTTCTTTGGGCCAACTAGAAACTAGGCCCAACCGGCCAATACCCCTTTTCCCCATCTTTGTCTTCTACCCCTTACACATTCAGGGTCATACGATTACCAACACCACCCATGTTGCATCCCTTCCTCTCCTTTTTCTCCTTCTCTTCCTGCCTTCTCACCCTTTTGTCTGCTTGACCAGCTGCGGCTGGCAGTGGGGCACCAATCAGAGGGTTAAACCCAACTGGAGGCTGCCACCACCTACCTTGAGAACCTCTGAACCCTAAAACCTCTCCTCCAATTACCCTACCTCATACTTAAACCATCCAAACTCCCCCACTCATGAGATACACTCCTCCCCTTCATAGAGAGTCATTGTCTCCCTGCTTCTTGCCCTTCCACACATCACCTCAACACCACCAGTGGTTGCAGGGTTTGAAAACCCTAATGTCGTCTTCAAGACAACCTAGAGGGGTAGCACAGACCATCCCTAGTCCTTCCCTATCTCGTCCCCTCCCCTCTCGGTTCTGGGTCGAGGTGCCTTCGATGGTGTTGAGGTTGCACTGATGGTTGTGGTCAATTTGCTATAGTGAGCACCACCACACCGGTAGCCAGATGATGATGACAGGAAATGGAGGTTTGTGCCACCACCACGAGCTCATCAACACCCAATCCCGACCTTGCTCTCACCATCCACTCCCAACCATGAGTACATACCTCAACCTGCTCCCAACCACAGCAGCTACTCCCCCACCATCGTCTGTAGTGGGTTCACAAACCCTAGCTGTGGAGACGATGACACAAGTGTCAGGCTAGATGCCTTAGCCTAGTTCGACCGCCTCTTCCTCACGCCCTAAACCACCCTCTCTCTCACACACTCTCCTCACCACACAGGTGATATCTGAGCCAACTACAGTGTGCCAGCTCCTCGTTGGGCCCACCTCGACACGTGTTGCATGCCACTCACAGCCTAATGTTGTCTCTTGCCACCACTCTTGGTAGCATCAAACAGTGGAGCCATCCATTCCCCGTAGACACTTCCCATCATCGCAAACTAAGGGAGATAGACCCCTAGACACTTCCCACCTGCGTGCTCAATGCCCCCCTTGAGGGCCGACCCATTTTGCCTCTTGCTCACGACCCAAACAAGGGTATTTTCCCCCAAAAATCCCCCCTTTAACTCTAAACTTCTATGTTATGTATCTACCTCATCTTGCATCCAAATACCTAAGTGTTATATATCAAATTGATAAGAAATTCGACACCTTTTCTTTGGTGATGTCTATTGTTCCTAGTTTCTTTCATACCTCAACTGATTTTCTATTTTATTTCACTACTTGACCTTTAATCATTCAAACCTAATCAACTTTGCTATTTGCTTGATCCTCAGGACTAATGACACAATTTCATGGTAACCTAGTGACTAATATTCCCTTAGCATGAGTGTTAACTAATCTATATTGCTTGCTTGCTCTCTAATGCTATCTTTTATGTGTTAAGATTCATAAATTACCTTTTTGGGTATTAAAATAATGTAACTTGAACACTTGTGAAGATTGGATCTCTAAATCCCATGAAATGTTATCACCCTCGAAATTAGTAATCATTATTATGTCTCATGCTCCATAGAATCAAGATCTCATGCTTTTATGCCATATTAACATCATAAGACCTTATGCGCTCACTCTAGTAGATGATTGTGAACTAAAATGACTTAACTTGAAACCTTGATTTTAAGGATATGAATTTACCTTACTCATTTTGTTAAATTAGATTGGTTTTTGCTTTGAGTTTACTCTAAACATGGACATTATATTAGCCTAAGTCACCCTATGATGTTGTGCACCATGTAATTTTCTTTTGTGAATATGTGGATATGACGAGTGCTGGTGAATGTCCATGAGGGTACTCCCACTCCATACTAATATAAGATTTATCCTTGTATTCTAGGTTGACATTGAGGGCCTAACCTTGAGTTCTTGGTGCTAGGTTTTACTCTACACTTGCAAGGTACACTTTTTACTCCTCTTTAATTATTACTATTGATATGACTTGGTTGCTAGTTATATACGTAGAGTCTAAATGCTTGGCTATGAATATTGTTTGACATAAGTGACCTTATGATATCCTTTTCATGCTTTTGATATATAATATATGTTGAACATCACCCTCAAACATTAATGTAGCAAACCATTGTACAATGGACCTTGTGCTCTACCCAACTCATGGGATGCGGGCATAAGGCATCGTGACTCCTCCTTTAGTTGTCAAGAGCAGAGCACAATTCTCAGTTGAATATACAGTGACCCCATGGCATTGGTGATTTGGACCCCTCATAGTTGAAATGTGCAACTATTGGCTATGCATTAGTTTTCCATATAGACTCTTCCTTTGGAAGTTGTCACATGAATACAAGGCCTTACAATGTTGTTATGTACAATGGTTAAATGCACCTAAAAGATGCTCTTGAAAGATTTGTTACATGTTTCTTATGTTTGTTGTTCTTTACTCTTTACTTCTTGTTATCTTGCCAAGATTATATTATGTTAATCTCATAATCTTGCTAGTTCCATTTTGCAAAGTGTACCAATGCACCCTCATTGAATTTGTGTCATATTTTTGTTCCCTATTAGGTGATCAATAGGTGAATCAAGCTTTATGAAGGAACCTCTACAACAAAGAACAACGTCTCAACATGGGGCTTGTAGTAAATAAATGGGTTTCTAAATCTCTTCATGTAATAAAATAGTTTTTTTGATCTTGTAATCTCTTCATTTTGTTTCCCTGATCTATGATGTACTTTAAACATGTTGGTTCTAAATATGATGATGGACACTTTTTTTGTTTTACATATGCTTGTGTGTCTTGTTCCATTCTACGAACGGATGCCCCAATCCAATCACCTTTGGCTATATAGCCATTATGAATGTGGACTTGGGGTGACAAATAGTTTAATGACATGGTGTCTCTCCTCCACGAGTCTTCACACTTGTAGTGGAGCTATCATACATGTATTTAATCAAGTCAATCACTACTATAGAAATGGCTTATAATGTCACATTTACAGGCATCTGTTGTATACAAGAAACTGACACCTAAATCCTACAGCGTCGGTTAAATACACAAACTAACATCTATCTGTGAAGAGCGTCCAGACATGGGTATCTCTTTTAATTTAGTGTCAATTCCTTAATAAGCAACTGACGCCTAAAATCGACCGCCAAATCCAAATTTCCCAGTGCAAAAAAAATACCTCCAAAATTTAACATACGACGTCGGTTATTAACTAATAAACCAACAACTAAAGGTTTTTCACAAGACAGAAATTGGGCACATTTTGGTCGTTGGTTTTCTTACAATAACCAACGCCGATGTATTTTCCCACGCTGTCCCCGGGAAAATTTTCACCCCCTTGCGCGTCGGTGTTCTACAAGAAATAGATGACTATGTTCATTAATCGAGAAGATTTTTTTTTCCAGCATATGTAGATAGACGTCGGTTTTTCTAGTTAAAACCGACGACTATCATTAAACATAGGTGTCAGTTTTTTTGTGGGAACTGATGCCTAATATGTTAAGCATTGGTTTTATTAATAACCCACGCCTATTGTTAACTTAATAGAACCCTCACAACCCAGGCTCTTCCCCTTTCTCTGTTTCATTGTCAATTCCGCCGCTCCCTAATTAGGTCTCGCGATTCCTCCGGTCCTTGCTCCCCTGCTCCCCTGCTCCCTGTGCACCGCCACCGCTCCCTACTTCATGCTCGCTGCTCTGACCACCGTCGTTCGCTGCTTGCTGCTCCAGGTCACTGCCTGCTTGCTTCTTCGGCCGCTGCCATTTTCTGCTTGCTGCTCCTGATCTCACCAGTAAGGGAACTCCCTACAACATTTAAGCTCTTCATAGGTACAATCACCTACCTCCAACCCAACCCTATTTTCTTCTTTTTGATCCATTATTAAATTTTCTTCCCAATCTCCTACCGCTATCATGAAACCCCATTCTTTCCCCCATTTCTCACTTCCTCTTCCCCAACTATCATGAAACCCTTGACTATGTGCACTCTCTCCTTCCCTGATCCCCACGCTATCATTGCCGCACATGCTTGCCGGCTGCCACCCCTACCGCAAGCCTCCACCACTACCTCTATGTCAGTTGTTGCAAGCTAATTCCTCCGACACTACTAACTCCTCCATCACCACCACTACTGCCATCCCTATTGCTTCTACTACTATCTCTTGAAAAAGATCTCTCTCCTTATACACTCTCTTCTTCCCAAGTTGCATCGATTGTGCTCCTCTCTCTTTGTGATTTTTTCCCTTCTCACCTGTCCTAATTGTCAAATGATGCTAGATGCTTGCAAATTTTTTATGTTTTATTTGATGATAATCAATTCATAATGATAGATTAATGTGATTGATGATAAATTGATAATCTAATATTTCGGTTTTAAGTATTTGAAATTATATGTTGGAGTTATACTTCCTAATTGGAAATGTGGAGAAATCCAGATAGGGTTTGTATGATAAATTATCTTTAATGTGTATTTGACTATTTATGTAACCTATTTCATAGGTATGTAACCTAAATTAAATATGTATTTGATTAATATATATGTATGTATCATGTTGGCCTAGAAACTCATCCAAGATTTACTTCTAATGAGTAAATCTTAGATAGTCCCCAGTTTGGGACTATTCCTGATCACCTAATCTCACTTAGAATGTAAGTGTATAATGTGTATTGGATTTTCAAGAAAATTCTGGTATCATTTCCCCGTTTGTTCTCTAAGTACATATGTACTTGGAGAACAGTGTGGAAATGCTACTGAAATTTTCTTGAAAACCCAATACACATTATACACTTACTAGTGAGATTAGGTGTTCATGAATGGGATAGGTGGTACACATTTATTATATATAAGAATGACAACACATGTATTTGTTGGCCTAGAAACCCTTCCAAGATTTACTCATTAGGAGTAAATCTTGGATAGTCCCTGGTTTGGGACTATTCTTGAACACCTAATCTCACTTAGAATGTAAGTGTATAATGTGTATTGGGTTTTCAAGAAAATTTCAGTAGCATTTCCCCATTTGTTCCCTAAGTACATATGTACTTGGAGAACAGTGGGGAAATGCTACCAAAATTTTCTTGAAAACCCAATATAAACTTACTAGTGAGATTAGGTGTTCAAGAATGGAATAGGCGGTACACATTTATTATATATAAGAATGAAAGCACATGTATTTGTTGACCTAGAAACGCGTCCAAGATTTACTCATTAGGAGTAAATCTTGGATAGTCCCCGGTTTGGGACTGTGCTTGAACACCTAATCTCACTTAGGATGTTTTAACCATTAATTATATATAAGACCTTAAACCCTAAAGTTTTAACCATAAACTCTAATATGTTAACCCTAGACCCTAGTATTGTTCTAATATATAGTTGTTTTCTCTTTGATCATAGAATGGATAGATCATGGATGTCCATTCCAAATCACTGCACCCCGGAGTTTATTTCTGGTCTTGATCAATTTATTAGATTTGTCGAGGAACATAGGAAACAACCTGGAGATAGGTTCTACTGTCCATGTAGGCACTGCGGTAACAACTTGAAAGTCAGCACTGGTGACGAAATCAAAAGTCATGTCATGTATAAGGCTATATAGAATGGCACTGGCATGGAGAGATTTCAAACTTGAAATCAGTGGATGTCGATAGCAGTGCTTGTGTGGAAGAAAAAATTGCCTCTGATGACGTAGATGTAAACAAACCAGTTCCAGTAGACATCGTTGATGCGATGTTGCATAGTTGTGGGGTAGAGCACACCGATCCACCTCCCATGTTTAGAAACATTGTGCATGATACTGAGATATCGTTATATACAGGTTGTAAGTTGACGAAGCTTAGCGCTGTGTTGAGATTGTATAAGCTGAAAGCTAACAATAGATGGAGCGGCAAAAGCTTCACGTCATTCTTGTCTTTGTTGAAAGAAATTCTTCCTGAAGGAAATGAGCTGCCAATCTCAACATACCGATTAAAGAAATTGTTTTGCCCAATGGGAATGGAGGCAAAGAAGATACACACATTCCCGAATGATTGTGTATTATTTCAAAAGGACTATGTGGATTTGAAAGATTGTCCCAAATGTGGTGTGTCAAGGTATAAATTGATGACTTTGGGGGAGTCCAAAACTAGTTCTCCTGCCAAGGTGATGTGGTATCTACCTATAATACCATGGTTTCAACACTTGTTTTCCAACCCGATAGATGAGAAGAATTTGAGGTGGCATGCAGATGTTAAGAAAAATAATGATGGGATCCTACGACATGAGTATGATTCCCCACAATGGAAGAAGATTTATTTATTGTACCCTAAATTTGGTGAAGAAGTTAGGAATCTAAGACTTGGGCTTTGTACAGATGGGATGAATTTGTACAGGACATTGAGCAGACAACATAGCACTTGACCAGTTATGCTTGTTATATACAATCTTCCTCCCTGGTTGTGTATGAAAAATAAGTATGTTATTCTTTCATTATTGATATCGAGCCCTAAACAACCTGGAAATGATATCGATGTTTATCTTGAACCTTTGATTGATGACTTGAAGAAACTCTGGGGTGAAGGTGTGATGACCTATGATGCTTCACGAAGAGAGACATTTCATTTGCATGCTATGTTGTTTTGCACTGTGAATGACTTTCCAGCATATGGGACTTTGTCTGGATATAGTGTCAAAGGATCTAAAGTGTGTCCTATATGTGAAGAGAACACTGATTCAATATCACTAAAACACAGTGGAAAGACTATATATCTTGTTCATCGAAGGTTTCTTCTAAAATTTCATCAGTATCGTAGGTTGCACAAAGCATTCAATGGACGGAATGAGGAACGAAGTGCACCTAAACCTATACCAGGGGAGGATGTTTATGAAAGAGTAAAAGACATTGCCAATGAATTTGGTAAGAGATCGTAATGTATGATGGCCACACGGAGTGACAAATATTTATTCAAGAAGAAGTCAATATTTTGGGATCTTCCTTATTGGAGTTCTTTAGTAGTCAGGTATTGTATCGATGTCATGCACGTTGAGAAAAATGTTTATGATAGCATCATCGGTACTCTGTTGAATATAGTAGGTAAGACTAAAGATGGGATAAAATCCAAAATGGACCTACGTGAAATGGGAATAAGGACAGAATTAACAAAAGTAGTTAGTAGCGATTAGAGAACATACTTACCTCCCGCTTGTTACACGTTGTCTGCTGCTACTCATGAGTCCTCTACTATTGGTCCCACACCTCTACCTCGCCATGTTATGTGGATAGATGGGAGGAAAAATAAGAAGGGAGATATAACGAAGCCCGCATCTGCTTGAGGTGGCTACAAAAATGGTAAAATTCAACTCTTGAGCAATCGATCGATATTGATTATTTTATGTTTACTTACCAATTTTAGTTGATGGCAATTTGCAGGAGTTGCATGAGCAAAGGAAGGAAGGCAAGTTCATCCCTGAGGGCACAAGGGATGAATTGACATTTTCTCTAGGTAACCTAGAGCATTCTGGACGTGTTAAGGGTGCATGCGCTGGTGTGGGAATCAAAGCGTTCTTTGGGCCATCCCAGCGCAAACCTATCCCAAAAGCGGGACTTTCACAAGTTGAGGTAACCTATTTTTTTTAGAATATTATTGCAAAAGGGAACTCAATAATTGATAGCTAGTGTTTCTTTTATCCATGTATAGGTAGATGAATTAATTAATAGGAAAGTCCAAGAAGCAATGGTGAAGTGGAAAACATCTCAGACGGCCACTTCGACATTACATGTGACCTGTCGCGTTTCTATTACTCCTACTACAGAGGTTGGGAGTAATCGTATAGACCCACCACCTAGCACATCCTATGTAAGTATTTTTATGACATAGTAGCTAGTCTTTCCAGAGGTTGGGAGTTTGAGTATATATGCATATAACATTCTTTATGTAAATTTGTAGGGGTTGAAGCCATGTCATCTAAAAAGTCAAGAATATGTCATTGCAGAGGCGTCGTCTTACCCACCCCTTCCAGGGGAAATGTTTCATGGGACTCCAGTACTAGATGGTATGGTTCGTGTGAGCTCAATAAGTGTAGTCCCCAAATGGAGGGATATTACATTTCCATATGCCCACCCAAATTCTAAAATGCTTTGTGAGGTAGAAGGCGAAGTGATATTGTGGCCCAAAGCAGATGTCGTCTATACTAATATTGTATGCTAAATTTACATTACTTTAGTTTGTTAGTGTGTATGTATATATGAGTCAATTGATATGAAATTATATATATAGGTCAAAAGGAAGATACCCGCTACATCTCGGCCTCCACCTCCTAAAGTACCAAGTTGGCTTCCAAAGGACCTACACACCTTGTTAGGTCCTAATTGTAGGGGTATGGCAGATTGGATAGGCGAACATGATCCAAATTTCCCTATAAATGTTACTATTCCGGAGGAAGTTGCAATTCAATAATATGATAACAATCTCTTGATACAAGTTTTGCATAAGTATTAATGCATATGTAATACAATTTTTGCATACGTATTAATACAAGTCAATCATACGATAACAAGATATATATACAAGATATTTTGGAGATGTTTCGTTATAATTGATTGAATACATCTATGATAGAGCTATGGATATGGTGAGATCTTGTTTATACATCCATATACCTTGTTTTATATATGGTGATCTGGTTTCTTATATATTAATGCATACTTAATACATGTTTTGCAGCCACTTACACGTGATATGTACATATTTTTCATTTATCCATGTGAGATTTTTGGTTCCGTCTTTGATTAGCCTTGTAGCTAAAAACCCTAGGTCAGTTACTTCATACTTCTGTGATGTTTTTAAATATTTTGGTAAAAACAAGAAGACGGTGATGTTGGGTTTTAGGGGAATTAGAGCAAGCAGCGGAAACACAAAATTTCTTCTCCCAAACCCAGAATAAAGGAATCGCATCAACGTCTATACAATAGGAATGATGGTTTGTAGAGACATACCTTGTCCCGAGGCTTGCTCGGCGACGTTACCTCATGGCTTGCACGGTCTTCGACTCTGGTCTTGGACGGTGTCTGTGCAGCTCCTAGTCTTACCGGGACTATCGGGATTGACAGTTGTCCTCTGAGCGCCAGAAGTCTTCCACCTCTGAAGTAGCCCACACGGACCACCTAGAACTCTGATCACCTTGTCGCGTAAGGCACCGGAAGGAGTCATACCCTCCAGTCAGCGTATTAGTCACTGACACACTCTCCTACAACCAGTCACTTTTATACAGTTGTCTTTCCCTTGCTATGCCTCCCTTGTCGAGTAGCACTTGCTCGAGCTCTCTCGGTTACCACAACCAGAGAGAACGACAACTTTGCCGAGCAACTGGTGTTATGAGTTGTTGTCCATTAGAAGCCCCCAGTACCCCTATATATATAGGAGGGTCGTGGGATAGGGTTCTCTACCCCGGGTTAAAGCAGCAGTAGAAGGATTCGAGATTTTCCACAAAACAACCAACTACGCCTTCTGCACCGATCGTTTCAAGCATGAAACGGTCGGTTAGGGACATGAGCCGATCGTTTCACACCTGAACCGATCGGTTGGGACACCTGAGTCGATTGGTTCAAGCATGAGCTGATCGGTTTGTGGTCCTGATCAGTTCCCGATTGACTTTTCCTCTTTTGTTTCGAATTGATCCAAATACCAATCCTTGTTCCAATCAAATTGGACAAGTGAAACGAAGAGAAATTCCCCACCAACCTAACTTTCCCAACTTGCTCATTTGGACCAGTTGAGACGATCAGTTCAACTTTTGAATCGGTCGATTCAGCCTATCCTGAGCCAATCAATTCATCTCATGAGCCGATCGGTTCACAAAGCTCAGTCGATCGGTTCATCATATGAGTCGATTGGTTGGGAGTGAAGACTTTGCAAAATCAGTCAATTGCAGTTTCAATCAATCTAATACTCTATTCAATTCGTCCAACACCTTGAACACTGATATTGAGCTGTCAATTGATTGAGTGTTTAATTAAACTACTAAACTCCTTTAGTAATCAATCTAAACATCATTTGTTGATAAACTCCTCTTCCAAGTTAAATCCTATGTGTGTGACCCTACAGATCCATTTCATGTTGGCAGTGAAAGTCCATAACACTTATGACTTCACAAGCAAAGAGCAGTGCCTAGTCGCACATCGGTGCTACCCAAGTGAAAAGGAAAGTTGGAGAACAACTTTCAATCCTACAATCCGTGAATGGTGTTACAACAAATGTATGATTCCTTTGTCACTGATATCCCGAATGAACTCAAGGCATGGAACAATCATCCTGTCAACGTTCATTCACTTTCTTGATCTCAGAGTAGATTGGAGGAGATATGTATGACATCAATATTACATATTGATTCACATATGTGTGTGCACGCCTATCTCAATCCTACTCATCAAGTGGCCATGGATATCAAACTCCCTCAGGAGGGACAAATCCCATATCTATCACTTACCCCTCAAAAGCCCCATGTGTCAAAGCCACCCAATCATCACCTTTATAACAACTCATGTTTTAGGACTACGTTTGATGATATCAAAGTGTACCCAACGGCATGTGTTGAGTGTAGTTATTTCAGGTCAAAGAATCACTCTCACCACCATCATTGTGACAACAGATTGTGACTACCATGTCATGGTTCCATGTGTCAAACTCATGGTGGGTCTGTCCGGTACACTTGTTCTCTAACAAGTACATATGTGTTTGGTTTGATATCTCCATATCATGACTAATGAGATTTTGTCATCAACCAACACCACAATCTAGTCTTGTGTTTCATTATTGTCTATCTACCTTCCACAATGACATCTGACTAGGAACATAATAAGAATGTACAAACTCTTAGCATCTGTATGATCTCATCGTTCAGGTCCTCAACCTGAAAGCATACGTCATTGAGTATTGTCATTCTCTAGACATTCAATCTGTTCTATCATTATCTCACATGACTGAACAAGAAAGAATTGGAAGCTTGCCTTTGATGTTTATCAACTCACTCTTAATTTATCCCACCAATCATCCCATGATTGGCTCTCAGGGCATACATACCAACATACTCCCACTTGCACTGTGAGCCAATCACCCTTGAATCATATTCATAGTGATCTTCAAACATGTCCCACATGTTACTGTGCTCTAGTTATAACATAGTGAGTTACGGAAACACCTTTCCAAAGTTAGTATTAACTGCATGTCTCTCATCTCTTCATTGTACGTCACACGTATGACATGGAGTTGTCGTAATATGCGATCTAGTATTCCTTTGCTAACGTTTAGACATATTGCATGACCAAGCACCTTATTTGTCATCAATGACCGAAATATCTATAAGTTCATCTCATGAACTTTCAGATCCATATAGTATCCACTAATGTTCTCTAACACATGGATACTTGGTTTTTCCTTTTAAACGGCTTTATTGGAACATTTCCATTTATCAACAAACATTCACTTTTATATATCCCATATATATTTTGTGATTAGTTTTCTATCCTTTTCGAAAGTTTGCATCAGTGTAACTCTTTACAGTGAACCCTTTCTTATTTCCATAGAACTAGTACTTCTCAAGTATTTATCAAGTTCTTATGGTATTCCAGTAACCCTTACTGGAACTAGACAGACATCCACTCATCATGTCCCACATATGAGCTATCAGGATGAGCACATCATATTGTCATGTCCTACATACAAGATGATGAATGCATTTTATTCTTGCTATGTTCTATACATGCAAGATAATGTGATGATTAAATACATGATAGATCAATATTTATTCTTAGTGTTCCCATTCTTCAAAAGAATTGGACACTTGGCCTTGGGATACTAACTCTATGCAATATGGACAAGTTTTCTCCCACTGAATCTATGTACACTGAACCCTTCAATATAGATTGCCCATGTATGCTCTCTCTTTTCAGGTCAAAAGGTTTTCGAGAACTATCTCTATAGATCTCTATTCCTATCACATAGGTAATGTCTCTATCTTCCCTAAAGAAAATTTTACACAAAGGATTCCATTCTAGAACATCTCATTCCTCATCGACATGTGGAATACAAATATGCTCCCACTAAATCACAGATCCCTTCTTTATCTTTGTCATATCAGTCAAACCCTTTGACTATATCATCAAAGTAAAGATCCAACTCTGAGTTTCTTGTACTTAATCAATCACATTGATTATTCCATTGTAACTTATAGACTTCATTTGCATTAATGGATTCATAAACCCTATAGGTTGTGTCACGTACACATCCTTGTTTTATTCCTCATAGGAATGTGGTTTTAGTATCCATATGCCAAATCTCTTAGTCATTAAGTTGTAATCAACAAGCATCATCCTTCTCAAAATGTTATCCAAGTGTCTTAATGCTTAAGACTGATTCGCACTTATGGATTTCATCCCAATGGGTGCTACCATCAAGGTCATACCTTATGGTTCACATGGAAGTCATTTAGGATGTAATGGTCATAAACCATAACTCAAAATTTCATTCCTCATATTCATCTAAATAGTTGATTCATCACATGACCAACTCATCACATAGATAATCGAGGTGTTTCTGTCAAGGATATAAGAACTCACAACCCTTTTTGATCCTTAATGTCCTTTATTAGTGTAGGATATTCTTTATTTAAGAAGAACTTAGTTATATGATAATCATCCTCTAACTCCTTAGAGTATGACTCCTTTTGATTTAGACATCACCATGCCTTAATCATGAGTTCACTATGATACACTATCATAATCACTCATAAGGTTCTCAAACATTTGGTTCTAGTATTTCATTCATTGATCTCATCAAGAATTTACACTTTACCAAATTCATACTTTATCTATGATATTCTTGAACACTTCAAGATATTCATATTGGTATTTCTCTAAACATCGTTTGAAGTACTAGCATTTGCTCCAATAGGTATGTAAATACATCACTTGTATTATACCTAATAGGATAATCATTCTCCCACTACCACTAGTGAAGATTGATTAATCATGTCTAAGAGATTCATGTCTCTTATTGGTTCTCTAACCAAAAGATTCTAGATTTATCCATCATATGGAAACTAGAAATAAATTTCTCATGATTTATTTGATTGTTTGAGTTATCAATAACTTTTGGGTATCATTTTATCTTATGCATACCAAGTACCACAAGATAAACAAGGCATTGCCACAAAGATCATATCTTTGAAACATCAACTATATTGATAACCATCCTTGTCTCAACAAGATTCAACAATAAAGTGTTTCTATTGGCAAATTGAAATAGCAGTTCTCAACTCTATTCCGTGCCCTTTAGGCTGAAATAAACTGAAAGATACTCCTATCTTATGGCAGCAACACTTCCTCCAATGATGATACTCCTTTCTTGGTCCTTTCACAAAGGCCATCACTTCTTTGTGGATCTTGCATATCATATATGACATATCTCCATCTTGGTATCATATACCTCAGAAGCGGTTCATTTCATGATACCTTAGGTGGAGATATCCATCCCCTCCTTCTTCTTTTGTTCTTCCAGATATAGAGGGAAATTCCCTCGCTCACCCTCCCATGTGCCTTGAGACTAAAGATGACTTGGGCTATTGGCTAGCATCAGAACCCTTCTTAGCTTTTCCCTTACCCTTGCCCTTGGACCTGCCTTTCTTTCTATTGATCAGCATCACATACTTAGGCTTGTACTTCTTCATCTGTGCCTCTACTATCCTCAACATGTCCAACAACTCTATCAACCCTTTTCAAAGTTGTTCATGTTGCAGTTCATCATGAAATATATGATTCTCGCAACATTTGCAATATCATGCTAGTAGCCAACTCTTAGATCAGAAGAAAACCCAGTGTAGTTATATCCAATCATATTGAGTGTGTGAATACCTACTAGATCTTCTTCTGTCATGACATACTAGGATAGTGTCTTGGAGACATCATATGTCACATGTTGTCTCTGTAACTCATAGTTCAGAGAACACAACATTAAGCACTCCACATCAATGGCATCTTCAGTATGCTTCCATAAGCATCCTTTAAGCCATTGTTGTGGTGGGATCGAGTTCATCTGGTTCTGGTATAACTAGGACTTAGAGCTTTCGCTCTTCGATTGAGAACACTTCTCAACGTCCTAACCAGTCATGGAATTATTCCCATTTAATTTGTCCATCTGAAGGACCGATCACAAATAAAGTGATTATTGTTGACTAACCATTTATTATATAAAAGGAAATATATGAAATTTAGTCCAAAAAACTCCTTTTTGACTTGATTGATTTGAAAAGGTTATACGATATAATTAGGACTTTAATTAATTATCACTCCCACTATTTTTGTTCAAATTGATATCCCTCACCATCAATTCAGAAGATTGCAGCATACAATCTTCTAGTGGGTCAAGATCCTAAAATCCTCTGAGTCATGGACCAGCTAGGGTTGTCACCCACAACTCATATCTTCCAGGTAGGCAACTTTTTCCAATTGCATCATATGAAACTCTTGAAATATGTCATATGCAACTCCTTGCCATGATCACCTCCATGCCTCAAGGTGCTAGATCCTATCTAGGTCACCTTGTTAAGTCTGACCCAAAGCCAACATGATGAATATGCACCCTACTAGGGAAAACCCACATATTCATCCTTCACACTTCCACGAGATAGACGGTGCACCACTCTAGGGTGTGCCCACACTTGGCCGATCAAGCTTTTCACATGTGTCACATTTGGAAGGCATCTAAAACTTTAATATTTAATGAGGGATTATGTTTTTATAGGTACATATACATATCCAATCACCACAATATATAGTATGTATCATATACATGCTATATCCCACAAAAAATATGTGAAATGATAAAAGTGATGATTATGTCCATCCTAATGTGATTCATCGAGCCAAGAGGAATCACGGTCATCTAGGTATACATCACATGCAACTTATTCAAGATGAACTCTATGCTTTGCCTTTACTGGGTTTGATCAACTCATCTCCATTATTAATCGGCTCACCATCAGGCCGGTCGGTTGGGTGCCACCAGTCGATCGATTGGCTCCTCCAACTGATCGATTTGTCTGGTTGTCATGCATCTCCTCATGGCCACCACCTGCTCGTCTCGCTCCATGAATCGGTCATCTAGAATGCCAACCAATCAGTTCATGCCTTGAACTGATCGTTTCAGTTGTTGTCAGATTGTCCTCCATTCTTTGACATAACAGAAAATATAAAAAGATCTATCCTATTTACATTAAAATTAAGAAACCTTGAGTTACATTCGGGGGGAGCAAAGGTAGGAAAGAAATCTCAAGATATCTCGAGTTACATCAGGAATAAGGAGGTAGGGAATCGGTGAGCAGACTGAGATGCAAGCAACCACATTCAACCAAGCACACATACATAGGGTTTATTGGCCATAACCACACTACACATTCACCACAAAACTCATTTAAGGGCGACGTGTATCGAGTGCATTTATATTACATATCATATATGTTTATTGGGATTTGTGGATTTAGGATTGGACATTAACAAAGCCAATTTTATTTGCATTGTATGCAATAAATAAAGGTGACAAACCAAAATCGATCATATCGATAATCCTAAAGTATAGAGCAGTTGACGTGGCTCTGATACCACTGTTGGGTTTTAGGGGAATCAGAGAAGGCAGCGGAAACAAAAAAATTCTTCTCCCAAACCCAGAATAAAGAAATCACATCAACATCTATACAATAGGAAGGATGGTTTGTAGATACATACCATGTCCTGAGGCTTACTCGGTGATGTTACCTCGCGGCTAGCACAGTCTTCACCTCTGATCTTGGACGGTGTCTGTGCAGCTCCTAGTCTCACCGGAACTGTCAGGATTGATAGTTGTCCTCTGAGCGGCAGAAGTCTCCCGCCTATGAAGTAGTCCACATGGACCACCTAGAACTCCGATCGCCTTGTCACACAAGGCACCGAAAGGAGTCGTACCCTCCTATCGGCATACTAGTCACTGACACACTCTCTTGCAACCAGTCACTTTTCTACAGTTGTCTTTCGCTTACTGTGCCTCCCTTGTTGGGTAGCACTTGCCTGGGCTCTCTTGGTTACCACAACTAGAGAGAATGACAACTTTGCAGAGCAACTGGTGTTCTGAGTTATTGTCCATGAGAAGCCCCCAGTACCCCTATATATATAGAAGGGTCATGGGATATGGTTCTCTACCCCGGGCAATGTGGGATTAAAGCAGGAGTAGAAGGATTCAAGATTTTCCACAAAACAACCAACTGTGCCAGCTGAACCGATCGTTTCAAGCATGAAACGGTCGGTTGGGGACCTGAGTCGATCGTTTCACACTTGAACCGGTCGGTTGGTGACCGGCCTAAATCGCGCGTCCTAAAATTGGAGGCGGATTTGAGGTAGTCGAGCTTTTACATTTATAAACATGAATCCTTCTAGGCCCCCGCAACTTTATTTATGGGGTCGAAGTAGATATACGGGGTCGAACACAGGGACAAGGGGGGTAGTTTTGAGAACCCAGAATCGACACGCTACACTCCAGCAGGTATAAAGAGACTATAAATTCCCAAAGGGGAAACAGCAAGATGTCACGAATAAAACAAAGAAAACTATCTCCAACTGGAGATACAAGGGAGGTTTAAGGTTTTAGTCATTTAGCAGTTTTTAGGGGTTTTCACGCAACAGAATTAGAAAGATAAAACCAGAGCTAGAGCAAGATGTGAAGGATAAGACTACAGTAAAACAAGCGGCAGCGGTAACGTCCTGCACCCCTCCTCTCAGAGTGGGTACCTCTAACCAAGCATCAACACCCCTCTCGAGGTTGCTGGACTTAAGTTTGAGTGGAGAGTTATCGAAAAAACTCCATTCTAGGCACTCTCGTACTCCAGAATCGGACCAAACACTAGAGCCACAAAACGACTCTCAAAGTTGTTGCGACGGGAACTCACGATTCGGTAGCTAAGCGAAACGCGATCCAAACGTGCAAGCTAGAGTTCAGATATCAAACATAGCAGTTTATCCGATATATCGCACCAAGCATATAGCAGCAAGTAAAGAAGCATTTCCATTTCCATAAACATTAAAGGTCTTAATTACAATGCGTAAATAAAGAATTAAATGACAAAAATAAAGATAAGTGTCGCCTTCTTGATGTAGAAGGACGATAGGCTATATCAGCTCTCCATCCTGATATCGGCCCAGGGGCCTAGCCCGATACAGCCGTGTCGAGCGGCACGCTTCGACGGCCGACTGTATCGCTCAAGGACCTGGCCGATACGCTCAAGTCGGGCGACACACCCTCTCGGGCGGCACGCATGACGGGCGAAGCGTATCGGGTTCGATATCGTGTCGGGCATGGAGCGACGCGTCCTACTGTCGGGCACTTATGTCGCTCATCGTCGTTGGCTGATATCGGCCCGCAGTGTCACCCGGGACAGTCCTAAGTGAACCATCCCCTCCCTCTCGGGATGAGGGAGAGCTCACCTAGTGTCGCCCGACACAAGCACTGGGGTGCGATACTCCTGCTCTCGCAATTCCTCCGAAGATCACTCAAAGCTCTGAAGTATCTGAACTGTCCGACCTTTCTTTTCGGCTCCCTATAGCTGCTATTTATAGGCAGCGGTTGGGGGAAGTTAAGGTGCTTGACGCGCCACGTGTCCTCCGTATTTGCGAGTTTGGTGGACGGCCGATACACATATCGCCCGACACGGGGATCTCGGCTATCGGACACGTGACGGGTGGCGCCTGCCGGTGGGTAGTCTGTGTCGGGCGACAGGCCATGGCTGTCGGGCGAGCTTGGGCTCCCTGCCGGGTAAAGGGCGTGTCGTCCGTCAGCTTCTTCTTGCGCGGTATCCCTGTGTTGCGCATCGTTGCATCGCGCCACCCTGTCGGGCAGTGCTTGTGTTGTATCGGGCCATTGGAAGGCCGATGCAGGTTTGGACTTTTGGACTTATTGCTTGTGGGCTGGGATGGCCTTATTGGGCAAAAACGGGAGGAAAATTCTGCAAAAGATGGAAGTATTGGATTAAGAGCATTGCTTGGCCAATTATTGTGAAAGTGCATATAAAAGAGAGGAAAATAGCAGAAAAGGGCAGTTTTGATAACAGAAAACAAGGCTAAAATGTCACCAAAATTGGTGTTATCAATTGGGACACCTGAGTCGATCAGTTCGTAGTCCTGATCAGTTCCCGATTGACTTTTCCTCCTTTGTTTTGAATTGATCTAAATACCAATCCTTGTTCCAATCAAATTAGACAAGTGAAACGAAGAGAAATTTATCACCAACCTGGCTTTCCCAACTCGCTCGTTTGGACCAGTTGAGTTGATCGGTTCAACCCTTGAATCGGTCGATTCAGCCTGTCCTGAGCCGATCGGTTCATATCATGAGCCGGTCGGTTCACCAAGCTCAGCCGATCGGTTCATCATATGAGCCAATAGGTTGGGAGTGCAGATTGTGCAAAATCAGTCAATTGCAGTTTCAATCAATATGATACTCTATTCAATCGGTCCAACGCCTTGAACACTATGATATTGAGCTATCAATTGATTGAGTGTTTAATTGAACTACTAAACTCCTTTAGTAATCAATCTAAACATGATTTGTGGATAAACTCCTCTTCCAGGTTAAATCCTATGTGTGTGACCCTGCAGGTCCATTTCACGTTGGCAGTGAAAGTCCATAACACTTATGACTTCACAAGCAAAGAGCGGTGCCTAGTCGCACATCAGTGCTACCCAAGTGAAAAGGAAAGTTGGAGAACAACTTTCAATCCTACAATCCATGAATGGTGTTACAGTGAATATATGATTCCTTTGTCACTGATATCCCAAATGAACTCAAGGCATGGGATAGTCATCATGTCAACGTTCATTCACTTTCTTGATCTCAGAGTAGATTGGAGGAGATATGTATGACATCAATATCACATATTGATTCACATATCCGTACGCACGCCTATCTCAATCCTACTCATCAAGTGGCCATGGATATCAAACTCCCTCAGGAGGGACAAATCCCATATCTATCACTTACCCCTCAAAAGCCCCATGTGTCAAAGACACCCAATCATCACCTTTATAACAACCCATGTTTCAGGACTGCATTTGATGATGTCAAAGTGTACCCAACAACATGTGTTGAGTGTACAGATTTCAGGCCAAAGAATCACACTCACCACCATCACTGTGAGAAATGACTATGACTACCATGTCATGGTTCCATCTGTCAAACTCACGGTGGGTCTGTTTGGTACACTTGTTCTCTAACAAGTACCTATGTGTTTGGTTTGATATCTCCATATCATGACTAATGAGATTCTATCATCAACCAACACCACAATCTAGTCTTGTGTGTCATTGTTGTCTATCTACCTTCCACAATGACATCCGACTAGGGACATAATAAGAATGTACAAACTCTTAGCATCTATATGATCTCATCGTTCAGGTCCTCAACCTAAAAGCATATGTCATTGAGTACTGTCATTCTCTAGACATTCAATCTGTTCTATCATTATCTCACATGACTGAACAAGAAAGAATTGGAAGCTTGCCTTTGATGTTTATGAAATCAATCTTAATGTATCCCACCAATCATCCCATGATTGGCTCTCAGGGCATACATACCAATAGGTGATAATAGCTCCATTCAATGTCGGGTAAGTTTACTTTGTTTATAATTTGGACTTAAGAAAATTGCATTTTTATTGTGACTTTTGAGTTATTAATTTATAACTTTCTTACCTCTAGTGGTAAGCATTGGGAGTTACTAGTTATTGTCCCCGAGACGTTCACTGTCTATTATCTAGATCCTGCGGGGAAGGAATTGAATATATATGGGCACGCAATGAAAAGGCCATTATTCCCATGAGAAATATTTCATATTTTTATATATGTTAACATCTGTTATTACATTACTATTTAATTATGCAATTTAATGTGTTACATTAACATGTAGGGCTTTACAAGAGTACGCCAAAGCTGGAGGAAAGGTGCCCAATAAAAAGAACTAGCCACTAAGTTGGTAGAATGTGAAAGTAATTTCCTGACTCCAATGTATACATTATTTATGTGAACTGTGCTTATTTGTATTTTTGAATATTTTGTATGTTTCAATTTATAGTGTGCTACACAAGAAAACGGTTGGGCATGTGGATACTATGTGATGCAATTTATGAGCATAATTATCCAACATGTCGCAATGGAAATCAATACCATACATCAGGTATTATATGTAGTCTCATTAGATAATATGAAATATATCAATCTTATTATATATTATTAATTATATATATACATCATTCTCTTTGCAGATGTTTAAAACTGACTTCACTATAGGTGAAAAGTTATTAGATGTACATACTCTTTATACAATGGATGAGTTAAATGATGTAAGAGAATAATGGGCAGAAGCCCTACAAGTAGTGGGAATTTTAAATATAATTGGGATAATGACGATGATGAATAAAGAATAATATTTCTAAACTTTGTTCTCATAATTATTTTTGTGTGAATGTGAATGACTTCTTATGAATTTTCATATGTGTGAATGTGAAGATGATCAATACATGAATGTTTCTACATGTGTCTGAATGTGAAAATAGATGAAATGAATGGAACTGTAGGTTGCTAAATGTGTGTGAAAATGGAGAAAATTTGAAATGGAACTATTGGTTTCTACATGTGTGTGATGAAAACATATGAATTAAAAGTGCTTATACATGTGTGTGAATCACATGATAAATATATAATATTGTCCATCTTGTTAATTTTGTAGGTTTGTGGCTTGTTGTTGGCTGATATCAATGGATGTTGTAAACATGTAGTTCAAAACTAAACTACAGGTTCTACATCCTGCTGACCATCCATACAACAAGCCTGCAAACTGATAAGATAAAAAAAATCAGAACATAGGCGTTGGTGATTTGTGTAAAACCGACAACAAAACACATAGGCATCGGTTGTTAGTGTAAAATTGACGTCTTTATCCCCTTCTGGCATCGATTATCCATAAAATCGATGTCTATTGTGGTCAGGTACCACAGCCGTACTGGTTAGCATGACCGTGGTGGTAGGGAATATGGCGTCAGTTATTAGTATACAAAATGACTCTGATGATGCCCTTACTGGCTCCTTTTTGGTGGTGGGAAGGGGATATGGCATCAGTTATTAGTATGCAAATTGACTCCGATGATTCCCTTACTGGTGCCTTTTTGGTGGTGGGAAGGAGTATGATGTCAGTTGTTATTTAATAACTGACATTTTTAATAACGTTATCGTGTTGGTTTTCTTTAACAACCGATGCCAATAGTCCCCTTGTTGGCGCGTTTTTGGTGGCGGGAAGGTTTATGGTGTCAGTTGGGGGACCGACGTTGAACGTGTCGACTTTTAGCGGTGCCCACTTGGGTGTCGCTTGGAAATTGACGCCTTAGGCCTTAAATAACTGATGCCAAAGGTTATTTCTGTAGTAGTGAATGTATTGGATTGGCACACCCTTTTTCTTCAAAACCATCCACAATAGTTCCTAGGGTACTCAAGCATAAGCCTTTTCCAAATCAATAAACACCATATGAAGATCTCTTTTACTTTCTCTATACTTCTCCATAAGCATACTTATCTGAAAAATAGCATATGTTGTTGATCTTTTAGGTATGAAACTAAATTAGTTGTTTGACATCTACATTACAAATCTTAGTCTATGATCACTAATCCTCTCCTAAAGCTTCATTGTGTGACTCATCAACTTGATCCTTTTTAGTTTTTGTAGATTTCAAAATCACCTTTGTTCTTGTAGATGGAGACAATTGTAATATTTCTCCACTCATCCGACATCTTCTTGGTCTTCATGGTCTTATTAAAGAACTTTGTTAACCACATTATTCCTTCATCCCTCATAATGTAATGACCCCACCTCCCAATAACCCCCAATTAAGGGAGACCAAGAGGTCAGAGCCGTTATCCCAATGAACAGGATCAAAGGTTTGACAAATAATCAATAATAATTATCAAATTCTACCAACTAAACTGAAAAGTGGTATAGAATAAAACATTGCATACCTTTTTCAAAAACTAGGATATCTACTTCTAAACACATCAGGAGTCTATTCTAACTAATCCTCCTTGTACTTTAACTCTTATTTAATTCCACATATGCCACTTTACTGTTTGTCCTTTTCAATCTTGTACCTAAAACACCGACAAACAAAACGTCGGTCAGCATATCAAAATATGCTGGTATGTGGGGACAACCAAAATTTCACAAATATGACTAACAATCTAAATATCACAATCAAGTTAATTAACAAGCCAAATTTACACTTTCAATGTGACATTCTCCACCGCTTTTGCCCTAACCCTGGCATAGCCCCTTTCGGGTTTCTCTTTTTCCATTGACTTAAGGCCACCTTCTCATTCCCGAGCTTTGTGCCTGGGGTCACCCTTCATGGTGCCCTTTAGTCAAGCAATATCATAGGCCACCTTCTCAATCCTGAGCTTGGTGCCCATAGGTCTTCCCTCCTGGGCTTGACCTTTTGCATCATCCATCAGGGTGGCATGTAGGTGCGAGAATACACACTTCTATTATTATTTTGATAATCATAGTGACTTTATGACTTGCAAATATGAACATTCAAACTGATAAGTTGCATTCAATGTGATGAATCATTCGGGAAACTCTTTGGGAAACTAATGCAATTAACCATAATTGACCACATACCTGTCAGGCTGATTTGAGACAGAATTAATCCATTCAATGCAAGAAATCCAATAGGCAAGCAAGCACATAAAGAGATCATGAAATATGCATATAATTTCCTATCATTGATCATGCCATCAAGATCTGTTAAACCTAGCTCGCTTCCTAGGGTTTCTACTCCACTTTTAGAGTTTCCATTGCAATTAAGGTTTCATTTCATTTTTACTATTTTAAACCCTAACTTTATGCAATTACTCACAAACCCTAACTATCTCATATTATTCTTTGCGAAAGATATTAAGGTTACCTTTTAACAACATATAACCTTATTTTTAGATTAAAGGCACAATTAGCCTTCAATTAATCTATTAAGAGTCACAATTAACATCATTAGGGTTTGAAGGCCCATTAAAGCATACTTATGCACATGAAATTCTAAATTAAACCAATTATGTGCAAAGTTCATCCATTTTGTTCTTAATGTACCTTTTTACCATTAACATGTTAATATCAACTTTAATCATCCATTAAACCCTACTAAATATATTAATCATCTCCAAATAGGGTTTCTTAATCATTAAAGCATCAAAGTTGATAACTTCCATTACTTTTTGAATAGAAAGAGGAATTAGATTCTAAATATATTTTTAATGGATTCCCCTCGTTTTCTAAGCAACTTTCATATTTTATGTGTATCCGTATGAGCTACTAAAATGGAGATATGATTTTTGCAAAATATACTTACTTGGACCAATCAAAGGCTAACACGTCGGCCAATACATGCAACGTAGCTCGGCTAGTTTGGAAATATATCATAATTACATTATTTCCCTTAACTAAGTGACCGGCTCTTGAGCACGTGAGGGGTAGAAACTTCCAATGTCGTCAGATCTTCTTCAACCTCACGAACCCCTGGCTCCCGCCGACCTGCAGCGCTTTGCGGGGTCGCCTCCCACCACCTCGAAGCACAAAGTTGGCCGGAAACCATCTCCCTACCTCTGCCACCCCCCGCTGCATTCAACCAGGCCCCAAATCATAGTCGAGACAGCCCTTTTCATGAGTGTCAAGCATGTGTTTTCTGTGGGTTTCTAGTCCTCCTGCAGGCGCTGTGCGAGGACGAGTGCAAGAAGATGATGGCCAATCACTCCCCGGTTCCTGTGGGAGCGTCCTGCTACCATCAAGACTTCAACACAACCCTTCATTACGCCAGGGATAGAACTACACCCTCTTGGTTAGGGTTTGAAAGGAGAAGAAGAAGGAAAATAGAGAGGGCTGCGTGGGATCTCTCTGTTGGTATGTATGCCCATAGAGAAAGTCATGTGATGATTGTAATGGGATACTTTGTAAATGATTTGAATAATAATAAAGGAAATTTCTGATCTGTGTGTTTTAACTATTTCTGAGATGATAGTGTAACATGATAGATGTCTAAAGAATTGTTTACTCAATGATGTATGCTTTTAGGTTTAGGACCTAAACAATGAGATCATGCAGATATTAAGAATATACATTCTTATTTTGTCCCTAGTCAGTTGTTATTGTGGAAATAACCATAGACATCAATAACACTAAAGACTAGATTGTGTTTTGGTTGATGACAGAATCTCATTAGTCATGATATAGTGATATCAAACCAAGCACATAGGTACTTGTTAGAGAACAAGTGTACCAGATAGAGCCACCGTGAGAGTGACACATGGAACCATGATTTGGTAGTCACAGTCAGCTCTCACAGTGATGGTGGTGAGTGTGATTCTTCGACCTGAAATCACTACACTCAACACATGTAGTTGGGTACACTTTGACATCATCAAACACAGTCCTGAAACATGGGTTGTTATAAAGGTGATGATTGGGTGACTTTGACACATGGGGCTATTGAGGGGTGAGTGATAGATATGGGATTTGTCCCTCCTAAGGGAGTTTGATGTCCATGTCCACTTGATGAGTAGGATTGAGAAAGGCATGTGCATGCATATGTGAATCAATATGTGATATTGATGTCACACACAACTCACCCAGTCTGCTCTGAGATCAAGGAAATGGATGAACGTTGAAAGGATGATTGTACCATGCCTTGAGTTCATTCAGGACATTAGTGACAAAGGAATTATACATTCGCTGTAACACCATTCACAGATTGTAGGTTTAAAAGTTGTTCTCCAACTTTCTGTTTCACTTGGGTAGCACTAATGTGTGACTAGGCACCGCTCTTTGCTTGTGAAGTGATAAGTGTTATGGACTTTCACTGCCAATATGAAATGGACCTGTAGGGTCACACACATAGGATATAACCTGGAAGAGGAGTTTATCCACACATGATGTTTAGATTGATTACTAAAGGAGTTTAGTAGTTCAATTAAACACTTAGTTGATTGATAGATCAAAATCATAATGTTCAAGGTGTAGGACCAATTGATTAGAGTATCAGATTGATTGAAACTGCAATTTACTGATTTTGCACAGTCTGCACTCCCAACCGATCGGCTCATGTGATGAACCGATCGACTCAGGTTGGTGAACCAATCGGCTCAAGTGGTGAGTCGATCAGCACATGTGTCAATGAAATGATCGGCTCAATTGTTGAACCAGTCGATTCGTGTTACCAACTAAGATCGTTTGGAAAGTCAGAAAACTCTTTTTGCAAAAACATATTTGTTTCACTTGTACAAATTTGATTTGGACAAGGACTAATATTTGATTAGTCAGAAACAAACATGAAAGTCAATTCGAGTTGGACCACGACCATGAACCGGTCGACTCATGCTTGAAGCGATCAGCTCAGGTGTCCCAATCGATCAGTTGAGGTGTGAACTGATCGTCTCAGGTCCCCAACCGACCGTTTCATGCTTGAAACAATCGGTTCAGCTGGCGCAGTTGGTTGTTTTGTGGAAAATCTCGAACCCTTCTACTCCTGCTTTAATCCTGCATTGTCCGGGGTAGAGAACCCTATCCCATGACCCTCCTATATATATAGGGGTTTTGGGGGCTTCTAAAAGTACAACTCAAAACACCATTTGCTCTCCAAAGTTGTCGTTCTCTCTGGTTTTGGTAACTGAGAGAGCCCGAGCAAGTGCTACATGATAAGGGAGGCACAGTAAGCGAAAGGCAACTGCAAAAAAGTGACTGGTGGCAGGAGAGTGTGTCAATGACTAATACGCTGACAGGAAGGTGCAAATCCTTCCAGTTCCTTGTGGGACAAGGTGATCGGAGTTCCAGGCAGTCTGTATGGATGACTGTAGAGGAGGGAGACTTTTGCCGCTCAGAGGACAGCTATCAATCCCGACAGTCCCAGTGAGACCAGGAGTTGCATAGACACCATTAAAGACTAGAGGTGAAGACCGCGCAAGCCGTGAGGTAACATCACTGAGCAAGCCTCAGGATAAGGTACGCCTCTACAAACCATCCTTCCTATTGTATAGACGTTGACGCGATTCCTTTATTCAGGGTTTGGGAGAAGAAAATTTTTGTTTCCGCTGCCTTCTCTGTCTCCCATAAAATTCAACAATCTCTGCCCTTCGAACCAGGGGCTCTACCCTTTATATAGGGGTGGGTAACCAAGCCCTAGGTTGTCTATTCATGAATTAACAAGGTCCTCTCCCTATATGAGTCATATTCCTTCAAGGAGAAGTAATCTTCTCTCTCCTGTTTATTTTCTTAATATTCCTTATTTCATGGATACTTAGAAATACAAACATTATCTCTTTCATTATCTCTAGCCTTGCTTTTTAATCTATTGGCCACGAAAATCTATTTTCTTAAAGTAAATAACATCTCTTTTTTATATTATCAAAAAGTCATTGATGATATATCTTCTTATTTTGTTATTATTTGCATTTTCTCTTTCTTTTTCTCCATTGGGTCTCCTTGGACCCCAAGAAACTCTAACATTTCGAAACCCTTTTTAGTGGATACTCATTATCCTTCTAGATGCATCTATACCCATAATTTCACATTATCTTATGTATTTATTTATTAAATTATCTCTTTTCGAGGATTTTTCTTTATCTTTCTTTTATTTTCCTCATTGGCATTCCTTTTAACATTAGGAATCCTTTGGATATGAAAATCCACCAAGGATAACTTCATTATACCTATTTTCTCTTATTTCCCACATTTTATCATTGTTTTCAATTTCTTTCTTAATAAAGAAATACTTAATTGATCTTTTCTTTTCTTGTTGCATTACCTTTGCAACTTTAGACTCCTTAGAACCCTAGGAACCCAAGAGGCACGAAATCCAACTTTGGATTATATTCTTTTGCCTTCTAAAGGTTTCTACATCCTTCTTTTCTCCAATTCTCAATTATTCATTTACTAATTGAATTTCCTTGTTATTGGGCCCAATAGCCAATCAAGCCCATAAAACAACCAACAAGTCTATTGTAAATGAAATCCATTTATTCAAAACAAATTATATCATTATTTGTTCAAATATCTTTAATAGGAGAAATTATATTTCTTACTAAAAGAACCCAAAAATTGGGGTTGTAACATCCTTCCCCTCTTATAAGAATTTTGCCCTCAAAATTCCATCAAGCAAATAAACAATTTAGGATAAGACTTTTCCATGTCCATCATTGACCCCTATGTGGATTTGCCCTATCCATGGTGCTTCCAACGAACATTTATCATCTCATATTCTTTCATATGAGTTATTTTTTACCTTGGTATATCGTACCCTCATAGGTGACTCAGGACATTTCAGCCTCTCAAAAGTTGAATAGGTTTAGGGCTCAGCACATGGCTTGGATACCTCACATAGTGCTCTAGATCGGACTCATGGAACACATTATACATCATGTTATCCTGAGGGGTAAGGATAAACACAACCATCTCCACCAATCCATCTCAAATGGACCCATATATCGGGGACTTAGATTTCTCAGTTGTAGCTTAGAGGGGTCAGATTTTCACATTACATACTCTCCTACAGTGAACTGCATGTTAGTCTTGCTTTGCATCAGCTCACAACTCATGTTTCCCCTGGGCTCTCTTTCAGCCATTGCATGATCAAAGCGACTTCATCTGCACACAGTGTGGTTCTTTTCTGACCTTCGTGAGGCCCCTTCACCAACATCATCTCAATGAAGTGGTGACCGGCACACCCTCCCTTATAGAGCTTCTTTACATCCCGATATTGTCTATGGTGGTTATCATCACATTTTACAGAGGACAAGAACTGTCTCTAGGTATCACCCTGAATGAGCACACATACTCTCATCAGACCCTCTAGTCTGGATTTACAATAACCATTAGTTAGGGGTGATAAACTGTACTAACATCGAGTTATTCATGCACCTACTTCCACCGCATGGAAGTGAATCTTTGGATTAAACTCAAGAACTCGCATCATGGTGTAGTTGAACCATCTCTCTCTCATATGTAGTTCAACCAGATCCATCCCTTGACAGTATTATTTCTTTCTCATGTCATCTAAGTAAGGGGATCTACCATAACCCATATTGTGTCTTGACCTTCCTTGGTCCAGGGGAGACTTACAACATCCATAATGATGAAATCCCATTCCCTCCTGGGGACTCTTTATCCTCTATATTAATACACTGGGTTACTGGTGTTCGTCCTTCACCACCTGTCTTGCATGGAAACATACCACATGCAACATTATCTTAGGCATCCAAAGTACTATTGTCACTTACTGTCTTCGTAGTATGGTGTATGGTGATCTTAAAATCATGATCTCTTATATATCATGATTCCTCAAGATCGATTCATCGGAAACCCTAAACCACTGTAGTCGGGGTTTCATCACCTTCTTTTCCAAAGAAGTGCATCTGAGGTTCTACAACCATCCTTTTATTGCATCAAGGCCTAGTCTAGCTAACCAAACAATCACTATTTGTTCAACATATCTCATTATATCCAAACATATCTTCTTTCTCAAACTTAGGGCTAACCTAACAACCTCTTCTAGCCTCTAGCTACACTAGGCAGCTGCATCTCAACCAGAACACCCATTACCACTTCACATCCTTAGGTGTTAGGTAATGTTGAAGACATACTCCTTCACTTATTATCTCAGCTCAAACTCTACGTCTATCTTCATCAAGAACACTCTGAGCTCATCCTTATGGTGATCAAACTCAACCTTGTATCACTTGCAATTCCACACAGCTCATGTTAAAACATCCTCACAAGATGATTACCTTAATACTCTTAGTGTTTGCAAACCATCCACATACCATTCACTCCCCAAGGGTATGTTATCATCTCTATCCTCATACCTCATAGAAACGTTCCAATTCACAGCATCCTTATCCTTGATGTATGGCACGTGTACTGTCCTATCTCTCACTCCCATAATAAGAGGAAATAAGCACTTGGCTGCAGTCCAAATACAAATTTCTTCCCATTCCAAGAGTAGAGATGGTACATCCCACCTTGCCAGTATACCTTCGAATCTACGTTGAAACATGCAACTTATGTCTCCACATCACAAACATCTCGATATCAAGGTTACTTCCATGGAAAAATGGTTTCGAACCTACTTGGGTCACCACACAATCCTTAGTCATCTCCTCTAGGTCTATAGGGTGTCGGCACTTTTGGGGTCATCCCTCTTCCCTTATGCATCCAGAGAGTGCCCTACTCATCTCCTATTTGGGTCCCATGAGTTCATGAAGGTGATCAATCTCCTAACCCATGACCCTCGGACAATGATAGTTGTTACCTCCCGACCCTATGGTCATGTGCAACTAGGGAATTAGGCAACTCCTACTTCCATCAGTCTTATCCCTACCTGACCCTAGGATAGACTTAGGATCCTAACATAGTACATGTCCAATTGGGAACCTTACCCAAGCCTTCATCATCTCTCTCTACATTCATGGGCTGACTTTCATCCATTCACAGGGGTCATGGCGACCTGCCTACCTTGGTCAGGCCCCACACCGGTTACCTCCATGGTAACACATCCACATGCATTTAGAGATGGTTAATTATGGGTCTACAGGTTCATTCTCTTACCATGTACTTTTCACTTAACTTCTCAAGATCCTATGAGACCTCTTAGGTTACCCTAAAACCAACAAAACCGGTATACACCCTACCCAGGGGTCCCTCTCCCAAGATGGGAGGAAATTACATCTCGGTAACAAAGGTCACAAACGTCCCTACATTTAGGGTTTACATCCACATGAGCATACTTAACCCAGCAAAGTAATAAGGCACAAGAAGACACCTACTAAACCATGCTAGGTCACACTTGTTCTCGTCCTCAACATTTGATCAAGATCATACCTTCCCATGACCAACTTAGCTGTGAGAGGTTCATCAAACATACCTTAAACTTAAGGGGTTTCCCTTTCCTATAAACATGAGGAGTACCATGCTCGAATCTATAGAAACTCAAATCTCGTCATGAGCATCAGGTACACCACTTCCCCTCTTAGGTCTAAGAACTCTAGGTTCCCTTTTCTGATGTCCAACTATCTGCTCAACTTTTAAACCATGAGCCAAGCATGTACAAGGTATGACATGCACTTCCTATCATCCTTATACTCAAACAACACTTTAGAGTGGAGTCCTCCTCAAGGATAACCAACAAGGTATAAGGCCTCATAACCTGTTATTAAGCCTCTTTAGGGTCTAAGGAACTCTTCTTCCTAACCCTAGAAGGTGAACATCTATACCATAGGTTCATAGGTACCAACAGCCTCACCTTCTCTCTAGGTTTTAGTTTCTCCAAAAGCAACCAAGATATCCTCAGCCTCCAGGGATCATGTATGAGGCAACCACTATCATCCACTTAGGTCGCATCATCCTCAACTCTCCATTGTTCCTCATATCTCAGAGTCTAATCTCCCAACCTTCTTGCTTGAGTCCTACAATCTCTCTCTAGAGCTAACTCCACATCCAGCCTTACTACTAGAGGTCCTCTCTCCATGAAGGATCAAGCTCACAAGCATACTTCTACGTGGGTGAAGCCTATGTTCAAACTTATGTTCGTTCAAGATTATCCATAGCTCTTCATGCTTATCTCATAAGCTATCCCACATACTCTCATGGCCAGGGTTTCAACCTACTACCCGCACTACTGACGTACTCTTGGTGCATGTTATGCCCTACTCACATAAGCCTATATGGTTTCTATAGGTTCTTCACTATCCTCATAATTGAAGGAGCTATCCTTCACTTTAACATGTGTGGCCCTTCCCAGGGTTGGGCCACCAAAGGCACTAGGCCGTCCAACCTCACATGGATCATATCATCATGGGAATCCAAAAGCATGTCCACCCACACACCTGGTCTACCATGACATCTAACTCATCATGCCATCTCTATCTCTAACCACCACTTAGGGTAAGGGTTAGCATCATCCTTAGAGGATGTGCCAGGTCTCTACTTATAATGGAGATCTCTGCCTCCATGTTGACCAACGTACTCCACTCATCCTCCTGACAAGGAGGTCTAGCCTCAGGTCTCTCCTAAGGGCATGACAACTCATGTCATACGACCTAAGAATGTATCTATTATTTAGTTTACGATTAAACTATTAAGCTTATGTCCATGACATCTTATTTACATGCTTTTCATTAATTTGGTGGAGGATTCCATAAACCTTATCAAGCTTACCATTACCTCAAGAGAGTAAGGAAAATAGAGAAAACCCTAATCCTTAAGGTCCTTAACAACATTTGAGTTGATAAGGGATGAACAAGATGAGAGAGTACTAAAGGTATCTTATTTCGAGTCAAATCCTGAGACATTGGCCAGGAAGTCACACTAATCTGGGAGTCCTCCTATTCTGACTAGCAGTGCGGAGGAAAATATTGCTAGCCCCCAGACATGATCCTTTTCTAGACACCTCTGTCTTTTGGAAAATCCTCTCATAACTCCCTTAGGTTCTATAGAGTTTGTAAAATTTAATAATTATTAAATATTAAATGACGAATCTATGCTCTAATACCAAATGTAATGACCCCACCTCCCAGTAACCCCCAATTAAGGGAGACCAAGAGGTCAGATCCATTATCCCAATTAACAGGATCAAAGGTTTGACAAATAATCAATAACAATTATCAAATCTACCAACTAAACTGAAAATTGGTATGAAATAAAACTTTGCATACCTTTTTCAAAAACTAGGATATCTACTTCTATCATATCAGGAGTCTATTCTAACTAATCTTCCTTGTACTTTAACTCTTATTTAATTCCACATATGCTACTTTACTATTTTTCCTTTTCAATATTGTACCTAAAATGCCAACAAACAAAACGTCGGTCAGCATATCAAAATATGCCGGTATGTGGGGCCAACCAAAATTTCACAAATATGACTAACAATCTAAATATCACAATCAAGTTAATTAACAAGCCAAATTTACACTTTCAATGTGACATTCTCCACCGCTTTTGCCCTAACCCTGGCATACCCCCTTTTGGGTTTCTCTTTTACCATTGACTTAAGGCCACCTTCTCATTCCCGAGCTTGGTGCCTGGGGCCACCCTTCATGGTGCCCTTTAGTCATGCAATATCATAGGCCACCTTCTCAATCCCGAGCTTGGTGCTTGGGGTCACCACTCATGGTGCCCATAGGTCTTCCCTCCTGGGCTTGGCCTTTTCCATCATCCATCGGGGTGGCATGTAGGTGTGAGAATACACACTTCTATTATTATTGTGATAATCATAGTGACTTTATGATTTGCAAATATGAACATTAAAATTGATAAGTTGCATTCAATGCGATGAATCATCTGGGAAACTCTTTGGGAAACTAATGTGATTAACCATAATTAACCACATACATGTCATGCTGATTTGAGACATAATTAATCCATTCAATGCAAGCAATCCAATAGGCAATCAAGCACACAAGGATATCCTACAATATGCATACAATTTCCTATCATTTATCATGCCATCAATATTTGTTAAACCTAGCTTGCTTCCTAGGGTTTCTAGTCCACTTTTAGAGTTTCCATTGCAATTAGGGTTTCACTTCATGTTTACTATTTTAAACCCTAACTTTATGCAATTACCCACAAACCCTAACTATCTCATATTATTCGTCATGAAAGATATTAAGGTTACCTTTTAACAACATATAACCTTAATTTTATATTAAAGGCACAAATAGCCATCAATTAAGTCTATTAAGAGTTACAATTAACATCATTAGGGTTTCAAGGCCCATTAAAGCATACTTTTGCACATGAAATTCTAAATTAAACCAATTACATGCAAAGTTCATCCTTTTTGTTCTTAATGTACATTTTTACCATTAAAATGTTAATATCAACTTTAATCATCCATTAAACCCTACTAAATACATTAATCATCTCAAAATAAGGTTTCTTAATCATTAAAGCATCAAAGTTTATAACTTCCATTACTTTTATAATATCAAGAGGACTTAGCTACTAAAGATATTTTTAATGGATTCCCCTCGTTTTTTTGAGAAACTTTCATATTTTATGTGTATCCATCTGAGCTATTAATAAGGAGATACGAATTTTGCAAAATATACTTACTTGGACCAATCAGAAGCTGACACGTCGGACAATACATGCAACGTAGATCGGCTAGTTTGGAAATATAATGGAATTATGTTATTGCCCTTAACTAAGTGACCGTATCTTAAGAACGTGGAGGGGTAGAAACATCCCATGTCATCGGATCTTCTTCAACCTCATGAACCCCTGGCTGCTGCCGACCTGCAGCGCTTCGCAGGGTCGCCTCCCACCACCTCAAAGCTTGAAGCTGGCCGAAAACCATCTCCCTACCTCTGCCACCCCCCCACCACATTCAACCAGACCCCAAATCATGGCTGAGATGGCCCATGTTGTGAGTGCCAAGCCTGTGTTTTCTATGGGTTTACAGTCCTCCTGCAGACGCTGTGCGAGGATGAGTGCAAGAAGATGATGGCCAATGACTCCCCGGTTCCCGTGGGAGCGTCCTGCTTCCATCACGACTTCAACACAACCCTTCATTGCACCATGGGTAGAACTACACCCTCTTGGTTAGGGTTTGAAAGAAGAAGAAGAAGGAGAATATAGAGGGCTACATGGGATCTCTCTTCCCTTCGAACCAGGGGCTCTACCCTTTATATAGGGGTGGGTAACGAAGCCCTAGGTTGGCTATTCATGAATTAACAAGGTCCTCTCCCAATAGGAGTTATATTCCTTCAAGGAGAAGTAATCTTCTCTCTCCTATTTATTTTCTTAATATTCCTTATTTCATGGATACTTAGAAATATGAAAATTATCTCTTTCATTATCTCTAGCCTTGCCTTTTAATCTATTGGCCACAAAAATATATTTTCTTAAAGCAAATAACATCTCTTTTTGATATTATCAAAAAATCATTGATGATGTATCTTCTAATTTTGTTATTATTTGCCTTTTCTCTTTCTTTTTCTCCATTGAGTCTCGTTGGACCCCAAGAAACTCTAATATTTCGAAACCATTTTTAGTGGATACTCATTATCCTTCTAGATGCATCTATACCCATAATTTCACATTATCTTATGTATTTCATTATTAAATTATCTCTTTTCGAGGATTTTTCTTTATATTTCTTTTATTTTCCTCATTGGCATTCCTTTTAACATTAGTAATCCTTTGGATACGAAACTCCACCAAGGATAACTTAATTATACCTCTTTTCTCTTATTTCCCACATTTTATCATTGCTTTCAATTTATTTTTTAATAAAGAAATACTTAATTGATCGTTTCTTTTCTTGTTGCATTATCTTTGTAACTTTGGACTCCTTGGAACCGAAGGAACCCAAGAGGCATGAAATCCAACTTTGTATTATATTCTTTTTCCTTCTAAAGTTTTCTACATCCTTCTTTTCTCCAATTCTCAATTATCCATTTACTAATTGAATTTCCTTGTTATTGGGCCCAATAGCCAGTCAAGCCCACAAAAAAACCAACAAGGCTATTGTAAACGAAATCCATTTATTCAAAACAAATTATATCATTATTTTTTCAAATAACTCTAATAGGAGAAATTATATTTCTCACGAAAAGAACCCAAAAATTGGGGTTGTAACACATACTCTTCTATGCATCAATGGGAATACCATCTGGTCTGCATGCCTTTCTCATTTTCATCTTTTAAGAAGCCTTCTTGACCTCAAATAGTGAAAATCATCATGTGTAAATGATAACTCTTGTATTCATGTCACACAAGTCTCTAACATTATTTGCAGTATCTCTATTGAAAAGCTTATGGAATTAATTTTTCCATTGGTTCTTGATATCATTGTCCTTCACCAACACTCTTTCATCTACATTCTTTATGCATTTTACTTGACTCAAGTCTATTCCTTTCCTTTCTATTATATGATCCCTTTTATATATATCTTTTTCCCCTTCTCATGTGTCCAACTTCTTATCGATATCATCAAAGTATTTAGAACTTTCCTCATGAACAACATTTTTAGCTATTTTCTTTGCTTGCTTGTATCTTTCGAATGTTGCATCATCTCGACTATTTGTCCAAGCTTTTATAAATCTCCATTTTCAATTTAATAGCTTTATGTACTTCATCATTGCACCACCAAGTCTATTTCTATGAAAGACCACAACATTTGCCCCCCCCCCCCCAAACCTCTTTGGCAATTTTTATATGCAGTATCTCATGTTATGCCACATAGTGTTAGCATCAGACTCCAAGTTCCAAGTTCCCTCCTTGATGAGTTTATCGTGAAAAGTCAACTTCTTTTCTCCTTTAAGATTCCACCACTTGATCCTGCTATCTTAGTTTCTATTGTGCTTGCCTTTATTGATCTTCATGTTAATATCCAAAACCAATAACCTATGTTGGATCATGAGTTCTTTTCCAGGTATGACTTTTCAAACTCTAGATATTTTGTGATCCACCCACCTCGTAAGGAGGTAATAAATTTGGCAAGAATTGTGCCCACTCTTGAAAGTAATCTCATGAGATTCTCATTTCTTGAAATGGGTGTTTGCCAAAATCATATCATATAAAATTGCAAAATCTAAATCCTTTCACCTTCTCCATTTTTCCTACCATATCCAAATCCACCATGAACTGTCTCATATCCAACATTTATACTCCCCACATGGATATTTGAATTACTCCCATAATGATCTTCTCCACTATCGGTACTCATCTATTTCATACCAAAAATCCTTCTTAGCTTCCTCACTAAGGCCAACTTGGTGGGGCATAAGCACTAATGATGTTAAAAACATTTTGCCCAAGAACAACCTTGACATCTATGATTCTATCACACATCCTTCTGATATTGACCACATCATCCTTCAACATATTATCAACAATAATACCTACATCATTTCCATGTTTATCAATACCAGTATACCAAATTTTATAACTTATCTCTCCAATTTCTCTACAACGTTCTCCTGTCCATTTGGTGCCTGCATGCAAGATATATTCAGTTTTCTTCTCGTCATGATATCTACTATAACCAAGGATTTCCTTTTTAGAGAGCCAGTATTCCAAAATACAACTCTATTTCTTTTTGTTGAACTTGCTTCTTTACCTTCCTTTAATGAATGTGTTTCCCATGCACATTTTTCAATATATTCAAGAAATAATGCAGCAGGACTAACTTCTTACCCACACCCATCCAGGATATCAAAACACTTGTACATTTTTCACTACATCTGAGCATTGATGGTGATTTAGTTAGCTAATAATAAAGTAATCTTGTTAGGTACGGTTACATGTGTAGTTGTATGACTGAAAAATATATTCATGAATGAATGGACCCAAGAGGATGAACCTAAATTAAATTAAATTTGACTTATATAATTGGTATATAACCTAAGGTATAAATGCATTTGACAGTTATACATGTATTCAATTGTCCTAAAAACCAGTCTAAAATTTACTCATTAGGAATAGATCTTGAATAGTCCCCCATTTGGGACTATTTTTGAAACTTAATCTCACTTAGGATGTCTATGTATACTATGTGTTTGGTTTCCAAGATATTGCAACAACCATTTCCCTCATTTGTTGTCTAAGTATGTATGTAGGTGGTTATTTTTCCATTTACATCAGTTTACTTTGAGATTTATTGAAAAATATTGCTAAAATATTCTTGAAACTCAAACACACATTATATACTTACTAGTGAGATGAATTGATCAACAATGGGATAGGTCATACACATCCATCAATATACATTCTAGATGCATGTATTCTATCGGACTAGAAAACCAGTCCAAAATATACTCATTAGTAGTAAATGTCAGAGAATCCCCAATTTGAGATTGTTCTTGAACATTGAATCTCACTAGAATGTGAGTGTACAATGTGTGTTTGGTTTTCAAGATACTTCTATGTAGGTGGATATTTCTCATGTATATCAGTGTACTTGGAGAACCTCTAGGATTTTTTATGAAATATTCTTGAAAATAGAACACACATTGTACACGTGCTTATGAGAATAGGTATTCAATAATAGCACAAGTGTTACACATTCATCAATTACATACTAATATTGTTTGTAAAAAACATTGAAGTTTGGTCAAAATTTAAACATATTTTATTCTTAAATTAACCCAGATAACATCATATTTAATATTCAATTGCATATATTGTGATTTTAGAGTGGATTAATGTTGGATGTCCATTCCAATTCACTGCACTTTGGGGTTTTATAGTTGATCTTAATGAGTTTTATGATTGTGAAGTAACATAGGAAATGGCATGGAGATAGGTTCTATTTCCCATTTAATGATTGTGGTAACAACTTGAAATTTGATACTATCGAGTAAATCAAAACCCATGTATTGTTCAATAGTATTATAAAGAGATATATATAAAATTACTAGCATAGAGAGATTCCTACTTTAGTTAAGGAACCTACTCAGAATGATATCGTTGATGTGATGCTAGGTAGTTGTGGAGACAATCTTATTGGTCCACCTCCTTATTTCCAAATATTGTACATGATTCGAAGAAACCATTATATTTGGGTCATAATACTTTTGTGAAGATGAGAAATGTGTTGAGATTATATACTCTAAAATTTAACAATAGGAGGTGCGACAAAGTTTCACGTCTCTCTTGTTTTTGTTGAGAGAAATTCTTCCTGATGGAAAGAGCTTCCAATATCAACTTACAAAGCAATGAAAATGATGTGCCCAATAGGAGTTGAGGCTAAGAAGATATATATCTTCCTGAATGATTGTGTGTCATTTCAAAAGGGCTACATACAAAATAAATATTTTCCAAAATTTGGGGAGTCAAGGCACTAAATTACAACTTTGGGTAAGACCAAGAATGTCTCCCATGCCAAGGTGATGTGGTATCTACCTATGATACCACAATTCTAGATCTTATTTTCTAATTTGAAAGATGCATATAGTTTATCCTGGCATGTAGTGTTAAAGAAACACAATGATGAGATCCTTAGAAATGCATTTCATTCCCCATAATGGAAGAAATTTGATTTGTTATACCCTCAATTTGGTTATGATGTGAGGAATTTAAGACATGGACATTGTACTGACATGTTGAATCCAAAGGGTACATTAAGTATTCAACATAGCATTTGCAACAGGGAATATTATCAAGTCAAAAAACCTAAACCCCTATGGATTATCCTCTAATGCATGTCCCTTCTCTAATTCCCAAGGAAGTATTAAAATATCTAGGGAGTACGGGATTATGTTGATGGTTAGACAATATAAAACTAGGGCTAAGTATGGTGAGACATAGGCTGAAGGATGCCATAAGACAATATAATGAAAGTCATGTTTTTATCCAAGACATGATAAAGTTGTTTCTGTATGATTGGTTTAATTCTTCATAATAGAAATATGAATATGGTGACAACTTATCAATTCAACAAGTACATTTCGCTATGGATACTACACATTAAACAAATAAAACAACTCTTACAATGACTTATATGTGGTGAATTTATCATATTAAATAAGCAATGTGCCATTACTAGTTCTTTTATTAAATAGCAATGTGACAAAGATCAAAAATATGTGATTTTGTATTTCACATCTTCATTTAAGTTATTTTTTGGTACAAAAAATGACTTGATTCTAGATCCATTTAGTGTAGAGTAAGTTCCCATTATTCAATTCAGTTTCTTAGCTTACAATTTTAACATGTGAATTATCATAATTTTGGAACTTGGTTGCTTTTCTTTACTTAGATGTTGTTGCTCAGTACCCAGGATTGAGAATTGTTGTTGTTATTCTAGATCTTAATTATTTTGTGTTATATTGACCCATTGGATAAAAGTTTTTATGGGCACTAACTAGAATTTCCAATTGTAAGGTAAAAATGTTTATTCGTAAACATATTTATTAGGTATTCATCATGACATAATTACTTAGTAAATTATCACATTCATTTTTCTTGGGAATAAAAGCTTTCAAATCAGGAATAGGAGATGTTTAGATAAATGAAATAACATCATTGTCTGGGGAGAACGTTGAGGTAGTTTTATGGCTTAAACAATCTTACACAAACTCTTCTTATTTTTATCTATCAATATTTCCCAAATGTTTTAGTTTTTAACCTTTACAAAAAATGGAAAGGCATGTGGATGCAATGTTATGTAGTATATGGATATCATTATCAGAAAAACATCACAAGATATTCAAGATATACAAGAGGTAATAAATCATAGACCATAAGTGAAGACTTGGATCATAAGTTTATTATTTAATTGGAATTGTAATTGTATTTTATGTTATATTAATTATATATGTTTCTTTTGTATGTATTTGATATCGGGGCTTAACCACTATAAGCTCTAGATTTAATACAAGAAGAATGTACAAATAACTATATATACACAAGTTGACTTGAACTTGATCAAGAATGATTATATGGTTAAAACTTCGAATTTGATTAATGCATGATAATGTAAACTTTGTCATTACTAGATGTTTGTGAACTATGATGATATGTGAGAATCAATGAATATGTTAATTGTGAATCTATATATGATTTGAAGAGTGGATCATATAACTGAAAGTGAAAATGTGTATGATTTGGTACATTTAATATGTGAATGCAAGTGGAGGTGTTACACAAATGGATGGTGTTACAATTGATATGTTTATGAAGTGAATGTAGTGAATCACCTTTGGAAGTGCCGGAATGAATGTTTTGTAGTCTATGTGTGTTTCTGATTGTAGGAAGTGTAGGTATAAAAATAAAGTTCAGGTTCAGCAAGTTGTAAATTGTTTGGGTTTTCTATTATAGGTTTTGCAGGTTGTAGATAGCCTAGTATTTGTAAAGTGTGGGACCTGATAGGGGACTACTCCTTACTTAATTCAAGAAAATAGTTTACATATAACCCCATGAACTCAAATATGACCTAATAAAAGGGGTGCAATATTTTTTATCAAATAAATGAGTACATAACATAATTTATTATAACAGATAATAAAAATTCAACTATTACATAAATTCATCGTTCAACTTAACATTGGGCCTTATAGGCAAAGTCTAAATTATGAATCTAATTATCAGGATCATATTGTGGTAAACAATGTTTCCATCTTAGAACTCTTCCTAGCACTTGGTCCTGAGCTAAGTCATCTTCTCCTCAAATCTCAGGTTGTGCTAACTCTGGGTGGGTTGAAAAACACCACATAGGAAAAGGAAAACAAAAGAAAAGGACATCAACAAAAATTGAGCATGTATAATAAAAAACTAGGCAATACTTTAGATAGAGAAAAGTTAAGGTTGAATATCAAATAAAGGAGAGGTTCAAAAGAAGAAGTTACAAGAAAATTTAATAGGTCAAAATATGAGGCATTATAATGAAAGAGATGATTTATAGAAATATAATTTTTCATTTATCAACAATAATGATTTTTTAAACAGTGCATGTAAACAATTAGATCATTTTATTTATGTAGGGTCGAGACCCATAAATCTCAAGCCTTGAAATATATTAGGGAAAAATCACAACCTAGGAAGAATATGCATTCCCATTTAAATATGTGAGTGGAAAACACACTCTCATGATGGAATACTCATGTATAATATGGAAGTATAGATGTTCTACTATAATAAATAAAATCTAGTCTATTTGCACATGCACAACAATGTAAAGGCAAAATACAAGTTTAGTCATAATAAATATGAAATAAATGAGGATAAGATATATACGAAGATGATATCATCCAAGACACATAATAGTTTAGAAGACCTTCAATGAGAAAATCAGAAATAATTCAAGATGTAGCAAGAAACTTGGAAGATATGTTCAAGAATAATCAAGATTTAAACAAGTAATGCCTCATATGGGAAAATTTATTAGTCATCATGGTATTGTTTAAATAATCAGGAAAGATGCACATATCTTGGATAGAGTTTACATGTATCTAAGGTCAAAATCATAAATCCATCTCAGTCCCAAGCATAGTGTGATGTGATCAAGAAACATGGTATAGTAAAAGCATTGAGGACCTCTTTTGGAGCATGTCAGGATGACTTTGTGGGGTGAGAGGATTCGAGACTCACCATTGTAAAGGTTTCATGGCCGATGATAATCGCTTATCAATAGGTGTATTGGAGACAAAACATGTGAACAAACATGTCATTGGACGGATTTTACATAGTTTAACATGCATGAGTTTCTTTGGGGAGAGGCATGGCGGTAGCAAGTAACCACCATCTATGATTTAGAGAGTGCTCTTGTGGTATATATATTACTATAATCAACTAGACAAGTAGGATATTGTAAAAAGATAAGGGAGAAACATAACTAAATAAAAATGTGAATATCATTGGAGGGATGTGGGAGAAAGCAAGAAAAATTTAATAAAGGAAAACATGAAGGGAAAGGGAAAGAGGGAATTGGAAGAAAGAGAGTACCACAAGAAAAAAAGGAAAAGGAAAATAAAACATGATAGGAAGAAAATTAGAAACCATGTCAAACATAATGTTTTAAATTAATCAATTATGTTTGCAATTGTATATTCTCTTTTTAAATTTATTTGAGGGTCCAAACAAAGTAAATTTTGACACATAGGTTAATCAAGACATGTAGAATTTGAATTGTACATTATTTTTCTGTTTTAGAATGTTCAATATGTCATTTACTTTATTTAAATCCTTTTAGTATTATCTCATTAATTTATTTTGTAATTTTTTTATGTATACTTGTATTGTCCAACTAAAATGTAAGTTGACAGTTCGACCATTAATACATGAGAACTAAATTTGACATTACTTTCTTGTTTTAAAATTGTAGAGTGGATTATTTGATATACATGAGCGTTTTAGCAATGTTAAAATGAATTTTATGTGTGTATTTTGAGTAACTATATTGGATATTTATGATTCTTTCAAAATCATCCACTCATAAGAGAAGTAAAGAATATCTTTTATTTACTTAAATTCCTCAATCTCTCTTAAATTTTCCACAACTATGTGTATTTCTAGTTTCTTTTGAACAATAGTTACTTATTTCATGTTAATTCTTTTCATAATATAAGTAACATGCTCTAGAGATAATATAAGAGTGGAATTTGGATTCTCTTACTATTTTTTACAACTGACATTTTACATCTAAATATTTTATACATACCTGTATGATGTTATTCTTTTCATATATATTAACTAGTTTGTTTCTAAAATAAAATATGGACTTGATTTCTTTTATGATAATATTTTCATGTGTGTATAATAATGTTTCCCATTATGTTACACCATAATTTTATTAATTATACTCCATACAAGTTGGTTTACATTATTCATTTAATATATTAGATGTTTTATTTTTAATAATAAATTCAATACTTTTTGGTATTATCTTTCATTATATTTTCTTAAGGAATTTGAGGCATCTATAAACTCCTAAAAATGTGAAACTTAGCCTACAAGAAAACATGAACATGAGGAAAAGAATTTTAAAATGTATTCTTCGTGTTGTGGTTGTTTAGCATTTTATTTAATATTTTGGGCTTTAATATACATTCTTTCTCCTAAATTACACAAGGATAGATAACATTGTCCAAATGTTATGGAAATTCACTCATAAACTAATTTTGGTATGCAGATTTTGAAATAGAGATTTATTTCTACAATTAAAATAAAGTTATTTAACACTTTTGGCTCTTATTCTTATTTTCTTTAACAATTGTAATTAAAATAGTTATCAATATGCAAACAATGTGAAATTTGGAACCCAAGACAATTGGGACCCAAGAACACATTTTTACCATTGTATTTTACTTTTGAGACTCCCTTTTATGAGTTATGGTACCATTAGTATTTTTGACATATTACCATTATTTTCATAAATATTATATCTTTATTATCAACAGTTACTTAAATGAATCTTATTATCTTCAATATATTTTGAAAAAAACTATATATTATTATTTTGCATGAAATTCTACATTTTATTTATTTTACATTTTATATCCATTGTTTCCATATTTATTTAAATAATGAGACATTATTATTGTGTATGAACATTAATTTACCAATTGCTACTTCAAAGCATATTATTTATTTATATTTAGCCATTATGTTAGTAAAAAACAAATATGTAACATATTTCAGTAGTTTATTTACATGTTGGCACATAACTAAGTAATTATGTAAATGTGTTTTAACTTTTTCCTTGTTTGGTCAAATCTAAGAAACCAATTTTACTAGATTTTTTATCATGGGATAGAGTAAGATTCTAAATTTTGGTTTGTTATAGAATTTTTCTTAATTATAGGTTTAAATCCTATGATTCTTCTATAAGAAAAAGTCTTTAGGACGTCTATTAATCAAGATAAATTGAGGCAATAGATATGTAATGTAGGTTTTGAATAGAAAAACTGACATCACAAACCTCCTCTGCATTAAAACTTTCATTTATGAAGGAATCTACAGTGGAAATTTTACTCTAAAAAATTACACTACATGCATATGAAAATAACATTTAGTGAGAATATTTTGGTGGTAATATCAGTTTCAAACATGCAAAATGATGCTACAAAATATCCTTTATATAAAAAATTGTACTGGTAATAGAATCTTTAGCAACATTGTTGAGCTAGAAGACCAAGGCTATAACCCTCTACCATAAACCAAATCTACTTTTGATTTCATAGTATGTTGTGTAGGTTTTTATTACTAACACCGACACTACATGTAGTTTTTTTTTTAATTAGACACCACATGTAGTTTATTGCATAGCTGTACTGGCAATAGAAATTGATGCATTACTTGTATAGGTGGTTTGGTGTTTGTAGTAAATTGATGTTGTATCTTTTGATCCTATGGGTTTCTTATTAACTGACACTACATGGCTTAAACAATCTATATTGTATCTTGTATGTCTACCAGTAAAGAAACTATATTTTAACAAAGATCAAAGGAATGGATAAATTCAGCCTAAGAGAATTTTTTTTATAGACTTTACTTTGCTCATGAGAATCAAACACACACACACACAGATATATATATTACTTTATACAAACACAGTCAAATGCTTTAACCTTTTTTCAATCATAAAAGATTCTTATCAAGACTATTCATATTTAAATAAGGCTTGCTTAGTGAGCCATTATCAAAAAACTACATCTTCTCACTATTCCTTTTCCCTTGCGGGAGATTAAGAAGGCTATTATCATACTTGTATTGGATGAATATTTGTGTTTGGATGGATATGATGTATTCTTTAATTAGCATGCAAAAGCATACTATTCAATTATCTTCTTTTCAATATTCTTGACAATACCCAATTAGGGATATTGTATGCAGAAGGTATCTCAACTCTCAACCAAGTACATATATATTTAATGAAAAAATAAACTTCCAATATTCTTTTCAGTATTCTTGGCAATAGCCAATTTATGGCCCATTCATATTAACAAAACACATAAAATCATAACAATGGTTTCTAGTTTGAAAATGAACTTTTCTACAACTAAAATCATGAGCGTAGAGAATACTAGAAGATGTGTGAAAGATTCCTACATTTAGGCAAATGAGGTGATGCATTGTTCCTACCACAAAAATAACCATATTCTATCCCTCAAACATGACTTTAAAACCCTTTGATAAGATAAGTTGGTTACTTTTAATTATTTCTATGAAGGGACTTACTATTCCAGAAATTTTGATTGATTGGATAAACAAATGTATAGACAATGTGGTGGCACCCCAATGGTAGAGTTGATGTTGTATGACAAAGAGGTCACAAGTTTGAAACCCCATGGCAATTACATTGAATGGATTGCCAAAAACATTTATAAAAGAAGATGTATAAGTATGAGCCATTGCTTGGCTTTGATCAATGGTTTTCAATATGGTATATACAAAAGCTCTAATGGTCGTGGAAAAGGTGGACATCTATCACCTTACTTGTTTTGTATGGTATTATCTATTTTGGACTCCATTGACTGCTTTTTATTCTAACATGCTATTAGTCAAATAGATGATTTAGGGAAATTATTCGATTCAGAAATGACACATTCATATTCATCAAGACATATGATGTATATATAAAGACAAATGAGGTTCTAGGTGTTTTCGAACACCTACGTGTTTTTCAAATAAATTTCTAGAATCATCTCTTTTCGACATACTTGTTAACAATACACATGTTTTTACATGAGAATATATTGATCTACATCTTTTCCACTAAACTATTAAGAGGTTACTTTATGGCAGGTGACACATTCATAAATTAACCATCAAGATAAAGACATCTATACTTGTTTCATAAAAAATTTAAGCCTTATAAGGATGGTTGTATCATGCTCACTAATGCAACCCGCACATGTATTCCTTTGTAACATATCAGTGGCATATATTTCCCTATAAAAACTAAAAATGCAATCGACAAAATGAGAAGGATTTTTTTTTCTGGTAGCACCATTGATACAAAAGTATACATCATGTTAACTGGAAATCCTATTTATACCTAGGTGTATGAAGGATCATTGAATTATATCTACATCTCACATTACATGATTAATAAATTTATTGCATCATTTTCAGAGAATTATATATGTACAAGCCTATAATAGCTCAAGAATAAATTGTATCAATTGAACCTCCTTGGGAACAGAAAAATGTTCATACTTATCAAAATATCTACTTAATGGTCAACACCTAATTGAAACAAAAATTTAACCTTTGTCATTATGTTTTCTTAGAATGAACTTTTGGTCTAATCATTGGTCTTTCTTTCATCGAATTTTCCAATATAAACCTATCATTCGAATAACATCAAATATAAAACAATTACTCTAAATGGATCATTCAACAAGTTGACCTTTTGTATAAACAACATTGTTAAGCACCTTCTTTGTTATTTGGGATTAAGAATTGCATTCCATATATGATAACTATTTTTACACAACCTCATAGGTTGACCATAAACCTATGGCCCTAGGGAAAGTTTTATAATGTCGATAAAATCTATCATACTTTATACATCCTAGCCACATATCTTACTATGGAAAACTTTTTGGAGATTTTGATAGCTTATAGGACATGATAAATTTCTTTTGGGAGACAACTGGCATAAACTAAGATGTTATGACCCCTCTATATGTGTGTTCTGATAAAAGTTGTTAGATGATATAGAGTGCATATGTTTTATTATTGTGAATTTAGAAAACACATGTTTGCATTTATGTAATGAAACTGCTTTGGTGAACATGTGACGTGACCACACATTTAACATATTGTCTAATATAGAAGAATGTACTAACAACAACCTAAGAATACATTGGATCTCAATTGTTTCTTGCATCATTTGACATATTTGTCTAGAATGGATTATATGATTCTTTGATAAAAAAAGCCTATCACTACAAAAAGTTTATTTCTAATATCTATTTCACTTTCTCTTCCTGGTCAAACATTTTCAATAGGTATGGTGTATTTTTCTTTAAAAGTCAAGGACATCACTGGAGCCTTCACCATCGCCAAAGATGATGAAGGCCTAACTCCAACATGTACAATCAAATTAGTGTATGATGAAAACAATGAGATGTTATCTGAGGACTTTATGTCTTGTTGAACTCAACCACACCATCCCTTCTCTGATTTTTCCACCTACATGGTCATAAAAAGCTATGTTTATTCTTGTGTTGGGTTGTTATATTACAAATCCACCTCCTATTACTCATCAGGCTATGCTTTAGCTTGCAGTTTCTATTTTATCAGGGAATCCACCCCTAGATACTTATGCTAACATTGTATGGACATGCTCTCATATCATTCTTCTTTTTTATGAACTTTTCATGCTCTTTATCAACTTGATGAGTGGGGAATTTCGTAACATTTTATGTATCTACATTTTTTTGTTAGTTTAAAATATTAGGGACCATCTTATAAAAAACTCCACATAGTATCATGGACATGTTCCTCTGGTTTCTTTAATGGAAAATTCTTCTCTGTTGCTTGAACACTTATATGTCTGTTCTTGTCTTGAGAAATTAATTCATGCTTTGATAACATAGCCACTATGGGGTTTATAATATCATCATTATGTATGGCACATTTCTAAACACAAATTTGAACTATTTACCCATAGTTTCTAGAATTTTCAATGCCATGTCATGATCCTAAATCTTGATATTAAAATTCCATCATTTTCTTAGTATGTTTATGTTTATTCTTAAGAATGACTTGTTGTGTTTTTTTCATAATAAGAATCTATGCACAAAGTTCGTGCATTTTCTTAGTTGTAACTTTTGTGATGTTTTATGCTTGAGATATTAATACATGTGATTGTTTCCAACGCTATGATAGATCTAAAAAATAGGATAAAAAGTAAATTTATATTCTAGGTATTTAAATATATTGATATGTGGGCACCCTATGATAAGAAACATAAATAAAAACAATTAGTGATGGTTGTGTAAGTCTTGAGTCAAGATCCAGACCCAAAATTTTGACTGAAGTGCTTGATCTGAAATTTTCAACTGATTCTATCATGCTACAAACATTCATGTTTAACCTTATTGTTATGATGATGATACTAAATATATAATCTTAAATTAGGATTTGAAGATCGAATGGCCTAATATACATCTCTATAGGTTAATCAACCTATTACAAACCTAGTTTGAATTCAAACATCAATATCTAAAACCATATTGAGCTGGATTAAGGTATCAATACATGACCAAATTTTTAACGGTCAAAGAGGATTAACATTGCAGGTTTGGACATGATTGAGAGACACACATGTATTGCAACATTCATTTTCACCCTAATGTGCTAATACAATACATGTCATTGTTTAAGTTTTTCTTTGATCTGAAGTAAAGATATGAATAAAGGAGAGATATAGACAAACAAATAGTTGGAAAAGCTAATAGTGATATATGTGTAAGAGCATTATTCTTCATATGGATACCAAATTAAAAAAGAGTAAGATTCCATAATAGATTTAACAATGAATAATATTTTGTCATTCAAAGTTATTGAAAAAAACATCACCAATGATTTATTTTTCTACCATGATACAATGTGTAAACGATCATATAAGGCAATAATACTTCAAATTAATAGTCAATGCAATGAAATCTAAAAATGTGTCTACATATGAGGATAAAACAAGAAAACATCAACCAAAATAACATAACATTGATGAAGCATGACATGCATAAATAGTTTCTGCTACCAAAATCAGAAAGCGTGATCAAACTACTAGTAAAAATTACTATATAAATTGGATCTTTCCAATCAAATTTGATTCATCTAAACAATATTTCGCATATTATGAATGAAATGTGAATATTTTATTTGATCCATATTTGATATTCAAAATGTTTTCTTCTTGTATAGATTGAGAGCAACATGTTCCTCTTGAACTTTGGACTCTTATGGTTGCTGTGAAAGATCTTCTTCTATTTTCAACTCTTGATTATTCTAGCATGTTCAACTGATAGAACCTTCCATTTTCAATTCACCTTATCTCTCATTTCTTTACCTTTCTTGAACTCTATATGGTAAGAGAACAAATATACTTTTTGGATCCATACTCTCCCCCTTCCATAGGCTTTTCTATAACAACCATGTAGGAAATAACCACTACTAGTGGAGTTTGTGGGATAGAGATCAACTACCACATAGTTACCCGATGGGTAGAGAGAAGTCACTACATAATGGGGTTAGTGGGTTTTCTTCACCTTATAATTAGATATTATAGACCCTTATAGTTAGTGGTTAGTTAGTAACCTCTGTAAGTATCCCTTAGATCAAGGATAGATAATAATTAAAGTGTCTCTTCACCGAAGGGATATAGACTAACTACCTAAAGTGGATCTACATTAAAGGATTAGAGAGTAATTACCTTTAGTGGAGAATGTGGTTGTCTATTCATAACTAAATATAAAGGGAGTGGAGGGTTTTATACCATCACAATGAAATTAAATTAATTATATACAAATAAAATATACTACTTTGGCCAAATAGAAAAACAGTCCTATATTTTTTTTCTAACAATCACACACTTGTCCCATGTAAACACCTACTGATTCAACTATAAACTCTAATCATGAACCATAATGTCAAACATTTCAAGTTTTGATATTCATTTGAGTTGAGATGACTTGATCATGGCAATTTTAGTCATGTGTGAAGAAAAAAATTCCATGCATCACATAATCAATACAACTCAGTGTCACTTTAATGAAGAAATATATTCATTGCCAATTATTTATTGTCTTTCAAGGACATAAAATGTGGGAACCTGTTACACTAAATGAGATCACTCAAAACATAAAACAAAATCAATCAATAATTAATCACATACCCAAAAATATGGGTAAATTAAAACCAATTTCAACGTCAGCACCTGCTCAAATATATTTGCATAAGAGCTCAACATCTTTCTTTTATCCATACTATGACAATAATTTGATATAAATTTTTCTATCATCTTACCCACAACATATATACACAGGAGAACAATAATCACATATGCCACACAAACAATCATTAATATGCTAACAAAAGTCCAATTTATTTGAAACATCCTATACAAACTTTTCCTTCCCGGACCTTAGAGTACAAGGATGACTCTAGGACATACTAGACATATAATCAACTTTATCAAAGATTCATTACTATAACTCATCTTTGCTTCCACATGTTTGTTTTCGTCACTTCCAATTACCTAAAAAAATATGTGGTGAACCACAAGGGTGAGATCCATGTCCCAGCAAGAGATATAACCTCCAACAATGTTTATTGATTACAACATTTTTAAGTAATAAAATAGTTAAGCAATTTAATTAGATATAACAAATAAGATTAGCAGTACTGATGATTATCAAAATACATAAGGAGTAGATAATAACTATCATCATTAAGCAGACTACCATCCTATATCTTGTTGACAATATAAGCAATTTAGTAGCATATGCAAATCTAGTATCATGAGCAAATCTAGTAACATAACATAGCTAACAACATGAGCATGTCTAATTGGTTGAACATATCAACATTATAAGAAGAGATAACAACATAAGTACAACTATCTAGATAAGAATGATTAGCAGTATATGCATCTCTAGTTACAAAGGCATGGCTATAATGCTAAACATAACCAACAACATGAGATAGCTAGCATCATGATTATAATCAGCAGTAGCAGTATAATTATCATCATAATCATGGATACTGAATGTAAACATCTACAATCTTAAGCATATCCACAACATAAGTATATCTCCTATCTCTTAATTGCATTAAGCATCATCTTTATGTAAAGATAACAAACAAGGGTTATCATCCAATGTGAAACGTTGTATATAACCCTAAACAAATATGCTACACTGTTGTATTACATCTTTTATTACACCCTTGGGATTTTGAATCGTACCATTCAAAGTCCAACTGACCCCTGTGAAGGGCTATTCAGTTTCGTACAAGATCTAGGAGTGTTGGTATCCTAAGATCTCTTCCCCTCAGTCAGTATGAGTAAAAACGCAGTGACATATTGACTGGCCTAAATTGCGCGTCCTAAAGTTGGAGGCGGATTTGAGGTAGTCGAGCTTTTACATTTATAACCCGAATCCTTCTAGGCCCCCGCAACTTTGCTTACGGGGAAGAAGTAGATATACGGGGTCGAACACAGGGACAAGGGTGGTAGTGTTGAGAACTCAGAATCATTACGCTACACTCCGGCAAGGATAAAAGATGATAAAATACCCAAAAGGGAACAGCAGAACAAGATCGATTAAGCAAAAGAAAACCCTATCTCCAAATGGAGCTACAAGAAAGATTAAGGTTTTAGGCATTTAGCAATTTTTAGGGATTTTCATGCAATAGAAACAGAAAGATAAAACTAGAACTTAAAGCAAGGTGCGAAGGATAAACTTTGGTAAAATAAGAAGCAGCAGGAACATCCTATACCCCTCCTCTCAGAGCAGATACCTCTAACCAAGCATCAATACCCCTCTCGAGGTTGCTGGACCTTAAGTTAGAGTGAAGTGTTACTAAAGAAACTCCGATTTCGGGCACTCTCGTACTCCAGAATCAGCCCAAACACTAGAGCCACAACACATCTCTCGAAGTTGTTGCGACGGGAAAACACGATTTGGTAGCTAAGCAAAACGTGATCCAAACATGCAAGCTAGAGTTCATATATTAAACATAGCAGTCATCCAACAATTGCACCAAACATAAAGCAGCAAGTAATTACACTTTTCCATTTCCATAAACATTAAGGGTCTTAATTACATTGCATAAGTAAAGAATTAAATAATAGAAATAAAGATAGAGGTCACCTTCTTGATGTAGAAGGATGACAGACTACAGCAGCTCTCCAGCCCGATATCGGTCGGGAGCCTAGCCTGATCCAACCGTGTCGGTCGGCACACCCACTCAGGCGACACACCGTGACGGCCGATTGTATCGTTCAAGGACCCTATCCGATACGCTCAAGTCGGGCGGCACCCTCTCGGGCGGCACGCCATGACGGGCGAAGTGTATCGGGTTCGATATCGTGTCGGGCTAGGAGTGACGCATCTAAAGTCGGGCACTTGTGTCGCTCATCCACGTTGGTCGATATCGGCCTGCAGTATCGCCCGGGACGGTCCTAAGTGAACCATCCCCTCCCTCTCGGGATGGGGAAGAGCACACCTAGAGTTGCCCGGCACGAACACTCAGGCGCGATACTTCTGCTCTCGCAGCTTCCTCCGAAGATTTGCTCAGGGTTCTGACCTATTCCGACCTATCTTTTTGGCTTCCTGTAGCTGCTATTTATAGGCAGCATTTGGGGGAGGTTATGGTGCTCAGGGCGCCATGTATCCCCCTTTTCATCGCGGAGTCGGTAACGGCCGATACACATATCGCCCTACACATGGATGTCAGCTGTCAGTCACGCGACGGGCGGCGCCTGCCGGTGGGTGGCCTGTGTCATGCGACAAGCTTGGTTTGTCATGGCGAGCTCGGCTCCCTGTCGGGTAAAAGACGTGTCGCCCGCCAGTTTCTTCTTGTGCGGCATCCCCGTGTCGCGCGTCGTCGTGTTGTGCTACCCTGTCGGGCAGTGATCGTATCGGCCATCTGGAAGGCCGATGCAGGTGGAACTTGCTTGTGGGACGGAACGACCTTATTGACGATAAAAGGGTCGAACTAGGAGGAAAATACTGCAAAAGATGGAAATATTGAATTAAGAGCGTTGTTTGGCCAATTATTGCGAATGTACATATAAAAGAGAGGAAAATAGTTAAAAAGGGCAGTTTTGATAACAGAATAATAGTCTAAAACATCACAAAATTTGGTGTTATCAACTCCCCCAAACATAGCGTTTTGATTGTCCTCAATCAATATTTAAACTTTATTTAGTGATGTTTCTTTTTGCTTGGTGTAGCTTTCAGGCCAAGAGGTAAAATAAGTATCGTAATTCCTTTAGAGATAATGCTGCCTCACCACGAACAAAACACTTTGCGTTTCCTGCCTTATTATTTCAGTAAAATTTTTCTCTACAACTTCAGCGAGACTTTGGTGCATGATTCCGAAGTTAGCTTACACACCAAACAACTTTATTTTTGGGTCAGAAAGTTGTGTATATGGTAGGCTAAGGATTTTTGGGGTTTTTCTTGTCTCCCATCAGTCCATCCAGGTAAGGGTCCGTTAACGGGTAAGTGGTCCCTACAGTCCAAGTCAGTTGGCTTTAGAGGAGTGATTTCACATCCTACGTACCACTGCCCCGGATCTACCATGCCTAAAGATGGGTACTTTTGGAAGACAAGTGTGTATATAATTTTTTTTTCTTTTCTTTTATTGGGGACAACTCTCATGCTTTTATTCACCCTCATAACGCTGCTTTCTCTTTTTGGGATTTTTGTTGGGTAAGGGAAAACAAGAGGGATCTTTGCTGTTTGGGTAGCTTTTTCCTTCTCCATACTCGTCTCTTAGCTATTGTGAGAAAAAAAAATTTCAAAATTTTTTTGGCACGGAAAAACGTAATTTTTTTTGTTCGTTTGAAGCATCATTATCAGAAAGATATAACAAAACTTGCATTTCGTTGAGCACATAGAAAGCAAACTTGGAAAGAAGTCGTATCAGGTTTTTACTAATATAGCGACTATGTACATATGTATGGAGATGATATAAAATTTCACTAAACCTAAAATCGCAAAATTTTTTAAATTGTTTTTTATATGAGCATGGAATTTCGTACTAGCAAGGGTACATACACATGATATAAGAGAAGAACGAAATGACACAAAGGGTGGAGGTGAAGAAGATTATTTTTATACCTCCTTCACTGGTACATGGGTACTCCCCCAAACTTACTCCACACTCTGTCTCAGAGTAGTGAAAAATACAGGGTGAGGTCATGTTAGCCTAGTGAAGGTTAGTTGGTGGTTGCGCTTGTGCCTTGGAGAAGCTGCAATATGTTCTTATTGCAGTCTCCATTTTCTTTCCCAGTTGGATGTAGCCGAAACAAGCACAAAGCCCGCAAAATTATTTGGCCTCCCCTTACTCATGGTACTTCTGTTGTGAACATGAACAAAAGGATTGATCGTCAATCCCAGTTTCAGTCCACTTGATTCCATTTTCTTTCCCAGGAGTGTGCAGTCACAGGGCCTCTCTCTTTTTATTATCTTCCTCTTTTGGAGATGGCCCTAAACCACCGCAGAAGACAGACTATGATAATGAAATGGACTTCTTTTGATGACCCAGCTGTCTTGGGATTCTGACGTTTCTATCTGACTGTTGTCGCTTCAGCTTCGGCCACAGTGTCGATTCTTCTGTGGTGATTGCCAACTCTTTCGGAGGTTTGCTGTGTATTATACATACCTATTATCAAGTTCAATGATCATTTGAATGTTAGGTAGGAAAATCTGAAAACTCGATAAAACTTGTTTCATAGAAAAAAGCCCGAGTATCATTCATCAAAAGAAAATCTGAGGCGATACGAGACTGGACGATATGGGGAGAACTGCGCGGCACAACACGATGCCCGACACGGGTATGTCGGGCGATAAGGTCGCATGAAACAACTGCCCGATAAGACGTCATGAAGAAAAACGTGTTGCCCGTTATGGCATGTCGGGCAAACACTATCAGTCGACGTGTCGTGCTTCACTATGTCGGGCGATAAGAGAAAATGACTAAGCTCGTCAACCCGATACGCGGCGCACGATATGAAACCGTTCCGGTAAACAGATTGTCGGGCTCTACCTTTTCTCTTAAAATCTCCCACCCGACACAAGGGCGAAGGCGAGCTGCCCGACATGTGAGTAAAAGGTGGATTACTACATGTAGTACAAGTGGCCGAAAGAGTAAGTGTGGGAGCCTAACACGTTAAACCCTCCTTACTATTTATAGCAAACTCAGCTGGGGGTAAAACGGGCAGTTCTGGGGCGCGCATCAGCCGCTGAGACATGCCATTCCTGAGATGACGGTCCCATTAGTCTCATTAAGGTAAATTACTCGTATGCACGGTAGGGTGCACGCCGCCCAGGAATGCCAACCGTCACGGCCGTTGCGACGCCCGAGAGACTACAGCCCGATACAAGCGGTCTTGCACGCCAGCTGAGCTGCTGCCCGATACGGTTAAAAACAGGTGGCTGAAAACTAAAACTAAGTGAAGAAAAAGCGATCAAAGGGTAAAAACTCATCAGCTCAGGGTTAGGTCCCCGACCTCAGAAGGTATTACTCTTCAAAGCTCCATAAAACACAGCGGTGGCCCATAAAACAGAAGAGTCGGTACGCTCGACGCGTATACTGACTCGGGCCTTATTACAGTCCATAATGTTTATTTTACATGGAAGAAAAATGCATCCTACTCTAGTAAAGAAAGAAAAAATTGGGTTGCCTCCCGAGAAGCGCTGTGGTTTCCGTCTCTAGCTTGACTGGTGTAAGCTCTTCACGTTCAGCCTTCGATATTACCCATATCCTACAAGTCGATCTCTGCTTTCCTGACAAAAGCTTCATCTTCAAAATACCTTTTTACTCTGTGCCCATTCACCTTGAAGACCTTAGTCGGATTGTCTTTGTCGTAGAGTTCCATCATTCCTAATGGGTATATCTTTGACACAGTAAACGGTCCTGGCCATCTTGTCTGTAACTTTCCAGGAAAGAGTCGAATGGAGGATTTAACTAGTAGAATTTTATCCCCTTCGCTCACATCCTTTCTTCTCAGGTGAGCATCATGCCACACCTTTGTTCTTTGTTTGTAGATTTTTGCATTTTCATAGGCGTTCATCCTCAGCTCTTTGAGCTCTTGAAGTTGCAAAAATCTCTTCTCTCCAGCTTTTTTGAGGTCCATGTTTGAGAATTTGATCGCCCAAAGGGCCTTGTCTTCCAGTTCCAAAGGTAGATGGTAGGATTTTCTGTAAATCAGCCTGTAGGGTGTGGTTCCAATGGGCGTTTTGAAGGCAGTCATGTAGGCCCATAGTGCGTCATCAAGCTTCATAGACCAGTCTTTCCTCGTTCGGCTGACAGTTTTCTCTAGGATCTGCTTAATTTGTCTGTTTGAAACCTCTACCTGCCCTGATTTCTGTGGGTGGTAGGGTGTAGCGATCTTATGTTTCACTCCATACTTACGCAGGAGTGCTTCGAACTGTCTCTCTCCGAAGTGCGACCCGCCGTCACTTATTACAGTACGTGGGACTCTGAACTGAGGAAAGATCGTCTTCTCAAATAGCTTGATTACAGACTTGGCGTCGCATGTTTGGGTTGCTACAGCCCCTACCCACTTTGATACATAGTCTACTGCCACTAGTATGTATTGATACCCCCTAGATGGAGGAAACAGTCCCATGTAATCAATCCCCCACACATCAAAGATCTCTACTTCGATCCAGTTTTCCATCGGCATTTCATTTCTCCTCCCTATATTCCCTACAGACTGGCACTCTTTGCAGACTTTCACAAATTGTGCAGCATCTTTGAATAGCGAGGGCCAGTAGAAACCTAACTGTAGCACTTTTGCAGCCGTTCTTTCACTACCCAGGTGTCCACCGTAGGGGGAGGCGTGGCACTTTTTTAGAATGTTTGCGGTTTCTTCCTCGGGGATGGATCTCCTGTATAGATTGTCATCGCATCTTCTGAAGAGGAGAGGATCATCCCAATAGTAATTTTTAGCATCCACGAACAACTTCTTTTTCTGATTGTAAGTAATGTTAGGAGGCATCTCTCCACTAGCAAGATAGTTGCAGATATCTACAAACCAGGGAAAGTCTTCTTCTTTAGCATCAGCCAACATAAGGGCCTCATCATCATAGTCATCATTGATCGGCAGTCCCCCTTGTCTGTCAGCTACGATCCTTGACAGGTGGTCGGCGACTACATTTTCTGCGCCCTTCTTGTCGATAATTTCATGGTCGAACTCTTGCAGTAATAAGGCCCACCTCAACAGACGGGGCTTTGTGTCTTTCTTTTGCATTAGGTATTTTATTGCCCCATGATCTGTATATACCTTAACCTTTGCTCCAACGAGATACGACCTGAACTTGTCAAATGCGAAGACGATCGTGAGCATCTCCTTTTCGGTGGTTGTGTAATTTACCTGAGCTTCGTCCAACATGCGACTAGCGTAGCAGATCACATGGTGTTTTTTATCTTTCTTCTGCCCCAGGACTGCTCCTACCGCATAGTCGCTAGCGTCGCACATAAGCTCAAAGGGTAAATCCCAATCTGGCGCTTGGAGGATGGGTGTGGATACCAAAGCATTTTTCAAAGCCTGAAAAGCATTGAGACAGTCATCAGAGAAAACAAATTCAACATCCCTTACCAATAGATTGGACAGAGGCTTTGAAATCTTTGAGAAGTCCTTTATGAATCTGCGGTAATAGCCGGCGTGCCCGAGGAAGCTTCTAACTCCCGTCACAGACTTCGGTGCAGGAAGCTTAGATATTGCTTCTACTTTGCTTGTGTCCACCTCGATCCCATGCCTTGAGATCTTATGCCCCAGAACGATGCCCTCCTATACCATGAAATGGCACTTTTCCCAGTTTAGGACCAGGCTGTTCTCCTCACACCTTTGAAGAACCAACAACAGATTCTTTAAGCAGGTATCGAAGTCCTTTCCATAGACGGAGAAATCATCCATGAAAACTTCTACAATATCTTCTAAAAAATCTGAAAACATCGATATCATGCATCTTTGAAAGGTGGCGGGGGCGTTGCAGAGTCCGAAAGGCATCCTTCTGAAAGCATAAGTGTCATAGAGGCAGGTGAATGTTGTCTTCTCCTGGTCGTCGGGCAGGATGGGTACCTGATAAAATCCTGAAAAGCCATCAAGAAAATAGAAAAAGTCATGATGCGCTAATCTTTCAAGAACTTGGTCAATAAAAGGTAGAAGAAAATGATCTTTTTTGGTAGCCTGGTTTAGATTTCGGTAATCTATGCACATCCGCCATCCAGTGACGGTCCTAACCGCCACTTTGTCGCCCTTTTCTCCCTTTACCACTTTCATCCCACCCTTTTTGGGTACTACGTGGATTGGACTCACCCAATTGCTATCGTTGATTGGGTAAATGATCCTCGCATCCCTTAGCTTGATTACCTCTTTCTTGACGACTTCCTTGAGCATCTGATTCAGCTTCCTCTGGGGTTGAGCCAGAGGCTTGGCGGATTCTTCCAAGTTGATGCGATGCATGCATAAGGCGGGGCTAAGCCCTTTGATGTCCTCTATAGAATATCCTATAGCCCCCCTGTGGAGTCTTAACTCCTCAAGGAGTCGGTCCAGCAGGTTTCTCAAAAGATTGGTGTTTACGATGACAGGGTTTCTCTCTTCTTCATCTAAGAATTCATATTTCAGACCTTCGGGCAACGGTTTCAACTCAAGTTTTTCTCTAGATGCCTTCTCTTGAGGCTCCTCCTCGAGAGAGGCATACTTCACAGACTCCACCACCTCATCCTCTTCGTGCAGATCTTCATCAGACAGGTCAAAAAGGTCGAGATACTTCACAATTTCAGGATCTTCGAAGTCAGAATCATGACAGCTTATAGCCCTTGCAAGGGGGTCCACTATCCGGATGTCCTTTTCGATCTCCTCACAGAATTTATCATAGCTGTCCGCAAAGCATGTGGATTCAGACAAGGAAGGACCTTTCATTGCCTCCTTCAGTTTGAAGTCCAGGTGGTCGTTTCTGACCCTCAACGTGATGATCCCCTCAGAGACATCAATCAATGTCCTTCCTGTTGCCAAGAAAGGACGTCCAAAGATAATCGGGCAGCGGGGTCTTCTGCTGTGTCAATGACGACTATGTCACAGGCAATGAAGAAATTACCGACCCTGATCGGCACATCTTCTAAAATGTCGACGGGTCTCTTAAAGGTATGGTCCGCCAGTTCAATCCTCATATTGGTATGAACCATGTCGGTTAAACCCACCTTTTGCGCGAAGCTCAGGGGCATGAGGATGATGCTTGCCCCTAAGTCGGCAAGACCTTTTTGCTCAATGTTGTCCCCGATGGAAAACGGGATCGTAAAAGCTCCAGGGTCCCTTCTTTTGTTTGGCCGGTCAGGCTTCACGAAGGCTGAGGAAGCAGATGCTAGGTTCACGGTCTCAACCCTTCCTCCTCTTCTTTTCTTCGTGATAAGATCCTTGAGTAACTTGGCGTATGTCGGCATCTCCTCTAGGGCGTCAAGGAGGGGGACTTCAAGATGCAGTTTCCAGATTGAGTCCATGAACCTTTCGTGATGCTTTTTCAGATTTTCCTTGATCATTTTATAAGGAAATGGCAGCCTGGGAGCATAAGGATTCCTCCCACCAGATAGCTCATCGGAAGGCTTATGTGCAGGCTCTCGAGCTTCTACTTGTCTACCCGTCCTCAGCCAGAAATGCACTCTCAGGCCTTGGCTCAGGCTCTGATCTGGCTTCATCAGTGTGTTCCACCGTCTTCCCAGACCTTAGTACTTCCATTCTCGCAGTTTCAGGGTAGGAGAGTGTCTTTCCTCCAGGGTCCTTTCTCAGAGCGGCCATCTGGGCCAATCGTTGGTCGACCTCGTGCTGGCGCATCTGCAGACTTGCCATTTGGTGTTGCATGGAATTCAGAGCTCCAAGACTGGCGAGCGCTCCCTGTGCCAGCTGATTGATGATAGTGTCTTGTCTTTTTATGTAAGCAAACAACTGACCAACCAAGCTGGGTTGGTGCGAAATCCCATCTCGGCCTTGACATTCACCCTCAGATAGAGATTGCTCACAGCGAGACATGGTGTCAGATCTAGATGGAACAGATCACCGTTCTTCAGAGTTCTTGAAATGGCACGAGAAATCAAGTTTAGAAAGTAGGATTGTTTATTTTGTGCAAAGAATAATGATAATAGAATAACAAAAGAAAAGAGTGTTGTCAAGCTCATTTCTAAGCTTGAGGCACTAGAGTGTAGTTAGTGGATTCAGATTCATCAACAGTGTCATTTTGCCTTGTTCCCCGGCAACGGCGCCAAAAAGTTGACCAGCCTAAATCGTGTGTCCTAAAGTTGGAGGCGGATTTGAGGTAGTCGAGCTTTTACATTTATAACCCGAATCCTTCTAGGCCCCTGCAACTTTGCTTACGGGGTCGAAGTAGATATACGGGGTCGAACACAGGGACAAGGGTGGTAGTGTTGAGAACTCAGAATCGACACGCTACACTCCGGCAAGGATAAAAGATGATAAAATTCCCAAAAGGGAACAGCAGAACAAGATCGATAAAGCAAAAGAAAACCCTATCTCCAAATGGAGCTACAAGAAAGATTAAGGTTTTAGGCATTTAGCAATTTTTAGGGATTTTCATGCAACAGAAATAGAAAGATAAAACTAGAACTTAAAGCAAGGTGCGAAGGATAAACTTTGGTAAAACAAGCAGCAGCAGGAACATCATGTACCCCTCCTCTCAGAGCGGATACCTGTAACCAAGCATCAATACCCTTCTCGAGGTTGTTGGACCTTAAGTTAGAGTGAAGTGTTACTAAAGCAACTCCAATTTCAGGCACTCTAATACTCCAGAATTAGCCCAAACACTAGAGCCACAACACATCTCTCAAAGTTGTTGCGATGGGAAAACACGATTTGGTAGCTAAGCAAAATGTGATCCAAACATGCAAGCTAGAGTTCAGATATTAAACATAACAATCATCCAACAATTGCACCAAACATAAAGCAGCAAGTAATTATGCTTTTCCATTTCCATAAACATTAAGGGTCTTAATTACATTGCATAAGTAAAGAATTAAATAACTGAAATAAAGATAGAGGTCGCCTTCTTGATGTAGAAGGACGATAGACAACAGTGGCTCTCCATCCCGATATCGGTCGGGAGCCTAGCCCGATCCAACCGTGTCACGCGGCACACCCTCTCAGGCGACACACCGTGACAGCCGATTGTATCGTTCAAGGACCCTGGTTGATACGCTCAAGTCGGGTGGCACCCTCTCAGGCGGCACGCCATGACGGGCGAAGCGTATCAGGTTCGATATCGTGTCGGGCTAGGAGTGACGTATCTAAAGTTGGGCACTTGTGTCACTCATCCACGTTGGCTGATATCGGCCTGCAGTGTCGCCCGGGATGGTCTTAAGTGAACCATCCCCTCCCTCTCGGGACGGGGAAGAGCTCACCTAGAGTTTCCCGGCATAAACACTCAGGAGTGATACTTCTGCTCTCACAGCTTCCTCTGAAGATTTGCTCATGGTTCCGACCTGTTCCGACCTGTCTTTTTGGCTTCCTGTAGCTTCTATTTATAGGCAGCGGTTGGGGGAGGTTATGGTGCTTAGGGTGCAACGTATCCCCCCTTTTCATCGTGGAGTCGGTGACGGCCGATACACATATTGCCCTGCACATGGATGTCGGATGTCGGTCACGTGACGGGCGGTGCCTACCGGTGGGTGGCCTGTGTCGCACGACAAGCTTGGGTTGTCATGGCGAGCTCAGCTCCCTGTCGGGTAAAAGACGTGTCGCCCTCCAGTTTCTTCTTGCGTGGCATCCCTGTGTCGCACGTCGTCATGTTGTGCTACCCTGTCGGGCAGTGATCGTATCGGTCATCTGGAAGGCCGATGTAGGTGGAACTTTCTTGTGGGCCGGAATGGCCTTATTCACGATAAAAGGGTCGAAATAGGATGAAAATACTGCAAAAGATGGAAATATTGAATTTAGAGCGTTGTTTGGCCAATTATTGTTAAAGTACATATAAAAGAGAGGAAAACAGTTAAAAAGGGTAGTTTTGATAACATAATAACAGTCTAAAACATCACGAAATTTGGTGTTATCACATATCAGTCCAAGCTGCCACCACAGTGACATATAGTCAAGCTGATAACCACTAGTCCAACCTTGGTACAGGTCATGGCACTAGAAACCAGGGTATTCAAATCCAATCACTGAGGTACAACCGTAGTTGTCCTCTAGTCACATCATGTTATAATCACCGAGACACGACTGTAGCCATTCTCAACCACATCAGATGTATGAGGCATGACCATAGCCAACCTCCACAATCTACATTGTGGATGACAAGGATATATCCTCAAACTGCCACCCCCACATACTCAACAGTATGCGCTCCAAGTTTCCCTTAGGAATACTCGTTTCACCATCCAACAAGTTCTGACACTAAAGATGGCTCTACGGCACAGGGCACTACATGATTGGAGTTGCACTTGATTAGTTATGCTAATTGGGTGAATTAAGGCTGCATCAAACAAGTGGACATTCAAACCCTAATTCACTTCTAGCAAGCATATGAATATCACAACTTTGAAAAGATATAAAATGTGTGAAACATACATGGTACTATTCACTTTCCACTCATGAGACCACACTAGTCATCATACTATCACAAGATATAAATCATTTTCACAATATCACAGTGTATCAATCCTTATCAATATAAGAGGATTACACCTCATTTAGGGCTCGACCATGTCCAAATGTCATTAAGGTCATCATATTATTCCCTACAAGATCATCATTATCTTTGCATGCCTTATAACAAGGCTCAACAACATCACTTACATAACATACACGAGATCAACATAATATCACATTAATGATCTCAGAGATATTCATAAACAATCATAGTAGGGTTATATTAACTTTATGAACATTCCTTTATTACATCAACAAGAAAGGAATCTAGATATGATTAACTCTCATCATATTCATAATGCACATGTTTAACATAAGAAAGTATCAACCATGTGGCTATGATAACCACCAATTAACATATCAAGGTTATAATCATATTATGGAGGATATTCCACCATCACTCTATCATATAAGAATGTTAAACATGAATACTCATCTTTATCTATTTACATTAGAGTTAAGTTCAACATAATAAATTAAAGCAATGTTACTAATCAACACTTATACCCAAACCCTAACTCATGACATCCCCATTGGATCACGGATGCATAAGGTGAAGCATCACTATCAAATTCCATACTATTCTCAAGTATGAACACACACATAAATCAAGGTGTAACCATCAGGTTATAGCATACTAGGGCTTCAACAACAATAAGAGAGTACTCCATGATTGTATTAATCATTCAAGGACTATTCTTACCCAATTACCATCATTTAGTTATATTAAAGCTTGGTATAATAAGCTATACCTATTTAGGGTTAGATATCAACACAATATGGTTATCATCCCTTCTATTCATATGAGTGAATAGGTAAGACTACCTTGTTAAGGGTAACCCTCCATTTGTTCCATCATCATTCAACCTGTATCACCATACAACAATGTCACCCAGAACCATTGGATGTTTACAAGGTAAGGCTATTGGTTGTTTACATAATTAAACACCTTAGATAAGACATCTATGAAGTCATTGATTTGTTCTCTAGAAAGAGCCAACTTCTAAACCTAGGCATCCCTTGATTAACAACACAAAAAGTTCCATTGAAAGTAGGGTAAAACCCACAATCGATTGTTCATTTAAAATAAGCTATCCAATGTCAACAGGTAAGATCCTTAAGTTGATCATACAAAGGAAACCATCTAAATCACATTATTAGGACCAACATATTACATTAGCCATCATTCCACTTTATTGGATGAATAAACATTATATCTTGACCATTGGGTCAAGTTCATATATTAAAACCATCGATTACAATATAGGTCTGACCTTTGCATCAAGTTACCCAAGAAACCATTAGTCTAAGGCTTAATTGATGATACAACTATATAATTAACTCACCATAGGTTTTGGTGACCTGATCCACCATCATTAGTGACCATTAATTCACCATAGGTTGTTAGATCATCACTATATTTTCTAATCAGCATCAAATATCAAACTAATATCACCATTGATTGATAGCATCATTAGGGTACTTAGTTGTTAATCACTAGGCTTCTAATTAGGCCAAAACATGACCTAAGGGGGTGAAAGTCAGTTGAAACCCTTGGTTACCACCATCCATTGTCAAGAAGAGAACACCATAGGGTTGTCGCAATGCTACCATCATCGGGTCATGGGTTTATAGAAGAAATCATCTTAAAACCCTAAATTTGACCATAGGTTGATGGGTTCTTAGTACCATAGGTTGTCAAACCAACCTGATCCAAGTCATATTATACCTTTGGAATAATGTACACATGATCACAGGTTAATCTAGAACTGAAATCAGAATAGAGAACATTATAAAAATCGAAATCCAAGTCAAGCATAGCTTTTTAGTGCATAAATCATCATTTTCAAGCAAGAACATGATCTAGAAAGCTTATGGTAAGAAATAAATGTAGAGAGTTATAAAACTTGTCTATAATGAGAATATTAAACCCCTCATAGAATAAATAACGAGCCAGTAGGGTAGAAAATCCAAGAATAATCTATGAATTCGTCCATCTAGCACCTTTCTTCATCAAATGAGCAAACCCTAAGCATAAGGAGCAAGAAAGGTAGGGTTTTAGAGCTTTAGAGCAAATTATACCATGTAACAGCAAGGTTCTGACCTATAGGAAGGTCTAAGGAAGGAGAAGAGAAAGAGAAATGGAGAAGGAAAGAATAAAATAACTTGCCTTGGTCGAAATCCCTAGAAGATGACCTTGGAAACCCTAAAATGAAGTCAATTTCAACCTTAGTGCCTTTCTCCAAGAAGATCCCCACTTTCTTCTTCATTGGGCAGAAAAATTAGCAGATGAACAGAGGGAGAACGAGGTTGGGATAAGTAGTGAAGTGGTAGAGATAAAATGGCTCGTTTTGGTACTTGGGGATAAGTATATGACACTTTAAGATAAAGAACAAGAAAAAGTTGAAATTCTAGTATCTATCCAAGTGTCCATGGCCTTAATTTATTAAGAATGTGCAAGCACACACACAAAAAACTCCCCCATCATGTTTATAGAACTTATTAGCTTTCCTTTTTCGAATTTCCCAGCCAATCAAATAATTCATTAGTTGATAGCTACTAAAGGTAGCTCATCCGTGAAGGGGAAAATCCTAAAATACCCTTGGAGAAACACCTTCAAACCAAGGTTTAAATAGGTTCCCCAAGTCTCAAATATCTCAATAATGATGAAAGAATATCCAAGGAATATAATGCAAGTGATAAATTTTGAAGAAAACCTCTCAATTGGGTAAAATGCAGAAAAGTCCAAAATGTGCATAAAATTGCATAACTTGCTCAACTAGAATCCAAATTGGACCAAATTTGAAAATTAAGCTTGTCTTATGATTTCAAAGCATATAAAAAGGTTAGATTAGGGTTCTAAGCATTCAATTATGGTAATTAATCTTGTTCAACTCATTAATCAAGTTTAGGTGCCTTACAACTATAAACCCCTTATAGTGATTTCCCCCCCAAAATTGAAGGTAAACAAAGATGGGTACTTCCTTTACACCTCATCCTATTATCTTCACATGGTTACTTGCATATCATGGTGATGTCACATAATTCATACATATCTCATCTTGGGTTAGCACAAAAACCCCCACCTAAGAAGACATTCTGAATATGGAATGTAGAAACTTGTCGTGTCATCTGTACAACTCTAGTAGTAATGTTCAACTTTAAATTCTAGCTATCATCCTAAAATTATATCCATTATATCAACAAATTACTCAAAAGTCATACTTGATAGCTTTTTACCAATCATGGCATGTGTCCCACACCATTCCTTGAAGCATAAAAAAAGGTGATGTATCCCTCCTTTTTTGTTGATACACAGACACTGGAACACATGTCAGTTCTTTTTCAACATCAAAAGAAATGCCGACATTGGAACCTATCATTCCATACAAGGAAACATCATTCCTAGTCAACCTTATTAGGCATGAAACAAAAACACTATCTTTACCTTACTAGGATTTACACAACCTACTTAGAAGACATATTATGATCCCATTAAGACATTTAATCAACCCCATCTCACTCTTGTTCAACTTGTCTCATAGCTATTGCTACTTCGGCAACCCTAATGTTTTTGAATAAATATTGATCATATTTTTGACCGTATTTGAAAAACTTTGACATGTCATCATTTAAAGCTTGATATAACTTGTATGACATGACTGGAACACTCTATTCCTCCTATTCATAAATATTATTTGTACATTGGTTAGTCTACAGGACATAACCATAGACTCATCATGGTCATGTGAATTATGTCATCCAATCTAACTCTTATGCATTTATATTTGATCATAGGTTTATCTTAAAGGAACACAGTATAGTATATCTATTGACCAACAAACCATCTATCCTTGATAGTGGTCTTGTCCAGCTATCATTAAACCATACACAACATTATAGAATCACTTTTTTTAAACAACATTTAGAGGGTCATCATCAACTCTCTCTCTCTAAGGGAGAGGAATACTTGGAATTTTCATGTAGTAAACATCTCCAACCTTCACATACTTCCCATACTATTGATACTTCTTGGATACTAGGATTTATTACCTTGGTATCCACCTCATGTGCTATAAGGAAATTGTATCCTTATCTCAACTACTTTTACCAACATAACAAATATCAAGACATATAAGAGGAGTCTCCCAAATTATTGGAAGACTCAAAAGCAAACTCATCACAAACTTTATGATCTTAGAACCATAGTCCAAGCAACCTTATGCTATAATCAGCTATCCACCCTCATGTTTACAATGAAGCCACACATACCAAGTGGCAATGATCCACTTGAAAGTTGTTCCGTGGAAAGAAAAGACACAAAGGGAAACACACTTCCCACATCATAGCAACATTGTTCAAGGGTCACTAGCAGAAAGGTAACCAATTCTATTTTCATTATGCAGGTTACAACTTCTTATGTATCATTTTACCTTTTTCATTTCGGGTTCCTTTCCATTAGCATAGGAATCATCATGATTAACATATCTCATTACTCCTTCCTTGATGACTATGTATCCCACTAGTGTATGTTCTCTTATTTTATTATGTTTTTCAACCCCCTATTGATAGGTAAATCATCATATTCCACATTTTCTTCATTAAATCGGGATCATCTCCCTTAATTTCTTTCACACGCCATGCTGATTTTTCATTAACACTTTCTTACACACATAGGTTGGTCTGAGATTAACTCAGGTTCCACCTTATTTCTTTGTCATTGTTCCCATTCATCTTCTCATTTTGTACTTGTTATAGGCATTCTCTCTATCTTATGTGGATTTCATACCTTGATTCACTTTATAAGCATACACTTGTTAGACTTTTACTTTATTATCTTCTTGAATCACATCTTCAAGAACTCCTATTTTCCTTATTTGTATTCAAATTTAGATTTCATGGTGTTGTGTCTTTCTCTTATATTTACCAAACATTCAAGTTTTGATAGATAATGATGCAATTATCATCTTCTTTAAGGTACGATTGAGATATTCACACCATGATTTCTTATTCATTGTTCTCTTTAGATTGTCTCAAAAATGACTACTTGACCAGAGTAATCAGAAAGATAACAATCTAAGAGATCCATACTTACCTTTTCTTCAATAATTGAATACCTGGCCAGGGCACCCAAATACTGAGATTAGGCAGTATGCACCATATTTTTTAGTCACGTTCCTAACTTAGACATCATCCTAGTCTTAAGTCCTAGTGTCCCTGTAGACTCAGTGAACCTAAAGCTCTGATACCAACCTGTGAGAACTCGTTACACTAAACAAGATTACTCAAAACATAAAACACAATCGATCACTAATTAATCACATACCTAAAAATATGGGTAAATTAAAACCGATTTCAACGTCAGCACCTGCTCAGAAATATTTGCATAAGAGACCAACATCTTTCTTTTATCCATACTATGATAAGAATTTGATATGAATTGTTCTATCATCTTAGCCACAACATATATACACAGGAGAACAATAATTGTATATGCCACACAAACAAGCATTAATATGCTAACAAAAGTCCGATTTATTTGAAACACCATATAAAAACTTTTCCTGCCCAGACCTGGGAGTACAAGGATGACTCTAGGACACACTAGAAATATAATCAACTTTATCAAAGATTCACTACGATAGCTCCTCTTTGCTGCCACATGTTTGTTTTCATCACTTCCAATTACCTAAAAAAAGATGTTGCGGACCACAAGGGTGAGACCCATGTACTAGCAAGAGATATAACCTCCAACAACATTTATTGATTACAAAATTTTTAAGTAATTAAATAGTTAAGCAATTTAATTAGATATAACAAATAAGATCAGTAATACTGATGATTATCAAAATACATAAGGAGCAGATAATAACTATCATCATTAGCCAGACTACCATCCTTTATCTTGTTGACAATATAAGCAATTCAGTAGAATATGCATATCTAGCATCATGACCAAGTCAAGTAACATAGCATAGCTAACAACATGGGCATGTCTGATGTGCGTTGTTGTACACGCAACAATCACTAGGAAAAGTCCTAGAGTTTAACCTTCTAACCCGGTTGTCAACTTGTTGTGAATAACAAGTCAACTTAGTATAGATAGGTATCGATCCAAGGGATGGCGGAAAAGAAAACTAGAAATCCAAATCAGATTACAAGTGGTAGAATTAAATCCCAATTTGAGAGAGTTGTTAATACTAAGAATAAAAAATAAAAGTGCTGAAATAAAGTTTAACTAATCAAGAAATAAATATCTGGGGTCCGGAAGATCACCACCAAAACCACGTTCCTATTCAACTAATAAAATTCTAAACTCCAAGGATCAAATCAAGACCTTGTGGTTACATGTCCTTATGGACAAACTCATAAGGGTCAGACTTCTCGTGAATCCATTGGTCTCGACATTCACAGATCATTGCCCAACTGTCCAACATGACATTATCCACGGTCATATCAAAAAGCATGTGAATTCAAATTGGCGTTCAAACCCAAGGCTCAGGTGGTCGCATCACCAAGGATTATAACAAGAATAAGATTAAAAAGATGAAAAGATGATAATTGCAATTAAGGGACTATTGTTTCGTTCTTACAGAGATCCACGGTCATATCACTCCATAAGAATATATCAGATCATCCAAATAACCACGCATAAATAGAGAGAAGACATTTGTTCGATGGAGGAATATAACTGATTATATTGAATAGAATCGGGATAAGGGGCTACTCCCATGCCCCAGAGAGATTTACTCAGACATAACAAGACTAGAAGAAATGCAAACTAAAATGAGATCCAACATTATACAAGATGTGGTCTACAAATAAAAATTAGATGAAATGGAATAAAGAATGGAATGTTTTTACAAGTGAAGAGTCCCTCCTTTTATAGGAGGGGGAGGGGGTAGGCTTCCCTAAAAATAGGGTAGAAAAAGCGAGGGAGACCAATTTTTGAATTTTCTGGATCTGGTCAAATCGAAAGTTGGTTGTCTTTAATTATCTTGACCATGTAACTCCCTTTAATGCAGATTCTCACAGAAGAAATTTAGAACATATTTATATCCCATAAAAAGCACAAAAGCGGTCCAAATAATAGGATTTTATTTTAGGAAATTAAATTCTCTTTCCAATGAATACTTGTACACTCAATTTGGGGTTCGAATGAAAGAGTTATATCAGTTTTGGTGGAGGGTATATATGAATTTCAGGACTACTGCAAATTGTGTAATTTTCCTACAAAACCCAAGAAAATAGAATTAAAACTCCAATTAAAGAGAAAAATCTAAAATAACACAATTAATTATGAAACTTAGCGAATAAATAACAAAATAATCCTAAACAAATATCAAAAATATATAAATAAAAGGGATAAATATACATTTATCAAAATACCCCGGACTTGAATCTTTGTTTGTCCTCAAACAAATAAAATCACAAATTATTCCAATTTATACTAACAACATGTCTATCCTCACCCTTGTAACATCACTTTATTCCTTACCTCCAAATGTGGCCAAGCAACCCAATCTCCTAAAATCACAAAACACAAAATTCTATATTCCCTATTAAAAACAAATATCATATCTTGGTTCTGAATCAAGATTTTGTAGAAAAACATGCTTCATCTTACTTTTGCTTTGACACTCTCATTTTTATAAATGTGTTTTTTTTCTGAGTTGTTGCACAAGAACAAGATGAAATTAGGGGGTGTGAAAACAAAGAAGGAAGTGATGACTTTTTTTTATCCCTCCTCTATTCAACTTGGGATTTAGATTTGTGGAGTTGTGGCTACATTGGTCACAATTTTTTTTCATGTGCACTTTTGGCATCTTTTGATGGTACACCCCTTTATGGGGTATGGAAGTTTTTTTTTATGGGAAGCATGTCATCCCTGACTTGATTTTTGTCTGGTGGTGATTCTTTTCTTCTCTTTTTTTAGAGAGAAAATAAGGGGGAAATAAAAGGTGTCCTTGTTCCTATAACTTCATATATTTATTTTCTCCTTTTTTTTTAAAGTGTCATTACATCAGAAAGAACATTCATGTCAATCACATTATACAAGATTTATATCAAGTTAATCAACATTTAAAAATAGAGAAAATTTGTGTTTGGTTTTGATTGATTCCATACGGCTTGCCAACTTTTCCAAGGAGTGATGCAATTTTGGGATCCTAGGTGACATGGTGGTTTCAGACATGGCAATTTGTAGCAATTTTTTGCAAAAGATTTACTAAATTCAAAGGGGTACAATGATAAACATCTATTCATATTGGCCGACTAGATAAATGCCATTTTGCAACAAAAGAAATAAAAACATGGCCGACTAGATAATGGCCATGAACAAAGCAACTAAATGCAAAAAAAGATAGAAATAATGCAAGAATAAAAAAGATAAGGGGGTGGAATAGAAACATACCACCCACCTCCACCCCGGACTTAGATATTTGCTCGTCCCGAGCAAAATCAAAACCTAAGATGGAGGGAAGATAAGAGCGAGGATTTCTAGGTGGCCCATGTAGCGCAAAAAACGTCCAGCTAAAGGGGATGTGTATGAGGGTTGGGACCTTTATCTGAGGAGCTTCATAATGTACCCTATGATAGGGTAATTGTAGAAGCTCAGTGGGGTGCTCATATTTTCTTTCACCTCACATTCCCTCTAATAATATCCATAGATCTTCCTTCGATAGCAAGGGAAGTGTTGAAGATGGATGTGGATTGGGGGAGGTTGGCGGATACCCGACCAGTAATGCCGGTAGAACATGATGAACTGAGTCAGGTGGAGGATCTGGTTTAGGTTTTCCACCATCATGATGACATGCATATGGGAGAATTTATGCTAATACAAAAAATTTAAAATCATTTACAAAAGTGTTTTCTTTCTCCTTAAAATTAATGCCATCAACATTAGGTTTGGTAAGTTTCATTATTGATGTAACATATGTCTCTAATTTTTTTGTACAAGGGTTCCCCAAGTATTTAGGAGGGATGATGATGTCTTCCTTGCAAACAATAGAAGGGGGTGTGTGGGCTTCTTCCAAAGTTGGTATCTCCCCTTCTAGATCAGCCATGTGTGGGATGGAAATTGGCTGTGACGGCTCGGGAATAATCATAAAGGGGGTTAGATTCTCATTATCCAAAATAGACTCAAAAGAAGGGTATTGGTCTATGGTATCATTCAGATTTATGTTGAGGATGGGAGGAGTTGTTGGATCTTCATAAGGACTCTCCTGCTTTGACATTTCATGTTCAAGTAAAAGAGTCTCTAAAGGAAAGATAGGGATACCAACGTCCTCATCACACACAAAATATGGCTCCATGGTTTGTGCTATTTCTTCAGGATCTAACATATATGACACAAAATAAGGATCATCATCATGATGAACCATCTTGAGTTGCTCAAAATCTATAGGGGGAGTTTGTGATTGATCCTCTAGTAAGGTGGCTAATATGGCTTGACTGGATTCAAGTTTTGCTTGTCCTTTTGATGCCATCTTTTCTAGGGCCTTAAGTCTCTCTTCCAGTTCAAGATTAATTTGCATTTCACCATAGGATTTATACACCCCAAAATTTTGCTCATCCTCGCCACACTCCCCATAGTATCCTTGGCCATAGTACTCCTCATATTGTTTTGGGTGGCATTGCTTGTCATAATAATCTCTAGAAGATGGTGGATTGTAATTTCCATTGCGTCCATCTTGGTAGGAAGATTCAATATTATAAGGTGCCACGAAATCATGAGGAAACATATTTGAACAATCTATATTTTGGGTTTGGGCTTCTAGCAGGGCGGTTAAGAAGGCTTGGCTGGCTTTTAGTTTTGTTTCTCCTTCTACTTCTATCTTCTCTAGGTCCCTAAGTCTCTCTTTTTGTTCAAGATTACATTGGGTTTCATAAACATGCTCATAACCACCAAGGTTTTTTTGGTTACACCCCACAAAATTTTGTTGATCATATCCCCCATTAGAATATGGATAGAAATGTTCCCCATAATGGTTCTCAGAAAAATGTGGATTCACATTGTACCCACCAAGATGAAAGGGCTCGCAATTAAAAGGGGTGCCATTATAAGCATGGGGTAGAGTCGAACAGGTAAGAGATGCATGGTGGTAAAAACCACAATAATAACATTGTGGGGGATATTGGGATGTCCACTCCATTTGAAAAGAAAAGTTCCTGAAAGATATGTCAATCAATGAACGAGATAAGAAAGATTGCGAGATAAAAGGTTAGTCAAAATTACAAATAGAACTAAAAATTATAAATCTAAGAAATTATGAAATAACTAAAATTACAAAAAAAGTAACTAGAAAGCAGTATTGTTGGAATGAAAACTCAACAGAAAAAGGAGATACACTTCCGGAAGTGTGCTCAGAAGGCAAAAAGAAATTATAAAAATCTAAAAGAAATTATAAAAAAGATTGAAGTTATGAAAGTTAGAGAATATGAATAAGGATATTACAAGATATACAGACAACCAGATCTGAAAAACAACTGTGCCATCCCCGACAACGGTGCTAAATTGATGCACATCATTGTACACGCAACAATCACTAGGAAAAGTCCTAGAGTTTAACCTTCTAACCCGGTTGTCAACTTGTTGTGAACAACAACTCAACTTAGTATAGAAAGGTATCGATCCAAGGGATGGCGAGAAAAGTAAAAATCCAAATCCAATTTCAAGTGGTAGAAATAAATCCCGATTTGAGAGAGTTGTTAATACTAAGAACAAAAAATAAAAGTGCTGAAATAAAGTTTAACTAATTAAGAAATAAAGATCTGGGGTCCGGAAGATCACCACCAAAACTACGTTCCTATTCAACTAATCCAATTCTAAACTCCAAGGATCAAATAAATACCTTGTGGTTATATGTTCTTATGGACAAACTCACAAGTGTCAGACTTCCCGTGAACCCGTTGGTCCCGACGTTCACAGATCATTGCCCAACTGTCCAACATGCTATTATCCACGGTCATATCAAAAAGCATGTGAATTCAAACGGGCGTTCAAACCCAAGGCTCAGGTGGTCGCATCACCAAGGATTATAACAAGAATAAGATTAGAAATATGAAAATATGATATTTGCAATTAAGGGACTATTGTTTCATTCTTACAGAGATCCACGATCATATCACTCCATAAGAATATATCAGATCATCCAAATAGCCACGCAAAAATAGAGAGAAGACATTTATTCGATGGAGGAATGTAACTGATTATATTGAATAGAACTGGGATAAGGGGCTACTCCCATGCCCCAAAGATATTTACTCAGACATAACAAGACCAAAAGAAATACAAACTAAAATGAGATCCAACATTATACAAGATGTGGTCTACAAATAAAAATTAGATGAAATGGAATGAAGAAGGGAATGATTTTACAAGTGAAGAGTCCCTCCTTTTATAGGAGGGGGAGGGGGTAGGCTACCCTCAAAAGAGGGGGGGAAAAGAGAGGGAGACCAATTTTTGAATTTTTTGGATCTGGTCAAATCGAAAGTTGGTTGTCTTTAATTATCTTGATCATGTAACTCCCTTTAATGCAGATTCTCACAGCAACGATTTTGAACATATTTATCTCCCGTAAAAAGAACAAAAGAGGTTCAAATAATAGGATTTAATTTTATGATTTTAAATTACCTTTCCAATGAATACTTGTACACTCAATTTGGAGTTCTAATGCAAGAGTTATTTCACTTTTGGTGGAGGGTATATATAAATTTCAGGACTGCTGGAAATTATGTAATTTTCCTACAAAACCCAAGAAAATAGAATTAAAACTCCAATTAAAGAGAAAAATCTAAAATAACATAATTAATTATGAAACTAAGAGAATAATTAACAAAATGATCCTAAAAAAATATCAAAAATATATAAATAAAAGGGATAAATATACATTTATCAATGTCTAATTGGTTGAACATATCAACATTCACTACTACAGAAATAGCGTTCAGTGTCGCTTTTCTGGGCGTCGGTTATTTTAGACAACCGACGCCTATAATATTTGGCGTCGGTTATTTATACAAACCGACATCTATATTCGAAGACCAGCCAGACACGGGTACCGCTTTGTATTCAGCGTCGGCTGAGTGTAACCAACCGACGCCTAAAGGTGCCCGCGAAATCCAATTTTCGAGCGAAAAAAATCTGGGTCACATACAGCGTCGATTGTTTAACAATTCACCGACGCCTATGTGAAATGAAATTTTGCGTGAAAAGTTCCACTTTCGGTGTCGGTTATCCTTGGATAACCGACGCTGATAATAGTTCCCGCCAATTAATTTGGGGTAAAGATTGTCTAATTGGACGTCGGTTATTACGATCAACCGACGCTGAAGATAATAGGCGTCGGTTGTCCTAGATAACCGACGCCGTTGACCAACTTAATAGAGGCCCGATCACCCGACTCTTCCCCCTTTCTTCCTGTTTCATCGATTCTCCTGTGCGCTCTCCCAAAATCGTCGCCTGGTGCCTGGTGCATGTTGCTTCTCGCTTGCCGCCGACAATCCCTGCTGCTGCTCTGCGTCGCCGCCGCCGCCCGCCGCCTTCCTCCTTGCGCCGCCGCCGCCCGCTCCTTCCTCCCTGCTCACACCCTACTGCGGCGTTGTCTTCTTGCTTGCCTCCACTGCTCACAAGGTATTAGTCGTATCACCTTCTTCCTTGTCTTCTTCCTTGCCGCCCGCTGCTCTGCTCTGCTTGCTGCTCTGACTTCAAAACCTAAGACTAGTTAGTGTTCTACTTCTTTCAGTGAGAACTGAGAAGAATGGCCTACCACGGCCGTGCTGCCCAGCACGGCCGTGGTAGGCCAACACAGCCACGGCCGTGTTTGATTTGATTTAAACCCTAATTTGATTTAAACTTGTCCATTCTAGCATCCTAATTTGATTTGATTAAACACTAACATTGATGAAACCCTAACATCAATTGTGATGAAAGCCTAACATGTACATATCTATTATTGTGTTTGTTGGCCTAGAAACCCGCCCAAGATTGACTCATTAGGAGTAAATCTTGGATAGTCCCCGGTTTGGGACTGTTCTTGAACACCTAATCTCACTTAGGATGTAAGTGTATAATGTGTATTGGGTTTTCGAGAAAATTTCGGCAGCATTTCCCCGTTTGTTCTCTAAGTACATATGTACTTAGAGAACAGCGGGGAAATGCTGCCGAAATTTTCTTGAAAACCCAATACACATTATACACTTACTAGTGAGATTAGGTGTTCAAGGAAGGGATAGGTGGTACACATTTATTATATATAAGAATGACATCACATGTGTTTGTTGGCCTAGAAAGTGAACAATCATTGTTCTTTATATTACTTGTACATTGGTATAAATTATAATGAACAATCACTAAATTATATACTGTTTGTATGGAGTCCGGCTCCATGTAGGCATTGCGGTAACAACTTGAAAGTCAACACTGGTGAGGAAATCAAAAGTCATGTCATGTGCAACGGGATTGTACAAGGCTATACATAATGGCACTGGCATGGAGAGATTTCAAAATCAAAACCAGTAGATGTCGATAGTAGTGCTTGGGTGGAAGAAGAAATTGCCTCCGATGACGTAAATGTGAACGAACCAGTTCCAGAGGACATCGTTGATGCGATGCTAAATAGTTGTAGGGTAGAGCACACCAATCCACCTCCTATCTTTAGAAACATTGTACATGATGCTGAGATACTGTTATACACAGGCTGTGCTAAGTTTACGAAGCTTAGCGCTGTGTTGAGATTGTATAAGTTGAAAGCTAACAATAGATGGAGCGACAAAAGCTTCACTTCATTGTTGACTTTGTTGAAAGAAATGCTTCCTGAAGGAAACGAGCTGCCAATCTCAACATACCAGGTAAAGAAAATGTTGTGCCCAATGGGAATGGAGGCCAAGAAGATACACACATGCCTGAATGATTGTGTATTATTTCAAAAGGACTATGTAGATTTGAAAGATTGTCCAAAATGTGGTGCATCAAGGTATAAATTGACGACTTCGGGGGAGTCCAAAACTGGTTCTCCTGCCAAGGTGTTGTGGTATCTACCTATAATATCACGGTTTCAGCGCTTGTTTGCAAATCCGAAAGATGCGAAGAATTTGAGGTGGCATGCAGATGTTAAGAAAAATAATGATGGGATCCTACGACATGCGTCTGATTCCCCACAGTGGAAGAAGATTGATCTATTGTACCCCAAATTTGGTGAAGCAGATAGGAATCTAAGACTTGGGCTTTGTACAAATGGGATGAATCTATACGGGACATTGAGCAGCCAACATAGCACTTGGCCAGTCATGCTTGTTATATACAATCTTCCTCCCTGGATGTGTATGAAAAATAAGTACGTTATGTTGTCGTTGTTGATATCGGGCCCTAAACAACCCGGAAATGATATCGATGTTTATCTTGAACCTTTGATTGATGACTTAAAGAAACTTTGGGCTGAAGGTGTGATGACCTATGATGCTTCAGCAAGAGAGACATTTCATTTGCACGCTATGTTGTTTTGCACTGTTAATGACTTTCCAGCATATGGGAATTTGTCTGGATATAGTGTCAAAGGAGCTAAAGTGTGTCCTATATGTGAAGAAAACACTGATTCAATAAGACTAAAACATGGCGGCAAGACTGTATATCTTGGTCATCGAAGGTTTCTTTCAAAATTCCATCTGTATCGTAGGAAGCGCAAAGCATTCAATGGATGGAATGATGAACGGAGTGCACCTAAACCTATACCAGGGGATGTTGTTTATGCAAGAGTAAAAGACATTGTCAATGAATTTGGTAAGAAATCACAATGTAGTATGGCCACACGGAGTGACAATTCTTCATTCAAGAAGAAGTCAATATTTTGGGATCTTCCTCATTGGAGTTCTTTGACAGTCAGGCATTGTATCGATGTAATGCACGTTGAGAAAAATGTCTGTGATAGCATCATTGGTACTCTGTTAAATATACCAGGTAAGACTAAAGATGGGATAAAATCTAGACTGGACCTACGTGAAATGGGAATAAGGTCAGAATTAATAGAATTACGTGAAATGGGTAATAAAAGAACATACTTACCTCCCGCTTGTTACACGTTGTCTAGAAAGGAGAAGAAAACTTTTTGTGAATGCTTGGTAAATGTTAAGGTGCCACATGGTTACTCATCCAACATCCGTAGATTGGTATCAGTGAAAGATCTGAAGTTGATAGGTCTTAAATCTCATGATTGTCACACTCTAAAGCAACAAATATTGCCCGTGGCAATTCGATCTATATTGCCAAAGCATGTAAGGTTTGCAATTACCAGACTTTGTTTCTTTTTCAACAGTCTATGCAGCAAAGTTATTGACCCTGATACTCTCGATAATTTGCAAAGAGAAGTGGTTGTTACCCTATGTCAGCTTGAGATGTATTTGCCTCCTTCATTCTTTGATATCATGGTACATCTTGTTGTCCACTTGACTAGGGAAGTGAAAATGTTGGGACCAATTTTCTTGCATTGGATGTATCCCTTTGAACGATACATGAGCATTTTTAAAGGTGATGTTCGAAACCGTTATCGGCCTGAAGGGAGTATTATTGAAGGTTATGTGGCGAGAGAGGTTATGGATTTTTGCAATGACTTTCTCAGTGGTAATGACACTCCTGATAATGACAAGAATATTGAGGAGGGCAAAGGAATTTTGGGATCACGGGTGAAAGTAATCAGCCGTGAGCAGTTGGAACAAGCTCACTTGTATATTTTACACAATATGGATGAAGTGAGTGTTTATATCGAGGAACATACCAATTTCATAAAGAGACAACATCCTCGAGCAAGTTCAATGTGGCTTGCTAGAGAGCATAATAAGACTTTTACTAAGTGGTTTGAAGATAAAGTCTTACATCAACTATCTCAAACACCAAATGATATTACAGAAACTATCAAATGCCTTGCCTTTAAACCAAAACTGAATGTTATGTCTTATGAAGGGTTTGACATTAATGGATTCACATATTACACAAAGCACCAAGATGATAAGAGTGTCGTCCAAAATAGTGGGGTCACTCTTCAAGCATCGACTATGTACTTTGCAAGTGCAAAGGATAAGAGTCCACGTGAAGCTAAAATGTCATATTACGGTGTCATTGAAGACATTTGGGAGTTTGACTACATAGATTTCAAAATTCTGCTCTTTAAATGTAATTGGTTTGATAACACCAAAGGAGTTATAGTGGATAAATTGGGTTTCACTTTGGTGAACTTTGAAAAGATTGGCGAGAAGGGTGAACCATTCATATTGGCATCACAGGCGAAACAAATATTCTATATCGATGATCCTGCAAATGATAAATGGTCGGTTGTTCTTCATGGTAAAAGATAGTTCATTGAAGATCCTATAGATGAAGAATAGTACTATGATAAGTATGATGACTCCAGTCCATTCTCAGTTGGGTTGCCAACTCCACAAAATATTGAAGCTAATGATGACTTATATGTGCGCGGAGATCACAATGAAGGATTGTTAATTGATAAAAGATCACAATTTTAGAGACATGTATGTTTATACAAATGCTAAATGTTTGCCTTTTTCTAGTTAATACAAATGCTAAATGTTTGCCTTTTTCTAGTTAATACAAATGCTAAATGTTTGCCTTTTTAATGACATTTTCAGATGGCTGACCATGATGAGCATGATGTCCATGATGAGCATGAAGTCCATGATGAGCATGCTATCCATGATGAGCATGGCGAGGATACCAATGTAAGTTCTAAAAACATATCATGTATTTCTATAAAATTCATTATCTTCTAGTTATGTCATATATCTTATATTTCTATATTGGGCTAATTCAGTGTGTTTATTTTTGTCAAATTTTAGGTTGATGATGCACATGTACCCACTGAAGCACTGGAGCAACTTGATGCACAGCACCAAACACTTAACAAGAAAAGGGGCATCACTCTATTGAAGAAGTTAATAGTGCTTAGTGGCAGTGGATCCAAATTGGTTGTGGAGTTTGATAATGGAGGAAATGCAATTGGAGTGAACCGCAATAATTTTGTAAACTATTTTGGGTGTACCACTCGGAGCCATTGTGGTGTTAAGTATGATAATTGGCATAAAGTTCCTCAGGGGAAAAAAGACTTGATATGGAAGGATTTATGCGTGAGTTATTATTATTTGCAATTCTATTTTGTAGATTACAAATTCTATTATTTGCAATTCTATTTTGGATACTAATTAATAACATTTCTATTTTACAGAATCTGTTTGCATTGGATGAGAAGTTGCATCGTAAAAGTGTGATGCAACGCGCTGGAAAGATGCTTAGGAATTATAGGACAAATCTGAACAGAGAATACATAAAAGAGGGTGATAAGAAAAAGAAGTCAGCCCTTGAACAATGGAACTTCTTGGACAAAGAAGATTGGGACAATTTTGTTGCTTCAAGAAAATCTGAAGAATTCAAGGTATTAGGTGTCACTCCCAATTTAATTAATATACATTGTATTCACCTATTCAAGATTAACATTTAGTGATACTAACCAAATCATTAATGTGCATACTAACTAGGCCCTCAGTGACGCACAAAAAGCAAGGTGTGCACTGAATGTGCATGACCACACTATGGGTCCAAAAGGCTATGCAAACGTTCACCAAAGACTACATGCGGAGTCTGCGGCTACTCAGGAGTCTGCTCCTACTCAGGAGTCTGCCACACCCATGCCTCGCCATGATATCTGGATAGCTGGGAGGCAAAACAAGAAGGGTGAAATAAAGAAGCCTGTAACTACTGAGGCGGCTGCGAAAATGGTAAAATACAACTCTTAGAGCAATCGTTTGAATATTGATTATTTGTGGTGTTAATTTACCAATTTCTATTGATGGTGATTAGCGGGAGCTGCACGAGCAGAGGAAACAAGGCACGTTCATCCCTCAGGGCACAAGGGATGAATTGACAGTTGCTCTGGGTAACCCAGAGCATCCTGGACGTGTTAGGGGTGCAGGCGCTGGTGTGGGCATCAAAGCATTCTTTGGGCCATCCCAGCGTAAACCCAGAGCGGGACTTTCTCAAGAAGAGGTAACCTATTCTTTTTTTAGAATGTTACTGCAAAAGGAAATTCAATAATAAGAAGCTAATGTTTCTTTTATCCATTTATAGGAGAATAAGAGAGTCGAGGATATAGTTGCTAAGAAGGTCAACGATGTAGTTGCTGAGAAGGTCAAGGAAGAATTGTTGCGGTGGTAGGCATCTCAGGCTTCCACTCAGCCTATGGCGACCCACTCTTCTCCTGATGCATAGACTGCAAGTAATCGTGGAGACCCATCGCCTAACACGTCTGCTGTAAGTATTGTTTATGACATTGTAGCTAGTCTTTTCAAGATGATATGTTTTCAAGATGATATGTTTTCAAGATGATATGTATATATGTATAACATTCTTTACGTAAATTTGTAGGCATTGAAGCCATGCCGCTTAAGAATACAAGACTATGTTGTTGCAGAGGCGCAGGCTTACCCGTCCCTTCCTGGGGAAAGGTTTCACGGGACTCCAATGCCACAGGGCTACGTTCGTGTGGGCCCATTACGTGTGTTACCCGATTGGAGGGAAGCTACATTGCCATATCCCCACCCGAATATTGATACACTTGCTGAGGCAGAAGGCGGGGTCATATTGTGGCCCAAAGTAGATGTCGTCTACACTACTGAAATTGTAAGATAAATTTACATTGATTTAGACTGTTAATGTGTATATATGATGTCAACTGATCTGAAATTATATATACATGTTAAAAAGAAAACACCATGAGCACCTAGGCCTCCACCTCCACTTCCCGCATTACCAACTTGGGTTCCAACTGACCTAACATACCCGTTAGGTCCTGCTTGTAGGGGAATGGCATGTTGGCTACGGGCACATAATATACATTGCCCGATAATTGTTTCTTTAGATGCAGATTATGCAGGTCAATCATACGATAGCTCTTTATTTATACAAGATATTATTGAGCTATTTATGTATGATTGGCTGAATACATCAATGATAGAGACATGGATAAGGTGAGATCCTGTTTATACATCCATATACCTTGTGTAAGATCCGGTGATCTGGTTTCTTATATATTAATGCATACGTAATACATGTTTTGCAGCTACTTAGTCGAAGATCATTGCAAACAATTTGCATTTGATCATGTGGGATTTTTGATTCCATCATTGATTAGTATGGTAGCTAAAGACCCTGATAATGTTCAACAATACTGTATAGATGCTTTTACAATTTTTGGTTAGCAAAAGAAGACGATAATAATAGCTCCATTCAATGTCAAGTAAGTTTACTTTATTTATAATTTGGACTTAAGAAAATTCCATTTTTATTGTGCATTTTGTGTTATTAATTATTAACTTTTTACCTCTAGCGGTAAACATTGGGAATTACTAGTTATTGTCCCCGGGACGTTCACTGTTTATTATCTAGATCCCGCGGGAAGTACACTAAACACTAAAATTGGACACGTAATGAGAATGCCATTATTCTGGTGAGAAATATTTCATTTTTGTATCTGTTAACATCTGTTATTACATTACTATTTACTTATGTAATTTACTGTGTTATATTAACATGTAGGGGTTTAGATGCATTCAAAAAGGCTGGAGGAACGGTCCCAAGGAAAAGAACCAGCCAATAAATTGGCAGAACGTACAAGTAAGTTCCCGACTCCAATGTATATATTATTGATGTGAATTGTGCTTAGTTGTATTACTTTTTATGTTTCAATTTATAGTGCGCTACACAAGACAATGGCTGGGCATGCGCATACTATGTGATGCGATTTATGCAGATGATTATCAAACATGCCGCATTGGACATCGATACCATACATGAGGTATTATATATAGTCTCATTAGTTAGTATGAAATATATCAATCTTATTTTTATATTATTACTTATATATATACATCATTCTCTTTGCAGGTGTTTAAAACTGACCACACTATAGGTAAACGCTTAAAAAATATACATGCTCCATATACGATGGAAGCATTAAATGAAATAAGAGAAGAATGGGCAAAAGCCATACAAGCAGTGGCAACTGTAAGATATAATTGGGATGTTGATAGCGATAATGAATGATACTTTGTAAATGAATATTTCTGAATGTTAATACATGTATTTGAATGTTTCTATATGTGTGAATGTGAGAATTGAATTGATGTCTGAATGTATCTACTTGTGTGAAATTTTCCTTGGGACTTTTGCAGGTTTGTGGCATGTTTGTAGGCTGATATCAATGGATGTCGTAAACCTGCAGTTCAGAAAACTGGACTACAGGTTCTCATCCTGCTGACCAGCCACAGCAGGCCTGCAAACTGATATGAAAAAAAAATAGATATAGGCGTCGGTTATTTATATAAAACCATCAGCAAAGACCTACAGCGTCGGTTATTGGATAAAAATCGACGCCTAATATTACAAACAACCCGACCGTGCAGGAAAGCACGGCCGTGGTGGAAAAGGCATCGCTTATTCATATAAAACTGACGCCTATAGTACTAAACACGGCCGTGCAGGGAAGCACGGCCGTGTCGTCTTGAAGTATGGCGTCGGTCTTTTAGTCGATAACCGGCGCAAAATGTGTCCTAGATGACGCCGTTTTCTGTGGCGCGAACCCTTTTGGCGTCAGTTATCTACTAAAACACCGACGCCTATATGTTAAATAGGCATCGGTTAAAAAACCAATGCAAAAGTGTTTGACCTTTAGCGGTGCCCACATAGGCGTCGCTCAAAAACCGACGCCAAAGGGGGTTAAACAACCGACGCCAAAGGCTGTTTCTGTAGTAGTGATTATAAGAAGAGCTAACAACATAAGCACAACTATCTAGATAAGCATGATTAGTAATATATGCATCTCTAGTTACAAAGGCATGGCTATAATGCTAAACGTAACTAACAACATGAGATAGCTAGCATCATGATTATAATCAGTAGTAGCAGTATAGTTATCAACATAATCATGGCTACTATATGTAAACATCTACAATCTTAAGCATATCCACAACATAAGTATATCTACTATCTCTTAATTGCACTAAGCATCATATTTATGTAAATATAACAAATAAGGGTTATCATCCAATGTGAAATGTTGTATATAACCCTAAACAAATATGCTACACAGTTGTATTACATCTTTTATTACGCCTTGGGGAATTTGAATCATACCATTCAAAGTCAAACCAACCCCTATGAAGGGCTATTCGGTTTCATACAAGATCTAGGAGTGCTGGTATCCTAAGATCTCTTCCCCTCGGTCAGTACAAGTAAAAAGGTAGTGACATGTCAGTCAAAGCTACCACCCCAATGACATATAGCAAGCTGATAACCACTAGTTTGACCTTGGTACAGGTCACGACACTAGAAACTAGGGTATTTAAACCGAATCACTGAGGTACAACCCTAGTTGTTCTCTAGTCACATCATGTTATAATCATCGAGACATGACTGTAGTCATTCTCAATCACATCAGATATATGAGGCATGACCATAGACAACCTCCACAATCTGCATTGTGGATGATAAGGATATATCCTCAACCTGTCACCCCCACATACTCAATAGTATGAGTTCCGAGTTTCCCTTAGGAATACTCGTTTCACCATCTAGCAAGTTCTGACATTGAAGATGGCTCTACGGCATAGGGCACTACATGATTAGAGTTGCACTCAATTAGTTATGTCAATTGGGTGAATTAAGGCCGCATCAAACAAGTGGACATACAAACCCTAATTCACTTCTAGAAAGCATATAAATATTACAACTTTGAAAAGATATAAAATGTGTGAAACATAATTTCTCATCTCATCATCACATGGTACCATTCACTTGCCACTCATGAGACCACACTAGTCATCATACTATCACAATATATAAATCATTTTCACAATATCACAGGGTACCAACCCTTATCAACATAAGAGGATTACACCTCGTTTAGGGATCAACCATGCCCAAAGATCATTAAGACCATCATATTATTCCCTACAAGATCATCATTATCTTTGCATGCCTTATAACAAGGCTCAACAACATCACTTACATACAATACACCAGATCAACACAATATCACATTAATGAACTAGGAGATATTCATAAACAATCATAGTAGGGTTATACTAACATTAAGAACATTCCTTTATTACATCAACATGAAAGGAATCTAGATATGATTAACTCTCATCATATTCATAATGCACATGTTTAACATAAGAAAGTATCAACCATGTGGCTATGATAACCACAAATCAACATATGAAGGTTATACTCATATTAAGGAGGTTATTCCACCATCATTCCATCATATAAGAATGTTAAACATGAATACTCATCTTTATCTATTTGCATTAGAATTAGGTTTAACATAATAAATTATATCAATGTTACTAATCAACACTTATACCTAAACCCTAACTCACGGCATCCCCATTGTATCATGGATGCATAAGGTGAAGCATCACTATAAAATTCCATACTATTCTCAAGTATGAACCCACACATAAATCAAGGTGTAACCATCAGGTTATAGCATACTAGGGCTTCAACAACAATAAGAGAGTACTCCATGATTGTATTAATCATTCAAGGACTTTTCTTACCCAATTACCATCATTTAGTTATATTAAATCTAGGTATAACAAGCTATACCTCTTTACGGTTACATATCAACACAATATGGTTATCATCCCTTCTATTCATATGAGTGAATAGGTAAGACTACCATGTTAAGGGTAACCCTCCATTTGTTCCATCATCATTCAACCTATATCACCATACCACAATGTCCCCCAGAACCATTGGATGTTTAAAAGGTAAGTCCATTGGTTGTTTACATAAGTAAATACCTTAGATAAGCCATCTATGAAGTCCTTGATTTTTTCTCTAGAAAGAGTCAACTTCTAACCCTAGGCATCCCTTAATTAACAACACAAAAAGTTCCATTGAAAGTAGGGTAAAACCCACAATCGACTGTTCATTTAAAACAAGCTATCCAATGTCAACATGTAAGCTCCTTAAGTTGATCATATAAAGGAAATAATCTAAATCACATTATTAGGACCAACATATTACATTAGCCATCATTCCACTTTATTGGAGGAATAAACATTATATCTTGACCATTGGGTCAAGTTCATATATTAAAACCATCAATTACAGTATAGGTACGACCATTGCATCAAGTTACCCAAGAAACCATTGGTCTAAGGCTTAATTGTTGATACAACTATATAATTAACTCACCATAGGTTTTGGATACCTGATCCACCATCATTAGTGACCATTACGCCACCATAGGTTGTTAGATCAGCACTATATTTGCTAATATGCATCAAATATCAAACTAATATCACCATTGATTGATAGCATCATTAGGGTACTTAGTTGTTAATCACTAGGCTTCTAATTACGCCAAAACATGACCTAACGGGGTGAAAGTCAGTTGAAACCCTTGGTTACCACCATTTATTGTCATGAAGACAACACCATAGGATTATTGCAATGGTACCATCATCGGGTCATGGGTTTATAGAAGAAATCAGCATAAAACCCTAAAATTGACCATTGGTTGATAGGTGCTTAGCACCATAGGTTGTCAAACCAACCTGATCCAAGTCATATTATACCTTAGGAATAACGTACACATGATCACAGGTTCATCTAGAACTGAAATCAGAACAGGGAACATTATAAAAATCGAAATCCAAGTCAAGCATAGCTTTTTAGTGCATAAATCATCATTTTCAAGCAAGAACATGATCTAGAAAGCTTATGGTAAGCAATACAAGTGGATCAAGTTATAAAACTTGCCTCTAATGAGAATATGAAACCCCACAAAGAAGAAATCTCGAGTAGTTAGGGTAGAAAATCCAACAATAAGCTATGAATTCGTCCATCTAGCACATTTCTTCATCAAATGAGCAAACCCTAAGCATAAGGAGCAACAAAGGTAGGGTTTTAGAGCTTTAGAGCAAATTCTACCATGGAACAGAAAGGTTCCAACCTGGAGGAAGGTCTAAGGAAGGATAAGACCAAGAGAAATGGAGAAGGAAAGAATAAAATAACTTGACTTGGTCAGAATCCCTAGAAGATGACCTTGGAAACACTAAAATGAAGTCAATTTCAACCTTAGAGCCTTTCTCCAAGAAGATCCCCACTTTCTTCTTCCTTGGGCAGAAACATTTCTTAGCTGAACAGAGGGATAACGAGGTTGGGAGAAGGAGGGAAGTGGTGGAGAGAAAATGTCTCATTTTGGTACTTCGGGATAAGCATATGACACTTTGAGATAAAGAAAAAGAAAAAGTTGAAATTGTAGTATCTATCCAAGTGTCCATGGCCTTAATTTCTTAAGAATATACAAGAACACACACAAGAAGCTCCCCCATCATGTGTATAGACCTGCATATCTTTCCTTTGTCGAATTTCCCAGCCAATTAAATAATTCGTTTGTTGAGAGCTACTAAAGGTAGCTCATCTGTGAAGGGGAAAACCCTAAAATACCCTTGGAGAAAACACCTTCAAACCAAGGTTTAAATAGGTGTCCCATGGCTCAAAAATCTAAATAATGATGAGAGAATATCCAATGAATATAATGCAAGTGATAAATTGCAATGAAAACCTCTCAATTGGGAAAATTACATAAAAGTCTAAAATGTACATAAAATTGCATAACTTGCTCAAACAGTGTCCAAATTGGACCAAATTTGAAACTTAAGCATGTGTTATGATTTCAAATAATATCACACGGTTAGATTAGGGTTATAAGCATTCAATTATGGTAATTAAGCTTGTTCAACTCATTAAGCAAGCTTAGGGGCCTTACATAAAATATGTTGTCACATCAAACCATACATGTGTATATCTTCTTGCGGACAATAAACTAATAAAATAAATCTAACATTTATTAAATTCACAAGTGTGATTATATCATGGGAAAACCATATGTATACATATACATCCCATTATGTTATCTAAAAATTACTTGTGTACAATGCCCATTCTTTCATTATGGCCGATAAATATATTTGGTGGCCATCCCTTAGTTAGTGAATACAATCATTTAACAGTTTCATAGATACCCAATTGATACTTTATGTTTCTAGACTTCTTCCTTGAAGATAAATACTCAATGTCCATGTGTTTTGCACCTTTTGAGTACTTATCATCATTTTAGAAGAAGATAGTTGTACAATTATCAAAATAAACACTTAACAACTTGGATATATTGTCAACAATACCAAGTCATAAGATAAAATTTTGCAACAACAATGAGTGAATAGTGTCATCCAAGCATGTCACTAGTTCAGCCTCCATTGTGAATATAGCGATAATGATTGTTTATACTCCTCCACCTAGAATGAATGTATATCGAAGTATCAATTTCCTTAAGAATAATTCATCAATCATAATATAAATCTAAATAGATTATAACTTCTAAATTATCTGATTTTTTCTATGTGTGCAGGTAATCCTTATTTTTTCCAAGCATCGAAGGATCTTCTTTGCACCCTGCCAATTATCTGATTCAGGATTACTTTGACATTAACATAACATTCCAATGACAAAGTTATATTAGTTCATGTACTTGTCTAAGCAGACATAAGACTCCCAGTCACAGATGTGTAGGGTATACTTTTCATTTGTTCGTGTTCATTATAAGGACATTCAATTCCATTAAATTGGTTCCCTTTATGAACAAGAACTATTCATGTTGAGAACTTTACCATCTTAAACCTCTTAAAAAAATTATTTGTGTATCCCTTTTGAGACAACCCATGCAATTCTCTTGGTCCATGTAGAAAATTTCCGATCCTATTACATAAGATGCATCAACCATATCTTTCATCTCATACTTCTTAGCGAGAAATTTCTTTATATCATGTTACAAACCAACATCATTTTTAGCAAGAAGGATATCATCAACATACTAGACTAAAATAATAAGTTTACTCATCCAACATACAAGACTAAAATAATCAACTAACTCACACTAATATGCATGTAGATACTCCAATCATATAGTGCTTTCTACAAACAAAACCATATGATGTAATGGTATTGTGAAATTTCAGATACCATTGGTGAGAAGCTTGTTTTAGTCCATATATTTACTTATTAATTTACACACAAGTTTTCCTTCCCTATTGTCAAGAATCTTTGAGGTTGATTCATATATACTACTTCTAGGTAACCATTTAGAAATGTGATCTATACATCAATTTGATGAAGCTCCAAATCATAATGAGCCACCAAAGCCATAAAAATTCTTAAAGAATCTTTATTTGATATAGGAGAAAATGTTCCTTTATGTTAAATACTATTCTTTTGAGTGTAGCCTTTGCAAAAAGTCTAGCATTATATCTTTTTATGTTGCCCTTAGATTTTCATTTTGTTTTGAAGACCCATTTAAAACCAACTCATTTTGATCCTTTGGGAAACTCAACCAATTTCTAGACATACTTATCATCCACCAATTTCAAATCTTAATTCATGGCATTAAACCATCTATTAGAATTGTAACTTTTCATGGCTTGTTGAAATGAGAAGGATCCTCATCTATTCTTGAGTCACATTCATGTTCAAGTAAGTAGACTATGTAGTCATGAAAAATGGCTAGTATTTTTATTTTTTAGACTTACATAATTCCATTTCTTATGATTCATCTACTATTTTTCATACGTGACTTGGTCATCATTGGAGAGCTCGTCATTGACAATATTATGTGAGATTGAGTATTATTTTGTTGTCCAGTGGTCTTGTGAGACTATGGTACAATAAGAGGGATAACAATTTGAGAAGAAGCATTGAGAGTAGACGTTTCCAAGTGAACTTCCTTAATTCCAATCTTTGTATTTATTCACTCCACTATTCTTGTTATTTTTAATAAAATGATAACTTTAAGACTCAATTATTCTTCTACTATGGTAAGAACAATACAATATGTACCCTTTCAACTTTTTATGATAGACAACAAAGTAACCACTAATGGTTTTTTCATCTAGCTTCCTTTACATTCAACTATATACCCTTACATCTGGTCAACAACCCAAATATGAAGATTCCTTAAAGAAGGTTTTCTTTCTTCCATAATTCATAGGAACTTTTCGGAACTAACTTACTAGGAACCTATTTTTAAAAAAAATTTGTTGTCTTTAATGCATATATGCAAAAATATTGGTACATCGTGATCATATATCATACACCTATCAATTTCTATAAGAGTCTAATTGGCCTTGCAACTACATCATTTTTGTGGTGTACCAAGCATTGTATATTGGGAACATATCCCATTACATTCAAAGAATCTTACAAATGGCCCTATACATTGTCCATTTAAATCAATTTTTTTGTAAAATTCTCAAGCCCTATTAGATTCATAATATTTACTTTTCCATCTAATTTCCTTTCAATATGTTATTGAAAACTCCTATACAGTTAACTAATTCAGATTTTTCATGCAATAGATATATATGTATATGTTGAATGCTTGTTTATCTAAGTTTTAGTTGCATTTTGGCTTAGTTTTTCATTTATTTTCAACATTTTACTTTATAACTATCTTTCATTTAGTTTGTATTAATTTTTTGTTATTATAAGATTGTGATCCATTCCTTAGTTTTTACATTAGGTTTGAGCTTCATATCCTTGTAGCAATGTAGGAGACAATGGTCCCTCTAGCCCCTGCCCACATAAAATTATCCCCCTAGGAGGTGAGTTTGTTTATAATAGAATTATCATTGGTTCCCATCACTTATCAATTCCATTGGTTGTCAAAAGATGGAATACTCACCTATTCAGGACCGATGGGGAGTCATACTTGGTGAATGACACTCTTTTCACTTTTACATTGATCAACCTTTGATGATAGTCTACTTGACCATTGATGATCACCCTATATATGTCTACTGATGAGAGTTCAACATTGACAAAGGTTCCAATCAATGAGATATTTGCATTGTGCAATGATTAAACTCTAGCATTTTCCTTCCAATGGAAGTTATGAATTACCTACAGACAAAATTGCTACAATCTCATCTACCAATGGTTGGGAATATTGTGTCCACGAATGGTTGTATATACTCCACCAACCGATGGTCATCCAATACTTGAGCTTTGATGAAAAGTTTGCATGACTCCTAATGCTCCCAAATACCTATGGAAATCCTAGTAGTTGCAAGGCTCCTTGTCTTCCTCATGTCATTGTCCCTCTACATCCATGGTGGCTAATAGTTAACTACAGAATGATTATGGAGGGTTCCACACCCTAGTCCTACATCTATAAATACATGATCATAGCCTCCACCAAAGGGATCTGCATCTAAAGCCTCTAGGCTACCAAAACTTGTTACACCCTGATCTCACAATTTCCACTAATCATGATATTAACGCATAAATTGAGGATTTAACGTAATACAAAGATCACCCTTAACTTTTTCTTCTCTTTCAAAACTCTTTTTTTCTCGCATTGAACCACATAAACCAACTTTACAAGGGAATCTAAACATTGATTTCTCTAATCTGATTTCAACAGTAAAAATGCATGTATGAACATTCATTATGTTCCTCATACTTTTAAGCACATAAGACTTGTTGATTCGCAGATATTGCTAAAAGAGGAATAATGTTATACATCATCATTTACAACTCTCTCTTATTTCTTTACAAGGACCTAGAGTGACAAGGACCAACTGAACTTAACTATACTCAGACTTAACTCTTGTGGCAGATCTACTCTGATGCAATGATATCTTCTTCAAGTCCATGTGATTTCCCTAAAAATTGTGAGTAGAGGGGTGAGCCAACTCGCTTAGTGAATGAGTACTTCAAAGAAACAATCTAAAGCACTGATATAATTACATATATACTTTTGAGCAATTGATATCAATTATAACAGCAGTAAGCTTTAAAGAGTCTAATAATTGACAATCATAAATATGGAAGGATACTCTAAATATCTATAAGAGTGAATCAATATATGAAATGCTTGATTGATCATAAAGAGAAATAATAATTCAGAAACATACAAAGAATAATTGAATAACTATACACACTTGTTTGACCTCTCATTCATTTTATTATGCCCTGATCATATGCAGTGTACTCTACATATGAAGACTCATAGTGAACTACGATCTCACCATACAAGACTTAGCTTAAAATCCGAGAAGCTAAGCCTAGAACTGAATCTGGGTTTGCTTGACTTGAACCGTCACGTCTGACTAAGGCAGCTAAATAGCTGGCCTTTAACTGGACCTCTCCTTCTAGGCTGAGTACATAGGCAGAGGGTCTGAGATGCTCTATGGGCCTCATCTTGGTACGCTCTGTGGGTACCTCTGGGTTACCACTGGGATCTCCGGTTCATGTTGGGTAGCCTACCTTCTCTTAGAGACATCCTTAAGGGCTTCGTCTCCCTACATGCTCTATGGGTGCGATCTGATCCCCGTATACTAGTCGCTGCTAGGGTGGATCATTTCCTCCCTATAGTCCAAAAATCCATAGGGAATCTACGGTGTTCAGGGCACCTATGTCTATTATTTTATTATTCTTGGAAATCTCTTTCTACATTGTATCCTTAGGGTTTCATTTACCTCATTCACTTATCACATAGCTCTCATAAGGATTTTGTGGGACATAAACATTCACTGAATAAAGACTACTATCAACAAATCATATAAAATCAATATATGTATGAAACCTTGGAACTGAGTTGAATTTGGGTTTCCATGCCATTCACTGAGATAACATGCATCAATAGTAAAATTGAATAAATAAATTCTATCATGTCAAGAAAATCCGTTCAAATGGATTTCTCGATATCTATTCGCAAATACTCAACTTTCCTCGCATCTAGGGTTTCACCCTCTTTACTGAGATATCAAACAAACATTGTTCTCCTTAAATGAAATCCAAGATAGTATTTGACATATATGTACTATGAATTCAGATAAACAATCGATCATAACCAAGGGGATCCAGATAAACAAATTTCTCTATTTAATTATACAACAATTTCTTTCATAGACAAATACCCTATATTTTAGTTTACTCTTATAACCTATGCAAATACTTAGGGAATTCTCATTAGGATGCATTGTATACATTTCTAATATGATTTTATCATCTAAAATTCATCCAAACAGAGGAAGAATACATTTCATATCATTTTGCAACAACTTAGATCAAACACACAATTCAGGGTTTGTAGTCGCATACTAAGCAATTAAAGATTATGGATGATTTAACCAATTTCCATGCAATATAGTGTTTAAAGGAAGTTCCCACTCACCCTAAGGTGTGAAAACACCTTAAAAACATATCCCATATCTAAAAATCTTGAATCCATATCAAATCCCTAGCAATTCACCCGATTATTCTTCCTTTCAACTCAGAAACCCTAGAAATGAGGAATTATGAAGAAAGAGTGAGAAAAGGGGAAGTTGTGTTCCCATTTTGGATCAAATCAAAGGAGTGACGGAATTTTGACATGTAAAAGAAGATTCACCATGAAACTAAATCCAAAGAAGCTAAACTTACATGATTTCATCATTCCTCAGACCGCAAAACCCTAGGTCACCATCTCCATCATTTTCTCCTCTCAAACCCTAACTCTCCCTCTCTCTCTAGGATTTCGTTTCTCTGGATTGAACCATGAATTATGAGAGATCCTTGTGTGTTAGGGTGATCATATAGAGAAATTGAGCTGCTTGGGTCAATTGCACTTTGACCCCTCACTAAACCTTTTTCTTATTTCAGCAGATTTTTCTGTCATAAAAAGGTTTTTGTAATTCGTGTATTTCAGTGATCAAACCTTCTCCAAAAAATATGGTAATTTTTCATGTTGTGTATAACTGAGTTACTAAGCTTCAGTTAAAATTTTAGTTCATTCCAACTCCCATTAAATAACTAAAAATCGAATAGTGCACTTCTATCCAGAATTTTGTAGAAATGTTAGTTACTGTAATTTGTCACTGATAAGGTCTAAATGCATCCAAAAATTATGAAAAATTTACATGGTGTTTATGATATAGTTTCAGATCTCTAGTTAAAATTTAGGATCATTTGGAATTATCAAAAAATAACTAAAAATAAAACGCTACACTATTGAAAAGCACTCTATCAGCATTTTGGTCGAAGTATAGTTTGACCGAGAACCACATTCAAAGAACACTCACATATTCTGAAATTTTTCTCCAATATGCATGATTGAGTTATCCATATCATATCTAAAATTCAATCAAAAAAAATTTAGAAAATATGAAAAATCATTTACCACACTGCTATCATGATCAAATTCCATACTCATGTACCATCAAAACCCTAATTTCTGCCAACTAGGGTTTATATTTCTCAAACCCTAGTTTCTCAAACAATAGAAAACTTAACGTTCTTATTAGGTTTAAAACATCATAATTGAATTATTATCATTAATTAGATTTAGGCAATGATCAATCCAATTAAGCATATAATTATCTAGGTAAACCCTAGTTTACTAATTAAGCTCAGATGCGGTCATAACAATCCCCCCCTTAAAAAGGTTTTGTCCCCGAAACATAAATATGCAAGTAAAGTACATTCAAGGTTTATTTTAAGCTTCTCAAATCTTACATGTCATTATATTCTTGTATTTCATACTTGAATGCAGTTTTCAACATCAAGTCCTTTATTCCTTTACTAAATCACAACATGTTTAAAATAGTTCTCAATGATAACAAACAAATTCTCTATGCCACAATCAATCATAGGATAGAGAAAGAAACAACCATTTCAATAATTTCATACCCTTAAGGTGTTACCTCAACATTGATAATCTGATCCAACTATCTCAATTAATAGTGCTAAATATGTACTATTGTTATGTATTACCTCTAAATCACGAAAGAGAGTTCACCATGTTCTTTTGAATTTTACTATTGTGCTACTCAAATAGCAAAACAGTCTTGACTTGGAAGAAAAGATTCAACAACAATTGTACAATACTACTCACGGCATCCCCATTGTATCATAAATGCATAAGGTGAAGCATTACCATCACATTCCATACTATTCTCAAGTATGAACCCACATATAATTCAAGGTGTAACCATCAGGTTATAGCATACTAGGGTTTCAACAACAGTTCAGACTACTCCATAATTGTATTAGTCATTCAAAGACTATTCATACCCAATTACCATCACTTAGTTATATTAAAGCTAGGTATAACAAGCTACACCTCATTAGGGTTACATATCAATACAATATGGTTATCATCCCTTCTATTCATATGAGTGGATAGGTAAGATTACCTTATTCAGGGTAACCATCCATTTGTTCCATCATCATTCAACCCATATCACCATATCACAATTGTACAATACTAAGATGGATTACTGGTATGAATGACTTAAACTGTCAGACACCTTTAATTAACATATTTCTTGCACATGTACACTAAAATCATACGTAGAACCAATTTACATCCCTTAATATACCTTCAACAAATTATACTTCTAAAAACAAATTCACATATTATGAAAAGCCATTATTTTCTCTTATCTCTCTCCTCATTCATTACTACTTACTTTTTGCTACTTATCCTTCTCATTTTAATCATGTAGATTAAACATCCCTAAAATTGAAACATCCAAGGTATGAATAGATTATTCATCATTCTTGCTATTACTGCAAGAATTTAATTCATATCACACTTCACTCATATTGTATTTCTCCTTTTGTTCAAAACACACCTCTTATATTTCAAATCTATTTCTTATCCTTTGCTCTAAATCATTTCCATATTGTTTATCTACCTTTCAGATTAGCTAGGATTACTATCAGTGCTAGTTTACTTCTCATAGTGCAAATTTCATGATCTTGTTTTATAGAGATGCTAGTATTCAAGGTCAAATCACTAGTGACAACCCTTGAACTACTACAACTCTAAACATTCTAGGGTTTGGCCTTTATCTGTTGCATGATGTTATTGTCGTGTGACTTTGCTCCCTTAATTTGAAATTCAAACTTTGGATCTCACAAGTTTTTACTAAAGTCTTCCTTATATTATCAATTGAATTTCCTTCATCTTAATTGGCCATTGAGATAAATTACATTCTCAATTTACCCTTCTAGGGTTTCATCATCATATTGTGTGTCATTATTACATTCACTAGATACCTCTACCATGGTGCTTATGCATTAGATATGATTCATTTTCTTATCACTTCACTCCCACATTTCTCTCATTAAGTAATATATGGAAGAGAAGATGGTTCTGAGACTTAGAATTCTTATCTTCAAACATCTTGTAAAGACCAAGTCTCTACTAGTAAACATGATAAAAATAAACACCAATTGGGTGGCAGTGGAAGAAATAAAACTTGACTTTATTCAAAATGTATAAAGAGTACATTATAAAAATTTCTATAAAGGAAGTACAACTTTATACAAAACATAGGATCTAGGTAGAGTAAGACTTAGACTAAGCCAATATTGTCTCCACACAAAACAACTTAATATATAAAGGTGACTATGTCCATGCAAGCTATATGTTCTTCTTCTTCTTGTTCTATCCTTAGCCTTAGGTTCACCAAGCTTCCATGCACACTCTGACCCTAGCATGGATGGTTGGAGTCATCCAGCAAGAGAAAGATAAAAGTATGTGTTATTCAAAATAAATAGGACAATTAAATAATCTAAAGCATTGCAATATAAAAGATTCTCTACAATAAGAGATTTCAAAAGGAATGAGGCAAGTACATAAATAAGAGAGAGAAAACTGCCATAATCAATCACCACAATAATAATCACATACACTACTACAGAAACAGCCTTTGGCGTCGGTTGTTTAACCCCCTTTGGCAACGGTTTTCAAGCAATGCCTATGTGGGCGCCGCTAAAGGTCGAACTCTTTGGCGTCAGTTTTCTAACCGACGCCTATCTGACATATAGGCGTCGGTTATATATAGTTGGTCGACGTCTATAATGTTCGTGCCACAAAAAAGAGCACCACCTAGGACACTTTCTGCGTCGGTTAACAACTTAACAACTGACGCCATACACCCAGACGACACGGCCGTGCTTCACTGCACGGTCGTGTTTAGTACTATAGGTGTCGGTTTTATACTAATAAGTGACGCCTTTTCCACCACGGCCGTGCTATCCTGCACGGTCGGGTTGTTTGTCCTATTAGGCGTCGGTTTTTATCAAATAACCGACACTATAGGCCTTTGATGACGGTGTTCTATAAATAACCGACGCCTATACTTTAATTTTTTTTTCTTATTAGTTTGCAGGCCTGCTGTGGCTGGTCAGCAGGATGAGAACCTGCAGTTTAGTTTTCTGAACTGCAGGTTTACGACATCCATTGATATCAGCCTACAAATTGGCTGCAAACCTGCAAAATCAACAAATATTTTTTCACACAAGTAGATACATTCAAACATCAATTAAATTCTCACATTCACACATGTAGAAACATTCAAATACATGTATAAACATTCATAAATATTCATTTACAAAATATCATTCAGCATCGCTATCACCATCCCAATTATATCTTACAATCGCCACTACTTGTATGGCTTTTGCCCATTCTTCTCTTATTTCATTTAATGCTTCCATCGTATATGGAGCATGTACATTTTTTAAGCGTTTACCTATAGTGTGGTAAATTTTAAACACTTGCAAAGAGAATGATGTATATATATAAGTAATAATATAAAAATAAGATTGATGTATTTCATACTAACTAATGAGACTATATATATTACCTCATGTATGGTATTAATATCCAATGCGGCATGTCGGATAATCATCTGCATAAATAGCATCACATAGTATGTGCATGCCCATTCGTTGTCTTGTGTAGCGCACTATAAATTGAAACATACAAAATATTAAAAAATACAACTAAGCACAGTTCACATAAATAATATATACATTGGAGTCGGGAACTTACTTTTACGATCTCCCAAATTATTGGCTGGTTCTTTCTCCTTGGGACATTTCCTCCAGCATTTTTGAATCCATCTAAACCCCTACATGTTAATGTAACACAGTAAATTGCATAATTAAATAGTAATGTAATAACATATGTTAACGGATATAAAAATGAAATATTTCTCACCAGAATAATGACATTCTCAATATGTGTCCAATTTTAGTGTTCAATGTACTTCCTGCAGGATCTAGATAATAAATAGTGAACATCCCAGGGACAATAACTAGTAACTCCCAATGTCTACCTCTAGAGGTAAAAAAGTTAAAAATTAATAACTCAAAATGCACAATAAAAATGGAATTTTCTTAAGTCCAAATTATAAATAAAGTAAACTTACTTGACATTGAATGGAGCTATTATTATCGTCTTCTTTTGCTGACCGAAAACTGTAAAAGCATCTATACAATATTGTTGAACACTATCTGGGTCTTTAGCTACCATACTAATCAATGATGGAATCAAAAATCCCACATGATCAAATGCAAACTGTTTGCATTGATCTTCGACTAAGTAGCTGCAAAACATGTATTATGTATGCATTAATATATAAGAAACCAGATCACCAGATCTTACACAAGGTATATGGATGTATAAATAAGATCTCACCTTATCCATGTCTCTATCATTGATGTATTCAGCCAATCATGCATAAACAGCTCAATAATATATTATATAAATAAAGAGATATCGTATGATTGACCTGCATAATCTGCTTCTAAAGAAACAATTATAGGGCAATGTATATTATGTGCCTGTAGCCAACATGCCATTCCCCTACAAGCAGGACCTAACGGGTATTTTAGGTCAGTTGGAACCCAACTTGGTAATGCAGGAAGTGGAGGTGGAGGCCTAGGTGCTCCGGGTGTCTTCTTTTTAACCTGTATATATAATTTCAGATCAGTTGACCTCATATATACACATTAACAATCTAAAGTAATGTAACGTTGTCTTACAATTTCAGTAGTGTAGACGACATCTGCTTTGGGCCACAATATCACCCCACCTTCTGCCTCACCAAGTGTATCAATATCTGGGTGGGCATATGGCAATGCAGCTTCCCTCCAATCGGGTAATACACATATCAGGCTCACACGAACGTAGCCCTGCGGCATTGGAGTCCCATGAAACGTTGCCCCAGGAAGGGACTGGTAAGCCTGCGCCTCTGCAACAACATAGTCTTGCATTCTTAAGCGGCATGGCTTCAATGCCTACAAATTTACGTAAAGAATGTTATACATATATACATATCACCTTTCGAACATATCATCTTGAAAAGACTAGCTACAATGTCATAAACAATACTTACAGTAGATGTGCTAGGCGATGGGTCTCCAGGATTACTCGTAGTCTGTGCATCAGGAGAAGAGTGGGTCGCCATACGCTGATTGGAAGCCTGAGATGCCTACCACAACACTATTTCTTCCTTGACCTTATCAGCAACTATATCATTGACCTTCTTAGCAACTATATCCTCGACTCTCTTATTCTCCTATACATGGATAAAAGAAACATTAGCTTCTTATTATTGAATTCCCTTTTGCAGTAACATTCTAAAAAAAGAATAGGTTACCTCTTCTTGTGAAAGTCTCGCTCTGGGTTTGCGCTGGGATGGCCCAAAGAATGCTTTGATGCCCACACCAGTGCCTGCACCCCTAACACGTCCAGGATGCTCTGGGTTACCCAGAGCAACTGTCAATTCATCCCTTGTGCCCTGAGGGATGAACGTGCCTTGTTTCCTCTGCTCGTGCATCTCCTGCTAATCACCATCGACAGAAATTGGTAAGTTAACACCACAAATAATCAATATTCAAACGATTACTCTAAGACTTCTATTTTACCATTTTCACAGCCGCCTCAGCAGTTACGGGCTTCTTTATTTCACCCTTCTTGTTTTGCCTCCCAGCTATCCAGATATCATGGTGAGGCATGGGTGTGGCAGACTCCTGAGTAGGAGCAGACTCCTGAGTAGCCGTAGACTCCGCTTGTAGTCTTTGGTGAATGCTTGCATAGCCCTTTGGACCCAAAGTGTGGTCATGCACATTTAGTGCACGCCTTGCTTTTTGCGCATCACTGAGGGCCTAGTTAGTATACACATTAATGATTTGGTTAGTAACACTAAATGTTAATCTTGAATAGGTGAATACAATATATATTAATTAAATTGGGAGTGACGCCTAATACCTTGAATTCTTCAGATTTTCTTGAAGCAACAAAATTGTCCCAATCTTCTTTGTCCAAGAAGTTCCACTGCTCAAGGGCTGACTTCTTCTTCTTATCACCATCCTTTATGTATTCTCTGTTTAGATTTGTCCTATAGTTCCTAAGAATCTTTCCAACGTGTTGCATCACGCTTTTACGATGCAGCTTCTCATCCAATGCAAACAGATTCTGTAAAATAGAATTCTTATTAACTAGTATCCAAAAAAAGAATTGCAAATAATATAATTTGTAATCTACAAAATAGAATTGCAAATAATAATAACTCACGCATAAATCCTTCCATATCAAGTCTTTCTTCCCCTGAGGAACTTTATGCCAATTATCATACTTAACACCACAATGTCTTCGAGTGACACACCCAAGATAGTTTACAAAATTATTGTGGTTCACTCCAATTGCATTTCCTCCATTATCAAACTCCACAACCAATTTGGATCCACTACCACTCAGTGCTATTAACTTCTTCAATAGAGTGATGCCCCTTTTCTTATTCAGTGTTTGGTGCTGCGCATCAAGTTGCTCCAGTGCTTCAGTGGGTACATGTGCATCATCAACCTAAAATTTGACAAAAATAAACCCACTGAATTAGCGCAATATAGAAATATGGCATATATGACATAACTAGAAGATAATGAATTTTATAGAAATACAGGATATGTTTTTAGAACTTACATTGGTATCCACGTCATCCTCGTCATGGACATCATGCTCATCATGGACAGCATGCTCATCATGGACTTCATGCTCATCATGGACATCATGCTCATCATGGTCAGCCATCTGAAAATGTCATTAAAAAGGCAAACATTTAGCATTTGTATTAACCAGAAAAAGGCAAACATTTAGCATTTGTATTAACAAGAAACAGGCAAACATTTAGCATTTGTATTAACTATCATTTGTAAAAAATATAAACATACATGTCTCTAAAATTGTGATCTTTTATCAATTAACAATCCTTCATTGTGATCTCCACGCACATATAAGTCATCATTAGCTTCAATATTTTGTGGAGTTGGCAACCCAACTGAGAATGGACTGGAGTCATCATACTTATCATAGTACTCTTCTTCATCTATAGGATCTTCAATGAACTGTCTTTTACCATGAAGAACAACCGACCTTTTATCATTTGCAGGATCATCGATATAGAATATTTGTTTCGCCTGTGATGCCAATATGAATGGTTCACCCTTCTCGCCAATCTTTTCAAAGTTCACCAAAGTGAAACCCAATTAATCCACTATAACTCCTTTGGTGTTATCAACCCAATTACATTTAAAGAGCGGAATTCTGAAATATATGTAGTCAAACTCCCATATGTCTTCAATGAAACCGTAATATGACATTTTAGCTTCACGTGGACTCTTATCCTTTGCACTTGCAAACTCTCTCCCGTCTGAACCCTAGTTTCTCTGGCGACTAGCGAACGGCGGTGGGAGCTCTCCCTCTTCCCCCATGGAAAACCTAAGTCTCCCTAGTGGTTACTCTTCCTCTTGCAGGTTCAAGGCGGGTTTGTGCAGGTTCTCGTCTCCGCAGACTCGGTTCCCCTGAGATGGAAGAAGACTTGGTTAATCGGTGTGCACAACTGGGATTGGAGGACGATGATGGAGAAGACATCGTTGATCTTGGGTCAGAACTACAGGAGGGTGAGGAGAGTCACGTCGGCCTGGCTCTAGCCGCACGCCTCCTCACGGATAGACCTTTCAATTTTTGGGCGATGAAACGGACGTTGACACAGGCTTGGGCGCTATCGCACAAGGTGTTGTTCAAGCAAGTGGATTCGGTGGTCTTCATTATACAGTTTCTACACTGGAAGGATAAGAAGAAGGTCCTTGAAGGTGGCCCGTGGAACTTTGAGAACAGGCTTCTTCTCACGAAGGAGATCGAAGATGGCGACAGGCTGGAGACAATGTTGATTAAAGATTGTGCCTTTCGGATCAGGCTATACGGTCTTCCTTTGTGCCACATATCGGAAGGCGACATACGTTTGATTGCAGACAAGATAGGGACGGTGATGGCAATCGACAGAGATGAACTGGGCTGGGAAGTGGCACCTCAAATCCGAGTAGGATTGGATGTTTCCAAGCCGCTGAAAAGGGTGCAAAGGATCAAAGATAAAAAGGGCAATGTGATCCCGCTGGAGATTAAGTATGAAAGGCTACCTAACTTTTGTTTCCTATGCGGTCTGCTAGGTCATGTGGACAAGGACTGCTCGATTGAGGCGGAGGGGGAAGAAACGGTGCGGAAGTGGGGGGCCTGGCTTAAGGCTTCGTCGAGGAAACCACGGCTAACGGTGGCGGAGGAGATCTTCGGGGAAGGCATGACGAAGAAAGCTATTACGTTCATTACTAAACCGGCGATCACGGCGCCTTTGCACCTGCCACAAAGGGAAGGCGGCGGTGGGAGCGGGAGAGAAGAGAGGAGTGATACGTCAAGGTGCGGCAAGGAGAATCCTAGGAGGAAGGGGGAACGGGCGACTTGACACAGCATCTGTGCATGGCAATGGAAGGGAGCCGCCGAGCATCGAGGGTTTGTGCAGTAACCCTAGACGGGAGGTCAGCGAAGCACGAGCGGGGCTGCCGTTGGAGAAGATTGCAATTGAAGAGCCGCCGGGGACACATCAGCCCATGTTGAGCGTCGAAAATGCTCAAGTGGCAGAGGGTGTGGAGACCACCGGGGTATCCCCAACTATACAGAACGTGAGGAGAGCCAGTAGCTGCTCGCTGGGGTCGCAGGGGGGTACGGGGGGTGCTGTGGTAGTTACAGATAAGGAGGTGTTGACGGCGTTGTCCGGGGTGATTGATCGGCAGGCGGAGGGCCACACAACGGATGAGGAGGCATACATAACTCAGCAGGGATCCCACGAGCAACCTAAGAGAGTTATCGGCTTTGATGGTGGATGGGTGGAGACACAGAAGGTGACGAGGAGACAGAAGAAGAAAATTTCTCCTCGTCGGGTGGAGGACAGGGTGATAACTGAGAAGAAGAAGGAACAAAAACTACAGAGACCATATCTTGTCAGGAGAAAAAGCCTAGTACAGGAGGATGAACCCTACCTAGATGCTGATCTGAGGAACAATATTGGGAAGAGAATCAGGCCTGAAGACCCCATGATCGTGGATGAAATTGGGTGCAATATACACGGTGAAGTAACAAAGAAGCAGGCTACGGGCAAGGAGACGGCACCATCGGGATGGCTCACATCTCAAGTAGCGGGCTCTGGTGTTGACCGGGCTCGCGAACAGCAATGAAAATTCTAGCTTGGAACTGCCAGGGAATGGGTAAACCTGGCAGTTCAGATGCCCTCCGGAGCTGGTGCTGGAGGGAACGCCCGTCCTTGGTCTTCATCTCGGAGTCCAAGATTAGTGACTCGCAGCTAGAAAAAGTATGTAGAAAATGTGGCTTCACGGAGGGGGTATGCATCCCTAGTGTGGGGCGAGCGGGGGGTCTTGGGATGTGGTGGAAGGATATTGACGTAACATTGACATCTTTCTCCCAAAGGCACGTGGATCTGACAGTTAAAGATGTGGTGAATAACTCTACCTGGAGAGCTATTGGCATATATGGGTGGTCCGAGCAAGCAAACAAGTACAAGACCTGGGATTTGATGAGGGATTTGAAAGCACAGAGCACTCTTTCGGTTATTTTCTTTGGCGATTTTAATGAAATTACATCGAATGATGAGAAGCTTGGGGCCCACCTAGAGCTGAGAGGTGGCTGCAGGATTTCCGTGACGCCATTGATGACTGTGACCTCCTTGATCTTGGTTTTTCAGACAGCCCCTTCACCTAGGAAAGGGGACTTACTATGGAGACGCTGGTTCGAGAAAGACTGGACAGGGCATTGGCTACGTTTGAGTGGAGACAGATGTTCAGTTATTGAAAAATTCTCCATCTACCGAGGTATAAATCTGATCATTCACCGATCATCATATCCTTTGACAAACGCTGTGAACAGGACAAGAAGAAGGAAAGATATTTCCGTTTTGAGCCATTTTGGCTGCAGGACCCTGAATGTGGGCAGATTGTCGAAGATTCCTGGGTACAAGGGATGGGGGCTGGTATACAAGCAAAAATTGCAGGGTGCGGTCTGAAACTTGAAGAATGGGCGGAGAAAAAATTTGGACACATGAAAAAAATGATAAAATAGACAGAAGACTCTCTGAAAAAAGAACAAGCAAACACTCCTGATAATGCAGTCTTGAAAAGATGTGAAGATCTCTCAAAGAAACTAGAATACTGGCACAGACTAAAGGATGACTACTGGTGTGCTTGTGCTCGAGTAAATGAATTGAAGGGTGGGGACAAGAATACCAAATATTTCCATCTTAAGGCATCTCAGCGGAAAAGGAGGAATCATATAGATGGTCTCAAAGATGATGAGGGGAAGTGGTGCACCGAGGAGAAAGATATTAATGCGGTCATCCTTAATTTCTTTGACAAGCTCTTTAAAACCAGCAACCCCTCGGGTTTTGAGGAAGCTACCATTGGTATCACTAGACAGGTTTCTGATGATATGAATGTTATTCTTGAGAAAGATATTATTGATGAAGAAATCCTCGCTGCTTTAAAGCAAATGCATCCAAACAAAGCCCCGGGTCCTGATGGTATGAAAGTGATGTTTTTTAAAAAATTCTAGAATATTGTCGGAGAGGATGTTTCAAATTACATTAAAGGGTGGTGGAAAGGTGAAGTTTCTATTGATGAGGTGAACTCGACTCTTGTTGTGCTTATACCAAAGGTGGACCATCCGAAGGGTATGGCTGAATATCGACCGATAAGTTTGTGCAATGTGGTGTATAAAATTGTCACTAAGGTCATGGCAAATAGGCTGAAGCCTATGATGGACAGGATTGTCTAACAAAATCAGAGTGCTTTTATTCCCGGCAGATTGATTACAGATAATTCCCTCATCGCTTATGAGCTTTTTCACAAAATGAAAAAAGGAGCCAATAGGAAGTAGGGGAGTATGGCGATCAAGCTGGATATGTCGAAAGCATATGATAGGGTCGAATGGAGCTTCCTCGATTATGTTATGTTCAGGATGGGTTTCTCTTCTTTGTGGCGACGTCGTGTTCTGGATTGTGTTTCTTCGGTTAGTCACTCCTTTGCCATCAATGGGGACCGATCTTCGGAGATGAAGCCTTCCTGCGGCCTGCGACAGGGTGACCCACTCTCCCCCTGTCTCTTTATCTTATGTGTTGAAGCTTTTTCTACAGTTATTATTCATGCCTCTGACAGCAAGAGCGTGCACGGGCTTAGTGTGTGCCGCCTTGCTCCACGTATTTCACACTTGTTCTTTGCAGATGATAGTATCCTCTTCACTAGAGCAACTCAGAATGAATGCTTGACCATAGCTAATATTATTAGCCAATATGAACAAGCATCGGGCCAGAAAATCAACTATGACAAGACTGAGGTTGTTTTTAGTAAAGGGGTTACTACGGAGGTTCGTCAAAGTCTGCAGGAAATTCTCAATGTGAGAGAAGTGGACAAGCATGCAAAGTACTTGGGTCTTCCTACTGCTATTGGAAGATCTAAGCGTCTAGTGTTCAGCTTTATTAAGGAGCGAGTATGGAAGAAGTTGCAGGGATGGAAGGAAAAGTTCTTGTCTAAGCCGGGGAAAGAGGTTCTCATTAAATCCATCGCACAGGCCATTCCTCCATACATTATGAGTGTGTTCCAGCTTCCTATGATGCTTATTCAAGAGATCCATAGTTGTGTAGCCAATTTTTGGTGGGAAGCAAAAGGTAATGAGAGGAAGATAGCTTGGCAATGTTGGGAACGGCTATGCAAACCAAAAAAAGCAGGCGGTATGGGTTTTAGAGACCTACATAGCTTCAACCAAGCTCTCCTTGCAAAACAAGTATGGAGGTTACTTGTAAAACCGACTTCTCTAGTATCACAGGTTCTCAAAGCAAGATATTACCCACGTTCATCCATTTTGGAAGCGCATAGAGGATACAGCCCGAGCTACACATGGAGAAGTATGTGGGGAGCGAAGGCACTGGTTTGTGAAGGGGTGAACTGGAGGGTGGGTGACGGAGAAGTAGTTGACCTATGCAAAAGCAGATGGGTGATGAACCTACAAGGCACGCTGGGTGATTTCTACCCAGATGTTCAGGAGGTGTACCCGTCTCTACGGGTCAGCGATCTTCTCGATTGGGACAGCTGCGTTTGGAAGGAGGAGGAGATCCGGTCTATGTTTCCGCGTGATGCCGCAGATGCCATAGTTTCCACACCGCTCAGCTCGAGGAGACCACCTGACACGCCTTTCTGGTGGCCGAGGCCGAGGGGAGACTTCACGACCCGCTCAGCCTACTGGTTGGGTCATCTAGGCAGGGAGGAGTATCTACGCAGCCATAGGGAGCAGAACGATCCGATATGGAGATGTATATGGAGGACACAGTGGCCTCCGCGGCTCGCGCATTTTCTATGGCAGGTTTGTATGGGCAGTATGGCCACGATGGGAAGGCTCTATGATCGCCATTGCAATGTGGATTTTCTTTGTCTGATATGTCACACAGAGAAAGAGACCATTGATCATCTATTGTTCGAGTGCCCAGAGGTGAGGCAGCTGTGGAGCAACCACCCTTTGAAGGAGAAGATACTACAGTCGGGCAACCATCAGTTAGCTGACCGGCTTCAGTTCCTTGCGGATAACCTTTCGGGGGAGGAGCTCGAGATGGCAGCCGGTGTGTGGTGGGGGTTGTGGCACTGGAGGAATAAGAGGGTCTTCAACCACGAGATTACGGAGAAAAGGGTCATCATCAGCAGGTATACGGGCATTATCGGTGAGTATAAGGACACCATGGCGGCACAAGCTATCGGCGCGGCAGCACGTGAGCAGCCGCAGCTGCAGTGCTGGGGGAGACCGCCCCGGGGGAGACTGAAGTTGAATACCGATGTTGCTACGGGTCCTCATGGTTTTATTGGGCTTGGAGGTGTGTTGCGCGACCACTCGGGGAGGGTGGTCAAGTCTTTCAGCCAGCGGCGGGAAGCAATGGTGGCGGTGGAGATGGGAGAAGCTCTCGCTCTTCTTTTCTGCTTGTGGTGTGCAGCAGAGATGGGGTGCATGGACCTGATCTGTGAGATAGATTCTCAAGTTCTACACTTGGAACTCATTGGACTGACGCAACGCATGGATCATTTGGGTCTTATTGTAGATGATATACGTAGTTTAGCTATGTCTTTTGCTTCTATTTCTTTTGTTTTTGCTCCCAGGAGCTGTAATAAAGTTGCTGACGCTATGGCCAAAAGGGCCCTGGTTGATGACAACGACTATGAACAGTTTGGAGAAATGGTACCTCCTTCCATCTCTCCGCTGGTCTTGTATGATTTTGGTGATTAGTTGAATACAGGACCAGTCCTTAACTTCAAAAAAAAAAATCCTTTGCACTTGCAAAATACATAGTCGACGCTTGAAGAGTGACCCCACTGTTTTGGACGACACTCTTATCATCTTGGCGCTTTGTGTAATATGTGAACCCATTAATGTCAAACCCTTCATAAGACATAACATTCGGTTTTGGTTTAAAGGCGAGGCATTTGATAGTTTCTGTAATATCATTTGGTGTTTGAGATAGTTGATGTAAGACTTTATCTTCAAACCACTTAGTAAAAGTCTTATTATGCTCTCTAGCAAGCCACATTGAACTTGCTCGAGGATGTTGTCTCTTGATGAAATTGGTATGTTCCTCAATATAAACACTCACTCCGTCCATGTTGTGTCAAATATACAAGTGAGCTTGTTCCAACTGCTCACGGCTGATTACTTTCACCCGTGATCCCAAAATTCCTTTGCCCTCCTCAATATTCTTGTCATTAACAGGAGTGTCATTACCACTGAGAAAGTCATTGCAAAAATCCAGAACCTCTCTCGCCACATAACCTTCAATAATACTCCCTTCAGGCCGATAACAGTTTCGAACATCACCTTTAAAAACACTCATGTATCGTTCAAAGGGATACATCCAATGCAAGAAAATTGGTCCCAACATTTTAACTTCCCTAGTCAAGTGGACAACAAGATGTACCATGATATCAAAGAACGAAGGAGGGAAATACATCTCAAGCTGACATAGGGTAACAACCACTTCTCTTTGCAAATTATCGACAGTATCAGGGTCAATAACTTTGTTGCATAGACTGTTGAAAAAGAAACAAAGTCTGGTGATTGCAAACCTTACATGCTTCAGCAATATAGATTGAATTGCCACGGACAATATTTGTTGCATTAGAGTGTGACAATCATGAGATTTAAGACCTATCAACTTCAGATCTTTCATTGATACCAATCTAGAGATGTTGGATGAGTAACCATGTGGCACCTTAGCATTTACCAAGCATTCACAAAAAGCTTTCTTCTCCTTTCTAGACAATGTGTAACAAGAGGGAGGTAAGTATGTTCTTTTATTAGCCATTTCACGTAATTCTGTTAATTCTGACCTTATTCCCATTTCACGTAGGTCCAGTCTGGATTTTATCCCATCTTTAGTCTTTCCTGGTATATTTAACAGAGTACCAATGATGCTATCACAGACATTTTTCTCAACGTGCATTACATCGATACAATGCCTAACTGTCAAGGAACTCCAATAAGGAAGATCCCAAAATATTGACTTCTTCTTGAATGAAGAATTGTCACTCTATGTGGCCATACTACATTGTGATTTCTTACCAAATTCATTGACAATGTCTTTTACTCTTTCATAAACAACATCCCCTGGTATAGGTTTAGGTGCACTCCGTTCATCATTCCATCCATTGAATGCTTTGCGCTTCCTACGATACAGATGGAATTTTGAAAGAAACCTTCGATGACCAAGATATACAGTCTTTCCACCATGTTTTAGTCTGATTGAATCAGTGTTTTCTTCACATATAGGACATGCTTTAGCTCCTTTGACACTATATATGCTGGAAAGTCATTAATAGTGCAAAACAACATAGCGTGCAAACGAAATGTCTCTCTTCCTGAAGCATCATAGGTCATCACACCTTCAGCCCAAAGTATCTTTAAGTCATCAATTAGAGGTTCAAGATAAACATCGATATCATTTTCGGGTTGTTTAGGGCCCGATATCAACAATGACAGCATAACGTATTTATTTTTCATACACAGCTAGGGAGGAAGATTGTATATAACAAGCATGACTGGCCAAGTGCTATGTTCGCTGCTCAATGTCCCGTACAGATTCATCCCATCTGTACAAAGCCCAAGTCTTAGATTCCTATCTTCTTCACCAAATTTGGGGTACAATAGATCAATCTTCTTCCACTGTGGGGAATCATACGCATGTCGTAGGATCCCATCATTATTTTTCTTAACATCTGCATGCCACCTCAAATTCTTCGCATCTTTCGGATTTGCAAACAAGCGTTGAAACCGTGATATTATAGGTAGATACCACAACACCTTGGCAGGAGAACCAGTTTTGGACTCCCCCGAAGTCGTCAATTTCACCGTGACGCACCACATTTTGGACAATCTTTCAAATCTACATAGTCCTTTTGAAATAATACACAATCATTCGGGCATGAGTGTATCTTCTTGGCCTCCATTCCCATTGGGCACAACATTTTATTTACCCAGTATGTTGAGATTGGCAGCTCGTTTCCTTCAGGAAGCATTTCTTTCAACAAAGTCAACAATTCAGTGAAGCTTTTGTCTCTCCATCTATTGTTAGCTTTCAACTTATACAATCTCAACACAGCGCTAAGCTTCGTAAACTTAACACAGCATGTGTATAACGGTATCTCAGCATCATGCACAATGTTTCTAAAGATAGGAGGTGGATTGGTGTGTTCTACCCTACAACTATCCAGCATCGCATCAACGATGTCTACTGGAACTGGTTCGTTCACATCTACATCATCGGAGGCAATTTCTTCTTCCACCCAAGCACTGCTATCAACATCTACTGGTTTTGAGTTTGAAATCTCTCCATGCAAGTGCCATTATGTATAGCCTTGTACAATCCCATTGCACATGACATGACTTTTGATTTCCTCACCAGTGTTGACTTTCAAATTGTTACCGCAATGCCTACATGGACAATAGAACCTATTTGTAGGTTTTTTCTTATGTTCCTCGGCAAATCTAATAAACTGATCAAGACCAGATATAAACTCTGGGGTGCAGCGATTGCGAATGGACATCCATGATCTATCCATTCTATGATCAAAGAGAAAACAAGTACATATTAGGACAAGATTAGGGTATACACTTACATCCTATCCAAGATTTACTCCTATTATCTACAATGAAGCCGGACTCCATACAAACAGTATATAATTTAGTGATTAGGTGTTCAAGAACAATCCTAAACCGAGGACTATCCAAGATTTACTCCTAATGAGTAAATCTTGGATGGGTTTCTAGGCCAACAAACACATGTGATGTCATTCTTATATATAATAAATGTGTACCACCTATCCCATCCTTGAACACCTAATCTCACTAGTAAGTGTATAATGTGTATTGGGTTTTCGAGAAAATTTCGGCAGCATTTCCCTGTTGTTCTCTAAGTACATATGTACTTAGAGAACAGACGGGGAAATGCTGCCGAAATTTTCTCGAAAACCCAATACACATTATACACTTACATCCTAAGTGAGATTAGGTGTTCAAGAACAGTCCCAAACCGGGGACTATCCAAGATTTACTCCTAATGAGTAAATCTTGGATGGGTTTCTAGGCCAACAAACACAATAATAGATATGTACATGTTAGGGTTTCATCACAATTAATGTTAGGGTTTCATCACAATTGATGTTAGGGTTTGATCAATGTTAGGTTTAATAATATCAAATTAGGATGCTAGAATTGACAAGTTTAAATCTTATTTCAACATGCATCAAAATTTACTGAATTAAGTCAAACATTAGGATTAGAAGCAAAAATGTATGCAAGCAAAAAAAAATTTCATATCCTAGGATTTACATAAAGCATTACATAAAAATTTGTTCATATTCTTACCAACAGCAAGCACGGCCGTGTTGGACAGCACGGCCGTGGTAGGCCAACACAGCCACGGCCGTGGTTGGCCAACACAGCCATGGTCGTGCTTTCTGCATGTTGGTAAATAGCTAGGGAGAAGGAAGCAAAGAGGTAGTGCTACCTGGAGCTAGTGTGGAGAAGAGCGGCGGAAGCAGTGGTGGACCGACAGAGGATGCGACGTGGAACGCACAGAGGACCGTCGGCGGTAGCAGCACATGGAGTAGCTAGAGCAGCAGTGGCAGCGGCAGCAACAAACGACCGGGGGTGTGGAGCACAGCAGCAGCAGAGGATGCGGCGGCGGTAGCAGCAGAGGATGCGGCGGTGGCGAGCGAGCACAGCAGCAGCAACAGCGGGGGGCGTGGAGCACAGCAGCAGAATTCATGATGAAACAGGAAGAAAGGGGGAAGAGTCGGGTGGTCGGGTCTATTAAGTTGGTCAACTGCGTCGGTTATCTATGAAAATTGACTCCTATTATCTTCAGCGTCGGTTGCTAATAAAAAATCGACGTCCAATTAGATAATCTTTACCCTAAATTAATTAGCGGGAACCATTATCAGTGTCGGTTATCCAAGGATAACCGACACCGAAAGTGGAACTTTTCGCACAAAATTTTATTTTAAATAGGAGTCGGTGAATAGTTAAAACACCGACGTTGTATGTGACCCAAATTTTTTTCACTCAAAAATTGGATTTCACGGGCAATTTTAGGCGTCGGTTGGTTATACTCAGCCGACGCTGAATACAAAGTGGTACCCGTGTCTGGCTGGTCTTCGAATATAGACGTCAGTTTGCCTAAATCACCGACGCCTAATATTATATGCGTCAGTTTTCCTAAATAATCGACGCCCAGAAAAGCGACACTGAACCCTATTTCTGTAGTAGTGATAGCATGAATATATTAAGACACAAAGTCATCTCAATGTAGGGTGAGGCACCTACCGGACCTCACCAGTGGCAGGGGGGACTAAAACCCCAATGCCTAAATAAAGTGGCAGGGGGACTAAAACCCCAGTGCCTAATATAAAATGGCAGGGGGACTAAAACCCCAATGCCTAATATAAAATGGCAGGGGGACTAAAACCCCAGTGCCCGTCAGGAGGACTAAAACCTCAGTTCCCTATGGGTGGTTTGTACTCAAGTACACTACATTGTCATTTGGCCTAAAATACATCATGCTTAAATAGTCACTTGGTAGTATTGAGCAATATAACAGGATTGCAACATAGCATTGGGAATAAAACCCAAGAAATAAAGGAGCCAACATAAGCAACAACAATATACAATGTTTCCAAGTATTTCAAAAAGATGAGCCAACATAGGCAATAGCAAGGTTCACATAATCCAAATGAATGAGTCATAATGGCAACAAAAGCATCAAATAAGTAAAGATCTAGATAAAGGCATTTAGGAGGATATCAAGGCTAGAACATAATGTTTGTAGGGTTAGATAAGATCCCAACTGAAGAGTAGGTTGATTGCACAATATACATTCCACATAGATTTCACATTCATCATAGATGTTCACATAAATATGATTCACATACCTATTTTAATTAATTACCATCACATTCACCAATCTGATTGTATCACCATTCCATTTTCCCCTAGTTGCAAACATTATCATGTATTAGGATGTGTTAAGCATAAAGATATCAAGAAAAACCAAATTTTAAACCTTTTTAGGAAAACCTTCGATTTGAGACCCAAAACATAGACCAAGATTTTACTTAGACTTTAGTGATTAGGAAAACATATTTTATTTTACAAATTGGAGTTAAACTGAATTAATTATGTATTTTAGAACATTTAAATCATCAAAAGAGTATCTTAGGAAAACTTCGAAAAATCATTTTGAATCAGGCTTCAAAAACCACAAAATTGGATTTTAATCGAAAAATCCTTTCCAACGACTATTTATTTATATTTTTCCGACAAAGGATGAATTTTCTATGAATTAAAAAAATGACCAATCAGAAAAATCAAAATAACATTGGGAAACAGATGACCGATATGCCCCTAGCGTCAAAGCAGCAAAGAGGGGGTGCGCGAGGGTAAAACCATAAAAAGTGTGAAGGTCTTCTTCTTCCTCATGAGCCATCCATGTTTGTGAGAGAGCAACTTGCCCATTTGGGCGTTTCCATGTTTCTTGACCAAAATCGTCGTGCAGGTACTCGAAACGAAGAGAATCGAACGACGAACTCACCTAGCCAATATATTTCGATGCACGAGCACTCTAGCTCTGGGGAGAGGTGCCACAAGCACAGCTGGAAAAGCTCCTCGTCGCTGGCTACACACACGTTCTCGGACAAAATTGAGGGGATTGGTAGGTTGTTAGGTGGTCGACACAACTGTGTGGGGAGTTATTTATAGGTGTGGAGGTGTCCTTTAGCCTAGCCGAGGTGGCCGTGAGAGGCCTTGGCCGGCTCCCCTTGGCATTTAGGCTACGCCGCACCTCGCTGGATGAGTGAGGGCTCAAATGAACCGGGAGGAGGAGACGAAGCGAACGGAGAAGAAATCTCTCAAACCGATCAAGTATCCGAGGAGATCGAAGCGGAGAAGGTGCAGCCTACTATACACATAATTGACGGAGCTTGAAGACGAGTTCTAGGCCATTGGATCATGGTCAGGCTTAACGGGAGCCATTGGATCTGAGTCCAAAATGGACCTGCGTGGCCAAAGCATGCATGACATGCATTTAAGCCAAACTTTGGCTTAAATGATGAGTATAGCTATTATATCAATGGCTATTATGTCACACTATATTAAAAACTTGTTAAATATATTTGGAAGGTCAAAGGAACTCCAAATGACCTCAAATTTTAACCCCAAGTTGCTAATGACATCTAGATTCATGCTATGTAATTAGATTTTCGTTTCACCCAACCTTTGGCCTCCAAAAAATTTATATTTATTATTATAGCATATATTAATATAATGCTTGGGCAAATAATTATGTGTTGCTTTTATAAGCAACCCTTGGTTCCCAAATTCGAGATTTGGAGTCCAAGAGTCCTCCACTCACTAATAGCATGCATTTACAAGTTTTATTAGCCCATATGAAGAGTGACATATGTAGATGGGTTATTATTCACCATTTTAATTTACATTATATTAAAAGTGTATTAAATAGCTTTGAGGGGTCAAATCAACTCCAAAAGCCACCAAATTTTAACCACATGCTCATATTAAAGTCTAGAACAATCCTATGCAATTATATTCTCGTTTTACTCATAATATGGCCCTTAATAAATATATTGCTCATTAAAGTGTATATTAATATATTAAAATGAATGAATTATATGAAAAGACTTATTTCTATGAAACATGTGAGTAAATTTCGAGATATTAAGCACATTAAGATTTCAATAATCATTTCTCAATTAAATAACATATTTTCATGAATTAAAATCATATTTTGAGGAGAGAGAAACAATTAAGGTTAATGTTCTCATACATTAACTTAAATACACATTATTGCTAATGTATTTATCTAAAAAGCTCCAAATTAATATTATCTACTTATATCACTCATAAAACTTTATTTTGCATTATTAGTCCTCAATTATTACATTAAGTGAATTATTTGTGCAAATACCCCTTTATTTATATAAATGAGGGAAAATGGTAATTTAAATCTTGAATTTTTCTCAAATTGCACAAGGAGTCCAAAAAGAATATAAAACAAGGGAAATTTATGAAATTGGTTCAAAAGGACTAGAAGGCAAAGAAAATATCAAAAAGTGGGTAAATTGCAGGAAAGTCCCTGAGATGCAGTATGTTACAGCACACCACCCCTTAAAGAGGATTTCGTCCCCAAAATCACAACAAGAGGGAAGAGAGGGTGGGTGTGCAACATCCCAACCTTAAATACTAGGTTATAACCCTTAATCTAGGGTACAACACAAAATCTACATAAGTCATGTGTTACTAAGGTTTCCACCAAACCTATAGCCTTTTATCAAACTTAAATTAACATTTTTGCCTTATAGCATAATCTCCATCATGAAGAGGTGTCATATTTATTATACTATCACTTGTGCCACATTTTATTCACATTGTTTTCAAAACAATTACATCTCAGTATTATATCATGTGTATTTCCCTCATCAAGGGTTTTAAGCACAATTAGGGTTTACTAAGCCATTTCAACATTAATTAATGTATTAGGTCAAAAACCTTAATACCATGAAATCATTTTTCCATTATCCTCTTAAACCTATCATGTAGACTTATCACAAATTATTTTATTGAAAAAGTTAATATTATCCAAAAAGTTTTTTTTTGATAAAATTATCCAACAAGTTATTAAGCCTATAATAATTCCAAATAATGTTGATATTGCACATTTTCATATCATCTTTCATACTCATATTAATGACATCATTAATCATTTTCATCCATTACTTCATATTATAAATTATACATATTTTAATACACATTAGGCATTTCTGAATATTTATGTGAATCCAATTATTCATTATCATGTTTGAGTCATTATACTCATTTTAGTGATTAGGATGTAACACATTAAATTTTAATGAATTAATTCATATATCAAGTTATGATGAGGTGTTCATTAGAGAACAAGGTGATATACCTTATATATATTGATAACATTGTGACTATAATCGATTTATATGCATTATGTGATGATGACACCTAATGTCATTAATGTATCATGAAAGGCATTAAGGGTATATATATGTATATGTTGTCAAGGATATATGATTACATATTAGGGTTTAGGTTAACATGATCATTACATGTTAACGCATCCTTAGGGTGCATTATCCATACACATTTTACCATTAGGGTGGCATAGCCAACATTATGTATATTCACCATTAGTAATGAGTAACTCATTATTATGTGCATCAATAATATATGAAGGTTCAAGCATATGAACTATCTCTATATGACTTACTACATATTCATGTGTGTAAAAACAAACAAGTTGAATTACAAGTGTTTGGTAAATTCTTGTTCACATAAGTTATTATGTACATATGTCCACATGCATAGGGTTTCTAACTCCAAAGGTATTTGTTTTTGCTTTTAATTGGGATTCCATCCCCCTTAAAAGGGATTTCATCCTCAAAATCAAATTTGCAAAACCAAATAGGGTACCAACACCATTACCCTCACTCCACCCCTTAAAAGGATCAACTAGGTCAAACTAAGCTAAGTGTAAAAGGGTACATAAAACTCAACACTAAAAGGATTTACTAACCAAGCTTCAGGGTGTAACATAGGGTACACTAAACCCTAAACATAGGAGTATTAGGTATTTAAGGATGATTTTTTTGTAAGAGATCAAATCATCACTTATAGCTTTCCTAAGTTATTCAACAATTAGGCAACATGCCAAAAGATAGACTATTTCAAGTTTTTTGTATCAGATCAGGCCAGGCCAGGTCATATGAGCTCAGGAGTCCTCGTTCCCAAGCTAGTGGAGCAGAGGAAAATATTGCCAGCCCCTAAGCTCTAACCCTTTCTAGACACCATCACTTCAACTTCTTGCTCTAGTAGCTTCTCAATAGACAATTCACCAAAAAGTTGACAAATTTTATTTTTAATTAATTATTATTATGATACTAAATCAAACTTTCATGCTAGGTCAACTCTAAGGTGAAAAACTAACTAAAGGGAACCTATATACTCTAGGGAGACAATTTTTGAATTATTCAAGAATCTAACTACCTTGATGCTCTGATACCATGATGTAAAGACCAAGTCTCTACTAGTAAACATGATAAACAAAAACACCAATTATGTGGCAGCAGAAGAAATAAAACTTGACTTTATTCAAAATGTATAAAGAGTACATTATAAAAATTTCCATAAAGGAAGTGCAACTTTATACAAAACATAGGATCTAGGTAGAGGAAGACTTAGACTAAGCCAATATTGTCTCCAAACAAAACAACTTAATATATAAAGGGGACTATGTCCATGCAAGCTATATGTTCTTCTTTTTCTTGTTCTATCCTTAGCCTTAGGTTCACTAAGCTTCCATGCGCACTCTGATCCTAGCCTGGATGGTTGGGGTCATCTAGCAAGAGAAAGATAAAAGTATGTGTTATTCAAAAGAAATAGGACAATTAAATAATCTAAAGCATTGCAATATAAAAGATTCTCTACAATAAGAGATTTCAAAAGGAATGAGGCAAGTACATGAATAAGAGAGAGAAAACTGCCATAATCAATCACCACAATAATAATCACATAGCATGAATATATTAAGACACAAAGTCATCTCAATGTAGGGTGAGGCACCTACCGGACCTCACCAGTGGTAGGGGGACTAAAACCCCAATGCCTAAATAAAGTGGCAGGGGGACTAAAACCCCAGTGCCTAATATAAAATGGCAGGGGGACTAAAACCCCAGTGCCTAATTTAAAATGGTAGGGGGACTAAAACCCCAGTGCCCGGCAGGAGGACTAAAAACTCGGTGCCCTATGGGTGGTTGGTACGCATGTACACTACATTGTCATTTGGCCTAAAACACATCATGCTTAAATAGTCACTTGGCAGCATTGAGAAATATAACAAGATTGCAACATAGCATTGGGAATAAAACCCAAGAAATAAAGGAGCCAACATAAGCAACAACAATATACAATGTTTCCAAGTATTTCAAAAAGATGAGCCAACATAGGCAATATCAAGTTTCACATAATCCAAATGAATGAGTCATAATGGCAACAAAAGCATCAAATAAGTAAAGATCCAGATAAAGGCATTTAGGAGGATATCAAGGCTAGAACATAATGTTTGTAGGGTTGGATAAGATCCCAACTAAAGAGTAGGTTGATTGCACAATATACATTCCACATAGATTTCACATTCATCATAGATGTTCACATAAATATGATTCACATACATGTTTTAATTAATTACCATCACATTCACCAATCTGATTATATCACCATTCCATTTTCCCCTAGTTGCAAACATTATCATGTATTAGGATGTGTTAAGCATAAAGATATCGAGAAAAAGCCATTTTTAAACTTTTTAGGAAAACCTTCGATTTGAGACCCAAAACTTAGACCAAGACATTACTTAGACTTTAGTGATTAGGAAAACATATTTTATTTTACAAATTGGAGTTAAAATGAATTAATTATGTATTTTAGAACATTTAAATCATCAAAAGAGTATCTTAGGAAAACTTAGAAAAATAATTTTGAATCACCCTTAAAAAACCAAAAAATTGGATTGTACTCGAAAAATCCTTTCCAATGACTATTTATTTATATTTTTCTGACAAAGGATGAATTTTCTATGAATTAAACAAAACTGATCAATCAGAAAAATCAAAATACCATTGGGAAAGAGATGACCGATATGCCTCTAGCGTCAAAGCAGCAAAGAGGGGGTGCTCGAGGGTAAAACCATAAAAAGCGTGAAGGTCTTCTTCTTCCTCACGAGCCAGCCATGGCCGTGAGAGAGCAACTTGCCCATTTGGGTATTTCCACGTTTCTTGACCAAAATCGTCGTGCAGGTACTCGAAACGAAGAGAATCAAACGACGAACTCAACTAGCCAATATATTTCGATGCATGAGCACTCTTGCTCCGGGGAGAGGCACCACAAGAACATCTGGAAAAGATCCTCGTCGCCATCTACACACACGTTCTCGGACAAAATTGAGGGGATTGGTAGGTTACTAGGTGGTCGACACAACTGTGTGGGGAGTTATTTATAGGTGTGGAGGTGTCCTTTGGCCTAGCCGAGGTGGCCGTGAGAGGCCTTGGTCGGCTCCCCTTGGAATTTAGGCTACGCCACACCTCGCTGTATGAGTGAGGGCTCAAACAAACAAGGAGGAGGAGATGAAGCGAACGGAGAAGAAATCTCACAAAAAAAGTATCCGAGGAGATCGAAGGGGAGAAGGCGCGCCCTACTGTACACATAACTGACGGAGCTTGAAGACGAGTTCTAGGCCATTGGATCATGATCGGGCTTAACAGGAGCCGCTGGATATGAGTCCACAATGGACCTGCGTGGCCAAAGCACGTGTGACATGCATGTAAGCCAAACTTTGGCTTAAATGATGTGCATAGCTATTATATCAATGGGTATTATGTCACACTATATTAAAAACTTGTTAAATATATTTGGAAGGACAAATGAACTCAAAATGACCTCCAATTTTAACCCTAGGTTGCTAATGACGTCTACCTTCATGATATATAATTAGATTTTCGTTTAACCCAACCTTTGGCCTCCAAAACAATTATATTGATTATTAAAGCATATATTAATATAATGTTGGGGCAAATAATTATGTGTTGCTTTTATAAGCAACCCTTGGTTCCCAAATTCGAGATTTGGAGTCCAAGACTCCTCCACTCACTAATAGTATGCATTTATAAGTTTTATTAGCCCATATGAAGAGTGAGGTATGTAGGTGGGTTATTATTCACCATTTTAATTTACACTATATTAAAAGTGTATTAAATAGCTTTGAGGGGTCAAACCAACTCCAAAAACCACCAAATTTTAACCACATGCTTATATTAAAGTCTAGAACAATCCTATGCAATTATATTCTCGTTTTACTCATAATATGGCCCTTAATAAATATATTGCTCATTAAAGTGTATATTAATATATTAAAATGAATGAATTATATAAAAAGACTTATTTCTATGAAACATGTGAGTAAATTTCGAGATATTAAGCACATTAAGATTTCAATAATCATTTCCCAATTAAATAACATATTTTCATGAATTAAAATCATATTTTGAGGAGAGAGAAACAATTAAGGTTACTGTTCTCATACATTAACTTAAATACACATTATTGCTAATATATTTATCTAAAAAGCTCCAAATTAATATTATCTACTTATATCACTCATAAAAATTTATTTTGCATTATTAGTCCTCAATTATTACATTAAGTGAATTATTTTTGCAAATACCCCTTTATTTATATAAATGAGGGAAAAAGGTAATTTAAATCTTGAATTGTGTTCAAATTGCACAAGGAGTCCAAAAAGAATATAAAACAAGGGAAGTTTATGAAATTGGTCCAAAAGGACTAGAAGGCAAAGAAAAGATCAAAAAGTGGGTAAATTGTAGTAAAGACCCTGAGATACAGTATGTTAGACATCTCATTAATATATTTTTCATATGTAGGTTTAATTAGTTATCAACAAGGATACTTGACTAACTAGCACTTGATTGAATCTCCTAACCTCTTTATTTTAAAATATATATTACTCCACCATGTTTTAAACCCTTCCTTACTTTCCATAATCCTCTGACCATATACTACTCTTCCACCTGTTATCTTTAACTTCTACTTTTCTCTTATGATCATGTTTCTTAATCATGTGTATGATCATGTATACCATGTTGCACATGTTTCTTTTTATCCTTCTACTAATGTGAAGTTGAAATTCTAAATCAATAATCTCTCTACTAGTTTCAACTCATGTTTAATACATTACATATCCTTCATTTTAAATCAAATGGCTCATGCATGGGTGAAACATAGTTTCTCTTATATCAAGTTTTTCCTTCCTGAGTATAGTCTACCTTTGTATAACTTATTCATTTTGTTAAGCTACACTTTTATTCTTTTTTTTAGAAACTAGTTTGTTGTTCTATAGAGACTTGGAATCCAAAGGTAGTAAGGATGAAGGTATTAAACTTATTAATAAAGGTATACATTCCATGCTCTCAATTATATCATAACCATCATTCCTTAATCAAGCTCATCATTTCCAACATTTATCTTTGTTTTAACTTAGTTTCTTATCCTAGTCTTATGATTTACATATTTATCTAATTCTCTTTACTTTAACTCTTCTGAAGACCTCTTCACTTCTATGTACTTATTGTATACTTGGCTCATTTCTTTTATTTTCCCTTTGCTTTGGAGTACATAAAAACATTGTACCCGATTATATAATCCATTCCTCATGATTGATTCTTACTATCTTGGCCCCTTACATACTTTTCTCATATCGTTTCCATATTTCATATTTAGAGTTCATATAATACTAATAATTAAACTTAATATGAACCTTATGTCATGTTCCTTTATTCCCAATTAAGGTTTTCTCATATGAGGCCCCAAAGTTGGATCTCAGATCTCAGTTCCAACTGATTCTTAGTTATCCCAATCTTTCCATTATACTTCAAAATCTTAAAGTATATACATTCATACTAGAATTTGGATCTAATCTATCTAGAATCTACTCTTGTTATGTTACTCATAGGAGTCATTAGATCCCAATAATGCATCATGCCAGCCGGACCAAGCCAAACCTGCAGTCCTGAAGCCAAGAGCTACTCAGGATTACTCAACTCCTATTCATCTCAAATGTGTGGAAGAAAACTTATCCACTTAGGAAAGCTCATTCAAAGATCATTTCTAGTATACTTGATACAAAGAATGTAATCAATAAATGCTACAACTGCATAGTATATAACAAATATTAAAGACCCATATATATTTCAAAATAATGAATATCTGAATTCAAACATATAAGATCTTTTCTATTCATCTCCAATAAGACAACAATATGAAATGAAAGTTCTATCTCATTTTATATTTCTGATCTTAATTCATGTTACTTATCTTGTTTTTAACCCTAATATTTCTAGGGTTCCTCTCTAGACCATCCTTCCACTGTGTACCTGGCTAGGGTATACATGAAAGAATAGATAGAGTAGCTTGATACTAGTTGATCGAAATACTCAGATACCGGGCCAGGATATCCAAATACTCAAATCCCCAAAGCTAACATCATAGCATCTCCTATCTGCCACACTTATCACTCTAACTTACTAACTTAATGGTCTCTGACAACTCATCCTAATCTCTGATACCAAATTGTTACACCCCGATCTCACAATTACACTAATCATGAGATTAAGGCATAATTTTAGGATTTAACGTAATATAAAGATCACCCTTAACTTTTTCTTCTCTTTCAAAACTCTTTGTTTTCTCACATTGAACCACATAAACCAACTTTACAAGGGAATCTAAACATTGATTTCTCTAATATGATTTCAACAGTAAAAATTCATGCATGAACATTCATTATGTTCCTCATACTTTTAAGCACATAAGACTTGCTGATTCACACATATTTCTAAAAGAGGAATAATGTTATATATCATTACAACTCTCTCTTATTTCTTTACAAGGACCTAGAGTGACAAGGACCGACTGAACTTAACTATATTCAGACTTAACTCTTGTGGAAGATCTACTCTGATGTAATGATATCTTCTTCAAGTCCATGTGATTTCCCTAAAAATTGTGAGTAGAGGGGTGAGCCTACTTGCTCAGTGAATGAGTACTTCAAAGAAACAATCTAAAGCACTAATATAATTACAGATATACTTTTGAGAAATTGATATCAATTATAACAACAGTAAGCTTTAAAGAGTCTAATAATTGACAATCATAAATATGGCAGGATACTCTAAATATCTATAAGAGTGAATCAATATATGAAATGCTTGATTGATCATAAAGAGAACTAATAATTCAGAAACATACAAAGAATAATTGAATAATTGTACACACTTGTTTGACCTCTCATTCATTTTATTATGCCCTGATCATATGTAGTGTACTCTACATATGAAGACTCGTAGTGAACTACGATCTCATCGTACAAGACTTAGCTTAAAACCCAGGAAGCTAAGCCTAGAACTGAATCTAGGTCTGCTTGACTAAAACCGTCACGTCTAACTAAGGCGGCTAAACAACTGGCCTTTAACTGGACCTCTCCTTCTAGGCTTAGTACATAGGCAGAGGGTCTGAGACGCTCTATGGGCCTCATCTAGGAACACTCTGTGGGTACCTCTAGGTTACCACTGGGATCTCTAGTTCATGTTGGGTAACCTATCTTCACTTAGGAGACTTCCTCAATGGCTTCGTCTCCCCGCATGCTCTGTGGGTGCGATCCGATCCCCAAATATTGTTCACTGCCAGGGTGGATTGTTTCCTCCCTACAGTGCAGACATTCATAGGGAATCTACGGTGTTTAGGGCAGCTATGTCTATTATTTTATTATTCTTGGACAGCACTTTCTACATTGTACCTTTCTCTTACTTATACTTGACTCTGATATCTCTATGGTACCGCATCTATTTAATTGAATTTTATAATACAACATGTACATAATTCTAAACTTGGCAGAGCAATATATTTAAAACATTGTAATTTTTTGAGAAATCAACATACTGTAAATGCAGGCAGACTAAAGTTCTTAAATAAACTGAATACATGTCAACTTGGCACATATACACTAAAATCATACAATTGAGCTTCTAATACACTGATAAAAGTTAATTGCTTAACATATGAATAATCATCATTAGCACCTGTAAACTATTTGTACTTCCTTAGAAAATGTGCACCTCAACCCAAATCTTGAGTTGTGCATCACCACATCTCATACTGAGAACATTAATATTAAAATACTTGATTCATTGAACACCCTATCCTTAGGGTTTCATTTACCTCATTCACTTATCACATAGCTCTCATAAGGATTTCATGCGACATAAACATTCACTGAATAAAGACTACTATCAACAAATCTTATAAAATCAATATATGTTTGAAACCTTAGAACTGAGATGAATTTGGGTTTCCATGCCATTCAATGAGATAACATGCATCAATAATAAATTTAATAAATAAAGTCTATGATGTCAAGAAAATCCGTTCAAATGGATTTCTCGATATCTATTTGCAAATATCCAACTTTCCTCGCATCTAGGGTTTCACCCTCTTTACTGAGATATCAAACAAAAACGATTCACCTTAAATGAAATCCAAGATAGTATCTGACATATATGTACTATAAATTTAGTTAAAAAATTGTTCATAACCAAGGGGATCTAGATAAACAAATTTCTCTATTTAATTATACAGCAATTTCAGTCATAGACAAATTCCCTATATTTCAGTTTACTCTTATGACCTCTGCAAATACTTAGGAAATTCTCATTAGGATGTATTGTATACATTTCTAATATGATTTTATCGTCTGAAATTCATCCAAATAGAGGAAGAATCAATTTCATATCATTTTGCAACAACTTAGATCAAACACACAATTCAGGGTTTGTAGTCACATACTAAGCAATTAAAGATTATGGATGATTTAACCAATTTTCATGCAATATACTGTTTAAAGAAAGTTCCCACTCACCCTAAGGTGTGAAAACACCTTAAAAACGTATCCCATATCTGAAAATCTCGAATCCATATCAAATCCCTAGCAATTCACCCGATTCCTCTTCCTTTCAACTCGAAAACCCTAGAAATGAGGAATTATGAAGAAAGAGTGAGAAAAGGGGAAGTTTTGATACCATTTTGGATCAAATCAGAGGAGGGATGGAATGTTGACATGTGAAAGAATATTCACCATGAAACTATATCCAAAGAAGCTAAACTTACATGATTTTGTCATTCCTCAAACCACAAAATCCTAGGTCAGCATCTCCATCATTTTCTCCTCTCAAACCCTAACTCTCCCTCTCTCTAGGATTTCGTTTCTATAGATTGAACCACTAATTATTAGAGCTCCTTGTGTGTTAGGTTGATCATATAGAGAAATTGAGCTACTTGGGTCAATTGCACTTTGACCCCTCACTAAACTTTTTCTTATTTCACCAGATTTTTCTGTCAGAAAAAGGTTTCTGTAATTGATTTATTTTAGAGATCAAACCTTCTCCAAAAATTATCATAATTTATCATGTTGTTTATAATTGTGTTAATAATCTTCATTTAAAATTTTAGTTCATTTGATCTCCCATTAAATAATTAAAAATTGAATAGTGGACTGCTATCCAGAATTCTACAGAAATGTCATTTACTGTAATTTGTCTACTGATAAGGTCTACACACATCCAAAAATTATGAAAAGCTTACATGTTATTTATTATGGAGCTTCAGATCACCAGTTAAAATTTAAGATCATTTGGAGTTACCAATAAATAACAAAAAATAAAACACTATACTACTAAAAAGCACTCTGTCAGCATTTTGGTCGAAGTATAGTTCGACCAAGAGACACATTCAAAGAACACTCAAATATTCTCAAATTTTTCTCAAATATGCACGATTGAGTTATCCATATCATATCCAAAATTACATTAAATACAAAATTTGTAGAAAATATGAAAAATCATTTACCACATTGTTATCATGATCAAATTCCATACTCATGTACCATCAAAACCCTAATTTTAGCCAACTAGGGTTTATTTTTCTCAAACTCTAATTTCTCAAATAATAGAACACTTAACGTTCTTATTAGGTTTAAAACATCATAATTGAATTATCATCATTAATTAGATTTAAGCAATGATCAAATCATCCAGGTAAACCCTAGTTTACCAATTAAGCTCAGATGTGGTCATAACAAAAGTAGTCCCCAACATCCATCTCTTTGTTCCATAAGTTTCCTTAATCAAATGAGATCTCAACCTCCTCCAAGGTTTCAATATTCTAACCTTGAACAAAATTTGATCTGAGTTGTCTTCTTCCCATTGATCTACCATCATCCTTAGGGCTGTCAAATTTTGTCTAAAGCATTGAACCTGATCACGTCTGACTCGGAAAAAATCATTTTCAATTTTTATTTTTTCAATCTAGGTTGGTTCTAGGTTTCGATACTGATGTTCGAATTGTAACCGGGTCAATTCAAGGTGGTGATTGGTTCAACCCGGATTGAATCTGGGTTGAAAATTTTAGAAAAGACAAGTTCTTATCGTGTACAAATTAGTACCTATCATGAGTAATTAACAAAATTATATGACATGATTCGATTCTGGGTTTCACATTATGAAACTAGGTTTGGTTTCGGACATGCACCTTGGAAAAAATTTGATTCTGGGTTGGTACTAGGTTGAGCTATTATGTATCAAACCAGTTGTCATCCGATCTAAAACCAACCCAAAACTAATTTTTTTGACACCCCTAATCATCACCTACTTGGCCCCCCATAGTAGTTGAACCAACCACATAGAAGGGAGATTTTCAACTTCATCCCAATATGAAGAAGGGATACAACATGCAATGGATTTGCATCCATCTTCTTCTATGATGATTTTCTTCTTTCTCTCTTCCACATATGGTACTTTAATTTCTATCATGAGTGAGTCATTCTCATGTTAGGGTATGATGAGTTATCTTGCCACCCATTTTCTCTCTTTTTCTAAAGCTTAGTATGTCTGTATGAATGATATGTATTTTCTATATGCTAAAAATGCAAGTGTACGCTATCAGAGTAATATAGCACAATGAGGCTTGGATGTCGAATATGGTGAAATGTAACTTCAAATACTAATACTAACTATAATACGATCAGCTAGACCAAAAACACTTGATTGATTAGTTTAATTATCTAAAATTGAAAATAAATCTAAATTATTGGTTATTTTTCTCAGTCTGAGTGAATTCCTTAGGATAGTGGTTTCACCTGGTTAACATTATAATTTAATATCAATATATTAATAAAAATCTCTCCTAACCCTAGCTTAAGAGTTTATAGTGAGAATTACCTGCTCTCACGACATAATTTACTACCTAATCTAATACCAACCCCACTTTAGATAGGCGATTTATCAAATGCTCTGGATAATCTCCTCACGTTTGTAAGCCACATTTCTAAAAGGGATTTATAGAACGTGTATCACTATTAAGTTTTGACCATTAACTTTCCTTTTTCAAAGTAATTAAAGGTCTAGTTACTACTTATGATGATCAAACATGCATAGATCATTAATTCTCATTGAAATAAATCAAAATATTAAGAGAAACTGATAAATTAATGTATAAAAGTCAATTACAATATATAACTGGGCTACTCCCGAGTCCTAAGGAATGTAGGCACTAGCCCCGTATGGTTTCCATAATCAACAACATCGAAGGGAAAAGAAAAAAGTTGGAGAACATGAAGAAACCCTAAAGTAGACGGTTCAAATGATCCATTCTCGCACACGTGCCAATTTGCTACCTTCTAGCTACAAATCTGTCTGCTGGAAATGCCCAGATTGTTCGAAATGTGGTCCTCTTCTTTGCTTTCTCTCCTTCTTGATCTCGACCGTCGTACGATGGAAAAGATGATGATCCCCAGATCTGGCCACACTTCCCCTAAGTCATAAGAATGACTTAGGGCTAGTTAAAACCTCAGTCGTAAGATTAAAAGATGTCTTTAGATCTACCTGATCCAGACATGTCGGTACTATTGACAGGGTGTCGATACTACTGAATCCTCTAAATGTGTGGCCACATGTCAAGTTGTCAGTACTACCAACATGGATGTGGATAGTACCGAGTTGCTTCAATAATTCTAACCAAAACACTTTAATGTTGTCGGTGGTACTAATTCTGCGTGTTGGTATTATCGAGTCTTCTTGATTTCTTTTTATTCCAACCTGAGCATGTGTCGGTACCACCTAATCCAAAGTCGGTAGTATCAAGCTGTGTAGATTCTTGAAATTTTCTTAAAATTCATAAAATTTGAACATAAGCTCTAGAAATATACTAAATCATTCAGAAACATTGAAATTATATTTATTTTATGAGAATAAGTATTACAGGCTAATAAAAGTAAATCATGCACAATTAATATGATAATTAACAAAAAGTGCACAAAAAATCAATATAAAATGGCTTATGAAAATGACAAATAATAAGTGCATCAAACTCCCCTAAGCTTATATGTTGCTCATCCTCGAGCAACACACTCTCGGATCTGTTTGATATAAGTCAGTAAATGGACTATCATTTCTCAACTATCCCCACTTGACAGTGCAAACCGGCCTACATTAATGATTAAACTATTAACTGCTCTATAGCAACCAAAAACATTCATAAATGCTTTCCACCCTTTTATCAATGAACACTATCAAGAGAGTAGTTAACATCATAGTCACTCAATATTTGCTTGGTATACTATGTGATTCCGATTCTGTATTGCTCTTTCCTAACTACCAACTACTTGGAAGTAGTTCTCCTTGTAAAAATAAATGAGGACAAAATCATATGACTTGGATATCGATAAAAGCAATGAATGGTGGCAAAAGAAGAATTACAAGTACATCCAAATTATTTATACAAAAATAAAACATAATGAACCTATATAGTGAAAAGAATGAAAAATGCATGAATCTTGATGCCTACTTTTATTGGTGGAATGATGCATGTAACAAAGACTCATCAACTTGAATGATAATGAAGTAAAGTAAAGAATGTATCATGTGGTTGTTTCCTTCTCTTTTGTGCAAAATATTGACATCCTTTCTCCCTATTTGCTTCAAACATCAAATAATTTTTTAAAGGGCCCACTATTTGAGCATTATGGAAATTATGCTTGGTCTTTACTAATACATTATTCATTTTTTTTCTTTTTCTTTTTCTATATTTTTGAGGATATGGATGTATATCCTCACACTCTATTTCAAAAGGAAATATTATATCCACATGATAAAAAAAATTGACAATGCAAAATGCATGTTATCTAAATGTCATTTTTTATACAAATAAAATGATATGCACAAATATTGTTGATGCATATATTTTTTTCCATTTTGTACGAATGCAATAAAAGTAAACTAACTATCATGTCACCTACTATTGGATGTGATGCAAACAAGAGGAAATAATTTGGAGTACTTGTTCATCTTAAGGTGGTGAGTCAGTAATGGGTGGAGGATGGGCATAATCAAATAATTAAGAGATAAAGCTTTTCATGAACTATGATATGTCCCTCTCTAATGACATGTGTACAAGGTAACCTTAGGATTTCTTTCTTAGCTTCAATTTAAGGTCTCATTAGCTGTTTGATCAATTTAATGTCAAACTCCATCTTCATCCAATTTCATAAATAATTAAGATGTCCATTGATATTAAATGTCCTTAAGCTGACTTGCCCATACACTTCCTCTAAGTGGTGCAACTCAAAAAAATTGCAATTAAGCCAACAAAAAGTTTAATTTTCATTTTTCATTTCACACAAATGAGAGCATATGATATTGACATGAATCATGAATTAAGATCCACTTTTACATTAGATAGATGGGGATCCTACATCTTGAAAAGATAAAACTAAAAAAAAAGCAATTAACAACTAAAGAAAATAAAAACTAAGGATAGAGATTGTTCCAACTACCCCCCCAATCTTGAACTTGACTATGCCCACATAGTTAAAATTCTAACTTAAGAGGTGGAACACTAGTACCATATCACATGGTTGGTGCTGGAGGATGTATCATGGTGGGATCAATGGGGTAGAACGTCCCTTGAAACTTGGCAGCTGTTATGGCATTGGTGGAGGTTGTGGATAACCACCAAAGTACCCTTGGCTCCAATAGTGATCAAACAATGACTGTTGGTATCCCTCCATCCCCTAAAAGTGCATGTGTATGTTCTCTTAGTTGGCCAAGAGAAGTTCCTCATTCTGTAATATCGCTAGTTGGTTTTGGTACAACCGTAGCTACACAACAGGGATGCCTGACAATGTCTCTGTTTTCTACTATTGTCCTTGTTGTGTCTCTTACAACATCCCATACATTCCCGCCATAGAATATGGATCATCCTCCTGTGATGGTAGTGAAGCAGAAGAATTGGAGGCTACATTGTGTCGTGGCCTCTTGTGTGGAACCAGCCTCTATGTGACGGGGATGGTTGGTTCCACCTCCTCTTCTTCTTTATCCTGCTCCTACTGTTGGTCTTCTGCTATACCTTCTTATTCCTCTATTACACCCCGGTTTCACAATTACCATTAATCATGAGATTAGGGAATAAAATGAGGATTTAACGTAATACAAAGATCACCCTTGACTTTTTCTTCTTCTTTTTCAAACTCTTTATTTTCTCACATTGAACCACATAAACTAACTTTACAAGGGAATCTAAACATTGATTTCTCTAATCTGATTTCAATAGTAAAAATGCATGTATGAACATTCATTATGTTCCTCATACTTTTAAGCACATAAGACTTGTTGATTCACACATATTGCTAAAAGAGGAATAGTGTTATACATCATCATTTACAACTCTCTCTTATTTCTTTACAAGGACCTAGAGTGACAAGGACCGACTGAACTTAACTATACTCAGACTTAACTCTTGTGGTAGATCTACTCTGATGCAATGATATCTTCTTCAAGTCCATGTGATTTCCCTAAAAAGTTATGAGTAGAGGGGTGAGCCTACTCCCTTAGTGAATGAGTACTTCAAAGAAATAGTCTAAAGCACTGATACAATTACAGATATACTTTTAAGAAATTGATAATAACAGCAGTAAGCTTTAAAGAGTCTAATCATTGACAATCATAAATATGACAGGATACTCTATATATCTATAAGAGTGAATCAATATATGAAATTCTTGATTGATCATAAAGAGAACTAATAATTCAGAAACATATAAAGAATAATTGAATAACTGTACACACTTGTTTGACCTCTCATTCATTTTATTATGCCCTGATCATATGCAGTGTACTCTACATATGAAGACTCATAGTGCACTACGATCAAACCGTACAAGACTTAGCGAACACACCAGGGAAATGCTAAGGCTTACTACTCTCCTGGTCTGCAATAGGGAAATGGCTCTCTAGCCTAAACTAGACTCCTCCTCTGACCTGAGCACACAGGCGAAGAGTCAAGCCACCTCTTGGCTTTTCTGTACTCTAGTGCCACCAGGACTTCTAGTTGATGTTGGACACTGCAAATTATAATTTAAGGAGACTTCCACTAGGGCTTCGTCCCCCTGCCACCTGATAGCACGTTCCGACCCCCATATACTGGACGATGCCAGGGTTACACCGTTTCACCCCTAAGGCTTAGACCTCACATAGGGGTTCTACGGTGTTCAAGGATCCTAAGTCTATTATTTTATTATTCCTAGAAAGATCTTTTCTACATTGTACACTTCTCTTACTTATACTTGACTCTGGTATCTCTATGGTGTCGCGTCTACTTATTTGAAGTTATAATACAACATGTATATCATTCTAAACATGGCAGAGCAGTATATTCAAAATACTGTAATGTAATGAGTAATCAACATACTATACATGCAGGCAGACTAAATTCTTAAATAAATAGATTACATGTCCACTTGGCACATACACACTAGAATTGTGTAATTTATCATCTTATTACACTGATAAGAGTTAATTACTTGACATGTGAGTAATCGTCAATAGCACCTGCAACTAATCTATAATTTCTCAAAGAATGTGCATATCAACCCAAATCTTGAGTTGTGCAACTCATAACTCAATTAAGAGTTACTTACTTATCATGACTAGATTTATTAATAATAATTGAGAACATTGATATCACAATACTTGTTTCATTGAACACCCTACCCTTAGGGTTTCATTTAATCACAACAAATGCTACAAAGAAAGGTTTAATACATCTATCATGTACTTTTCAAATCTTTAAAACACATTATACCTGGGATTCAATCCCTTATCACATTACTGGGAATTCTCATCCCTTTACATCATTATCATAATAACTGGATATGGGTATTCAAACCCTTAGATCATCACATAGCATTGTTACCTCTGTAACATGTAACCATTACCTCTAGGTCCTTAGACCAAGGTATTCATTTCATTGGTTGTACAAGTATTCTCATGGCTCACAAAGCCATCACACATCTTGTCACCTCTCACTAGGCAACAACGTATTCCCATAGCTCCCATAAAGATTTCATGCGACTTAAACATTCACTGAATAAAGACTACTATCAAAAAATCATATAAAATCAATATATGTATGAAACCTTGGAACAGAGCTGAATTTGGGTTTCCATGCCATTCATTGGGATATCATGCATCAATAATAACATTGAATAAATAAAGTCTATCATGTCAATAAAATCCCTTCAAATGGATTTCATGATATCTATTCGCAAATATCCAACTTTCCTCACATCTAGGGTTTCACCCTCTTCACTGGGATACCAAACAAATACTACTCACTTTCAATGAAATCTAAGATAGTATTTGACGTATATGTACTATGAATTTAGATAAACAATCATTCAAAGCCAAGGGGATCTAGATAAGCAACGTTCTCTATTTACTTATACAGCAAATTTCAGTCATAGACAAATTCCATGTATTTTAGTTTACTCTTATAACCTCTGTGAATACTTAGGGAATTCTCATTAGAATGCATTGTATACATTTCTAATATGATTTTATCATCTGAAATTCATTCAAATAAAGGAAGAATCCATTTCATATCATTTTGCAACAACTAGAACAAATAGACAATTCAGGGTTTGTAGTCGCATACAAAGAAATTAAAGATTATGGTTTATTTAACTAATTTTCATGAAATATACTATTTAAAGGAAGTTCCCACTCACCCTAAGGTGTGAAAACACCTTAAAACGTATCCCATATCTGAAAATCTCGAATCCATATCAAATCCCTACCAATTCACCCAATTCTTCTTCCTTTCAACTCGGAAACCCTAAAAATGAGGGATTATGAAGAAAGAGTGAGAAAAGCGGAAGTTTTGATACCATTTTGGATCAAATCAGAGGAGGGATGGAATTTTGACATGTGAGAGAATACACCATGAAACTATATCCAAAGAAGCTAAACTTACATGATTTCATCATTCCTCAGACCGTAAAACCTTAGGTCAGCATCTCCATCAATTTCTCCTCTCAAACCCTAACTCTCTCTCTCTATAAGATTTCATTTATCTGGATTGAATCACGAATTATGAGATCTCCTTGTGTGTTAGGTTGAACATATAGAGCAATTGAGCTGCTTGGGTTAATTGCACATTTACCCCTCACTAAACTTTTTCTTATTTCAGTAGATTTTTGTGTCATAAAAAGGTTTCTGTAAGTTCTTGTATTTAAGAGATCAAAGATTCTCAAAAAATTATGAAAATTTATCATGTTGTGTATAATTGAGACATAAAGCTTATATTAAAATTTTAGATCATTACAAGCTTCCATTAAATAAATAAAAATCTAATAGTGCACTACTATCCAGAATTCTATATAAATGTCTGTTACTATAATTTATCTAATGATAAGGTCTAAACGCATCCAAATATTATGAACATTTTACATGTTATTTATGATTGAGTTTAAGATCTCCAATTAAAATTTCAAATAATTTGGAGTTACTTATAAATAAATAAAAATAAAACACTACACTACTAAAAAGTATTATGTCATCATTTTGGTCAAAGTATAGTTCGACCGAGAACCACATTCAAAGAACACTCAAATATTCTGAAATTTTTCTCCAATATGTATGATTGAATTATCCATATAATATCCAAAATTCAATTAAATACAAAAGTTTTAGAAAATATGAAAAATATACCACACTGCTATCCTGATCAAATTCCATATTCATGTACTATCAAAACCCTATTTTTTGTCGATTAGGGTTTACATTTCTCAAACCCTAATTCTTCAAACTAAAATCATAGTTAGAGTTTCTTCTTAGGTTTGAAACATCAAAATTGATCTACTATCATTAATAAAGTCTAAACAATGTTCAATCTAATCAAGCATGTAATTATTCAGGTAAACCCTACTTTACCAATTAAGCTCAGATACGGTCATAACAATTCTTCCCCCTTTCAAAGGTTTCATCCCTGAATCATAAACATGCAAGAAAAAGTACTTTCAAGGTTTATTTAAGCTTATGAAATCTTACATGTCAATATATTCTTGTATTTCATACTTGAATGCAGTTTTCAACATTAAGTCTTTTATTTCTTTTCGAATCACAACATGTTAAATCATGACTGCTCAATGATAACAAATGAATTCTCTATGTCACAATCAATCATAGGATAGAGATAGAAACAACCATTTCAATATTTTCATACTCTTGAGGTGTTACCTCAACATTGATAATCCGATCCAACTATCTCAATTCATGTGGCTCAATATGTACTATTGTTATGTATTACCTCTAAGTCACAAAAGAGAGTTCACCATGTTGTTTTGAATTTTTACTATTGTGCTACTCAAATAGCAAAACAATCTTGAGTTGAAAGACTAGATTCAACAACAATTGTACAATACAACTCACGGCATCCCCATTGGATCATGGATGCATAAGGTGAAGCATTACCATCACATTCCATACTATTCTCAAGTATGAACGCACACATAATTCAAGATGTAACCATTGGGTTATAGCATACTAGGGTTTCAACAATAGTAACAGAGTACTCCATAATTGTATTAGTCATTCAAGGACTATTCATACCCAATTACCATCACTTAGTTATATTAAAGCTAGGTATAACAAGCTACACCTCATTAGGGTTACATATAAATACAATATGGTTATCATCCATTGTATTCATATGAGTGAATAGGTAAGACTACCTTATTCAGGGTAACCCACCATTTGTTCCATCATCATTCAACCCATATCACCATACCACAATTGTATAATACTAAGATGGATTACTGGTATGAATGACTTAAACTATCAGACACCTTTAGTTAACTTATTGCTTGCACATGTACATTGAAATCATACCTAGAACCAATTTACATCCCTCAATATACCTTCAACAAATTATACTTCTAAAAAAAATTCACATATTACTAAAAGCCAATGTTTTCTCTTATCTCTCTCCTCATTCATTACTACTTACTTTTTTCTACTTATCCTTCTTATTTTAATCATGTATATTAAACATCCCCAAAATTGAAACATACAAGGTACGAATATATTATTCATCATTCTTGCTATTAATGCAAGAATTCATTTCATATCACACTTCACTCATATTTTATTTCTCCTTTTGTTCAAAACACACCTCTTGTATTTCAAATCTATTTCTTATCCTTTGCTCTAAATCATTTCCATATTGCTTTTATACCTTTCAGATTAGCTAGGATTAATATCAGTGCTAGTTTACTTCTCATAGTGCAAATTCCATGATCTTGTTTTATAGAGATGCTAGTATTCAAGGTCAAATCACTAGTGATAACCCTTGAACTACTACAACTCTAAACATTCTAGGGCTTGGTCTTTATCAGTAGCATGACGTTATTATGGTGTGACTTTGCTCCCTTAATTTGAAATTCAAACTTTGGATCTCACAAGGTTTTACTAAAGTCTTCCGTATCTTATCAACTGAATTTCCTTCATCTTAATTGGCCATTCAGATAGATTACATTCTCAATTTACCCTTCTAGGGTTTCATCATCATATTGTGTGTCATTATTACATTCACTAGATGCCTCTACCGTGGTGGTTATGCATCAGATATGATTCATTTTCTTATCACTTCATTCCCACATTTCTCTCATTATGTAATATATGGATGAGAAGATGATTCTGAGACTTAGAATTCTTATCTTCAAACATCCCATTAATACATTTTTCATATGTAGGTTTAATTATTTATCAACAAGGATACTTGACTAACTAGCACTTGATTGAATCTCCTAACCTCTTCCTTTTATAATCTATATTACTCTACCATGTCTCAAACCCTTCCTTACTTTCCATAATCCTCTTACCATATACTACTCTTCCTCCTGTTATCTTAAACTTCTACTTTTCTCTTATGATCATGTTTCTTATTCATGTGTATGATCATGTATACCATGTTGTGCATATTTCTTTTTATCCTTCTACTAATGCGAAGTTGAAATTCTAAATCAATAATCTCTCAACTAGTTTCAACTCATGTTTAATACATTACATATCCTTCATTTTAAATCAAACGGCTCATGCATGGGTGAAACATAGTTTCTCTTATATCAAGTTTTTCCTTCCTGAGTATAGTCTACCTTTGTATAACTTATTCATTTTGTTAAGCTACACTTTTGTTCTTTTTTTTTAGAAACTAGTTTGTTGTTCTATAGAGACTTGGAATCCAAAGGTAGTAAGGATGAATGTATTAAACTTATTAATAAGGTATACATTCCATGCTCTCAATTATATTATAACCCTCTTCCTTAATCAAGCTCATCATTTCCAACATGTATCTTTGTTTTAACTTAGTTTCTTATCCTAGTCTTATGATTTACATATTTATCTAATTCTCTTTACTTTAACTCTTCTGAAGACTCTTCACTTATATTTACTTATCGTATATTTAACTCTTTTCTTCTATTTTTCCTTTGCTTTGGAGTAAATAAAAACATTGTACTCAGTTATATAATCCATTCCTCATGATTGATTCTTACTACCTTGGCCCTTACATACTTTTATCATATCTTTTCCATATTTCATATTTAGAGTTCATATAATATTAATCATTAAACTTAATATGAACCTTATGTCATGTTCCTTTATTCGCAATTAAGGATTTCTCATATGAGGCCCCAAAGTTGGGTCTTAGATATCAGTTCCAACTGATTCTTAGCTATTCTAATCTTTGTCATAGGTTTCAACATCTTAGTGTATGTACATTCTCACTATGATGTGGGTCTAGTTTATCCAAAGTCTACTCTTATCATATTGTTAATAGGAGTCATTGGATCCCAGTAATGCATCCTGCCAGCCAGACCAGGCCGAACCTACAGTCCTGAAGCCAAGAGCTACTTAAGATTAACCAACTCCTATTAATCTCAAACATGTGGAAAGAATATCCACTTAGGAAAGTTCATTCAAAGATCATTTCTAGTCTACTTGATACAAAGAATGTAATCAATAAATGCTACAACTGCATAGTATACAACAAATCTTAAAGACCCATATATATTTCAAAATACTGAATATCTGAATTCAAATATATAAGAGCATTTCTATTCATCTCCAATAAAACAACAATATGAAATGAAAGTTCTATCTCATTTTATATTTATGCTCTTAATTCATGTTACTTATCTTGTTTCTAACCCTAATATTTCTAAGGTACTTCTCTAGCCCATTCTTCCCCTGTATACCTGGCTAAGGTATACATGAAAGAATAGACAGAGCAGCTTGATACTGGTTGATCCAAGTACTCAGATACTGGGCTAGGATATACAAACACTCAAATCCCCATAGCTAACATCATAACATATCCTATCTGCCACACTTATGACTCTAACTTACTAACTTATTGGTCCCTGACAACTCAGCCTAAGCTCTGATACCAATCTGTTACACCCCAATCTCATAATTACCGTTAATCATGAGATTAGGCATAAATTGAGGATTTAATGTAATACAAAGAGCTCCCTTAACTTTTTTTCTTCTTTTTCAAACTCTTTGTTTGCTCACATTGAACCACATAAAGTAACTTTCCAAGGGAATCTAAACATTGAGTTCTCTAATCTAATTTCAACAGTAAAAATGCATGTATGAACATTCATTATGTTCCTCATACTTGTAAGCACATAAGACTTGTTGATTCACACATATTGCTAAAAGATGAATAATGTTATACATCATCATTTACAACTCTCTCTTATTTCTTTACAAAGACCTAGAGTGACAAGGAGCGAATGAACTTAACTATACTCAGACTTAACTCTTGTGGCAGAACTACTCTGATGCAATGATATCTTCTTCAAGTCCATGTGATTTTCCTAAAAAATTGTGAGTATAGGGATGAGCCTACTCGCTCAGTGAATGAGTACTTCAAAGAAACAATCTAAAGAACTGATATAATTACAGATATACTTTTGAGCAACTGATATCAATTATAACAGCAGTAAGTTTTAAAGAGTCTAATAATTGACAATCATGAATATGGCAGGATACTCTAAATATCTATAAGAGCGAATCAATATATGAAATGCTTGATTGATCATTGATCATAAAGAGAACTAATAATTCAAAAACATACAAAGAATAATTGAATAATTGTATACACTTGTTTGACCTCTCATTCATTTTATTATGTCATGATCATATGCAGTATACTCTACATATGAAGACTCGTAGTGCACTACGATCACACCATACAAGACATAGCGGACACACCTAGGAAATGCTAAGTCTGACTACTCTCCTGGTCTGCAATAGGGAAATGGCTCTCTAGCCTATACTAGACTCCTCCTCTAACTTGAGCACACAGGTGGAGAGTCAAGCCACCTCTTGACTTTTCTATACTCTAGTTGTGGCATCCAACTCATAAAGACAATATTAACTAATGCAGAAGTGTATCATTCATAGAGGATTACTGAAAAATCACTAAAAATTAACACCATTTACAAAGAGATCCATTCTCAGGGAAACTCTTTAAGAAAGAACCAAAGTATGACATTTACATCCTGGTTCATATATACATATCATGTATCATCCCTACTCAAGGAATACAAGCATCAACTGCTCTGTCTTAGTTGTACACAAGAAGTATAAAAACCTCGAGACTTAAATCCAAAATCTCAGATCGATTTATTAAAAGCACTAACTCCTAGGACCTGAGAGTACAGAGACAACACATAGGACTATCTATTCCAAAACTTGATCACCAGTATTTCCACCTGTAGAATTACTGCGATCCCTATTGCTGTTGTTGCTGCTCTTCCCTAGCTATGGGATTTCTATTTCTACTTCGTCCGCGTCCACCTAAAAATGTTGGATCCCACGGGGGTGAGATAATTTGTAAATTTCCCCAGTGAGAGATATAACTCTCCGCCAAAAACATTATTATTGCAGTTTAATAAAAATAAACTGAGCAGAAGAATCATATATATATCCAGCAGTAGACAAATCAATATCTAAACTGATTAGAGCAATATGCTTATTCAGAGAAATATAGTTATGACTTGATAAAGTAGCATGTCACTATTCAACAAGATATTGAAGAAACATGTATATCATTTATTCTTCTAGGATATACTAAGCAATGTACATCAACCAGTGATTCTAGCATTTTAACCTTAGAAATTATGCTACATGGATGGTATACCGCTCATCCTCCAACCGACCACTGCGAAGTCAAAATCGGTACCATATAAGGTCAAAGGAAGAACCAGATTCCATGACCTCTCACATCTCGGTCAGTGCAAGACTACAAGTAGGACTATGTCAACTGCTCAACATAGCATTCCAGGGTATACTGGCAACTTCGCTACAGAGTTACAGTGGCAACTACACTCTCATCGGCAATTGAGAGATTTTATCTCATATCGACCCGACATTCATCATCATTGGGAGATTCGTGATACATCCATCCTGACACAATTAATAAAGGATTGGGAAATTTATTGCTTATCTCAAATCAATCCCTTCATCAGGGCGTAAGGTATTAGTGCCCATTACCCCCACATATTCAAAAATATGTGTTCCTTAGGAATTCCCGAAGGAAAACCTATTTCACCGTCACCAACTTCTGACGATGATGGTTCTCTGGTCAGGGCTCTACATGAAAAGATTCACTTGATTAATTAAGTACATTATCATATTCTTTTAGCATCCGTCAAGTTTTCAAACATAACTTATTAGGACAAATGCTACAAAGAAACATGTACTATTTTCATCAGTCACTTCTCAGTATTTATAAGACATTGGGATCTCAGTCCCTCATTTCAATTACTAGGAATACTCATCCCTTCACAACTCAATGTCATAATCATATGCTTTTGGGTATTCAAACCCTTAACTCATCACTGAGCATTGTTACCACTTTTTCAGGTAACTATCACCTTCAGGTCATCTGACCAAGGTAAACATGATACTTGTTACACAAGCATCTCATATGGCACTTAAGGCCCATTAATTCTCTTATTACCTCTTACTAGGCAACAAGGCATATTATGGCACATAAGGCCCAATAACAATTTAAAAAATAAAACATCATAGCTCATACCTGGCTATGTTCATCATCTCATTATACTTGCATGGTTAGTACAGATGATAACAGTTACTTCAATTTCATATCAGTACCATGAAAAACAAATATAGCATCACAAATCAAGGGTAACACCACTATTTCCTTACTAAGATTAGGGTTTCCTATTTTAGTTTAATTGGGGATACTCATTCTACTACCCAGATCAGGGTTATGGTTTATCACCATATTGCCAAGATTAGGATTTCATATAGCATTACATAGCATCACTCCGGATTTGAGTTCCACATCACATCAATATATCAGGATTTCATATCACATCTCCCTAAATTAGGGTTTCACATAATATCACCCTAGATTAGGGTTTACATTCAAAATTGCCCTGAATTAGGGTTAGGGTTTATCTAACCTTCTCGATTAGGGTTTCATGATCTCTTCACTAAGGATCATACCCTAATCACATACTCTACATAAATAACATTCATGTATGAATTCCTTTCTATCATCCTCTCAACTTGATTAGGCTACATCAACCCTTCAATCAAGTACATATAACTATGATTGACATAGTGTACTAAGACATTGCTTTCATAACCTTTTTAGGCTAACCATATTAAAGATACTGATTATCTAAGCACTTTAGATATTTAACCTTTGTACTTATCATTGATAATCATACTTATCAACCATTGGGGCAACGAATCAATCATCACCTTAAGTTTCCAATCGAAAACTACTGCCATTATCATGGTAGTTGCATCAACTAATCAAAGGAATCGCAAGAAGAGCAATTAAACATAGTTGATTGAGAAATTGAATTCAATAACAATGAATAGGGGTTCAAGTTATATAACCCACCTCCAATTGAGATTCAAAGCTTCAAGCTCACATCAACAATGGTGGATGCAACTCCTTTCACTATCCCAAGGCTCTTCCTCAAGCTTTGAGTGAAAAGGAATGATTAGAAATGATGATATATGGGATCGAGATAAGAAGAAATCATGCACTGATTTGTGATTTCCAACTTGAAATCAAGGTGAACAAAGGTCAAGAATCTTACCAACATGTTGGGGGACGTTCTCCTGCTTCTCCTAGCTCCCTTGGTCATTTTTTCAAGCAAAGAGAAGAAGTGGATTTGAAAAAGCCTTTGGTTTGAGTTGTAAAAGGTGTTTTTATAAGAAAATCAATGAGAGAGAAAACGCCTTATAAAAATATTTTAATTCCAAATTGATGCCACCTCTTCCCCCTCGATTCCTTGCATGCAAAGATATCTTCCTCGCCTCCGAATTCCCTTCCATTATCCATGAATTAAGGGAAAAGAAATTAAGCACCTTAACCTTTATAATATTATTACCCATAAGTTAGTGGATATTTCTTTTTATTTTCTTAATGTGAGTGGGTTCTCCACTCATGTAGATATTTCCTTTTCCTTTGCAAGGAACAAGGATGATCACACTTGAGCGAATCCAACCATCTCATTTTTGGTTGAAGGCCCTTCAATTATTTTATTTATTCTTGCATTAAATTGAATTAAGGTTTCAATTATTCTTAAATCTTGATAATTTTAATATCAAGATTCTCTCTCCTTCAAAGTGATACAAACGAGATGCACCTCTTGTTTTATTTTCTCTACATGATTCCAAGAAATATTAGGGACTATTTTGAAGTGGTAAATTGCATATTGAATCCTGGGTTTTGGGTAAATTACACATTACACCAAAACTAGGTTTTAATGCACAAACATTGCTTTATCAGCTCTTTCTTGGTACTCAGGCTTTCACTAGTCGTACCTCTACATCATCTTCATTCTCATGATGCTTCAACACATGAGGAACATATTATCATGGACAGTTTGCAATTTAACCCCTCAACTTGGGTAATTTGCACTTTAGTCCAGCACAAGCAAAACATTATTTTAACATTATTCAAAATGGACTAAAATTGAAATATAAGTTCCTATTGAGCCTTAATTACTACTTTTCAAAATATAATATCAAGCATATAATTATCTTTCTTAAACAAAACACCTAGGGTTAAAGCATAACCCAGGTCAGGGATGTTACAAATTATCCACCCCTTACAAGGATTTTGTCCCCAAAATCATCAACGAAAACATTAAGAGAAAAGAGTAGGGTACTTCCTCCTCATCTCTTCCTCTAGTTCCCACGTAGCCTCTTCAATGCCACGGTGATGCCAGAGAACTTTTACAAGACAAATATCTTTCTTTTTTAGCTTTTTGATTCTTCTATCAAGAACCAACACAGGTCCTTCAACATAAGATATATCATCATTTAGTTCTACCTCCACAGGTTAGAGAAGTAACTATGTGTCAGGATGACACTCCCTCAACATGGAGATATGGAACACTGGGTGCAATCTATGCAACTCAGGTGGTAACTCCAGCTTATAGGCTACCTTTCCCATCCTTTCAATGATCGGATAAGGCCCCATAAATCTAGGAGCTAACTTCCCCTTCTTTCCAAATCTCAGAATACCTTTCCAAGGTGAGACCTTGAGATATACTCTATCTCCTACTTGGAATTCTAAGGGTCTACGACACTTATCAGCATAAGATTTATGTCTATCCTTGGAAGCTTTCAATTGTTGTTGTATTACTTTAATCTTCTCAATTGTTTGATGTACTAGCTCAGGACCCAAAAGTTGATATTCTCTTATTTCATACCAACATAAGGGAGATCTACAACGTCTACCATATAATGCCTCGTATGGTGTCATCTCAATACTGTGTTGATAGCTATTATTATAAGAAAATTCTATCAAGCTTAGGTGTAGATCCCAACTTCCTACAAATTGAAGGACACATGCCCTAAGCAAGTCCTCCAAAGTTTGTATGGTCCTCTCAGATTGTCCATCTATCTGAGGGTGAAAGGTTGTACTAAACCTTAATTGTGTACCCAAATCTTTATGGAGTCATTCCCAAAAATGACTCATAAACTGGGGACCTCTATCAGAAACAATTGTAGCTGGAACCCCGTACAAACGCACTATCTCATCTATGTATATTTGTGCAAGCTTCTCAGCAGTGTAGGTTGTTTTGATAGGAAGGAAATGTGTTGTCTTAGTCAACCTATCAACTATCACCCATATGGAATCATGACTTTTGGTTGTTCTTGGCAAACCAACTACAAAGTCCATGGTTACATGATCCCATTTCCACTGTGGTATAGGCAGAGGTTGCATTGTTCCTACAGGCTTTTGATGTTTAGCTTTAACCTGCTGACATATCGGACACTGCATAACAAACTCAGCTACATCTTTCTTCAATCCAGGCCACCAATACATATCTTTTAAGTTATAATACATCTTGGTGCTCCCTGGATGCATCACATATATTGAAGAATGAGCTTCTTCTATAACTAACTTTCTTAAGCTATCAGCATCAGGTACTACCATCCTACCATGGTAATAGACGACCTGATCATTTGAATCATGGAAACCATCCCGTTTCTCACTACCATACTCTGACTTAATCTATTGAATCACAGTATCAGCTTGATGTGCTTCTTTAATCTACTGCCTCAGAGTAGGTTTTACTTGCATCTCAGCTAACAGCCCGGCTAACAATGACACCTTAAGCTCTATATTGTCTTGCCTTAAGGAGATAAGCATATCTCTTTTAAAGAACACTAAGGAGTTTAACTGTGCTTTATCTAAGGCCGATGTTGCTGATTTTCTACTTAGTGCATCAGCCACTACATTAGCCTTCCCTGGATGATAATTAATTGTACAATCATAGTCCTTGATTAATTCCATCCAGCGGCGTTGTCTCATATTCAGCTCATGCTGTGAGAAGATATACTTTAGGTTCTTATGGTCTGTGAAAATCTAGAATGTCACTCCATAGATATAATGTCTCCATATCTTCAAAGCATGGACCACAGCAGCTAGCTCTAGATCGTGTGTCGGATAATTCTCCTCGTGTTTCTTAAGTTGTCGAGAAGCAAAAGAAATCACTTGCTTATCCTGCATCAACACACATCCTAGACCGTTCTTAGATGCATCACAGAAGAGTATGTACCCCTTTCCCTGCTCAGGTAACACTAACACAGGTGCACTAGTTAACCTTTCCTTCAGCATATGGAATGATTGTTGGCACTTGTCATTACAGATAAAAGGAATTCTCCTTTCTGGTCAACTTGGTCAGGGGTAAAGCTATAGAACTGAAGTTCTTAATGAACCTCCTATAATAGCCTGCCAACCCTAGGAAACTGCATATCTCTGTCGGTGTTTTTGGTTGTTCCCATTGTAGGACAGATGCTACCTTCTTAGGATCAACACAAATACCTGAAGGAGATATCATGTGTCCTAGAAAAGAAACTTCTGGTAACCAAAACTCGCATTTGCTAAACTTAGCATACAGCTTATGCTATCTTAGCAAAGTCAAAGCCTGACAAAGTTGCTGCATATGTTGTTGAACATCTCTACTGTAGATTAAGATGTCATCTATGAAGACTACTATCTTAGAGAAGATAGCTGCACCACACAACTGATCAAACAAGTCATCAATCCTTGGAAGAGGATACTTGTTCTTTATGGTTACTTTATTTAACTGGCTGTAGTCAATGCATAACTGCATCGACCCATCTTTCTTTTTAACAAAGAGGACCGGAGCACCCCATGGTGAAGTACTCGGTTGGATAAATCCTTTCTCAAGCAACTCTTGCAGTTGTTTCTTGAGCTCTGCCATCTCAGTAGGTGTCATTCTATACGGAGTTTGTGCTATGGGTTGCGTGCCTGGGATTAGATTAATTTCAAAATCAATCTCTAAAGATGGAGGAACACTTGGAAGTTCTCCAGGAAATACATCTTCAAATTCCCTAACAACCAGAACTTCAGAAGGATGATGGCTCTCCATTGTGGTATCTACCACATGAGCCAAGAATGCAAGGCATCCTTGTCTCATCAACTTCTCAGCTACCATAGCTGACACAAGATAGGTTGGAAGAATCTTTCTGTCTCCTTAAAAGATCCATGTGTTACCATTGTCTGTGAACACAACCTGCTTGGAACTACAATCCAAGACAACCTTATACTTCTCTAAGGTGTCCATCCCTAGGATAATATCAAACCCGTGCATTTCAAGTGGTATAAGATCCACCTGAATGTGATGATAAAAAAGGAAAGATTACAGGAAGAACACACCTCCCGCAACACTGCAGATACCAACAAAGGGGTTTCTAGCATCAAACTATCTGCTCTATGACTGAAAATCATGTTGCAGTCATGAATCACTTCTCGAGTGATAAAGGAATGCGTAGCACCCGGATCAATTAACACAGATACGAAGTAGGATGAAGACATATCAGAATAAAATAGTTCCATCTGACCTATCACAACCCAAGGGTTGACTACTGCTTCAGGTTGATTCATAGCATAGAATCTAGCCGTTGCTTGTTGTTGATCCTGTGCTCAGTTGTTGGGTGTTGACGATCCAGCTTGTGATGCTTGTCCACGTCCTCTAGCACCACTGTCAAACTAATGCCTCTGAGAGCCTTGCTGGCTCTACCTTGGTAATTGGGTCATATTCCTGACTTTCTCAGGACAATCCTTCACAACATGTCCCTCTTTCCTGCATCTATAATAGGTTATATTTCCCCACTGTGGCATGGGTGGTCTTGTTACTGACATTGATGCTGAGCTATGAGCTCCCTTCGGTGGTAAGCTATGACCTCTACCCTTTCTTGACATCCACTACATCTGGGTATTGAACCTTGGTGGTGGTGTAGGTACAGAAAACCTCAGTTTATTAAAGCTTCCAGAACTCTGTCCTTGGAATTGAGTATATACCTTTTTACTCTAGGTCTGATGCTTCTCAATCACAGACCTCTCTATCCGTCTTATGGACTCCACAAAGGTGGTGAACCTCTCCCTGTTCTCTAAAGCAGACACAGGAGTGGTTAAATCAACACTCAATCATTTTTCGAAACATTGAATCCTTTCCTCATCTGTAGATTCCATATGCGGACAGAACTGCAAAAGCTCCATGAACCTAGCTTCATACTCGCTAATGTTCATATGTCCTTGCCTCAATCTCTTGAATTGAGATATCTTCTCATCTAGATACATCTTGGGAAAGTATCTAGCAACAAATTCACATCGGAACTCATCCCATCCGACTTCCACACCAGGTCTTTTGTCTTCCTCAATGGTCCACCAATGACCAGCACTCTCCTTCAGTAGGTAGACTACATATCTCACCTTCTCATTTTCAAGAATTGTAAGGATTCTGAAGGCTTTCTCCAGCTTAGTCAGACACAAATCAGTGTCTACAGGGTCATCAGTCCCAGCATACTCCGTGGATCCTACCCTCTGAAGCCGTTCAAAGGTCTTGCCAGCTCCTTGTCTTTCATCGTGGGCTGGTGCCCTTGGTGCAGGTAGTGGCATCCTATCTATCATATGAGTCATGGCTGCCATAAACTATCCAAACATGGCTTGGAAGGCTAGGTTCCCCATATTAGCTTGATTGAATTGGGGTTGTTTAGGTACGGGCTCCTCCCTATTCTGGTCCCTTGCACCTCCTCCTGGTGCAGCAACGCTGCTCTAAATAGCATGTTCATCATGTGATCCAGACATATATAAGTTCTTCTTCTCCTATATGAGCAGAAGACACTAATCAGATAAACTAGAAGACACTAGACCAGACTCAACAACCTTAATCCTATGTCTCTATAGACTCAGCGAACCTAGAGCTCTGATACCACTAATTTATAGCATCCAACTTATAAAATCAAGATTAACTAATGCGGAAGCGTATCATTCGCAGCAGATTACTAAAAATCACTAAAAATTAAAACCATTTACAAAGAGATCCATTCTCAGGGAAACTCTTTAAGAAAGAGCCAAAGTATGATATTTACATCTGGTTCATATATACATATCATGTATCATCCCATCTCGAGGAATACAAGCATCAACTGCTTTGTCTAAGTTGTACACAAGCAGTATAAAAACCTTGAGGCTTAAAGCCAAAATCTCAGATCGATTTATTAAAAACACTAACTCCTAGGACCTGAGAGTACAGAGATGACATATATGACTATTGGTGTGATTCCACTAGAGGTGCAACACACTAGCCGATTTGACTCGACTAGATGCACCCCACGAGGTCGGAACACACATGATGGGTTTTTTCTTTCGAAATTTATAAGACCTAAACTAACACACCTACATCTAATAAAACAACTACACCCGCAAGCACACGGAGTCGTGTCGTAGTATAGGAAGGTGGGAGGTATAGGGTCGATCCACAGGGAAAAGAGGGGGCGCTAGAGCTAGGTTAGTTTTGTTGGGTTCCTACTACGGAGACTAGGGTTAAGGGTTTAAAGGTGATTTGATTGTTAAACTACTATGAACAAATGAGGAATTAAAGGCAAGAATGAAATCTATGTTAACCCTAGGTTAGATTAAGACTAAGCAAGCAAGGAAAGACTAAGCTAGGTATGAAAAGGCAAATTACACTAAGGCAAGCGAGAGAGAAGTAAATGAGCAATTAAAGAGCTACAATAGAATGAACAAGACAAGAGCAAAGCAAGAAGCTAACTAAGTAAGGAAAGAACTAATTAAGCTAAGAAAGCACAAAACTAGGGTTTTAAGCAGTAAAGATATGTGTGGGTTGTTTAGGGGTATAAACTTATCACTTAAGTTGGGGGGTGACATATGAACATTATGATTCCATTTAGATTATCCAAACCAAACAACAAGTTAGAGTCTAATGAATTAACCTAATCTACTAACTGGCCATGGATATGCTAGGTTGTGCATAGGGGAACTAGTCCCTAACACCCCCTACTACCCTTACGAGGCTCAATTGGGTTAGGGATTAGGTACAATTCAATTAGAGTCTAATCAAGTCTAGGTTTCTAGATTAGGCATTCCTAGGGAAATTAGGGGGCAAGGGTAGTAATGGGGAGGTGAGATTAGGGTTTTGGACCCCAATTCCCCCACATTCTAGCCTTGAGAAGGCTCCATGCTAATTGTACTAGAATTACCTAATCTAGCTACTTAGATCTCTCACTTAGGTTTAGGGAGATTGATTAATATGTAGGAAAATGGGAGGCAACCTAGGGATCCAAAAATTGGACCTAGGGACAAATCCCAAAATTCACACATATAAGTAATTTGCCTAAATTCCTAGGTGATTCCACACACAAACCAACAAGCAATCCATGGAGAATGAGATGAAAATAGAATATAATCATGAACAAATGGAATTACAATGTTTACATGTCATTGTCCCCCAACATGGTATCAAAGTAACATAATTTCCCCCAAACAACCCACCCACAGGGGCCTAGCTACTCATAGAAATGGAAAATACAAAAAGAGAGAAGAAAGAGGTAGAAGAAGCCATGGAGCTCGGTGTAGATGAAGAAGTCCTCCTCTCCAACAGCTATAGGATGTGTCCTCCTCCCTCCTCCAAGGTGCAAGGGTGTGAAATGAAGGGGATTGTGGGTAGGAACTAGTACAAACTAGTGTTTTGGTGGTGGAAATGGTGAAATGGAGTGGAATGGAGGTGGAAATGGAGTGGAATAGAGTGGGTGGTGATTTGGGGAGCTAGGAGGTGGTGGAAGGTAGCTATCCTCATGCCCCAGCCACCACCTAGGTATATATAGGTGTGGGGAGGGAGCACTAGGTCAAGTAGGGGCAAAATGGGTAAAGTAGTGAAAACTAGGTGGGTTTGGTGAGTAGCACGGCCGTGGTGGGTAGGGTAGACCACGGCCGTGGTGTATGGGCATGGTCATGGGAATTAAAATAGGCCAATTTATAGGGTTTTGGTCGATTTTGGGCTAAAACGGCCACGACCATGCTGGGTTGAGGGTAGTACAGCTGTGGTGGGATTTGGTAGCACGGTCGTGCTGTGTGGCACGGCTGTGGTGGGTGATGGTAGCACGACCGTGCTGTGTGGCATGGCCGTGGTGGGTGGTCGCAGCACGGCCATGCTGTGTGGCACGGCCGTGGTAGAGTATGCTCTGCAGCTGCTTTAAAATTGAAATTTTTCTTGTGATTTCTTCATTTCCAGCACGACCGTTCTGTGTTACCACGGTCGTGCTGGGGGCTTTTCTTGCACTTTTAGCTTCAAACGTCATTATCCATGGACTTCTTTGCTTAAGCTTGACTCTTAGCCACTAGGGGTAGGTTGGGGGAGCTCTGGGGCCTTCTTTGGGCCCCTCCATCTCTCTCGTCCATCCAAGTGTGGTCCAACTACCTGAAAAACATGCAAAAAATGTCCATAAGTGTATTTTACACAAATATGCATATTAAGGGAAATAACATGTAATCTAATAGATATATATGTGATTGAAATACAAAATGCCACAAGATGAAGCCCTAAAATAGGGCTGAATCACCACCCCAAACTTGAAACATACTTGTCCTCAAGTATGCTCCAACTCAATCTCTCTACAAATCTTCCACAAATAAGAAATGAGATATGCAATGTAAAAGATGATTATTGTTGAATGGGATCAAAGATGACTAAATGCATGCATTTCACCTCTCTCCTCTCCTACTTTCACAATCCAATCATGAAAAGAGCACAAAGCATATGAACTTCAAATATAGCGCATGGAATACACACAAGTTATCCATATTTCTTCCATAAAGTTCCGGGTAAACCGTTTCATGGTGGTGTTAATCAAGAATGACTAGGAGTGTTGTTTCACATTCATGCATTCAACATGATATTTCAAATCACACCAAAAGACCTATGTGGCTGTGGAAAAGGGCAAAATGAGCTAAGTTTCATGTTTCCTAGCTCAATGGATATGAAAGTGGAAGAAAGGGTTGCGGTAAGATTTTTGGAGTGTTTTTACACACTCATCTTTTCTTTATTTGAATGCTCTTAAACAGGAGCATCCTTTTATTTTGTTTTTGCTTTTCTTTTTCTTTTTCTTTTCTTTTCTTTCTTGCCCTTGGTGTAGATAGGGCATATGGTGGATAGAGTGAAGAGGGGAGGTAGAGATGTGGCCACCCCAAACCTTTCGAGGTGGCCAAGGCTGATTATGTGCCCTAGGGCATCGTTTTATGAGGTGGAGGGGTATGAAGATGGTGGAAGAAGAGTCGGGTCAAAGAGGGGTCATTGGTATGATTTTTCACATAAGACATCCTTCATGAAAGTTAATCCAATACTTCATCCTAGATATCACACCACATGAATGAACAAGATGAAATTGATATCTCAAACAAGTGATTCCACAAACACTAAGCGTTCAAAGCTTGCCCAAGTTCACAATTCAGCCAAATCTATCACAATCATGAGAGAGGTGATGCACATGTAAAAAGTCAAACATTGACACCACTTAGCAATAAAGCATGACATTTCACTTGCACTAGTCAAAGGTCGTCATTTTTACTCAAAATAGTAGAGATTGGGTCAAAACACACTTTTTAGATAACAAATCTCAAATTTGGGAAAAAATTGGCCAAAATGGTGCCAAGTTGCCTCCAATCACATCAAATCCTATATTATTAAAATTAAACTAGAAAACAAGCAAATCCTAGCCAAAACATGTAAAAATTACCAAAAATCTACATGATATGCAATGCATGGCAAAAATAGCAACATTTTTTAAAATTACACAAAAATAGCAAAGAAACAAACTACATGGCATGCAAGTATGCAAAACAAGAACACAAAGTATGGATACACAAATATGAGAGATGGTTATACTGTTTAGTCATCTTGAGCAAAAACATAGAACAAGGAACATAAAAGAAAGTGGGGTAAACAGGGGCTTACCGCCGTACCACCCCAAACTTTTAAACCATGTTGTCCTCAACATGAAATAGAAGCTCAGAATGATAGGGTAGAGGGCATGGAGTCGTGGTAGATAAATGCCAAGAGGGGAGAGAGATCCCAATGGGCCCATTGAGCAGGGGATGGCCTCCACGGCCGTGGTGTGCATCGCGCCCATTTTAAAATGCATGCAATACAACCTTGTTGTGTGGCACAGCCGTGCTGATATCCTTTATGCAGCTTCTCTACTGATTTGCAGTTTTCTCTTCATTTTTGTTCTCCTCCTTGTCAATATCATCCATGAATCACTCATGCATCACTCTCCTTCCAATGTACCTGTCCTAAAATGACATAAACAACAAAAACCATCAAGCATAAAGTGTGTGTGTGTTTTTTCTTGGAAAGTGTAAAACCAAAGCAAATGTATCAAAAAGTGAAGGTTGGGTCAAAATTTCCCAAACCTACGTGGGTTGCCTCCCACAAGCGCTAAGTTTCATGCCTTTAGCCAGGCTTGTTGTTCTTTCACCATCAACCATGGTCCAAAAACAAAATGTTTTCACCCCCATCATAAGCAATCCTCTCAAATGCTTTCCTTGATTGATCTTCCTCCCAAGGGTCATGCGAGCTTCGTAAGTCTTTTTCAACAATTCTCTCTCCTTGGGGATCATCATCATATATCTTAATCAGCCTTAAGACCCTCAGAATTCTCATGCCATAGGTTTTCTCTCTCTTGAGGAATGGGCCTTCATAGGAACCAAAGAGAGGGGTCTCAATCATATCCATTTGCTCATGGGAAATAGGGGGAGCATGTGATAGTTGTGGTGGTGGCATCGGTGTCGATGGTCATTGGACTTCAGGTGGAGGAGGGAATTGAGGTTGGAAGGTGAATTGGTGGGAGGGTTGTGATGATGGAGGTGGTAGAATGAATTGAGGTTGGAAGGTGAACTGGTAGGAGGGTTGTGGCAATGGAGGTGGTGGTAGTGTGTAAGGCTTAGGAAAGCCTTGGAGGTAGGGTAGTGGAGGAGGGAATTGAGGTTGGAAAGTGAAGTGGTGGGAAGGTTGTGGCAATGGAGGTGGTGGAGGTGTGTAAGGCTTAGGATAGCCTTGGAGGTAGGGTGGTGGAGGAAATGGATGGGTTTGTGCATTTTGGCCTTCCATCTTGTCTTATCCGAGTGGCTTGTCACATGCACAAGGCACAACCAAACAAAAGAAAGAAAATTAGCAAACCAATATACACAAAGAATGCAAAGAGTAATGAATAAAGAACAGCAATGATGAGGGCAGTAGGAAAAGTCAAAGAAAAATTAACTAGCTAGGCCGAGTGCCTCTAATCGCCAGCAACGGTGCCAGAAAGCTTGGTGCGATTCCGCTAGAGGTGCAACACACTAGCCGATTCAACTCGACTAGATGTGCCCCACGAGGTCGGAACACATGTGATGGGTTTTTTCTTTCGAAATTTATAAGACCTAAACTAACACACCTACGTCTACTAAAACAACTACACCTGCAAGCGCACTGGGTCGTGTCATAGTATACAAAGGTGGAGAGTATACGGTCGATCCACAGTGAAAAGAGGGGGTGCTAGAGCTAGGTTAGTTTTACTAGGTTCCTACTGCAGAGACTAAAGGTGATTTGATTGTTAAACTACTATGAACAAATGAGGAATTAAAGGAAAGAATGAAATCTATGTTAACCCTAGGTTAGATTAAGACTAAGCAAGCAAGGAAAGACTAAGCTAGGTATGAAAAGGCAAATTACACTAAGGTAAGAAAGAGAGAAGTAAAAGAGCAATTAAAGAGCTACACTAGAATGAACAAGACAAGAGCAAAGCAAGAATCTAACTAAGTAAGGAAAGAACTAATTAAGCTAAGCAAGCACAAAACTAGGGTTTTAAGCAGTAAAGAGATGTGTGGGTTGTTTAAGGGTATGAACTTATCACTTAAGTTGGGGGGTGACATATGAACATTATGATTCCATTTAGATTATCCAAACCAAACAACAAGTTAGAGTCTAATGAATTAACCTAAGCTACTAACTGGCCATGGATGTGCTAGGTTGTGCATAGGGGAACTAGTCCCTAGCACCCCCTACTACCCTTACGAGGCTCAATTGGTTTAGGGATTAGGTACAATTCAATTAGAGTCTAATCAAGTCTAGGTTTCTAGATTAGGCATTCCTAGGGCAATTAGGGGCCGAGGGTAGTAATGGGGAGGTGAGATTAGGGTTTTGGACCCCAATTCCCCCACATTCTAACCTTGAGAAGGCTCCATGCTAATTGCACTACAATTACCTAATCTAGCTACTTAGATCTCTCACATAGGTTTAGGGAGACTGATTAAGATGTAGGAAGATGGGAGGCAACCTAGGGATCCAATAATTGGACCTAGGGGCAAATCCCAAAATTCACACATATAAGTAATTTACCTAAATTCCTAGGTGATTCCACACACAAACCAACAAGCAATCCATGGAGAATGAGATGAAAATAGAATATAATCATTAACAAATGGAATTACAACGTTTACATGTCATTTTCCCCCAACATGGTAACAAAGTAACATAATATCCCCCAAACAGCCCACCCACAGGGGCCTAGCTACTCATAGAAATGGAAAATACAAAAAGAGAGAAGAAAGAGGTAGAAGAAGCCATGGAGCTCAGTGTAGATGAAGAAGTCCTCCTCTACAGTAGCTACAGGACGTCCTCCTCCCTCCTCCAAGGTGCAAGGGTGTGAAATGAAGGGGATTATGCTTAGGAACTAGTATAAACTAGTGTTTTGGTGGTGGAAATGGTGAAATGGAGTGGGTGGAAATTTGGGGAGCTAGGAGGTGGTGGAAGGTAGCTAGCCTCATGCCCCAGCCGCCACCTAGGTATATATAGGTGTGGGGAGGGAGCACTAGGTCAAGTGGGGCAAAATGGGTAAAGCAGTGAAAACTAGGTGGGTTTGGTGAGTAGCACGGTTGTGGTGGGTAGGGTAGACCATGGCCGTGGTGTATGGGCATGGTCATGGGAATTAAAATAGGCCAAGTTATAGGGTTTTGGTCGATTTTGGGCTGAAACGGCCACGGTCGTGGTGGGTTGAGGGTAGCACGGTCGTGGTGGGATCTGGTAGCACGGCTGTGTTGTGTGGCATGGCCGTGGTGGGTGATGGTAGTACGGTCGTGCTGCGTGGATCGGTCGTGGTGGGTGGCATAGCCGTGGTGGGTGGTCGCAGCATGGCCATGCTGTGTGGCATGGTCGTGGTAGAGTATGCTCTGCAGCTGCTTCAAAATTGAAAATTTTCTTGTGATTTCTTCATTTGCAACACGACCGTTCTGTGTTACCACGGTCATGCTGGGGGCTTTGCTTGCACTTTGTGCTTCAAACTTCGTTATCCATGGACTTCTTTGCTTAAGCATGATACTTGGCCACTAGGGGTAGGTTGGGGGAGCTCTGGGGCCTTCTTTGAGCCCCTCCATCTCTCTCGTCCATCCAAGTGTGGTCCAAGTACCTGAAAAACATGCAAAAAATGTCCATAAGTACATTTTACACAAATATGCATATTAAGGGAAATAACATGTAATCTAATAGGTATAGATGTGATTGAAATGCAAAATTCCACAAGATGAAGCCCTAAAATAGGGCTGAATCACCACCCCAAACTTGAAACATACTTGTCCTCAAGTATGCTCCAACTCAATCTCTCTACAAATATTCCACAAATAAGAAATGACATATGCAATGTAAAAGATGATTATTGTTGAATGGGATCAAAGATGACTTAGTGCATGTATTTCACCTCTCTCCTCTCCTACTTTCAAAATCCAATCATGAAAAGAGCATAAAGCAAATGAACTTCAAATATAGCGCATGGAATACACAAGTTATCCATATTTCTTCCATAAAGTTCCGGGTAAATCGTTTCATGGTGGTGTTAATCAAGAATGACTAGGAGTGTTGTTTCACATTCATGCATTCAATATTATATTTTAAATCACACCAAAGACCCACATGGCTACGGAAAAGGGCAAAATGAGCTAAGTTTCATGTTTCCTAGCTCAATGGGTATGAAAGTGGAAGAAAGGGTTGCGGTAAGATTTTTGGAGTGTTTTTACACACTCATCTTTTCTTTATTTGAATGCTCTTAAACATGAGCATCCTTTTATTTTGTTTTTTCTTTTCTTTTTCTTTTCTTTTCTTTCTTGCCCTTGGTGTAGATAGGGCATATGGTGGATAGAGTGAAGCGGGGAGATAGAGATGTGGCCACCCCAAACCTTTGTAGGTGGCCAAGGCTGATTATGTGCACTAGGGCATCTTTTTATGAGGCGGAGGGGTATGAAGATGGTGGAAGAAGAGTCGGGTCAAAGAGGGGTCATTGGTACGATTTTCCACATAAGACATCATACATGAAAGTTAATCCAATACTTCATCCTAGATATCACACCACATGAATGAACAAGATGAAATTGATATATCAAACAAGTGATTCCATAAACACTAAGCGTTCAAAGCTTGCTCAAGTTCACAATTCAACCAAATCTATCACAATCATGAGAGAGGTGATGCACATGTAAAAAGTCAAACATTGATACCACTTAGCAATAAAGCATGACATTTCACTTGCACTAGTCAAAGGTCGTCATTTTTACTCAAAACAGTAGAGATTGGGTCAAAACACACTTTTTAGACAACAAATCTCAAATTTGGGCAAAATTGGCCAAAATGGTGCCAAGTTGCCTCCAATCACATCTAATCATATATTATTAAACTTAAAGCAGCAAACAAGCAAATCCTAGCCAAAACATGCAAAAATTACCAAAAATCTACATGATGTGCAATGCATGGGAAAAATAGCAACATTTCTGAAAATTACGCAAAAATAGCAAGGAAGCAAACTACATGGCATGCAAGTATGCAAAACAAGCACACAAAGTATGGATACACAAATATGAGAGATGGTTATACTGTTCAGTCATCTTGAGCAAAAACTTAGAATAGGGAACATAGAAGAAAGTGGGGTAAACAAGGGCTTACCGCCCTACCACCCCAAACTTTTAAACCATGTTGTCCTCAACATGAAATAGAATCTCAGAATGATAGGGTAGAGGGCATGGAGTCGTGGTAGATAAATGCCAAGAGGGGAGAGAGATCCCAATGGGCCCATTGAGCAAGGGATGGCCTCCACGGCCGTGGTGTGCACCGCGCCCATTTTGGAATGCATGCAATACAATCGTGTTGTGTGGCACGGCCGTGCTGATATCCTTTCCATAGCTTCTCTACTGATTTGCAGTTTTCTCTTCATTTTTGTTCTCCTCCTTGTCAATATCATCCATGCATCACTCTCCTTCCAATGTACCTGTCTAAAATGACATAAACAACAAAAACCATCAAGCATAAAGTGTGTGTGTGTGTTTTCTTGGAAAGTGTAAAAGCAAAGCAAATGTATCAAAAAGTGAAGGTTGGGTCAAAATTTCCCAAACTTATGTGGGTTGCCTCCCACAAGCGCTAAGTTTCATGCCTTCATCCAGGCTTGTTGTTCTTTCACCATCAACCATGGTCAAAAAACAAAATGTTTTCACCCCCATAATAAGCAATCCTCTCAAATACTTTCCTTGATTGATCTTCCTCCCAAGGGTCATGCCAGCTTCGTAAGTCTTTTTCAGCAATTCTCTCTCCTTGGGGATCATCATCATAGATCTTCATCAGCCTTAATACCCTCAGAATTCTCATTCCATAGGTTTTCTCTCTCTTGAGGAATGGGTCTTCATAGGCACCAAAGAGAGGGGTCTCAATCATATCCATTTGCTCATGGGAAGTAGGGGGAGCATGTGATAGTTGTGGTGGTGGCATCGGTGTTGATGGTCGTTGGACTTCAGGTGGAGGAGGGAATTGAGGTTGGAAGGTGAATTGGTGGGAGGGTTGTGATGATGGAGGTGGTATAATGAGTTGAGGTTAGAAGGTGAACTGGTAGGAGGGTTGTGTCAATGGAGGTGGTGGTAGTGTGTAAGGCTTAGGATAGCCTTGGAGGTAGGGTAGTGGAGGAGGGAATTGAGGTTGGAAAGTGAAGTGGTGGGAAGGTTGCGGAAATGGAGGTGGTGGAGGTGTGTAAGGCTTAGGATAGCCTTGGAGGTAGGGTGATGGAGGAAATGGATGGGTTCGTGCATTTTGGCCTTCCATCTTGTCTTCTCCGAGTGGCTTGTCACATGCACAAGGCACAACCAAATAAAAGAAATCAAGTTAGCAAACCAATATACACAAAGAATGCAAAGAGTAATAAATAAAGAATAACAATGATGAGGGCATTAGGAAAAGTCAAAGCAAATCTAACTAGCTAGGCCGAGCGCCTCTAATCCCCGGCAACGGCGCCAAAAAGCTTGGTGTGATTCCACTAGAGGTGCAACACACTTGCCGATTTGACTCAACTAGATGCGCCCCACGAGGTCGGAACACACGTGATGGGTTTTATCTTTCGAAATTTATAAGACCTAAACTAACACACCTATGTCTACTAAAACAACTACACCTGCAAGCGCACGGGGTCGTGTCATAGTATAGGAAGGTGGAAAGTATAGGGTCGATCCACAGGGAAAAGAAGGGGTGCTAGAGCTAGGTTAGTTTTGTTGGGTTCCTACTGTAGAGACTAAAGGTGATTTGATTGTTAAACTACTATGAACAAATGAGGAATTAAAGGTAAGAATGAAATCTATGTTAACCCTAGGTTAGATTAAGATTAAGCAAGCAAGCAAAGACTAAGCTAGGTATGAAAAGGCAAATTACACTAAGGCAAGCAAGAGAGAAGTGAAAGAGCAATTAAAGAGATACACTAGAATGAACAAGACAAAAGTAAAGCAAGAAGCTAACTAAGCAAGGAAAGAACTAATTAAGCTAAGCAAGCACAAAACTAGGGTTTTAAGTAGTAAAGAGATGTGTGGGCTGTTTAGGGGTATGAACTTATCACTTAAGTTAGGGGTGACATATGAACATTATGATTCCATTTAGATTATCCAAACCAAACAACAAGTTAGAGTCTAATGAATTAACCTAAGCTACTAACTGGCCATGGATATGCTAGGTCTTGCATAGGGGAACTAGTCCCTAACACCCCCTACTACCCTTACGAGGCTCAATCGGGTTAGGGATTAGGTACAATTCAATTAGAGTCTAATCAAGTCTAGGTTTCTAGATTAGGCATTCCTAGGGCAATTAGGGGTCGAGGGTAGTAATGGGGAGGTGAGATTAGGGTTTTGGACCCCAATTCCCCCACATTCTAGCCTTGAGAAGGCTCCATGCTAATTTCACTAGAATTACCTAATCTAGCTACTTAGATCTCTCACATAGGTTTAGGGAGATTGATTAAGATGTAGGAATATGGGAGGCAACCTAGGGATCCAAGAATTGGACCTAGGGGCAAATCCCAAAATTCACACATATAAGCAATTTGCCTAAATTCCTAGGTGATTCCACACACAAACCAACAAGCAATCCATGGAGAATGAGAGGAAAATAGAATATAATCATTAACAAATGGAATTACAATGTTTACATGTCATTTTCCCCCAACATGGTATCAAAGTAACATAATTTATAGATCTCAATTGCAGCTCTCCCTTCTCTCGGCTGCTCTCTCTCTCTCTAGGGTTCGCAGCTCTCCCTTCTCTCTACCCTCCCGGCGGCTACCGCTGGGGGGAGGGAGCGCCGCCTCAGCGCGTCCCTCCCCCTGGTCTTCAATGGCCTTGGTCGGGGTATGTAGATTAAGATTGTCATTGGTTCTCTAGAGTTAGGGAGATGTCAAGCCCATATCGACGGGGCGATCCTTGGTGGTCTAGGAGAGTGGGAGATGGGAGGCGTGTGAGGAGTCTTGACCTGTTGTGGTGGTGTACCGACTAGTCGACTCCGCACCATTCAAGTGAGATGGTGGGAGAGGAGTCGTTCCATCTAGTTTCAGGTTCTGAGCTGCCGCTTTTGTTGGTGAAGGTAGGGTGCTTCGCCCCTCCTGAACTGGCTTCTTGTCTACCCTTCCCGAGTACCTGGTTAGCCAGGGTTATTCGACCCTCAATTGCGGTTTGGGCGCTGCTGTGCCATCTTGGTGGCGGCTCCTCGATGGGTGGATGGGTAATCCCGAATGCTCGATGGAGGTTCCTCCTCTAGGTTTCTGAATTGGCGGTCTGGTGATGGTTGGTGCTACTTTCTCTCCTGACGCTACTTTCCACTCTGTGCGGGCTTTTAGCGGCTACGTCTGCTGCTCACTGGTGTCCACGACAGAGAAGTCTGCGGGTGGCTCTGCTTATCTGCTGGCGTGGTGGTCTTCTGCGGATGGTTGTTCCCAGGAGCTCTGCTCATCTGGCGAGGATGGTCGAGTAGGTGCTACTCCGTATTTTGCTCCTGGTCATGGTTACAGCAAGGTGTTGGGGTCGATCTTCCTGATTCCCCTACCTTTTCTGTGTGATGGAACACCCCTAAGGTGTTTGACAAACAGCCTCTTCGTAAGAAGTTGGCTGTTGTTCCTTTTACAGGACATCAACAGATGGTGCTTGGTTCGAAAGCTAGTTGAACCCCAAATTTTTGGCATAGGACTGCATTTTGTGGGTGCTACTATTAGACAGCTGGTACCGTGCCAAGAATGTAAGGTTTTTCGAACCTCTTAGCCTTGTTCATCTTTGTTGGTAGAATGCGAAGGGTCTGGCGATCTGAGAAGATCGGAAGCTGGTGAAGCTTTTCCAGGTAGGGTTCCCTGGTGGATGCCATGTCGCAATCTGTAGTTACTATTTGTGGGTGGGCTTATTGCATGTATCTGAAGGTTGTAACAAATCGTTCTCCTGCTAGGATTGATTGGTTTTGTCTTGTTAGTTTGATGTTCTTCTCGGTTCCTAGTATCTTTAGGTCTTGTGTAATATCCCCAGCGTGGGGTATATGATCCTTGGTTGAGTTTTTTAGCTCCATGTCATGTAATGGGGTACTCTATGCCCAAAGTTTTTGGCTTTATAGTAACACGCTTTTTGACTGACCAAAAAAAAAAGTAACATAATTTCCCCCAAACAGCCCACCCACAGGGGCCTAGCTACTCATAGAAATGGAAAATACAAAAAGAGAGAAGAAAGAGGTAGAAGAAGCCATGGAGCTCAGTGTAGATGAAGAAGTCCTCCTCTCCAACAGCTGCAGGACATCCTCCTCCCTCCTCCAAGGTGCAAGGGTGTGAAATGAAGGGGATTATGGGTAGGAACTAGTATAAACTAGTGTTTTGGTGGTGGAAATGGTGAAATGGAGTGGAATGGAGGTGGAAATGGAGTGGAATGGAGTGGGTGGTGATTTGGGGAGCTAGGAGGTGGTGGAAGGTAGCTAGCCTCGTGCCCCATCCACCACCTAGGTATATATAGGTGTGGGGAGGAAGCACTAGGTCAAGTAGGGGCCAAATGGGTAAAGCAGTGAAAACTAGGTGGGTTTGGTGAGTAGCACGGCTGTGGTGGGTAGGGTAGACCATGGCCGTGGTGATTGGGAACGATCGTGGGAATTAAAATAGGCCATGTTACAGGGTTTTGGTCGATTTAGGGTTGAAACGGCCATGGCCGTGGTGGGTTCAGGGTAGCACGGTCATGGTGGGATCTGGTAGCACAGCCGTGCTGCGTGGCACGGCCATGGTGGGTGATGGTAGCACAGTCGTGCTGTGTGGCACGGCTGTAGTGGGTGATGGTAGCACGGCCGTTCTGTGTGGCACGGCCATGGTAGAGTATGCTCTGCAGCTGCTTCAAAATTGAATTTTTTCTTGTGATTTCTTCATTTGCAGCACGATCGTTATGTGTTACCACGGTCGTGTTGGGGGCTTTGCTTGCACGTTGAGCTTCAAACTTCATTATCCATAGACTTCTTTGCTTTAGCTTGACTCTTGGCCACTAGGGGTAGGTTGTGGGAGCTTTGGGGCCTTCTTTGGCCCCCTTCATCTCTCTCGTCCATCCAAGTGTGGTCCAAGTACCTGAAAAACATGCAAAAAATGTCCATACGTGCATTTTACATAAATATGCATATTAAGGGAAATAACATGTAATCTAATAGGTATATATGTGATTGAAATGCAAAATGCCACAAGATGAAGCCCTAAAATAGGGTTGAATCAACTATCTATTCCAAAACTTGATCACCAATATTTCCACCTGTAGAATTATTGTGATCCCTATTGTTGTTGCTGCTACTCTTCCCTAGCTATGGGATTTTTGTTTCTACTTCATCCACATCCACCTAAAAATGTTGGATCCCATGGGGGTGAGACAATTTGTAAATTTCCCCAGTGAGAGATATAACTCTCCGCCGAAAGCATTATTATTGTAGTTTAATAAAAATAAACTGAGCAAAAGAATCATATATATATATATATAGTTTTAGTTGCCCGCGCGGGTAACTAGATTACGCTACCCGGCAGTAGCAGTACTCGTGCAACCCCGGAGTAGAAAAAAGAAGGCCGGCGCACGAAGAGAGTAGCTAGCGAAAACCAATTCATCGCCGTCTCCACCGAATCAAAACCGTAGTTCGTCGCTCCGTCCCCACCGAAGCAAAACCCCAGATCGTCGCCCTCCCCAGTGATTTTCCCATTGTCGCGCACCTCCTCCGTCATCACCACCTCCTCCGTCGTCATCTCCTCCAATCGCTCCTTCATCCACTTGTGGAGATGATGAGGATGAAGAAAGCCTCTTGGAAATCATCAATTATGCCTCCGTGGAGAAAGAATAGACCGACAGTGGTCGAAATAGGCGACGACGACTTCAAAACGCACCAGTTTCGAGCTGACGAGAAGATGGACAGACAGGGAGAAGAAGCGGGAAAAGCAACATCGGCTGTGGAAAGGGAAATACAAGACCAGGCTACTCTGACAACTCCGAAAGGGGATAAGAAAGAGGCTACCAAGGCCACAGAAGCGGAAGAAGAGGGGAAAGAAGAAGTTGCAGAAATGGAGAAGGGGTTTGCTGCTAAGACTCCTCAGACAATACAGAAAGAGGTCAAAATAGGAGTTGTGATTGCTACTGAAGGACATAAGCAAGCTACTTCTTCAACAACTAAGACACAAAATAAAGGCAAAAAATAGGCGTTACAGCTCCCCCATGGATCAAACCTCAATCAAAAAGTGCAAAACGCAGTAAGGTTGCTACTGGTGGTCCTGGAGTCAACAGAGCAATTGAGAAGAAAGAATCTGCGCGCAACAAAGCGGGAAAAGTTGAACAACAAGGTAATGCTCGAGTAACTGAAATTAATGCTTGAGTAACCGAGAGTAATGCTTGAGTAACCGAGAATATAGTTTAAAACAGTATTGAGTAACCCTCCCCAGTGAGTAACTATTACAAAATGCTTGAGTAACTGATAGTAATGTTTGAGTAACTGAAATTTATGCTTGAGTAACTATTACATAATGCTTGAGTAACCGAGAGTAATGCTTGAGTAATCGAGAGTAATGCTTGAGTAACCCTCCCCAGTGAGTAAGTATTACAGAATGCTTGAGTAACCGAGAGTAATGCTTGAGTAACTGAAATTTATGCTCGAGTAACTATCACATACTGCTTGAGTAACCGAGAGTAATGCTTGAGTAACCGAGAGTAATGCTTGAGTGGAGAGGGTTCTTCAGTTACTCAACCATTACGTTCATTGTTAATTCGAGTAACTGAAAAAAGCCTGCGAGTAACTAGAAAAGGACTGCGAGTAACTGAACAATGCACGTAATGGTTGAGTAACTGAACTACGAGATTAATGCTTGAGTAACCGAGAGTAATGTTTGAGTAACTGAAATTTATGCTTGAGTAACTGATAGTAATGTTTGAGTAACTGAAATTTATGCTTGAGTAACTATTACATAATGCTTTAGTAACCGAGAGTAATATTTGAGTAATCGAGAATAAACTATAAAACAATATTGTTAAGCTAAATACTACATTCTTGGAATAACTCTATTTGTATGCTGGAGAAGAAAGCAAAGGGGATGAGGAGAGTACAAATGCAAGTCAGAAACAGAAAGAGACAGAAAAGGCTAATGAGAAAGGTAAGATTGTATGGATTTGTAATTGTTTTAATTTTCAGTTACTTACAGTTTATTAAAATTGCTTTTACAAAATAAACAATGAGCTCTAACGATAAATTTTGATATGTTTGCAGTGGGAGTAAATAGATTGTACCACAGGTGCTCCTTAAAGAGCTACATCAACACCAGCAAGAGCATGGTTTATACAAAGGAACAACTTATGATGTTGAGCTCAACAACCTTTGCAAACCTCATAAAGATGCCAAATCTTGCGGTTGACATAGGCTTGTTAGAGGATTTAATAGATAGATATGTCGATGAAGACATATTTATACTGGCCAATGGAGAGGAGAGAAGGATGACAGTAGATGACGTGGGGATAATTCTAGGTATCCCCAGCAAAGGTATAGAAATAACACAAAGGAAAGTTTCTGACATAGTAAAGTCAATATGGCAAGAGTTTGCCAAGGCGACTTGTAAAAATAGAAATGAAGGTGAGACCTCAAAGAAGTTGAGAGAAAAAGATGTCCTGCATAAGGACAACTTAACAAAACTTTGGCAAAAATATGCCAAGACCAACAATCCAACGGAGAATACAAATATGTGTCGTTCGTGGATGTTGCACCTGCTGGAAACATTCCTAATCCCAGACTGTAACACCCCGATTTTCATATCACATGAGCGGAAGCATTTTTTTTTTTGGGTATCACAAACATGACTATCATTGCAATGAAAGTAAATGAAACACTTTGCATTTAAGAAAAACTGATTCATACATAGTTTTGACAAAGGGAAACAAATCATCTAATATACTGTGATAACAAGACCATGCATAAAAGAAGAGGTCCAAACTCTGGATCGTCTCGGCAGATGGCACCCCACTAGGCAAGCTTGAAAACCTACTACACCTTTTCTCGTTCTTTAAATCTTCCGCTGCTCCAAACCCTGCGGACATCGCGTCCCCAGCCATGCATTAGGAAAAACAGTCGTTAAAGTAAGTGGCATGAGTATTCTAAAAATGTACATGACTAATAATCTGAAATTTACATTATAAACGAGAAAGTACTATCAAGCCCTGAGTAAACTCTGAAATATAAAATATCTTATTTCTTAATCTGAAATTTATATCTTTCTATCTTATCTTTGTCTAGAGACATGTACCCTGGTACATGGATCTCATGACCTACGCCAAAGTTTCGAGGTCTTAATTACCTTGTCTAATTCCCTCTCATCATTACTCATGGATGAGAATATGGGCATCTCTAATCTAAGGTATCTTTTACTTACAATTTTTATCTGACTGTGGCCACCATTATACAATAAGTCCTCCTGAATTGGCGTATCTACGCCCTGAATTGGTACCAAGGTACCCTGAAATGGCACTACATGCCCTGAATGACACTAAGGTGTCTCTGAATTGGCATGACTACGCCCTGAATTGGTGTCGCAACACCTCTGAATTGGAGTAAACACTCCTCTGAATTGGCAACAGATGTCTCTGAATCGTCCCGGGACTACTGAATGAGGACTTATCATATAATGTCTTATGTGAAGGTTTCAACTTAATTATCTTAAGTCTAAACTTACTTACTTAATTCTTAATCTGAACTGAAGCTGAATACTGATGGCTTTACTGAATACTGAATCTAAACTTATCTTATATTAAAAACTGAACACTGAAAACTGAACTTATCTGAAACTGATTACTGAGTAGGTACTGAATTCTAAATCTAAATATGAATCTGAATCTTTTATTCTTAAGTGATAAACTTAATCTAGAACTGAATGTGAATATGGATCTCAATTACTTCATAATTGAGATTGGCTCTAAAACCATTATCATGTATCTTTATTCATAATCTGGTTACCCACACATGGAGTAGTCTAAGTCTGAATATAAATCTAATATCCATATTATCTAGATATTCCTTAATCTAATACTTCAATCTGATAGGAATACAATAGCTATTTTTGATACTAAATATATGACAACTAAGCCTAAAGGCTTAGGGAAAGGATCTGAACTAAATATGAAAATATGAAGTATATGAGAGTTCTCAAGTATCAAATATCTAAAAGAGTGTGATTTCTGACAAGGTAACTCAAAATCTATAAAATATCAATAAGTCATCTCAGTACATTCATATGAACTTAAGTCTTAAACCTTAAAGTAGAAATCATATAGAGTCTCAACATGCAACTCAATCATGACTTAATGTCTCATAATCATAAACTCATGTTATAATATATTCTAAACCCAATAGTATATTTATCTTGAAAATTGGGCCATGGTCTACCATGTACAACACCCATATTCTCACATAATGCTTAACTTTTGAACATCAACCTTATTAAGGAATCTATTTCACTTCTTAATTTCTTAGATCGCTATATATATAAGAAACCTTGATGACATGTTCCTATTTGAAATCTCAATACATGGTTACATCTATATTTAAGAGACATGATAGAACTATATTTTCTTATCCTTCTTATGAACTTAACTTCATGATCTAGAATCATTCCATGACACATCACTACTTAAGATATTGAGCATATGAAATTCTACAATCATAAGCATTTAAAATCATTCTTACATATTTAACTTAGAATGTAGGACATGAATGCCTTACCTAAGAAGCATGTAAATGTACTTGATTTGATAAACATAAATACTCATGGGCATGAACCACTTACCTCTTGTGTTGATGATGTCCTTAACTTAGTCTTGATTTCTTGTTCCAAATCTTAATCACCTGGATATAATCAAAGTTTTATAAGTCCAAGTACATGTTCCCTCTTTCTATTCCTAAATCTCAAAACCCCATCTTCCTAACTATATATAACAAGTTAGGGTTCTTAATTAGACTAAACATAATTTTAATCTAAAATCACCATAAAATATTGGCGTTGAAATAAAATAAAACTCATACTATATAATAAATATTATCTTTATACTCAAATAAGACATAAACTGTCTTATGCACTAATATGAACATATAGATCATATACGAAGAAAATCCCAAACATAGGCATACATACTAATATTACTTGACTCTATCATGAAATCAAATTAAAATAACATCTAGATAAATAGTATCAGGCTTAATTACGCATATATACCACTTATTGTCTCAAGATAATCATTTATTATTCTTTCATAATGGCTACTCATCTAAAACTAGATACTAATATAATAACACAAGAAACTTCATCAAATCTCCATAAAAGTATTCATAAAATATAGGAATGATCATGTATTAAAATATCAGGTCATCTAAAAATCATATCATAGGTGAAATACCCAAAATACCCTTATTAGGGTTTACATTAAAAACCTCATTAAAACTTCATATATGAAAGATCGGGCTCTGAAGTAATGTTACATATCAAAATACATAGTTAGTAAAATTTGTATGAATTTCTAAAGTCGTTTGCTATTTTTAATTGGCAAAATATCAAAATCATATAGTTTTGGCTACCCAACATATAATAATTAATAAATATCCAAATCATATCCTGTAGATATTTTTAGAAGATAGTATGCTCGAAGAGATTTCCATAGGTACCTTGATCATCCCAAACCGAGCTCTATATCTCAAGATATGAATTTTTGAGTATACCTGAAGTTGAATTGATCCCAGCCGTTGATCTGAAATCCAAGGGACTGAGGCCAGCATGTGCTCCCCTTCCTTTTTCCTTCTTGGTTGTGGATCCTCCATGGACCCGGTTAAAGTCTGATCCGGTTACCAGCTGGTCTCCTTCCCCCGTCCGCTGGGTCGCGCGTGCGACTCTGTTTCCTCTGTGAAACAGAGCGCCGCCTCCATCCATGGAAGATCGGCCATCTACAACTAATCTGCCACCTTGATTTGGGAAAAGTAGCCGCAGAGCCTCCGTCGTCGCATAGGGGCTCATCTCAGGTGGACCTAGTGGCGATGAGGCTGGGTTCTAACCTGCCGCCTCCTCTGTTTTCCGCGGTAAGAGCAGGACAGACCGTTTAGGTCTTTCTGGATTCTCCTGCATGTGGGTTCCACACCGACTGAGAAGCTCCTTGGCCCCTCGGATCACGGTTTCCTCATCCTCAATGTCTGAGATTCGCTCCTCTTGCTTCCTGAGGAGGGCGCAACGCTGGAGAGGGCTGGGGCGTCATCCAGAGCTCTTCTCTTCCTCCCTTTCGTCTCTATGGTTCCTACCTCTATCTATGTTTCTCATTGAAAACCCTAGGGAACTTCCGACTTCACCAAACCGGACTGCTACTGATTTTATAGGTGTTGTCTTCTTGATCTTACAATGACCCAAAGAGATCGGACTCAAACTGGACTCAGCTAGTCTGCCTATTTCGGATAAATAGAGGGTCGTGAAACCTTTCTCATATTCCAGCATTCTTTGAATAATTAACTCGGCTCAGTTGAACCTAAGGGTAGGATATGAACCAATGGTTCAGGCTTGGTTCATCATTTAAAAGTGCATCAAAATTCTAGATTTCTATTATAGTTTCTATGTGGTACTCTTTAATCCGATTGGTCCCAAAATTTGATCAACACCTCTTATAACTATAATCTTCTTGTACAAAATTATCACAACCTAATTCACTACCTAGACTACACCATTATAGTGTGTGTGATTTCATATGTCCCACTATATAGATCAACAAATTGAATTATCAATCACAACATAATACCTAGACATCATCTTCTCCAATAATAATGTGCTATCTAGGATTATCCAAATCATCTCAAAATTCATAGCAAGCTATTGAGACCCGTACATTACACTACTTATCAACATTTAAGATCATGAGTCTAATTAGCATCACTTTACTTTCATAAATTCTACATAGCATTATTCTATATCATTTATGGTATTTTACTCATTACGTCGATCAATTCAATATTAATTTACATAAAGCATATCAGTTATCTTCACACATGTTAAACATCTAATTATTATCACACTATGTCTATTATTGTCCATATGAAACAATCATTCATATTCATATGCATCCTATTACTAACTTTACATATTTAATCGATTATATGTGCATCCTCTTTTCTGAGCTCATTTATATATTAAACCATGATTAGGTTTATTTGGTCCCTTAGTGGACTCTTATCAGGAGAATCACATTAAGGTTTGAATTTACTATGAAATTGGGATGTTACAATTCTACCCACCTTAAAATAATTTCATCCTCAAAATTTCCAGTACTACCCACCTTAGGGTTCTGCTTACCTCTTCATTTATTATAAGACACACTTATGTTCAAACTTTTGCATGAAAAGAGATATGTAATGTATTTTCATACAGATTTATGTGACTATTATTTATTACCTTGGTCTACTTCTCAACTCATACTGAGGGTTTATGAAACTAAACTTGTCTCTATACTTAGGGCATCCATCTCAACTTTGTTATGACTTTCTAACATTAGTTGTACATGACTGTCTAATCTAAGGTCCTTCAGGTAACTCCTACATTCCTAGATATGTGGTGATCAGGCACATACCTAGAGATGTGGGATCCTGAGATGCTATCTCTCACTCACCTACTGATACATGTGTCCCATACCACATGGACCAGTAAGAAATGAGAGATGCAGAAAAGGTCTACTGCTTAAGACATCCCTCTTCAATCCTCAATTGGCTGGCCATAACCATTGAGAATGAAGAGGTCATCTCATTAGCTAGGTTTAGGTTACTACTTTAGATCTAAACTAGGTTGACTTCTGCCCCTAAGATATCTATCTATTTTGAGCTTAAGTCTCTTAATCACTCTAGGTTATGGTTTTCTTCTTTCGGAATCTATCCCTAAATGTTGATTTTTTTACCTCTTCACTCTAGGGTGACTATGAGAATCATGTTTGCCTAGTGGCCATTTACCAAATTGCTCTGATACCATATTGTAACACCCCGATTTTCATATCACATGAGCAGAAGCATTTTTTTTGGGTATCACAAACATGACTATCATTGCAATGAAAGTAAATGAAACACTTTGCATTTAAGAAAAACTGATTCATACATAGTTTTGACAAAGGGAAACAAATCATCTAATATATTGTGATAACAAGACCATGCATAAAAGAAGAGGTCCAAACTCTGGATCGTCTCGGCAGATGGCACCCCACTAGGCAAGCTTGAAAACCTACTACACCTTTTCTTGTTCTTTAAATCTTCCGCTGCTCCAAACCCTGCGGACATCGCGTCCCCAGCCATGCATTAGGAAAAACAGTCGTTAGAGTAAGTGGCATGAGTATTCTAAAAATGTACATGACTAATAATCTGAAATTGACATTATAAACGAGAAAGTACTATCAAGCCCTGAGTAAAATCTGAAATATAAAATCTCTTATTTCTTAATCTGAAATTTATATCTTTCTATCTTATCTTTCTCTAGAGACATGTACCCTGGTACATGGATCTCATGACCTACGCCAAAGTGTCGAGGTCTTAATTACCTTGTCTAATTCCCTCTCATCGTTACTCATGGATGAGAATATGGGCATCTCTAATCTAAGGTGTCTTTTACTTACGATTTTAATCTGACTGTGGCCACCATTATACAATAAGTCCTCCTGAATTGGCGTATCTACGCCCTGAATTGGTACCAAGGTACCCTGAAATGGCACTACATGCCCTGAATGACACCGAGGTGTCTCTGAATTGGCGTGACTACGCCCTGAATTGGTGCCGCAACACCTCTGAATTGGAGTAAACACTCCTCTGAATTGGCAACAGATGCCTCTGAATCGTCCCGGGACTACTGAATGAGGACTTATCATATAATGTCTTATGTGAAGGTTTCAACTTAATTATCTTAAGTCTAAACTTACTTACTTAATTCTTAATCTGAACTGAAGCTGAATACTGATGGCTTTATTGAATACTGAATCTAAACTTATCTTATATTAAAAACTGAACATTGAAAACTGAACTTATCTAAAACTGATTACTGAGTAGGTACTGAATTCTAAATCAGAATCTGAATCTGAATCTTTTATTCTTAAGTGATAAACTTAATCTAGAACTGAATGTGAATATGGATCTCAATTACTTCATAATTGAGATTGGCTCTAAAACCATTATCATGTATCTTTATTCATAATCTGGCTACCCACACAAGGAGTAGTCTAAGTCTGAATATAAATCTAATATCCATATTATCTAGATATTCCTTAATCTAATACTTCAATCTGATAGGAATACAATAGCTATTTTTGATACTAAATATATGACAACTAAGCCTACAGGCTTAGGGAAAGGATCTGAACTAAATATGAAAATATGAAGTATATGAGAGTTCTCAAGTATCAAATATCTAAAAGAGTGTGATTTCTGACAAGGTAACTCAAAATGTATAAAATCTCAATAAGTCATCTCAGTACATTCATATGAACTTAAATCTTAAACCTTAAAGTAGAAATCATATAGAGTCTCAACATGCAACTCAATCATGACTTAATGTCTCATAATCATAAACTCATGTTATAATATATTCTAAACCCAATAGTATATTTATCTTGAAAATTGGGCCATGGTCTACCATGTACAACACCCATATTCTCACATAATACTTAACTTTTGAACATCAACCTTATTAAGGAATCTATTTCATTTCTTAATTTCTTATATCACTATATATATAAGAAACCTTGATGACATGTTCCTATTTGAAATCTCAATACATGGTTACATCTATATTTAAGAGACATGATAGAACTATATTTTCTTATCCTTCTTATGAACTTAACTTCATGATCTAGAATCATTCCATGACACATCACTACTTAATATATTGAGCATATGAAATTCTACAATCATAAGCACTTAAAATCATTCTTACATATTTAACTTATAATGTAGGACATGAATGCCTTACCTAAGAAGCATGTAAATGTACTTGATTTGATAAACATAAATACTCATGGGTATGAACCACTTACCTCTTGTGCTGATGATGTCCTTAACTTAGTCTTGATTTCTTGTTCTAAATCTTAATCACCTGGATATAATAAAGTTTTATAAGTCCAAGTTCATGTTCCCTCTTTCTATTCCTAAATCTCAAAACCCCATCTTCCTAACTATATATAACAAGTTAGGGTTCTTAATTAGACTAAACATAATTTTAATCTAAAATCACCATAAAATCTTGGCGTTGAAATAAAATAAAACCCATACTATATAATAAATATTATCTTTATACTCAAATAAGACATAAACCGTCTTATGCACTAATATGAACATATAGATCATATACGAAGAAAACCCCAAACATAGGCATTCATACTAATATTACTTGACTCTATCATGAAATCAAATTAAAATAACATCTAGATAAATAGTATCAGGCTTAATTAGGCATATATACCACTTATTGTCTCAAGATAATCATTTATTATTCTTTCATAATGGCTACTCATCTAAAACTAGATACTAATATAATTGCACAAGAAACTTCATCAAATCTCCATAAAAGTATTCATAAAATGTAGGAATGATCATGTATTAAAATATCAAGTCATCTAAAAATCATATCATAGGTGAAATACCCAAAATGCCCTTATTAGGGTTTATATTAAAAACCTCATTAAAACTTCATATATGAAAGATCGGGCTCTGAAGTAATGTTAAACATATCAAAATACATAGTTAGTAAAATTTGTATGAATTTCTAAAGTCGTTTGCTATTTTTAATTGGCAAAACATCAAAATCATATAGTTTTAGCTACCCAACATATAATAATTAATAAACAACCAAAACATATCCTGTAGATATTTTTCGAAGATAGTATGCTCGAAGAGATTTCCATAGGTACCTTGATCAACCCAAACCGAGCTCTATATCTTAAGATATGAATTTTTGAGTATACCGGAAGTTAAATTGATCCCGGCCGTTGATCTGAAATCCAAGGGACTGAGGCCAGCATGTGATCCCCTTCCTTTTTCCTTCTTGGTTGTGGATCCTCCATGGACCCGGTATAAGTCTGATCCGGCTACCAGCTGGTCTCCTTCCCCCGTCCGCTGGGTCACGCGCGCGACTCTGTTTCCTCTGTGAAACAGAGCGCCGCCTCCATCCATGGAAGATCGGCCATCTACAACTAATCCGCCACCTTGATTTGGGAAAAGTAGCCGCAGAGCCTCCGTCGTCGCATAGGGGCTCATCTCAGGTGGACCTAGCGGCGATGAGGCTGGGTTCTAACCTGCCGCCTCCTCTGTTTTCCGCGGTAAGAGCAGGACAGACCGTTTAGGTCTTTCTGGATTCTCCTGCATGTGGGTTCCACACCGACTGAGAAGCTCATTGGCGCCTCGGATCACAGTTTCCTCATCCTCAATGTCTGAGATTCGCTCCTCTTTCTTCCTGAGGAGGCTGAGATTCGCTCCTCTTTCTTCCTGAGGAGGGCGCAACGCTGGAGAGGGCTGGGGCGTCAGCCGCCGGAGCTCTTCTCTTCCTCCCTTTCGTCTCTATGGTTCCTACCTCTATCTATGTTTCTCATTGAAAACCCTAGGGAACTTCCGACTTCACCAAAACCGGACTGCTACTGATTTTATAGGTGTTGTCTTCTTGATCTTACAATGACCCAAAGAGATCCGACTCAAAATGCGACTCCGCTAGTCTGAAACCTTTCTCATATTCCAGCATTCTTCGAATAATTGACTCGGCTCAGTTGAACCTAAGGGTAGGATATGAACCAATGGTTCAGGATTGGTTCATCATTTAAAAGTGCATCAAAATTCTAGATTTCTATTATAGTTTCTATGTGGTACTCTTTAATCCGATTGGTCCCAAAATTTGATCAACACCTCTTATAACTATAATCTTCTTGTACAAAATTATCACAACCTAATTCACTACCTAGACTACACCATTATAGTGTGTGTGATTTCATATGTCCCACTATATAGATCAACCAATTGAATTATCAATCACAACATAATACCTAGACATCATCTTCTCCAATAATAATGTGCTATCTAGGATTATCCAAATCATCTCAAAATTCATAGCAAGCTATTGAGACTCGTACATTACACTACTTATCAACATTTAAGATCATGAGTCTAATTAGCATCACTTTACTTTCATAAATTCTACATAGCATTATTCTATATCATTTATGGTATTTTACTCATTACGTCGATCAATTCAATATGAATTTACATAAAGCATATCAGTTATCTTCACACATGTTAAACATCTAATTATTATCACACTATGTCTATTATTGTCCATATGAAACAATCATTCATATTCATATGCATCCTATTACTAACTTTACATATTTAATCGATTATATGTGCATCCTCTTTTCTGAGCTCATTTATATATTAAACCATGATTAGGTTTATTTGGTCCCTTAGTGGACTCTTATCAGGAGAATCACATTAAGGTTTGAATTTACTATGAAATTGGGATGTTACACAGACACTAGCTATTGCACACCAATCTACATTATCCACTACCTAGATGATGTCACTGCCACTGGGTAGATGAATTTGGCAAAGCTGGTGCATGGGAGTATCTTCAAGAATATGAAGATGCTGAAGGAGAATGTACAGCTAAGAAGGAAAGGAGAGAAAGGGGCTAAGAACACCCTGTACACAATAGGTTGTGTCATGTGCCTATGCGTAAGTGAATAAAATCATATTCATCTACATTGATACAATATTGCCTGTGGGGGGCAGTTACATATGCATTATATTTTCTATATATTACATGCAGGTTTGGGCATATGAGATGACAAAGATGGCAAAGCTAACATTCCTTGACTCCAAGCCAAGGATAAAGAAGTGGGCTGCGCCGGTCGAGAAATTGATGGAATTAGGGGAAGTGGTCCCTAAGGATGTAAGATTATCTATTCTTTGTTACAAGATCTAATATACAACATAATCATACATGTTTTATTTTGTGACACATTATTTTTAATTATATGTTGGACAGGTTTGTCAAATGATAGTGGTAGACCAGGGAGATGATTGGCAGGCTGCAAAATCATCGAAGGACATGCCAGAAAAATGTACGCCAACAACCAATGAGGCACCAGCAAAGCCAATCATCGAAGAGGGAGACACTCTTGACACCTCCACCCTAGAGACAAGAATCCAAATGTTGGAGGAGGAGCTCAAAATGCATAAGGAGATCTGCACAAGAATAAGTGTTGAGAAATTCACAGAGCTACAATTGGAGAATAAAAGGCTAAAAGAAAGAATAGCCAAGTTAGAAGAAGAAAATAAAAATCTAAAAAGAAAGTGGGAAGATGAGGGTGACAAATCACATTCACCTGAAAGTGGATTCAAAGAATTTGTAGAGGGTTTTGCCTCGGTGAATGTAGATGAACCGAAAGACACACCGACAAAGGATGTCGATGCACCGACGAAACGAAGAAGGTTGACCCTCAGAAGAAAATACATGGAGTCAGAAGATCACAGTGAGGACAGGAAAAATGTTGATGAAGAGGAGAAGAAAGAAACAAAAGACAATAGTTATGAACAACCAAAGTCTGTAGAAGATGCAGACCAAAAGACACAAGAAGAAGGGAGCGAACAGCCGGAGAAGATAGTAGAAGAAGAATAAGGGCAGAAGAAGCCCAGAAGAAGATTGAAGAAGAAGAAGACGATGGAAGAACTAAAGATTGGAAGCATAGAGAAAAATGTGAAGAAAAGAAGGGAGGAAAAGGTAAGTTTCATCTCCTTTCAAGTATATCATAACTGCAAGTAATGCTTGAGTAACTGAACCTAAAGCTTGAGTAAGTGAACCTAATGCTTGAGTAACTGCACATAAGGCTTGAGTAACTGAATATAATGCTTGAGTAACTCAACATAATGAATGAGTAACTGAATGTAATGCTTGAGTAACTGAATGTAATGCTTGAGTAACCGAGAGTAATGCTTGAGTACTGATAGTAATGCTTAAATAACTTGGGAAAAATGAAGATTCATTCTAACATGGATTGCTCTATTATTGTTGACAGCACAAGATGTCCAATTTCATAGGTTTTGAACATTTCAAAACAAAAGAAACCAAAGAAATTGTCCATCAATTCATGGACAACATAGAAGAAATGTAAGAGAATTGGTTATTGTCAAGTGTAAAATGATAAAAAATTAATGTTTCAATATCCAACTCGTATGTATAACATCTATAAAAATAATTAGCAGGTCAAAACGAGAATGGAAATTCAGTGAATACACTTGGTGCACGGGGAAGGATCTCGCCGCCCTCCTGTACAAGGATCAAATGACACAATCACCTGTAAGAAACAAGAACGTAGTGTAACTCTTTGAAATAGATAATTTGGATTGCTAAACTAACAAAGCTTTTGGTTTTATTCAGGTTCTTGACTGCTTTGTACAGATGCTCAAGGAGAGCACAAGCAAGCGCAGGAAGAAGGGGTTGACGTGGCACTGCATGAGCACTTATGCTCCGGTAAGACAAATAAACTTTGTATACAAATTTACATGAAATTACAATATAGAAACACAAACTGAAACTTATATATGTGAATTTTAAACTCTACATTTGCAGCAAAAGCTATCATTTAATATTGAGGACATCACCTTGGAGCAGATAGACATGCTATCTCCACAATTAAACGTTCTAATGGAAGATTGGGATGCAATGGACTCAGTGTTCACAATACTAAACAACGACAACCATTGGCACTTGTATGAAGCAAGTTTCAGGGATGGAGCACACCGGTTTTATAATTCAATGAGTTGGAGTAGCAACTCAAGAAAAGAATTCAATAGATGGGTAAGTGGTCTATAAAAATTAAGTCTATTAAAAGTGGATTGAAAGGATTAATGATCTTTAATTGATGATGAATAAATGTCTTGTTTTTTTAATGCAGGTGGGTATAGTGCATGAATTATTTAGGGGTGCACCGGAAAAGGGAAGCCAGTTGTCACAGTGGGAACGGGAGTACCCGATCTACCCACAGCAGGAAGAAGACTCACTTGATTGTGGGATCTTCATCATGAAGTACCTAGAGTGCCTAGTCAATGGAAAAACTATGGACTTCACCTGCAAAGACATACCGGCAATAAGGGCTGATGTTTTTCAGCAAATGATGGCAAGGGGCAGCTGCAGCCTCTAAGAGATGATGAAAAAGATGAAAGCAAAGACATCAAAGAAGGTATATCTGATAATAACAAGGGAGGAGAAGCTGAACTTGAGAAACAACAAGAAACAAAAAAGAATGAAGAAACAACAACAAAAATGGATGCAGAACATATCTCAGAGGAAGAAATAGTTACAAGCCTTGATAAATGGCTAAAATAAGAACAATAGCCTTATGTTATTCTGTTGTATAAGTTGTGTATAGTTGAATGTACAGCTTCTCTTGAATGTAAAGCTGTTAAAAGTCTGAATTTACAACTGATCTTGATGTACAGTTGATCTTGATGTACATGCCAACTTGAACAATATTGATTTTGCCCTTATGTTTTGGCTAAATGTATATCTGATTAAAGTGGATTATTTATTAGAGTGCTGCAAAAAGACTGAATGTACAAATGATCTTGAATTCTTTGAATACATTTATGGTGTGAATGCTTATGTTCTTGAATGCTTTAAATACCTTTATGCTTTGAATGCTGTAAGAGTAACTCTGAAACTACTACGAGTAACTGAGCTGAAAGTAACAGAATGCTTGAGTAATGCTTGAGTAATCGAGAGTAATGCTTGAGTAACTGAATATAATGCTTCGAGTAACTGAAAAAACCCTGGGATTAGCTCTTGAGTAACTGATAGTAGTGCTTGGGTAACCGACAGTAATGGTTGAGTAACTGAACAATCACTGCAGGTAACTATCACAACCCTGGAGTAACTGAAAAAGGACTACGAGTAACTGGAAAATGACTGTGAGTAACTGAAAAAAGACTACGAGTAACTGAAAAAGGACTGCGAATAACTGAAAAAGGACTACGAGTAACTGAACAATGTGAGTAACTGTCACAACCGTTCCGAGTAACTGGAAAAACACTGTGAGTAACTCAAATAGCCTGTGAGTAACTGCGAAAACACTGCGAGTAACTGATTGAGTAACTTAACAAACACTTCGAGTAACTGAAAAACACTACGAGTAACTGAAAAAGGACTGCGAGTAACTGAAAAAAGACTATGAGTAACTGAAAAAGGACTGCGAGTAACTGAAAAAGGACTACGAGTAACTGCAAAAGGACTGCAAGTAACTCAAATAGCCTGCGAGTAACTGGACAATGCGAGTAACTGTCACAACCACTCCGAGTAATTGGAAAAACACTGCGAGTAACTCAAATAGCCTGTGAGTAACTGAACAACCCTCTACGAGTAACTGACCAAACACTGCGAGTAACTAAACAACCCTCTCCGAGTAACTGAACAACCGCTCCGAGTAACTGAACAAACACTGCGAGTAACTGAACCAACACTGCGAGTAACTGAACCAATGCTGCGAGTAACTGAACAAATGCTGCGAGTAACTGTATCAACATTGTGAGTAACTGAACAACCGTGCGAGTAACTGAAAAACAATCATGTATTGGCGACAACCATACGAGTAACTGAACCCTATGCAAGTAACTGGACAACCATGTGAGTTACTGAACCCTCTCCGAGTAACTGAAAAAACACTCTGAGTAACTGAAAAAAACTTCGAGTAACTGAAAAAGGACTACGAGTAACTGAAAAAACATTGCAAGTAACTGTGACAATAATGCGAGTAACTATGACAATATTGCGAGTAACTGAAAAAATCTTGTGAGTAACTGTAATAGCAGTTAGAGTAACTGTGAAAACACTATGAGTAACTGTCCTACGAGTAATTGTCATGTGAGTAACTGTCCTACGAATAACTAAAGAAACACTACAAATTACTTAACTGATAGTAATGCTTAAGTAACTTAAATGTATTTTTTCGCATGCTAACTGAAAGTATATATAATCAGACAAAAACACTACAGCTAAACATTCAAGATTACAACATTCAAAACATAAAGAAGGTCCATCAACTGAACATAAAAATATAGAAAAATACAGCTATAAAGAAGGTCCATCAACTGAAAGTATATACAACCAGATCAACTATAAAGAAGGTCCATCAACTGAGCATAAAAATATAGAAAAATACATCTATGAAGAAGGTCCATCAACTGAACATAAAAAACAAATAGCTCAGGGGGTCGGATCCATCCCTGGTGATAGATATCATACACACAATTCCCTCCATTGCAAAGCATAGACATCAAGCCACAACACACGTTCGTATCTGAGAAGTTCATATCTGTTGTAAATGAGTGAACATGCAAGGGATTTACCCATGAGTCATAAATAGGTTTTGAGCCCAGGGATGGTTGGGGGGCGGTATAGATAGTGATGGGGAAGATTATCGACCAAAAGGCTAAGAGAAAAGGGCATCGGTGCATACCTATTTGTGAAAGGAGGCTAGACAGAAGCAGAAGCAGTGTCTTCTGTAGATGTTGAGGTGTCCGCTGTTGTGGATGAGTCAACCTGAACAAGATTTACAGCTGATTCTGGCGCTGCTTGGTATTTGTCCCTAACAAAGAGCTGATCTGCAGAGTCGTCCGATCCAGAGTATACTTCGTCGCCAGGCATTCTGAAGGGCGGAATAAGCTCGGTTGGTGTTTCTAAGAACTGATTTGTGAACAATGCTGTGATAGTCTGGTGATCAGTTGTCTTGAGGAAGGTGATCCAACCTTTGCGAATATTGAGTTGTGCGATCATCCTTTTCCAGCCCTTAGCAGTTGAAAGTGACCCGTTTTTATTCTGCATAAGGGTTATCTGGAATGTCTGGTTTCCGATTAGGAAGGTGGTCTTTCCTGGTTTGATGTGAAAATGGAGATGGTTCCATTCTATAGGAAGTAGAATGGACTCCATTGTCTTGTCGCCAATGGTGTAGTTGATGGGTTGGATGAACGGCTCCATGGTAGGCTGTGAAGAAGGTAGGTTGTGAAGAAGTTGGCTGTGAAGAAGGTAGGTTGTTCATGTTGGTGCTGCAAAGATGGGCAGCAGTACTCGGTAGGCTTCCCAGCCGGTGGTGATGAAGAGGTTTCGATCTGAGGAGATGGTCAAAGGGGGTGCTACTGAAATGTTAAGGGGGCTGTCGGTATTTCTTCTGTAAAACTGCCCCTTCTGTAAACCGTAGCAGTCGCAGATGAAGAAGAAGGGGACGTCGAGGGTGTCGTGGAGGATGGAGATGTTGAAGATCTAAAAGCCCCCCATTGTGTTGTTGGTGCTGCAAAGATGGGCAGAAGTGCTCTGTGCTGTTGGTGCTGCAAAGATGGGCAGAAGTGCTCTGTGCTGTTGGTGCTGCAAAGATGGGCAGCAGTGCTCTGTGTTGTTGGTGTTGCAAAGATGGCAGCAGTGCTCTGTGCTTTTCTGACGACACAGCAATGCTCTGTGCTCTGTGTCTGTGCATTTACATCGTACAGCAGACTCTTGTACATATCTTTATAGCTGTGTGCTCTCTTTTCTTCACTTTTCTGGTTCCTTCTTTAATAAAGTTAGTTTTGAACGCTAGGTTGTGAAGAAGTTGGTTGTGAAGAAGGTAGGTTGTTCATGTTGTCACAGTTACTCATTGTGCTCCTACTATTACTCTTAGTGATGATACAATTACTCATTGTGCTCCTACTATTACTAAACAAACACTGTGAGTAACTGAAAAACCCCTGTGAGTAACTGAAAAAAGCACGCGAGTAACTGAAAAAACCCTACGAGTAACTGCACGTAACTGTGAGTAACTGAAAAACCCCTACGAGTAACTGAAAAAATCACGCGAGTAACTGAAAAAACCTTGCGCATAACTGCACGTAACTATGAGTAACTGAAAAACCCTTGCGAGTAACTAAAAAAAGCACACGAGTAACTCAAATAGCCTGAGTAACTGAAAAAACCCTACGAGTAACTGAAAAATCTTGCGAGTAACTATGAAACACTACGAGTAACTATGAAAACAATGTGAGTAACTGAACAAGCACTACGAGTAACTCAAATAGCAGTTAGAGTAACTGTGACAACCCTACGAGTAACTCTAACAGCAATAAGAGTAACTGTGAAACACTACGAGTAACTATGACAGTAATTAGAGTAATTGTGACAACACTAAGAGTATCCATTGTACACAAAGACAAACACATATTATTAAAAAAGAATAACAATTGATCAGAAAACATTCTTTGTAACATATTCAGAGTATACATACAACTGCCGGAGCACAAGGTAACACAAAGATAGATTACAAACACAATTGAAGTACTTAGAAGGTTACAAAATCACTTTCACAAAACTACACAAAAAGAACAACCCCATTACAGATTTGAACATGCCTCACTGACACACTGGTCAGCTACAAACTCAACTAAAAAAGATAGAACCACATATACATCAATAGCAGCAGCAACATCACCAGAAGACGAGCAGTAGAAATAGTAGCAGCAAATCCCAATCATATAATGCACTACTTCTTAGGATAGTTCCTGCTGTCATGGTTAACACCAAACTCTAAGCAATTCTTGCACTGCCTCTCTCTTTTAGACTGGGAAATCTCAACTCCAGATTTAAACCTCACATCTGTGGATTTGGGTCTCCCCTTAGTTTTGCAAACATTGGGGATATGAACCTTGATAGCAGAAGAAGAAGCTATATTTGAAGCAGTTACACCAGCACCTACATCTGCACAAGTATTAGCGAGATCCAATTCTAATAGCTCCTTTCACAATGCTAGCAGTTTTTCATGGCAAATATCTACAGCGTTGTTCCTACACGCTATGTTCACAATAGAATTGCAGGCAGAAACAAGCTTAAGAGTCCTCCCAGTGGATAGATGACTAACTGACACTTTGCCAAAAATCAAAGGATGATCTATGTAGCCTTTGGTCCACCTCTTATATATGTATGGCTCGGGAAGAGTGCAAAAGTCACGACTCTTCAAATAGGACAGGATGTGCCTGCAAGGGATACCTTTGAATTCCAACATGTAACAGTTGCAATAAACAATCTCACTCGACAACTTTTTCTTCAAGATGCGGGCAGATCCAAGGCCACCGACATGATACACTTCAAACACACCTTCTGAAGCTTCCTTTACATTATATATCATGCTTTGATGAACCTCACTCTAAAAGATCTTAAAAATTGACTATGTGTATATACCTTTCATCTGCTCCTCCAGAGGCCACAGTGATGACAAAGGGAGATTACTAAACTCGTCTTCAAAGTCTTTGAAATTTTCAATCTCCCGTACATGAGAGTAAGTAGTCTCCAATGAGCATACAAGTTCAAATAGAGTCTTTTTACTATTCACATGGCTTCTAATGAACGCATTCAAGCTCTCACTCCTTTGCGTTGTCCTCATGCCCGCGAAGAAGGAAGACTGCATATAGCACGGAACCCAATCTGAACGCATCACATACATGTCAGACAGCCAAGTAATGGACGACAGACCATACTCCTCAACAACAGAATGCCACCTCTCTTCAAATATACCGACATCATCCACATTCCACACGCAATCATTCAAGGAGCTTATGATCTGCTCCTTGTGAGGAAGACCACCAAGCTTAGAGGGAAGCTTTTGTAGGATGTGCCAACTACAGAACCGATGCTTGCAATTCGGAAAAATAGTAAGGATAGCAGCATTCATAGTCGGGTCTTGGTCGGTTATGATGGACACCATCTCTTTGCCAAAACAAAGTAGATACTGCTTGAAAACCCAGACAACTGACTCATACTTCTCATCAATCATAAGAGCTGAAGCAAACAAGACTGTCTTACGATGGTGATCAACACCACCAAACATTCCAAAAACCATCGAATACTTGTTGGTGTGGTAGGTGGTGTCAAAAACAATCGCATCGCCAAACAACCCACAGTCTTCAACAAAAACAGGATCAGCCCAAAACAGATGAGTCAAGCAACAATCAGGATCATTTTGGTATGTATAGAAGAATTTCTGATCGAGTACCTTAAACTTGGCAAACAGATCCAAGACCATGTCGACGTCGTACTTAGCCGACTCTTTCCTCTTGCTACTGATGTGTCCATGAGCTTGTCTTCTAGTAAATGTCAGATTTTCATAGCCGCCAAACTCAGATGCCATCAATGCAATTTGTCTCGATACAGGTATGTTAGCTTGGCTCATGGAAGAAAGCATATCTTTTTGAGTTTCATCAAGAGATGAGTTACACTTCAGGTAACGGAGATGTGCATCATCAACAAGATCGTGGTTGTGTTCCTCAACAAAGGCAGTCACAACCCACGTGGATGAGGACTTGTCTAGTGTGAATCGGATCATGGCTCCACAACCACACCTCTTCACAGATCGCTTGTGCTTCTTAGACCAATTTTCCTACAACTTACCCACTTCATCACAAATGGGGCTCATAAGCCCTCTTGACCTCTTAGAATGGCCCATTGTACCCTTCTTGTCACAAACCAGATCTTTGGCAACGAGAATCTTAGTTCCCCGTTCATACCTGTTGTCATCTTTCCTGATATTAAAACCAATCATGCCAGTGTAGCTAGAATAGAATGAGATAGCTTCATCTAAACTTCCAAAGTGGAGACCAATTTTAGGAACTGTAGCTTCCGGCAGAGTGGAAGAACCAACAGAAGGATAAGAATTAGCATTATCATTATCAAGGCCAACATTTGAATTGGCAGCATCTGTATCAAGGCTGGGATCCATTACAATGTCTGGCAGTAACTCAGCAGTTCAGAGGAGTAAACCTAAAACAGCAGAGAGTAACTCTATCAGGCCGAAGAGTACCTCATCATAACAAATGAGTAACTGAGGGAAGATTTGTATTCCAAATTACAAATCAGAATAAAATAGATTTCCAAGTTTAAAATAAACACTTAAATTGAAAAAGAAAATACAGATAGGAAACTTGTACAAATAAGTTTATATGTAGATTTTCAAGTGAGCTTCACAACAGTAGAAAAAAGGACAAGGATTTGAAACTGATGACTATAGATATGTTCACCTGATAATCGGACGACCGCCAAATAAGGTTCAGATTAGTTCAAATACACCGAAGTAACTCAATAGGACAGAGGAGTAACCCTGAAACAACAGAGACTAACTCTGTCAGGCAGAAGAGTGACCCAGCATAACAAACGAGTAACTGCTTCAAAAATGAAAAATGAAAACACAAAATTGGGTTTATTTCAAACACAAAAGTCAGAAAAATGTATACGCATTGTGAATACAAAAGTCAGAGAGAAGAAAACACATTGTGAATACAAGAGTCAGAGAGATGAATACACATTCTTTTGTATTTTCTACTATAAGTCAATCAGTATAGATAGATTAGTATCCCAAAGTACAAATCAGAATAAAATGGATTTCAAAGTTGGAAAGACACACTTGAATAGAAAAATCGGTATACACAATACAAATCAACATTCTCTTGGAAAATCAGTATACACATTACAAATCAGATTTCGAAGTTGGACAGACACACTTGAATAGCAACGATTTCAACTGTGATGATTATCAATATGTTCACCTGATACTCGGACGACAGCCAAATAGGGTTCAGATGAGTTCAGAAACACCTTCGTCGTCCTCCTCGTCAGAAAGATGGGCAAGATGCAATAGTTGCGCCGTCAATGTAGCTTAGGTCAGAAACACCTTTGTCGTCCTCCTCGTCGGAAAGATGGGCAAGATGCAATAGACGCTCCGTCAATGTAGCTTAGGAAGCAGTCACTATGCAGTTGGGGGCAATGCAGGGTGATATGGCTTGACGGCGGAATAGCCTATATGGAAGCATCTTTCGCATCGGATTGACGACGACAATGAGCATCGCACAGACGGAGATTCAAGGCCACCTCCGCCAGGTAACAAAACGAAATTACCCCTGCGGGAAGGATGGGCAAGATGCAATAGCCGCGCCATTAATGTAGCTTAGGAAGCAGTCACTATGCAGTTGGTGGCAAAGCAGGGCGAAGTAGATATGGCTTGACGGCGGAATAGCCTGAATGGAAGCGTCATTCGTGTCAGATTGGTGACGAGAATGGGCGCCGTGCAGACAGAGAATGAAGACCGCGTGTGGGGCGAAGCAGGGAGAAGCAGATGTGGCTTGACGGTGGAATAGCCTGAAGCGTCGTTCACGTCAGATTGGCGATGAGAATGGGTGCCGTGCAGATGGAGAATCAATACCGCGCGTGACGGGTAACGAGGGTAAGTTACCCACACGGGTAACAAATATTTAGCCATATATATATATATATATATATATATATATATATATATATATATATATATATATATATATATATATCCAGCAGCAGACAAATCAATATCTAAACTGATTAGAGCAATACGCTTATTTAGAGAAATTCAGTTATGACTTGATAAAGAAGCATGTCACTATTCAACAAGATATTGAAGAAACATGTATATCATTTATTCTTCTAGGATATACTAAGCAATGTACATCAACCAGTGATTCTCACATTTTGACCTTAGAAATTATGCTACACGGCTGGTTACACTTTACAATCATATTTATGCCCCAAGGAGATGAGGTATACCGCTCATCCTCCAACCGACCACTACGAAGTCGAAATCGGTACCATATAAGGTCAAAGGAAGAACCAGATTCCATGACCTCTCACATCTCGGTCAGTGCGAGACTACAAGCAAGAGTATGTCAATTGCTCAACATAGAGTTCCAGGGTATACTGGCAACTTCGCTACAGAGTTACAGTGGCAACTGCACTCTCATAGTCAAATGAGAGATTTTATCTGATATCGACCCGACATTCATCATCATCGGGAGATTCGTGATACATCCATCCCGACACAATTAATGAATGATTGGGAGATTTATTTCTTATCTCAAATCAATCCCTTCATCAGGGCATAAGGTATTAACGCCCATTACCCCCACATATTCAAAAATTTGTGTTCCTTAGGATTTCCCAAAGGAAAACCTATTTCACCATCACCAAATTCTGACGATGCTGGTTCTATGGTCAGGTCTCTACATGAAAAGATTTCACTTGATTAATTAAGTACATTATCATATTCTTTTAGCATCAGTCAAGTTTTCAAACATAACTTATAAGGACAAATGCTACAAAGAAACATGTACTGTTTTCATCAGTCACTTCTCAGTCTTTATAAGACATTGGGATCTCAGTCCCTCATTTCAATTACTGGGAATACTCATCCCTTCACAACTCAATTTCATAATCTTATGGTTCTGGGTATTCAAACCCTTAACTCATCACTGAGCATTGTTACCACTTTTTCAGGTAACTATCACTTTCAGGTCATCTGACCAAGGTAAACATGATACTTGTTACACAAGCATCTCATATGGCACTTAAGGCCCATTAATTCTCTTATTACCTCTTACTAGGCAACAAGGCATATTATGGCACATAAGGCCCAATAACAATTTAACAAATAAAACATCATAACTCATACATGGCTATGTTCATCATCTCATGATACCTGCATGGTTAGGACAGATGATAACAGTTACTTCAATTTCATATCAGTACCATGCAAAACAAATATAGCATCACAAATCAAGGGTAACACCACTATTTCCTTACTAAGATTAGGGTTTCCTATTTTAGTTTAATTGGGGATACTCATTCTACTACCCAGATCAGGGTTATGGTTTATCACCATATTGCCAAGATTAGGGTTTCATATAGAATTACATAGCATCACTCTGGATTTGAGTTCCACATCACATCAATATATCAATATTTCATATCACATCTCCCTAAATTAGGGTTTCACATAATATCACCCTAGATTAGGGTTTACATTCAAAATTTCCTTGAATTAGGGTTAGTGTTTATCTAACCTTCTCGATTAGGGTTTCATGATCTCTTCACTAAGGATCATACCCTAATCACATACTCTACATAAATAACATTCATGTATGAATTCCTTTCTATCATCCTCTCAAATTGATTAGGCTACATCAACCCTTCAATCAAGTACATATAACTATGATTGACATAGTGTACTAAGACATTGCTTTCATAACCTTTTTAGGTTAACCATCTTAAAGATACTGATTATCTAAGTACTTTAGAGATTTAACCTTTTTACTTATCATTGATAATCATACTTATCAACCATTGGGGCAATGGATCAATCATCACCTTAAGTTTCCAATCGATTTGATCACATTGGTCCTTCATTCAGTTTTGGGGTTTCAACACCAAACGGTTTTGAAACCGTTTGATTCCAAACGGTCCTGAGACCATTTGACCCCAAACGGTTTCAAGACCATTTGGACTCAAATGGTCTCAAGAACATTTGGCCAAACCAGCCTCAAAACTGCAAGGATCAATTAAGGTATCTTTCAACCAATTGAATTAGGGATTTCTTTGTCGAATTGCCTATCAATTGAGCTATTGAATGTTCAATCAAACAACACCATTGGATCTTCCTCATCAATAATAATCAACCTTGGATCTCCAAATGGTCTTGGGACCATTTGATCCCAAATGGTTTCAAGACCGTTTGGACTCAAACGGTCTCAAGACCGTTTGGACTCAAACGGTCTCAAGACCGTTTGGACTCAAACGGTCTCAAGACCGTTTGGTCCAAAGTCAGCTTGAAATCATTTGGATCAATCGAGTTTTCTTTCAACGAGTCGATTAGGGTTTCTAATTGGAGGATTGTCCATATATTGAATAAATCAATTGGATCCATTAGATTATCATCGAACATGTACTAGGGTCCTGACCTCAAACAGTCAACCCATCCAAATGGTCAACCCATCCAAACGGTTTGGGATCCAAAATTCCAAACGGTTTGCAAATTGTTTGGTGAAACCGTTTGGACCAAAGTCCATGAAACCATTTGCAAATATATTATGTGAGATGTGTGCTTATGATGATGTCATCATCATCAAGCTTTATTCCATCGAAAACTATTGCCATTATCATGGTAGTTGTGTCAACTAATCAAAGGAATCGCAAGAAGAGCAATTGACCATAGTTGATTGAGAAATTGAATTCAATAACAATGAATAGGGGTTCAAGTTATATAACCTGCCTCCAATTGAGCTTCAAAGCTTCAAGATCACGTCAACAATGGTGGATGCAACTCTTTTCACTATCCCAAGGCTCATCCTCAAGCTTTGAGTGAAAAGGAATGGTTAGAAATGAAGATGGGATCGAGATAAGAAGAAATCATGCATTGATTTGTGATTTCCACCTTGAAATCAAGGTGAAAAAAGGTCAAGAAGCTTACCAATAGGTTGGGGGTAGTCCTCCTGCTGTTCCTAGCTCCCTTGGTCGTTTTTTCAAGCAAAGAGAATAAGTGGATTTGAAAAAGCCTTTGGTTTGAGTTGTAAAAGGTGTTTTTATAAGAAAATCAATGAGAGAGAAAATGCCTTATAAAAATCTTTTAATTCCAAATTGGTGCCACCTCTTCCCCCTCGATCCCTTCCATGCAAATATATCTTCCTCACCTACGAATTCCCTTCCATTATCCATGAATTAAGGGAAAATAAATTAAGCACCTTAACCTTTATAATATTATTATCCATAAGTTAGTGGATATTTCTTTTTATTTTCTTAATGTGAGTAGGTTCTCCACTCACGTATATATTTCCTTTACCTTTTCAAGGCACAAGGATGATAAAATTTGAGAAAATCCAACCATCTCATTTTTGGTTGAAGGCCCTTCAATTATTTTATTTATTCTTGCATTAAATTGAATTAAGGTTTCAATTATGCTTAAATCTTGATTATTTTAATATCAAGATTCTCTCTCCTTCAATGTGATACAAATGAGACGCCCCTCTCATTTTCTTTGCTCTACATGATGACAAGAAATATTAGGGACTATTTTGAAGTGGTAAATTGCATATTGAACCCTGGGTTTTGGGTAAATTACACATTACACCAAAACTAGGTTTTAATGCACAAACATTGCTTTATCAGCTCTTTCTTGGTACTCAGGCTTTTACTAGCCATACCTCTGCATCATCTTCATTCTCATGATGCTTCAACACATGACGAACATATTATCATGCACAATTTGCAATTTAAGCCCTCAACTTGGGTAATTTGCACTTTAGTCCAGCACAAGCAAAACATTATTTTCAACATTATTCAAAATGGACTGAAATTGAAATATAAGCTCCTCTTGAGCCTTAATTACTTTTCAAAAGATAATATCAAGCATATAATTATCTTTCTTAAACAAAACACCTAGGGTTAAAGAATAACCCAGGTCAGGGATGTTACACTAGTGCCACCAGGACTTCTGGTTGATGTTGGACACTGCAAACTATAATTTAAGGAGACTTCCACTAGGGCTTAGTCCCCCGTTTCACCTGATAGCACATTCCAACCCCCGTATATTGGATGCTTCCTGGGTTAGGTCGTTTCACCCCTAAGGCACAAACCTCAGATAGGGGTTCTATAGTGTTTAGGGCTCCTAAGTCTATTATTTTATTATTCCTAGAAATCTCTTTTCTACATTGTTCCCTTCTCTTACTTATACTTGACTCTGGTATCTCTATGGTGTCGTGTCTACTTATTTGAAGTTATAATACAACATGTATATCATTATGAAATTGGCAGAGTAGTATATTCAAAACACTATAATATACTGAGTAATCAACATACTATACATGCAGGCAGACTAAAATTCTTAAATAAATAGATTACATGTCCACTTGGAACATACACACTAGAATCATGCAATTTATCATCTTATTACACTGATAAGAGTTAATTACTTTACATATGAGTAATCGTCAATTGCATCTGCAACTTATCTGTAATTTCTCAAAGAACATGCATAACAACCCAAATCTTGAGTTGTGCATCTCAAAACTCAATTAAGAGTTAATTACTTATCATGACAATAATTATTAATAATAACTGAGAACATTGATATCACAATACTTGATTCATTGAACACCCTACCCTTAGGGTTTCATTTAATCACAACAAATATTATAAAGAAAGGTGTAATACATCTATCACATACTTTTCAAATCTTTACAACACTTGATACTTCTGATCTCAATCCCTTATCACATTATTGGGAATTCTCATCCCTTCACATCATTATCATAATTACTAGATCTGGGTATTCAAACCCTTAGATCATCACATAGCATTGTTACCTCTGTAATAGGTAACCATTACCTCTAGGTCTTTAGACCAATGTATTCATTTCATTGGTTGTACAAGTATTCTCGTGGCTCACAAGGCCATCACACATCTTGTCACCTCTCACTAAGCAACAAACTTATTCCCATAGCTCCCATAAAGATTTCATGCGACATAAACATTCACTGAACAAAGACTACTATCAACAAATCATATAAAACCAATATATGTATGAAACCTTAGAACTGAGATGAATTTGATTTTCCATGCCATTCACTGGGATATCATGCATCAATAATAACATTGAATAAATAAAGTCTATCATTTCAAGAAAATCCCTTCAAATGGATTTCACAATATCTATTCGCATATATTCAACTTTCCTTGCATCTAGGGTTTCACCCTCTTCACTGAGATACCAAACAAACACTACTCACTTTAAATGAAATCCAAGATAGTATCTGACGTATATGTACTATGAATTTAGATAAACAAGCATTCAAAACCAAGGAGATCTAGATAAGCAACTTTATCTATTTACTCATACAACAAATTTCAGTCATAGACAAATTCCCTATATTTTAGTTTACTCTTATAATCTCTGTGAATACTTAGGGAATTCTCATTAGAATGCATTGTATACATTTCCAATATGATTTTACCATCTAAAATGCATTCAAACAAAGGAAGAATCCATTTCATATCATTTTGCAACAACTTAGAACAAATAGACAATTCAGGGTTTGTAGTCAAATACTAAGAAATTAAAGATTATGGTTGATTTAACCAATTTTCATGCAATATATTGTTTAAAGGAAGTTCCCACTCACCTTAAGGAGTGAAATCACCTTAAAAACATATCCCATATCTGAAAATCTCGAATCCATATCAAATCCCTAGCAATTCACCCAATTCTTCTTCCTTTCGACTCGGAAACCCTAAAAATGAGGGATTATGAAGAAAGAGTGAGAAAAGGAGAAGTTATGATACCAGTTTGGATAAAATCAAAGGAGGGACGGAATTTTGACATGTGAGAGAAGATTCACCCTGAAACTATATCCAAAGAAGCTAAACCTACATGATTTCATCATTCCTCAGACCGCAAAACCCTAGGTCAGCATCTCCATCAATTTTGCCTCTCAAACTCTAACTCTCTCTCTATCTCTAGGATTTCATTTCTCTGGATTGAATCACGAATTATGATAGCTCCTTGTGTGTTATGTTGACCATATAGTGCAATTGAGCTGCTTGGGTTAATTGGACATTGACCCCTCACTAAACTTTTTCTTATTTCAGCATATTTTTGTCATAAAATGGTTTCTGTGAATTCGTGTATTTCAGAGATCAAACCTTCTCCCAAAATTATGATACTTTAGCATGTTGTGTATAATTGAGTTAAAAATCTTTAGTTAAAATTTATATCATGACAAGCTTTCATTAAATAATTAAAAATCGAATAGTGATCACTACTATCTAGAATTCTACAGAAATGTTCATTACTATAATTCGTCTATTGATAAGGTCTAATCCCATCCAAAAATTATGAAAATTTTAAATATTGTTTATGATTTAGTTTCAGATCTCCAATTAAAATTTCAGATCATTTGGTGTTACCAATAAATAATTAAAAATAAAACACTACACTGCTAAAAAGCACTATGTCAGCATTTTGGTCGAAGTATAGTTCGACCGAGAACCACATTCAAAGAACACTCAAATACTCTGAAATTTTCTCCAATATGCAAGATTGAATTATCCATATCATATCAAAATTTTAATTAAATACAAAATTTGTAAAAAATATGAAAAATTAGTTACCACACTGCTATCCTAATCAAATTCCATATTCATGTACTATCAAAACACTAATTTTTGCCGATTAGGGTTTACATTTCTCAAATCCTAATTCTTCAAATTAAAATCATAGTTAGAGTTTCTTCTTAGGTTTAAAACATCACACTTTATCTACTATCTTTAATCAAGTCTAAACGATGTTCAATCTAATCAAGCATGTAATCATTCAGGTAAACCTTAGTTTACCAATTAAGCTTGGATACAGTCATAACATCCTCCTTGTTTGATGAGCTATCAATATGCCACCACATGAGGTGGATTCCCTATAATTCAAAGACAACATCTGGAAGCGCTCATTCCTTGTATTGGGTACCTACTGTACAATATGTGTATACAACATTTTGGCATGTGTTAATGAGGTTGGCTTTCTTGGAGTGCTTTAGATCGATCATTGGTACGGCCTTCAATGGTTTGGCAGTGGAGAGGTCGAGGTTGAGATGGAAAGCTATTAGTGTAATCAATACTCCAAAATGAACTAGAGGTTTCCTCTGCACTTGGCGCTTGACCCCATCATGTGAAGAAGGAAGAAAGTACCAAAGTCCACACTCCTGCATCCCAACTCCAACATCTTGTAGAGAAAGTAGAGGTCAACCTCTGGGTTTTCCCCTGCCCTTGACTAGATTTGTCAAGGAGAGTGTTGGTGATGAGGAAATGGAGTATGCGAGCAAAAAGATGCTCGATGTCATTGATAGAGTTTGTATACCAACTAATATGTTGGCCCTCTGGCAACTTTGACAATAGCTCCCATGTCGGCTTAAAGTTGAAGTTGTTAGGGTAGAAGTGGTCTCCTTCACTCGGCCATCCATATATGGTGTTGAACTACTACAACGTTGGAGTGTAGTCGGTGTTGCAGAGACAAAAATGGATGTTTCCATTCCTCCAGACATCCCCATGCTCCGGGATGATGCATACCTCCAATGACAGCATGAACTCACAGATGAGATCTGGGTATGTAAGCTAGTCATTGAAGAAGGGATGGTTACCTACAAGCCCTTGATGCTCAAAAACCTTGTGCATGCTTTCAGTGAAGCCCATGGAGGCGATGAATTCATGATTGTCGTACTGTGTTGCATGTATCTCCCTCTTCTGCAGCTCTTCATAGATCTTCTTGATGTAGGCGTTGGGATGAGCAATTCAGCTTGGTCTGGGAACTAAGTTTGGAACCCCCACTGATAAAGAAGCCTCTCCCTTTACAACATCCTTGGTAGTAGAAGGGAATTTGAGAGAAAGAGCTCAGTGTAGAGTCAAAACGCTCAGAGATGTTTGCACGTGCTTGCTTGAAAGGGGAGTAGAGAAGGTGTGAAGAAAAATCAATCACAACCCCTCCTTTTATAGTTGTGCCTATCTCTCTGCCGTCACGTCAGTACTACTGATGATGTGTCATTAGTACCAACTTTTCATCTCAAATATGTGTGCTTGATGCTACCGACGGTCCTGGTCTACTGATGTAATTGGCATGGATCGCATGTTGTTGGTAGTACCAATGTGGTGTTGGTAGTATCGACTCATCCCACAGATTGGTGGTATCGATTGTCTGATGTGAAGATCTTCGATCATTGGATTGCACTCCCACGGATCCCATGTCTTCATATGTTGGTAGTACCGACGATGTGTCAGTATTATCGACTAGTTAAAATTTCATCAGTGCTTTTGAGTGGGAATTCGGTATTCCAAACCTGGAGCATGCATCATTGTCGGTACTACCAACTTTGTGTTAGTAGTACCAAGTCCTCATTAGTTGTTTGGCTCTTTGCTTCTATAGAGAGTCAGTGCTACTGACTTTGGGGTTGGTAGTACCGAGTTAATAAGAAAAAATTGCTTGGTTCTTAGTGATGTCATCGGTGCTACCGACATGTAGATCGATAGTACTGAGTTGTGCAGTCGACTCAATATTTTTCCTTGTGACCTTGCCAGTAGTAGTGACTTGATGTCGGTAGTACCGACTGGTACTCATCTTGTACACCGACCAAAATGGATCAAGGTACCTTTTTATATCAAAACTAAATAAGGTTTTTCCAGTTACAAGCTTTAATATATCGAAAGCACTCTCTCTCTAGGCAACTCCTCTAGCTTCTCTCTAAGGGAAGGCGACCCATGGTGGGCGGGGGCGTCCGTCCCCCTCTTGCTTCTACTAGGTACAATGCTAGTGAAGGGTGGTTCTCACCGGCTACGTATGTCACGGTTGCGGGTGATTGGGTTCGATCCGTAGCTGGTCCTCCACCGTCGATTTGAGGTGTTATGGCCAGTGACCCAAAGACCCTGTTTCTCCGTGAAGGTGACCGAAGAACCTAGACGAGGTTTACTAAACTGGTCATGAGCGAGATGGAGGACTACCACCAATACTCGGCGATAGTCAAGATTCTCGAGAAGGGACATCATCCTAACCAGATAAGGGGGTGGATGATCAGGAGTTGGAGGCCGAAAGGAGAGATTGAGCTTTTCATGATGGAAGAGGGCCTCTTCTTGGTTCGATTCGCATTTGAAGCTGATCTCAGAGGTGCTACCCTCCGTGGCCCTTAGTTTTTCAATGACCAGCTTGTTCTGGTGGGGAGGTGCATGCCGGAGGTTGATACCAAGCATGCGGCCTTCACGACTCCTCCTATGTGGGTTTCATTACCAAACATCGGCAAGCATTGGACACCTAGGGCCATTGTTGTCATTGCCCACGTGATTGGTACCCCCAGGGCAATCGATAGGAAGACAGATGGTTCTACTACGGGTTGCGCCCATGTTGGCATTGATATCTCTATTGAAACTGAACCTCCTCCTAAATTCATGGTTGAATTACCTAATGGGGAGGAGTTGGAGGTCAAGGTGAGATATGAGGCAATGTCGGACAGGTGTGTCGAATGCAAGGTTTTCGGGCATGAGGCTGGCCAATGCCCGGGAGCTCGTAAAGAGGTTAGAATCGAACCACCTATTATTCCTGAACAACTATGGGGTCGAGTGAGGAAGTGTAATTCAAAACCTCCTGTGAAACATAAAGACAAGGAGGCTACTACTAGGACCTTCCAGATGGGGCAATCATCTGGGTCCAAGGAGATTCCGGAAGCCAACGACACCAACACTGCTAATGGGGCCGACATTGCTTCTATTGAGGCTATTCCAGTGGTGGTGGTTGATCAGATAGAGGAAGGTGAGGTGTTTGAGGAAATGCCTGACTCAACTAGCACAATAAAGGTGGATGATAACCCCTTTCTATCCTAGACCAGATGGAAGAGGAGGATGTGGGTGATATGCCCAACAGGAGTAGGAGCCCGGTGGAGACCAGGAGCTCCAAGAGGAGGAAGAAGAAGAATGGCCACTCAGGCGAAGGGGGTGGAACCAAAGATGTTTAATCTCTATCCTAGCATGGAACGTTTGAGGTGTCTCTCTGGCGAGGATCCAGAAGGAGGTTAGGGAGGTGATCATCGAAGAAAAAGTAAGCCTTGTGTTTTACATAGAAACATGAATCAAACGGGAGGTTAAAGAATGGGTTGATACTTTGTTCTCGAGGGGTTGGAGTGCTATATATAACCTGGAATAGGTGGATGGTGGAAGAATAGTGATAGGTTGGGATCTTGAAGCTTGGGATGTTTATCTGATAAGCTTCTCTGACCAAGTCTGTATAGTGAGCTGCTACAATAGAGGTGGTATGTCTTTCATCACCTCTGCCATCTATGGCGAGAACCTAGAAAGGGACAGGGAGAGTATGTGGAAGACCATAAAGGAGACCGCCTAAGAGTAGGTCCCCTGATTGGTAGTTGGAGACTTTAACAATATCAGCAAAGTGAAGGAGAAGTTTGGTGGCCTAAGGGTTCCTGAGCATGTGATGGCTACCTTCAATGACACAGTTGATGTGACTGGCCTCATTGAGTTGGCCCTTAAAGGGGGTAGAACCACTTGGTCAAACAAACAACAAGGTGATCGTAGAATTTCTAGTACCATGGACAGAGGACTAGTGAATGAGGCATGGCTTGATGTGTGGCCATATGCTGCAATCAAACTAGGCTCCAATCCTACCAGTAACCACTCATGGATGAAGCTTGAACTTGCAAAGGTCCAGCTAACACCTAGGCCATTTAGGTTTAACAACTGGTGGTGTGAATGGGAGGGATTTAAAGAGCTTTTTATAGAGACATGGAGCACACCCATGGAGGGCAACCCACTTTTCATCATGTTGAGGAAACTTCAGTTAACTAAACTGACGCTTAAGAAATGGAGTAGGGAGAAGGTCAACCTTAAAAACCTTCTGAGTGATGCAAAATCTAGATACATAGTTGTTGCGCTTGAAGTCAGGTTACAGCCATTGAACCCTGAAGCTATCGAGGTAGAGAAGGAGATAGCGGAAAGGCTGAAGAAGATGATGAAAGTGGGGGAGATTTTTATTTGGTAGAGGAGTATATTGAAGTGGTTGAGGGATGGTGATCAGAATACCAGATGCTACCACACTGCTAGTAAAAAGAAAGAAATGCTAGAGACTATACATGAGCTCATCAATGAAGAGGGTGAGACAGTTGAGGGTAGAGCTGCTATTGTGTTTAATGTTGTTAACCACTTCCAACATCTATACAATAGACCCACCAGAAGGACCCAATTTGACGAGAGCTCATTCCCTGGTCAGCAGGTTACTGTGGAGATAAACAGGTAGCTGTGTAAGTTGGCCTCGAAACTAAAGTTCTGGTCTTCTCTATTAAACCATCTAAGGCCCCAGGGCCAGATGGTTTTAATGGACGGTTCTTCCAAGAAATGTGGACTACATTTAAACAAGACATTACCAATGTTGTTAGGTGGTTTTTAAATGGTGGAAGGATTGTTAGAGTCGTTAACCATGCTTTCATCAAGCTAGTCCCAAAAAAGAGAGATGATGCTAACATGAATGATTACAGTCCTATAGCCTGTTGTGGTGTGTTATATAAAATCATATCTAAACTACTTGCATGTAGACTCAAGGAGATTTTGCCCGACATTATTTCCAAATAGCAAAATGCCTTTGTCAAAGGGAGGCGCATAGCTGATAACACTAATATCACTATTGAATTCTTGGTGAACTTCAACATTAGTAGATCTAACATGAAGGCCTTCTTGAAAGTGGATCTCACTAAAGCGTATGACCATGTGCATTGGGTCTACCTTTGGAGAACCATGGTGAGTATGGGCTTTGATGAAAGATGGGTCAACATTGTTAAATAATGTGTGCAAACGACTTCCTTCTCAGTGTTGATCAATGGCACACTTGAAGGGCTATTCTGCACCAACAATGGGCTTTGACAAGGGGACCCAATCTCCCCCCTCTTGTTCACCATAGTGATGGAAGGTTTAACCCATATGCTTAAAGCTGCTGAACTAGAGGGCAAAATCAAAACGTACAAGGTAGAAGGGACTAAAGTCAAGTCTCACCTCATCTTTGTGGATGATGTGATGCTCTTCTTTGCAAGAAATGCTAAGAGATTGGCAGAGTTCAAAAAAGTCATGATACACTTTGGTAAGATGACTGGGCTCTACATTAGCCAAATCAAATTGAAGATCTACTGTTCTAAATCGTGTGATAGCAGAAGAGAACGTCTGAGGATGGCTTGTGGTATGAGTGATGATTCCCTACCTATTAAATACTTAAGTGCTCCTATTACAGGGGGTAAAGGAACTGCCAAAGACTTCTCTTTATGCTTGGACAGTATTAGAGGGAAGATCGATCATTGGAGTGACATTAAGATTTCTATGGCGGGAAGGTTGGTGCTGGTGCGGACGGTCATCCAGAGCATGGTCAGGTTTTAGGGGGACGTCTGCGAGGTTCCTGACCCGGTTGCTACTAGAATACATAAGATGACAGCTAGTTTTATTTGGAGCGGTAAAAACCATAATGTGGCATGGGATGTGATCTCCAAGTCCTTTGACAAGGGGGGCCTTAATGTTAAGCAACCTGCTGAAATTCTAGACACTTGCCAGTATAAGAGAATGGACAGGTTCTTGAGGAACAAGGACAATATATGATATGAATGGATGTCTATGTGGTATGGGCAGAGATTATAGACGATGTCGCATCAATCTAGATTGTGGAGAAAGATGTGTAGCTGTTGGGAGGTGGCTCAACCTTTGATTCATGTTGATGATAATGGCTTGTTTGAGTTGATCGTCCAACACAACAAACCATGGATCAACAAGACGAATGATAGCTTGCAGGTGCAATGGTTCAAGACATTCTGGGGCCCATTCCATGTGCCCAAGTGGAGCACCACCATATACAAAGCTATTCTAAAAAGGCTTACCACCAAGGATCACATGCACAGCTGGGGTTTTGATCTTGACACCATCTGCTGCCTCTGCAACAGGGAAGAGGAAAGCCATGACCACAATTTTGGTAACTGTAGCTACTCCAGTTACATATGGGTGGTTGTTTGTCTCAAGAATGGGTGGATGAATGTGGTTAACTTATCCATACAGGAGATTAGTACTTGGAATGATTCCCATAGCTCTAAATTCTGTAGGGGCTTTGGGGGCATATGCCTAACCCTTTTTTGTTTTTTGATATGGAGGGAAAGGAACAGGCGGATCCATGGGGAGGTTAGAACCACAGAAACGCAGTTGATACAGATCTTTTGTAGAGAGATTAGAGGAGTTGTTAAAGCCAAAAAAGGCTTAGAAAAGGGATTGTCTGTACAGTCCAAAATTTTTTGGGGGCTTTTGTAGAGTTACCCTCCAGTTAGTTTATAGTTTTAATGTAATGTTTTATAGGGTATAGTTTTCTCTATATCCTTTTTTGGCAATACTATTTACCCATTTCCAAAAAAAAATAAAGGTATATAAATACAAATCGGAATTTAAAGAGAAACATTGTGGTTGGGTTTCCTCCAAACAAGTATGCTTGTTCTACATCATAGGCTCGACTATCCTAAGCTCGTGATATCAATAAAGCTCAATGAGCTTCAAATCGTCCTCCTTCCTAATCACATCTCCCTCAAAGTAATGCTTAAGTCACTGGCCATTGACAAGGAATGGATCAACCCCTTTACTAATCTCCATAGATCCATGAGGGAATGCTTTATTCACCTCAAAGGGTCCACTCAACTTACCAGGATGTAATTTAAACCTAGAATTAAACAAAAGAATATTTTGTACTGGAGTGAAAACCCTATATAGTATGTGGTGATCATGAATTTTCTTAGTACTATCTTTATAGATTCTTGAGCTCTCATAGGCATCAAACCTAAGCTCATCCAACTCATTCAACTCTAACAATCTCTTTTTCCCTGCATTGTCCAAGTTTTAGTTTAACTTCCTCAGGGCCCACTTAGCCTTGTAGTCTAGCTCTATAGGTAGGTGACAATCCCTCCCATAAACAAACCTAAAAGGGATGGTCCCTATAGGTGTTTTATAGGAGGTCCCATATGCCCAAATATCATCATTGAGCAACATGATCAAATTCGTCATGTTGGTTGAAACTATCTTTTCCAAAATCTTCTTAATCTCCCTATTAGACACTTCAACCTTCCCTTGAGTTTGGAGGTGATATGGAGTACCTACCCTATGTTTTACTACATATTTGCTCTAAAGTGCCCCAAATTTTCTATTGGTGAAATGAGAACCACCATTACTAATTATTAACATGGGCACCCCAAACCTGCAAAAGATGTGTTCTTTCACAAATCTGCATACCACTTGGGTGTCATTGGTGTAGGTTGAAATTGTTGGTATGTATGCCCTGAGAGCCAATCATGGGATGATTGGTGGGATACATTAAGATTGATTTGATACACATCAAAGGTAAGATTACAGTTCTTTCTGGTTCAGTCATATGAGACAATGATAGAATAGATTGAATGTCTAGAGAATGACAGTACTCAATGATGTATGCTTTTAGGTTGAGGACCTGAACGATGAGATCATATGGATGCTAAGATTTTGTACATTCTTATCATGTCCCTAGTCAGATGTCATTGTGGAAGGTAGATAGACAACAATGACACACAAGACTAGATTGTGGTGTTGGTTGATGATAGAATCTCATTAGTCATGATATGGAGATATCAAACCAAACACATAGGTACTTGTTAGAGAACAAGTGTACCAGACAGACCCACTGTGAGTTTGACACATGGAACCTTGACATGGTAGTCACAGTCAGTTCTCACAGTGATGGTGGTAAGTGTGATTCTTTGACCTAAAATCGCTACACTCAACACATGTCGTTGGGTACACTTTGACATCATTAAACGCAGTCCTGAAACATGGGTTGTTATAAAGGTGATGATTGGGTGGCTTTGACACATTGGGCTTTTGAGGGGTGAGTGATAGATATGGGATTTGTCCCTCTTGAAGGAGTTTGATATCCATGGCCACTTGATGAGTAGGATTGAGATAGGGGTGTGCATGCATGTGTGAATCAGTATGCGATATTGATGTCATACATATATCCTCCAATCTACTCTGAGATCAAGAAAGTGAATGAATGTTGACAGGATGATTGTTCCATTCCTTGAGTTCATTTGAGATATCGGTGACAAAGGAATTATACATTTATTGTAACAACATTCATGGATTGTAGGATTGAAAGTTGTTCACCAACTTTCTATTTCACTTCGGTAGCATTGATGTGCGACTAGGCACAACTCTTTGCTTGTGAAGTCATAAGTGTTATGGACTTTCACTACCAACGTGAAATGGGCCTATAGGGTCACACACATAGGATTTAACATGGAAGAGGAGTTTATCCACAAATGATTTTTAGATTGATTACTAAAGGAGTTTAGTAGTTCAATTAAACACTCAATCAATTGATAGCTCAATATCATAGTGTTCAAGGTGTTGGACCGATTGATTAGAGTATCGGATTTATTGAAACTGCAATTGACTAATTTTACACAGTCTACACTCCCAACCAATCATCTCATACGATGAACCAAATGGCTAATCTTGGTGAACTGATCGGCTCAGGTTGGTGAGTCGATCGGCTCAAGACAGGCTGAACCGACCGGTTCAAGGGTTGAACTGATCGGCTCAACTGGTCCAAACGAGCAAGTTGGGAAAGTCAGGTCGGTGAGAAATTTCCTTTTCATTTCACTTCTCCAATTTGATTGGAACAAGGATTGGTATTTGAATCAATTCAAAACAAAAAGAGGAAAAGTCAATCGGGAACTGATTAGGACCACGAACCGATCGGCTCATGCTTGAACTGATCAGTTCAGGTGCCCCAACCGATCGGTTTAGGTGTGAACTGATCGACTCAGGTCCCCAACTGATCGGTTCATGCTTGAAATGATCAGTTCAGATGGAGTAGTTGGTTGTTTTGTGGAAAATCTCGAACCCTTCTACTCCTACTTTAATCCCGCATTACCCGGGGTAGAGAACCTTATCCCATGACCCTCCTATATATATAGGGATACTGAGGGCTTCTCAAGAAAAACTCGGAACACCAGTTGCTCTAAAAAGTTATCGTTCTCTCTAGTTGTGGTAACCGAGAGAGCCCGAGCAAGTGCTACTCGATAAGGGAGGCACATCAAGGGAAAGACAACTGTAGAAAAGTGACTGGTTGCAGGAGAGTGTGTCGGTGACTAGTACGCTGACAGGAGGGTACGAATTCTTCTGAGCGATCGGAGTTCCAGGTGGTCTGTGTGGACTACTTCAGAGGTGGGAGATTTCTGATGCTCGGAGGATAGCTATCAATCCTGACAGTCCCGGTGAGACCAGGAGTTGCACAGACACCGTCCAAGACTGGAGGTGAAGAATGTGCAAGTTGCAAGGTAACGTTTTCGAGAAAGCCTCAGGACAAAGTATGCCTCTACAAACCATCCTTCCTATTATATAGACGTTGACGTGATTCCTTTATACTGGGTTCGAGGAGAAGAAATTTTTTTATTTCCATTGCCTTCTCTGTCTCCCCTAAAACCCAACAGTGGTATCAGAGCCACGTCAACTACTCTATACTTTAGGATTATCGATATGATCGATTTTGGTTTGTCACCTTTATTTATTGCATATGATGTGAATAAAATTGGCTTTATGCATGTCCAATCCTAAATCCACAAATCCCAACATACATATATGATATGTAATATGAATGCACTCGATACGCGTCACCCTTAATCGAGTTTTGTGGTGGATGTATAGCGTGGTTATGGCCTATAAACCCTATGTTTGTGTATGCTTGAATGTATTTGCTTGCATCTCGGTCTGCGCACTGATTCCCTACCTCCTTATTCCTGATGTAACTCGAGATAACTCGAGATTTCTTTCCTACCTTTACTCCCCCCGAATGTAACTCGGGGTTTCTCAATTCAAATATAAAATAGGATAGATCTTTTATTTCCTGTTATGTCAAAGAACGGCGTATAACCAGATGACGACTGATATGGTCGGTTCAAGGCATGAACTGATCGATTGGTGATCCAGACAATCAGCTCGAGGAGCGAGACGAGCGGGTGGAAACCTGAGGAGATGCACGATGACCAGTCAACTGATCAGCTGGAGGCGCCAATCGATCGGCTGGTGTTACCCAACCGAGCGGCCTGATGGTGAGTCGATCAATCATGGGGATGAGTTTATCAAACCCAGAATGGCAAAGCACAGAGTTCATCTTATACAGGTTGCATGTGATGTGGACCTAGATGACCATGATTCCTCTTGGCTCGAGGAATCACATTAGGATGGCCATAATCATCGCTTTTATCATTTTGCATGTTTTATGTGGGATATAGCATGTATATGATATGTACTATGTATTGTGGTGATTGGATATGTATATGTACCTATAAAAGCCAAATCCCTCATTAAATATTAAAGTTTTAGATGCCTTCCAAATGTGACACATGTGAAAAGCTTGATCGGCCAAGTGTGGGCATGCCCTAGCGTGGTGCACCGTCTATCTCATGGAAGCGTGGAGGATGGATATGTGGGACTTCCCTAGCAGGGTGCATATTCATCGTGTTAGCTTTGGGTTGGACTTAACAAGGTGACCTAGATAGGATCTAGCACCTTGAGGCATGGAGGTGATCATGGCAAGGAGTTGCATATGACATATTTCAAGAGTTGCATATGATGCAATTGGCAAACGTTGCCTAGCTGGAAGATCTAAGTTGTGGGTGACATCCCTAGCTGGTCCATGACTCAGAGGATTTCAGGTTCTTGACCCACTAGAAGATTGTACACTGCAATCTTCTGAATTGATAGTGAGGGCTATCAATTTGAATAAAAATAGTGGGAGTGATAATTAATTAAAGTACTAATTATATCGTCAACCTTTCAAATCAATCAAATAAGTCAAAATTGAGTTTTGAACTAAATTGCATATATTTCCTTTTGTAGTACAAATGATAACAAACAACAATCACTTTTCACTGCGATCGGTCCTTAAAAAGGACAAGCTGAATGGGACTAACATCCACGACTGGTTTAGGACATTGAGAATTGTTCTCACTCAAGAGCGAAAGCTCTATGTCCTGGATACTCCAGCTCCTGAGGAACCTGCTCCTACCACACCAAAGATAGAAAGGGATGCTTATAAGAAGCATTATGAATATGCCATTGATGCAAAGTGCTTGATGTTGTGCTCCATGAACCACGAGTTGCAGAGACAACATGAGAACTGAAATACCACTAGAGGGGGGTGAATAGGGTTTTATGGATATTTTAAAATAATTCAACTCAAACAACCACAATTGAGATAATAAGAAGGAGACAAGGTGTTTAGAGTGGTTCCAACCTTAGCAAACACTAAGGCAGTCAATCCACTACCCGGTTGCTTACCCAACCGGGATTTTGAAAGTATTTAATTTTATTACCTCGCAAGGATATTACATAAAATTATAACACTTTCAACACCCTTTGGACAGCCTTCACCTTGAAGTAGTCTCACCAACCTTGAAGCAGCCTTCCTTGAAGTAACTTCAAGCTCCCCCTTGAAGTAACCTTCCTCTTGAAGTAGCTTCCTGTTGAGACAGCCTTCTAGAAGTAGTCCAAATATCTCCTTCTCCACCAAGAAGATCAAAACTCTCTCCAATCCACAACCTCCAACCCTAGGAGTAGCAAGGAGAGTACAAGCAATAAGAAAGAACAAGAAGGGAAACAGAAATTACAATTACCACTTGAAGCACAAGGCTTGATTTCCTATATCAAGCGTATTGATCTCCTAACCAATGAGTATGGAAGTGTAGGTTTAGTGGGTAGGAGATGCTAGCCTATAGGACACAAATTTGGAGCAAAGGAAATGAGTAGCAAGTACTAGAGTTGCTCAATTTCTCAAAATAGATTGCCAATTGCAAGTATGTAAGCTCAAGTATTGCACAAGTGTGTTTTGGGTGTCCTAAGGCTTGTCCTATTTATAGGAATGGCCTATGAATGCTTAAGGACGTTATAGAAACTTTCTAGGAGGTTCTAAGTGCTCAAATAGACGTTAGGTATCCATTAGTTGCTTTAACAATGACTAGTTAATTCATTCTGAAAAGTGCAAACAGAGACATTCTCAGTCGAGGAATTGTCGACCGAGATCCCAGTCGGTCGAGGACTTTGTCGACCGAGGGACTGTCTGGAGCAAGTGTATGTAACGTTCTGTTCCAACTCCCAACTACCTTATCAGCTGTGTCTAACGGCTACCTGGGTTATTCTCGGTCAAAGAGTTTGTCGACCGAGAGTGTCTCGGTCGAGAAGTTTGTCGACCGAGAATGACTCTATTTCAATGTTTTAAACTAAGTACTAAGTGTGTGTATGAGTGTGCAGATATGACACTATTGTAGGGGGTGACCTATCTAAGTATTGTGATTGACTAGGGAAGATCTAAATGCTTGATTTACATGATATCTAAGTACTTGTACATTATCTACTTGTACAAGTTTTTACATTTGATTACAATCATGAATTAAAGCAATTTGAGCATATAGATCTTCCAAGTTGTTTGTCATCCACCTAATTCCTGCAACACTCAAGTAGCATGTTAGATCCATAAGAATGAAATGTTTGGCATTATCAAAACCAACGGATCTACATGATGTCCATTTAGCCAACAATCTCCCCCTTTTTGAAGATGACAAACATTTCCAAAATATAAATCAACTAGTCTTTAAAATGAGATGAGTTTCATACATGAGATTTACTTTGTGAATTCCTTCTCTTGTTCATGAAAAGTGTGCTTATTATTCCCAAAGAAGTATGAAACATAAAATCAAATTCTTAGGGAATATAGCAACTTTTAATGTAAAGCCAAGAGATTATGAAACTCATTGATTGAGTTTTTAAGAGTTACCATTATTTAAGATTTACATTTATTTCTCCCCCTTTGTCATTTCAAAAAGATATCCATTAAAAATGAATGTAGAAAAACTCCCCCTTAATTTGTTTTCCCCTTAAAAAGATAACCATCAAATCTTGTTGAAAAAGATGTCCATTTGGAAGCCAAAAATGACACGATTAAAATTGTTTTAAGAAGCACAAATATCAAAGAAAACATCTTCTAAGGGAGTGATGAGTAGTTGCTTCGTTATTTTGTTAAATTGGTCTAGTGGAAGCGGTTTTGTGAAAATATCAGCCAATTGATCTTCCGTATCAACATGATGAAGGGATACATGATTTTTAGAGATATGATCCCTTAAAAATGATGACAGATTTCAATATGTTTGGCATGGCTGTGTAAAATAGGATTATGTGCTAAGTTTATAGCACTTGTATTGTCACAAAAGATAGGTGTGGATGAAAAAGTAAATCCATAATCGTTTAACACTTGTTGCATATAAATCACTTGAGCACAACAAGATCCGGCTGCCATATATTCAGCTTCAGTTGTAGAGAGGGCAACTGTATTTTGTTTCTTGCTAAACCAAGATACTAAGGCTCTTCCTAACAAGAAACAACTACCACTTGTGCTCTTGCGATCAATTCGAGAACCAGCGTAATCAGCATCGGTATAAGCTTTAAAGTCCAAGGATTGTCCTTTAGGATACCATAGACCATAACATGTAGTATTGGCTAAATATCGTAAAATCCGTTTGATGGCTTGAAAATGGGTTTGCATAGGTTGTGATTGAAATCGAGCACAAAGACCAACTGAAAACATGATGTCCGGTCTAGAAGTGGTTAAGTAGAGCAAACTACCAATCATGGCTCTATATAAGGAATCATCAATAGGTTCCCCATTTTCATCCTTATCAATTTTAGTAGAGGTATCCATTGGAGTGGTAGCATGTTTGCACTGGTCCATCCCAAAGTGTTTTAAAAGTTCATTGGTATACTTTTCTTGGCTTATAAAAATCCCGGTGGGTGTTTGTTTGATTTGAAAACCAAGAAAGAACGTTAGTTCACCCATGAGGCTCATTTCAAATTCTTGTTGCATAATATCACTAAATTGTTTGCACAACGATTCATTTGAGGCACCAAAGATAATATCATCAACATATATTTGAACAACTAGAAAATCAGATGCATATGTTTTAAAAAATAAAGTAGAATCTGAATTTCCAATAGAAAAGTCATTATCAAATAGATAGTTCTTGAGCCTTTCATACCAATTCCTAGGTGCTTGTTTTAAGACATAAAGTGCTTTCTTAAGTTTGTATACATAGTCACCTTTTTCCAGTATTTCAAAACCAGGTGGTTGGGCAACATATACTTCTTCTTGGATTATGCCATTGAGAAATGCATTTTTGACATCCATTTGGAAAAGTTTGATATTTTTGTGTGCAGTTATAGCTAGTAGCATTCTAATGGCTTCAAGTCTTGCTACTGGTGCATAAGTTTCATCAAAGTCTATTCCTTCTTGTTGATTATATCCTTGTGCTACTAACCTAGCTTTATTTCTTACTACTTCCCCTGCTTCATTTAACTTATTCCTAAAAACCCATTTAGTTCCAATAATGGTTTTATCTTGTGGTTGAGGAACTAAGTCCCATACATCATTTTTAGTGAATTGGTTTAATTCTTCTTGCATTGCCATTATCCAATAGTCATCTTTTAGAGCATCAGTCACCTTCTTAGGTTCAATTATAGAAACAAATGCCATATTTGCAACATCTCTAAAAGATGAACAGGTTTTGACTCTATCATTAGGATTTCCAATGATTAGTTCTAGATGATGATCCTTAATGAGTCTAGGAACAGGTTGTTGTGTTTCAACTTGGTGATCATTAGTAGTATTTTTGTCACCATCATTTGGTATGGATAAATTTCCTAATTGATGAGTAAGATCAACTATTTCAAGGTTTTCAGATTGTAGCTCTTCATGAAAAGTAATGTGAATGGATTCCTCAACTTTTCTAGAAATAGTGTTGTAAACTCTAAATGCTTTGCTAGAGGTGGAATATCCCAAGAAAAAGGCTTTTTGTGATTTAGAATCAAACTTGTCTCTATCATCTTGTGTGTTCAATATATAGCATGTTGATTCGAAAGCATGAAAATAGTCAACCCTAGGTTTCTTAGTATATATGATTTCATATGGTGTTTTCTTCAAATAAGAGTGAACGGTTACTCTATTTAGCACATAGCAAGTTGTGTTTACCGCTTCAGCCCAAAATGTTTTAGGTGTATTATGTTCGAGCATCATATTCCTAGCCATTTCTTGTAGTGATCGATTTTTCCTTTCAACTATGCCATTTTGTTGTGGAGTGCGTGGAGCAGAAAAATTGTGAGTGTAGCCTTGAGATGTGCAAAATTCTTCAAATAAATGGTTCTCAAATTCTCCACCATGATCACTCCTAATTGTACATATCTTGTATTGTAGTAGATTTTCAATCTTGGAACAAAATTGTATAAAAATTTGAATAGTATCATCTTTGTTTGCAAGAAAGTGTACCCATGTATATCTACTATAATCATCACTAATAACAAAACAATATCTTTTCCCGCCAATAGATTGTGTCCGCATAGGTCCGAATAAATCCATATGAATGAGTTCTAGTGATCTACAGGTGCTAAGTACATTTTTGGATTTAAAAGAGGTTTTAGTTTGTTTACCCAAGGTACATGGTTCACAATTTTCAGATTGATCAAAAGATAATTTAGGCAAACCACGAACAAGATCATATTTAACTAGCTTTTTGATAACATGTGAAATAGCATTACCTAATTTTCTATGCCATAGTTGTAAAGAATTTTCGTTTGCAAGTAAGCATTTTCCAACTATAGATTGCATAGAGTAAGGTCTAAGAATATAAAGATTTCCAACTATTTTTCCTTCATAAACAACATTTGTAGTATTTTCTATTAGTAACTTGTAGAAATTTTTGTTGAATAAAACATCATATCCACTATCACATAATTGACTAACACTTAATAAATTATGGTGCAAACCATCGACAAGTAAAACATTCTTTATTTCAAGGTTTGTACCAATATTACATATTCCAACAATTTTACCTTTACCATTGTCTCCAAAAGTGACTATTCCACTTTTCTTTTCCTCAAAAGTTTGAAATGCCTCCTTGTTTCTGGTCATGTGTTTGAAACATCCACTGTCGACCACCCAATCCTGCATCAAGATATAGGTTTTGGTACCCATGTGATGGTCCATTATGGTTAGGTACATTTAATAACAAACTGAGCATGTTTTAACAAAGAAAAATGAACAGAACTTTATTCGGTCGACAAAAGTTCGAATGGCAGGTGTCTCGGTCGACCAATTTGTCAATCGAGAAAGTTGTTGTTTTACAGGTTAACACTGAATAGAAATAGAAGTCTATTCGGTCGACCATTTTTCGACCGATTTTTGCTCCGGTCGATCATTTCTCGACCGGAATAGTTGCTATTTCACTAATATTTCTAATGTAGATTTTGGTTTGTCACAGGCATTCACTCAGTCGAAGTTTTTCTCGACTAAGAATATCTCGGTCGAACTATTTGTCGACCGAAAATGTTTCTATTTGTCACAGTAATTTGATTATATCAGTTCTGAGTTTAATATACTACATGAAGCTATTTGCTTAGTTGACATAAGACATTTTGATTTTCAAAAATAAGTGTTAGATCATATCTCAACTAGATTACATTCAAGTCTTCTAAGTTTGAGGTTTGGGGACCCAAACTAACTCAGAATCCTTCTTCTTATAAGGGCATGAAAAAGAATAATGTCCAAGACGTAGGCAAAAGTGACAAGAAATAGAGTCAATTTCATTTATCTTTCTAGGATTTGGAATTGTGTTCTTAGGTACAAACATGATCTTGGTCTTGGATGATCTTTTAGGTTGATTTCCTTTTGGAACATAACCTAAGCCTCTTCTTCTATTGTAGCTAGAAGAATATTTCAGAATATTATTAAAAACATCATTCCCCCTTAAGCCATTAATTTCTCTTTGTAGCTTAGCAATCTCATCCATTTTCTTATTAATTTCTATCCTTGCTTGATCTAAATCAGATAATAAAGAATTTATTTCCTTAACAACATTATCATAATCAAAATGATTACATAGAATAGTTTGAGTCTGAAAATTGTTTAGTTTAGCAAGCAAAACAACCTTTTCTTGAGAAAGAAGATCATGATTCATTTCTAAATCAAGTAACTTTATATTGCAATCATCTAAAGATGATTTCAAAGTCAAATTTTCAGAAGCAATATTGTTCTTTTCAGAAGAAAGATCATTCAATCTAAGCATATAGATCCTCATTTGCTTTAGTAACCTTCTTTAGTTTCTTTTTGCAGTCAATATACTTATCATGAGTTTCTTGTAGAGTAACAATTAGATCTTATTTTGGCAAATCAAGAAGGCTTACCTCTTGGGAATCATCATTATCATCTTCTTTTGCCATGAGATACTCCACATTCTCTTCTCCACTTTCACTCTCACTTGACTCATCCCACGCAGCTTGATAAGCTTTTTATCCCTTCTTTTTGTATGAGCTTTCTTTCCTTTCTTTGCTTTAGGACATTCATTTCTGAGATGTCCTTTCTTTCCACATTCAAAACACCTAGGAGGGGAAGAAGAAGAACTAGCAATTTTGTTAGATCTAAATCTTCTATATTTCTTACCATTAACAATTAGGGCTTCTTCTCCTTCTCCTTCACTTGTTTCATCACTTTCTTGTGTGATGATCTTTGAAGCTTTTAGAGCCATATCTTTCTTTCTTCCTTGTTGCAGTTCACGCTCTCGTCGTTCCTCTTCCTCCAAGGTTGCCTCATGTGCTTCTAAGTTGCCAATGAGTTGCTCCATCCTTAGTCGGGTGAGATCATTTGCTTCTTCAATAGCAGTCACTTTGGGCTTGTACTTGGGAGGGAGAGATCTAAGAATCTTTGACACTTGGTCTTCCTCACTGATCACTTTGCCTAAAGCATTCAAACCATTCACAATAGAAGAAAAGTTTGCATACATTTCACTAATAGATTCGTTTTGATCCATACAAAACTGTTCAAATTTTTGCTTAAGCACTCTGATTTTAGAATTATTAACTTGAACAGTTCCTTCATATGTTATAGAAAGTCTATGCCATATCTCATATGTTGTTTCACAATTTGATATTCTATTGAACTCACCAACAGAAATTGAACAATAGAGTATACTTACAGCTTTTGCATTCGTTTGGGCTGATTTTACCGTATTCACATCCCAATTTGCATACTCCATTTGAGGAAATTCATATGGAGTTGATATCATCCTCCATAAGTCCCAGCTGATTCCTTGGAAGTAGAACTGCATCCTCCTCTTCCAGTAAGTGTAGTTAGTGCCATTAAAAGGTGGAGGTCTTGTCACGAGTGTTCCTTCCAAGTTGAGGTTGTTGAGTACCCCGTCACCCATTCTTCAAGACATTGTTAAGGTTCCTTGAAGCCCTACTCTGATACCAATTGAAATACCACTAGAGAGGGGGGGTGAATAGGGTTTTATGGATATTTTAAAATAAATCAACTCAAACAACCACAATTGAGATAATAAGAATGAGACAAGGTGTTTAGAGTGGTTCCAACCTTAGAAAATACTAAGGCAGTGAATCCACTACCCGATTGCTTACCCAACTGGGATTTTGAAAGTATTTAATTTTATTACCTCGCAAGGATATTACATAAAATTATAACACTTTCAACACCATTTGGACAGCCTTCACCTTGAAGTAGTCTCACCAACCTTGAAGCAGCCTTCCTTGAAGTAACTTCAAGCTCCCCCTTGAAGTAGCTTTCCTCTTGAAGTAGCTTCCCGTTGAGACAGCCTTCTAGAAGTAGTCCAAAGATCTCCTTCTCCACCAAGAAGATCAAAACTCTCTCCAATCCGCAGCCTCCAACCCTAGGAGTAGCAAGGAGAGTACAAGAAATAAGAAATAACAAGAAGGGAAATAGAAATTAAAATTACCACTTGAAGCACAAGGTTAGATTTCCTATATCAAGTGTATTGATCTCCTAACTAATGAGTATGGAAGTGTAGGTTGAGTGGGTAGGAGATGCTAGCCTATAGGACACGAATTTGGAGAAAAGGAAATGAGTAGCAAGTACTAGAGTTGCTCAATTGCTCAAAACAGATTGCCAATTGCAAGTATGTAAGCTCAAGTATTGCACAAGTGTGTTTTGGGTGTCCTAAGGCTTGTCCTATTTATAGGAATGGCCTATGAATGCTTAAGGACATTCTAGACACATTCTAGGGGGTTCTAAGTGCTCAACTATCTGTTAGGTATCCATTAGTTGCTTTAACAACGGCTAGTTAATTCATTCTGAAAAGTGCAGACAGAGACATTCTCGGTCGAGGAATTGTCGACCGAGATCCCAGTCGGTCGAGGAATTTGTCGACCGATGGACTGTCTGGAGCAAGTGTATGTAACGTTATGTTCCAACTCCCAACTACCTTGTCTTCTGTGTCTAACGGCTACCTGGGTTATTCTCAATTGAAGAGTTTGTCGACCAAGAGTGTCTCAGTCGAGAAGTTTGTCGACCGAGAATGACTCTGTTTCAATGTTTTAAACTAAGTACTAAGTGTGTGTATGAGTGTGCAGATGTGACACTATTGTAGGGGATAACCTATCTAAGTATTTTGATTGACTAGGGAAGATCTAAATGCTTGATTTACATGATATCTAAGTACTTGTACATTATATACTTGTACAAGTTTTTACATTTGATTACAATCATGAATTAAAGCAATTTGAGCATATAGATCTTCCAAGTTGTTTTTTATCCACCTAATTCCTAAAAAACTCAAGTAGCACGTTAGATCCATAAGAATGAAATGTTTGTCATTATCAAAACCAAGGGATCTACATGATGTCCATTTAGCCAACAAGAACATGGGTGTCATTAAGATGATTCAGCATCTCAAGAACATGTATGAAGATCAAGCACGGCAAGAGAGATATGATGTCTCCAGGGCACTGTTCAAGTGTGTCATGACAGAAGGAGATCCAGTTGGTCCTCACACGCTCAAAATGATTGGGTATGTAGAGAACCTGACAAGACTGGGATTTCCCCTAATCCAAGAGTTGGCTACTGACGTGATACTGCAATCATTGCCAGAATCCTACAGTTAGTTTGTGATGAACTACAACATGAACAACTTTGACAAGACGTTGACAGAGTTGTTGGGCATATTGAGGATAGCCGAGGCACATATGAAGAAGGACAAGCCTAAGTCTGTAATGATGATCAGCAACAAGAAAGGCAAGTCCAAATGCAAGGGCAAGGGCAAGGCTAAGAAAGGTTCTGATGCTAGCCAGCAGCCCAAGTCGTCTTCAACTCTCAATGCCAATGGAGGCTTGACCAAGAGAGGCAATTGCCACCATTTTTAAAAGCCAGGACATTGGAAAAGGAATTGTCCACTCTATCTGGAAGAACTAAAGAAGAAGGAGGCGACAGATGCCTCCACCTAAAGGTGTCATGAAATAAACTTGTAACACTTTTTGAGGTATAGGATACCAAGATATAAAGTGTAAAGCACCCAATAAATGGGGAAAGTGTTTCCGCCATAGATAGGAGTACTTTAGTTTATTTTCAGCCTAGAATGCATGTAATAGAGTTATGAACTGCTATTTCATATTTGCCAATGGATAGAAACACCTTAATTTTTGCATATTGTATGACAATGATGGCAATTAATAAAGTTGATGTTTCAATCTTTGTGGCAATGCCTTGCTTATCTTGTGGTACTTGGTATGCATAAGATAGAATGATACCTAGAAGTTATTGATAACTCAACCAATCAAATTAGCATAAATCATGAGAAATTCATTTCTAGTTTCCATATGATGGATAAATCTAGACTCTTTTGGTTAGAAAACCAGTAAGAGACATGAATCTCTTGGACATGATTAATCAATCTTCACTAAGGTAGTGGAAGAATGATTATCCTATTAGGTATAATACATGTGATGTATTTACTTACCTATTGGAGTTAATGTTGATACTTCAAATGGTGTTTAGAGAAATACCAATATGAATATCTTGAAGTGTTCAAGAATATCATAGATGAAGTACAAATTTGGTAAAAGTATTAGTTCTTGATGTGATCAAGGCATAAGGATACTTAAACCAAATGTTTGAGATCTGTATGAGTGATTATGATAGTGTATCATAGTGAACTCATGGTTAAGGCATTGTGATGTCTAAATCAAGAAGGATTCGTACTCTAAGGAGTTAGAGGATGATTATCAAATAACTAAGTTCTTCTTAAATAAAGAATACCCCACACTAATAAAGGACATTAAGAATCACAAGGAGTTGTGATTTCTTATATCCTTGACAGATACACCCCGATTATCTATGTGATGAGTTGGTCATGTGATGAGTCAACTATCTAGATGAATATGAAGAACCAAATTTTGAGTTATGGTTTATGACCATTACATCCTTAATGACTTCCATATAAACCATAAGGCATGACCTTGATGGTAGCACCCATTGGGATGAAATCCATAAGTGTGAATGAGTCTTAAGCATTAAGACACATGGATAACATTTTGAGAAGGATGATGCTTGTTGCAACTTAATGACTAAGAGATTTGGCATATGGTTACTAAAACCACATTCCTATGAGGAATAAAACAAGGATGTGTACATGACACAACCTATCAGGTTTATGAATCCATTAATGCAAATAAAGTTTATAAGTTACAATGGACTAATCAATGTGATTGATTGAGTACAAGCAACTCAGAGTTGGATCTTTACTTTAATAATATAGTCAAAGGGTTTGACTGATATGTCAAAGATAAAGAAGGAATCTATGATTTAGTGGGAGCGTATTCACATTCCACATGTTGATGTGAAATGGAAATGTTCTAGAATGGAAATCCTTTGTGGAAATTACCTTTAAGGAAGATAGAGACGTTTCCTATGTGATAGGAATACAGATCTATAGAGATAGTTCTCGAAAACCTCTTGACCTGAAAAGAGAGACCATACATTGGCAATCTAACTTAAGGGTTCAGTGTGCACAGATTCAGTGGGAGAAAACTTGTCCATGTTACATGGAGTTAATATCCCAAGGCCAAGTGTCCAATTCTTATGAAGAATGGAAACACTAAGAATATATAAGGATCTATCATGTATGTAATCATCCCATCATCTTGCATGTATGGACATGGCAAGAACAAAACGCATTTATCATCTTGTATGTAGGACATGACAATATGATATGCTCATCCTAATAACCCATATGTGGAACATGAAGAATGGATGTCTGTCTAGTTCCAGTAAGGGTTACTAGAATACCATAATTACTTGATAAGTATTACTTCTATGGAAATAAGGAAGGGTTCACTGTAAAGAGTTACACTGATGTAAACTTCCAAAAGGGACAGAAAATTAATCACAAAATATATATGGGATATATAAAAGTGCATGTTTGTTGATAAATGGAAACGTTCCAATAAATTCGTTTAAAATAAAAAGTCATGTATCTGTGTGTTATAGAACATTAGTGCATACTATATGGATCTGGAAGTTCATAGAGATGAACTTATAGATATTTCAGTCATTGATGACAAGTAAGGAGTACTTGGTCATGCAATGTGGCTAAAGGTTAGTAAAGGAATACTAGATCGCATATTACGGAAACTCCATCTCAAACGTGTGATGAGAGACATGCAGTTAATACCGACTTTGGAAAGGTGTTTCCATAACTCACTGCGTAAGCACTAGAGCATAGTAACATGTGTGACATGTTTGAATATCACTAAGAATATGATTCAAGGGTGATTGGCTCGCAGTGCAAGTGGGAGTCTATTGGTATGTATGCCCTGAGAGCCAATCATGGGATGATTGGTGGGATACATTAAGATTGATTTGATAAACATCAAAGGCAAGCTTCCAATTCTTTTTAGTTCAGTCATATGAGATAATGATAGAATAGATTGAATGTCTAGAGAATGACAGTACTCAATGATGTATGCTTTCAGGTTGAGGACCTGAACGATGAGATCATACATATGCTAAGAGTTTGTACATTATTATCATGTCCCTAGTCGGATGTCATTGTGGAAGGTAGATAGACAACAATGACATACAAGACTAGATTGTGGTGTTGGTTGATGACAAACTCTCATTAATCATGATATGAAGATATCAAACCAAACACATAGGTACTTGTTAGAGAACAAGTGTACCGGACAGACCCACCGTGAGTTTGACACATGGAACCTTGACATGGAAGTCGCAGTCAGTTCTCACAGTGATGGTGGTGAGTGTGATTCTTTGACCTGAAATCACTACACTCAACACATGTCGTTGGGTACACTTTGACCATCAAACGCAGTCCTGAAACATGGGTTGTTATAAAGGTGATGATTGGGTGGTTTTGACACATGGGGCTTTTGAGGGGTGAGTGATAGACATGGGATTTGTCCCTCCTGAGGGAGTTTGATATCCATGGCCACTTGATGAGTAGGATTGAGATAGGCATGTGCATGCATGTGTGAATCAGTATGTGATATTGATGTCATACATATCTCCTCCAATCTACTATGAGATCAAGAAAGTGAGTGAATGTTGACAGGATGACTGTTCCATGCCTTGAGTTCATTCGAGATATCGGTGACAAAGGAATTATACATTTACTATAACACCATTCACGGATGGTAGTATTGAAAGTTGTTCTCCAACTTTCTATTTCACTTGGGTAGCACTGCTGTGCGACTAGGCACCGCTCTTTGCTTGTGAAGTCATAAGTGTTATGGACTTTCACTACCAACGTGAAATGGGCCTGCAGGGTCACACACATAGGATTTAACCTAGAAGAGGATTTTATCCACAAATAATGTTTAGATTGATTACTAAAGGAGTTTAGTAGTTCAATTAAACACTCAATCAATTGATAGCTCAATATCATAGTGTTCAAGGTGTTGGACCGATTGATTAGAGTATCAGATTGATTGAAACTGCAATTGACTGATTTTGCACAGTCTACACTCCCAACCGATCGGCTCATATGATGAACCGATCGGCTCATCTTGGTGAACCGATCAGATCAGGTTGGTTAGTCGATCGGCTCAGGACAGGCTAAATCGACCGGTTCAAGGGTTGAACTGATCGACTCAACTGGTCCAAACAAGCAAGTTGGGAAAGTCAGGTCGGTGAGAAATTTCCTTTTTGTTTCACTTGTCCAATATGATTAGAACAAGGATTGGTATTTGAATCAATTTGAAACAAAAAGAGGAAAATTCAATCGGGAACTAATTAGGACCACGAACCATTCAGCTCATGCTTGAACTGATCGGTTCAGGTGTGAATTGATCGGTTCAGGTGCCCCAACCGATCAGTTCAGGTGTGAACTGATTGGCTCAGGTCCCCAACCGACCGGTTCATGCTTGAAATGATCGGTTCAGCTGGCGCAGTTGGTTGTTTTGTGGAAAATCTCGAACCCTTCTACTCCTGCTTTAATCCCGCATTGCCCGGGGTAGAGAACCATGTCCCATGACCCTCCTATATATATAGGGGTATTGGGGGCTTCTCAAGAATAACTCAGAACACCATTTTCTCTACAAAGTTGTCATTCTCTCTGGTTGTGGTAATCGAGAGAGCCCAAGCAAGTGCTACCCGATAAGGGAGGAACAATAAGGGAAAGTCAACTGCAGAAAAGTGACTGGTTGTAGGAGAGTGTGTTGGTGACTAGTACGCTGACAGGAGGGTACAACTCCTTCCAGTGCCTTGTACGACAAGGCAATTAGAGTTCCAGGTGGTCCATGTGGACTACTTCAGAGGCGGGAGATTTCTGCCGCTTGGAGGACAATTGTCAATCCCGACAGTCTCGGTGAGACCAGGAGTTGCACATACATCGTCCAAGACCGAAGGTGAAGATCGTGCAAGCCACAAGGTAACGTCATTGAGCAAGCCTCGGGACAAGTTATGCCTTTACAAACCATCATTCCTATTGTATAGACGTTGACGCAATTCCTTTATACTGGGTTCGGGGAGAAGAAATTTTTTTATTTCCGCTGCCTTATATGTCTCCCCTAAAACCCAACAGAAATTGTTTCCACCCACTTAGATAAATAATCCACAACAAGTAATATATAAAGATTAGAATTTGAAGACACAAAAGGACCCATGAAGTCTATGTCCCATAAGTCAAACACCTCAATTTCTTGAAAAACATTCAGAGGCATTTCATGTCTTTTTTAAATATTGTATGCACGTTGACAAGCATCACAACGATGAACATAATTATATGCATATTAAAAAATTGTCAGTCAATAGAAACCACATTGTAAAACTGTAATCGCAGTCCTAGAACTAGTGTGATGACACCCTATAAGTAAAGAATGACAATGTTCCAAAATACTCTGAAATTCACAATCTGGCACACACTTTCTCATAATACCATCCCTGCCTGATCATGATGGGGTCATCCCATATGTAATACCTTAAGGAGTGGAAGAATCTTTTCTTCTCGTAGTATCCCCAATCTGCTGGAATCTCTCCACATGTGAAGTAGTTCACAATGTTTGTGAACCATGGGTCTTTGCTTTTTATAGCAAAGAGCTTCTCATTAGGAAAATCTTCCACAATAGGTAATATCAATGTCCTTTTCATCCACCCGTTCAAGCCTAGAAAGATGATCCGCCACCACATTCTTGGTGTCATCTTTGTCCTTAATTTCTATATCAAATTCCTGCAATAATAAGATCCACCTAATAAATTTAGGGTTGGCGTCTTTTTTCTACAGCAAGTATATGATGGTTGCATTATTTGTTACAACCTTAGCCCCTATCAAGTATTGACACAATTTTTCAAAAGAAAAAACAATCGCCAACAATTCCTTTTCAGTTGTTGTATAATTTAATTGGACATCATTCAAGGTCTTATATGCATAATAGATGACAGCGAGGAATTTATCTTAGTGTTGTCCTAGAACAGCCGCTACTACATAACATGATGAATCGCACATCAACTCAAAATGTTGACTCCAATCTGGAGCTTGTACAATGGGTGTGGAGACTAGCTTCTCCTTCAACACCTTAAAAGATTTAAAACATCACTCATTAAACTTAAATTCAACATCCTTTTCCAATAACTCAGAAAGAGGTTTAGCAATCTTAGAAAAATCTTTGATAAAATGGCGGTAAAATCCATCATATCCTAAGAAGCTCCTCACTGCCTTCACCAATGATGGTGGAGGTAGTTTGGAGATCACCTCTACTTGGACTGGGTCTACCTCCTTTTCTTTATTAGACACCTTGTATCCCAAGAAAATTCCTTCACTCTGCATCATGTGACGTTTTTTTTCAATTCAAAACAAGGTGAGTGCCCTCGCATCTTTGCAAAACCTTATCTAGATTGTCAAGGCAATCGTCAAAGGACTCTTCATACACCAAAAGATTCATCCATAAACACTTCCAAACATCACTCTATCATACCAAAAAAATGGCAAGCATGCATCACTGGAAAGTGTCCTGTCATTACAATGACCGAACGACATACGACGATACACAAATGTGCTATAAGGACAAGTGAAAGTTGATTTCTCTTTATCTAGTGGCTCGATGGAAATCTTATTGTATCCCAAATTATCATCAAGAAAACAAAAATGAGAGCAGTCAATGAGCCGCTCTAAAATCTAGTCGATTGAAGGGAGTGAGAAATGGTCTTTTAAAGTGGCAGTGTTAAAAGGTCTATAATCTATGCATACACGCCACCCAGTCACTAGTCTAGTGGAAATCAACTCATCATTGGAATTAGTAGTGACCATGATAACCTGACGTGTATTTTACTACGCGCTAAAAACGCAAGTATACGCGTCGAGTAGTACAGGCCTTGTGAGGCCCAAGTCGAACACAGGGATACTCGGAATTGTCAGAGACTCCTACTAACTATTTGCGATCAGCTAAGCCGAATAACAAATTGGGGTTTGTTGTCAAAATTAAAAGAAAATAAAAATAAAACAAAGCAAACAATCGATTAAAAGTTAATTTAATCAATTCAAAAGGGTATCTTTAGGATTGCGGTTTCACCGTGGGTTATCATTGTATTAGGTTTCATATAACTCCTCAATCTTCTCTCTCTATCTGGGTAGTGGCCTGAAAATAGAATTACCCACTGTCGTGGTGCAATTCACTACTTAGGTTTAGGTTGATTCCACCGTCGTAGTAATCTATTCCCTAAACTAAGTGCATTACAAACGATCTCTCAGTTTCCACCATTAATTTTACACCTCCTTTGTCAAGGGATTTATCGATTAATGTAGGTTTCGTCTCCTTTCAACCGTTAATCCTTCTGTCGAAGTGATTAAGGGCATTACGTTATTATTATGGTGATCAAGCATAACAATATATGGAGAAAACGAAATTATACCAAGGATTTAAGAGAGAAAATATGAATTATTAATATAAAACTGTCATACAATGCATTCTCAGGCTACTCCCGGTCCTAAAGATGGAGGGGATTAGCCCCGCATGTTCATCTCGCACAAATACATGGTAGAAATAGGGGAAATCATATGAAAAACGTGAATTGAATGGGAAAACCCCTGAACGGAGAAGAACCGATTGATCCTTTGCGTAGAACACGTGCTTTCCCGCCTCTCAGTGGTGAAATCCATCTTCGGCAGCGTCCGGATCGACAGGTATGAACTTCTGGCCTCCGTTCTCCTTTCTCGCTCCTCGGTACTTGTGCAAAAGCCAAAATCCGATCCTCTCCCCGTGTCTGGGCGGCCGTCATTAGGTATAAGTCCCTAATTAGGTTGTTAATTAACTCCGGCCGTCCGATTGAAATCAATCTGAATCCAATGCATATCTGACGGCGTCGATACCATCGACGCGAGTCGATGGTATCGACCCGCTACAGTAGTGGCTGGCTGCAAATCCTTCCTTTATCGTGCCCTTCATCATCTCGATACCATCGATGCGGGTCGATGGTATCGACTTCCTTTTTGGCGTCGGTTCTGTCGTTTTGCGACGATGTAGCTTCCATGTGTCGATGGTATCGACTTCCGTCGATACTATCGACTGCTTCTTCGCCAGCAACCTGAAGGTGTCTCGATACCATCGACATCAGCGTCGATGGTATCGACTCTTTGCTGCTCCTTTCGGCTGGCAACCTGCGGTCTTGTCGATGGTATCGACTTCCGTCGATGGTATCGACGGAAGCAAATACTTGTTTTTCCTGAAATTCAAAGACAAGATCAAATAAATCCACACAAATAATAATAATGTGATAATTAATGCTCAAAACAATGAAATAAAGGGAATTTGACATAAAATGATGGCAAAGACCAAAATGGATGAATTATGCGATATTAACCATAGAAATGACTAATTAAAGCATAAAACACATATAAAACATGTCTATAAATGCGACTCAAAATCATCGCATCAAACTCCCTTAAGCTTGAATGTTGCTTGCCCTCGAGCAACTAATCCTTAGAATAGAATTGCAAATGTCAACTGAAAAACAACACACCAACCCAACATCCCATATGACTCCCACTGAAACATTCATAAACCGGCCTTCTCTAACCACAGAACAGTAATTACCCTAAAGGTGACAGTAATCGTCAATAAAAGAAATCAACCTCCTAACCGATGAACACTATCACATAAGGCAGTTAACATAATAAAATTCGCCGATTCAGCATTGGTGCATCTTGTGATCGCCTATACTACGTTGCTCGCCCTAACTACCATCTACATGGAAGCAGTTCTCCTGATATTCATTAGTGAGGAGAAATTCACGGTGGCCTACCAATCCGAGCAACGGGTGGATGAAAATGGGTGGCTCATGGAAGAAAATGGAAGTATTGTACAGTTTCAACATGCATAATACAAAAATGTCCTATATGATGCAAATGCACATTAGAAATGCCCTAATGCCTAAAATTGGGTGAAATGATGCATGCTCTAACCATCCGCCTCAAAATGAGATGGATATCTAGTCAAGCTACATCGTGTACTCAATTATCCTGAAATGTAGGTGATATCATGTTCCTTTCTCCTTCTTATTTCACGTTCTTCTAAATTCTCTTTTTTTTTCTTTCTTTATATATTGTAGATTTTCAGCTTTTTTTTTCAGCCCACATATCCATAATTGCTCAAAGATAATTTTATTGGGCTATTTCCTGCATACTCAGAATTTTTTTTTTCTTTTCTATTTAGAAAGTATGGAACAATTTAATTCACCATTAGGGAAAAATTGAGATACATGAATTACTTTATGCATGAAGATCATGAATGCAACTACATGGCATACACCTAAAGGTAATGTGCATGATTCACTATATATATATATATATTTTTTTCTTATGCAAACATATTGAAAATACCCATGCAAGTCCTATCTCAATGCTATGCACACAAAAGGAATTAAAACTGCACTTTACTTCCAATTCTTAGGTGGATTATGGAAAAATGAAGTGGAACGATCACAAGACTAGATGACTGAACCTTAGAAAAATATCATGTGTCCCTCCTTACAGACCTGTGTAGTAGTTTAGAGGGTTCTCTCTCTTACATCCAATTAAGGTCTCATTACCATTTGGTTAGGTTAGGCTCAACTACCATTTCCGTCCACTTTCATGAATCATTAGGAGTACAGGTATGAAATGTTGTTTTAAAGTTGATATAATCAATCATTTTCGCAGGATGTGTTCCCCAAGGTCAACCAAAACAAATGACACAATTTATGACATCCACAATTACACTAGATAGCATGTGGATCCTACAAAAGCTAAAGATGCAAGAAACAAATAACAATGCTAAAAACTAAAAACAATAAAAGATAGAGCTGTTCCAACTACCCCCCTAAGCTTGAATTCGACTATGGCCTCATAGTCAAAAACAAACTTACAGGTTGGAACAGAGATACCAGATCACTCTTGTGGAGGTGGAGGTGGGTACTGTGGAGCCGTAGGATCCCAAGACGGATACTCCCTCTGGAAGCTCGGATCATAATGGGTCCTCGGCAGAGGCTGTGGATAGCCTCCAAAGTAACTCTGACTCCAGTAGTGGTCGTAGAAGGGCTCCTGCTGCATCTCCATCCGTTGCAACTGATTGTGTATCTGCTGTTGGTTGTCGAGGAGGAGACGTTCATTCTCGAACATCGCCCTTTGGTTGTCAAGTATCCAGTTCGTAGTGTCCTGAATACCGGTATACATCGCTAGATGCTGCTGCTGTGTCTGATGGATGTCCTGCAGCATCATGTACATGCCTTGTATGGAGTAGGCATCCTCGCTCGGCTGCGAGGGCTGTGGTGATGGCGGCGGAGGCTGTGATGATGAAGACGCACCCGGATGCATCTGAGGACGCTTCCGGGGTGCTACTCGTGCTCGAAGAGGTGTAAAGGCCTCTTCTTCCTCCTCAGCCTCGTCGTCCTGTCCGTCGTCGCCGCCTTCTTCATCATCGGAGTCGATGTCTATGATCGGCCATCTGAAATGTTGTGCGCCCTCGATGTGGAAGACGAGATCCGGCAGAGCACACTCCTGGTAAGCGTGGTTGACGTGGTAGTGCGCGTACGCCAAACCATCCCGTAGAAGAATAAGGTTTGAACGGTGCAGATGTTGCACGTTCACCTTACTCCTCGTGGAAAGTGACGTCATGGTGGAGAAGTTGAGCCCTAGGTAGTGCGCAAACTTGGTGATGAGCCCGCCGAAATGAATCGGAGCCTTCCTCGTACTCCTCTTAACCGCCAGAACTCACTGCAGGAAAAACGCACCCCAGTTGCATTGTTGTCGCTTCAGGAGCATGTAGAGAAAGAAGAGATCGGTCTCCTGAAATTTGCTCAGCGCCAGATCGCTACGAGCAAATAATGTGAAACTCAACATCCGATGTAGGACCCGGACAAATGGGTGCTCAAAATCCGCTACCACAGCATTGTGGTAGCTCACTGTCTTGCCCGCTGGCACTGTCACTAGCTCAGCGAAAATTTTGTCATAATCGGTGCGGACGTCCGGTCGGCGGTGATCGTGTTGGGAGTGGTTCCAGTTGAAGATGCTATTAAACTGCCTAAGAGTGATGTTGTAGTCGATGTTGAACAGCCGGAACGACACTCGGCCCTTGATCCACTCACGATCAGTAGCAACTACGTCGTTGGGCACGACGCAGACATCAAGGGACGCCATGAATTCCGCCACCAACTCTTTGTAGGTGGGCCACTCGCCGAAGAATGGTTGACCATCCGCATGGTACTCCAGCTCGTCTGGCCTTCTGCTGGTGTGGCGTGCTTGACCCTTCAGCACATAGGCCAAGTTGGCCTCGAATCCAAGATCGCGGATCATATCCCGGTCCACATACCGGGTAGGCTCTATCTTCCGCTTCAAGATCTCTTCATAGATCTTCTTCACCTCCGTGGATGGGTGAACCAGGCGCGGACGTGATACAGACGCCGTAGGGGGTGGCACGAACTCCATGATATCCATAGGATTTACTCGGGAGGATGATGCTCCGGTGACGTGCACCATTGTTGCGAGAGAAATGGGATTAGAAGAAGAGCTCGGGGAAGATCTTCTCTCGGTGTTGCTGCTCTTCGATATTAGATGGCTCGGGGGAGTGCTCGGCGCAAAGGAGGAAGATCACTCTAAAGGTGTGACATCAAATGACGTAATGACTCTCCTTATATAGACTTGGCCGGCGCCACTGTTAACCCGTCGATACCATCGACGCGGGTTGATGGTATCGACACGTCTCGATGCTATCCGCCCCCCTCGCGAGTATCTACGGCTGACGATTGTTTGATCTTGTAACCCGGATCGCTCTTGAGTCGATACCATTGACGCGGGTCGATGGTATCGACGCTGCACCCGGTCGATGATGTGGATGCCACGATCGCCGTCGATTTCTTTGCGCGGATCGGTGACATGGATGGTCGATACCATCGACAGATGTCGATAGTATCGACCTGGCTTCATTGCGACACCGCCACTTTGCACTTCAACCTGTAACCATGTCGATACCATCGACAAGGCCGTCGATGGTATCGAGTTGACTGAGACAAATCGATCTGAACTTCTCCAGAGATCTCGATGGTATCGACTCCTATGTCGATACTATCGACTTTTCCTTCTCGACCACCTGTAGGTATGTCGATACCATCGACGAGGCCGTCGATAGTATCGACTCAGAACGAACTCTGCAATTGTCAACCTGAACCTATGTCGATACCATCGACCAGTGTGTCGATGGTATCGACTCTGCCTCAGCCTGCACAATGAACAAATGGATCAAGGTATCTTCATTACACTAAAACTTGAATGAAAATAAATCAACCTATGATTATAATTAAACTATCCTAATGTACCGATGGTTGGGTTGCCTCCCAACAAGCGCTCTTATTTAACGTCTTAGGCTAGACGGTATGAAGCTCATCATCTTTTAACCTTGGGAACTGCGCTTAGAGGATCATGTGGTAACTTGAATTCAACTCGATCTCCTCCAATTCCCAAGGACAATGTACCTCTCCCTAAGGCAGTCACGACGTCCGCCGTTGCTTGAAACGGTCTTCCTAGAAGAATTTCACAGCTTTGGAGCGGTGGCATATCAATGACAACAAAATCCACCGGGAATATGAATCTATCCACTTTGATGAGAACATCCTCACACACTCCATATGGTCTCACTAAAGACCCATCTGCCAATTCAATTGTCGCGGCTGACTTCTTTATCTCTTTTAACCCAAGTTTCTGAAATGTCGCCAGAGGCATGAGATTTATGCTGGCGCCGGAATCACATTGCGCTTTAGGAAAATGTCGACCACCTATTGAGCAAGGAATGTAGAAGCCTCCTGGGTCTTTTCTCTTCTTTGGTGAACTCCCGTGAATCATAGAGCTCACCGTCTCATTCATCCTACAAATATCACTGTCTTTTATCTGCCTCTTCTTATTGATGATTTCCTTGATGAACCTCCCATAGGCGGGCACTTTCTCGATCATCTCCACTAATGGAATATTGATGTGGAGTTTTCAAAATATTTCCAAGAATTTCCTAAAGTGACGATGCTCTTTCTTTGACTTAGGATTGTCCAGTTTTGAAACATATGCTGCATCAACATGCCTGTGAGGTAGCACATATGAGCTTTTCGGGGTTAACTCCCCTAAGCTTGCTTCAATCTCTCCCTCTGACTTGGGCTTTGGCGAGACATCATCAACATTAATAGCTTGTTGTGGTTCCTCTCTCGCATTCGATGTTTCCACACGTGCACAAACAACCTTCAATTGTTCTTTTTCTCTAGATGGAGATACAATATTCATAACTCGCTGTGATTTTCTAAAGAAAGGGTTTCCGCCCGGCAGTCCATAGTAAGTGCGTGGATATGGTATCGCCGGTGTTGCATTCATATTAAAAGTCATTTTTCTTTCTTCTTTAGCTTCTTGCACCTGAGATTCCTCCTCATTGCTTACCACAGAAATATACTTGACCTGATGGTGTGTTTGGGCCACATTTTCATTCTTGGCCGGTTTCTGTTGATGGGCGTGCTTGATGGCTTCCACTTCACTAGAAATCTGTGCCACGGTGGTTTCTAATGCCCACATTTGTGCTCCATGGCTTTGCAGCGTCTGTCCAAACTTGGTAAGAATATCACCTTGAGATTGCAATTGCTTACCAAACATGGTCATCATCTCCTGGTTCTGCTGTACCATTTGACTCAGTAATTCAGTGTTCTTATCCTCGGCTCTAGGCTGTGGTTTGGCATCCGGATCCTGTAGAAAGTTATTTGGATCCTTCCATGAGAATTTTTTATCCTTCCTCCATGCGTAGTCATTGTTTCTGTAACCCTGTTGTTGCATGAATTTCACTTGGGCTTCCTTATCCTCAGATGCATCTTCCTTAGATAGCAGCTTCTTGGCTAGAAGATCTAACTTATCGTTTAGCTCTCTCATTGCCTTTGATTCACTGGCAACTCGTGCTTGCTCAACTGGGCCTCTCTCTCTTTCTCCCCAGGACTGCTTTCTAGCCATGTTCTTAAGTATCTCCCAGCATCTGGTGTCTCTGTTGTTTAGAAAAAATCCCGACCCGGCTGAATCCAGATTACTCCTATCATGCTCGGAGAGAGCAAAATAGAAAATTTTCACATGTGTCTCCTTGTCCAGCCCGTGATGCGGACATCTCCTCAACATAACCTGAAATCGCTCCCAGGTCTCAGAATATGTTTCACCCGCCTGTTGGGTGAAATTATGAATCTTCCGGATCATGTCGTTGGTCTTCTCAGGAGGGAAGAACCTCTCAAAGAAGACCTCCACCATATGATCCCAAGACTCCACGAACTCATCGTCTAGATTGTGTAGCCATTCTCGTGCAATTCCCGCTAGCGAGCTCGAAAAGAGCTTCAAATAGAGTGCAGTCTGCGGAAATCGGTCAATTTTCACCATATCGCAGTTCTCCACGAATTGACTCAGGTGCGCAACGGGATCCTCATTTTTCAACCCGTGGAAAGCATTGGACTTAACCAAATTAATTATAGCTGGATCAATCTTGTACGTTGGTATATTGATTGCTTGCTTCTTTATCGGCCCTTTTGAGGCAGATGCGGAAGAAGCTTTGATCTTCGCCCATATCGTTGGTTCCTCGGCCATCTCTTCTGCTTCAGATTCAGAATCTACCTCTTCTTGGTACTCTTGCTCGGAATGCTCCTCGTCCTCAGGTCCTGAAAACGGAACCTCGGGTGCGCGTTCTGCGTAGTCAGTACTACGCGTCTGCACCATACACAGTACCTGAAATAAGAAAATTCGAGTTCAGTACTATGCTTAGACGAGTATAAACAATTGTAGCGCAATGTAAAAATATTTGAATTTGAATGAAAATTAAAAAGAAATTTGTGGCCTAGAGTGGCCGCTGGTAGCACTCGAAGTGCCAACAATTCCGCCGTATCCCCGATGACGGCGCCAAAAACTTGACATGTATTTTACTACGCGCTAAAAATGCAAGTATACGCGTCGAGTAGTACAGGCCTTGTGAGGCCCGAGTCAAACACAGGGATACTCGAAATTGTCGGAGACTCCTACTAACTATTTGCGATCAGCTAAGCCGAATAACAAATTGGGGTTTGTTTTCAAAATTAAAAGAAAATAAAAATAAAACAAAGCAAACAATCGATTAAAGGTTAATTTAATCAATTCAAAAGGGTATCTTTAGGATTGCAGTTTCACCGCGGGTTATCATTGTATTAGGTTTCATATAACTCCTCAATCTTCTCTTTCTATCTGGGTAGTGGCCTGAAAACAGAATTACCCACTGTCGTGGTGCAATTCACTACTTAGGTTTAGGTTGATTCCACCGTCGTAGTAATCTATTCCCTAAACTAAGTGCATTACAAACGATCTCTCAGTTTCCACCATTAATTTTACACCTCCTTTGTCAAGGGATTTATCGATTAATGTAGGTTTCGTCTCTTTTCAACCGTTAATCCTTCTGTCGAAGTGATTAAGGGCATTACGTTATTATTATGGTGATCAAGCATAACAATATATGGAGAAAACGAAATTATACCACGGATTTAAGAGAGAAAATATGAATTATTAATATAAAACTGTCATACAATGCATTCCCGGGCTATCCCGATCCTAAAGATGGAGGGGATTAGCCCCGCATGTTCATCTCGTACAAATACATGGTAGAAATAGGGGAAATCATATGAAAAATGTGAATTGAATGGGAAAACCCCTGAACGGAGAAGAATCGATTGATCCTTTGTGTAGAACACGTGCTTTCCCGCCTCTCGGTGGTGAAATCCGTCTTCGGCAGCGTCCAGATCGACAGGTATGAACTTCTGGCCTCCATTCTCCTTTCTCGCTCCTCGGCACTTGTACAAAAGCCAAAATCCAATCCTCTCCCCGTGTCTGGGCGGCCGTCATTAGGTATAAGTCCCTAATTAGGTTGTTAATTAACTATGGCCGTAAGATTGAAATCAATCTGAATCCAACGCATATCTGACGGCGTCGATACCATCGACACGAGTCGATGGTATCGACCCGCTACAGTAGCGGCTGGCTGCAAATCCTTCCTTTATCGCTTCCTTCATCATCTCGATACCATCGACGCGGGTCGATGGTATCGACTTCCTTTTTGGCGTCGGTTCTGTCGTTTTGCGACGCTGTAGCTTCCATGTGTCGATGGTATCAACTTCCGTCGATACTATCGACTGCTTCTTCGCCAGCAACCTGAAGGTGTCTCGATACCATCGACATCAGTGTCGATGGTATCGACCCTTTGCTGCTCCTTTCGGCTGGCAACCCGTGGTCTTGTCGATGGTATCGACTTCCGTCGATGGTATCGACGGAAGCAAATACTTGTTTTTCCTGAAATTCAAAGACAAGATCAAATAAATCCACACAAATAATAATAATGTGATAATTAATGCTCAAAATAATGAAATAAAGGGAATTTGACATAAAATGATGGCAAAGACCAAAATGGATGAATTATGCGATATTAACCATAGAAATGACTAATTAAAGCATAAAACACATATAAAACAGGTCTATAAATGCGACTCAAAATCATCGCATCATAACCCCCTTTTTAGGAACCACCTGGGTTGGACTAACCCTGTTCAAATCAGAGATAGCATATATAATACTTGCAGATAAAAGTTTCACTGCCTCATTTTTCACTACCTCAGTCGTTATGAGGTTGAGTCAACATTTTAGGTTGCACTATAGCTTTGGATCCTTCTTCCAGTCTGATCTTGTGTTGATAGAAACTAGGGGGAATCCCCTTTATGTCTACCACAGACCAGCTGAATGCTACATGCTGGTTCTTCAAAATCACAAGTAGTTTCTCCTCTTCTTGAATGCTTAGTGAAGCTGAGATGATGACTAGAAGTTTCTCCTTTGTTTCCAATAAAATGTACTTCAAGTGAGGTGGCAATGGCTTCAACTTCAAATCCATAGGACTTAGCAAAGACGGGACCAATGGTGGTGGAGGTGGTCCTAGATCCTCAAAGTGTGTGGTATATAACACGGTAAGGTCTTGAGAAGCAAGACACACTCCTCCAAACAACAACTTCTGGTATAATCATCTACCAGATTCATGAGACATGCTTCCAAAGGCAGCTGCGGATATGCTTGAACAAGAGCATTAGAGGTTTCCTCCTTAATCGTTGTTGGGCAGTAGTCCTATTCTTCATTTCTAGGATGTTGAACCACCTTTATCAAAGATATATATTTTGTGTTTTTGAATATGTCCACTGCCAGTGTGACTTTGTGGACTTATGTCATCACATGGGCCATCTCAAGAAACAACTTCCCCAGAAGTAATGACACGTTTTTTTGGACCTACTGCATCATCTGACATTGTGTTTTCCCTTTGACAGACTGTGTAGGATCGGGCATCAAGATTTCAAATCGCTCTTCTCTATTGCCCAATGTTAGTCTTCCTCTGCCCATTTCCAGAATCATATCAGTTGTGGCTTGGAATGGCCTCCCCGGTCATATCTCGTTACCCTAACCATCTTGCATCTCCATGACAACAAAGTCTGCTAGAAATACAAACATTTCCACCTTGACAAAAACATCCTCGCAAATATCATAAGGCCTCACCACTGAGTTGTCTGTCAGTTGAATGGTCATATTGCTCTTCTTGGACTCCTTTAGATCTATCTTCTTGAAAGTGGTCAAGGGCATGATATTGATGCTAGCCCCTGAGTCACATAAGGCTTCTCCAAATCTCATCCTCTTAATAAAGTAGAATATGTTAAAATAGTCTGGATCATGTCCTTTTGGTGGCAATATTCCTAGAATAAAAGCACTGACTTGCTCCTTCACAACTACCACCTTAGAATCATCTATCCTCCTCTTCTTCTTGATCAATTCCTTTAGAAATTTTCCGTATGAAGGGATCTACTCAATTGCATCAATCAAGGGGATATTGACATGTAATTTCCTAAAACTATCTAAGAATTTCTAAAAGTGTTGCTCCGTGTTATTTGCATTCAGACTATTTGGAAAGGGAACCAGCTTCACCACTCTCCTTTGATGAGGTTGGATATGTCTTTTTCCTTGTCTCCTATGTCTCATCAACCTCTTCATCAGCTGTCTTTTTCTCTGCTGCAGTATCTGGTTCAACTATATCAACAATCACTGCCTTGTCTTTATCATTTGTGGCCTCTCCTGCATCTGAACTAGTTGGTTTGTTATTAAGATATTTTCTTCCACTAAAAAGTAAAACTGCCTTGACATGTTGATTTCTAGAAGGTACATCAATATTTTCTGGAAACCCATGTTGCCATGGCTTCTTCAAGGAAGCCACTTCCACTGCAATTTGAGACATTTGTGTTTCTATGCTACGGATTTTTGCTCCTTGGTTCTATAGTTCTCTCTGATTTTGGCCAATAAGTACTTCATTTTGCTTGACTAGCTTCCCAAGCATTTCCTCAATGCGGTCAATTTTACTGGAACCCATGTCATGTTGATATTGTTGTTGGCCACCAACCTGTTGTGGCTTAGCCTGTTGTGCCTATGATGGGTCTTATTGGAAATTATTTGGATCCTTCTAGGAGAACTGAGGTTCCTTCCTCCAAGAGTAGTCGTTATTCTTATACTATTGATGTTGTCATGCAAACTTGCACTCTTCATCCTCCCCTCCTGAAGAATTTCCATCCTTAGCACATAACTTCTTAGTAATTAAGTCTAACTTCTCATTCAATGATGAACTAACATTGGACTCTCCAACAAATTTAAGGGTTTTTGGGTGCTCTCTGTCTTCTCCCTGTGTCTGGTACTTGGACATGTTCTTTAAGATTTTATGACACTGGGATGGCTTATTGTTGAGGAAGAAGCCCTCTTTTACACTATCAAGTGTGGTCCTTTCCCCCTTATGCAAACCATAATAGAAAATATTCGTCTGACCTAACAGGTTGATGCCTTGGTGAGGGATCTTCCACAACATGTTTTGAAACCTCTCTCATGCCTCAGAATATGACTCCTCAGCTTGTTGTTTGAAGTTGCGTATTTTTTTGACCAGGTCATTTGTCTTTTGGGGTGGAAAGTATCGCTCGAAGAATGTGTCTATCATTTGTTCTCAAGTTTTGATACATTCATCTTCAAGATTATGGAACCAATACTTGGCGCTATCCAGTAATGACGATGGAAAGAGATTCAAATATATGACAGTTGTCGGCACCCTATCTATCTTGACCATATCGCAACTTTCTATGAAATTACTAATATGCTTCATCAGATCTTCAGAGATGTGGCCATGAAAGGCCTATGATTTTACTAATGACACCAATCCTAGATCATTCTTGTAGCTGCTAATATTTATGTCTTTTCTCTTGATTGGCCTATTTTGATCCATCGAAGAAGATGCCTTGATCCTTTCCCAGATCATTTGTTCTTCGGCTGGTTCACCCATTTCTGTTGGCTCAAGTTCCTCTAGTGGAGGTGTAGGTGGTGGAGTTTGATTAAATCTATCCACCGATACATTGTACTCTCATCCTCTATGTAGGAGCTCTGCTTGACCAAAGGCTGGTGGAGTCGATTCTCTGTAGTCATGGGCTCTGGTATGCACCCTGCAATAGTACCTAAAAATAGTAAAAATAATTGTGAAACCATAGTACTAATGGTAAGAACAATTGGATAATTGAAATTTATCTTTAAATGGATAAAAGACAAATAAATGATTGGCCTAGAATGGCTGATTACAACACTTGTAGTGTTGAAGTTGTCAATTCCCCTGCAATGACGCTAAAAATTTGATAAATATTTTTATATGCTTAAACCGCATGTGTATGCTATTAGAGTAAAATAGGCCAATGAGGCACTACAGCAAACATTCACATCAGTGGCCTTTCAGAAATGCCACTGGAAAAAAAAAACTTGTAAACAGGTTTAACGGTATTTGTTGACATTTAAAAAAATGCCTCTAGTGCCAATGCCACTAGGAAGATAGTGGCTTAAGTTGTAAAAGCCACTAAACGTTTGTCTTTAGTGGCTTCGAATAAATGCCACATAAAGGCCACTAAACCATCATTTGGCATTTATAGAAAAGCCATTATCCATCATTTGGCTTTTATACAAATGCCACTGTTTTGTATAATGTTGTTGTATAAAACGGTTTTGATTGAATGTAGTGGCTTATGAAAAAAGCCACTAATGACATACTAGTTCTGCATTACTAATTTTTTATGGATTTTAGTCAGTCAATTTGTAGTTCATGATCAAGTTTTCTAATTGAATGCTAATTGAAGCCAAACACATTCTAGAAGTATTGAACTTTTTTATTTATAATCAAATGAAAATTACATGGGGAGGACATTTTACCTTGCCCCTTGTATTGAATACAACAACATCACATATGACTATATATGGTACATATTGTAGACATGAACACTAACTTGGAGACCCCTCAAAGGAATACAAACTCATTTTCTTACAAAAAATACAGCTCCATTCTAGCATTCCAAGTAGTTGTGAGCTTCTACAGGAGTAGACCAGCTACACTGCAATGAAGGTTCATCCTTCTTCTCAGCTGCAGTGATAGCATTACAACCATATGGTCATCAGATTCCTCAGCAGGTTCTTCCTTCTTCTCTTCCACCTTGGCAGCAGGTGCAGTTGCATAGCCTGAAGCAACAGCAGGGGCAACAGCAACTGCAAACTTGCTAGGATCCTGCAATGAAGTGAGCAAAATTTTGAGCACTTGCATGCAAATGTAAGACAAAAACACTTACACTACTAGCATGTTGTTAATATAGTATCAGGGAAGATAGCACCATTGCCAAATTTATCAATAAGGTCATCTTTAGTCATGTGAAGGACCTCAGGGATGAATACAGATCCACTGTCATAAACTGACAACACAACCAGTCCATATCAGAAGGGCCTGATGCCGAGCTTGGCAAGAAGGGCAGCCTCAGAATAACCCACCTTCTCACCTTTCCTAATAAGTTTGACAATGGTGATAATTTCAACTGTACCATTCACATTATGTCAGCTGAATAGAGTTTGACATGCAGCAAAGTTGTAGACATTCAGCTAAGCACACAACTAAGCACATGATAGAAAGGGTTCAAAGCTGAGAATCTTGACAATTATGTAAAAAGCAAAAGATGGTTATCAAACTCAATTTTGTCCAGGGTTCTCATAAAACTATAGTCTATACATAATAAGTTGAAAGATTTTTAGTAAGGTAAGAAAGCATATAATGATTAATAAGAGCAGAACCTGGTGAAGGCATTCATGTTGTTATAGATAGATCTCCCTTCGCCAACTGTAATAACTATTGTACTGAAGTTATCCTCAGCAAGAACCATGTCTGAAGCCTCCTTGGTAACCTGGACTGACACATAAAAAGAGAAGAAACAATCATTATCGATAATAATTACTAAAAGACAAGAAGATAGATATACAAATTGACATATAGAGAATATACTTACCTCAGTTCCAGCAATTCCCATGGCAATACCAATGTCTGCCATTTTCAGAGAAGATGCATCATTGACACCATCACCAGTCATGGCAACCACCACATGTAATAAACAACTAACAGCAAAACATGCAAGTTGACTATGTAGATCAGCAAGAGGCTTCAAGTCTTCAAATCTATACTAACATGGCCACCAGGAATAGATTCACTATCCCCTAATAAGCAAGAAGAGTTTCCAGAATAGATTCACTATCCCCTTCAACTGAAAAAAAGCAAAGTAAAGTAGTGAAATATACCTTATCCAGGAATCCTTAAAACAACCCGAAGCAAAACTGGAAACCAATGTTGGCTAGGCTGCAATACATCAAGAACATGTAAGCATGCACCATTTTGTTGGATTGCATGTAAGACCAGTTCCAGGGTGAGGAATCCCATCTTTGAGTCCTAACAACAGCTCTGTTCTTGGATATTAAAGGCCAATCACAAGAGCTGAGCTGAAGCCTTTCACAAGAGATGAGATGACAACCTTAGCCTTTGAGAGTGGCCTTTAATCTCCAAAAACATGCCTTTTTGAGTCCTAACAGCAGCTCTGTACTTGGATATTTTAGGTCATTCTCTGTACATGATCTTAGAAGAGGATCCTTACCATAGTTATTGGCTTTTAGGGCCATAATCACAACCACATGCTACAGAAAGGGTATTATTGTAGATGTTGTTTTAACAATTAAGGGAACATGGAGGAACCGATATTACTAAGAGCACCCATTATTTCTTGAGGCTTCTTCCTTGACTTCTTAACCAAAGCAGAGTATGGAAATGTTGAAAATGACTTGTTGTACCATGGAAATGTTGAAAATGACTTGTTGTACCTCTACAGAGAAATTAGGACGCATAGAAGCATGCGACTAAAATATCTCAGTTACATTTCAGGCATCTTAATAGCCTAAATATTGAGCAATCATAGAAGCTCAACCACAAACCATCTTGAGGCGAATCACCATAGCAAAATATGTTGTGTAAATCTCACACACAAGATTCCAAAAACACTGCTCATAGCTAAAAACCACTTTGGCTAGGCTATAATACTACCTTAGATACTACTTTTAGATACTACTTTGGCTAGGCTGCAATATATCAAGAACATGTAAGGATGTACCATTTTGTTGGATTTCCTATAAGACCAGTTCCAAGGTGAGGAATCCCATTTTTGAGTCCTAACAACAACTCTGTTCTTGGAGATTAAAGGCCATTCACAAGAGCTGAGCAGAATCCTTTCACAAGCGATGAGCTGACAACCTTAGCTCTCGAGAATGGCCTCTGATCTCCAAAAGTTGGCCTTTTATGTAGTGACATGTTGTTTGTTGTAGAAGGCACAAAATGCACAATTCTTCAGAGAAATATTGACTTAGTAAGCTATCATGCAACATATGATCAAGTTATGAAAGAAAAATTTACAGAGAACTATTGACTTAGGAAGCAAAAAAAGACATTCACAATCAGTAGGTCAAAACAAAATATGTTGTGTAAATGTCACACACAAGAAGGTAAGACACTGCTCATAGCTAAAAGCAAAATAGGATTGTCATTTGGCAACATTGTCTACGACAATGGACATGAAACAACAGTATCTGGATCATTATGTACTAATAAAAAATTGGACGAAAGAAACACAACTATAGCTTTCATCTCTCGACACAGTATCCAAGAATGAAATTATCTATCTTTACACTTCATGACCTGTAACAAATGGAAATGACTTTAGATACTAGTTTTGTTTTCAATTATGTCATATTATAAGCAATACTATATGCTCACTTTGGTAGTAAATGTGATTTCGGCCATGCTATGACATTGCCAATAACTTCATCCACATATTGATATTGCTCAGAAGGTCTGGCTAGAGGTTTGTTGGCCATCACCACAACCTCTACATAAACACCAACACATGATGAGCCTAAAATTGCACCTCCCACCATTTGCAAGGGGTCAACCTCAGATACTCGACCGATTGCAACTTTATCATCTGCATCTGCGATACTCAGCACATACACTTCCTATAAACAAAATACAATTTAAATAAAAAATTTATATAAACGTAGAATGATGTGCAATTTACACAAATACAAACATACTTGTCCCTTATAAATTGTTGAATGTCTCATTCCGATCTGCACAATTATTTTATCTTTGTCATAAGGCCATCAAAATTCAACATGGAAAATAATTGATACCACACATCTCGTATAAAATGTATTCATACTTGGATAGTGCGTACATGTTGTGTTGATTGACTGTTTCCTGCTCTATACAGGGCTAGTATCTGCTCTATTTTTGCATTTTGTTCTTGAATTTTAGCTTCAAATTCCATCTGTTGTTGTTCAAGCTGATCCTGGAAATGCTTCCTTTGCGCTTCATCAGCTTCTCGGGATTTAGGGTTCTTTCCCCAGATATCAGAAGGTGATGGTCCAAGTCTATAACCACGAACATATCCTGGTCTCTCTTCTCCCATAACTTGCCTATAAATTTCAGCCGAACTAACATCAGGTTGGTTTCTTCGTAGCTCATCACCTACCTCAGAAATTTTTTCCTACGCACAACAGAACATAGAAGATGAATTTTATACCAAACATATAAATGTTTCCATGTAGTAAATGTAACATAATACTATAGGATAGGAATCCTTGTACCAAAATTTTGGCGGATTCAATATCAACTATGCTCCCATCTTTTTTATGATGAGTTTTCTCAAAAAACTCAATGGGATCAACTTCCCCGCCTATTTCCTTCTCCAACTGTATCATTCAAACAAGGTTATTGCTAACATCATTTAAACGGATGTCTCCAAATTGTCCAATTGGATCACAATATTGACTAACTTACATCATGTTTCAGACAGGCAAATGACTTGGTTCCTATTGTGTGGCTAACCTTTTGAAATTTTCTGCTTGTCTTGTTAGTTATACACTTCCTTTGTGAAAAAAAATTGTAGTATTGTCCATAGTAATTATCTGTGAGGTAAATTAAATATCAATTAATAGATACAAAAAATTACCTTTCCTTTATTGCTCCTCCAGTAATCCACAAGAAATTTCCATTGAGACGTTTCCACACGGGGAACAACTTGTTCAAGTTGTTGTTCATATGGACTGTCTTCTACGAAGTATAGTTTCCGTAACTCCCACTTGTGGTCCTTCCATTTCATTCCCAGTCTCTTCATTGTCCACTCCTTTAATTCTATGTCCATCATGAATTTACTCTATTGACAATAAGGATATCAATTAGAAGCTTCATTAACCATTTAAAAATAAATTTTAATACTGTACCTTCACAAAATTCCATATGGATTCTTTTTTATTTGCTGGAAATTGTCTCCAGTCCTCATAGTTTAATGGACAAAGATTGGGATCTCTTGCAATGGTTGTCAAAAAAACTTGATAAGTGACATTGGTTTTTACCCACTGGTTGTCCAAATTGATTTATCTCAATGGGAATTTGATCGCCAGGCTTTCTTTTCCAGACTTGCAAACATTGTGTTCAGCCACGTGTGGGATGTCTTTGACCTAAGAATTCATTTATATATCATTAGATGCAACACTATAAATGCAATGATATGAATAAACTAAATACCTATCCCATCAGTAGGTGTTGGCGTAGCATTCAACGACTCATCATGGTGATTAGAGATGTCATTTTTCTCCATGGTTTCTTGAAATGCATTGCTATTTTGGCTATTGCCAGCTCTACTCTCTACTCTTCTTGATTGATGGGACACGGGAACATTGACAGTAGGCATCAGGGGTCGATGTCTTTGACCTGAGCATTCATTCATAAAGGATACAACATAAATGGAAATTATATATCTTTAGATGCAGCACTATGAATGCAATGATATGAATTAACCAATTACCTAGCCCATCAGAAGGTGTTGTTGTAGCATTCAATGAATCTTGATGGTGATCAGAGAGGTCATTTTGCTCCATGTGGTCATGAAATGGATGGTTGTTTTGGCTATTGGCAGCTCTACTATCTACTCTTCTAGAATGATTGGACATCGAAGCATTGCCATTAGGCACCCGTGGTCGATGTCTTTGACCTGAGCATTCATTCATAAAGGATACAACATAAATGGAAATTATATATCATTAAAGGAAACACTATATATGCAATGAATTAACCGATTACCTAACCCATCAGAAGGTGGTGTTGTAGCATTTAACAACTCATCATGGTGATTAGATAGGTCATTTTGCTCCATGTGATCATGAAATGCATGGCTATTTTGACTATTGGCAGCTCTACTATCTACTCTTCTTGAATGATTGGACACCGAAGCATTGCCATTAGGCACCCGTTGTCGATGTCTTTGACCTTAGCATTCATTCATAAAGCATACAACATATATACAAATTATATATCATTAAATGCAGCACTATAAATGCGATGATATGATTACCTTGTCCATCACAAGGTGTTCTTGTAACAGCAGAGCTAGCAACAGTGTTATTGAATTTCCTTGATCTATCATTTTTATCATTAGGTGGAAGGGAAGCTCAAACAAATTTGGAGTGATTACTAGATGACAGGTTCAAAGCTTTCCAACAACCTTGTGGAGTAATGCTAGGTAAATGAGTCCCCGTACAAGAGTCAATGATGTTGTTCTGATCATTCCTTGTAGTTGTCTTATTATGGAAGTTGTCACTTAACTATTCTCTCATCCTGAGTATATCAAGTCACACAAAAATGAAGACACTTTTAACAAAATTGAACAACATAAAAGGTATTTACTACTCATTCGGTCATCCTCTGCCATCCAAAAATTATCCATTCTTAAAAATAGTAAAAAATATAACATTTATGAGTAAGTTTGTCATACAAACAACATAGTTATAATAAGGATAAAAGTAGAACATCACTTTGAGGCTATCCTCAAAGAAAAACATCACTCAAAACCACACCAGAGAAAAACATTTGCAAACCATCATCAAGATCACATTGGGTACCTTAAATTCACAGTACTTGATTGATTACTAATGTTCATTAAGTAATACAACATAAATTACATTTTTTGATTATTTCCTAATTTAAAAGTTAAAAAAATCCATCAACAATTGTGACGGCTATTATGACTGTGACGTGCTCATTTTGTTGATGATGTTGTGTCGAGGATGGAGTCGCTGGTAGACGAATCCAAACTAATGGTCATGGGGTACAAGGTGGTACCAACGGGAAAGGATTGCACCTCAGGCATGCTGAATTCATCGAATGACATCTCCTCAGATACGGTACACCCTGGCTCGTACATACACCGTCTCAGGTGAGAAGGCAAACTGTTGTTGTAGTTATGTATATAAGCCTGTATGGTATTGTCGCCAATCGGACAAAGCAAAACCTGGTCCGTACGACCAATTACCATTCTCCCAATCCACTCACGCCAACTGGTTGTGGATACCAGATTGCCGTCACCATCATACTGAACCTCAATTACATTTGTCGAGTTCCCAAACTTTAAGGTCATTTGACCAGCCGTGTAGCGTCTTCAGTCCAGATGACACCAATGTCTGGGAATGGTGAGTTGTGTAAGTGTACGCTCGTCTAGGGTGATGTCCAGCTTTTCTGCTTCAGGGAAAAGGAGTGGGGGGTAGACGCCCATGCCATAGTGACTATTGTGGGTGAACAGAGACTGCAAAATATTAGTACTAACAATTGTAAGTATATATAATGATATTATAAATTTTCAAAAAAAGTAGTATAAATTTGCAAAATATAGAGTAATATATATTTTAAAGTGAAGTAAGTAGTCCATAAACATATTCCCCATGGTTTCTATCAACATCGACAGGAATGAACCCATTAGAGAACGGGAAACATCATTATCTAGTTTGATGAAACCTAGTCAGGGACCATACAAGTGTACAACTTGTATAAGATCTGAGTGTAGAAGACCCAGAACTTGGAGGAACTGGTGTACCAGCCAGCTGATAGTTCCTGGCCCAAGGTGAGAGGTTGGAGTACATATATAGTAAAGTTGTATAATTGTCTATAAACTTCTTGAGTAACAAAACATGCCATCAAAAGACAAAAATTGATTTAGGATATGGAACTCAAGTAACCATAATGTAATGTGTTTACATTAAAGCAGTACTGAGATAAGACGTACACTCCAAAAAAAAACATGAATCAACCATTATGTAAACATCACTGCATAGAAGCCATGCAATTCGTTCAATATAGAAATCAAGATGGCAAACCAGACTTCCTATGGCAGAGAAAAAATTATTGTTGTTCCGCAATGGAACCCCTGCATTTTGTGCAATCATAGCTTAGTGTTAATAGCAACTTGTCTGCATGCTCTTGGTATCTTGCTTCATTGTTGCTTAAAGACCCTAATTTTTAGGGATGGTGAAGGTTTTTGTCAATTGGCAGTGCAGAAGAATATAGACCATTCAAGTTTACAGTAATCAAAGGAAAATTGAAGAAACCACACCCAAAAAAACATGTATACTATAAGTAATTATACAAAGGTCTTATTCTTCCTTAGACATTTCTGAATCCTAGAATATTCCACAAGAAATGACCATCTCATAAACCTTGTTCTCTCCTTAGCCTCTTCCTACATACATAAAGATGAGTATCTCTCCCCTTCATTAGCCCAATGGTGGGAACCCATGTTCTCATCAGAGAGCGCCAACCCACCAAAGGTGGTGGCCTAGGTAAGGATACATTACTTGCCTATTCATTAATGATTTACAAACAAAGATACAGGAGATGTGCAAACATCATATGAGATCCTAAGCGACCACTTTTTAAAAAGTGGATGCTTCATTTTCCTTACAATTTAATACAACAATACACACATTTTTATATGAATACACTAACATTTAGCAAACTTGTATACATAACCAAAACCAATGCGACACTGTAAAATAAAACAACGAAATCATCATATTTTAAGACTGTAAAATAATCCAAGTTTAAATCTAACAAATAAGGATGGTCGATGGCTTGATATAAATGATTAAGGAAGTGATTGCTGGATATAAAACAACGAAATCATCATATTTCAAGACTATCTTCATAAACCGATTATCATGTATACCTTGATAGAATGGAAACTCTGAGAATGGATGGGAAAGACCATGTGTGTTTATTGTTTCGTGGGGTGTACTTACCTGTCGCACGCCGAAGCAGCAGGGTGGCAAACCGGCGCAGTCCCCGTCGGCAAGTTGGGAGACTGATCTCTTCCTCGGTATCCCCTCCAACCTTTGGCAATGTCGCGAGCACCTTGGAGAAGAGCAGAGAGTGTTCCAGCAGGTAGCGTCCACGGTCTGGCAGATTAGGGCAAAAAGGCTAGCTAGGTTGACTCTGCGGGTTCTACGAGCAGTGCAAATGTCGGGAGTAAATGTCTCTGCCCAACACGTGGAGAAGAGGAACCGTTTTTGTAGGCCGGGGAAGCCGCGCGGGAACAGAAATTTTTTACTAATTATGGTCCGCTCATTTGATTTGGCAATTTTGAAATTCCACTAATTAATTATAAAAATGCCTTAATTGGTAAGTCTTTTCTATAAACTCCATAATATGTGGTTTAGAGGTATTTAAATTACAAATGTCACTGCATTATATAGATAGTGACATTTTTTTAGAAAAGCCACTAGAATAAAAGCCACTAATGGATATTTTTGCTGTAGTGAGGTCAGGTGTCGAACATAGGAAAATGTAACTTTAGAGACTATTAATAATTGCAATATGATCAACTAGACCGAAGAAACTTGATTGATTGGTTTAATTATCTAAAATAGAAAATAAATCTAAATTATTGATTGTTTTTCTCAGTCTGAGTGAATTCCTTAGGATAGTGTTTTCACCATGGTTAACATTGTAATTAATATCAATATATTAATAAAAATCTCTCATAACCTTGGAATAAGAGCATGTAAAGAGAATTATCTACTCTCATGGTGTAATTCACTACCTAATAAAATACCAACCCCACTATCGTATCGATCATGTTATTAGATTTGTTCTTTATCAAATGCTCTGGGTAATTTCCTTATGTTTGTAAGCAACCTTTCTCAAAGGGCTTTATAGAGCATGTATTTCTATTAACTTCTGACCATTAACTTTCCTTTTTCAAAGTAATTAAAGTTCCAATTATTATCTATGGTGATGAAGCATGGATAGTTCATTCATTCTCATAGAAATAAATCCATATATTAAGAGAAACTGATGAATTAATGCATAAAAGTCAATTACAATGCATAATCGGTCTACTCCCAGGTCTGAAGGAACGTGGGGATTAGCTCTGCATGGTTTCCATAGTCAACAACATCGAAGGGAAAAAAATGTGGAGAACATGAAGAACCCCTAAAGTAGACGGTTCAAACGATCTCTTCTCGCACGCGTGCCGATTTTCTACCATCCGTCTACAAATTCGTCTGTTGGAAGTGTCTAGATCATCCAGAGCATGGTCCTCTTCTCCTATTTCTCCTCTTCTCACTCACGACCATCATACGATGGAAAAGATGATGATCCCCAGTTCCATCCACACTTCCCCTAAGTCATAAGATGACTTACGGTGAGTTAAAACCTCAACCATCGGATTAAACGATGTGTTTAGATCTACCTAATCCCAAAGCGTTGGTACTACCAATAGGGTGTCGATACTACTAACTCCTGTAATTGTATGGCTACCAGTCAAGTTGTCGGTACTACCGACATGGCTGTCGATAGTACCGAGTTGCTTTGATAATTCTAACCAAAATGTTGTGATGTTGTCGGTGGTACTAATTCTACATGTCGGTAATACTGAGTCTTCTCAATTTCTTTTTGTTCCAACCTGGGCATGTGTCGGTACCATCGACTCCAAAGTCGATAGTACCGAGCTGTGTAGATTCTTGAAAAGCTCTTAGAATTCATAAAAACCAAACATAAGCTCTAGAGATATACTAAATCATTCAGAAATATTGAAATTATATTTATTTGATGTGAATAAGTATCACACTATAGTAAAAATAAATCATGAACAATTAATATTATAATTAACAAAAAGTGCACAAAAAATCAATATCATGTGAAAATGCAAAATAATCAGTGCATCAATGAACATCACTTGTTATGGATGAAATGTTTTATTTCTTGAAAAACTTATTTGACCAAATATTTTTATGCTAACTGATGTTAGATATAGAGAAGTTTGAGCCTAAGATCTAGGATACCATGTGATTCATGTTAAACCATCGATGAAAACTTCATAAATGTATTTTTTAAAATGACATGTAAAGGATCCCTAGGTAATGTGAAAACGAGCTTAGAGTAATGTATGTTTGGTTTAAATCTTGACACCAAAGGGGGATTTCACCTGTATCAACATATGTGTGTTCATACTTATTAGATGCAGTGAGAGAGTGAGTGATAGGTAGTGGTGGCAAAACTCATCCACCTAGTGTATCTATCCATATAATATATAAAACCTTAATCCAACCATTTTGTTATTGCAATCCTATTTTAATCAACTCAATTCCAGTATTTGTGTAAAGTTCTAGTCCTTTCCAGTTACAATAATATAAGAATTCTTTAATTTGTTGTTATATAAGTGTGATTCTAATATATACTATAATAAGATCCATCCGCTTGCAGGTGGGATTGTCATACGATTGGTTAAGGTAAAAGCTACATATTCAATCTCTAGGAAATTTGACGTGCGATAATCACCACATCAATGCATCTATAATGTCAGGAACCATCTATAAAGGTAATGAAATGCATCCCCTCCTCATGGTGGAATATTAAAAGGACCAAATATGTCACTATGTATTAACTCAAGTAGTTGAGTGCTTCTTGTGGTTGGATTCTTTATCATATGTTTAGTTCATTCATATTCCTTTAATAGAGCTCACACATACATCCATACCAGTAAAATTTAATTTAGGTAGAATCCCATCTTTAACTAAAGTCAACACCCTTTCATTAGAAATACGTCCTAATCTTTGATGCCACAATGAAGCAAAATTTCAATCAATTACACTACATTCATTGTGTTCAATGTGACTAATGAATCAACATAATTTTCATTAAGATAAAATGATAGACCAACAAATAATGTATCTAAAACCATACCAATATTTTTCTATACAAAGATAATTTACCATTTTCAATCTAACAATTAAATTTTAGATCGTCCAACTTTTTGTACGAAACTACATTTCTAGAACAATCGAGAACATCAAGACATATTTCAAGATCCAAATAACATCTGGTGTTTAAGATTATTCTATCAGTTCTACTTCCTTCTACTCGTCCCCCATTAAGTGTCTCAAATTCAGAATTTTTTGCCAATGTAGTGGCACTCGAGTGGTAAAGTTAATGTTGTATGACTGTGAGGTCACAAGTTTAAAACCCCCTGGAAAAGGGATGAATGAAGAAAATTTTCAATTCCTTTATGTGTTGGATCAGATAGAATCCACGTGTTCCATGAAACAAATGAGTTGTTGCACCTAATTCTAACGACCAAGTATGACTAGAAACTTCAATGAGATATGATTGTAACATATAGAAAAATGATAAATACCTTATTTTTTGAACCAAACCTTTATTTTAAAACTATCCTTTTTGACATGACCATATTTCTTGTACAAGATATAATTTTCTCTTTACGATTCTTCCATTTATTTGCCACTATCGTCCCCAATATGCATTGAAAGATTGATATGATTTTTCATGTATTACTTTAATCTCCTTTCCTCCTTAATTAACATAGCTTTAATTTCTTGAACGTTTCATTTTTCTTAGTGGTTTTATAGTTCAACTAGAATTGGCCAAATTCAAGAGCAAGAACATTTATAACAAATTGCTTAAGGAATGACTCACTTGCGTCCATACCTATTGATTTCAATTTTGTCGCTAAGTTCGCCATACATGTAATATAATCTTAAATGGATTGTGACCAATGATATTTCTTGGTATTCCACTCATTCATTAGACTTCCTATGATAATTTTTTCAGTTATATCTGACTGCACGTACTATTTGATTTTTATAATGAATTTCTTAGTATTGCTTACTATGGACATTTATGACTTTAATATATTCAGCCATTTTCATTCCATAAAGTTCAAGAACAGATTATTGGACCTCTCCCAAGCCTCATAAAATATCTTTTCCGGCTTCTATACCAGTATCTATGATGTTTGTAGGTTTCTCTTCTAAAACTATAACAAATATCTAAATTTGTTATGGCTAGATAAAATTGGAGTTGTTTAGACAAATCCACATAGTTCAATCCATTGAACTTAATAATTTGATTGCTCATACCAAACAGATTTGAGGAGGCAATAAAATATTTCACAAGTTTATATATTAATGTTAAAGAAACCATTAGACAATTTTTAAGGAGAAGTAATATACAAAATACACTTATGTCTACTTTTTAGGTAATACATAAACATATATCTCTAGCAACAATGATGCTAACTCACACAAACTTTAACATCTTATCGATTATTTAAATTCTGGTACATGTTATCTTTAGATATATATTTATATTTATCCATTTAATAATTGCCCTTTAAATCTTATAAATTTTAGTAATGGTCCACTTTTAGGTAGCCTAATAATCATTTAATAAATTTCTCATTTGTTGCTCCAAACTTTACTAAATGAACAGTTGAGAGGCACATAGTTGGATGCCTATATTTAGGCAAGGCCATTATGGTCACAACAAGACTTCATGTAAACATTCAATTATTGGATGTTGGAATTATGTAATGTGGATCACTTTAACGAGAATCAAAGAATTGAAAGACCTTGCTCTAATACTAATTAATAGTAAAAATTACTATAAAAAATAAACCGTTCCACTCTGATGTGATTCTTCCAAACATTTGTACACATATTATGAACAATATGCAAATACTTTTCTTAATGTAGATTCACAATGTTCTCTTCTTATAGAAGTTGAGAAAAATAATTCCCTCTCGATGTTTGCACTCTTGTAGTAGCAGTGACAAAGCCTTCTTCTTATTGCAACTTTTGATTATTCTAATGTCTTCAACCGATAAAATCTCCTGTTGTGAATCCTCCTTAATATATCCATAGTTTGCCTTTCTTGATCTCGAGATAGTTAGAGAATAAATAGTTGTGACAACCACTTTTTCATCCCTACCCTCCTCTTTTTATAACCTCTTCCATAATCATCATGTAGGTAATAACTATAAGTAATGGGTTAGTGGGATTATTGGAGCATAGATAAACCAGCGGTTAGTTATCTAGTAGATAGAGAATAAACACCATATAATGGGGTTACTGGTGTCTCTTTACCAAAGAATTAGAGACTAACTACCCCAATCGAGTTAGTGGGTAGTCAAGTGTCCATTCGTCTAAAGATAGAGAATAACCAACCCAAGTGTCTCTTCGTCTAAAGGTTAGAGACTAAGTACCTTATGTATCTCTTCATCAAGGGGTTGGAGAGTAACTACTCTTATTAGTAGAAAAAATGGATGTTTTTTTGTAACTAAATAGAAATGAAATGGTGGGTCTCACAGCTTTGTCTCTTACTTCCCACATTCCAACATAAGTCATATTAGAAACATAATTAGAGATAAATAAAATATACTACATGGACCACATGTACCACCTTGCCTCCGCCACAAGCATGGGAGAGGAGGATGAAATGCCTCTCTTTATCCCATACATAGACCACTTAGAAAAATAGTCCTACAAATTTTTGTGATACAAATAATGTAAGTTATGTAGATCCAATATAGTCCCATATTCTATATCATATATTAGACAAGCATCACTTTTGGGGGTAAGAAACTGATTGAGAGGTCATATCTGGATACATGCGCATGTGCTCAAGACTGTTTTTTAGTTAATACGCTATACAGCGGTAGCATACTAATACTCTTATATACTTAGTCAAAGTGATAATGTAACAGAGTACTGGAATTAAGACGAGGACCACAAATGAACTAGGTAAGTAAGCCGTAGCTATCGGTATAGGAGGAAAATGAATCCCATGAATGAGACCCTCCCCTGTTTCTACCGGCTTCGAGTGAGCAATGGGCATGACTACTAAGAACCACATCCACTGATCCCACACGCTTCAGATTCCCCACTTCATTCAAGTGGTGATGGGGCGACGTTCCACCAGTCGTGCCCGCAGGGGATACTTCATAACGATGGTGAACTCCGGCTTCTCCTCGAGGTCGATATCCTCCCCATCAACGGCCTGCCACTCGAACTCGGCGACAAGGTTGGCGACGAAGTATTCGAGATGTAGCAACGCCAGGTTGAGCCCTGGACAAATCCGGCGCCCGACGCCAAAAGGCATCATCTTGATCTCTCTGCTCCCCGTGATGTCGACCCCTTCGCCTTCCCCACCAGGGAGGAACCTCTCCGGCCGGAACTCCATGGGGTCCTTCCACACGGCATTGTCCCATCCAATCTCCGCCACGGTGACGTTGACAGAGACGCCTCTCGGGAACACGTACCCTCCCACCTCTACCTCCTGGGTGGTGGAGTGCGGAAGCACGAAGTGGCCCGGCGGGTGCCTGCGCAGGCCCTCTAACACGACGGCCTTCAGGTAAGGCATCTTGGGCAGGTCCTCTTCCGAGACCCTGGAACCGGCGGTGATTGAGCTGTTGATCTCGTCGAAGAGCTTGGCTTGTACCTCTGGGTATTTGACCAAGTTGGCCATGATCCACTGCAGCGCAGTGGAAGTGGTGTCGGTGCCGGCGTTGAGGAACTCGGAACAGAGGCCGATGATCTCTTGGTCCGTCAGCTTCCGGTTGTTCTCGTGCGAGAGCTCCAGATCAAGCAGCGAGTCAACGTAGGAATAGACGAACGAATCGATGGTGGTGGTGGTGTCGGCCTTATCATTTGATTCCATCTTCGCTTTCATCCTCCGCTCACGCCGGGCTTGGATGAGGGGTAAGTAGACGTCAGTCTGGCTTTGCCGCATCTCCATCATGGTCTCCCACCTCTTAGGAAACACGTACCTAGCGAACCCTGGGAAAAACGCAAACACCTGGAGGTTCGAAAAGAACAACAGCAAGTCCCTCTGAACCTTCTCGATCTTCCTGATCCCTTCCTCCCCAGGCCGCTCCCCAAAGCACATGAGGACCAAGAGACAGAACATGGCGTACTGGAACGCGTCCTTGGCAATGACGACGCCTTTTTCTTTCGTTTCCGACCGGAGCTTGTCGAGTAAGACGCCGAGGACCCAGTCGCGGCCTTGCGAGAAGAGGCGGATCCGAGACGGGTGCATGATCTCGGACGTGAGGTTGCGCCTCAGGAGGCGCCAAAGGGGGCCGTAGGTTGCGTTGTTGACCGTGTGGCCGTTGTTGCTGAGTAGGCGGTTGGCTTCCATGAGCCCCGGGCGTCCGGCAAACGCCGCGCCGTGGTGGACCAGGGCGTCGTGGGCAAGGTCCCTGTCGGAGATGAAGACCACAGGGCGGGAGCCGATGTGGAGCGTTACGGCTGGGGAAGAGTATAGGGTTCGGAGACGGCGGAGAAGGGGCTCGATGCGGCGGAGGGAGACGTGGAGCCAGTGGAGGTTGCCGATGATGGGGAATTTCGTCGGACCAGGTGGGAGGGCGCGGCTGCTGCTGCGGCGGCGGAAGAGGGAGGCGATGACGGGGATCAGGAAGGCGGCGACGATGGACAAGGTGAGGGTGATTGCGGCGAACGCCAAGGATTCCATCTTGTGCTCTGCTTTGCTAGACCGCAGGGTATTTGATGGATTGATCGACCGATCGGTCACTCTTTTTTCGCGCTCTTATCGGATCCTTTTTTGTCTTTGGGATGGCGAATTTCCGTGGCTCGCAATGCAACAGATAATTGTGAAAAACAACTGCGACGCACCCTTTTATAACCTCTAATTTCACGGTTGAGTAGCTGACGTGGTATTCTGCAACACGGAATCTTATTCACACTTGTCAGAAGCCCGATAATACACAAATCAGAGAGTTATCTAGCTACTTTACCCACAAGTCAGAAGCCCGATAATACACAAGTCAGAAGCCCGATAATACACAAATCAGAGAGTCCGGATTTTCTGTTCCTTCTTTTAGTAGGAGCAGCCTACTCCTTTCTCATCAATTCACATCTAACACAAAGTGCAGCCTGCTCCTTGTCTAATTAGGAACAACAAATCCTAGGGACAAGTCAGAAGCCCGATAATACACAAGTCTGCAGTGCCATGGAAATTTATGGACAAGAAAAAAACAATATCTGAGTGGAAAACTGTTCACCTCAAATAATCTCCTTATGTGGCTATTTGAAAGTCACAAGAGCTCACGAATTCCCAAAGTTCCAACCTGAGTTGAGTTTGCATTGACCCATACTTTGGTGAAATGCTATTAAATCCTTTGGGACTACACTAAAAAGATGCCACTAACTACTAAAGTAGCCTTCACAACTAATACCATGTAAGACTATGCATTGATATAATTTTGTGACCGTGTCTACGAAAGGTAAAATTGCTGAGTTTGATAACGCTATTGTAATAAGTGAAAAAAACAATATTCACATGTTTATCTGGACTTTCATAGTTAATGCCGAAACAAAAGATGTCACTTATCTATCAGTGCGTTGTGTAAATTAAATAATCCCAAAACCAGTTCTAACACATTTATGATGTATCTATGTATGAAACACCAATTAATAAGTTGCATTGCACCAAACGACGGACTGGAGATATTCTCGAATTTAGTGAATGCATTAATTTACTAAGTAATCATTATATGCACATCGCATCATATGTTTATGGCATGCATGGTAAACAACTAGGGATGTCAATATATAAGGATAACTTTATTAAGTAATCATTATATGATACACCATCATTCCGTATGTTTTGTGGAGAAACTGTTATGTGTGATTGTTTTCCCATTTGGAAAACGCAACATACTCAAATCTAAAAAACTATAAATAACATAAATTTGAATAAATAAACATAAACCTTCTTACATGAAGTCAAACAAAAAATATATACAAATAACGTGTGATAAACATTCATAAGCTCCGTGGTAATTGCTTACTTTTACTACCATCTTTTTTATTATTAAATAGCATGATATCAAGGAGTCATTGAAGCCTGTAATGATCAATGTCCTCTAATAGGTGAACTTTGGTTGTGGGTGACAAATAATCTTCCTCTAGTACCTTGTACATTGTTTCAGCATTGTAATTGATGTCACATACGTCATCATGTCAAACATCTTTAAACTAGCCAACAAGCTACTAAATGTTCTCCTACAATGAGTCTCTCATGTGTGGAGTATGTGTTGTCAAAACGCACATCGCTCGATTCACTATATGTAATACAATTATGTAGCTCATCAAGCATCTTATCCCTCAAACTTCCTGCTCTATGAACATAAAGATTGTCTTGGAAATAAACAGATCCATAATTGGACTCATGATAACCTTTACGCTTTGCATCACCAAGCTCTGACCATATATGTTATATCATTGCAGTTGTTCATTGAGCATCTCTTAGGTTTAGTGCCAAAGTCGTCTTGATGTGAAGCTAAGCTAACAAACCTCCCAGCAAACATGCTTCCAACTAAACATTAATCTATTAGACATCTACATACATGTCCATTTTAGTTGTAACTTGTAAGACATATATAATATTGTACATTGTTTGTAGAAGAAGACAAAGGTGAATTCATGTTTTCGAAATTAATAATCTCCTTATGTGGCTATTTGAAAGTCACAAGAGCTCACGAGACGTAATCTAGAGACTCTTAAACAAGAAACGACCTCGATGGATCAAGATGGCGACGGGGAAGGTGGAAAGGTCCATCCTGATGGCCATAAAGATGCATGATGTGCTTGGGGGTGGGAAACTATTGTTCCTGGACCGTCATTTTCAATTTTCGGAAAGACGAATTAGTCAAAAGCACCCCCACCCTTCGTTTGGATACAAATTCCCAAAGTTCCAACCTGAGTTGAGTTTGCATTGACCCAGACTTTGGTGAAATGCTATTAAATCCTTTGGGACTACACTAAAAAGATGCCACTAACTACTAAAGTAGCCCTCACAACTAATACATGTAAGACTATCCATTGATATAATTTTGCGATCGTGTGTACGAAAGGTAAAATTGCTGAATTTGATAACGCTATTGTAATAAGTGAAAAAAAAAATATTCACATGTTTATCTGGACATTCATAGTTAATGCCGAAACAAAAGATGTCACTTATCTATCAGTGCGTTGTGTAAATTGAATAATCCCAAAATCAGTTCTAACACATTTATGATGTATCTATGTATGAAACACCAATTAATAAGTTGCATTGCACCAAACGACGGACTGGAGATATTCTCGAATTTAGTGAATGCATTAATTTACTAAGTAATCATTATATGCACATCGCATCATATGTTTATGGCATGCATGGTAAACAACTAGGGATGTCAATATATACGGATAACTTTATTAAGTAATCATTATATGATACACCATCATTTCGTATGTTTTGTGGAGAAACTGTTATCTATGATTGTTTTGCCATTTGGAAAACGCAACATACTCAAATCTAAAAAACTATAAATAACATAAATTCGAATGAGTAAACATAAACCTTCTTACATGAAGTTAAACAAAAAATATACACAAATAACGTGTGATAAACATTCATAAGCACCCTCATAATTGCTTACTTTTACTACTATCTTTTTTATTATTAAATAGCATGATATCAAGGAGTCATTGAAGCCTGTAATGATCAATGTCCTCTAATATGTGAACTTTGGTTGCGGGTGACAAATAATCTTCCTCTAGTAACTTGTACATTATTTCAACATTGTAATTGATGTCGCATACGTCATCATGTCAAACATCTTTAAACTAGCCAACAAGCTACTAAATGTTCTCCTACAATGAGTCTCTCATGTGTTGAGTATGTGTTGTCAAAACACACATCGCTCAATTCACTATATGTAATACAATTACGTAGCTCATCAAGCACCTTATCCCTCAAACTTCCTGCCCTGTGAACATAAAGATTGTCTTGGAAATAAACAGATCCATCATTGGACTCATGATAACATTTACGCTTTGCATCACCAAGCTCTGACCATATATGCTATATCATTGTAGTTGTTCATTGAGCATCTCTTAGGTGTTGTGCCAAAGTCGTCTTGATGTGAAGCTAAGCTAACAAACCTCCCAACAAACATGCTTCCAACTGAACATTAATCTATCAGACATCTACAGACATTTCTATTTTGTTGTAACTTGTAAGACATATATAATATCGTACATTGTTTGTAGAAGAAGACAAAGGTGAATTCATGCTTTGGAAATTAATAATGACATTTACCTTTTTGAGATGATAATTTATGGTGTAGCCATAATCATTAATCATCTCCAACCACTGTCTCTACCTCATGTTCAACTCCTTCTACATTATATAATGTATTTGAGACTCTTTGGATACATGAAGATCTAACAATGTTTCCTACACAGATAGTGCCTTAACACCTTCTGAGTGAAAGATACAACTACCAACTCTGTATCATGTGTTGGATTGTTCATCCCATGCATATTGAGATGTATTGAAATGTATGAGATCACATTCTTATCTTGCATCAACACACAACAAAGGACACTCTTAGAAGGAGTTGTATAGCTATTACACTCCTCTTCTAAATAAAAGATAAAGTCTTCTTGGTTATCATGGTCAAATAATAGCTATACAACTCATATTTTTGATCAATCGTCTTTAGTAACCAGCTAAACCAAGGAAAATCCAAACTTTTAGGGCATGCTTAATTTATCCTACAACAAAACCAAATCTATGTTTCTGGAGTCAATGTTGATCCCCTTTCTAGAGATAATATGAACACTAAAGGTTAATTGGGTTGGACATGAATTACACTTATTGAGTTTGGCATATATTTTGTCTTGCCTCAACATCTAAAAAGGAAAATAAAGACACATCTTATGTTGATATATATTCATAGAGTATATCAAGATATCATCTATACATACCAAGGCACATAATTTCATAAATGCAAATTCATCCTAGTTTTAGTCAAAGTTTTATCCTAGTTTTCAATTTACATTTCACAATTTGCCATAGAAGTAGTTTCAACTAGGTTTCTTTAGTTACATGCTAATGTTTTAGGTTTTGGATGTAATTTTTTTACTTTCATGAAAAACTTGAGCATTATCCCTATGTAATAGAGGAACACAAGGTGTCCCACCTCTCACAAGATCGAAAGGAGGTTGCCTCTTGTAAGGAGTGGAGAAGTGCCCTAGTAAGAAATGAACTTTGTCTAAGTCCAAGAAGGTAAATCAACCATTTTTTGCTCGATATCTTGCTTGGCCTCATCGAGCCTTCACCCTGCCTCCCATCACAACAATAGACCAACATCATTGATCCTCAGGTCCCTATGCCACCATTGACCCTCATTCCTTGATGAACACCATCAAAACACAAAGCTTAATGGTCCCATTTAAACCCATCAACCATGATGACATTGATACTTCCATAAACACCACCAATCAAATTTAACATTAAAGTCAAGTCATTAATTCTCCACGTTGCTTCTATAGTCTATAGTATTGAGTCAATGCAATGTCCCCATCAATAGACATCAATGCAGTCACCCCTGATGCCCTCATCAATCTTGCATATTAACTTACACCATCCAACTTTAGTGATGCTTCATCTGTTGGTATGTATGCCCATAGAGCAAGTCATGTGATGATTGTAATGGGATACTCTGTAAATGATTTGAATAATAAAAGACAATTTCCGATCTATATGTTTTAACTATTTCTGAGATGATAGTGTAACATGATAGATGTCTAAAGAATTGTTTTACTCGATGATGTATGCTTTTAGGTTCAGGACCTAAACGGTGAGATCATACGAATGTTAAGAGTATACATACTTGTTTTGTCCCTAGTCGGTTGTTATTGTAGAAATAACCATAGACATCAATAACACTAAAGACTAGATTGTGTGTTGGTTGATGACAAAATCTCATTAATCAAGATATAGTGATATCAAACCAAGCACATAGGTACTTGTTAGAGAACAAGTGTACCAGACAGACCCACCGTGAGAGTGACACATGGAACCATGATTTGGTAGTCACAATTAGCTCTCACAGTGATGGTGGTGAGTGTGATTCTTCAACTTGAAATCACCACACTCAACACATGTCATTGGGTACACTTTGACATCATCAAACGCAGTCCTAAAACATGGGTTGTTATAAAGGTGATGATTGGGTGACTTTGACACATGGGGTTTTTTAGGGGTGAATGATAAATATGGGATTTGTCCCTCCTAAGGGAGTTTGATGTCCATGGCCACTTGATGAGTAGGATTGAGAAAGGCATGCACATGCATGTGTGAATCAATATGTGATATTGACATCACACACATCTCACCCAGTCTTCTCTAAGATCAAGGAAATGGTTGAAAGGATGACTATACCATGCCTTGAGTTCATTCAGGACATTAGTGACAAAGGAATTATACATTCACTGTAACACCATTCATGGATTGTAGGATTGAAAGTTGTTCTCCAACTTTCTATTTCACTTGGGTAGCACTGATGTGTGACTAGGCACCGCTCTTTGCTTGTGAAGTCATAAGTGTTATGGACTTTCACTGTCAACGTGAAATGGACCCGTAGGGTCACATACACCAGGACATGTTCCTAGAAGAGGAGTTTCTCCATAAATCTTATTTGGATTAATTACTAAAGGAGTTTAGTAGTTTAATTAAACACCCAATCAATTGATAGCTCAAAATCATGGTGTTCAAGGTGTTGGATCAAATGATTAGAGTATTAGATTGATTGAAACTGCAATTGACTGATCTGCTGCCCCAACCGATCAGCTCATGCAGATGAACCAATCGGCTGAGGCTGGTAAGCCGAGCGGCTCAGGTTAATGAACCAATCGGTTCACATAGTTGAACTGGTTGGGTGATCAACTGAGTTTGTTTCACTTGTCAAATTTGATTTGGATAAGGACTAATATATGATTAGTTGGAAACAAACAAGGAAAGTAAATTTGAGTTGGACCAAGAGCATGAACCAATCGGCTCAAGCATGAACTGATCGGCTCAGATGCCCCAAACGATCAGTTCAGGTGTGAACTGATCGGCTGAGGTCACCAACCGACCATTTCATGCTTGAAACGATCGATTCAACTAGTGTAGTTTGTCAGATTTTGTGGAAAATCTTGAACCCTTCTACTCATGTTTTAATCCCACATTGCCTGGGGTAGAGAACCATGTCCCTTGACCCTCCTATATATAGGGGTATTGGGGGCTTCTATGAGAGTACAACTCAGAACACCAGTTACTCTGCAAAGTTGTAGTTCTCTCTAGTTGTGGTAACCAGGAGAGCCCGAGCAAGTGCAACCCGATAAGGGAGGCACAACAAGGGAAAGACAACTGCAGAAAAGTGACTGGTGACAGGAGAATGTGTCTGTGACTAGTACGCTGACAGGAGGGTATGACTCCTTCCGATGCCTTGTGCGACATGGCGATCAGAGTTCCAAGCAGTCTGTGTGGACGACTGCAGAGGCGGGAGACTTCTGTCGCTCGGAGGACAGCTGTCGATCCCGATAGTCCTGGTGAGACTAGGAGCTGCACAGACACTGTCCAAGACTGGAGGTGAAGACCGCACAAGCCATGAGGTAACATCGCCAAGAAAGCCTCAGAACAAGGTATGTCTCTACAAACCATTTTTCCTACTATATTGACGTTGACACGATTCCTTTATACTGGGTTTGGGGAGAAAATTTTATTTCTGCTACCTTTCTCTACCTCCTCTAAAACCTAACAGTGGTATCAGAGCCACATCAACTACTATATACTTTAGGATTATCGATATGATCAATTTTGGTTTGTCACCTTTATTTATTGCATACGATGCGAATAAAATTGGCTTTATGCATGTCCAATACTAAATCCACAAATCCCAATATACATATATGATATGTAATGTGAATGCATTCGATACACATCATCCTTAAATGAGTTTTATGGTGGATGTATAGCATGGTTATGGAAAATAAACCCTATGTATGCTTGGTTGAATGTGGTTACTTGCATCTCAGTCTGCGCACCGATTCACTATCTCCTTTTCCTGCTGTAACTCGAGATAACTCGAGATTTATTTCCTACCTTTGCTCCCCCCGAATGTAACTCGGGGTTTCCCTTTTTCAAATGTAATATAGGACAGATCTTTCATTTCTTGTTATGTCAAAGAACGGAAGACAACTTGACGACGAATGAGACAATCAGTTCAAGGCATGAACCGATCGATTGGCGTTCTAGACGACTGGTTCGAGGAGCGAGATGAGAGGGTGGAAACATGAGGAGATGCACGATGACTAGTGAACCGATCGGCTGGAGGTGACAGTCGATCAGCTGGTGACACCCAACCGACCGGTCTGATGGTGAGTCGATCAATCATACAGATGAGTTGATCAAACCAGAAAGGCAAAGCTCAGAGTTCATCTTGTACATGTTGCATGTAATGTAGACCTAGATGACTGTGATTCCTCTTGGCTCGAGGAAACACATTAGGATGGCCATAATCATCGCTTTTATCATTTTTCATGTTTTCTGTGGGATATAGCATGTATATGATACATACTATGTATTGTGGTGATTGGATATGTATATGTACATATAAAACCAAATCCCTCATTAAATATTAAAGTTTTAGATGCCTTCCAAATGTGACACATGTGAAAAGCTTGATCAGCCAAGTGTGGGCACGCCCTAGCGTGGTACACCGTCTATCTCGTGGAAGTGTGAAGGATGGATATGTAGGTCTGCCCTAGTAGGGTGCATATTCATCGTGTTGGCTTTGGGTCTGACTTAACAAGGTGACCTAGATAGGATCTAGCACCTTGAGGCATGGAGGTGATCATGGCAAGGAGTTGCGCATGACATCTTTCAAGAGTTGCATATGATGTAATTGGCAAGAGTTGCCTACCTAGAAGATCTAAGTTGTGGGTGACAACCCTAGCTGGTCCATGACTGAGAGGATTTCAGGATCTTGACCCACTAGAAGATTGTGCACTGCAATCTTCCGAATTGATGGTGAGGGTTGTCAATTTGAATCAAAATAATGGGAGCGGTAATTAATTAAAGGACTAATTAACTGTTATCAATTTTTATTCAAATCAAATCAAATCAAAAGGAGTTTTGACAAATACAATTTTCTCTTATATAATGGTAAAAGAATCATCTTTTAAAATGGGCAAATTAATTGAGAATAAATTCCATAATTGGTTGGGGATTGTGAGAAGTGTTCTGCACAATCTAGATATACCAGTAGCCTTTGAATCCACTCCATGTATGCTTAATGTGTTGTTTGAGAAGAAGGATAGTTCATTGATGAAAATCAATGGAACAAAGTCTAAGGACAAAGGTGAGGGAGAGAAGGGTTCTCTTGCCAAACCAATGTCAGAGTCTTCTACATGGAAAGGATGGAAGGAACGATGGAAGAAGAAGCGAGAGATAGAGATCTCTACTTCTGGTGTATACGTGATAGAGATTAACTTTACTACTTCTTTGTCATGGATACTTGATACCGGATGTGGATCTCACATTTGTTCAAATATGAAGGATCTTAAGAGAAATATGCCTTTGGGGAAAGGTGAGGTTGAACTACGTGTTGCCAATGGGGCAAGAGTTGTTGCCAGTGCCGTAGGAACCTATGAGTTAACTCTACCTAGTGGGCTAATAATAGAGTTGAAGAACTGCTATTATGTACCTGCCATAAATAGGAATATCATTTCCGTCTCTTGTTTGGACAAGGATGGTTTTGAATTTCTTATTAAGAATGGAAACTATTCCATTTCAAAAGATGGGATCTTTTATGGCAGTCCCCCAATGTCTTATGGTCTATACTTAATAGATCTAGAAACAAGTGTATACAATGTAAACACCAAAAGGCAAAAACTCAACAATTCAAACAAAATGTATCTTTGGCATTTTCGTCTAGGGCACATAAATGAGAAGCACATTTCTAGACTCCATAAAGATGGTTATCTAGAATCTTTTGATTGTGAATCAATAGAGACATGTGAATCTTTTTTTGGGCAATATTATCAAGATTCCCTTTTCAGGTAAAGCTGAGAGAGCTAGTGATCTATTAGGACTCATACATACTGATGTATGTGGGCCTTTTAGAACTAATGTCAGAAATGGGTGTCAGTACTTCATTACCTTCACTGATGACTTTAGTAGGTATGTATATGTGTACCTGATGAAACATAAGTCAAAAACCCTTGAAAGGTTCAAGGATTTCATGAATGAAGTACAAAACCAACTTGGTAAAAGTATTAAAGCACTTCGATCCGATCGAGGTGGAGAATACTTAAGCCAAGAGTTAGAGGACCTTCTGCGAGCTCGTGGTATCGTATCACAATGGACTCCACCTGGAACATCACAACATAATGGTGTGTCTGAAAGAAGGAACCACACATTACTGGACATGGTGCGATCAATGATGAGTTTTGTTTATCTTCCGATTTCCTTCTGGGGTCATGCTCTTGAAACTGCCGCATTTACACTTAACCGAGTACCATCTAAATCATTTCAAAAGACACCATATGAGATATGGCACAGGAAGCGTCCCGATTTGTCTTTTATTAAGATTTGGGGTTGTGAGGCTTATGTCAGGAAAATGTTTCCTGATAAGTTTGGATCCAAGTCTGATAAATGTTATTTTGTTGGATACCCCAAGGAAACGAGGGGATATTATTTATACCACCCTACTGACAACAAAGTGTTTGTTGCTAGGACAACTGTGTTCTTAGAAAAGGAATTTATTTCCAAAGGAAGCAGTGGGAGGAAAATAGAGCTTGAAGAGGTTCAAGCCCAACAGGAAAACATTGAACCAGTAGATGTACAAGAGGAACATGGAGATTCACAAGGTGTTGTGGAATCTCAGTCTCCTCAAGTAACACAAGGGCTTCGTAGATATAGTAGGACACACCTTGAGCCTGAGAGGTTTGGATACCTTGTGACTCAAGAAGGCGGTGAGTTGATCATAGACGATGATCCAACTACCTATCTAGAGGCTATGGAGGGACCAGATTCTGAGAAATGGCTTGAAGCCATGAGATCCAAGATGGAATCTATGTACTCCAACAAAGTATGGACTTTGGTGGAACCACCCAAAGGGGTAAAACCCATAGGGTGCAAGTGGGTCTTCAAGAAAAAGACCGACATGGATGGCAATGTGCAAACTTATAAAGGCAGATTGGTTATGAAGGGTTTCTGACAAGTTCAAGGTGTTGACTATGACGAAACTTTTTCTCCAGTTGCCATGATTAAGTCCATCAGGATCATGCTTGCTATTACGGCTTACTATGACTATGAGATTTGGCAAATGGATGTTAAAACCACATTCCTTAATGGGAATATAAATGAGGATGTGTACATGACACAACTTGAAGGTTTTGTAGATCCAAAGAATGCCAATAAAGTCTGTAAACTACAAAGGTCAATCTATGGATTGAAGCAAGCATCTTGGAGTTGGAATCTTTGATTTGATGAGGAAGTCAAAGTGTTTGACTTTATTCAAAATGAAGATGAACCTTGTGTGTATAAGAAGGTTAAAGGGAGCATGACCACATTCCTCATATTGTATGTGGATGACATACTATTGATGGGGAATGATGTCACATCCTTAGAGAAGGTAAAGACTTGGATTGGGAATAATTTCTCAATGAAGGACTTAGGAGAAGCATCCAACATTCTAGGTATTAAGATCTATAGAGATAGATCTAAAAGGCTTCTCAGACTAAGTCAAAGCACATACATTGACAAAGTGCTGAAGCAATTCAGCATGGAGCTCAAAGAGAGGCAACATCCCCATGCTACATGGAGTCACCATCTCTTGAGCTCAATGTCCCCAATCTTGTGAAGAGAGGGAGCGTGTGAATGGGATCCCATATGCATCAGCCATCGAATCCATCATGTACGCTATGTTGTGCACACACCCATATGTATCGTATGCCCTCAACATGATGAACAAGTACCAGTCAGATCCTGGGGATGCTCACTGGACATCCATAAAGAACATCCTCAAGTACTTGCAAAGGACTAAGGATCAGTTCCTTATATACGGTAGTAAGGAAGAACTGGTTGTAAGAGGTTACACTGATGCAAACCGATAAAGATGATTACAGATTGCAACCAGGATTTGTATTTTGCCTAAACAATGGAGCTGTGAGCTAGAAGAGTTCCAAGCAAGAAACAGTTGTTGATTCTACTACAAAGGCTGAGTATATTGCTGCTTCACATGCAACAAAGGAGACTGTGTGGATTAGGAAGTTCATCACTGAACTTGGTGTAATTCCCAGTAGATGTGATGTAATTGAGCTTTATTGTGACAATAATGGAGATATTGCTCAAGCTAAGGAACCCATATCACATCAGCGGTCCAAGCACATACTGCGGCACTTCCATCTCATACGAGAGATCGTACAATGAGGAGATGTGAAGATTTGCAAAGTACCAACTAAAGACAACATAGCTGATCCACTAACAAAGGCCCTTTCTCAGCAGAAAAATGATGGTCATGCTAGGTCACAAGGACTGAGGTTCTTAGGTGACTGGCTCTAAGTGCAAGTGGGAGTCTATTGGTATGTATGCCCATAGAGAAAGTCATGTGATGATTGTAATGGGATACTCTATACATGATTTGAATAATAAAAGGCAATTTCCGATCTATATGTTTTAAATGTTTCTGAGATGATAGTGTAACATGATAGATGTCTAAAGAATTGTTTTACTCAATGCCGTATGTTTTTAGGTTCAGGACCTAAATGATGAGATCATTCAGATGTTAAGAGTATACATTCTTGTTTTGTCCCTAGTTGGTTGTTATTATGGAAATAACCATAGACATCAATAACACTAAAGACTAGATTGTGTGTTGGTTGATGATAGAATCTCATTAATCATGATACAGTGATATCAAACCAAGCACATAGGTACTTGTTAGAGAACAAGTGTACCAGACAGACCCACCATGAGAGTGACACATGGAACCATGATTTGGTAGTCACAGTTAGCTTTCACAGTGATGGTGGTGAGTGTGATTATTCGACCTAAAATCACCACACTCAACACATGTCATTGGGTACACTTTGACATCATCAAACACAGTCCTAAAACATGGGTTGTTATAAAGGTGATGATTGGGTGACTTTGACACATGGGCCTTTTGAGGGGTGAGTGATAGATATGGGATTTGTCCCTCCTAAGGGAGTTTGATGTCCATGGCCACTTGATGAATAGGATTGAGAAAGGCATGTGCATGCATGTGTGAATCAATATGTGATATTGATATCACACACATCTCACCCAATCTGTTCTGAGATCAAGGAAATGGATGAATGTTGAAAGGATGATTGCACCATGCCTTGAGTTCATTCAGGACATTAGTGACAAAGGAATTATACATTCACTGTAACACCATTCACGGATTGTAGGATTGAAAGTTGTTCTCCAACTTTATATTTCACTTGGGTAGCACTGTTGTGTGACTAGGCATCGCTCTTTGCTTGTGAAGTCATAAGTGTTATGGACTTTCACTATCAATGTGAAATGGACCTGCAGGGTCACACACACTAGGACATGTTCCTGGAAGAGGAGTTTCTCCATAAATCTTGTTAGGATTGATTACTAAAGGAGTTTAGTAGTTCAATTAAACACCCAATCGATTGATAGCTCAAAATCATGGTGTTCAAGGTGTTGGATCAAATGATTAGAGTATCAGATTGATTGAAACTGCAATTGACTGATCTGTTGCCCCAACCAATTGGCTCATGCAGATGAACCGATCAGCTCAGGCTGGTAAGCCGAGCGGCTCAGGCCAATGAACCGATTGGTTCACATAGTTGAACTGGTCAGGTGACCAACCGAGGTCGTTTCACTTGTCAAATTTGATTTGGACAAGGACTAATATATGATTAGTTGGAAACAAACATGGAAAGTCAATTCGAGTTGGACCAGGAGCATGAACCGGTCGGCTCATATGCCCCAAATGATCAGTCCAGGTGTGAACCGATCGGCTGAGGTCACCAACCGACCATTTCGTACTTGAAACGATCGGTTCAACTAGCGCAATTTGTCAGATTTTGTGGAAAATCTCAAACCCTTCTACTCCTATTTTAATCCCGCATTTCCTGGGGTAGAGAACCTTGTCCCATGATCCTCCTATATATATAGGGGTATTGGGGGCTTCTCTGAAAGTAAAACTCAAAACACCAGTTGCTCTGCAAAGTTGTCATTCTCTTTGGTTGTGGTAACTAGGAGAGCCTGAGCAAGTGCTACCCGATAAGGGAGGCACAACAAGGGAAAGACAACTACAGAAAAGTGACTGGTGACAGGAGAGTGTGTCAGTGACTATTACGCCAACAGGAGGGTATGAATCCTTCCAGTTCCTTGTGTGATAAGGCGATCAGAGTTCTAGGCAGTCCGTGTAGACGACTGTGGAGGCGGGAGACTTCTGCCGCTCGGAGGACAGCTGTCAATCCCGACAGTCCCGGTGAGACCAGGAGTTGCACAGACACCGTCCAAGATTGGAGGTGAAGACCACGCAAGCCATGAGGTAATGCCGCCGAGCAAGCCTCGGGACAAGGTATGTCTCTACAAACCATCTTTCCTACTGTATAGACGTTGACGTGATTCCTTTATACTGGGTTTGGGGAGAATTTTTTTTCCGCTGCCTTTCTCTACCTCCTCTAAAACCCAATATCATCTTCCTCCAACCACTACCTCAAAACCCTAGACCCACACCTATAAATTCCATTCCCTAGCCTCCATGTTGGGGGGTCGATGATCACATCGTCACACCAGGAAACTATTGAATTCAAAACTCAAGTGCAACCAAGTTGAGGAGTAGGAATTATAAATTATAGATGCCACTGTAACACCCAAGACCTGTATCCAAGGATATAGTAGAGTTTAATAATGATGACTGGCCCCATAAATCACCACTAGCCTTAACTATGTGCTTTGTCCACATTCACACCCAATCCAAGATAAACTTCCTAACTGGTCACCCATCCTAGTACTACTCTAGGAAGAGCACACTTAATCATAAAGTTCTTTAGTGATGGACTCCTTGAAAAGGAGGTATACCTTGGTGATATGGATAGTCCAATCATTCCTTTTATGATCATTTTTATCAGAAACCTCAAATCCTAGGACACTACAATCTCCCCCACTTTGACTCTTGACGTCCTCATCAAGGCTCAACGATATGGCCTCATTAGCATTCCCCATTTCAGTGTAGACCCAGAATTAGCCATGTGCACCTAACTCCCAATAATGGAATACTAGCACAAGGGTGGCTATGTCACCATGGACAACCTTTTCCATCATGCCTGGATCACACGACTCAAGATTGGCATGCCACATGCCCATGTGGGCCCCACGTACTGGAGGGATTTTTGATATGATACCATATGTAATGCATGATCCCACTGCCCAAGGCTCTAGTAGAGTTTTAGGAATGATGATCCCACATATCACCACTAGCCCTAACTGTATGCTTTGTCCTTACTCACACACAAGCCAAGATAAACTTCCATACTAGTTACCTATAAGACCCCTGACCTAGCTTTTTGGGATAACCTTGTTTTCTTTGCTTTATTAAGATGATTAACCTTAATCTAATATTTTTATATGCCTTTTTAGCATGTGACAATCTTATGTTTTCTATTTGGTCCAGTTTGGTTGATGTTTGAGCTATGTATCCTTGTTTTGGACCAAGTTGCAATTTACCCATGATGAGGGGTCATCTTGCAATTTTTTCATATGTAGAGTGTTCCCTTAGTTCCTTAGCATCTAGAGAGAGAATGATGTTGAAGGGCTCCTTGTTTGGACCTTGGTTGGTGATGTGACATCCTGTGGTGATGCTAGGGTTTCTAGGGTTTTGCTTGGTGGAGCATGGTGTCGACCATGCTGATCTTGGTTGAGTGTTGCGACCTGTGTCTCAGCCTTGTTGGTGTGTCTTGGGTGTGTTTTGACCAACACACCTCCTTTGGATGAGTTTGTTTCGACCTTGGTGGTTCCTTGTGGTGTGTTTTGACCATGAAGGTGTGGGTGACCTTAGTGGTCGATACCCTACCTTGGTTGTATCACTATGTGTGGCTTGCAAGTGCTTAGTGGTTGCATTGCTATTTTCTTGGTGGAAAAGTGTCCCTTTGGTGCTCTCTTGTGTTGAGACCTCATAGCTACCTTACTTCTCTCATCCCTTCAGTATATAACCTCTATCTTCTTCATTCAAGCAATATTTTTGCTCTCTTTCTTTCTCCTTCCTTGCTTGGTCGACCGTGGAGCTTGGTGGAGCTAGAGGGTGCTGATCTTGGTGCTTTGGTGGTCGATCACCTTTGCATGTGGTGTTCTTGAGCTTGATCATCCTCCTTGTGGTGATCTTTGGTGATCTTCTTCCTTGGTAAGTGGTTTTGAACCCTTGATCTCATTTTTCCCTTGCACCCTATCTTCTTCTTCCTTCCTTCTCGACCATGAGACAATGGTTTTACCATGGTCACCTTGAGAGAAACTTCTCATCACAAATGGTCCTAGAATGTGTTTTGGCATGGTGGTATCCAAGTGAGAGGAATCTTTCTTCTCTTTCCCTTTTCTTCTTCTTTCGTTCAGACAAGGGTTGTTACCCTCTTTCTTAAGCTATCCTTTGACCATGGTGTTCTTCTCTTTGGAGGTGATCTTGTAGATGAAGTGTTAACCTCAGTTGGAGCTTCATATTCATCATTGGAGCTCGTGATCTTTGGAGCTTGATCTCTCCTAAGGCGGGTTATATAACTCTTTACCTTCTTCTATTATTTGCACCATAATATTGCTTGCATGCTACTATTTTCATCTCTAAAATGTGATGTTAATGTACTAGAAGATGCTATCTTGTTTTAGGGTTTAAGACTTTATAGTATTCTCATGTAGAGTGCTCTCTTTATTAACCCTAATACCATGAAATCGGTTTCTAAGTAATGGATGAAGTGAAATTTGTTACATGCAACATGATGCTTGGCTTTTATCACCATGATATTTGTTATGACAACATCTGAGCTTAATTGGTAAACTAGGGTTTACCTAGATGATTACATGCTTAATTGGATTGATCATTTCTTAAATATAATTAATGATGATAATTCAATTATGATGTTTTAAACCTAATAAGAACTTTAAGTGTGCTTTTACTTTGAGAAATTAGGGTTTGAGAAATATAACCCTAATCGGCCCAAATTAAGGTTTTGATGATATATGAATACATAATTTGATAAGTATAGTGTCTCACTAAATGATTTTTAGTATTTTATGTGTAACTCTGGTTGAATTCAACTTTTTATATAATTTGGATATCTTCAATGTGAACACTATTGTAAAATATTAGAATTTTTGGAGAATGTTCTGACCTATTTGTCGGTCGAGTTTCAAACTCGACCGACCTTGTTGCTAACTACAATATAGTAGTGTAGTATTTGATTTTTACTTATTTATTGCTAACTCCAAATGATCTGAAATTTTTATTGGAGATCTGAAACTCAATCATAAACAACATATAAAATTTCATAATTTTTGGAGGATCTGTTAGCTATTCAGTAGATGAATTATAGTAACATTTGTATGACAAAAAATTCAGCTGAAATAAGAGAAAGTATAGTGAGGGGTCAATGTGCAATTGACCCAAGCATCTCAATTTCTCTATATGGTCAACCTAACACTCACAAATTATGAGATCTCCTAGTGTGTTAGGTTGACCATATAGAGCAATTGAGCTACTTGGGTCAATTGCACATTGACCCCTCACTATACTTTCTCTTACTTCAGCTGAGTTTTCTGTCATACAAATGTTACTGTAATTCATCTATTGAATAGCTAAAAAATCCTCCAAAAACTATAAAATTTTATATGTTGTTTATCATTCAGATTTAGATCTCTAGAAAAAATTTAATATCATTTTGTGTTACCAATAAATAAATAAAAATCAAATACTACACTACTATATCTCAATCAATAGCATGGTCGGTCGAGTTTGAAACTCGACCGACAAATAGGTCAGAACATTCTCCAAAAAATCTGATATTTTACAATAGTGTTCATATTGAAGATTTCCAAATTATATATAAATTTGAATTCAATCAGAGTTTCACATAAAATACTAAAAATCATTTAGTGAGACACTATACTTATCAAATTTTGTATTCATATATCATCAAAACCCTAATTTGGTCCGATTAGGGTTATATTTCTCAAACCCTAATTTCTCAAAGTAAAATAACACTTAAAGTTCTTATTAGGTTTAAAACATCATAATTGAATTAGCATCATTAATTAGATTTAAGAAATGATCAATCCAATTAAGCATGTAATCATCCAGGTAAACCCTAGTTTACCAATTATGCTCAGATGCGGTCATAACAATTCTTCCCCCCTTGAAATGTTTCTTTCCCGAAACATAAACGTGCAAGAAAAGTATATTCAAGGTTTATTTTAAGCTTCTAAAATCTTACATTTCATTATATTCTTGTATTTCATACTTGAATGCAATTTTCAACATTAAGTTCTTTAATTTTTTACTAAATCACAACATGTTTGAAATAGTTCTCAATGATAACAAACAAATTCTCTATGCCACGGTCAATCATAGAATAGAGAGATAAACAACCATTTCAATATTTTCATACACTTGAGGTGTTACCTCAACATTGATAATCTGATCCAACTATCTCAATTCATACGACTCAATATGTACTATTGTTCTTTATTACCTTTATGTCACAAAAGAGAGTTCACCATGTCATTTTGAATTTTACTATTGTGCTACTCAAATAGCAAAACAATATTGAGTTGGAAGACTAAATCCAACAACAATTGTACAGTACCACTCACGACATCCCCATTGGATCATGGATGCATAAGGTGAAGCATTACCATCACATTCCATACTATGCTCAAGTATGAACCCACACATAATTCGAGGTGTAACCATTGGGTTATAGCATACTAGGGTTTCAAAAATAGTAACAGAGTACTCCATGATTGTATTCATCATTCAAGGACTATTCATACCCAATACCATCACTTAGTTATATTAAAGCTAGGTATAACAAGCTATACCTCAATAGGGTTACATATAAATACAATATGGTTATCATCCCTTCTATTCATATGAGTGAATAGGTAAGACTACCTTATTCAGGGTAATCCTTCATTTGTTCCATCATCATTGAACCCATATCACCATACCACAATTGTACAATACTAATATGGATTATGGGTATGAATGACTACAACTATCAGACACCTCTAATTAACATATTGCTTGCACATGTACAACTAAAATCATATGTAAAACAAATTTACATCCCTTAATATACATTCAACAAATTACACTTCTAAAAACAAATTCACATATTACTGAAAGCCATTGTTTTCTCTTATCTCTCTCTTCATTCATTACTACTTACTTTTTGCTACTTATCCTTCTCATTTTAATCAAATATATTAAACATCCTTAAAATTGAAACATATATGGTACGAATAGATTATTCATCATTCTTTCTATCACTACAAGAATTTATTTCATATCGCACTTCACTCATATTGTATTTCTCCTTTTGTTCAAAACACACTTCTTATATTTCAAATCTATTTCTTATCCTTTACTCTGAATCATTTCCATATTGTTTATCTACCTTTCAGATTAACTACCTTTAAAACCTGGATTACTATCAATGCTAGTTTACTTCTCATAGTGCAAATTTCATGATTTTATTTTATAGAGATTCTAGTATTCAAGGTCAAATCACTAGTGACAACCCTTGAACTACTACAACTCTAAACATTCTAGGGTTTGGTCTCTATCAGTAGCATGCCATTATTGTGATGTGACTTTATTCTCTTAATTTGAAATTCAAATTTGGATCTCACAAGTTTGACTAAAGTCTTCCTTATCAATTGAATTTCCTTTCTCTTACTTGGCCATTCAAATAGATTACATTCTCAATTTACCCTACTAGGGTTTCATCATCATATTTTGTGTCACTATTACATTCACTAGATGTCCCTACCATGGTGGTTATGCATCACATATGATTCATTTTCTTATCACTTCATTCCCACCTTGCTCTCATTAAGGAAGATATGAAAGAGAAGATGATTCTGAGACTTGGAATTCTTATATTCAAACATTCCCTTAATACATTTCTCATATGTAGGTTTAATTAGTTATCAACAGGGATACTTGACTAATTATCACTTGCTTGAATCTCACAACCTCTTTCTTTTATAATCTATATTACTACATCATGTTTCAAACCCTTCCTTACTTTCCATAATCCTCTTACCATATACTACTCTTCCACCTGTCATCTTTAACTTCTAATTTTCTCTTATGACCATGTTGCTTATTCATGTGTATGATCATGTATACCACATTGCACATATTTCTTTTTATCCTTCTACTAATGTGAAGTTAAAATTCTAAATCAATATTCTCTCTACTAGTTTCACCTCATGTTTAATACATTACATATTCTTCATTTTAAATCAAATGGATCATGCATGTGTGAAATATAGTTTCTCTTTCAATCAAGTTTTCTCCTTCCTGAATATAGTCTACCTTTGTATGACTTATTCATTTGTTAAACCACACTTTTGTTCTTCTTTTATAAACTAGTTTGTTGTTCTAGTCTTATGCCTTACATGTTCATCCAATTCTCTTTACTTTAACTCTTCTAAAGACTCTTCACTTCTATGTACTTATTGTATACTCAACTATTTTCTTCTATTTTGCCTTTGCTTTGGAGTACATAAAAGCATTATACTCAATTATATGATCCATTCCTCATGATTGATTCTCACTATCTTGGCCCTTACATACTTTTCTCATATCTTTCCCATATTTCATATTTAGAGTTCATATAATACTTATCATTTAACTTAATCAGAACCTTATGTCGTGTTCCTTTATTCCCAATTAAGGGTTTTTCATATGAGGCCCCAAAGTTGAATCTCAAATATTATTTCTAACCGATTCTTAGCTATTCTAATATTTCCCATATGTTTCAACATCTTAGTGTATGTACATTATCACTATGATGTTTGTCTAATTTATCCAGTGTCTACTCTTATTATATTATTAATAGGAGTCATTAGATCCCAATAATGCATCCTGCCAGCCGGACCAGGCCAAACCTGTAGTCCTGAAGCCAAGAGCTACTTAGGATTAACTAACTCCTATTAATCTCAAACATGTGGAAAGAATATCCACTTAGGGAAAACTCATTTAAACATAACTTCTGGTCTACTTAATACAAAGAATATAGACAATGACTGAATCACTTCATGATACACAAGAATATAAAAGAACCATATATATTCTACAAACTGATAATTTGAATTCATATATAAGAGCATTTATATTGATCTCCAATCAAAGAAGCAATATAAAGCAAGAGTTGTATCACATTCCATGTTTAATCTCTTACTCCTTTATTACTTTCAGTTTCCTAACCCTAATATTTCTGAGGTTTCTCTCTAGACTATTCTCCCACTACATGCCTGGCCAGGGCATCCAGAGAAGAATAGATAGAGTAGCATGATACCAGTCAATCTAAGTATTCAGATACTGGGCCAGGGTATCCAAATACCCAGACTTCCCAGAGCTATAGACACATAACCTCCTATCTTACACACTTATAACTCTAACTTTCAATCCTAATGGTCCCTGATGACTCAACCGAGGCTCTGATACCAAGTTGTCACGCCCACATCCAATGATTTCCACTAATCATGAGATTAGGGCATGACTATGAGGATTACACTTAATACAAAGTTCACTCCCGACTTTTCTTCATTTTCAAACTCTTTGTTTTCTCGCATTCAATCACATAAACAAAATTTACAAGAAAATTAAAATTTATTATTCTAATAAGATCTCAACATTAATGATACACATCCATACATTCATTCTATTTCTCACACTTCGATGTACATACGACATGATAATCAGATACATTCTCTCTTATCAAGGAAACAAAGATACAAAACATCATTTATAACTCTCTCACATATATACTAGGACCTAGAGTGACAGGGACCGACTGAACTTAACTAATCTCATACTCAACTGATGTAGTAGATCTACTCTGATGCTTTGACCTTCTTCAAGTCCACGTGGTTTCCCTAAAAATTTTGAGTAGAGGGGTGAGCTCACTCGCTCAGTGAATGAATACTTCAAAGAAACAGTCTAAAGCACTGATATAAATACATATATACCTTTGAGCAACTGATATCAATTATAATAATAGTAATTACTACACTGAAAAGATCTAAAACAATACAGTTAATATAATAGAGAATGTAAATATTGTATTTAAAGAACAACTACTATGAAACTATACTCAAATATTTCTTAACTCTTTTTATATATAAGAAACTCTTTAAACCTATATGATCATATTTTAGCTTATGCCCTGATCATATGTAGTGTACTCTACATATGAAGACTCGTAGTGCACTATGATCACACCGTACAAGACTTAGCTGACACACCCAGGAATGCTATGTCTGACTACGTCACTGGTCTGCAACAGTGTAATGGCACTCTGGCCTCTGGACTCCTCCTCTAACCTGAGCACACAGGCGGAGAGTCAAGACACCTATTGGCTTTTCTATACTCTAGTGCCACCAAGATCTCTGGTTGATGCTGGACACTACATACTGTATTTTTAGGAGACTTCCACTAGGGCTTTGTCCCCTGTACCACCTATTAGTACGTTCTGACCCCCGTATACTGGACACTGCGAGGGTTAGGTCGTTTCATCCCTAAGGCACATACCTGTCATGGGGATTTTACGGTGTTCAGGGCTCCTGAGTCTATTATAACTTGATTATATCTTTCTCTTAGACTGATTTCTTTTAACTCTGTATCTTACTGACTACTCAGACTACTGAACTGAATTCATTAATAATACTGAACTGAATGCTTAACATACTGTTTACCCTTTTCTTAGGGTTTCTCCTTACCCGTGCACATATAGTATTTCTCATGTATTCAAACATATATCATGTCTACTAAACAAGTATTCTCATTCAACATTTCACACATATATGCATGACATAAATAACATTCCAATCTAGGGCATGTCATATCTCTCCGCTTGCAAATAGCATAATAACTTATCATTTCATGACAAGTATTTGAATTAGAGAATCTGAATCTCATAAACAAATCATACATGCATATAAGATAATATTCAGCTAAAAACCCACAATATCACATTAATCATCTCAATCAACAATTTAATACTAAATTAGATATGTATACTTTTAAAAGCATACTAGATTGGGTTTCCATCCTTGATTACTTGCTATTCATGAGATATGTATTATGAAAATCAGGAACTCTATTGTCTATATATCAAATCAAAGAGATCAAACATGTAGAATTGAATGCATTAGGAACATAAGTAAGATCAATTAAGCATAAATCTGAATTTCAGCTATAATGTTGTTCAAGCACCCAAATAACTTAATAATTCAGATCTTTAGAAGATTCTCAATCAACTTATAAATTCTCTATTATTCAAGATGCATGGATATCTATATCCATGTCATCATATAAACAATTTCAGATCATAGTTAGAACATGGTTTGAGGTATACTATAAACTGAATTCAAAACAATTCTTTTCATTTAGTGTCATCTAGGCAGAATTTGAAAATATCAACTAAATCATCTAATTGAATAAAATTGATTAAATAAAGTTTATCATGTCAAGAAAATACCTTCAAATGGATTTCACGATATCTATTCGTAAATATCCAACTTTCCTCGCATCTAGGGTTTCACCCTCTTTACTGAGATATCAAACAAACACTATTGACCTTCAATGTAATCCAAGATAGTATCTGACATATAGGTACTATGAATTCAGATAAACAATCATTCATAACTAAGGGGATCTAGATAAACAAATTTCTCTATTTAATTATACATCAATTTCAGTCATAGACAAATTCCCAATATTTTAGTTTACTCTTATAACCTTTGCGAATACTTAGGGAATTCTCATTAGGATATATTGTATATATTTATAATGTGATTTTATCATCTGAAATTCATACAAATAGAGGAAGAATCCATTTCACATCATTTTGCAACAACTTAGATCAAACAGATAAGTCAGGGTTTGTAGTCGCATGCTAAGCAATTGAAGATTATGGATGATTTAACAAATTTTCGTGCAATATACTATTTAAAGGAAGTTCCCACTCACCTTAAGGTGTGAAAACACCTTAAAAATGTAGCTCATCCCTGAAAATCTCAATCTTATATCAAATCCCTAGCAATTCACCCAATTCTTCTTCCTTTCAACTCGGAAACCCTAAAAATGAGGGATTATGAAGAAAGAGTGAGAAAAGGGGAAGTTTTGATACCATTTTAGATCAAATCATAGGAGGGACATAATCTTGACATGTGAGAGAAGATTCACCATGAAAGGCCATGCAAAGAAGCTAAACTTACTTGATTTCATCATATCTCAGATAGAGAAACCCTAGATCAGCAATTCCACCTCTTTCTCCTCTCAAACCCTAACTCTCCCTCTCTCTCTAGGATTTCATTTCTCTGGATTGAATCACGAATTATGAGTCTATCAGAGATATAATGAAATAAAGTAAGTTTAGCTTCTTTGCATGGCCTTTCATGGTGAATCTTCCCTCACATGTCAAGATTCCGTGCCTCCTCTGATTTGATCCGAAATGGTATCAGTACTTACACTTATCACACTCTTTCTTCATAATCCCTCATTTTAGGGTTTTTGAGTTGAAAGGAAGAAGAATTGGGTGAATTGTTAGAGATTTGATATGAGATCGAGATTTTCAGGGATGAGCTGCGTTTTAAGGTGTTTTCACCCCTTAGGGTGAGTGGGAACTTCCTTTAAACATTATATTGCATGAAAATTTGTTAAATCATCCATAATCTTCAATTGCTTAACATGTGACTACAAACCTTGAATTGTTTGTTTGATCTAAGTTGTTGCAAAATGATATGAAATGGATTCTTCCTCTATTTGGATGAATTTCATATGATAAAATCACATTATAAATGTATACAATATATCCTAATGAGAATTCCCTAAGTATTCACAAAGGTTATAAGAATAAACTAAAATCTAGGGAATTTTTCTCTGACTGAAATTGTTGTATAATTAAATAGAGAAATTTGTTTATCTGGATCCCCTTGGTTATGAATGATTGTTTATCTGAATCCATAGTACATATATGTCAGATACTATCTTGGATTACATTGAAGGTGAATAGTGTTTGTTTGATATCTCAGTAAAGAGGGTGAAACCCTAGATGTAAGGAAAGTTGGATATTTATGAATAGATATCGTGAAATCCATTTGAAGGGATTTTCTTGACATGATAGACCTTATTTAATCAATTTTACTCAATTAGATGATTTAGTTGATATTCTCGATTTTTGCCTAGATGACAATAAATGAAAAGAATTGTTTTTAATTCAGTTTATAGTATACCTCAAACCATGTTCTAACTATGATCTGAAATTGGTTATATGATGACATTTATATAGATATCCATGTATCTTGAATAATAGAGAATTTATAAGTTGATTGAGAATCTTTTGAAGATTTGAATTATTAAGTTATTTGGGTGCTTGAACAACATTATAGCTGAAATTCATATTTAAGCTCATTTGATCTTACTTATGTTCCTAGTGCATTCAATTCTACATGTTTGATCACTTTGATTTGATATATAGATAATATAGTTTTTGATTTTCATAATACATATCCCCTGAATAGCAAGTAATCAAGGATGGAAACCCAATCTAGTATGCTTTTAAAAGTATACATATCTAATTTCATATTAAATGGTTGATTGAGATGATTAATGTGATATTGTGGGTTTTTAGTTGAATATTATGTTATATGCATGTATGATTTGTTTATGAGATTCAGATTCTCTAATTCAAATACTTGTCATGAAATGATAATTTATTATGCTATTGCAAGCGAAGAGATATGACATGTCCTAGATTGGGATGTTATTGATGCCATGCATATATGTGTGTAATGTTGAATGAGAATACTTGTTTAGTAGACATGATATATGTTTGAATACATGAGAAATGCTATATGTGCATGAGTAAGGAGAAACCCTAAGAAAATGGTAAACAATATGTTAAGCATTCGGTTCAGTATTATCAATGAATTCAGTTCAGTAGTCTGAATAGTCAGTAAGATACAAAGTTAAAAGAAACCAGTGTAAGAGAAAGATATAATCAAGTTATAATAGACTCAGGAGCCTTGAACACCGTAGAATTCCTATGAGCGGTCTGCGCCTTAGGGATGAAACAACCTAACCATCGAAGTGTCCAGTATATGGGGGTCGGAATGTACAAATAGGTGGTACGGGGGACGACGCCCTAGTGGAAGTCTCCTAAAAATACATTATGTAGTGTCCAACATCAACCAGAGATCCTAGTGGTACTAGAGTACAGAAAATCCAATAGGTGGCTTCACTCTCTACCTGTGTGCTCAGGTTAGAGGAGGAGTCCAGAGGCTAGAGTGCCATTACACTGTTGCAGACCAGTGACATAGTCAGACTTAGCATTCTTTGAAGTACTCATTCACTGAGTGAGTAGGGTCACCCGTCTACTCAAAATTTTTAGGGAAACCACGTGGACTTAAAGAAGGTCAAAGCGTCAGAGTAGATCTACCACATGAGTTGAGTATGATATTAGTTAAGTTCAGTCGGTCCCTATCACTCTAGGTCCTAGTATAGATGTGAGAGAGTTATAAATGATGTTTGGTATCTTTGTTTCCTTGATAAGAGAGAATGTATCTGATTATCATGTCGTATGTACATGGACGTGTGAGAAATAGAATGAATGTATGGATGTGTATCATTAATGTTGAGATCATATTAGAATAATAAAAGTTTAATTCTCTTGTAAAGTTTTTTTATGTGATTGAATGCGAGAAAAAAGAGAGTTTGAAAATGAAGAAAAGTCAGGAGTGAACTTTGTATTAAGTGTAATCCTCATAGTCATGCCCTAATATCATGATTAGTGGAAATTGTGGGATGTGGCATGACAGCTTGGTATCAGAGCCTAGGTTGAGTCATCAAGGACCATTAGGACAGAAAGTTCGAGTTATAAGTATGGAAGATATGAGGTGATGTGTCTATAGCTCTGGGAAGTATGGGTATTTGGATACCCTGGCCCGATATCTGAATACTTTGATTGACCAATATCAAGCTACTCTGTCTATTCTTCTCTGGATGCCCAGGCCAGACATGCAGTGGGATAATAGGATAGAGAGAAACCCTAGAAATATTAGGGTTAGGAGACCGAAAGTAATAAAGGAGTAAGAGATTAAACATGGAATGTGATACAACTCTTGCTTTATATTACTTCTTTGATTAGAGATCAATAGAAATGCTCTTATATATGAATTCAGATTATCAGTTTGTAGAATATATATGGTTCTTTTATATTCTTGTGTATCATGAAGTGATACCGTCATTGTTTATATTCTTTGTATTAAGTAGACCAGAAATTATGTTTAAATGAGTTTGCCCTAAGTGGATATTCTTTCCACATGTTTGAGATTAACAGGAGTTGTTTAATCTTGAGTAGCTCTTGGCTTCATGACTACAGGTTTAGCCTGGTCTGATTGGCAGGATGCGTTACTGGGATCTAATCACTCCTATTAATAGAATAATAAGAGTAGACTCTGGATAAATTAGACCCACATCATAGTGAGAATGTACATACACTAAGATGTTGAAACAGATGGGAAAGATTAGAATAGCTAAGAATCAGTTAGAACTGATATCTAAGATTCAACTTTGGGGCCTCATATGAAAAACCCTTAATTGGGAATAAAGGAACACAACATAAGGTTCTGATTAAGTTAAATGATAAGTATTATATGTACTCTAAATATGAAATATGGGAAAGATATGAGAAAAGTATGTAAGGGCCAAGATAGTAAGAATCAATCATGAGGAATGGATCATATAATCGAGTATAATGCTTTTATGTACTCCAAAGCAAAGGAAAAATAGAAGAAAAGAGTTGAGTATACAATAAGTACATAGAAGTGAAGAGTCTTCAGAAGAGTTAAAGTAAAGAGAATTGGATGAACATGTAAATCATAAGACTAGAACAACAAACTCGTTTCTTAAAGAAGAATAAAAGTGTAGTTTAACAAATGAATAAGTCATACAAAGGTAGACTATATTCAGGAAGGAGAAAACTTGATTGAAAGAGAAACTATGTTTCACCCATGCATGATCCGTTTGATTTAAAATGAAGAATATGTAATGTATTAAACATGAGGTGAAACTAGTAGAGAGAATATTGATTTATAATTTTAACTTCACATTAGTAGAAGGATAAAAAGAAATATGTGCAACATGGTATAAATGATCATACACATGAATAAGAAACATGGTCATAAGAGAAAATTAGAAGTTAAAGATGACAGGTGGAAGAGTAGTATATGGTAAGAGGATTATGGAAAGTAAGGAAGGGTTTGAAACATGATGTAGTAATATAGATTATAAAAGAAAGAGGTTGTGAGATTCAAGCAAGTGCTAATTAGTCAAGTATCCCTGTTGATAACTAATTAAACCTACATATGAGAAATGTATTAAGGGAATGTTTGAATATAAGAATTCCAAGTCTCAGAATCATCTTCTCTTTCATATCTTCCTTAATGAGAGCAAGGTGGGAATGAAGTGATAATAAAATGAATCATATATGATGCATAACCACCATGGCAGGGACATCTAGTGAATGTAATAGTGACACACAATATGATGATGAAACCCTAGTAGGGTAAATTGAGAATGTAATCTATTTGAATGGCCAAGTAAGAGAAAGGAAATTCAATTGATAAGATAAGGAAGACTTTATTAAAACTTGTGAGATCCAAAGTTTGAATTTTAAATTGAGAGAATAAAGTCACATCACAGTAACGTCATGCTACTGATAAAGACCAAACCCTAGAATGTTTAGAGTTGTAGTAGTTCAAGGGTTGTCACTAGTGATTTGACCTTGAATACTAGCATCTCTATAAAATAAAATCATGAAATTTCCACTATAAGAAGTAAACTAGCATTGATAGTAATCTAGGTTTTAAAGGTAGTTAATATGAAAGGTAGATAAACAATATGGAAATGATTCAGAGTAAAGGATAAGAAATAGATTTGAAATATAAGAAGTGTGTTTTGAACAAAAGGAGAAATACAATATGAGTGAAGTGCGATATGAAATAAATTCTTGCAGTGATAGCAAGAATGATGAATAATCTATTTGTACCTTATATGTTTCAATTTTAAGGATGTTTAATATACATGATTAAAATGAGAAGGATAAGTAGCAAAACGTAAGTAGTAATGAATGAAGAGAGATATAAGAGAAAACAATGGCCTTCAGTAATACGTGAATTTGTTTTAAGAAGCGTAATTTGTTGAAGGTATATTAAGGGATGTAAATTTGGCTTACATATGATTTCAGTTGTACATGTGCAAGCAATATGTTAATTAAAGGTCTCTGATAGTTGTAGTCATTCATACCCATAATGCTTCTTAGTATTGTACAATTGTGGTATGGTGATATGGGTTCAATGATGATGGAACAAATGAAGGATTACCCTGAATAAGGTAGTCTTACCTATTCATTCATATGAATAGAAGGGATGATAACCATATTGTATTGATATGTAACCCTAATGAGGTATAGCTTGTTATACCTAGCTTTAATATAACTAAGTGATGGTAATTGGGTATGAATAGTCCTTGAATTACTTATACAATCATGGAGTACTCTATTACTATTGTTGAAACCCTAGTATGCTATAACCCAATGGTTACAACTTGAATTATGTGTGGGTTCATACTTGAGCATAGTATGGAATGTGATGGTAATGCTTCACCTTATGCATCCATGATCCAATGGGGCTGCCGTGAGTGGTATTGTACAATTGTTGTTGGATTTAGTCTTCCAACTCAAGATTGTTTTTCTATTTGAGTAGCATAATAATAAAATTCAAAGACACATGGTGAACTCTCTTTTGTGACTTAAATGCAATAAAGAACAATAGTACATATTGAGCAGTATGAATTGCGATAGTTTGATCAGATTATCAATGTTGAGGTAACACCTCAAGAGTATGAACATATTGAATTGGTTGTTTATCTCTCTATCCTATGATTGACAGTGGCATAGAGAATTTGTTTGTTATCATTGAGAACTATTTCAAACATGTTATGATTTAGTAAAGAATTAAAAGACTTAACATTGAAAACTGCATTCAAGTATGAAATACAAGAATACAATGACATGTAAGATTTCAGAATCTTAAAATAAACATTGAATGTACTTTTCTTGCACGTTTATGTTTCGGGGACGAAATATTTCAAGGGAAGAAGAATTGTTATGACCGCATCTGAGCTTAATTGGTAAACTAGGGTTTACCTGGATGATTACATGCTTAATTGGATTGATCATTTATTAAATCTAATTAATGATGATAATTCAATTATGATGTTTTAAACCTAATAACAACTTTAAGTGTTCTTTTACTTTGAGAAATTAGGGTTTGAGAAATATAACCCTAATCGGCCCAAATTAGGGTTTTGATGATATATGAATACAAAATTTGATAAGTATAATGTCTCACTAAATGATTTTTAGTATTTTATGTGTAACTCTGATTGAATTCAAATTTGGATATAATTTGTATATCTTAAATGTGAACACTATTGTAAAATATTAGAATTTCTGGAGAATGTTCTATCCTATTTGTCGATCATGTTTCAAACTTGACCGACCATGCTGCTGACTGCAATATAGCAGTGTAGTATTTGATTTTTATTTATTTATTGGTAACTCCAAATGATCTGAAATTTTTATTGAATATCTAAAACTCAATCATAAATAACATATACAATTTTCATAATTTTTGGAGGATCTATTAACTATTCAGTAGATAAATTACAGTAACATTTGTATGACAGACAATTCAACTGAAATAAGAGAAAGTATAGTGAGGGGTCAATGTGTAATTGACCCAAGCAGCTCAATTGCTCAATATGGTCAACCTAACACACTAGGAGCTATCATAATTCATGATTCAATCCAGAGAAATGAAATCCTAGAGAGAGAGGGGGAGTTAGGGTTTGAGAGGAGAAAGAGGTGGAATTGCCGATCTAGAGTTTCTCTATCTGAGATATGATGAAATCAAGTAAGTTTAGCTTCTTTGCATGGCCTTTCATGGTGAATCTTATGACACATGTCAAGATTCCATCCCTCCTCTGATTTGATCCGAAATGGTATCAAAACTTCCCCTTTTCTCACTCTTTCTTCATAATCCCTCATTTTTAGGGTTTCCGAGTTGAAAGGAAGAAGAATTGGGTGAATTTCTAGGGATTTTGTGTTTTCACACCTTAGGGTGAATGGGAACTTCCTTTAAATGGTATATTGCATGAAAATGTGTTAAATCATCCATAATGTTCAATTGCTTAGCATGCGACTACAAACCCTGAATTGTTTGTTTGATCTAAGTTGTTGCAAAATGATATGAAATGGATTCTTCCTCTATTTGGATGAATTTCATATGATAAAATCACATTATAAATGTATACAATATATCCTAATGAGAATTCCCTAAGTATTCACAAAGGTTATAAGAATAAACTAAAATCTAGGGAATTTTTCTCTGACTGAAATTGTTGTATAATTAAATAGAGAAATTTGTTTATCTGGATCCCCTTGGTTATGAATGATTGTTTATCTGAATCCATAGTACATATATGTCAGATACTATCTTGGATTACATTGAAGGTGAATAGTGTTTGTTTGATATCTCAGTAAAGAGGGTGAAACCCTAGATGTAAGGAAAGTTGGATATTTATGAATAGATATTGTGCAATCCATTTGAAGGGATTTTCTTGACACGATAGACTTTATTTAATCAATTTTACTCAATTAGATGATTTAGTTGATATTCTCAATTTCTCCCTAGATGAAAATAAATAAAAAGAATTGTTTTTTAATTCAGTTTATAGTATACCTCAAACCATGTTCTAACTATGATTTGAAATTGTTTATATGATGACATGGATATAAATATCCATGTATCTTGAATAATAGAGAATTTATAAGTTGATTGAGAATCTTCTGAAGATCTGAATTATTATGTTATTTGGGTGCTTGAACAACATTATAGCTAAAATTCAGATTTAAGCTTAATTGATCTTACTTATGTTCCTAGTGCATTCAATTTTGCATGTTTTATCTCTTTTATTTGATATATAGACAATAGAGTTTCTGATTTTCATAATACATATCCTGTGAATAGCAAGTAATCAAGGATGGAAACCCAATCTAGTATGATTTTAAAAGTATACATATCTAATATAGTATTAAATAGTTGATTGAGATTATTAATGTGATATTGTGGGTTTTTAGCTGAATATTATCTTATATGCATGCATGATTTGTTTATGAGATTCAGATTCTCTAATTCAAATACTTGTCATAAAATAATAAGTTATTATGCTATTGCAAGCGGAGAGATATGACATGCCCTAGATTGGGATGTTATTGATGCCATGCATATATGTGTGAAATGTTGAATGATAATACTTGTTTAGTAGATATGATATATGTTTGAATACATGAGAAATGCTATATGTGCATGAGTCAGGAGAAACCCTAAGAAAAGGGTAAATAATATGTTAAGCATTTAGTTCAGTATTATTAGTGAATTTAGTTCAGTAGTCTGAGTAGCTAGTAAGATACAGAGTTAAAAGAAATCACTCTAATAGAAAGATATAATCAAGTTATAATAGACTCAGGAGCCTTGAACACCATAGAATCCCTATGAGAGGTCTGCGCCTTAGGGATGAAATGACCTAACCCTGGAAGGGTCTAGTGTACGGGGGTCGGAATGTACTAATAGGTGGTACGTGGGTTGAAGCCCTAGTGGAAGTCTCCTAAAAATACAGTATGTAGTGTCCAACATCAACCAGAGATCCTAGTGGCACTAAAGTATAGAAAATCCAATAGGTGGCTTGACTCTCCGCCCGTGCTCAGGTTAGAGGAGGAGTCCAGATGCCAGAGTGCCATTACACTATTGCAAACTAGTTACGTAGTTAGACCTAGCATTCTCGTGTGTGTCGGCTAAGTCTTGTACGGTGTGATCGTAGTGCACTACGAGCCTTCATATGTAGAGTACACTACATATGATCAGGGCATAAACTAAAATATGATCATATAGGTTTAAAGAGTTTCTTATAAATAAAAAGAGTTAAGAAAGATTTGAGTACAATTTTGTAGTAGTTGTTCTTTAAATGTAATATTTACATTCTCTGTTATTTTAATTGTATTGTTTTAGATCTGCTAAGTGTAGTAATTACTATTGTTATAATTGATATCAGTTGCTCAAAGGTATATATGTAATTATATCAGCGCTTTAGATTGTTTCTTTGAAGTACTCATTCACTGAGCGAGTAGGCTCACCCCTCTACTCAAAATTTTTAGGGAAACCACATGGACTTGAAGAAGGTCAAAGCATCAGAGTAGATCTACCACATGAGTTGAGTATGAGATTAGTTAAGTTCAATCGGTCCCTATCACTCTAGGTCCTAGTATAGATGTGAGAGAGTTAGAAATGATGTTTTGTATCTTTGTTTCCTTGATAAGAGAGAATGTATCTGATTATCATGTCGTATGTACATGGAAGTGTGAGAAATAGAATGAATGTATGGATGTGTATCATTAATGTTGAGATCATATTAGAATAATAAAAGTTTAATTCTCTTGTAAAGTTTGTTTATGTGATTGATTGTGAGAAAACAAAGAGTTTGAAAATGAAGAAAAGTCAGGAGTGAACTTTGTATTAAGTGTAATCCTCATAGTCATGCCCTAATCTCATGATTAGTGGAAATTGTGGGATGTGGGCATGCCAATATTGTTCGTCTCTCATATTATTCTTGAGGTTGAAGCTTGGTCTTATTTACTCTAGTTTGGTTTCTTGATAGATTATGTTGGAGATCAAATATCAAGGTTTTGATGTTCGTCTTAGTTTGTAGTTTTTTTATCTTGTTGATGATGGTTTTCCTTGATGTTAGTCTCTGTTTTGAATGAGGTACCTTTTGTTTTGGGAGATGGTTAAGTGATGTTGATGTATCTTGACCTTGGTGATCACTACACTTTGATCTTGTTTCAGACGACAGCCTTGAGCTTGTTGCTAGTCACAAACATACCCTTGGTAGTGGTCGCAACCCTAACCTAATGGTTGATGGCCGTGACACCTAAGGGGTCGTGATACATGGTTTTAGTTGATGTGTTTCAGTCGAGACACCATGTGTTGATGGTTGGTTGTGCACATGTGAGAGTTGCGGTTGCAACACCTTGGCTTGAGGTTTTGGTTGACACACACACATACACATCTATGGTGATGGTCGCTACTCTTGATTTATATGATGATCTCTACATATGTCTAACATAATGATATGGTTACGTGTGTACATGCAATTGATGATAAATACTTAGTGTTGTTTGGATGATTGGTCAGTTAACCCTAATCATGTTTCTCTATCCACGGGTTCTAAGAAAGTCAAAGATGACATAACTAGGGTTTAGTGATTGAATATTTCTATGAAATCTTGATCGACTATCTATGTGAAACCTTAACAGAAGTAATAAACAAGATGACGAGCTAGAGGTGGTGTTGTGAGGGAAAAGAAGAAGCACTGTGAGGGTGAGTGGGCAACAAATATGGGTGGAACAAAGAGAGGATGTGTGGCGAAGGTTAGAGTAGGAAAGGCACCATTGCCAAAGAGGAGCAGGGTTTGTATAACTCTAAATAAATGAGGGATGGAAAACTGACGATCTATAAGTGGGGTTATAGCAATGTTTATCAACTCAAAATTGACTTTATAGATCAACAACTCTTGAATTTTTAACTTGACGTCCATTGTTAATAAAAAAACTAATGCTAAATTTCATAGTTTCATAATTTTAATATAACTGATGCTATATAAAGTGCTACTGGGGTAGAAAAATGTACTAGTGTGGATATGTATCTCAATGGCTTTCAATACAATGTTAGTGTATCAACTATGTCAAGGTATTGTTAATAGTGTGTTGAGTGAGACATATAGACATGTATCTCTCTATGCTTACAATGAATTTCTAGAATTCTTTCAACCAAGTATATAGGTTGGTGTTATTTGGAGAAGTGAGGGTGAGAAGTGCAGTTAATTCTTTGTGGGTGGAGTTTTGTATGGCTAGATGTCAAATTTGTATTGGAGAGATTGGTGCATATGGTCATCCATTGTTGTACAACAGAGAGCCCCTTTAGGACCATATATTTTTTCCCTTGTACTGAATCCACTTGTCCATAGATCAGATATAATGACAAGCTTCATTTTCATGATTGGTACATAATGACGGGACCATTATTTGTGACATAGAGTAGACTAACATGTTGCCTTTTATAACTCAACATATTGGTCCAAGTATGGGCCTTGATTTATATAATCATAAAATTGATTGTTTTGGCCTACATGTGATACTGGAGAGCTTCTGGAGGTATTCTTCCCTTAGACATTAGAATGCCTTTTTTGTGAGTAAAATTATTGGGAGGAAACACAACTATGTGTTATAGTGGGTGAGCTCATTTTACTTGGGTCTTGCATGGGTATTGCCAAGCTTTTTCTCAGACTAACATATGCCAACATGTACATATGGAGGAGGAAACAACATGGTTTGATAAAGATTTGCATGGGTCTATTAAAGACATTTTGGATTGTGGAGTCTCATTATTAGGAGACTTTCAATGGTTGGTGGTTTTCTTACTCATTGGACTCACTAGATTGGAATTGTATTTAACAATTTAGGCATCTTCATATGCTTTTTGAGTCTCGATGGACCAATATTGGGTGCTTATGGATTATATCTTGTGGGGTACTGAGATTTACAATATGAACACTACTTTTGACTATGTTTGGTCTTCGTGTCAAGATTCCAACTTTCAAGCACATGCATATTGGTTTAGGATTTTTTGTATGATGTACTTAGACGTGTGTGTGCTGCTGCTAACAAAGATACACGATTTTTTCCTTGATCCACAAGAGGGAAGATTAACACCTAGTCTAGATGGCTGATGTCTTGATCTTCGATAAATTATAGGGATGCGTGCGTTGCGTAGAGGTCTTATACAAAATTTTTCCCGTTGGAGGGCCTGAGTGGTATGGCTTATATTGTGAAAGAGTTTGCACTCAAAGCTATCTCAGACAGAGTGGATGTAGTACGAAAAAGTGTGTATAGATTATTAATACTTATTTATACTTCTTGTGGTTTACCCATTTAGTTTTAGGCAGCAAGGGTTGTGAAACTTCAGAAAAGTGTCTAAAAAGTTATGCATAGTGATGCTATGATTATCAATGTTATAGATGAAGTGTTTGGAATGATTAGTTTTTCCATCTAAAATAGACATGTCAAGTAGCTTATTGCTTGTCTACCTTTCATGTCTTCGTAGATTTTTACCTTTATTTTCATATTTGCTATTTATTTTCAAGAAGTTATATAACAAGGGAGAAAATCGCTAGATCTGGCAATAGAAGCACGAGGCGACAAAGGATATGAGAACAATGGTGATGTCCTTAATAAGCTAGCTTAGCTGGTTAAATTTGCAGTTTGTGAAGCGTAGGTTGCGAGATAGGATCACACATGATCCTGTTGGGGCACTACAGGTAAGGACTAAAGGTTTTTAGGTTATGGTATTGACTGTTCCCCCTCCTGATTACCGTGATAGAGGTGAAGTTGAAAGTCTCCACTATAATTTTTTTAATGAGCCCAGCGGTGATGAAGTAAGGGTCCGGGGCGAACGTCAAGGATTTTCTATCTTGAGTGGAATCGATCGCCGCATGGGCGCGGACTGTCCGCTCTGGCTTGCTCGCTCTTATTTGATCGTTTCTGTACGAGGACACAAATATCTCCGACCGAATTTCCCCAGCTCGCACGCGATCAGACCCCTGCGGAAACTGAGACGACCTATTTATAGCCAAGGATTCATGGATACAATTCCATGGATGACGTCGCATTCCAGATCTCTGCAACCCGAAATCTCTTCATGGACGCGTTTTTCTCCTCACCTGCCTTCCCTCCCAAGCCAGGAGGCACGTCACACGTCCTTAACCCAGAAGTACGGATCAGAGACTCTCTGCCAAGGCAATTGATACAAGCGGGGTATAGAATATCTGCCAAGAAACATCAACTTCGCTCGTCACACAATCCATATTTGTCATGAGACTTAATTAATCTGGACCAAACCCTTGTCCTTTTGGGCTATGTTGGCAGGCTCCGGTACAGATTTGAGGACTTTCTGGATATTGGTGTTTGGTAACACCTGAATGAGACCACATGGCCTGTTAGATCCAAGCCTAATCACCATTCGGGAACTAGTGTAGTACATCTCCCCCAGTATTGGTTTTAAGTCCAATTTAGGTTAAGTTGGTATTCGGACGAGGGCAAAGGTTGTCATCTTTGACAATTGGGATCTCCCATCCACGGAGGACCCTTGATACGGCAATGTTGCGACCAGAAAGCTAGATTGGAAAAGCTTTTGCGAAACGATTGAAGAGCTAAAGCTACATCCGTACGGGGTGAATGATTGTCCTGCCATTTCTAGCTACCCGATGTTCGACTGTGGCGCTAGGGTTGTCGACGTCCCTCGTGATGCCAGTACGGGGAGTTTCACGATACCAAGTCCCAACAGTCCTGATTCTTCAATCACTCGCATAATCACCCTTGCTCAATCTACACGTGACCCCTCATATCTTAACTTAGCATTCATAATCTACTTCGACATCCATGTATCTACTTCTACGTTCTAGAGTGTTCCCCAGGAGCGAGCCCCTTTACGGAGGGGGGCACATATAAAGTATATATTCAATTTATATTTCTTTATTTACATAATAAATAAATAAGTCTTCAATTGTTGCCATGAGAAAAAAGAGGATCTACTTGTCCCAAAATTTATTATTAACCCATTTATCTTGATTTGAATAGGACAATCAATAGATCTTACATCGACAAAAAATATATGAGGATATAGCTTCCTATTTTGTGGACTAACTAATTTCCATGTATAATTAGAATACTCATATATTTATATATATTATCAACTTAGATTATGTATCTTATAATATTCTGCACACATTTAGAATGCATTCTGATCCACAACCACTAACATAGAAAATATATAACTTTTCTTCTATGAGACAACCACTTCTTTAAATTAGTTCTTCATAAATTTAGGTAATCTTAAATATACCACATATATTTTATGCTCAACATTATTTGTTGACTATTATTTATTTTTTAAGATCATGCAAACTATTTCATATATGATGAGTTTGATAAGTCTAGTAATTTAAAAGTAACATTCACATAGAATTTTGTAATTCGGTTACATGACATGTTGCTAGCCAGATAAAGAGGAGAAGGTTTTGTCAAGATCACACACCATATACGTCACTTAATTTCACCAAAGTGGTGCCGAATTACAAACCAGAAACAACATGAAGTAATTCCACAATACATGTTCTGAGTTGATTTTTGATAGTATCATTAAGTGTGTTCCCTTTTATTTGTATTCATCCATAGGTGCATACAAGTGTAGCAGGAAATCAAAGAAGAAAACCTATTTATACATGTTGATGTTTTTTAGGTCCTGACTTATAAGTTGGCATATAGAATTTGAATCTGGTTTCTCTTCCTCGAAATAACTTTATTTCTCATGTATCAAGTGTGGTACATAACTAGAATCATCAACCAATGTTCTATTTTTCTAGACAAAGATATCACATCTTGTAGATCTCTAGGGACAATATAGATATTGTCTCTTGCTCGAGCCCATTACTGACAATAAACTTCCAGTTCCAAAGTATATGTTCTATTTGATGACAGACGTGCATATCACAAGATAAAAATGGCATGCACCATCTCAGAGCATTTGAGAGCATGATAAAATCATCCTTGTGAACAACCACCATCTGGTTCCTTCTTTGTGGAAAGATCAACCTATACTCAATCCATATCTTAGGACAAGACATGAGGACGTCTAGCAAGCATTCTCTTTGATGACTTGGATTTCCTTTTGGCTTCCTAGTAATCTCTTCTCTCTCTCTCTCTCTTATATCGATACTATCCTTTTTCAATGTAATGGTTCCTATATTGATGTATTCATTTTCTACCTAAAAATCTATGCCACGATGAGTAATTACTTATCTTTGGCTTGGGGAGTATCACCACACTATTTCATGTTGAAAATTATTATTTATGAATTAAGTACTTGTCCCAAATCATAATCAAATAATGATTGTGTGTTTGACTACATGTACTGATGACTAGTGACCATTAATACATGATCTATGATTTTTTGATGCTTATTGAGAGGGTGCATATGAGAGTAAAAAGATTCTATTGTGACTAGTTAACTATATCAATGAAGTTATTAGGTTGAGAGGGAGAAAACCCTAAAACTTAGACCTTGCCTAGTGATGCAAACATGAGAAAAATATCTAGATTAATCAATTTATTGACAGGAGTGATAACTTCACCACATGGTTTCTTTTAAGAATATCTGTACTTAATTATGAGACAATTGTTTGATATGAGATATGTGGCATGGTGAAACTATGAGTCAATGATTCTTCTCTTGACACTTCCAAAACCAATAAATATGAGGTTGAATTAGTTTTGGATTTTTTATTTTTAGCATAATTAGTTTTTAACTTCATGCAAAAACAAGATCCTATTTAGAATTAAAAGTCTCATTATGATATATATGCCCCATGGTTTTAGTACTTGCATTTTTCATCATTTGAGACATTTTAAGTTCTAATGAATTTAGGATAAGTGTGTGTATATAAATATACCCTCCTCTTGAATCTATAAATCCAAAATACAACTTCCTTACACAAAGTAGGAAAATCAAGAGATGAATCAAACACCCTACTATGTTGTAGTGGGAAATATTATGTATGTTATAATTTTTCACTCATTGTGATATCACACATAGTGTTACTGATACTAGAGGGTTTCTATCTCACCTATTAAAGGAGAAATAGAATTTTGCAAAATGGATTCTAATATATTTGAGGGGTACATATCGTGTTTTTAATGATTCATAGTGCACCAACAATATTACATGTTTCACAAATGGAGAACTTGTAGACGGTCTTATTCATAGGAAATCTACCTAGGTTCCTTATTCACATTTGTAGAGAGATCCACTAGTTGGTAGTTGAGTCTTTGAAATTTTATTATTTTATCTACTGAGGTAGAGTATGTCACAACTTGTGCGGCAGGGAAAGACTTTTTCAGATTCAATCAATCTTCACTGCTCGCTTCATGTAGACAATGGTATATAAAAACAATATACTTTATTGTAGAGTGATAATATGAGTTTCTACTCAAGTCCATGACAACTTGACTATCATACAAAATAACATAGTCATCATGATTCTATCTTAATAATTTTAAGAGATGCTTGAGACAAACCACATCTTTCCCTATCGTACAAGTTGTGACATACTCTACCTCAGTAGATAAAATAATCAAATTTCAAAGACTCAACTACCAACTAGTGGATCTCTCTAAAAATGTGAATAAGGAACCTAGGTAGATTTCCTATGAATAAGACCATCTACAAGTTTTCCATTTGTGAAACATGTAATATTGTTGGTGCACTATGAATAATTAAAAACACGATATGTACCCCTCAAATATATTAGAATCCATTTCGCAAAATTCTATTTCTTCTTTACTAGGTGAGATAGAAACCCTCTAGTCTCAGTAACACTATGTGCGATATCACAATGAGTGAAAAATTATAACATACATAATATTTCCCACTACAACATAGTAGGGTGTTTGATTCATCTCTTGATTTTCCTACTTTGTGTAAGGAAGTTGTTTTTTGGATTTATAGATTCAAAAGGAGGGTATATTTATATACACACACTTATCCTAAATTCATTAGAACTTAAAATGTCTCAAATGACGAATAATGCAAGTACTAAAACCATGGGGCATATATATCAAAACAACCACAAAGTGAAGGCAAAATTTTAAGTTATTTGATTTATAAAAATGTGGATCTGCTATCTAGAGAGGTCAACCTCTAGGACTTGCAAACCTTAAGTACAACCTTGTATTTATATCACAAGATTACAATAAGAGACCTCCCTTTTTAGAGAAAGGGCAAGCTTCATTATGTGAAGACAAGGATATAGGAACCAACTAGGGACTTACCTACTTGTAATAATGATATTTTATCCTTTGAAATTTTCTTATATTAAGAAGAGCTTCAATCACCAAAGGATTCTTCCCTTACTATGTGCCACCTACCTTCCTTGCTAAGAGATTGTTGCTTTAACAAGGATTGTCTTCCTTTATCAAACACTACTCACCTTTCTTCTTCTATTCGTTAAGAGAGATAATCATTCTTCTAGTGAGATAGAGATTGAAAGCTATATAAGTGCAATACTTTCAAGATGTACAAGGTAGGGTAAGCTTTATTACATATATGCTATTCACTATAATAGATGAAAACATGTGATTGAGATCCAGTGAGTGGATAAGATGATCTTTGGGACACAATATGTCAACTACATCTTAGAGGCCCCTTGATATACTTGGGTAGATCCTATATAGGTACTATACATAGTTGTGGGTGCCTACTATCCAATACTAATGATGTGAATGGATTCTATGCAGTTTATGAGGAGTTGATGGATTTCCAATATTCATATTTCCACTTTATCCAATGACTATATTTGCACCTATAGGAAGCTATAGAAAATCGATCACGACTAAGTAAAATTAGATTTAATATAAGGAAACTTGACTACGACACTTCTTGTTCTTTGCTTGTAGCTCTTAGGATAAGTTTATGAAGGAACACTCAGCTAGAAGAGGGATATATCTTGGATAAAATCAAACACTCATAGCGTGTGATAACTTTGTTCATTACAAGTGCTAGAATGATGAATATCAATCTATAACAATTATCTAAGATGGAATTTATGTATTTTTTTAAATTTTGATATTTTTGCATATATTGTTGAAATTATCTAAGTTAGGGTTTGTAAGTTTAAGTATTTGAAGAGTGTCTATTTAATATGAAACCACTCAAATAGAATCATTAGACACAACTAATCATAATGGCTTAGTCAACAACAAAACATGATATTAGGATATTTATCTGCTTAATCCAAAGTGTTTTCCACTCAGTCTAAAGTGACTGGCTAAGGGAGTATCAACTGGACATGCTTCCTTCATGTTGATCATGTCAATTATTTTCTTGACATATTTCTCCTATGAAAGTAAAGTCTCTTTTCTTTCTTGTCATGCACAATGTCTAGGTCAATAATATGTGTGACTAGTCCTATGTCTTTGATGTCAAAATACTAAAGCAATTCATTCTTCGTTTTGGAAATCATCCAAGCATCATTGACAAAAATCAACACATCATTGTCAGAAAGAAAGATAATAATGAAATAGTCGCATGAAAATATCTTGATGTAAATACAATGATCTTCCTATGTCCTATGGTATCCTTTCTCAACATCATTACATAGAACTTATTTCACCACTATTTCAGTTCCTGTTAAAAAATAAGGAGACTTTTCATCAAATTTACATGTTGTTCTTTGTCTTTCACTACAATTCCTTCATATTTCTACATATAGGTCTAGTCCTTTAGATCATCATTGAGGAAAGATATCTTAAAATCAATATGCTCAATATCAAGGTTCAAGCTAGCTTCTAAGTTCAAAATAATGCATATGGAAGTAATATTCACCACTATAAAATATATCTCACCAAAGTCAATATCCTACTTTTGCTTAAAGACTTCCACCTCAAGTCTAGATTTGTATGTCATACTATTTTTGTACCAATCATTCTTTATATTTAAGACCCTATTATTCTTTGAAGCTTTTCTGCCTTAAGGAAGCTTGCATAGGACATAGGTTCAGTTCTTCCTCAACAAGTATATCTCATCTTTCATTGTCGACATACACTTAAGTTTCTTCTAATGAGACTCTACATCCTCATATGCTTATGGATCCCCATCTTCCATGATCAATAAGCATTCTAAATCAAGTTACCTGATAGACAAATTTTTTTCTCTCTAGTAACATCCTAGCTTCTGGCTCTGTTTGTTATGCATATTAAGGTTTCTCATTCTACTAAAGATCCTTTTGGTCATATACACCATCTACATTACGATAATCCTATGACATAACATCATGAAGGATCTAATAATCCTCAATCTACTATTGCATCAACATTGTGCTAGGCTAGAGAGGGAACTAACATAATAATCACAATATTATCTATAAGTGTCTCAGACCTATCATCACAATATCAAAATACATATGGTCCTCAAAGAATCTCTTTCGGTAATCATCATCTTCTTTTTTGGCCCCAATATCTTCTAACCAAACTATTAATCATCTTATCCAATAAACATGAGTAGATCCTATATTTAAAAGCTTCTTCCTCTTCTCCTTAAGAACATATGCAAATTTCTTGTGCCCAAACACTTTTAGGTGAGAATGAGAACACACACTCAAGAGTATAACAATCTAAAGGAAGTTATTGTAACCTATGAATAAAGAATCAAGCACTATTTACAACCTCTTACAGAAGATCCTTTGGTAAGTTTTCATTTACATGAATTTGTATAAAGTGGTCCTATTCTTTCTTTTAGTCAAACACCATTATGTTATGGGGTACCAGGAACAATCTTATCATGCCAATTTTTTTGGGTGCTCATCTACATTTTTAAGACAAAAACATTAAACTTTTTACCAGTCTCAATCTCAACCACAACATCAAATTTTTTTCATTTGTCAAACACGTGATCCTTCCTGTACAAGTTATAGACCCTCACTTCCCTAGATACATCATCAATAAAAGTCTTGAAGAATCAATTTCCACTGAACGAGTTGACTTCCTTAGGACCATAAACATAAGAATAGATTGATTTTAAAATATTTATCTTGTTCTCACATTGATCACTAAATTGGATCCTTCTTGCTTCCCTAGATAACAACTTTCCAATGAACTCAAAATTTCATTCTTCGAAAATGGGATAAAATATTCCTTTGCAAGAACCTATAGCATTTTTTCTCATGTGCCCAAGTTTTTTTTCACAAACATGCTGAACTAGAGATTTACACAAACATTATCTCCATCAGTCTAAACCCTTTGTATTAATCCTATACAAATCCCAAAAGGATTTTCTTTTAGCCACAACCAATATTCTTTTGGTGACCTTACCTCTAATCAATTTTGTCATTCCAATTCCATTTAAACTATAGAAGAAGAAGTGTGTTTTGGTATTGATGTTGTAAGAATCATATGAACTTATTAACCACTCGATGATATCACTTACATGTAGAAAATGTCCCATTAAGACTACACATTTGAGTACCCCCATGACATATGATACAACTAATGTTGTGTTTCTATGATTCTTGTCACTTACATATTCTCTTCTACAATTTCCCTTGTGTTCCCTACATGTTTTTTTGGGAAAGTGAAACTTTCATTTATTATTATGCATCGTGGATGAAATGAACGTATGGGTTATAGAAGTTGGGTTCAACAATATGTGCATGCAACCCAATACAATGCATGTTTGGAATATGCAAATGAAAAACTAAGTGGAGGATCCTCATAGCGGGTCATACATATATCTGCATTATGAACTTTGACAAGCCTTTCGACCTCAACATTCTGATTTCTTGATGCTTTATGAATGATAACAATCCAATCCCTGCTAAGATATGTTGTAATAGAGGAAATCCATCTCGTAGAATAGGATGTTTAGTATTGTGATTGTTAATAGCTGAAACCGTTATTGCTAAATCTGATTCAATGATAATACAAGTCCATTGAAAGTTCAAGATAGACGATAAAGCAAAGTCTATTGCAACACATTTAGCTTCTAGAATAGATGAAGTATAAACTTGTTTTGATCCTCCATATAGCCATAGACCTCGATGTGAATGTACAATGAAGCCAAAAATGGTGCGTAAAGGAGTAACCGATGCATTGCAAAACTTTTTCCTCTATCAACAGACTCAGTCTAGTCAGACACATGACGAACAAGTATGGTGATAATGGATCTCGTTTCCTGAGACCCCATGATTCCTTAAACTGCAAAAGAAGTTGCCTGTTCCATAAAATGTTTATATGTCCACCACAAATAGAATTTGTTATATAGTTTACCATCGGATTAGGAATGCCAACATTGATAATAGTGTCTAGGATAAAAGGCCATGACATCTGATCATATGCTTTACTTAAATTGATTTTTATTGCCATGGTTTTAGCAGAATGTGGTCGACACATAGAATGAATCAGTTCCTGTACTAAAATGATATTGTCTATTATCCATCTGCTTGGTATAAAACTCGACTGTGATGGATGTATCCAACTATCCATATGTTGTTTAAGTCTATTCATAATGATCTTGGAGCACAGTTTAAGACTAACATTATTCAATGAAGTAGGTCTTAACTATTTGCAAGATAAGGGGTGAGCTACTTTAGGGATCAAGACTAGTACAACGTCACATATTGAAGTAGGTAAAGGAAGATCTGATAACACTTTATCCACTGTCATAATCAAAGATGAATGTATAGTTGGCCAACGATGAAGTAGGAATTCAACATCTACTCCATCTAGACCTGCAACTTTCTGGCGACCCATAGAATGAAGAGTTTGAAAGATTTCAGAAGATGATGGAAGTTTTTGTATCATTATCTTTTCATATGTAGTTAGAGAAGTCTGCTATACAGGTAAAGAATTAATATAGTGACCAAACGTCTGATCATTTGATTGAAATTGTTGTGTAAAAAATCTGATTACTAATTGCTTCAATAGTCCTACATCTTCAATCCAATGCCCTTGGGAGTTTTGTAACTTAGTAATAGTGTTGCTATTCCTTCTTGCTTTGACATATGAATGAAAGAAAGAAGTGTTAGCATTGCCGTCTTGAATCCATGACGCATGAAATTTCTATCATAAGTTAACTACTTCAAAATGAATAATAGCTTCATATTGGATTTGTAACTCGACATTGTATAGATCAATGCGCTGTTCGTAATGCAGAATAAGAAGTTGTTGCCGTGCTTCAATGGATTGAATGAGATCGTGCTTTTTACACTGTATAGATTGTAGATGATTTTGATTCCAATTAGAAAGATGGGGTCAGGCTACCTCAATAGAAGATGTGAAATCAGTGGACTGATTCCAAACATACTGCAACAAGGATGTAAATGATGGATTGCCCAGTCAACTTACTTTTGTATTTAAATGAAATGTATACTTCTTTTTCTTTGTATCATGAAATAAAACTAGATGATTATCTAAGTGCATTCGTGTCAAATGAGTTACAAAGAACTGGTAAGTCTGTAACCAAAGAGAATTACTAAGAACACGGTCTAGTTGTTCAAATAAAGAACCCACTTTGTAAGTAAATGGATTGCCAGAAAACCCAAGATCTGATAAGCCAGAAGAATAGATACTATCCCTGAAAGATTCAGCTTCAATAAAATTAAATAAATTGCTACCCCATTTTCTTGAAGGATTTAACATTGTGTTAAATTCCCCCATAATAGACCATGGTTTGTTAATTTAAGAAGAAATTCTAAGTAAGTGCTTCCAAAAAAGGCTTTTAACTAATGGATTGTGATGTACATAGACAAAGGTTAGATAATAACAGTCTTGAACATAACAATGAACAAATTGCTTGTGACTTTCAAGAATCTGCATCTTTATTTGATCCGTCTACCACCAAATACCACCAGAGAACCCTCTGGCTTCAACCCTAAAAGATGAAGAGAACCCCAGAGATTTAATGATGCGATCTGCCTGGGAGCCAGAAACTTATGGTTCAATAATGTAGATTATCTTCAACATATATTTAGCTTTTAGATCAAGAAGGTATTCATGTGTACCCGAGTTAGAAATCCCTCTAACATTCCATACTAGTGTGTCCATCTTCGGACTTGGATGTGGAATTATCACCAACATCTTGCTTTTCCAACTGGAGTTATTTTGTACGAATCCTAGTTAAATACAAACTATCCTTTATTTTGACAGAAGAACTTCTGTGGTGTTGACCTATTTTGTCCAAAAAGGATAAGGAAGTGCTTGGACTATCATCAACATCTAGGATGACTACAGTAGATGGCTGGGTTGGAATTTCCAGTAAGAGCATGTCAACATATGTAGTGTTAGAGATAAAAGTAGAGATTGTATCTAAATTGGTATCAGTAATAACTTCATCAATTTCAGGGTTGATGATCGTATGGCTTTGCTGTTGAGGTGAGTCAGTCGTTGCAAGGACATCATTATTTACCACTGAGACTTGAGGATAATGTATTATGGAGGTATTGTTATCAATTGATGCCACCGTATCCACAATAGGATCTTCAACTGATTTCTTTCACTTTTGTGTCTAGATCTTAGGAGCCCTCGTATCATTATTAGTATTGATACGGGGAGGTTCTTTTACTGGAGATATACCGGTTTCATCCAAAAAATATCATTTTTATTGTGAAGGACATTAAAATGGTTGATTTGTACCGTTTCATTACCAAATTGTCTATGTTGCTTCTAGATAGGTCGTCTATCAGGCAGATGTGAGTGAATGTTCCTCCCATAAACTATTTTCCACTGGCCTTCCACTTTATTCTAGTGCAATCCCACCTTTTCACTTGTTTCTGACGGAGTACACAATGAGTTACCAGTGAAGAGCGGACAATCACTCTGCAGATGCCCTAATTTACCACATTGATGACATAGAATTGGAAGGGCCTCATATTCAATTTGATAAATCTTGCTATCAATCATAACCACATGTATAACTAGTTTAGTAGTGTCAATTTGCACTGCTAATCTTGCAAATCGGCTACGTGAATAGTTAATAGTATGGTCATCAATACAAAATAGTTTACCCAACAGTTCACCGATCTGTTCAAACATAATTATATTGTAGAAATGTAATGGCAGGTCCATAACCCTAGCCCATATGACAATCTTGCTGGGTAATCCTGAAGAAGGAATGAAGTCAGACAACCAATGGGAAACTATTAGATAGCAACCGTAAATTGACCATGGCCCGCATGTTAGTGCTTTGTCATAATCTTTGCGGCAGTTAAATTGGACCACAAACACATTCATACTAAGTTCATATACTCTACACCGGATGATAGGATGCCATAGTAATTTAAGCCGATCACAAAGAGTGAGATATCCAATGCTTCATTCGAGCAGTTTAACTATTACTAAATATTGCCATGGCTTAATGAGTGTTGAAACTGCTTCAGGCGCCAAGTGAACTTTGAATATGCCATTTGCATGAACTAAATAGATATCCTCTAGAGCTAATGGTTGTTGTAGGCTAGTATCAAGAAAACCAGTCGGTTCCTAGTAATTACCTGTGAGGGTATCACGAAAGCTTCTTGGTGCAAGTAAACTTTCCGATCGTATGTCCGATGAGTCATCAGATTGATGATGATGGATACGATGCCATGCATCAGTCTTAATTTGTGAAAAAGAAGACTCCGGGTAGTTACTATGATCATCCACCATGTGGTTAGTGGATGAGTTATCCGCTCTTGGACCCCTTAAACTTCCATAGAAAAGATGAATTCCAACATCCTCAAGGGAATTATCAGGCCTCATTTCATCTAGATCAATAGGTTCATTAGTTGGTAGACCATGAGGATGGATTGTATCTTCTTGGCAGTCTTCAAAAACCATATCTTCCATTTCCTGTGCACCATCTTCATCTATGATGTACCCCTGTCCCCCCTACCATAGCCATGCCAACCACGACCATTGTAACCAGACATGTGGGCAGCCATCTTCTAAAGCGCTATGTTGCTCTGCATCGATCAGTAAACTACATTTCCCACTATCATCCCTACATACTTTCTTTATATGACTCGTCTTGGTAGAATTATGAAAAACACCCTACTTTTTGACCTTAACATGTATTTTCACTTACCTTTGTCACCACCACCTTGGCCTCGACTTTGATTAATCCACTCTCCTTAGTAACCAATGTCTGTAAAGAAGAATTCTCCACTGAGATATGACATTTTTTCTTTTCATTTAGCAAGCTATTGGACACCAAGTTCAACATCAACTTCACATCTAAAGAAATGTTTCTTACTTAAATCATCAATATCTCCAGCTATCAAGTAAAGAACCAAGAAGTGAAAGTGCCTACAACTCATCATTAAGTGATAAAACAATGATGGGTAGAAGGTTTACCATACTAATCATTCAAGTGCACCGATATATTTCACCTACTCTGAACATCAAATTTGCATTATTTTCAATTCTAAAAGCTCTATTCCATGTCATCTTCCTCTCATACATTGACTAGGGCTTCAACAAAGAGAGTCAATAGGTCTCATCATTAATGTGGTAGACAAATAACTTTTCAAACCATTGATACATAAGACCAATGCATTGATAAAATAGCTTCCTCTCATATTTTTTTATTCCTCTTTTTTATTTTGTCATTATATCACTTCACTTGAACCATGTCATGAATACCATTTTAGTAAAGTTGATACTCCATCTTTATCTTCCATGTCGTCTAGTTGACAATGTTACTTTCCCATATTGTTTGTACCCTCCATCTAGTTCACATAACCTACTATGTTCTAGCACCACTTGAAGGGGATGGCATGTAAACATGAAAATATCGCATCATAAGAAAAATAAGTAGAAAAACCTACATATGTGAACTAGTAGTACAATGACATATCATAAAAGTGTCCTACTAAATCAATAAATTTAATCCAAGCTAAAATGGACAAACAAGAAACTACAAAAAACATGAGAATTTGTGTAGAAAACCCCCATGAATGTGTATAGAAAATAGACAAGGTCTAACCTAATGGAGAAATTCACTATAACAAAGTGAGGTAAGTTTTTTCTCAAGTTTTGAACCAAAACTTGAGGAGTACATGATAACATCAAGATACATAGAAATTACCCAAACATATAGATTATCACAAAAATACATATGATAAAATAGTCCTCTTACTAGAATACCTAGGTAAGAAGAAGAAAGAAGATGTAATGAAGAACACAATGAAGAGAGGCATAGTGGTGTTGCCCTCCTTCCTTACTCTTCTTCCTTATTTTCTTCTTCCTTAGCTTCTTCTTTTCTTCCCTTTATGTGTGTGTAGAAGCCTCAAATAACTAGAATATTCTTGCATGTCTTGGAGAACAATAATTAGTGGTATTAATCATGAAGACTTCTTTTGTCTGGATGGGAGAACACCCTTATTTGGGATAGAAAAGGAAAAGGTGTGTTGGGCCAAACACATGGTTACCAACACAATATCCAACCTACATCTTATTCTATATCAGTTGTTGTCTCCTTATGTACACTATGGCTACATTCTATTTCTTCAAGACCAATCATAATGTTTCACTTCTTTTTTTGAAATTTCATTTTCTAGTATCCCTTTATGCCATATATAAAGTTGGTTGATTTTGTAATTATCACTTCATTGCTGCATATGATTTTTTCCAATCTATACTACATGCATATTTTGATTCACGATTTTTCTCTGTTCGTTTTCTATCTCTGAATTTCCCATATTCAACTTGCATTTTTGTACTACCTAAAACCCAAGTATATCTTTCATATTGAATCACCAACCAAGATATCACTATATAATCCATTAATATCCTTCTTATGAATAGTGATAGATCAAGAGAGTCATTTTCTATAAAGCAAATTTTTAGTGGGGAACACATAAAGTATGAAAGTTGACTCCAACCTAAGAGCAGACCGATTTGGAAAACTCATCACATGATAAAATTCATTACAACATAAATCCTTATTTTTTACCACGTAAAAGTACATAAATACTACCCACAAGTAGAAGTACATACTTACAATATGGTTGAATATCACATCCCAAAGTCAACCTTTTTAGTAACCTTGGTATTTTGATCCAGTTTTGAGTTATGACTAATATTTAATACCAAGATTCAATGTGATTGAATTAATGTACTTTCAACAAAAGTGTAGATTGATTAAAATCCAGATCAAAAGTAATCATGCGAAACAATAAGCTAGAATCAAGTTTCATCTCCACTACCCAAATTTTCTTGCTCACATCATACTCACACTTGTACATATATTTATAATGATTTCATGTTAATAATCATTATCTGATTTTCAGTAATTTACATAAACTTATGTAAATGTACACTCACTTCGTCTTGTGTACATATTCTATATCCATTGCTCCAAACACTATCCATTTGAAGTTCTCAACTAGGAATGAACAATAGTTAACTAATACTACAATCTTAAGATTCAAATTTATCTTGGTCTAGGATTGTAGTAATTATAAAAATAGGAGATCAATACACAAAAGATGTGATAAACAATTAACCATAAATGAAATAGATTCATACAAACAACAAAACATGAAATAAGTTTTAAAAAATAGACCCGGGGGGGGGGGAGGGAAAATCCATGTACCGTAGTGAATAAACAAATAATTCTCTTGGGAGAGATCAATACAACTTATGTAGGAAAAAATATAGTCATGGTAATGAATGCAAGAGGAGGGCATCAAGGCATGATGACTGATGGATTGTCTCCTTGTTTCTTCTTCTCCCCGATTTTGACCATGACTTATAAAATGTAGGATTAAGATGGGATTGACCACTACTAGAATGGATCAAGTGGCCTATTGACCCTTGTGCATAGAAGAACCTTGATATTTTCTTGGACATAAGTAATTTACTTCAAGCCTTCTCTTTTGACTCAATATAAGCAATTGGTTGACAAATTTATACTATTGTTTAAATGGAGAGGAGGAGCAACAACGCGAGTGTGGTGTTGTTCTTTGGATGAGGAGTTACATTAGAATTTTCTATTGGTTTTTATGGGTCCAAGTACCCATGGATGGTGGCAAAGGTTGTGTATTTATAGTTGTGGCAAACAACCTAGGGTTTTAATGGGGCGGGATCCAAGCATAAGTTCACCTAGCAAGACTTCCACATTGATTGATTATTGTGTATTGTCAAGATTGCTTCTTCAATATCTTGGTCTATCACTGGCCACATAGTCCTGGTGATAGAAGGCATCTATAAAAACTCAACACACTAAACACGATTACTCAAAACCAATATGTCAATCAAGTACTGATTAATATGTTACAAAGAATGTAGAATTAAAACAAATAAAAAGTTTATATTCCATAAGAAACATCATACATAGAGATCCAACCACACATATATTCACATCACATATTTTTACATAAGTTTAGAGGACTCAACCATAACATGTATACAAAAGGTTGTTCTAATAATTACAACATTTACATTGTTCAAGGCATACAAACAAAATCTCAAGTCGACATACATGATATACAAAACTCCCCACCTGGACCTAAGGTACATGGATGATTCTAGGACTCTATGAAACCCAACCAACCTTCTAGTACTACTAATCTTCAAATTGTGTCTTCTCATCACTCTATGTCTGATAGCGTTTCCAGTCATCTGAAAAAGGTGTGACGACCCATGAGGTGAGACCAATGTTCCAACGAGAGATATAACTTCATAAACATCAATTGCTTATTAGGGTTATACACTTTAAGTAGTTAAAGAAGATAATATTATAGTGTTGAAGGACTACATAACTTACATAAAGACCATACATAGCTAGAGTAATAAGTATAATTAATTTCTCTTAGTACGTTAAAAATATCTACAAATCAAAAGAAACATGGAAAGGATCATCATCCAATGTGATTTTCCAAGTAACCTTAACATTTATGCTACACTACTAAATTACATATATTATTAAGGGCCCAGGTAGTTTGAGACGCACCACTCAAAGTACCAGCTGACCATTGCAAAGAAAAAAAAATCCCATATAAGATCTAGGATGACCATAATCCTAAAATCTCCTCCATTTAGTCAGTGAAATAAAAACCATAGTGGTACATCGACCCACCAACGAAAGAAACTTAGTTTTTGTAGATACATAGGCCACGACACTAAAAACCAAGATAAAAACACTCAAGTCTGAGTTATCATGCAATGAATAATTGCTACATTTACAGGTTGTTTTACTATGTATTGTGTGCACTTATTGTCCATTTTCATATTGATTGTGCATGATTTATCATAAATAGCATGCGACACTTAATTGCATCAAATATTCATTATTTTAACTATTCTCACTTGATTATCATCATTTTAGAGCTTATGTTCTTTATTGTTTACATTTTAGGTGTATTTACAAGAAATCAATCAACTTGTTACTATTGACATGCCTATTAGTGATACTGACATTTGAGAAAAAGAAATAGAGTTGAATTGAGGAAAATCTATAGTACCAACATGAGAATCAATTCTACTAACATTCTAGAAGAATCTCTCAAAGAAGATCTCGATACTACTGACGCACAACTCAGTCGTATCGACTTGTACTGAAAATCCAACAGGGAAGGTCAGAGAAAATCTTGGTACTACTGACGGTCAACTCGGTGTTACCGATAGCTTACAATAGATTGCGAATAATCAAGGTGTCGATACTATTGATAATATTTGAGTAGTACTAACTTGATGTAGTTAGGCCAGATTAAAGATCACTGCTAATCCAATGATCGAGACTTAATGACACCCTAAGTAAATCCTATGACTAAGGGAGAGTGCGTCCAAACCTAGATATCATGTTATTTTCCATTAAATGACAACTAGGAGCCGCGAGATAAGAAAGGAGGGAATAAAGTCATATTCTAGGAGATTTGGGCACTTTTGTTGAACGGATTTGTAGCTAGAGGTTAGCAAATCAACACATTAGATAGAGGATGTCCTCCTGATCATCTTCTTCAGGGGTTACTTTAGGTTTCTAATGTTTCCCACATTTTTATTTTCTTCTCCCTTGTATTTGAAAATGGAAATCATGTGCGGATAATCCCCTTTATTCCTTAGGATCTGAGAGTAGCCCAATTTTACATTGTAATTGACAATCAAGAATTATATTGCATATTTCTCTTAATTTTTGGACATGTGTCTATGATTGCTTCATGAATTTCCTATTCCTGATTATCATAGGTTATTTATTAGACCATTAATTGCATCAAGAGAGGGATTAAAGGTTGGAAAACTCATAGATATATATAATTTATACTGCACTTTAAGAAAGGACCTGCAACTGTAAAGGAAACAACTCAGAGAATTTGTTAAAGTAGCTAACTAATAATCAAGTTTCTATGAGAGCGGGATTTATATTTGATTAGATAGTGAATTACACTGTGGGGATGGGATGGGGGACAATTTTTATGGGTCCTTTTGTGTCATCTAATTGAAATCTCTATATATTACTTGCAGTTGATTATGTATCTAAGTGGGTGGATGCAATTCCAACCCGCACCAATGATGCTCAGGTTGTATAGAGATTCATAAAAGATCATATATTTTGCAGGTTTGGAGTCCCACGATCAATGATAAGTGATGGGGGATCTAACTTCACCAATAAGAAGTTTTGTGCATTGTTGAACAAATATGGAGTGAGGCACAAGGTAGGTACTCCGTATCACCCACAAACTCAGGGGTGGGTTGAGGTGTCTAACAGTGAGATTAAGAAGATCTTAGAAAAGACAGTCTCAACCAATAGGATGAATTGGAGCATGCAGTCAAATTACACTCTTTGGGAATATAGGACAGCCTATAAAACATCTATAAGAACAATTCCTTTTAGATTAGTCTATGGGAGAGCTTGTCACTTACCTGTGGAATTGGAACATAAAACTAAAGTGGGTTTAAGGAAGCTGAATTAAAATTTTGAATGAATTAGATGGACTTAGGTTTGATGCCTTTGAAAGATAAAAAATTTATAAGGATATAACTAAGAAGATTCATGGTTGCAATATCTTGCATAGATTTTTTACTCTAGGGCAGAAAGTACTTCTATTTAATTCTAGGTTGAAACTACACCCTGGAAAATTGAGGTCTAGATGGAGTGGTCTGTTAGTGGTGGTTAAGGGTTTACCCTATGGAGCAATGGATATTAGAAATGGCGTTGAGCCATTCCTTGTAAATGGGTCAGTGTTTGAATGTTACAACCCCAACTTTTGGGCTTGAATGGTTTGAAATGCAATTTCCCCAATAAATGTATGATCATGGAAATTGTATGACTTATGTGTATTGAATGGATTTCCTTTGCAATATTTTCTTTGTGCATGTGATTTTATGGATCATAATATGTTAATGAGTCCAATATGATTAAAATTTAAAGAGGAAATCAAATAAGGCATTATTAAGAAGGAAATTTGAGATAATGATGAAAATATAAGAAATATGTGGAAAGATGTATGATTGATCATTATGGATGATATTTCGAGTCCAAATGGTTTCTAATGGTAAAGGAATCCAAATAAAGTATATAAAAGTGTAAGAGAGAGAAAATATGAATAAAATATGCCTTATAAGTGATAACTTGCATATGAAAAAAAATCTATCATACTTTTGAACTTAAGTCCCAAACTTTGTGCAAAAGTAGCTTAAGTCATATTGGACTTTCCCTTAAAATTTGGGATCAATTGGATGATTGGTTTAAGAGATTTGGATTTTTTAAGTTTTCTAAAAGTGAGAAGGACAACATTAAATGTCACAATTCATTTAAACTAATTCAGGCTTTTGTTGTCTTATGGGGCATGATAGCCGTTGGATCCTAGATCCAACGGTGGTTGCACCTTCACACATCTCGATTAGGATCAGGAAAGGGGGAACATTAGATGGAAACTTCTCAACCATTTTTCTTTACACTCAATCCATGCTGGAATCTGGGGATTTCTTCATTAGTTTTAGGGTGAATAACTAGACCCAGACATCCCTAGAAATTCCTATTTTGGTAGGAATCGGGGACTTTCCCCAATTTGCATGGAGAAGACTCCACAACTGGAGGGATTCTTTTATCTGTGCCTATATAAGGCATCCTATATATACCCAACAAATGTGCAGGATTTTTTGAACTTAGGGGGATGATCCCCTGCTCCCAATTTGACTTGCATGCAACCTTCTTTCCCTGGTTCTCCTTGTATCTGCTGTGAATCCAATCTTCTCTTTTGCTACTTCCCTTGCTTCTATTGATCAATTAACTTCCATGAACTAGTCTGAGGATGCGAATAGGATGAGCCAGAGTCATTGCTGGTTTCATAGCAGTCCTAGAGCTAAGGGTCAACTGTAGAATTAACCACATGACCAACACAAAGCGGTGAGAGCATGGCCTACAGGGGTTGAAGATGAAGTCAGGTAAAAGAATACTCTACCCCAGGCACTTGAGGCACCATACCCTTAGGCACAGGGACATAAATATCCATGCAAACCTTGTCTTTGACTACCACCCGAGTGGGCCACACCCTGATGTGGCTGTAGCCGATTGGCTCAGCCAGTCTAGGTGGAAAATAAGGTAATATCTCACCTTTTATGATGTGGTCTCATATGATTGGATGATTAAGGAATAATCTTGCAAAAATCATAGATGTTTCTAGGAACCTCCTATGAAATCAAACTATATAGAAAATTGATCAGAAGAATGCAAGGAACCCATAAAAATATATTTGAAGCCTAAATCTACTTAATATTCGAAAAACATATACATTGTCATCTTTAAATGGTTTATTAATGAGAAACCCTAAGATTTGATAATAATTATATCTAATGATGATCCTTGGATATTTATAAATGAATATTAACCTATTGTTAATAAAAAAGAAGAATTAGATCTAAAAGGATGATCTTTGTGCTTAATTGGCTTAATTTATGATTCCATATGTATAAAGTGCATTAATGGGCTTAGAAACCCTAATCTAGGTGTTAATGGCCTTTAATGAGCTATATTTCAAGGTCGTTTGTATGAGATGATATTAGGATGATCCTAAGCCAAATTAATAATAAAGAGGCTTTAGTATGAGTAATTGGATAATTAGGGTTTTGAACATAGAATTGCTGTTTTAGGGTTTTGTTGAAATAAAAAGGGAAAGTTGAAAATAGATCTAAAGAACCCCAATGAAACCCTAACTTTGATTAGAAACCCTAGGAAGTGATCCCAAGTCAATAAAGTAAGTTCATGATGAGTGTGTAGTAAATAGGTTGTACATGCTTTTCAAGATTCTGTTGTGCTTGTGTGATTGCCTTGATTGATTGCTTGGATTTCCTAATTGGATTGAATTCAATTGTGCTTATTTCCTATGATATCTCCAAATTAGGTATGTGGTTATTTATTATTACACATTTTAGTTTCCTGGCATTTTCTGATGTTTCACCGATTGCTTGGAAATAACTACTCGGATGATTTTATTTCTGGAATCTCTAAAGTGAATATGACTTTCACAATTTAAGTATACATATGACTTTCCCAAACCTACATACCATCTGTGGATGTAAGATAAGAGACCAAGACCTGGAGGGAAGGTCAGAGGTGGTCAATCCCCAGAAGGAAGACCACAAGGCACCTAGAGAGGTGACCCACCAGGTACCAAGATCAGGATGGAGTAGGTAGCCTAAATTCACTTACAAGGACTAAACCCTAAGAGAGGGTATCCCAGAGGATGAGTAAAAGAGGTTCGAAAGTCATATTAAAAAATGTAATCTTGCATTATTAACAACTATTTGATGTGATTAGGTTGTTAGAATATATGTGCAATGTTTTGGTTGTCACCACATACTGGTATGTTCATTTATACTGACCGACGTTTTGTTTGTCTTCATTTTAGGAATATCTGAAAGTGGACAAATTGTAAAGTGGCATTTGTGAAGAATAAAGTTAATCTATTATAGGAGGATTTAGTTAGATAGAACTCTATAGTGGGTAAAGTTCTAGATTCCTATTTTTGAAAGGTATGTGAAAAGTAAAATTATTTTATCCTACTTTAAGCTTAGTCTTTGGTAGAATTCATTATTAATTTTTGATTGTTTGCAAAACCATTGATCTTGTTTTGGGATAGCGGCTCTGGCTTCTTGGTCTTCCTTAATTGGGGGTTACCAGAAAGTGGGGTTGTTATAGTTGGTATAAGAGAATGGTTTTCCATTTAATCTCTAATAATTATTAAATTTTACAAACTCTTTAGAACCCAAGGGAGTTATTAGAGGATTTTCCACTGATGGAGGTGTCTTGAAAAGGATCACAATTTGGGGGCTGGCAAGATTTTTCTCTGCCCTACTAGTCATTCTTTGAGGACTCCTAAATTGTGTGTGACTGCCTGGCTAAAATCAGAGGATTTGACTCAAAATAAGATACCTCTAGGTTTTATCCCATATGTCCTCATACCTTCTCTACCTCGTTCAGTGGAAAACTATAAGAGATTAGGGTTTCTCTCTCTCCACCCCCTCCTGAGTTTGGGGTTAAGAATAATAAGGATTAAGGAATCCTCAATTAATAAAAAACATGTAAGGAAGATGTCATGGACATAAGTTTTGATAATTAGAAACTCAAACTAAGTTTAGTTACATGCTTGGGTTGCATGGCATGTGTTTTCTTGGCCTCAAGAGAGCTATAAGGTTAGACCATCTTATAGGAAGATGAGGAGAGAGTTAGCCTTAGAGGAAGAAGCCTCTAGGAAGAGGAAGAGACCAAACACATCCTCTAAGGATGATGCTCAACCCAATACCATACGTGGTGGATAGAGAAAGAGAATACACAAGGAGTTGGATACCTCAGTTATCCGTGCATGTGAGTACGTGGGTTGGACATGCATGATGTACGTAAAGGTTTTGAGTACACATGAGAAGCATGCACTATGTGTTGTTGTTTGACCCTAGTGCCTTTGGTGACCTGACCTTGGATGGGTCGTTCCTGTTAAGGGTGAGGGATATCTCTCTCATTGAGAAAGTTAGTGAAGACCATATAGGAACCCTAACAAATATATATGAGTAGAAAGAGGAATGCACCTACACAAAAGAGAATGGAAACAAGGCTGGTAGCAGGTTTTAGACCTAAGCCAGATAGGTTATGCCTGATATTTTATGAGGTGAGGATGCCGATGATCTTGGCCGGACGTAAGTTTGATGGTACATTTCACCAAGGTAGGGATAGATGTGTATCCCTAAGAGCTTGACCCATCTTATGAGATAGAACCTCCAGTGGTACGACTAGTTGTAGGTTTAGCTCTAGAGAGAGAGAGAGAGAGAGCGAGACCCAATGAAGAAGGTTGGAGACCTTGACTTTGAGATGTGAGGAATCATGAGAGGTTGGGTATAATGTGGCCTAGAATAGACAACCCTGGATAGATATATGTGGCTGCCTCATACACGATCCTTGGAGGCTTATAGTACCTTAGATGCCTTTAGAGGAACCAATACCCTAGAAGAGAGAAAGAGGCTTCATGAACGAACATACAAATAATATGAGTGCCTATCTTTGAGGTGTAGGAAAGAGAGTTCCATAGACCCTGTAGAGGTATGGCAACAAGTTGTGAGGTCTCACATTGTCCTTGTGTAGGACTCTAAGGGTTGTTCACATGGAAGAGTGCTAGAGAGTATGTGCCATATCTTGTACATGTTTGGTTCATGGTTGAATAGCTGAGTATGCATTTTAGACAGTTGATGCATAAGAGGTGAATCTGGGGTTCCTAGACCAAAGAGGGGAAGCAGAAGTATATGGTGGACATGATACTCATGAGGCTGATTGAGTTCATAGGATTCGAGTATGGCACCCCCCATGTATTAGAGAAAAAGGAAACCCCACTTCAACTAAGGTATATGTTTGATGAACCCCTCACACATGTTGGTGACATATGCATGTATGAGATTGGCCAACCTTGAGGAGTAATGAACAAGTATGACGTACCAAGGAACTTAGAATGGTTTAATATGTGTGTTCTTGCTAGCCATGAGCATAAGTAGCATGACAGGGCTAAGCATATACATGATATTTTAAACCTTAGTGGTAAGGACATTTTGTGACCTTTCTACTATCACGTGATAGTTTTCTCCCATCCTGGGAAGGGACCCTTTTTGTTGGGTTGAGCACCAAATCTTGTTTAGGTTTGAGGTAACCTTAAGAGGTCACTTATAAGAGCTTGATGACATAAGTGTAATAGCACATTATATGAGCATGAATATATAGACCTAGGTGTGACCATCTCTAAGGTACATGAGGATATGTTGCCTTGGAGGTAACCTGTATGGGGCCAGACTGAGATAGGTAGGTCACCATGATTCCTACGAAGGGGATGCAAGGTTAACCTTGAGTGCCAAGAGAGATGATAGAATTTTGGGCGAGGATTCAAGGATGAGATGTTCTTGAGTATCAACAAAGGAGCTACGAGCTATGATGGAATCCTAAGTCAATACTAAGATCGAGGAGGGATAAGACCAATGGAAGTAGGAGTTGTCTATTCCCTAGATGCACAAGACCATAGGGTCAGGAGGTAACAACTACCTTTTCTGGAGGACCATGGGTTAGGAGGTTGGCCACCTTCATGAGTTCATGGGTCCTAAGGGATAAATGTGAGAGGCACTCCCTAGATGCATAAGGGAAATATCACCCCAAAAGTACCGGCACAATAGAGACCTTGAGGGAATGACTAAGGATTGTACATAAGAGTGATGTTAAGACCCAAATGTGATGGGAACAACCTTTTCATGTAGGTAAACATAGATTCAAGATATTCATGGTGTTGAGACATGTGAAGTATGTTTCAACTGAGACTAGAAAGAGTAATGGCAAGGTGTGATGCACCATCCCTACTCTTGGAACCGGATGAACTATGTATTTGGACTGCATCCAAATGCTTATTTTGTCTCGTTATGGGTGTGAGAGATGAGGCATAATGCATGTCATATACTAAGGATAAAGGTGATATGAGTTGAAATATTTCTATGATGTTTGAGGATAGTGGAAGTACCACACCCTTTTGAGAGTACTTGGATAGATGGTTTGAAAACACATATGAATAAAGGTAATATGAGGATGTACCTATCTAGAGTATTTTAGAATCTTTGATTTACAAATTGGGTTTTATAACCGAGTTTATGGAAGTAAGAGCTCGAAGATTTCTTTACTCAGAAAGACCTAAACTTGAGACAAGGATGATGAGTGGAGTATATGAAGGTTTATGTCTTCACCATCACCTGACACGTAAGGTGGCTAATGTAGTAACAAATACTCTTAGCCGAGACACAACTCAGGTGTACAACTGTCTTGTCTAGCCAAAGAGCTAAAGGAGGTTCCTAGGTGGACCCTATGACCATTAGAAGACAAGACATGTGTGGCTAACATCCAGATACAACCAAACCCATTGGTCAAGTTGGTGGTTTCCCAGTTAGACATCCCAGGGCTTGATGAGATAAAAGGATTGTTATAAGAACCTCAGATACACCTCTCAAGAAAAGAAGGTGGTGAAATCCACTATTAGAGTGTTTTAGGGTTCTTGAGGATTCACCCTGGAAGAATTATGTCGTGTAAGAAGCTCATGATTCTAAGTACAGTATACACCCTTGTACTACCGAGATGGTTATGGTTTGTAGTGATACCCTAAAGGCCTATAATGAAGAAGGATATAGAGGTGCATGTAGCCAGTTGGCATACATGCTAGAGGGTGAAGGCCGAACACTAGTAACCCAGTGGATTGCTATAGATAATGAGGAGTCCCCAAGAGGGAATGGGAGAAGATCACCATGGACATTATGGTAGGGTCTCCCCTGGACTAAGAGATGTCAGGATGCAATATGGGTCATAGTAGATCGCCTTATCAAGTTGACACATTTTCCTTATCCAAGAGAGCACTATCAGTGTGACAGATCTTGATGAGCTATAGGGATTGAAGAGATAGCTCAACTACAGAATGATATGAGTTTGTATATCTTGACCATGGACTTAAGTTTGCTTCCATGTTGTGGAAGTAGTTACATGAAGAACTCGATACTAGATTGAATTTTTGTGCAACATATCACCCCCTGACTGATGGACAGTCAAGAGAGTATGAGCCATACTCTAGAAGGTCTGATGAGAGCATATGTCTCATTGAGGGTGATTTGTGGGAGCAGTTCTTGACCCTAACAAAATTTTCTTATTAAGATAGCCACCATAGCTGATATCGGGATGTATGAAGATCTTTAATGGAGGACGTGTCAGTCACCACTACACTAGGGTGATGATGTCTGTGAGAGGACCTTGTGAGGGTAAGAGAAACCACAGTATATGCAAATGAAGTCATTTTGATCGAGTAATGGCTAAAGGAAGCCCAAGACCGACATGAGTCGCATACCGATGTGATGAAAACTGACTTGTCGTTCACTATGGGCTTTCATGTGCTTTTGAAAATATGACCCCTCTGAGCTATAGCTAAGAAAGCTGAGTCCCTGATACATGGGTCCATTTGAGATGGATTGGTGGAGTTGCTTTTGTTTAGCCTTACCCCTCATGATAATATGATGTATGATGTGTTCCATGTGTCTGATCTAGAGCCTAATGTGATGTACCCGAGCCATGCGCTAAGCAATGAAGTTATTGAACTCCAAGGGAGGCTGACATATCTTAAGTCTGTTGGTGTGTATGCCCTGAGAGCCAATCATGTGATGATTGGTGGGATACATTAAGATTGATTTGATAAAAATCAAAGGCAAGCTTCCAATTCTTTCTGGTTCAGTCATATGAGATAGTGATAGAACAGATTGAATGTCTAGAGAATGACAATACTCAATGACGTATGCTTTCGGGTTGAGGACCCTGAACGATGAGATCATACAGATGCTAAGAGTTTGTACATTCTTGTTATGTCCCTAGTCAGATGTCATTGTGGAAGGTAGATAGACAACAATGACACACAAGACTAGATTGTGGTGTTGGTTGATGACAGAATCTCATTAGTCATGATATAGAGATATCAAACCAAACACATAGGTACTTGTTAGAGAACAAGTGTACCGGACAGACCCACCATGAGTTTGACACATAGAACCATGCGATGGTAGTCACAGTTAGTACTCACAGTGATGGTGGTGAGTGTGATTCTTTGACCTGAAATCACTACACTCAACACATGTCGTTGGGCACACTTTGACATCATCAAACGCAGTCCTGAAACATGGGTTGTTATAAAGGTGATGATTGGGTGGCTTTGACACATGGGGCTTTTGAGGGGTGAGTGATAGATATGGGATTTGTCCCTCCTGAGGGAGTTTGATATCCAAGGCCACTTGATGAGTAGGATTGAGATAGGTGTGTTCACGCATGTGTGAATCAGTATGTGATATTGATGTCATACATATCTCATTCAATCTACTCTGAGATCAAGAAAGTGAATGAACGTTGACAGGATGACTGTTCCATGCCTCGAGTTCATTTGAGATATCAGTGACAAAGGAATTATACATTCGCTGTAACACCATTCACGGACTGTAGGATGAAAGTTGTTCTCCAACTTTCTACTTTCACTTGGGTAGCAATGATGTGTGACTAGGCACCGCTCTTTGCTTGTGAAGTCATAAGTGTTATGGACTTTCACTGCCAACGTGAAATGGACCTACAGGGTCACACACATAGGGTTTAACCTGGAAGAGGAGTTTTGTCCACAAATAATGTTTAGATTGATTACTAATGGAGTTTAGTAGTTCAATTAAACACTCAATCAGTCGATGGCTCAATATCATATGGTTCAAGGTGTTGGATGCATTGATTGGAGTATCAGATTGATTGAGATCGCAATTGACTGATTCTACACAACCTGCACTCCCAACCGATCGACTCAAGTGTTGAACCGGTCAGATGAGGTTGCTGAACCGGTCGGCTGGAGTGTCCAATCGATCGGCTCATGACCAGGTTGAAATGACCGGTTCAAGGGTTGAACCGATCGGCTCAACTGGTGCAATTGACCAGTTGGGAAAGTCATATCGACAAGAATTTTCCTTTGGTTTCAAATTGCCCAATTCGATTGGGAATATTATTGGTATTCGATACCAGTTGGGAAAGAAACAAGGAAAGTCTTTTTGAGCCGGATTAGGACCATGAACCGATCGGTTCAGGGCACCAACCGATCGGTTGGAGTGCCCCAAACGGTTGGCTCAGGTCCAACCGATCGGCTCAATGGCCGAACCGATCGGTTCAGCTATGAACCGATCATTTCAGGTTGCGAACTGGTTGCTTTTTGTGGAAAATCTCGAACCCTTCTACTACTAGTCCCGTATTGCCCGGGATAGAGAACCCTATCCCATAACCCTCCTATATATAGGGGTAGTGGGGGCTTCTCAGACAACAACTCAGTGCAACCAGTTGCTCTGCAAAGTTGTCGTTCTCTCTAGTTTTAGTAACCGAAAGAGAGCCCGAGCAAGTGCTTCCCATAAAAGGGAGGTGCAGCAAGGGAAGGACAACTACAGTTGCAACTGGAGGCAGGAGAGTGTGTTGGTGACTAGTACGTCAACAAGAGGGTGTGACTCCTTCCACTTCCTTATGGGACAAGGAGTGTGGAGTTCCAGGTGGTCCGTGTGGACTACTACAGAGGCGGGAGGTCACTGCCGCTCAGGAGGACAACTGTCATCTGACAGTTCGGTTCGAGTAGGAGTCGTCAGTCCCGGTGCGACCAGGAGCTGCACAGACACCGTCCAAGACCGGAGGTGAAGATCGCACATAGCGCGAGGTATTGTCGCCAAACAAGCCTTGGGACAAGGTATGATTCCACAAACCGTCCTTTCCTATTATATAGACGTTGACGCGTTTCCTCATGCTGGGTTTTGAGGGAGATTTTTTTTGTTTCCGCTGCCTTCTCTGCTTCCCCTAAAACCCAACAGTGGTATCAGAGCCACGTCAACTGCTCTATATTTTGGGAATATCGATATGATCAATTTTGGTTTGTCGCATTTATTTATTGCATACGATGCAAATAATATTGGCTTTATGCATGTCCAATCCTAAATCCACAAATCCAAATTTACATATATGATATGTATTATTAATGCACTCGTTATGCGTCGCCCTTAAACGAGTTTTGTGGTGGATGTGTGTAGCGTGATTATGGCCTATAAACCCCTATCTGTGATTGGTTGTGTGTGGTTGCTTGCATCTCGGTCTGCACACCGATCTTCCCTCTCTTATTCCTGATGTAACTTGAAATAATTCGAGATTCTTTCCTACCTTTGCTCCCCCTGAATGTAACTCGGGGTTTCTTCTTTTAAGCAATGTAATAATAGGATAGATTTTATTTCCTATTATGTCGAAGACCGGCAGACATCAAGACAACAGCTGAAACGATCGGTTCAAGGCGTGAACCGATCAGTTGACGTTCCAGACGGTCGGTTCAAGGAGTGAACCGATCGGTTGATGACCGATCGAGGAGCGAGACGACTGGGTGGCAGACATGAAGAGATGCACGACGTCCAGGCAAACTGATCGGTTGGAAGAGCCAACCGATCGGCTAGTGGCACCCAGACGACCAACTGGAGAGTACAAATCATTCATGTGATGAGTTGATCAACTTGGATGGCAAGGCACAAATGTTCATCTTGTACAGGTTGCATGTGATGTTGACCTAGATGACCGTGATTCCTCTTGGCTCGAGGAATCACATTAGGATGGCCATACTCATCGCTTTTTATCGTTTGTGCATGTTTTCTGTGGGATATAGCATGTATATGATACATACTATGTATTGTGGTGATTGGATATGTATATGTATTTAAAAACCAAATCCCTCATTAAAATATTAAGTTTTAGATGCCTTCCAAATGCGACACACGTGAAAAGCTTGATCGACCAAGTATGGGCATGCCCTAGCGTGGTGCACCGTCTATCTCGTGGAAGCGTGAAGGATGAATGTGTGGGTCTGCCCTAGCAGGGTGCATGTTCATCATGTTTGCTTTGGGTCAGACTTAACAAGGTGACCTAGATAGGATCTAGTACCTTGAGGCATGGCAATGATCATTGCAAAGAGTTGTATATGACATCTTATCAAGAGTTGCATATGATGCAATTGGCAAGAGTTGCCTACCTGAGAGATCTAAGTTGTGGGCGATCAGCCCTAGCTGACTCATGACTTAGAGGATTTCAAGATCTTGCCCACTAGAAGGTTGTACGCTGCAATCTTCCGAATTGATGGTGAGGGCTATCAATTTGAAGTAAAATAGTGGGAGCGATAATTAATTAAAGGCCTAATTATATCGCCAAACTTTCAAATCAATCAAATAAGTCAAAATGAGTTTTGGACTAAAAGTGCATATTTTCTTTTTGGTAGTTCAAATGGCAACAAACAACAACAACTTCTCTTTGCGATCGGTCCTTGACAAGGACAAGCTAAACGGGACTAACTTCCACGACTGGTATCAAACATTGAGAATTATTCTCACTCAAGAGCGTAAGCTCTATGTCCTGGATACTCCAATTCCAGAGGAACCCGCTCCTAATGCACCAAGGGTAGAAAGGGATGCTTACAAGAAGCATGCTGATGATGCCATTGATGCTAAGTGCTTGATGCTATGTTCAATGAACCATGAGTTGCAGAGACAACATGAGAACATGGGTGTCATAGAGATGATTCAGCATCTCAGGAACATGTATGAAGATCAGGCACGACAAGAGAGATACAATGTTTCTAGGGCGCTGTTCAAGTGCGTCATGACAGAAGGAGATCCAGTTGGTCCTCACACACTCAAGATGATTGGGTATGTGGAAAACCTGCAGAGACTGGGATTTCCACTGAGCCAAGAGTTGGCTACTGACGTGATATTGCAATCGTTTCTAGAATCATACAGTCAGTTTGTGATGAACTACAACATGAACAACTTTGATAGGCCACTGTCAGAGTTGTTGGGCATGTTGAGGACAGCCAAGATATAGATGAAGAAGGACAAGCCTAAGGCTGTGATGGTGATCACGAGCAAGAAAGGAAAGTCCAAGCGTAAGGGCAAGGGAAAAGCTAAGAAAGGTTCTGATGCTAGACAGGAGCCCAACATGACTTCAGCTCTCAAGGCCAAGGGAGGCATGACCAAGAAAGGAAATTGCCACCACTGTCAAAAGCCAAGACATTGGAAAAGGAATTATCCTCTCTATCTGGAAGAACAAAAGAAGAAGGAGGCGACTGAAGCCTCTACTTAAAGGTGTCATGAAAGTAAACTTGTAACACTTTTTGAGGTATATGATACCAAGATGTAAAGTGTAAAGCACTCATAATTGGGGCAAGTGTTGCCACCATAGATAGAGTACTTTAGTTTATTTTCAGCCTACAAGGCATGTAATACAGTTGTGAACTGCTATTTCATATATTGCCAAAATATAGAAACACTTTATTTTGCATATTGTATGACAATGATGGCAATTAATAAAGTTGAGTTTTCAATCTTAAAGATATGATCTTTGTGGCAATTCCTTGTTTATCTTATGGTATTCGATATGCATAAGATAAAATGATACCTAAAAGTTATAGATAACTCAAACAATCAAATTAGCATCAATCATGAGACATTCATTTCTAGTTTCCATGTGATGGATAAATCTAGACTCTTTTGGTTAGAGAACCAGTAAGAGACATGAATATCTTAGACATGATTAATCAATCTTCACTAAAGGCAGTGGGAGAATGATTATCCTATAAGGTATAATACATGTGATGTATTTACATACCTATTGGAACAAATGCTAATACTTCAAATGGTGTTTGGAGAAATACCAATATGAATATCTTGAAGTATTCAAGATTATCATAGATGAAGTGCAAATTTGGTAAAGTGTTAATTCTTGATGAGATCAATGAATGAAACACTTGGACCAAATGTTTGAGATCCTTATGAGTGATTATGATAGTGTATCATAGTGAACTCATGATTAAGGCATGGTGATGTCTAAATCAAGAAGGAATCATACTCTAAGTAGTTAGAGAATGATTATCGAATAATTGAATTCTTCTTAATAAAAGAATACCCCACACTAATAAAGGAAATTAAGAATCACAAGGGTTGTGAGTTCTTATATGCTTAACAGATACACCTTAATTATCTGTGATGAGTTGTTCATGTGATGAGTCAAATATCTAGATGAATATGAGGAACCGAATTTTGAGTTATGATTTATGATCATTACATCCTAAATGATTTCCATGTGAACCATAAGGTATGACCTTGATGGTAGCACTCATTGGATGTAATCCATAAGTGCAAATGAGTCTTAAGTGTTAAGACACATGGACAACATTTTGTGTTGATTGCAACTTAATGACTAAGACATTTGGCACATGGATACTAAAACCGCATTCCTATGAGGAATAAGACAAGGATGTGTATGTGACACAACCTATAAGGTTTATGAATCCACTAATGCAAATAAAGTCTATAAGTTACAATGGACTAATCAATGTGATTGATTGAGTACAAGCAACTCAGAATTGGATCTTTACTTTGATAATATAGTCAAAAGGTTTGACTGATATGCCAAAGATAAAGAAGGGATTTGTGATTTAGTGGGATCGTGTTCACATTCCACATGTTGATGTGAAATGGAATTGTTCTAGAATGGAAATCCAAAAGTGGAAATTATCTTTAAGGAAGATAGAGATGTTTCCTATGTGATAGGAATAGAGATCTATAGAGATAGTTCTCGAAAACCTCTTGACCTAAAAAGAGAAAGCATACATTGGCAATCTGTACTGAAGGGTTTAGTATACACAGATTCAATGGGAGAAAACTTGTCCATGTTTCATGGAGTTAGTATCCCAAGGCCAAGTGTCCAATTCTTATGAAGAATATGAACACTAAGAATAGATATGATCTATCATGTATGTAATCATCCCATTATCTTGCATGGAAAGAACAAAATACATTCATCATCTTGTATGTACGACATAACAATATGATATGCTCATCCTGATAACTCGTATGTGGGACATGACGAGTGGATGTCTCTCTACTTCTAGTAAGGGTTACTGGAATACCATGAGAACTTGATAAGTACTTGAGAAGTACCAGTTCTATGGAGATAAGGAAGAGTTCGATGTAAAGAGTTACATTGATGTGAACTTCCGAAAGGACAGAAAATTAATCGCAAAACATATATATAGGATATATAAAAGTGAAAGTTTGTTGATAATTTGAAGTGTTCTAATAAAACCATTTAAAAGGAAATGCCGAGTATCTTTGCGTTAGAGAATAGCAGTAGATACTATATGGATCTGGAAGTTCATGAGATGAACTTATAAGACATTCTGCTCATTGATGACAAGTCTGGAATCCTTGATCATGCAATGTGACTAAAGGTTAGCAAGGAATACTAGATCGCATATTACGACAACTCCATCTCATACGTGTGACGTACAACGAAGAGATGAGAGACATGCAATTACACTGACTTTGGCAAGGTGTTGCCATTACTCACTATGTTGGCACTGGAGTAGAATGACATGTGGGACATGTTTGAAGATCATTGTGAATATGATTCAAGGGTGATTGGCTTGCAGTGCAAGTGGGAGTCTGTTGGTGTGTATTCCCTAAGAGCCAATCATGTGATGATTGGTGGGATACATTAAGATTGATTTGATAAAAATCAAAGGAAAGCTTCCAATTCTTTCTGGTTCAGTCATATGAGATAGTGATAGAACAAATTGAATGTCTAGAGAATGACAATACTCAATGACGTATGCTTTCAGGTTGAGGACCTAAACGATGAGATCATACAGATGCTAAGAGTTTGTACGTTCTTGTTATGTCCCTAGTCGGATGTCATTGTGGAAGGTAGATAGACAGTAATGACACACAAGACTAGATTGTGGTGTTGGTTGATGATAGAATCTCATTAGTCATGATATAGAGATATTAAACCAAACACATAGGTACTTGTTAGAGAACATGTAACATCCCTGACCTGGGTTATTCTTTAACCCTAGGTGTTTTGATTAAGAAATATGATTATATGCTTAATCTCATCTTGTGAAAAGTAATTAAGGCTCGAAAGGAACCTATGTTTCAATTTTGGTCCTGTTTGAACAATGTTGAAGCAATGTTTGCTTATTTTGGACTAAAGTGCAAATTACCCAAGTTGAGGGGTTAAATTGCAAATGTTGCATGATAGGATGTTAATCTGATGTTGAGACATCATAAGAATGAATATGATGTAGTGGTATGGTTTCCACAAGCTTGGACACCAAGATTAAGCTTGTAAAGCAATCCTTGTGCATTAAAACCTAGTTTTGGTGTAATGTGTAATTTACCCAAAATATAGGGTTCAATATGCAAATTAGCACTTCAATATGGTCCTTAATGTTTCTTGGAATCATGTATAGCAAATAAAATGAGAGGGACTCCTCATTTGAATTAAGTTGTAGGAGAGAGAATCTTGACATTAAAATAATCAATAATAATGCTTAATTGAAACCCTAATTCGATTTAGGGCAAAAATGAATAAAAATAATTGAAGGGATTTCAACCAAAATGTTTTGGGTTGATTTTGAATAAGTATGGACGTTCCTTTAACAAGATAAGGAACGAAAATATCTTAAGTAGGTGAAATTCCACTCACCTATTTATAAAGAAAAGTAATATCCACTCACATGTGGGATATTATATTATAAGCATTAAGGTGCTTAATTTGCTTTTCTTTAAATTGAGGATAATGAAGGATAATTAAAGGCAAGGAAGGTGCCTCGTACCCAAGGTAGTTGAGGGGGAAGAGGCGGCCACTTTATAGGGATTAATTGGATTTTTATAAGGCATTTTCTCTCTCATCAATTTCCTTATAAAAGTGCCATTTCTAAGCCCAAACCAAGGCCTTTTTCGGATTTGCTTCTTCCCCTTGCTTGCAAAACCGACCAAGGAGCTAGGGAGGAGCAGGGAGCACGTCCCCAACCTGTGGGTAAGCCCTTGACCTTCGTTCACCATGATTTCATGGTGGAAATCGAAAATAAATTATGGATTCCTTCTTATTTCGATCTCCTCTTCAACCCTAGCCAACTTTTGCAATCAAAAGCTTGAGGACGAGCCTAGGGGGAGTTGCAAGAGCTTCATCCACCATTAATGGCGTGAGCGTGGAGCTTTGGAGCTCAATTGGAGGTGGGTTTTATAACTTAAACCCTTAAACATTGCTATTGCATCAATTCTCTATGCTTTGTTGATTGATTTCTTCAATTTGATGCACTCTTGTTTCTTGCTGCCATTTCCATCAAGAACGGTTGCTGTTCTTGGTTGTTCGAAGGAAGGTGATGATGACATCATCCTAGATGCTTATCCAAAGAAAATTACCAAGCAAAACCGTTTTGATAGCTACTCCAAATCGTTTTAATTTGATTGGCTATGCGGTTTCAGCAAACCGTTTAAGGGCAAACGGTTTGAAACCGTTTGGGAGAAAACGGTTTGAAGACCGTTTGAGATGGTTGACCAAGCGTTGACCGTTTGGTAATTTTGTTCCTAATTATGTAGGCTGATAACCCTCCGAATTTGAGGGATTAACTCCAAAGGAATCGAGAGTTGAAGGCCAATCAATTAGGCAATCGGATTGAATTATGTGCTGATTTTCAACCTGATTAACTTGACCTGGTTGAGAAAACGGTTTCAAGACCGTTTGATATGGTTGACCAAGCGTTGACAGTTTGGGATTCCTGTTCATAATTATGTTTATTAATAAACCTACAAATTTGAGGGATTAACTACAAAGGAATCGTGAGTTGAAGCCTAATCAATTAGGGAAACCTAATTGGATTAAGTGCTGATTTTCAATCTGATTTAATTGAACTATTTGGGCAAACGGTCTCAAGACCATTTGAGTGCGTTGACCAAGCGTTGACCGTTTGGGATTACTGTTCCTAATGATGTGGTCTAATGACTCACCGAATTTGAGGGATTAACTCCCAAGGAATCATGAGTTGAAGGCTATTCAAATAGGCAAACCCTAATTGAAAACAGTGCTGAAATTCCAATGAGTTAAGTTGAGATTTTGGGTTGATTAGCCCAAACGGTTTCAAGACCGTTTGGGGATCACCCAAACGGTCTCAAGACCGTTTGGGGGCCACCCCAAGACCGTTTGGAGGTATGGGGTCAAGTATAGTTGACCAATGGAAGGCCCAAAGGTACTAATCATATTGCAATGTAGTGCTGATTTGTTGATCAACGTGATAGACCAATCCATGATGAATTTTCACTAGAGTCCAAAGGTTGGATGGGAAAACGGTCTCAAGACCATTTGGAGTTCATCCAAACGGTCTCAAGACCGTTTGGTGGTCACCCAAGACCGTTTGGAGGTCTAGGGTGGAGTATGGTTAGGTGTTTGAAGGTCTAAAGGTACCAAGCTGTTATACAATGCAATGCTAATTTGGTGATCAATCCAATGATCCAAACCTTAATTGGATGGCTTGGATTTGAGTGATATGATGGGAAAACGGTCTCAAGACCGTTTGGAGGTCATACAAACGACCTCAAGACCGTTTGGGGTCAGGTCATACCCAATTTGGATAATGGTTCAATAGTTTCAAAGTAACCGATCTTGCATTGATGAGTGTTGTTGGATCTTCAATTCCAAACCCTAATTCAATTGAATCAATCCCTAATTGATGTCCAATTGGGGGGCAATTGAGGGTCAAATTAGTTGAAGGTTGACCTATTAAACTCAATTGAAGTATGAGCATAGGTCCAATTGATGATTGGTTCCATGAATTCAATGGTTGAAGGTCCAATGCAATCAATTGAAACACAATTAGTAGCATGATTGATGATCAACTTCAAAGCTCTAATTGGTGTTTATAAACCCTAATCCCATTGAGATCAGACCATAATTGAAGTCCCAATTGAGGGGTGAGCCATGATTCTAATGATGATTGAGTTGATGATCCAATTGGTTGAAGTTCCATTGATTAGAATTGAGTATGGTTCAATTTGGTTAATTCAATTGGATACCTCATGTTATTGAAGGTCTAATTGATCAAACCTTTTTGAAAACCTAATGTGATTAGGTGGGAGAAACCTTTAATGGTACTAGTCATTAATGCATAACAAATGCATGGACCCAGTACATGATGTAAACCCTAATTGAGGCTGATTCAATGTATAACCTTAATAAGAGGTTGTCTACATGTGAAATCACTAATTAGGATGTTAGTAAACCCTAGTTGAGGGTGTATCCTTGTGAAACCCTAGTGGAGGGTGTATCATTGTGAACCCTGGTTGAGGGTGTAACCTTGTGAAACCCTAGTGGAGGGTGTATCATTGTGAACCCTGGTTGAGGGTGTAACCTTGTGAAACCCTAGTGGAGGGTGTATCATTGTGAACCCTGGTTGAGGGTGTATCCTTGTGAAACCCTAGTTGAGGGTGTATCATTGCGATTGTTTATAGGCAAATTTATAATAAAGTTATGCCTTAAACTAAGATAAGTCCATATCATGTGAGATAGCTGGACAATTCTAATGTTTGGCTTATGCATTATATGCTACGGGTGAGTATTCTGTGATGGAATGTATTAAGAGGGGAAATACCTTAATACAAGATAAAGTTGGTTAACTCAAGAGGGTCTGAATTAATGAGAAATGGGAAACCCTAACCCTGGTAAGGGAATAGTGGTGTTACCCTTGAATAATGATGTTATATATTGTTTTGCATGGTGCTGATATGAAATTGATGTATCATCATCTGTACTAACCATGAAGGTATGATGTGATGATGAACATAGCCAGGTATGAGCTATGACATTTTATGTATTGACATTGTTTATTGGGCCTTATGTGCCATGCTATACCTTATTGCCTAGTATGAGGTAATAAGAGAAGTAATGGGCCTTAAGTGCCATGAGAAGATGTTTATGTAATAAGCATCATATTTACCTTGGTCAGGTGACCTGAAGGTGATAATTACCTGAAAAAGTGGTAATAATGCTCAATGATGAGCTAAGGGTTAGAATACCCAGAACCATATGATTATGGCATTGAGTTGCAAAGGAATGAAAATTCCCAGTATTGAAATGAGGGACTTAGATCCCCATGTCTTATAAAGACTGAGAAGTGATTAATGGAAATAGTACATGTTTTCTTTATAGCATTTGTCTTATTAAGTTATGTTTGGAAACTTGGCTGATGCTAAAAGAATATGATAATGTACTTAATTAATCAAGTGATACCATATAATGTAGTTGCCCTGATCACAGATCCATCAGCGTCAGAATTAGCTGAATGGTGAAATGAGTTTACTCGGAACGCATATTTTTGAATATGTGGGGGTAATTGGGCAATTATATCCTTATGCCCCATAGGCATTGCTACGGGCTATGTCCTATGAACGGTATTGGTTACAGACCATACCCCAATAAGAGCATGGCTACGGGCCATGATTCCACAAAATAATACCGGGCATTGGCTACGGGCCATATCCTGAAGAGAGTATATGCTATGGGCTATAACTCTAATAGCGATGTTGCCAGTATACCCTGGAAAGCTATCTAGCAGAGACACAAGATGTCCTGCATGTTATCTCGTACTGACCGAGATAGTTGAGGTCATGGGAATCCGGCTCTTCCATTGACCTATGTGTGGTACCGATGCTTTACGTAACCGTGGTCGGTTGGAGTATGAGCGGTATACCTCATCTCCTCAGGGCATAAGTGTGATTGTAAAATGTAATCAGCCGTATAGCATGTTTGCTTAAGGATTGAATATGGAGATTCGTTGGCTGATGTTGCATTTCTTTGTGCATTCCTTAGTAGATAAATGTTAATTATGTTTCTTTATATTCTCTGCAAAATAGACAGATGAATTACTTATCTACCATGGGTAGATGCAATGACCTCCTTGAGAATGGAGATTATCTTATTCTGTTCTATGATGAATAATTCTACCTGATAATGTAAAAGTAACCCCTACTCAGTTTTAATTTGATAAACTGCAATAATAATGTTTTTGGCGGAGAGTTATATCTCTCGCTGGGGCAATTTTCAATTGTCTCACCCCCGTGGGAAAACATTTTTAGGTATGTATGGAAGGCAAGGCAGGAAATCCCTAGAATAGAGATGAGCAGAAGCAACAACAACAACAAGGACAACAATGAGATCTCAGGTGGAGATATTGTCTGTCTAGTCATATAGATAGTAGTCCTATGTGTCGTCTCTGTACTCTCAGGTCCTCGGAGTTTTAAATGATTCAATCGGAGTTTTGGCTTAATGCCTCAAAGTTTTATACTGCCTGTGTATATTTGTTAACAGGGCAGTGAATGTTGTAATCCTTAAAAGGAATTGTACAGGCTGTGTACTTGTGATCCAGGATGAAATGGAAACACTTTGGTTCTTGGTTAAAGAGTTTTCCTATGAATGGATCTCTTTGCAAATGGTTTTAATTTTTAGTGATTTTCAGTAATTATGCTGCAAATAATTCGCTTCAGCATTAGTTAATCCTGTTTTCGCGAGACGGTCGTTACAGAACAAGTGTAACGGACAGACCCACTGTGAGTTTGACACATGGAACCATGAGATGGTAGTCACACTTAGTACTCACAGTGATGGTGGTGAGTTTGATTCTTTGACCTGAAATAACTACACTCAACACATGTCGTTGGGCACACTTTGACATCATCAAACGCAGTCCTGAAACATGGGTTGTTATAAAGGTGATGATTGGGTGGCTTTGACACATGGGGCTTTTGAGGGGTGAGTGATAGATATGGGATTTGTCCCTCCTGAGGGAGTTTGATATCCAAGGCCACATGATGAGTAGGATTGAGATAGGCGTGTGCACGCATGTGTGAATCAGTATGTGATATTGATGTCATACATATCTCGTTCAATCTACTCTGAGATCAAGAAAGTGAATGAACGTTGACAGGATGATTGTTCCATGCCTCGAGTTCATTCGGGATATTAATGACAAAGGAATTATACATTCGCTGTAACACCATTCACGGATTGTAGGATGAAAGTTGTTCTCCAACTTTCTACTTTCACTTGGGTAGCAATGATGTGTGACTAGGCACCGCTCTTTACTTGTGAAGTCATAAGTGTTATGGACTTTCACTGCTAACGTGAAATGGACCTGCAGGGTCACACACATAGGATTTAACCTGGAAGAGGAGTTTTGTCCACAAACAACGTTTAGATTGATTACTAAAGGAGTTTAGTAGTTCAATTAAACACTCAATCAGTCGATGGCTCAATATCATATGGTTCAAGGTGTTGGACGCATTGATTGGAGTATCGGATTGATTGGGATCGCAATTGACTGATTCTGCACAACCTGCACTCCCAACCGATCGGCTCAAGTGTTGAACCGGTCAGATGAGGTTGCTGAACCGGTCGACTGGAGTGTCCAACCGATTGGCTCATGACCAGGTTGAAATGACCGGTTCAAGGGTTGAACCGATCGGCTCGACTGGTGCAACCGACCAGTTGGGAAAGTCATGTCGGCAAGAATTTTCCTTTGGTTTCAAATTGCCCAATTCGATTGGGAATATTATTGGTATTCGATACCAATTGGGAAAGAAATAAGGAAAGTCTTTTTGAGCCGGATTAGGACCATGAACCGATCGGTTCAGGGCACCAACCGATCGGTTGGAGTGCCCCAAATGGTCGGCTTAGGTCCAAGCGATCGGCTCAATGGCTGAACCGATCGGTTCAGCTATGAACCGATCATTTCAGGTTGCAAACCGGTTGCTTTTTGTGGAAAATCTCAAACCCTTCTACTCCTGTGTTTAGTCCCGTATTGCCCGGGGTAGAGAACCTTGTCCCATGACCCTCCTATATATATAGGGGTAGTGGGGGCTTCTCAGAAAACAACTCAGTGCAACCAGTTACTCTGCAAAGTTGTCGTTCTCTCTGGTTTTGGTAACCGAGAGAGAGCCCGAGCAAGTGCTTCCCGCAAAAGGGAGGTGCAGCAAGGGAAGGACAACTGCAGTTGCAACTGGAGGCAGGAGAGTGTGTTGGTGACTAGTACGTCAATAGGAGGGTGCGACTCCTTCCACTTCCTTATGGGACAAGGAGTGTGGAGTTCCAGGTGGTCCGTGTGGACTACTACAGAGGCGGGAGGTCACTGCCGCTCAGGATGACAACTGTCATCCGACAGTCCGGTTCGAGTAGGAGTCGTCAGTCCCGATGCGACCAGGAGCTGCACAGACACCGTCCAAGACCGGAGGTGAAGACCGCACATAGTGTGAGGTATTGTCGCCAAGCAAGCCATGGGACAAGGTATGATTTCACAAACCGTCCTTTCCTATTATATAGACGTTGACGCGTTTCCTCGTGCTGGGTTTTGAGGGAGATTTTTTTTGTTTCCACTGCCTTCTCTGCCTCCCCTAAAACCCAACAAATTCACCTATGAGGATTTTAGATACTAAGGTGAAAGAACTTAGATGTTAGAATATAACATGATAAAGGTTCTTCAGAAGCACCATGGAGAGGATGAGGCCACATGGGAGCCAATGATGGACATGAAAAAGTCTTATCCTGAATTGTTTGTATGTTTGATGGAATTTTGAGAGCAAAATTCTTATAAGAGGGGAAGGATGTTACAACCCCAATTTTTTGGCTTGAATGGTTTGAAATGCAATTTCTACAATAAATGTATGATCATGTAAATTGTATGATTTATGTGTATTGAATGGATTTATTTTGTAATATTTTCTTTGTGCATGTGATTTTGTGGATCATAATATGTTAATGAGCCCAATATGATTAAAAGAAAAATAGGAAATCAAATACTGCATTATTAAGAAAGAAATTTGAGATAATGATGAAAATATATGAAATATGTGGAAAGATGTATGATTGATCATCATGGATGATATTTTGAGTCCACATGGTTTCTAATGGTAAAAGGAATCCGAATAAATGATATAAAAGTGTAATAGAGAGAAAATATGAATAAAATATGCATTTTTAAGTGATACTTTGCATATGAATAAAAGTCTCTCATACTTTTGAGTTTGCATCCCAAACTTGGCACACAAGTGGCTTAAGTTATATTGTACTTTCCCTTAAAATTTTGGATCCATTCGACGAATGGTTTAAGAGATATAGATTTTGTAAGTTTTCATAAAGTGAGAAGGACAACATTGAATGTCACTATTTATTTAAACTAATTTCAGGCTTTTGTTCTAATATGGGGCATGACAATCATTGGATCCTCGATCCAATAGTGGCTGCACCTTCACCCATCTCGATTAGGGTCGGGAAAGGGGGAACAGTAGATGGAAACTTCTCAACCATTCTTCTTTACACTCTATCCATGAGAAAATCTGGGGATTTCTCCATTAGATTCAGGGTGAGAAATCGGACCCAGACATCCCTACAATTCCCTATTTTAGTGGGAATTGGGGACATTCCCCAATTTGCATGGAGAAGAAGACTCCACAACTGGAGGGATTCTCTGATCCGTGCCTATATAAGGCATCCTATCTATACCCGATGAACGTGTGGGATTTGTCAAACTCAGGGAATGATCCCCTACTCCCAATTTGACTCACACTCTACCTTCTTTCCCTGATTCTCCCTGTATCCACTGTGAATCCAATCTTCTCTTTTCCTACTTCCATTTCTTCTATTGATCAATGGACTACCACACACAAGTCTGAGGATGCAGGTAGGACGAACTAGAGTCATCACTGATCTTGTCATAGTCTTAGAGCTAAGGGTCAACTACAGAGTTGACCGTGTGACTAGTGTAGAGTGGTGAGAGCATGTCTTGTGGGGAGGTTGAAGATGACGTTGATGGAAAAGACTGCTCTACCCCCAAGCACTTGAGGTACCAGACCCTTTGGTGTTGGGGCAGAAACGTCTGGGCAAACCTTGGCTTTGGCTGCCACCCGAGAAGGCCACACCTTGATGTGGCTGCAACCGATTGGAAAAACCGTTCCAAGTGGAAAATAAGGTAATATCTCACCTTTTATGATGTGGCCTCATATGATTGGCTGATTAAGGAATAATCTTCCAAAAATCATAGATGTTTCTAGGAACCTTTGATGAAAACAAACTATATATGAAAATTTATTAGGAGAATGCAAGGAACCCATTAAAAATATAGTTGGAGCCTCAATCTACTTGCAATTAGAAAAATGCATAAGTAGTCATATGCAAATGGTTTAATAATGAGAAACCCTAAGATTTGATAAAAATTAGATCTAATGATGTTCCTTGGATGTTAGAAATGAATATTAACCTATTGTTAATAAAAAAAACAATTAGATCTAAAAGGATGATCTTTGTGCTTAATTAGCTTAATTTAGGGTTCCATATGTATAAGTGCATTAATGGGCTTAGAAACCCTAATCTAGGTGTTAGTGGCTTTTAATGAGTTATATTTTGAGATCATTTGTATGAGATGGTATTAGGATGATCCTAAGATAAATGAATAATAAAGAGGCTTTAATATGAGTAATTGGATAATTAGGGTTTTAAACACATAATTTTTTCTTTAGGGTTTTGTTTACACTAAAGGGAAAGTTGGAAAATTGATCTAAAGAACCCTAAGGAAACCCTAATTCGGATTAGAAACCCTAGGAAGTGATCCCAAGTCAATAAAGTAAGTTCTTGATGAGTGTGTAGTAAATAGGTTGTACATGCTTTTTAGGGTTTTATTATGCTTGTGTTATTGGCTTGATTGATTGCTTGGATTGGATTGGATTTTGCTTATTTCCTGTGAGATATCCAAATGTGGTATGTGGTTATTTATGATTAAATGCTTTAGTTTCCCGACATTTTTCGATGTTTCACCAATTGCATGGAAAAAACTTCTTGGATGATTTTATTTCTACAATCTTTAAAGTGAATATGACTATCACAATTTAGGTATACATATGACTTGCCCAAACCTACATACCATCTATGGATGTAAGATAAGAGACCAAGCCCTGGAGAGAAGGTCAGAGGTGGTCAAACCCCAGAGGGAAGATTACATGGCACCTAGAGAGGTGACCCACCAGGTACCAAGCTCAGGATGGAGAAGGTAGACTAAAGTCACTTGCAAGGACTAAACTCTAAGAGAGGGTATCCCAAAGGATGAGTAAAAGTGGTTGGGAAGTCATATTGAAAAACTTAATCTTGCATTGTTAACTAAAACTTGATGTGATTAGGTTATTAGAATATATGTGCAATGTTTTGGTTGTCACCACATATCAGTATATTCATTTATACTGACTGACATTTTATTTGTCATCATTTTAGGAATATTTGAAAGTGGACAAATAGTAAAGTGGCATTTGTGAAGAATAAAGTTAATCTATTAAAGGAGGATTTAGTTAGATAGAACTCTACAATAGGTAAAGTTCTAGATTCCTATTTCTAAAAGATATGTGAATAGTAGATTTTTTTATCCTATTTTAAGATTAGTCATTGGTAGAATTTATTAACCATTTTTTATTATTTTTAAAACCATTGATCCTATTTTGGGATAGTGACTCTTGATTCTTGGTCTTCCTTAATTGGGGGGTACCAGGAAGTGGTATCGTTACATTGAAACCCTATTTTGGGGGATATTTTCTATATGAGAGAGAGAAGAAATGAAGCTCCTCGAGCTTCACTAATTCTTTTGGATTTGATCATCGAGCCTATAATTTAAAACACATGTGCTTATGGGAGACATCCCAACCATCTTTTACTGCTTAAGTATTTTGTCTTTTACATTCATGTTTGTAGTTTTCATAGATTTAGTTTTCATTTTATTATTTTCAACATAAAAAGGTAACTTGATCATTTTTGTGTGGTGTGAAGACAATGGAAAAGTCAGTACCACCGACTGTATAGTCAGCAGTACCTATGCAATCATAGGGACAACATTGGTAATTTTCACAAAAACTTGATACCAATGACAAAATGTTAGTAATACTTATAGTTCTAAATAGGGATGGCCAAAAATTTTCTATGAAGTACCGACAACAAAGTTGGAAGTACTGAATTTATATAGAGATGTCCCAAGTTAACTAAATAGGCCTTGGTACTACTGACAACCAACTTGGTAGTACTGACTCCATCGCCATGCTCTAGGTTCAAGATACCAAGAGACTTTTTGAAAGTATCAAGATTTTTAAAGACTCAGTACTACCGATGTAACATCCCTGACCTGGGTTATGCTTAAACCTAGATGTTTTTCTTAATAAATTTGATTATATGATTTCTCTTATCTCTTGAAAAGTAATTAAGGCACAAGAGGAACTTATATTTCAATTTTCATCCTTTCTGAATAATGTTGAAATAATGTTTTACTTGTTTTGGGCTAAAGTGCAAATTACCCAAGTTGAGGGGTTAAATTGCGAATGTTACATGGTGAAATGTTCCTCTAGTATTGAAGCATCATAGGAATGAGAATGATGCAAATGTATGGCTTGTAGGGGCCTGAATAACAAGAAAGAGCCTGTTGAGCAATGTTTGTGCATTAAAACCTAGTTTTGGTGTAATGTGCAATTTACTTAAAATATAGGGTTCAATATGAAAAATACCACTTCAAGAGGGTCCCTCATGATTCTTGGCATCATGTAGAGAAAATAATTTGAGAGGGGAGCCTCATTTGAATCATTTTGGAAGAAAGAGAATCTTGATATTAAAATAATCATGATTTAAGCATAATTGGAACTTTACTTTAAATTAATGGAAAAATAAATATGTTAATCGAAGTGCCCATAAACCAAAATGGTAATGGTTGAAATTAGATAAGGTTGGAAGTGCATGTGCCTTGCAAAGGAACGAAAATATCTAAGTGAGTGGAGAACCCACTCACATTAGTGAAATCAAAAGTAATATCCACTAAAAATGGGATATTAGTATTATATGATTTAAGCTGCTTAATTTGCTTTTCCTTAATTCATGGATAATGAAGAGGAATTCGAAGGAGGGGAGGATGGATTTGCATACAAGGAATTGATGGGGGAGAAGTGGCACCAATGTTGGAATTAAAAGGATTTTATAAAATATTTTCTCTCTCGTTGAATTTCTTATAAAAACACCTTTTACAACTCAATTGAGAGGCTTTTTTCGAAACCACTTCCACTCTTTGCTTGCAAAACGACCAAGGGAGATTTGTAGGATCAGGAGGACGACCCCCAACCAGTTGGTAAGCTCCATGACCTCTTTTCACCTTGATTCCATGGTGGAAATCGAAAATCAATGCATGATTACTTCCTATCTCCATTCCATCTTCAATTCTAGCCATTCATTTTCACTCAAAGCTTAAGGATGAGCTTGGGATAGTGGAAGGTGATGCAATCACCATGAAAATCACAGAAATCTTCGTGGGTTTATAGCTTTATGATGATGACATCATCATAAGCACACACCTCCACAAATATCTATTGCAAACAGTTTCAAAATTTGAATCCAATCAGTTTCAATAAAGTTAGCCAGACAGTTTCATCAAACCGTTTGAAACCAAACGGTTTCAAAACCATTTGGAATAGTTGACCATAGTTGACCATTTGGAGTTCATATGCTGATGTTGATGGTTGATGACCCATTAAATCCAATTGATTGATTTCAAAGGGTTCATCAGTTAAAGGTCCATCAAGTATCAAACCTTAATCGGGTTGAGTGCTGAAATTCTCAATTGATTGATTTAATTTTTGGGTTGACTAACCCAAATAGTCTCAAGACCATTTGGAGGTCACCCAAATGGTCTCAAGACCCTTTGGAGGTCAACCAAGACCATTTGGAAGTCTATGATGAAGTATGATTAGATGGTTGAAGATCCAGTGATATCAAATTGAAATACAATCAATAGCTCAATTGGTGATCGATTCTATGATGCAAACCCTAATTGAATTTCACAAATTTCAATGATGGAACTAGTCAAATGGGCTCAAGACCGTTTGGAGGTTAACCAAACGACCTCAAGACCATTTTAGGTCAGGTCATGACATGGCTAAGTGGTGATTCAATGATTTCAATAGAATTAGTCCTACAATGTCAACAATTGAAGGTATCTCGATTTCAAACCCTAATTCAATTAGGTTAAAACCATAATTGATGGTTTCTTAAATTTAAAAACCCTAATTGATGGTTCAAATGAAGGGTGACTTAATGGTTCAATTGAGCTTAATTCAATGTTTCAATTGATAGGTGGATTCAACATGTGAAACCCTAAAATCGATTTAGTTGATGGATATCTTTTTGGTCCATTCGGTTTTGAGAGGGTTTGGACCAAACGGTCTTAAGACCATTTGAGTCCAAATGGTCTCAAGACTATTTAGTATCAAATGGTGTCAAGACCGTTTGAGACCAAAAGGTTTCAAATAGTTTGGAGACCCAAGTTCATTCGGTTTCAAAATGTTTTTTCTAAACGGTTTTATATGTCCAATCAGTTTCAACTTGATTTGGCTAAACGGTTTCAAACCGATTGGATGGCCAATGTAATCAAGACCATTTGGAGGTCTAAATGGTCTTAGACCGTTTGGAGGTTATTTTAGTAAAAGACCATTTGGAGTCTAATTGGTCAAGATCATTTGGGGTCTAAGTGACCAAGACTATTTGGGATTTAATTAATCAAGACCGTATGGATGTCCAAGGTGATTGAAGGTCAATCAACTACTTGATTATTTATGATGAAAATCAAAGATGATTACAATGGTTGTACCTTTAAGGTACTAGAGTGACTGGTGCCCTTAGTGGGGTTAACCTTTGATGCATAATAATGCAATAGTCCAATACATTATGATAACCCTAATTACATGTATTTGAATAAAGAATAGACTCAATTTGGTTAAGATTGGAGTAGAGAACATCCTATAGAGGATGAGAAAGGGAAATTCATACATGTATAATAATCATGTAGCAATCAAGCCCAACACATTCAAAATGAATGGGATATATAATTAGGGTATGACTCTTGATAAAGAGATCATAAAACCCTAATTGAGTTGATTGATGAACATAAACCCTAATTTATGACAATACTGAGTGAAACCCTAATCTAGGGGAATGATGTGACCCTAATATAGGATAATGACATGAGAAACCCTAATTTAGGGCAATTCTGAGTGAAACCCTAATTCAGGGTAATGATGTGTAAATCCCTAATATAGGGTGATGAATGTGATACAAAACCCTAATCCAGGGTGATGTTATGTAATGTTACAGTAAACCCTAATTTGGGTAAAAGGACATGATACACCCTAATCTGATGTGAATAGTGCATCCTAACCCTAAATTGGGTAATAGGATATAATAAACCATAATATAGGGTAATGCTATGTGAAACCCTAATACATGGTAATGCTATATGAAACCCTAATACAGGGTAATGCTATGTGAAACCCTAACACAAGGTAATGCTATGTGAAACCCTAATACAGGGTGATGCTATGTGAAGTCCTAAAACAGAGTGATCCTATGTGAAGCTCAAATACAGAGTGATGAGTTATGAATGTAATAAGAAAACCCTTGTATTGCATGGAACTGATATATAATGGATATAATTGTTATCATGAGTACTAATCATGTAGGTATGTTGAGATGATGATCATAGCCATGTATTGGCTATGATGCTATGTATATTGAAAATGTTTTATAGGCCTTATAAGCCTTCATATGCTTTGTTACTTAGTGAGAGGTAACCTGAAATTAATGAGCCTTGTGTGCCATATGATGTTTTAATTATTGAAATTGTTTATGGGCTTCATAATCCATAATATGCCTTGTTGCCTATTAAGGGGTAACAAGAGGTGATATGAGCTTTGTGAACTATGTGGAATGCTTGTGTAGCAAGAATCATGATTACCTTGGTCAGATGACCTGAAGGTATCAACTTACCTGATAAGTGGTAACAAGTATTCTATGATGAATTGAGGGTCTGAATACCCATATTCTATAATCAAGATGATGAACTTGTTAAGAAATAAAAATGTACCTGATGAGATGAGGGATTAAGATCACAATACTTTATTAAAAGGGTATGGCTACATGCCATGACTCCACAATACAATACCATGCATTACCTGTGTGATCTAAGCCTGAAGTGAGTATATGTTACGGCTATAACTCTATAGAGAAGATGTCAATATATCTTGGTAAGCTAATTGTAGTTTGATATGTGATGTCTCTGCCATATAATCTCATACTGACTGAGAAGGTTGATGTTACTCTGCTTAGCATATCCTAGAAGGATAAATGTTATACATGTGCTTTAATTCTTCACTAAATAAGTATCATACTGACTTATCAAGTTATATCTGAAATGCTCAGAATAAGAATACTGCTTTAATCTATTTAGACATTGATCTATCTACTGTTAAATATATAATTCCTTTGCTCAGTGTTAATTCAATAACTACAATAATAATGTTTTGGCGGAGAGTTATATCTCTCACTGGGACAATTTACAATTGTCTCACCCCTGTGGGATCCACATTTTTAGGTGGGCGTGGATGAGGAGGCAGGAACCCTTCAGTAGGTGAAGGACAGTAGCATTACCAGGAATAGCAGTGAATTCTTAGGTGGAGACACTGACTATCAAGTTTTGTATATGTGTGAATAGAGTCCTATGTGTCGTCTCTGTACTCTCAGGTCCTCAGAGTCCATAGTTGGTTTTAATGAATCGATATGAGATTTTGGCTTGAGGCCTCAATGTCCGTATGTTGTCTGTATACAGTTTAATAGAACAGTTGATGTTGTAATCCTTGAGATGAGATGATACACAATATGTACTAGTGAAACTGAATGAAATCAAATTACTTTGGTTCTTTTCAAAAGACTTGTCCTTTGTGGATCTCTTTGAAAAAGGTTTTAATTTTTAGTGATTTTCAGTAATCCGCTGCTAACAAATGTTTTCGCTTAAGTAAATTATGTTTTTGTGATCGGTGTGTCACAAGTTTAGTGGTATCAGAGCTCTAGGTTCATTGAGTCTAAAGAGACATAGGACTAAGATGTTGAGTCTGTTCTAGTGTGTTACAATTTATGTGATAGTGACTTCTGCCCATATAGGAGGAGAAGAAAAACTTGAAGATGTCTGGAACACACGAAGAACACACTACCGATAGCAGTGTTGCTGCACCAGGAGGAGGTGCAAGAGACCAGATTAGGGAAGGGCCTGTACCTGAACAACCCCAGATTGACCCAGCTGTGATAGAAAACCCATCCCTCCATGCTCTATTTGGAAAATTTGTGACATCCATGACACACATGGCAGACAGGATGCCACCACATGCACCTAGGGCACCAGCCCACAATGAGGGATATGGAGCCGACAAGACTTTTGAGAGACTTCGCCGGGTTGGAGCCATAGATTATGCTGGTACAACTAATCAAACATATGCTGATTTGTGGCTGACGGAGCTGGAGAAGGCTTTCAGGATCCTTGATATTCCTGAAGTACCTCCTAAAAGGGAGTGCTGGTCACTGGTGGATTATAGAAGAAGCCAAGAGGCCAGGTGAAGAAGTTGGATGGGAGGTATTCCGATGAGTATTCATCAGTAGATACTTCCCTAAGACGTATCTAGATGAGAAGATCTCTCAATTTGAGAGGATCAGACAAAGACAGATGAACGTTAGCGAGTATGAAGCTAAGTTCATGGAGCTATTGTGGTTTTGTCTGCATATGGCAGTTAATGATGAGGAAAGAATTCGACATTTTGAGAAGGGGTTGAACGCTGAACTGACCACTCCTGTGTCTGGTTTAGAGAACAGGGAGAGGTTTGAAACTTTTATGGAGTCGGTAAGGAGAATAGAAAGGTCTGAAATTGAGAAACAACAGACCAGTGGTAAGAAGGTATACACTCAGTTTCAAGGACAAATATCTGAAAGTTTTAAGAAGTTGAGATTTTCTGCATCGGCAACACCATTGAGATTCAATACCCAGATGCAATGGACGTCAAGTAGGGGTAGGGACCGTAGTATTGCTCCAAGTAGAGCCCCGGTCATAGCATCAACATCGGTAACTGGATCTCACACACCCTATTTTGTGACCAGGGTCTGTTACCAATGTAGACAATCGGGACATCTAGCAAAGGATTGTCTAGATGGGAATTCAATGGTGACTCTACCTCCAAGGCAGAGTCAACAAGGCTAAAAAAGGAGGCAGCTTTCTTGTAACAATAGAGGACGTGGACAAGCGTCCCAAGATGGTTCATCAACACCTAACAATCAAATATAGGTTCAACAACAAGCAACTGTGAGGTTCTATGCAATGAATCAATTTGATGCAATAGTCAATCCTCTGGTTGTGATAGGTCAGATGAAATAGATTCATTCTAATATTTCATTTCATGATTCTATATGTTAAAAATAAGAAAGTAGTTGTTTTTGAACTTCCTCTGACTAGTCATATAAGGACACAAGGAAGATGAGAATTTACATTTTACTCAGTATTCCTTAAAATGCTTTATAATCTCTCTTATCTGTGTGATAAAAGATGAGATATAGAAGTGATGCCTGAAGAAAATCCAGGAATGAAAAATCCTGTGTGTATAATGATATGAAAAGTGAGGAACATGATAGTAAATAAAGTGCATACTACCTAATCTTAATACTTGTATACCCTGGCCAAGTATATGATTATTGGAGATAGGGCAAGTATGGAACTCTTAGATTGTTATCTTTCAAATTACTCTGATCAAGTAGTCATTATGAAACAATCTAGTGAGTATAATGAAACCAAATAGGGATTACTGAGTGAACTTTCCCAATTACATAGGGATTGCTGAGTGAACTTTTCCAATAACATAGGGATTGCTAAGTGAACTTTCCCAGTTACATAGGGATTGTTGAGTGAACTTTCTGAATTACATAGGGATTGCTAAGTGAACTTCCCCAACTACATAGGGATTGCTAAGTGAACTTTCCCAATTACATAGGGATTGCTGAGTGAACTTTCCCAATTATATAGGGATTGCGGAGTGAACTTTCCCAATAACAAAGGGATTACTGAGTGAACTTTCCCAAATAATATAGGGATTACTAAGTGAACTTTCCCAATTACATAGGGATTGCTAAGTGAACTTTCCCAAATAACATAGGGATTGTTGAGTGAACTTTCCCAATTACATAGGAATTGCTGAGTGAACTTTCCCAATTACATAGAAATTGTTGAGTGAACTTTCCCAATTACATAGGGATTGCTGAGTGAACTTTCCCAATAACATAGGGATTGCTGATTGAACTTTTCCAAATAACATAGGGATTGCTGAGTGAACTTACCCAATTACATAGGAATTGCTGAGTGAACTTTACCAATTACATAGGGATTGCTAAGTGAACTTTCCCAACTAATTAGGGATTGCTAAGTGAACTTTCCCAGCCACATAGGGTTTGCTAAGTGAACTTTCCCTAACAAATAAAGGATTGCTGAGTGGATTACCTCTATTAAATATAAATGTTTCCCCTTTGATAAACAACCTTGGGTAATGATAGGAATATGTTCCTTTATGTTTCTTCCTTTCATTAACATGACAATCAAGTAAGTATTATGACATTTGATGTACACGGATTAGAAATAATTTGTTGATGGATACTTAGAAAAGTATCAGTTTGCTTTGGACTTTGGTTCCAAGATAATGATATATGGAACAAGAAATTTTCTAAAATAAAAGAAATACCTTGTGCATGTATACCTTCGGTGGTAATAATAGAGAAATGAATATGATAAAAATGAGATGTGTTCTCAACACATATGGTGAATACCAAAGTAATGATTATGGTACCTGGGAAATAATAGATGACTTATGTTGGTTACATATATTGGCCAACTGTGAAATCAATCTAGTTACATAAAATAATATGGACATCATATGTTAGGGGTTTATGTTTTGCATAAACATAAACATTGATAAGGTTGAACTAATGGAAGGAACAATTGCAATTGGTGGAAAAGCTTATCAGGCTAAAAATATTTCCTTAGAATAACCTTGTGTGGAATAAATTTGTGTGGATTAAAGATCTATGGTATATCCATGACATTAAGATGTTATGTGGAGACTTGATGGTATGATAAATGAATAAAATCTGTCTCTTCTTTTCCTGGGATTTCGGGGACGAAATCCTTGTTAGGGGTTTATAATTTGTAACATCCCTGACCTGGGTTATGCTTAAACCTAGATGTTTTGCTTAATAAATTTGATTATATTCTTTCTCTTATCTCTTGAAAAGTAATTAAGGCTCAAGAGGAACTTATATTTCAATTTTAGTCCTTTCTGAATAATGTTGAAATAATGTTTTACTTGTTTTGGGCTAAAGTGCAAATTACCCAAGTTGAGGGGTTAAATTGCAAATGTTACATGGAAAAATGTTCCTCTAGTATTTAAGCATCATAGGAATGAGAATGATGCAGAGGTATGGCTTGTAGGGACCTGAATAACAAGAAAGAGCCTATTGAGCAATGTTTGTGCATTAAAACCTAGTTTTGGTGTAATGTGCAATTTACCCAAAATCTAGGGTTCAATATGAAAAATACCACTTAAAGAGGGTACCTCATTATTATTGGCATCATTTAGAGAAAATAATTTGAGAGGGGCGCCTCATTAGAATCATTTTGGAAGAAAGAGAATCTTGATATTAAAATAATTAAGATTTAGGCATAATTGGAACTTTACTTCAAATTAATGCAAAAATAAATATGTTAATCGTAGTGCCCATCAACCAAAATGGTAATGGTTTAAATTATATAAGTTTGGACGAGCATGTGCCTTGCAAAGGCACGAAAATATCTAAGTGAGTGGAGAACCCACTCACATTAGTTAAATCAAAAGTAATATCCACTAAAAATGGGATATTAGTATTATATGATTTAAGGTGCTTAATTTGCTTTTCCTTAATTCATGGATAATGAAGATGAATTCGAAGGAGGGGAAGATGGATTTGCATGCAAGGAATTTATGGGGGAGATGTGGCACCAATTTTGGAATTAAAGGGATTTTATAAAATATTTTCTCTCTCATTGAATTTCTTATAAAAAACACCTTTTACAACTCAATTGAGAGGCTTTTTTCGAAACCACTTCCACTCTTTGCTTGAAAAACGACCAAGGGAGCTTTGGAGGATCAAGAGGACGACCCCCAACCTATTGGTAAGCTCCATGACCTCTTTTCACCTTGATTCCATGGTGGAAATCGAAAATCAATGCATGATTTCTTCTTATCTCCATTCCATCTTCAATTCTAGCCATTCCTTTTCACTCAAAGCTTAAGGAAGAGCTTGGAATAGTGGAAGGTGTTGCTTTCACCATTAAATACATGGAGGTTGAAGCTTTGAAGCTCAATTGATGTCGGGTTATATAACTTGAACCCTTGAATGTTATTATTGATTTCATACCTCTATCAATAGTTGATCCTTTCTTCATTCTCAAAATTTTAGTTGATTCATTAATTTAATCACCATGAAAATCACAGAAACATTCGTGGGTTTATAGCTTGATGATGATGACATCATCATAAGCACACACCTCCACTAATATCTATTGCAAACGGTTTCAAAATTTGAGTCCAATCTGTTTCAATAAAGTTAGCCAAACAGTTTCATCAAACCGTTTGAAACCAAATGGTTTCAAAACTGTTTGGAATAGTTGACTACAGTTGACCGTTTGGAGTTCATATGCTGATGTTGATGGTTGATGACCCATTAAATCCAATTGATTGATTTCAAAGGGTTCACCAGTTAAAGGTCCATCAAGTATCAAACCCTAATCGGGTTGAGTGCTGAAATTCTCAATTGATTGATTTAATTTTTGGGTTGACTAACCCAAACGGTCTCAAGACCGTTTGGAGGTCAACCAAGACCATTTGGAAGCCTATGATGAAGTATTATTAGATGGTTGAAGATCCAGTGATATCAAATTGAAATACAATCAATAGCTCAATTGATGATCGATTCTATGATGCAAACACTAATTGAATTTCACAAATTTCAATGATGGAACTAGTCAAACGGTCTGAAGACCATTTGGAGGTTAACTAAATGACCTCAAGACCATTTGAGTTCAGGTCATGACATGGCTAAGTGGTGATTCAATGATTTCAATAGAATTAGTCCTATAATGTCAACAATTGAAGGTATCTCGATTTCAAACCCTAATTCAATTAGGTTAAAACCCTAATTGATGGTTTCTTAAATTAAAAAACCCTAATTGATGTTTTAATTGAAGGGTGACTTAATGGTTCAATTGAGCTTAATTCAATGTTTGAATTGATAGGTGGATTCAACAGGTGAAACCCTGAAATCAATTTAGTTGATGGATATCTTTTTGGTCCATTTAGTTTTGAGAGGGTTTAGACCAAACAGTCTTAAGACCGTTTGAGTCCAAACGGTCTCAAGACCGTTTAGGATCAAATGGTCTCAAGACCATTTTGGACCAAACGGTCTCAAAATGTTTGGAGACCCAAGTTCATTTGGTTTCAAAATGTTTTGTCTAAACGATTTTATATGTCCAATCAGTTTCAACTTGATTTGGCTAAACAGTTTCAAACTGATTGGATGGACAATGTAATCAAGACCGTTTGGAGGTCTAAATGGTCTTAGACCATTTGGAGGTTATATTAGTAAGACCGTTTGGAGTCTAATTGGTCAAGATCGTTTGGGGTCTAAGTGACCACGACTATTTGGGATTTAATTAATCAAGACCGTCTGGATGTCTAAGGTGATTGAAGGTCAATCAACTACTTGATTATTTATGATGAAAATCAATGATGATTACAATGGTTGTACCTTTAAGGTACTAGAGTGATTGGTACCCTTAGTGGGGTTAACCTTTGATGCATAATAATGCAATAGTCCAATACATTATGATAACCCTAATTACATGTATTTGAATAAAGAATAGACTCAATTTGGTTAAGATTGGAGTAGAGAACATCCTAGAGAGGATGAGAAAGGGAAATTCATACATGTGTAATAATCATGTAGCAATCAAGCCTAACACATTCAAAATGAATGGGATATATAATTAGGGTATGACTCTTGATAAAGAGACCATAAAACCCTAATTGAGTTGATTGATGAACTTAAACCCTAATTTAGGGCAATACTGAGTGAAACCCTAATCTAGGGGAATGATGTGACCCTAATATAGGATAATGACATGAGAAACCCTAATTTAGGGAAATTCTGAGTGAAACCCGAATTCAGGGTAATGATGTGTAAATCCCTAATATAGGGTGATGAATGTTATACAAAACCCTAATCCATGGTGATGTTATGTAATGTTACAGTAAACCCTAATTTGGGTAAAAGGACATGATAAACCCTAATCTGATGTGAATAGTGCATCCTAACCCTAAGTTGGGTAATAGGATATAATAAACTCTAATACATGGTAATGCTATGTAATATAGGGTAATGCTATGTGAAACCCTAGCACAAGGTAATGCTATGTGAAACCCTAATACAGGGTAATGATATGTGAAACCCTAATATAGGGTAATTCATTGTGAAACCCTAACACAAGGTAATGCTATGTGAAACCGTAATACATGGTGATGCTATGTGAAGTCCTAACACAGAGTGATCCTATGTGAAGCTCAAATACAGAGTGATGAGTTATGAATGTAATAAGAAAACCCTTGTATTGCATGGTACTGATATATAATGGATATAATTATTATCATGAGTACTAATCATGTAGGTATGTTGAGATGATGAGCATACCCAGGTATGGGCTATGATGCTCTGTATATTGAAAATGTTTTATAAGCCTTATAAGCCTTCATATGCTTTGTTGCTTAGTGAGAGGTAACCTGAAATTAATGAGCCTTGTGTACCATATGATGTTGTAATTATTGAAATTGTTTATGGGCTTCATAAGCCATAATATGCCTTGTTGCCTATTAAGGGGTAACAATAGGTGATATGAGTTTGTGAACTATGTGGAATGCTTGTGTAGTAAGAATCATGATTACCTTGGTCAGATGACTTGAAGGTATCAAGTTACCTGATAAGTGGTAACACATATTTTTATGATGAATTGAGGGTCTGAATACCCATATTCTATAATCAAGATGATGAACTTGTTAAGAAATAAAAATGTACATGATGAGATGAGGGATTAAGATCCCAATACTTCATTAAAAGGGTATGGCTACAGGCCATGACTCCACAATACAATACCAGACATTAGCTGTGTGATCTAAGCCTGAAGTGAGTATATGTTACGGCTATAACTCTATAGAGAAGATGTCAATATACCCTGACAAGCTAATTGTAGTTTGATACGTGATGTATCTGCCATATAATCTCGTACTGAACGAGAAGGTTGATGTTACTCTGCTTAGCATATCCTAGAAGGATAAATGTTATACATGTGCTTTAATTCCTCACTAAATAAGTATCATACTGACTTATCAAGTTATAGCTGAAATGCTCAGAATAAGAATACTGCTTTAATCTATTTATACATTGATCTATCTGCTGTTAAATATATAATTCCTCTGCTCAGTGTTAATTCATTAACTGCAATAATAATGTTTTTGCGAAGAGGTATATCTCTCACTGGGGCAATTTACAATTGTCTCACCCCCGTGGGATCCACATTTTGAGGTGGATGCAGACAAGGAGGCAGGAACCCTTCAGTAGGTGAAGGACAACAGCAACACCAGGAATAGCTGTGAATTCTTAGGTGGAGACATTGGCTATCAAGTTTTGTATATGTGTGAATAGAGTCATATGGGTCTCCTCTATACGTTCAGGTCCTTGGAGTCCGTAGTTGGTTTTAATGAATTGATCTGAGATTTTGGCTTGAGGCCTAAATATCCTTATGTTGTCTGTATACAATTTAATAGAACAGTTGATGTTGTAATCCTTGAGATGAGATGATACATGATATGTACTAGTGAAATAGAATGAAATCAAATTACTTTGGTTCTTTTCAAAAGAGTTGTCCTCTGTGGATCTCTTTGAAAAAGGTTTTAATTTTTAGTGATTTCTAGTAATCTGCTGCTAACGAATGCCTTCACTTAAGTAAATTATGTTTTTGTGATCGGTGTGTCACAACCGACACTGTTGTTGGTAGTAGATACATCATTCGAAAGGGTCGAGCATAAATTAGCTCAGTACTACAACACATAGGTCGATAGTATCGACATCCAAAAAACCAAAATCTATGGGTGTAACATAGACAATCAAATTTGTCCCCATTCTGCAGTCGATAGTATTGATCCAACACATACCGTCATATGTCAATACTACCAACACCCATCATTACTACCAACATATGACAATCCGTGCACATCCATATCAACATACAAGGGAAGTTTATATGAATAGTTGCTATGAATTCACATGGATCACGGGGGAGAAATTGGTACTACAGACATAGAGCACGACGACAATTTGACAATTATAAAAGGAAGGGTGTGGGTTGTGTTACAATCACAACCACACCACATCCTTCACAAGTAGAAGTAAGAAAGTGCTCCTGGGTGATCAGAGTCTTCGCCAATCTCTTTCTTCTCCACCCCTTTGTTATACATGCCTAATGGAATCTAGGAGACCAACTTCCTCAGTAGCAAGGAACACCATGTTGGTATCCAAGCCAACATGCATTGTTCACATCAACACTGACTAGAGGAAGATATATGATGGTTTGATGAATTGAGATCTCATCCAGACATAGTGTGGAGATCGTGCTTTCCTTTCCTCCATCAGCTTCACTGACAACCTCCGCCAGGTTTGTGTCACCTAAGGTTTGGTGGGTGATCTCCCCTTCTTTTATGATGGCCCACTTACTAGAATATCATCCATGAATTCTTTTCTTTCTTTGAGATCAACTGCATCCCTGAGCATGAGGAAGGATGGCGAGAAGGATGACAGAAGTTCTACCTTTTCCACATCATCAATTAGTTAACGTTGAAGGAGTTCAATGCATCTATGGGTGACCACTTGGAGATGTGCACTTCACCAACAACAATTTCAACTACACTGGTGCAAGGAGGCTTTTGATAGATTTTCCATAGGGCTACACGATTAGTTGGCATAGGAACTCCATCACCAACATCAAGCATCTGTTTAATCATGTTCTATATCACTATCTCACCAAGACAATATTCATCAGGTCTAGCCAGAGACATGGTAAGGTGCAATAGATGAACCTTTATGCCCTCTGGTCTTTGTTGGGTTTAGGGGAAGGGAAGTTCGAATTTGGCTCCTTCTTTCTGTAGAAAATGATGTTGGTAAAGAGAAAGGCACATAGGAATCCCCTCATCCATATGGAGGGCTCATTACTCCCATTTTTATTCATATAAACCTTGACCTCTCCACCTCCAAGCCTTTGGAGACATCCTCCAAGTTGGAATTAAAGCATTTCTAGAGAGCAAAACTCATCACCGAGCACCATGGGAAGGTGTATTCTTGTTGTTCACTTAAGTAAAACTGGCATGGGAGGGAACTACCTGACACCATCTTCAACTTGTGAGGAGTGAGACTCATGAGGTGGTCAGAAGATGATGCAATGGAGGGAGATGAAGAAGAATAGGACAACACTGAGTAGGAAAAAAAATGAACAAGAAGAAGAGGAAGAGGCTACCATGCAATACACAAGGTGATAGGTTATCCAAAAGTGCTCCAGAGGACATGGTGCCTCCAACTCTTATACTCTACAACCTGCGCATGATGATCACCCATACTCAATGGTTGGCATGTATTGAATGTTACAAGAAATACAACATGAGCAACAACAACAGATAGTAACATTGTCGGGCATTCATGATGTCTAAGCATGGCTATACGAGAACCAACATGCCATCTTAGAGAATGAGTGACTTCTCCTATCCAACCAAGAGAACATGCATATGTGCCTGCATCAAATCAAAAACTACTACCAGTCATTCTTTGACAACTACTTGAGCCAAGGTTATTTTGGCATCTATCTCAACCTCCCGAGATGTCGTTGTAGCCCTCGACATTTTAGCGCACTTTCTACCCCTTGACCCGACCATGCCACCACCACCACCACCACCACCACCACCATTTTGATCAGTACCAATATTCCACCTCTTTGGTTGAATTCTGACTATGAGTACATAGTCAAGTTCAAGCTTAGGGGGTGCTGGAACAACTCTATGTTTTATTGCTTTTAAGTTTTTTTAATATTTTAAACTTTTTAGGATCCACATATATCTAGTGTGATTGTGGAGCAGTAGAAGCATGATTTCTATCTTTGTCAATCATAGAATGTGTTCTTCCATTTCTTTGCAATGAAAACTAAAAATTGAAAGAAAATTCGGCTTAGTTGCAATTTTTTGAGTGGCATCACCTAGAGGAAGTGTATGGGTTAGTCAACTTAAGAAAATTTGATATGAATGGAAGCCTTAATTATCCATGTTAAGTGGATGATGATGGGGTTTGAGCCTGAACTGATCAAACAATTAATGGGACCTTAAATTGAAAATTTAGAAAGAAACTGTAAGGTTAACCTGTATACAGTTCAATAGTAGAGGGACATATCACAACTTAAGAAAGTCATTGTCTCTTAATTGTGTGATTCCATCCATTTTTCCGTTTACTTTGATCCACGACCTTAAGATGATCAAGTATCCTGAATTGTTTCCTTTTGATTACATTGCATGACATAATAGGTGACATGATATTTTGGTCTATTTACTTCATTAGTTACAAACTAAAAAAAACATTAATAAAAAAGCTCATTATGCAAATCTTCTTGTTGCCTAACAAAATCCATGTAGATGCATACCTTCTACATCATTCATTCTACACCATGTGCGTGTGTATTTTCTTTTGAAATTAACCATGCAGGGATACACATCCATACCTCTCTAAAATAAAATGAAAAAAGAAAACAAAAGAAAATTTTGATTGGTGTAGTGAAGCCCAAGCATACTCTTCAATCATGCTAAAACATGGGCTAATTAAAAAAATAAAGAAGAAAGAAAATTTTGATAAAGTGGTAGAGAAGGATGCCCTAGCTTGGCTCTGGAATGTTCTTCAAAAGAAGATGAACTCATGTACATGCTGTATTCTTTATTTCACTTTAATCAGTCAGATGAAATTTTCAGTGCATACATCATTCCACCCACAATAGTAGGCATTAGGATTCCTGCATGTATTCACTATCACCAAGTTAGGTTCATCATGTTTTGTTTTTTAATAAATAATTTGAAGTTACTTGTGATTCTTCATAAGCCACCTACTTCATTCCATCTATTGATCTTATGGGTAGGCCATAAATGTGATTGATCTCCTCATTCATTCTTGTAAGGAGAGTTACTTCCAATTAGTTGGTAGTTAGGAATAATAAATGTAGATAAGGAATCAGATGATACACTAAGCAAATGTTTGATTAACTATGATATTAACTTCTCTACGTATAGTGTTTCACTGATCTATGAGTGGACATCTTTTATGGATATTTATGGTCATGTGAGAGTAGTTAATTTGTCATTGGTCAATAAAGGCCAGTTTGAGACTACATGGTGGGGGTAGTTGAGAATGGAAATTCATATCCTATGTCCCTTTTCTAACTTGTTGCAAAGAGATCTGAGGGTGTGTTTCCTAATGGCGAGCAACATTTAAGCTTAGGGGATTTTGATGCACTGAATAATTGTTGCTTTTACAAGTTTAACTATGTAATGTTACACTTATTGTCAATTTTCTTATTAATTGTGCATGATTTATCATAAGTAGCATGTGACATTAATTTCATCAAATATTTGTTACACAATTTTTACTATTCATGATTGATTAATCATTATTTTGGAGCTTATGTTCTTTATTGTTTACATTTCAGGTTAATTTATAAGAAATGGATCATCTCATTACTACCAACATACCTGTCGGTGGTACTGACATTTCATCAAAAGAAACATAGTTGAATCAAGGAAACTTGGTAGTACCAACACGAGAATCAGTACTACCGACATTCTATCAAGAGCGCTCAAAGAAGATCTCAATACTACCAACACACAACTCGATGGTATCGACTTCTACCAAAAATACAACATGGAAGTTCAGAGAAAATATCGATACTACAGATGGTCAACTCACTGGTATCGACATCTTACAATGGATCCCGTATAATCAAAGGCATCAATACTAACAATACCATGTCAATAGTACTGACTTTACGTGGTTAGGCCAAATTAAAGATTGTTACTAATATGTTGGTCAGGGCTTAATGACGCCCTAACTCAATCCTATGGCCAAGGGGGAGTCCGGTCAGACCTAGATAGCATGTCATTTTCCATTGCCAAGAGAGAAGAAAGGAGGGAAGAAAGTCACATCCGGGGAGATTTGAACACCTATAATGCATGGATTTGCATCTAGAGGCTAGGAAATCAGCACCTTTGAGAGACATAGTCGTCTGGATCATCTTCTTTAGAGGTTACTTTAGTTTTCTATTATTTTCCACAATTTTTTGTTCTTATCCCATGTACTTGATAATGGAAATCTTATGGGGCTAATCCCTTTTATTCCTTAGGACTCGGGGTAATCCAATTTTGCATTGTAATTGACAATTATGAATTAATATGCATATTTCTCTTCAATTCTGGACATGTCTTTATGATTACTTCATGAATTGCATGTTCTTGATCACCATAGGTGATTTCTTACACCATTAATTGCTTCAAGAGAGTGATTAAGGGTTAGATAACTCATATATATAAAAAATTTATACCGTGCTTCGAGAGAAGGCCTACAATTGTGAATGGATTAACTCGGAGATTTCGATAAAGCCCCTAACGAATAATCAAACCACTACATTGTGGGATTTATATTAGATTAGGTAGTGAATTATACTATGAGAGTGGGAATTTTTTACTACATTTCCCTTTATCCATGGTTAGGAGGAATCATTATTAATGCAATGACATTAATTACATTGTGAACTGTGGTGAAACAATAATCCTAAGGAATTCATTCCAATTGTGACCACAACCAGTAATTTTAGTTTTACTTCCTTCTATGTAGTCAAGTAATCAACCTATCACCCTTTTTCTTAGGCCTAGCTGATTAGGTTATCACTAATAGTGGTCTCTGGATACATGTTTCCTTGTGTTTGATATCAGGGCCTATTTGGACCAATATTACATTGATATGTACACTTGTGTTTCAGACGTGTAGTTTACGCACATCAAATTTGTTACCCAATCACTCTCAAGTACATACACATATAAGATATGACCTCGACCATTCGCCAAAACCTTTTGATCAAAATGTAATGGATATACCTTCCCCACACCTGCATATACTCAACCATATATGGCTCCAAGATACTTTTGGATTACTCATTTCACTATCTAGCAAGTCCTGACACTAGATTAATTCTATAGCCTTAGGGAACTTCTTGTGTAGGGTTATAATTGATTACATAAGTCAATTAAATGCATCATTAAAGTTAAATATGAACACTAAAATGTTCTTATAAAAATAATTGGGGTTTGCAATCTCATAGGATCTAAACATATCAAACAGTTTCATGTCATCACAGTCATAAATGTCCATACGCTCAAACTCATACTAAATAACTTGCTTTTGATACCAGGGTTTTTCCCAACCATTATTACAACATCATAAAATTATTTCATTTCACATTATTGTGTAAGATGTTTAACAAACTGCAAGGCATATCATGTAAGTCAAATTACTTTCTCTTGGGAACCAAGACATCACATACATGGTATTTGGGAGTACAAGAACTTCTATTCCAAGATTTTAGACATGTAATACTCAAATAATATCATGATATCATAAGAAAACGTTCATGAAGGCTAAGTAAAGATTAAAGATTCACATCATCATATTTTGTGATGTAAAATAGTACTAAAAGACTATCTTTTTACTATCGTTAGAGTTTTAAGGTGAGATTAATGACATCCATGTAGTATGTAGGAAATAAATGCATTTTGGGTTATATAACTTGCTTCATAGAGAGAGAAACCAAAATTCCAAGATAAAATCTTCTAAAATTTGCAACAACCGTTTATGTTTAGCCCACTCAAACTCCAAAAGTGCTTCTTGTCTTCACAATCACATGTTTCTAGTACAAGGAAGGAAGAAAAGAGAGTTCTAAACCCACATGAGTAGGGTTCCAACAATGAATCACCAAGAGACACTAAGAAACTCAGCCATAGGAGGAAGGATGGCAAATATCAACAAGAAAATGCGTATTAGAGGAAGAAATCTCAGTCAAAATCCTGCAGATTGTCCAAGAGCAACTTGAAATAACACATGCATCAAGAAATATACCTCAAATAGTCCCGATGGACCTTCTTCATCCCTCTAGAGTTCTGGTCGGGCTTATCTAGTTTTAACTAAAACCCCATCAAAAGAGTGAAATAAAAGAGAGGGGGAGTATTTATAGGTGGGTTTCTCAAAAGGGTAGACTCCTTGTTAGGAAAGCATTCAATAGGTTCATCTGGCACTCGGAATGCATCGGTCAAAATATCTGTCGACCAGCTCACAGAAATCTAGTTGGTTAAACATATGTGGTATTTGTTGGTCACCAATCCTCATCGTCTATTGAGACTTTATCGACCATCCTCACACATATACACACATCAACATCGTCAGTCAATGAAATATGCTGATCAACACACAAAGGACCGACGACTCAGAAACCCATTAGACACCAGGGATCCGTTGGTCATAAAAAACAAACATTCACCAAGAATTCATCGGTCAACAAAAATGCTACACCATCTTCTCACTTAGATTATGTGGACTTCAAAAATCAAGGTTCAAAAGCATACAAAGGATAAGTAAAATTAGTTTCATCATCTAGTGTGACATTACTAATCAAACTTAAGTTTCAATACGAAGGATCAAATTAACCCAATTATGTTAAGAAAATTATGTTTGTAGGTTAAAAAAGGTTAGGGGCCTTACAATCATAAAATCTTAACAAGGATTTGGTTCCAAAATCTTAAGAAAACAAGAATGGGTAATACCTAAGCATCTCACCATCTAACTCCCATGTGGCTTCCTCTACATCATGGTGATGCCACAACACATTCACTAAAGCTATGTCTTCTTCTTATGATTTTTCACATACATGTGTAAGGTAAAAAGCTGGACCTTTAGCAGAATTAATATCCTTCTCCAAGTCAAACTCAATGGGTCGTATTATATGATCCATGTCCGGGTGGTACTTCCTCAACATCAAAGCATGGAAAACACCATGCAACATGTGTAACTCTGTCGACAACTCCAACCTATATGACACCTTCCCAACTCATGCTAGGATAGGGTATGGTCACATTACACTTCTTTCCAAAATGCAACACACCTTTCAAGGGAAACCTTGAGATACACAAGATCACCGACTTTAAATTCCAACGGTCTATGGAGGTTGCTACATATGACTTCTACCTATCTTGTACTGCTTTAAACTATTGTGGGATCACCTTGATCTTCTATGTAGTCTTCTAAACCAACTCGGGATCCAACAACTGATACTCACCTATTCATACCAACAATGAGGTGACCTACATTGCCTACCATACAAAGTCTCATACGGTTCCCTTCTATACTCCTCCAATAATTGTTCTTGTATGAAAACTCAATAAAATATAGGTGAATATCCCAACTTCCATGAAACAGAAGCACACACACTCTCAATAGATCTTCTAAGGTCTAAATGGTCCTTTCTGGCTGGCCATCTATTTGTGGGTGGAAAGTTGTACTAAATCACAATTATGTCTACAAAATTGTATGTAGATGCTACCAAAACCTACTCTTAAATTAAGAACCTTTGTCAAATACTATGGTAAGTGATATTCCATGCAAACAAACTATATCAGAAATGTAGATATATGCCAACTTCTCTTCCATATAGGTAGTCTTAACTAGCAAAAAGTGGCCTGACTTTGTTAACTGATCAAAGATCACCCAAATGGAATCATGAAACTTGTCTATCCTAGGAAGACCAACCAAAAATTCCATTATATGATCCCATTTCCACTAAGGAATTGGTAAAGGTTGTAATGTTCCTACAGGCTTCTGAAGCTCTACTTTAACTTGCTGAAAAACTGGACGCATGGAAATAAACTTTGCCACATCACACTTCAAACCTAGACACCGTTACAAGTCTTTGAGATTATGTTACATCTTTGTAACTCTGGTATGCATCACATAAATTGAGAAATGATCTTCCTCTAGTGCTATCTTCCTCAGACCTCCAACATAAAAAACCATTGTTCTACTATGAAAACTCAATATCCCATCATCTATCTCATGAAACCCATCATTATTCTTACTTCCAAACTATTAATTAATGTTATGTATCATAGTATCATTCATCTATTTGTCTCTGATATGTTGTAACAACATAGGTTTGACTTGTATTTGTGCTATAAAATTGCCAAAAAAGATACCTCCAACTATACATTCATCCCAGAAGCAACACCAACATGTCTCTCTTCTGTCACGCCTTGGATTGTAACCTTTCTTTATCAAAAGAAGAAGATGAGGATGACTTCCTTCTCAAAGCATCATCCAGTACACACCCTTCTTGGATGTTTGTATATCGTATAGTCATCATCCTTGATTAACTCCATCCATTTCCTGAACCTCATGTTCAGCTTGACTGCTTAGAGAAGATGTACTAAATATTCTTATGATCTGTGAAAATTTGGTATTTGTCCCCATACAAATAGTGACTATGAATATTCAAGGAAAGAACTATGGATGCTAAGTTTAGGTAATGATTTGGGTCTTTCTCCTTCTACTTCTTTAGCTATCAGGAAGTGAAAGAAATCATGTTCCTATCCTACATTAGTATACATCCCAACCCATTGTTTGAAGCATCATAAAAATGATGTAGCTTTTCCCCTGTTATTACAACAATAACATTAGAGGACTCATCAAATTCTCCTTAAATAGCTAAAAACAATGTTAACAATTCTTATCACATATGATCTGACTACCCCTCTTGGTTAGCTTGGTAAAAAGTAGAGAGATTATAATATAGTTCTTAAGGAACATTTTGTAGTAATCAAATAAACCTAGGAAACATAGAACCTCAGTTGGTATCTTGGGTTTCCCCACTACAAAGACGACTCCATATTCTTAGGATCTCACACACCTTTTATAGAGATGATGTGACCAAGAAAAGACACCTTGGTCAGCCAAAACACAGACTTACTTAACTTGTCATAAAGCCTATGCTTTCTCAACAAATCCAAATTTCGATGAAGATGCTGCTCATGTTGCTAAATTTCTTTTGAAGTATACCAAATGTTGTCAATGAACACCACAATAAACTGGTCAAGAATGGTCTAAACACTCTATTCACAAGGTCCATAAACTTTGCCGACACATTGGTTGTCCCAAACAATATATCATGAACTCATAATGAACATACCTAGTCCTAACAGAGTCTTAGGTATGTCATCTTCCTTGATCCTCAACTGATGATATGCATGCCTTAGATCTATCTTGGAAAAATGAATCACCTCTTAACTGGTCAAGTAGATCATCTATCCTCAGTAAAGGAAACTTGTTCTTAATTGTAACCCTATTCAACTGTCGATATCTATGCAAAGCCACATAAACCATCCTTACTATTAATGAACAACATTGGAGGACCCCAAGGAGACATGCTTGATCATAAGAAATCCTACTTTAACAACTCTTTTATCTGCTTCTTCAACTCCTTCATCTTAGCGGGAGTAATCTTATAAGGTGCTTGTGCTATGGGTTGCATACCATGAACTAGATTCATTTCAAAATGAATCTCCCTCAAGAGTGGAAAACCTAGGAACACATCTAGAAAAGCATCCTCAAACTCACGCACCATAAGTACATTCTGGATACTAGGACTCCTCACCTTGGTATCCACCACATCAACTAAGAAAATATCACATCACTATATAGAAAACTTCCCCTCTATCATAGCTGACACCAGACAGCTAGGAAGAGTCATCCTATCTCCTTAGAAAGTCTAGGAGACATCATTATCATAGAATGTCATGACTTTAGAACCACGATCTAAAACTACGATATACTTCTTTAAGGTATCCTTTCCTAGGATCACATCAAACTTGTGCCTATAAAGTGGCATGAGATCTGTTTGAATGTTGTGTCTCAATAAGGAAAGAACACAAGAAAACACTTCTCACAACACTGTGGAACCAACCAAAGAGGTTTCTAACAAGAGGCTATCATATATACTACATACAGACATGTTACAACTGTATAGAAACTCTCTAGTGATAAATGAGTGTGTCACACCCGGGTAAACCAAAATAGATACAAAAAAGTAGTTAAGTTAGAATGAAAGAGTTCCATCTGACCTGTTATGACTC